>JARDYH010000007.1:42748512-44212887 GCA_029215795.1 Anniella stebbinsi | reverse complement strand
GGAGCAGTGTTGCTGGAGATCGGATAAAATGTTCCTCTTCTCCAAAACTTTGAAGACAACATGGACGTTGCGGGCTTCCAGCAGAACAATACTTAATTACTCTCCTTGTGGTGGAAGCATACATGTAGTTTTTGTATTGCAGAAAAAGTTCTACCTAAGGTTTTAACAGTGGTGGTGGCGGCAGTCAGAGGGTCTTAGAGAAATATCTTTCCTTCAGCTCCTTTTGAAAGAATGAGCACAGATTTATTCTGTTTGTAAGTGACTCCCAGTTCAGCAGGAAGTGTTCTAGGGAAATGCTTATCTTCCCATTGTTAAGCCATAACTATCCAAATTTTCAGAGCTGCGTCCTGGCGAAAACCCCACTCTCCCAACTTCCTGATGATGGCTGCTAAAGCTAAAACCTGAGACTACTTATAAGATTGGTATATATAGCCCCGTATGTCTGAGTTTACAGCACTTATGGTGACAGCAAAACTAAAATAGTTGATCGCAGCTTATGTGGTATGAGGCAAGCTAAGCAACTGTATTCTGTTAAGTGTATTTGCTGTCTCCAGACCCCACCTTTCCTCTGAAAGGCCTTCAGTGTTAAACAAACCAGATGCTATTGGCTAGCACCTCTCTTAGAGCTACAGCACGGGTTGAGGAGGGGAAGATGGTTGGGTGTAAAGGGCCAGTTTGGGTGAGAGAAATGCTTTTGGGTTTCCACCTCCTAGAAAACAAGGAAGGGTTGTCTTTCACTGTACTCTGGGAAATGGCATAATGTTGGAAGGGATGGGGAGAAAACCAGCAGATTGTTTTTGTGTGGAGGGGAAGGATTGTTTCTTCCTCAGTCCATAGTCTGAAAATCATGTCTAAGGGACAAACTACACGTGACATTAGTCACACATTTTTTAAAAGCATGCTTAAACTCGCCATTTGTATTTGAGGATGTGGAGAGCTGTTGCTAGAACTCTGTTCTTCTTCGTGGTCTCTGTGCATCACACATATGGGCTCGCGCCGGCGCCGAGCCAATCTCAGGACTCCTATAGCTAGCTTAGATATTTTTGACGGGAACCCCTCCCCCCACCGCCCTATCGCGCATGCTCCGGGTTCCCGCTCACCTCAGTTCCTTTTGACCGCCGCCTGGTTAACATCTCGCGGACGACTCCTCTCGACACGTTCGTACTATCTCTGTAAAATAATAGTTAGGTTAGGTTAGCTTAGCTAGTTTTAATAGTTAAATAGTTATAGTGTTGAATTTTTTTAAAAAAAATCTTAGATAATAGTTAGCTGCTAGTTCGGCCCGCTCTCACAGACGGGCATTCACTTTGCCTGCTTTGTTTGGGAGAGGCTCATGTAGTGCAGACGTGCACGCATTGCATGAGCTTCTCAAGGCAGGCCCGGAAGAATCACGCTGATCGCCTAAGAGGGCTTCTTTGGAAAAGCACGCTGGAGGCTGTGGATGCCCCCCAACCGCGGACTGAACTGTCGGCAGCCATTTCTGGGGAGCGCGGGCCGGTTGCCACAAGCCATTCAGACCCAGCAACATCAGGTACCCCGGCTGGGGTGAAGAAACCCGACAAGCACTCTAAAAAGGCCAAACCCTCCAAGGATTTGGAGCGGAAAAGAAAGGCAAAAGACGGGCATGATAAAGCGGCGAAATTGCTGAAGAAAACCTCGGCCCCAACTCCGGCTGGAACCGCGAGGCTATTGATACCAACGGGGTCATCGACTCCGATGCATTCATCGGACCCTTCGGTACCGTCGTCGTCGGGATCAAAAAGATTATCAGCACCGACAAAATCTTCGATGTCGAGGCCCTCATCAACATCACCGGTACCAACCCCATCATCGGTACCGACGAAAAAACCATCGATACCGACGCCATCGTCAGTACCGACGAAGCGCACGATACCATCAGTGCCAAGTCGCCCGTCTTCGATGTCGAGCCGCCGGCACACACCTACGCGATTGGTACCGGTGACCTCGGTACCGACCTCAGTACCGACACCTGCGGGGCCCCGAAAATCGCTCTCAGTGCCAGTTCGATCACCCCCGCTAGATGACACGTCGCTCCTGTTGCCGTCACCTTCGCGCTCTGCGCCACAACTCTCTCTCTCGTTGTCGCCAGTAGGGGAGCTCTTGCCTGCAATGTTATTGTCCCCAAGAGATGAGAGGTTGACTGGTCCTCTGTCGAGGTTGACTGGTCCTCTGTCAAGTGCTTCGTTCATAGAGCAACTAGCTTCACCTGAATGCTCTTTCCGCTCGGAATCGCCAATGTCTAGAATGTCACACTATTCAAGGGGATGACGCTCCCGATCACGGTCCCGCTCCCACGCGGATCGAGCATCGCCACACCGGTCACGGTCTAGTTCCCATGTTATCGACAGGGACAGATACTCAGATCGCTCTCGCCCATCTTCTCGGTCTCGACCTGGATCGTCGAGATCACGCTACAGATTCGACCCGTACACAGGGCAACGCATCGTTCCCACATCAGTGCCTTCTGCTAGTCAGTCCACAGCATTCGCGGGACCAGCCTCGGCCACTGTCTCAGCCCCCGAGACTCAGGACATTCCGCACTCTCCGTCTCGCTCCTCGACTCATTCCGTAGAAGATTATGCATCCGATACCTCCTCGGTGGTGTCTTCCCCTCCATCACTGCTGTCACCTGAGGATGATATCGGCTCAAAGGACAATGCATCACCGTCGATGGTGAACAGATGCTGCGGATGGCTCAGTCACTCGCCGTTGAGCACCACCAGCCCGAAGTTGCCGGCACTGACCGCATCTTCGACGTAATGTATGTTGAACCAACAGCGCAACTGGCCATGCCGATGGTCCCGACCTTGCTGAAAACGGTCCAGTAGTCATGGGCTAACCCGGCTACAATGGGCCCAACATCCAAGCGATTGGACACGTTCTATAAAATCAAGGAGGAAGAAGCCCCTTTCTTGTTCGTCCATCCTAAACCCAACTCCATCGTGGTTGAGGCGGCACAGGGCAAGTCCTCCAGGAACCATTCTGCCCCGACGGGCAAGGAAGGACGCAAACTCGACTCATTTGGTCGACGTATCTATTCCTCTTCCACCCTTAACATCAAGGTCACAAATTACCAGGCCATGATGGCCCGCTATCAGGTCTTTCTCTGGGAAAAGATGTCCTCCCTCATGACGTATCTCCCCGACGATCAGCGAGAGCTGGCCAGGGTCTTTCAGGCTGAAGCTATACGCCTGTCCAAACAACAGCTTGAAACTTCCAAGCACCAGAACGATTGCGCTGCCAAAGCAATGATCGGGGCAGTAGCACTGCGCAGACACGCGTGGTTACGTTCGGCCAACCTACCACAGGAGACACGTACAAGGATTGAAGATTTGCCGTTCGATGGCCAAGGGCTGTTCAACGCCACCACCGACATGGCCATGGACACCATTCACAAGGCCAAGGTCACAGCCAGAAAGATGGGGTTTATGGGCGTTCCACAACACCAACAGCCTTCCTTCTGCCCCAGAAAGTGGTACAGGCCTGTACCATCTCAAAACCGCCCGCACCATGACCGCGCAGCTCGATACCAGCCTTCAACCTCCGCTACCGCTTTCCATCAGAGAAAGCCATCCTCACGCTTTACTAAGCAACGCAGCAGGCCAGACCCACAACACAAACGGTGTTTTTGACTCTGTCCCACCTCTGTTCCACCTCATTTTGGAACCACTCTACTCAGATATCGGCACTCGTGGCACCTCATAACGACCGACAAATGGGTCCTCCGGACCATATGCCACGGATACAAAATAGAGTTCAAAGTCCTACCTCCTCTTGGAACCGTGAGAATAACGCCTCCATCCCTAACACTCTTACAGGAGGCAGCATCCTTGCTCAACAAGGGCGCCATCACAAAACTCACCCACGTCAACCTGAACACAGGGTTCTACTCACGCTATTTCACAGTTCCAAAGAAGGACGGAGGACTTCGTCCCATTATGGACTTAAGACCACTAAACAAATTCATCAAAACAAAGAAATTCCGGATGGTCACGTTGGCGTCCGTGCTACCCATGCTCCAGGAAAATTGTTGGTTTACGCTGATAGACTTAAAGGATGCTTACTTTCACATAACAATACATCCGTCTCACCGCAGATACCTGTGGTTCATGGTGGGAACCCGACTCTACCAATTCGCAGCATTACCATTTGGCCTCAAATCGGCTCCAAGAGTCTTCACGAAATATATGGCCGCAGTGTGCGCCCACTTACGCTCACGGGGCATAGAGTTGTACCCTTATTTAGACGATTGGCTAATCGTCTCACAGTCGTACAAAGCAGCAGAAGCCGATGTCCGTACAGTCGCCAACCTCCTCTCCTCGCTAGGCCTTCACATCAACTCCGAAAAGTCCGTTTTTCACCCAACACAAACAATACAGTTCATCGGAGTTCACCTGGACTCAACGGTAGGTCGTGCCTACTTGCCAATGGACAGAGCTCTGACGCTCGCAGACTCGGCCCGGCAGCTTTGCCATCGACACCGCACGTCAGCTTTGCAGGTCCTGCAGCTTCTGGGCTTCATGGCGGCATCCGTCTTTGTGGTGCGATGGGCGCACCTCCACATGCGACCACTTCAACATTTTCTCCTGCAGAGATTCGATCCAACCATGAACCCACGGAGAGTAAAGTTTTCTATTCAAAAAGACGTCAAGGACTCACTGCTGTGGTGGAAAGACACCAAGCACTTGTTGGCAGGGATGCCGTTTGTAGATCCGAGACCATCACGCAGCATCACGACAGACGCATCTCTCCAGGGCTGGGGAGCCAAAGCGGACACCTAGCCATCCAAGGCTTGTGGTCTCGCAAGGAACGGTCCTACCACATCAACCTTTTGGAGCTCCTCGCAGTACAACGTGCCCTGCAAGCATTTCTGAACCACCTCCGCAGTCACCACGTGCAGATACTTTCAGACAACACTGCGGTAGCGTGGTATATCAACAAGGAGGGCAGGACCCGCTCCTCCCCACTCCTCTTTACCAGAACAATCCTACTCTGGGCCATCCAGCAAAACATCAAACTTTCGGCAGTGCACATCGCGGGAAAGGACAACGATCGGGTGGACGACCTCAGCAGACGTTTCCTCGAAACACACGAGTGGTGCTTGACACCGCCTGTCCTCAGACGTCTGTTCGCCAGGTGGGGCACACCGAACGTGGACCTTTTCGCGACAAGCAGCAATGCAGTTTGTCCAGCGTACTGCTCCAGAGCGGGTGTAGGCCACAACTCCCTAGGAGATGCCCTCGTGGTGCCATGGAACATGGGCCTCACCTACATGTTCCCCCCGTTTCCACTCCTGCATGTAGTGATTGCCAAGCTCACATGAAGCGCAACGGACGCAATCTTAATAGCACCTTGGTGGCCGAGACAAACTTGGTTCACCCCCCTGCTACGCTTATCGAGGGGACAAACATGGCGTCTCCCAGCTCGCCCAGACCTGTTGAGAATGACTGGCAGCGACCTGTTACACCCGAACCTAGATTCTCTGAGGCTCACCGCGTGGAGAATCCTTCCTGGTGGCATAACCTAGCTCTACCACCCCAAGTTCGTGTTATCCTGGAAGCAGCCAGGAAACCTACAAGAGCATCCTATGCCAGAAAGTGGAAATCATTCTTGCAGTTCGCAAGAGTCGAAGACTTCGATCCTATTTCCTCCTCAATGCTGTCGGTGTTGAAGTTCCTCTACTCCCTACACGTGAAGGGCCTGAAGACCTCGTCCATCAAGGTCTACTTGGCAGCCATTTCGACTCAACACAATTTACTGGATGGCTACTCGGTTATGGCTCACCCTATTGCAAATACCTTCCTGAAAGGATTACGCAATGTCCAACCGCCATACCGCCCTCCGATTCCACAATGGAGCCTGTCAGTGGTCCTTGCGGCTCTCACCACAAAGCCATTTGAGCCTCTAGCCACTATTAGCTTGAGACTGCTTACCATCAAAACGGCCTTTCTTGTAGCCATCACATCGGCCAGACGAGCATCCGAACTCTGCGCACTACTTGTGGACCCACCACACACTCAGTTTTTCAGAGACCGAGTGGTGTTGCGCCCTGAGGCATCATTTCTACCCAAGGTGGTATCCGATTTCCATATTAACCAAGACATCGTCTTGCCGTCCTTCTTTCAGGCGGCAGCGGATCCCTTATCAACGAAGTTGCATACCTTAGATGTACGCCAAGCTTTGGCGTTCTACAAGTCTCGCTTCGAAAGCTACCGAAAATCTCGTAAACTTTTCGTCTGCTATGGCAGCAACACTAAAGGACTACCCATCTCGCCTCAGCGTTTCTCCAAATGGATAGTTCACACCATTGCTTTAGCCTACCAATTGGCAGGCAAGGAAGCTCCAGAACATATAACAGCACATTCTACACGGGGCCAAGCAACTTCCACGGCTTTGACCCGTGGCATCTCCATTCCTGACCTATGCAAAGCTGCTACATGGTCTAGGGTCTCCACGTTTGTGACGCATTATAAACTGGACGTCAGAGCTAGACAAGACTCTGCCTTCGGATGTGCAGTGTTATCGTCAGTACTGCAATAGTTTTTGACAGCGTGCATCCCATCCCCGGTAAGTGGCTTGTCAATCGCCCATATGTGTGATGCACAGAGACCACGAAGAAGAAATGCAGGTTGCTTACCTGTAACTGTAGTTCTTCGAGTGGTCATCTGTGCATTCACACAACCCACCAACCGTCCCCTCTTGGCATCGCTGTCAATTGGTTATTCGCCTTGCTCCTTAGTCTAAACATTAGTGACATATCACCTTAGTCGTGAGGCCCAGCAGTCTCTAGGAACTGAGGTGAATGGGAACCCGGAGCATGCGCGATAGGGTGGTGGGGGGAGGGGTTCCCGCCAAAAATATCTAAGCTAGCTATAGGAGTCCCGAGATTGGCTCGGCGCCGGCGCGAGCCCATATGTGTGAATGCACAGATGACCACTCGAAGAACTACAGTTACAGGTAAGCAACCTGCATATCTGGAATGTGCTCCCAATCTGCTCCGGGGCCTTATGCCAGTTTCCTGGTGCATTTCCTCCCCACCCCCACCCCCGCTACTTGCCCTTGAAGGTGCTATTTACTGCAAACAGCATCTTTTGAGGCAAACTGTAGCTAGGGAGGGGGTTGCAGAGGCAACCTGATCCAGAATGCCTCTAAACATTCAGTGGGCGCATTTGCACCACACCTCAACCCATGATGGAGGACAAGCTATGCACGATGGTTTGTTTTTTGCAAACAACCAACAGGGTGTGGTTTGTGCATCCGACAGGCATACACCCACACTGCATGGTTTGTTTCTCCCCTCCTTCCCTTCTAGATCTCTCATCCACTCTGGTACATGTCCCAGCTGCCTTTGCAGCTGAATTCGCATCCCATGATCCCTCATGCTCTCACTATGTCAGCAGCGTATAAGAAGTGCCTTTGCTCCAAACAAGGGAGCCTTTGCTGGCTCCCTCCTCTCTCTAGCATTCTTGGCTCGCTTCCCCCTCCCTGCGCTCTCCTACTCTCTGAGTGTTGATATGTTTAGATGCAGCCCTATATCTTCCTGCCCTGCGCCCTGTAGGTGAACAGAAGCTGCAGGGCAAGTGCTTTTCTCCTGTTGCGAAGTGAGTCCATGCCTCCAAAAATGAAACTGAAGTATCCCAAACAGCCCCTTCGTTACCCCTGTCACCAATTACGTACACACTGAACAACAATGTTGCTTTCTGGTGGCTGTAAGTTACCTTGGCGAGTTAGGGTGCAGTGCTGACATCTCTAGCCCTACCCCATTCCGTCATCACACCCTCCTTTGAAGAACGCTATTGAAGGTGGCTGCTCCTAACACGTCCACAAGGGTCAGGCAGCTCCTCCACAGGTAGGGGTTACTTGTTTACTTGGACTTCCAAGAGGCTTTTGTCAAAGTCCCTTACCAAAGACTTCTGGGCAAATTTAGCAATCCTGGAATAAGGGGAGACATCATCTTATGGATCAATTACTGGTTAAAGAACAGAAAGCAGAGAGCAGGAATAAATGGTAAATACTCCCAATGGAGGGAAGTAAATAGTGGGGTCCCACAGGGATCTGTATTGGGAGCAGTGCTTTTCAACTTGCTCATATATGATCTGGAATTAGGAGTGAGCAGTGAAGCGGCCAAGTTTGCTGACGAAACCAAATTACTTAGTGTAGTTAAAACGAAAAGGGATTGTGAGGAGCTCCAAATCGGCATCCAAATGGCAAATGCAGTTCAATTTAAGCAAGTGTAAAGTGATGCGCGTTGGAGCAAAACAAATCCAACTTCAAGTATATGCTGATGGGATCTGAGCTATTGGTGACTGATCGAGAAAGACCTTGGGGTTGTGGTGGACAGTTTAATGAAAATGTAAACTCAATGTGCAGCTACTGTAAAAAAGGCAACCTCCATGTTAGGCATAATTAGAAAAGGAATTGAGGATAAAACTGCCAATATCATACTTGTCTTTATACAAATCTATGATGCGACCACACTTAGAATACCATGTACAGCTTTGGTCACTATACATTGTAAAGCTGAAAAAAGTGCAGAAAATGACAACTAAAGGCAACATCACCTGACTGCTCTAGAAGGCTTGAGAGCAGGTGGGCATAGGCCTGTCCTTGGCGCTGACCCAGGTGTATTTTCTGTACATCCCAAAGAGAAAATAAATTTGCAATCGAGTGCATCGGTGCAGGAGCGTGAGCGGTTAAGGGAGGGAAGACACTACCCAGGTAGGATGGCAAATGTTATCTGTTGCTAGGGAGATTTTGGAAACTGAGATCACTCATGTCTGCGTTTTTGGCCGCTCTTGCCAAGCGTCTCTTTAGACAATCACGATAATCCACGCTGAAATTGTTGTCCAGGTTCAGACAACTTGCCAACCTATCGTGGGTAAAGCAACCCCTAGAACAGCCAAAAAACAAACCCAGTCAGTGTGTGTTTGGAGGCATGAGACAGTGTAGTACTGGGAGGAAGGCTCACTAAACAGGCTCAGAGGTACTTTTGCTGTCATTTAAGGACTATCTCCTGTTATTGAAAATAACCCCCTGGGCTGCTCGAGTGAGATCTTGGCAGAAATGGGGTTTTCTGAGGAGGGTTGGCTGTGGCGAAGAGAAAATAGGCAAGCCTATAACAAGCAGGGGGAGAGGTTGAAGAATTGTGAAGAATTATTTTTGTGCAGAGTTGCTGTATGGAAAGCAAGAAGTAGATTGTTGTAGAGCAGCACAGAATTATATGTTTTTTTAATTCTATGAGGCAGGTAGAGGCTGCAGTTGCTCACTGGTGGAAAAGCACTCTTCATACACACAGAGGCATTTTCTTATTACTTAACTGCTAATTCTGCTTAAGAATTCTCACCATAAATTCACCGATTTATCTTGGGCTAGTCAGTCACTTATTTACTAGTCATTTACTTACAGCTGTATTCTTCAGCTGTGAAATGGTGCCATTATCCTACATGGTAAACATGCAGCGTAGTCTGGATATAGGTATACTGAGGAGTGTGCAATCCATGTCAGTTAACACAACAGCGACTAACAACTTTTGATGAACTTAGAATGCTCTTTGTTCCTTATTGAGATGCAACTGAAGTATGAGCTTGAATGTTTAAATCCGAGGGGTTAAGGTTTTCCCCGGACCTATAGAGTTTTCTTGTGTTCAAGGAAGATCTGTAGGAGTGGGCCTAACCTTTTGGTCTATTTACACACAAAAGCTCATCTCATTGAGAAGAAAATAAGCCATGTGTTTCTGGATAGGCAGTCAGTTTGCTTATTTCTGAATAGAATCAGGTGCACCCACATTTATTTAAAAAATAATGAAATAAGCTTTTAAAAATAGAGTCGCTACACGTACGCTGCTTTGAGTTCTTATAAGGAACAGGAGGATACAAATGTAATATTATACAATTGCTAAAAGCTGTTACCTCTGGGATTGTTATGATAGCATAGGTCTATACAATTTCATTCTCTTCCATAAACCAAATGCATTTCCCTGGGGAACTGTGAACTCCACGTACCCAAGAAAACAACCATGATTAAGTATCATTGATTCTTTCATATTTTATTTTCTCACAGCTTCTGGATGATGCTTAGATTAACTAAACAAATATTACATGTAATCAATTCTAGGTGTGCTCTCTCGACAAAATCTGAGGTAAAAATGCCCTTAGGGAGGAAAAGAAGCATATGCCAATTGGTCTTGATACCTTGGGGGAATGGCAGTTTGAATTCTGGGTTGTCGTTCCCCCATCCCCCCCCCCCGATATACTTCCATTGGGGAAACATGCTATTAAATGGGAAGTCACCTAAAACTGTTCTTCCATGCAGTATCTTCTTTCCCACCTGCACTTTTATGAGAGACTGAGAGGTGGCAAAGGCAAGGAGAGAGTAGCTTACCACTTAGTGCCTTTGGGGACATTCCGATTTGCCAAAGTGCTGTCACCAGTGTTATTAGCATGGATGGTGACGAGATCTAAACAGGGTGGGGAGAGCTGTTAATCCTTCTGCTGATGACAGCGCCTGGCCTTCCTCTGCTGCAGCCCCACTTGAGCAGATCACCTGACACTTCCTTTTACTGACAAGACACTCTATTGCAGTCCAGGATACCACAGCCCAACCAAGATGCTGGGATCACAGCCCACATGAGATTAAACCACCCCGGGCATGCTGCTGTGGAGTGGGGTGTACATATTTGTATCGACTGCCGATGTTGCTCACACCCAATGACAACTTCACTCAAAGAAAAAAAGACAGGAGGCTTTATTCTGTTCTTATTGAGAATCCATCATTTCTGTGGTCCCAAAGTCTCACGGCTGGGCTGGAACCTACCAGATGCGGGGGAGAGAGATCTGAACACAGCTTAGTTTGAGAAGGGGGAGTATGACTGTTGCAATATCTGGGAGATAAAGTTAGTGGCTCTCCACAATTAGGGTGACCAGAAGTCATAGTAAACAAAATTGGAAGTTCTGTGGTGCACCACAAATGGATTTTAGACATTGTCAGAAGTAGAAGTGAGCCAAGGAAGTAAAGGGAAATTGTAGATGTTTATCCATGGTAATACACAAGTTAACAGAAGGAAAGAAAATTCAAAACATCCCAGTGATTGATCCTTCAATTCTTGATTGACTAAATAATTGATAAAATGAATGCCAGTGATTAATTCTTCATTTGGATAATTACACATTTTCCCCATCTCTCTTTATATAATAATTAGCAATTTCTTTGCCAGTGCTTTGCTTTCTGAGCTGCCTCAGATCACACGGTGGCTGCCTTTGAATGTTATGGTAAACTATGGTTTAGTGATATGTAAATGATCCTAGCTTCCCCCAGGACTCGCATGGTTCCCCTTCCTTCTCCTCTGGTGTTGGCTGTGAGGAGTTTGGAAGCTTCTGCTTTTCATTAATCACAGCTTGCCACATTGTCCAAACCTGGCAAACAATGATTAAGCTTATGTATGGTTAGCATCAAACAAGCCAAGTTCAACCCATGGATTATGAAGCTGACTAACCTAAGTAAAGATTAATCACTGTTCCAGGTTTATACAATATGACAGGCTGTAGTCAGTCAAAAGTGGATGTGAAAGCTTCTGAACTTCTCCCGCCCACATGGGAAAAGGACTGGAAAGCACACAAACCCAGGGAGAGGCTATAGTATCTTTCTATAGTATTGTGTGACCTCTGAACACAGGCAACACATGATGCTGTCATGGCTTATTCACACATTATAGCACAGGTGGGGAGCTTCTTTCAGCCCTAGGGCTGAATTCAATTTTGGAGAAGCTTTTGGGGGCCACATTCACATTGTGGGCGGGGCAGAAGGCAAAAGGGGGCAGGCAAAAGGGGGGAGGCCAAAAATACAAAAAAAAACCACCTAACAATAACAGTATATTGTAGCTTAAAGCTCTTTCAGTCAAGTCCCTATCTACTTGTGTTGGAGTACTGTGGAAAGGATACCTTGCTGTGTGCTGAGCAGAAGCTACTGCTGCCACAGATCCAATTCACCCACAGCACTTAAATCTTTTGATGGTAGCTGTGCCTTGCTTATTCAGGAAGCAGCTGCTTGTGTCTGTTTGAGAAGAGCAGCTTCTTTGAGAGTAAGCAAGGCATTGCTATTAGCTATCTGATAGTGAGCATCCCTTCTTTTCCCCTAAGCCATTTGCCTAGTTGTGTGCATGTTAGGGCAGGGGGAGGCTTGTATGTCTCTCTGTCTGTCAGCACGCTGGTTAGTAACGAGAGGGCATTCAAATTATGACAGGGATGGTCTAAATGGGTTAAGGAGTATAGAATTTGGAAACTCCCTGATTGTAATCCCGGCTCTGACACTGACTCGCTTTGCCACTTTAGGCAACTCATTTAGTGGATCTGTGCCTTACTTAACCTGTTTTCCTTCAACAGCTAGGAGGACATTGGTGGAGAGTGAATGAAATGGTAAGACCCAACGTGGTGCAGTGGCCAAAGCTTTCTGTTTGGATGTAGAAAACATTGATTCAGTTCATCCACTCAGCTATGAAATTCACTGAGTGGCCTTACACATGTCACCTCTCTCAGCATTACCTTTCACATGAGGCTGTTGTGAGGCTAAAACACCACTTTGACCTGCTTGGATGAAAAGCAGGATGTATGCGTGACATCTAAACACAGCTTTTTCTGCAAACTTCAATCTACTTTCTGACCATTGTTCCCACGGGGTTCTCTTCAATGAGGATTCTGTCGTTTCCATAGTTCAGGGGGCTCAAAACAATAATTTTAAATCTGAAAACTAAAGCTGTGACCCCAGTAATGTTTAAAACATTTTTGTGCAAGAACTGTAGCCATCTGGCTAGTACACTTTAGTGATGGTAGGGGCTAAATGCTGTTGCTGTGTTCTGCTCTTTGTGCTGCATTAAAATGTTATTGGGTTCACTCAGCAACACTATTTAAAAGAGCATTTAAATGCAGATGGCTTCAGGCAACCCTCAAGATGGCAGCATGTGCAGACACTATGGCACCAATCCTGCAGGGAGTTCTGCAAAGAGAAAACTTCCAAAGGAGTATTTCAGGATTGGAGCCTAAACTATGAATAAACAGAGTGTGAATTAAAGAGGTTATGATCAATGTTATTTATATACGCATGCTCCAGTTGCGAGACTGAGCTCATTTTTTATAAAAAAAACTTCCAACATGCTTGGTGGCAAAGAAATTCTCAGTTTCCATGCTTATGTTTGGTTTAGTTTTCTGGTTCTTCTGCCCAAGATCTGTTGGAGGGTGGGGTTCTGCTTTGAATTCCAACACTGCAAAAGAAGATCCAGCTCACTCTCCCGGATCTGTGTCCTAGGTATCTTAATACAACAGTATGAAGTTAAGCACTGTTTTTCAAGGGAAACATCCCACAGAACTCAAAGTTCTGAATTATCAGTGACAGACTAAAGATGTTCACCAAAAGAGCACCGTGGCACAAGAAGAAAGGATGGGATGACTCTCAGCAGCACAGCTGTTTTTACTATGGACCACAGTTCTGATAATAGTTGCAGCTAACAGAGAGACCAAGCGGCCAACGAAACATCATGCTACTGGAAGTACAAGAGCAACCAATCACAATCACAGAAACAAAATAGCAACTGAGAGAGGAAAGTAAAGGAAAAGTTAACAATGAAAGTGTTGTCACAACAGATGCCTCATAGTACACCTCTGACAGCAAAATCAACTTCCACATGTCTTGAGATTCCTTTTTTACTTTTAAAACAAATTAAAAAAGGGAACATTTTACTCACCATACATTTCCATTCTTCTACAAATGCAGAGTATTCTCTACATCTGGGGTAGTAGTTTTTCCTGTTAGAAAGACAGGTTCAACCTTTGACATCACTAGTGGAAAGAGTTCTCAGACCAGAACTAGCAGAATAAGAAACATTCTTCCCCCATCAGAAACAAACAGGGTAACTTGTTATTCCTTCACATGAACAGGAGCAGCACTGAACAGGAGCCATTCCCACCATTCCCACACAGCTCCTCTCACTCACTCCCCACTGTGGCTGAGAAGCAGAAAAGGATCCCTGCAGAGATCATCCAGTGTGAGGCCCAGGCAACTGAGGTTCAGTTCCCATTGTACTTGGAACAGTAGCAACATCTTCTGTAGGAGTCAAGCATGAAATCTTGCTCATGCTACCACATCCTGGCAGGAGACCAAGTTCTCCAACACCTGAAATCATTCCACGAAGTTTGCTGGTGAGAACTGTGAATGAATGGCCTTTGTTGAGTGTTTTCTCTTTGGAAAAGAACGTCTAGACCCTCTTGGTACCCAAGATGACTTCCAGTTGGTTCAAGCTTTGTACCAATTGAAGAGCACTTTTTTCTGTGATTATAATGAAGCCAGGTGTCTGATGGTTACTCACACATTCTCCTAAGCACTTTCTCTGGAAAGGGACCAGATCAGAATATCATCCTGGTAAGGATGCACTGCATTCAAAGGAAGACAAATAAGAACTAACAGTACTTTTAATAATTCTGTAGGAGCCAATGTCAACCCAAATGAGGAAACTTATTATTGAAAGTGCCTCCAGTCATACAGGAATCATAGAAATATCCTGTGACTCAGTTTGATGAGCATGTGGAGGCAGAAGCTCCTGAAAGCTCTATAGAAGGCAGGAAACCCCCTGTTGTAGCAATGATATGATGGACCAAAGAGTTTCCATGTGGAAGTGCTGCTTTTATTTATGTTTTATTTTGGACTATACACACACACACACATACACCACCCTTTTAGCCATGCTTCCAGAACAATTTACAAAACCAAATGAAATCAGAAGTTCTTTAGCAACTTGTGGAATCTTTTTGGATTAAGGATGGCCCTCAAATCTTTGTTCTTTTTTAGAACTGTAAAAAGAACCAAGTTGACCTTAAAGTGCTTCTGGGAAAGGAGAACTGGTTCTATGGACTGAATATCTGCAAGAAGCTGTATGGCTTAGAAAAGTCTTTGATATTTGTATTGGCTAGTTGGACCTCACAGATTCAATGAAACTATCCATGAAGGTTCTGATGGGCAGTATATACTCTTCCCTGTCTCCAGTGCTCAGGCATCTGCCGCAAGGGGGGAAATTGACAGCAAGTGGAATATTTTATTTTGCTTCTCCATGGGACGAAGGAAGAAGATGGGTTATTTCATTTGCTGGCATGTTTGGAGGTGAAACTTTTATATTCCCTAGGTTGGGAGCTCTGAAACGACTGCTGATGCTTGGGCTAATGTTCTTCCTTCTTTGCCATATGGAGGGTTTTTATTTTGTCTTGATTCTTCTCAGGCCCCCTCTAGATGGATTCCGTTTGACACCTGTTCCTCCGATTATGCGCATCTTCTCGGAAGCGCTTTATCGTAAATGCTTTATCGTAAATGCTTGTATGCAGGAGGTAATTGAGCACTCAGCTGGTGACCTTACCGGTTGTTTCAAATGCGTTTTACAAGTAGTTAATGCGGCGAATCGCTTGTTTGCATAGTCAAAATGCGCTTTAACGGCCGGAGCAGAATAAAACTCGCTATTTAGCGCGCATTCGATAATGTGCATAATCGGAGAGAAAACGCGCCTCTACGCCCAATTTGTGCTCCGTTCTTGTAGAAGTAATTTTTTTAATGCACCTTGAAAGAGCTTTAAATGCCTCTTGTAGAGGCAGCCAAAGTTAGGACAACTTCAATGGAAGCCCCCAGTCTATTATATTGGTTGATTTGAGAGCTGCTTCACACACATGCCCTATGGGAGATGGGAAAAGCTAATAATTACTTCCCCACACTGACCTGGTCCCCACACTGGCAATTGCTTATGCTCTAGGTTGCACAGCATCTATGGAAGAATCAATCAGCATGATGGCTGTGAGGGAGATCTTCCTAAGTTCATCCTATACTTGGATTTCTCTGGTTCTGCAGCAGTGAGTCTTTTTCCCAAAGATAAACTGCTCTAACAAATAAAGGATTGGATTCAGGATATCATTGAAGGAACAGGATGCAGCCATTTTGCTGAAGCTGGGTCTGGTCACTGCCTGGGTTGGAGACATCTGCAAATACCACCTTCAGTGTTCCAGAATGTCACTCTAATACCAAACTTAGGTGGGCAGTGCCAACAGGAATGGAGCCAAAATGGGGCGACTGAAAAGCAATAGGGGGTACTGTGAAGATACCCCACATTTCCATCTCCCTATGTATGTCTGGTTTAGTATGTCTGGAGAGTGTAAAATGTTGGACTGAGTGGGTGTGGCTGATGATGCTAGGAAAGGGAGTGGGGAGTAATATATATAATATAATAATATATAGTGTGAGGGAGTGTTTCAGTTTATCTTTACGTGTTATCATCTTACTATCTTGGTTGGGGGGAGGGTAGTTGTGTGGAAGATAGCTGTGTAGTCAGGAGTGTGTGCAAAGAGATTATTAGGATTTAGGATTATTAGTAAATTATTAGAAGTGTTAAGAATAGGCAGGTGTTAAATTGACTTAAAAGAACTGTTAACAACAATAAACGTTTTCTTTTATTTTTGCTACCACAAACCACGTGTCAGCTTGGCTTTGTAACCTGCGCTATAAGTTTAATAAAGAAACACATATCATTACACCTTCAGCCAACATACTCACAGGAGAACCTTATTCAAAACCCTTAACACCCTTTTCCCCTCTGCTATAAGGGAAAAGAGGTGCGTCTTTTGCCCTTCCCTCAGGTATTTAAGTGGTGGTGCTTAGCCTGAGAGGGGTGTGCTCGTCTAGGCCTAGTGTTTGAGGCTGTGGCGGCACAGGTACCGTCATGCTTGGGGAACACCCAAGGATTGCTGAATTTAAAAAAACCCAACCCCCAATAGGCAACCCTGCCCCCCAAAAAACAGAAAACAAAAACTGACCATGCTCAGTAGTCATGGAGTATTAAGTGTCAAGCTGAAATGTCAGGGGAGGATGCCTAATTTCAGCTCCTTACACCTTGTTGAGTATTTATTAGCTAGCGTGAAAACAGTACTTCTTTTGAAGGGATTAGAGCATTCTGATTGAAATATATGGGGGGAAATCTGAGAAAGGAACAATAGGTGCTTTGCCTGGAACGAAAAACAGACTGGGTACTCGAGAGTTCTTTCTCCATAGATCTCTTTTCCTCAGAAAGCTTGAATGTACAGGTAGTTTTAATGAAAAGTGGAGAACTTCTTAGTTGGGGGAAATTTGTGATATCTGCTGTCAAATTGGGGCTCACCCTCTTCCTTTTCATACGAATCGAAGGTTTTCTCAGTCCACACAGTTGATTAAATTCTTAAAAGGTTATGAGTTACAATCCTCTTGTAGGTCCTTATGATCACACTCAAGATGTATTTTGGAGGTTGGAGGTATCCTATTCTCTGCTAGGGCAGGGGGGCTGTCCAATAGGAGTTGTTTGATTAGTATGGAGTTCGTCCCTCTTTCTCGAGCAAGATGCAGAAGTGGAGTCTCAAAAACTAAGATATGTGAAGCTAGAACTTGAGCTCCTCGAGGGGAAGCAGTATTTTCTGCATTTGTAGGGAGTATTGTACTTACCCAAGAACTCAGGCTTGGCCTACTATCCTGAGAGATTAGGAATAGTCTTCCCCTGTAACCTCCTACTGCAATTTATGTGATCCTTGTTGGAAATTGAGGGTTTGGTCACTGCCTCTTCCCCAGAGAATCTATGCTTGGAATTGGACAATAAACACAGAATTAAGAGCCTCTGCAGCTGTTTGGAGCAAATGTAACCTCTCATTTGCAGGTAGTAGTATTGAGCACAAGGGGAAAGAAGAGAAGATTTTCTTGACTTTGATGTCAAAGCTTGGATCCCATCTTTCCAGTTTGGGGGTGGGGTGAGAGGCTTGCATTGAACCTCAGTTTCCTGGGCCTAGCGGTCAATGATCTCTGCTGGGATCCTTTTCTGCTTCTCAGCCACAAGGTGGGGAGGAGGTGACCAGCCACAGCAATGAGAGTAACTGTGTGGGTGCTATGGTAATGCGCCTGCTCATGTGAAGGGGTAACATATGATCTGACAGCTGCTTCACTCGCAATCTTCAAATGCCTATGGGAAATGTGGAAAAAGCAGTCATTGCTTCCTCACACTGATTGGGTCTGTAGAAGAAGGCTGGTTGGTGAAGAGCTTCCTGAGAGCTGTTTCTCCTGCCTAAGTTGAGGGAAGGTGAAGGCAGAACAGCTGAAAAGAAAAGATAAACAAGCAGGTGGGTTTAAGGGAATGCAAAGTTCTCAAGAGCTCTTCCAAAAAATCTGTTTCCGGCCCCCAAATCGGGTTGGTCTGGGATGGCAGGGAGTTTCTCCTCCTGGTGAGGTCCAAGGTTGATTTGGTCTTCCTTTTTTTACCCAAGATGTAAAGACTAGTCTCTATACATGTGGGAGAGAAAAGACTTTATTTTCTACACAGCTTGAACATCTCTTGCAATATTTTGTGTTGTCAATACCTAGGGTGGAATTAAGAAAATGTGCAATTTCCTATTTCTCCAGGTACAATGAAACAAGAACTGATAACAGGACATGACTTTTGAGAGCTTCTTGTGCCCCTTTCCCCCTCCCAGCCTGCTGTAGTCGAAATTATGGTGGGCTTTTCCTCCACTAATACTCCCCCTTTCCTCCCTGCCTCTCTCCCTTCTTCAACACTCAAAACAATAATAATAATAAAATAATAATAATAATGTATTGCTTCTTTACCCCAACTAGCTCTTCTCCTTGCTGAAAGTGTCTTTCAAAAAATTAATTTAATCTTAAAGGCTCCTGGACGCCACCCTCACTTTGTGTAATCGTAACAACCAAGTCTTGTTATCTCTTTGGTTAAAATAAAACACACACATACACACGCATACACACACAAAAGCAACACACTGCCCAGTATGCTCCTATTTCGGCCCATGGTGTCTGGCGCAAAAGTGTCTTTTTAAGAAGGAAGCATTGATGATGAGCTGTCTGCTCACTGGAAGTTGGATGTTTCTCACTTTCCCCCCTCCACTCTCTTTCTCTCATACAGTTGTTGCTGGTCCATACTGAAACAAGAGAGGGGAAGTCTCTTTGATCCGGACGTAGAACCTCCCATCAGGCCAAGCTTTTTGGAGTGAGAGGGGCAGGAAGTCACTTGGAAGCCACTGCTCAACATCATCTGACACAAACACTAGTCCAAAGTGGCCCAATTGTTCTTCACTGTAACAGAAAGCATCTGTATTTCCCAAGACATCACGTGAGACTTCGTTCATCTCCTGCACCACCAACTTCACCACGTCTTCTGCTGACATCTTGTTAGTGATATGCAGCTGTGCCGAAATAGAGGTAAGTAAGAAAGTGGAAGGACACACAAAGATAAGATATAAGCTGGCTCCTTTGGGAGAATAAACCCAAGTACTGAGAAACTATTTTTTCTTCCCTAACCTTTCTCTAGTTGCAAAGAATGTCCTATAAGGCTAAGCTATTGTCAAGAATAAAACCTAAAAACACAGTACACAAGCCTGATGGAATCTGGAGGGCTGATTCAGTTTGAGATCAGCATGTAATATTGCTATTCACAGGCCTTCTTGACAAATAGGAAAAGGACTTGGCATGTCAACAAGAGCAGAATATGAAAGGTTCCATTGATGTGGCACAAGGGTCTGATAACTCTTTTTGGTAACATAACTACTGGGCAATAAGGACTGGAATGTGATGACATGCAAAAGAAGACATCAGTAAATTAGGTCATCCTTTCCTGCTCCTAACTCAGTGGCAAGGAGTGAAGGGAGCAGCAGAGATGAAGATCTTAACTGCATTCAAAGAACTGTGTCATAGCAATCAGCAGGACACCATCACTCAATAGTGGGAGGCTAGGTTTGGCTTTCTAAGGTTTGTGTCAAGCTTAGGCTGCATGTCAGTCAGGACCATGACAATCAGGAATGATATAGGGGATATGACTGCTCTGGAGGAGAACCCCCCAATAAAGATTACCTCTAGATCGTTCTACCCAGATCATTTATTAGCCCCTATGAAGCCAGAGTGAAGGCCAGCATTGACATGATATTCCCTCTTATGCTAACAAAATATCATGTAGTGGATATAATTTGCCATTCTTCCCTTTTTATTTTACTCTGGTGCTTAGTAGCTGGGCTATAAGGACTGGAAGAGAATATAATGGAGAGATTGCCCCTGTGTCTGTAGTGAATGGATAGAGGGAAGAGGGGGTCTGGTTTGTGGGGTCAAAGCAATGTAAATTATCTCTACCCCTCCCCCATTTAGCCCTCACCACTAGATTGGAATCTTTATAAAGCTCCTTGCTCCAGTGACCATGAAGTAGTCTTCACAATATCTATGACAGTGAGGTATATTGGTTCACAATTTGAACGGACGAAATCACCTTGGGGTGGGATGGAGATTAGACATTTGTTTCTATCATTATGCCCACTGTCTACTGGTGCACTCGTATTCTTACACCCTGAAGGCTGCACTGTTCTTACCATAACAAGTTCTAATCCAGAGCATAGCTCTCTATCCCCAGTTTATTGCATTTGAAAATCTGACTCTATTTATACATCATGAAATCCTTAGTTAAGAGCATCATAATACGCATGAAGGAAAGCATGAACAAAATTTACAGTATCCTAAACCACATTCAAGTGATACTGGGAAGCACAAGGATTGAATTTAACTGATGTGGAAATGGTCATTGTTTTCTACAATGGAAAATAAATAAACACAATTTTCTGCTTAGGAATACGTCACTAGATGCTTCTATTAGCCAATAAGGTGGAGGCAGGAATTTTATGTTTGTGGGGAATCTCAGGGTGCCTTCAATATGCAACATCTACAGGCCACATTCCCCCACAACTTCATATTGCGTTTGTCCCCCATCCTTGCCCATTACGTAGCAACACAGGCTGTGTTTTGCACCTCACAGGTGTCAAACTAAGAATCTGACAAAAAGATACCAGCCATTACAAGTCACTACTTTGTTTTCTCCCAAGTTCAGAAGCAAGATTGGAAAGGAGCTATCTGGATGCATTTTCAGATCGTGTGGAGTGATTAACAGAATTCTGATTTTACCTTGACACTTGTCTCTTTGGAGAGCCCTGTTTCATACTGAGGGCACACACGTAAGGTGAAGGAGCCTGGTGACTTGCCCCAGTTTGCTACATGTCCTGGCTCAGGTGTCTCCTGGAAAGTGCGAGTCCACTCCACTGAACGTGTCCGAAAGACAGGCTCAGTGCTCTCCACGGGCCACCCATGCTTGGGGCTGAATGTTGACTCTGCCCCAAATCTTGCAGGGCTGCAATGGCCTGCAGTCCTGCTTTCTGTTGGGGAGCTGTCAACTGAGCCAGGGCAAGACTTTCTGGCCCCATGGCAGAGAGGTTTAGGGAAATCCAGGCTGCTGGTGCGGACGCAGTAGGCCTGCCTCTTCTCTGTGATGCGCAGCAGTTCTATTTGCCGGCTAGGGAGCACAAAGTCACTATCGTAGAGCTCTGGGGGAGGCCGGGGCTCCTCTGGAGGAATTGGGGGTGTCTTTAACTCATGACTCTGTAGAACATCAGGGGCACTGTCCCTCAAAGGGCGGGGATTTCTTCTTCCACAGCATTCAGGCCCTGAAGAGGAGTAAACGAGGTCAAGCTCTCTGGGGCTTTGGGCCCTGCTGGAGTCATAGTCACTGTCTGTAGCTAAGAATACTTCTGATGAACCCTCCTCATCTGAGATTCCATGTGAATCTGCAAGAATAAAATAAAAGGTTAATTTATTGTTATCAAGAAAGTCAGCTTCAATGCCATGTTAAGTGTTTCCCTAATCAACTTGACTCCCAGTTTGAAAAAGCGTATACAAAAGTAAGAAAGTTGCAGTATGTACTATCAAACAAGTGACTTATGCTCATAATATCGGGGGAGTGGAGCCTCTAGAATAAGCAGATGTCTTGTTTCCTAATGAGACTCATTCAAGATGCACTCATTTAATTGTCCACCCTAGAGCCCTAGCAAGGAGAACTCCATATCTAAGGAACTGCCACCATCAGTAATGCATTAGCACACATTAGAGTCCATTAAGATTAGGGCTCACTTTGACACAAAACACCCATAGCAGGAAAACCAAATGGTACCCAAATTCCTTCTGCCCTTTTTCGCTCTTAAGGAAAAAAATCATACTTTAAAATGGTCAAAATTTTTGAATTATTGCAGGAACTATGATTTCACCATCAGCTATGTGTATGGACTTTCTCTTCTATAATCATTTAAAAATACAGAAAGAAGCATTTGGGTGCTACATGCAACATGGACTTCAACATGGACTTCATAGGATGTTGCCCTATTTAACTTCCTCCTTATACTGCTTAGTAGTTCTTCCTACTCTTTCAAAAGCACCATAGCCAGGGCTGCACAACTTAACACCCATGGATCCATTGTAGCCCCCTCTTTGACTATTTGTGGCCTTGGGGTATTCCAGATGCCTGCCATTTGCAGCCTGGTTCCATTTCTTTGTAGGAGTATCTGCACCCGTCATAGACCTATCAGCAATGGGACTGAGAGAATGCCTGCATTACATCCTGTGCTACTTCTCTTCTTGGATTCAGACGTATGCAATGGAGTTAGTACTACTTCTTCTAGCCTTTGTAACTAGACAGTCATACCACACAGCCACTATACACCTGTTGGTCCTTCAAGCCCAAGTTACATATTATAATTGTGTTGCACATAATGTATTTTTAAGTGTACAACTATAAAATAAATGTGTGAATGAGATGAAGGCTGCATTCTGACGACACAATAGTCAACCCTGTATTAATAGTCCACTCCACAGATGACTATTAGCATCCCCACCAAATGGCGGCACAGGTTCCCAGTTTCCATATCGGGACACTGCGGAGAAAGACGCAGGAGAGCTGCCCACCCCTTCGGCACGAAGACCACTCTTTGTGCTGAAGCGGCAGGTGGGCAGCTCTCCTGCATCTTTCTCCACAGCGTCCCGATATGGAAACTGGGATCCTGAGCCGCCACCATTCGGTGGGGAGCGCAGAAGACGCAGGAGAGCCACTGCCAAACATCCTTCGCCACATGCGCTTTCCTCATTGGTGGGTATTGAACGCAAAGAGGACGCTGTCAGAAGAGCTCTTCCTTGCACGCCCCATACCTACCAGTGGTGAACGGAGGGCATGGCAGAGACAGATGCTCTTCTCACATGCCTCTGCCACACCCTCCTTTACCATTCGTGCATCTCGGGACGGCGCGAAGGAGAGTGTCTTCTCCTTCATGCTGTAGTGAAATGCACAAATGGCGAACAGAGAGCGGGGTGCAGGCGGACACTCTCCTCCTGTGCTCCGCCATTGTTCTCTGCAAAGTGCTGGTGAATGGGGATGGGGGATGGTAGGAACTCCTGCCATTACTTTAGAGTGGCAGAAGATCCTAGTATCCGCCGTCCCCATTCTCCAACACTATGCGGAGAACGATGGCAGGGCATAGGAGGACGCTCTTGGCGGAAGGATATTTCCTGCAGTTTGAAATTACACGTCAAGCCTGGGAAACATTCTTTGCCCCCACCCCCACCCCAGCAATCCATTTGGATATAGGCTCGAAGGGATGGAAGAGCTCCTTTCATTCCCTCAAGTAGATATTCAGATGGATCATGGGGCGGGGGGGAGGGCAAGGGGATGTGCACATCCCTGGGAACACATGGAGTGCCATGATCGGCAGCGCCCCACTCAGGGATGACATGTGCATGTCCTGGGAAGCGTGTGGGGAGCTGCCAATCGAGGTGCCCCAACAGGGGCGTCATGATCGGTGGCTCCCCACACACTTCCCGGGATGGGATTATTTCACATGCCTATAGAGCCCCACTGGGCAAGAGCGTTCGAGGTTTCTGCTGCTCTTGCCTTGCGACTCGTTGGCATGTGAAATAATCAGCAGAGCCCGTCACACGACACAATAATCAATGGTTGTGCAAATAGTCCACTCTGCACAGCGTTGATTATTTGCGTTGGTTATTTCAGGGAAATAACCAACTGTGGCATGGAAAAGGTTTGACAGACAACACAATAGTCAACAGTTTATTTAAGCAACTGTTGACTATTTAATCAGCCATTGACTATTGTGTCGTCTGAACCCAGTCAAACACTTGTTTTAAAATCCATCATACATGTACATTAATAGTACAGCTAAGCTTCCTGTTTAAATATGCTTAGCTGCAAACTCAGGTTTGCTGCTATGTAACATAAGACCCTTAGTGTGTCAACTGCAGGGAGAATTAACGATTATGTGCAGTTGCCAAATTCAGCAAGGAGAAGAGGAAGCTGCTTTTTGCCAAGTCAGGCCATTGATCCATCTAGCTCACTACCATCTATACTGACAAGCAGCAGCTCTCTAGGCTTTTGGGCAGGAGCCTTTCCTAGCCTTACCTGGAGAAGCCAGGAACTGAATCTAGGAACTTTGGCATGCAAGGCATATGTTCTACCACTGAGCTACAGCTCTGCCTGAAAGATCAGATACCAAATGTGATAACACAGAGAGTTCTCCTGAACATCTTTGTTCAGTGAAAAAAAAGCCAGGCTTTTTCAACCTGTGCCTTCCAAATGTTTTGGACTTCCAACTTCCATAAGTCCCAGCCAGCATGGCCAACGGTCATGGATCCTGGGAACTGCAGTCCAAAACATCTGAAGGGCTCCAGGTTGGAAAAAGCTGGATTAAACACTGGAAAAAACCTGAAAGAATTTGAGCAACCCAAAAAGAGAGATAAGATGGCAGAATGTTCTTACTGGAAGTTTTCAGAAAAGGTTGGACAGATAGCTACTAGGGATGCTTCAGATTGGATATCCTGTCTTTAGGGCAGAAGGTTGGACTAGGGCAAGGGACTGTATCAGCCACAGAAGTTCTCCTAGAAAAACACAATGAAAACCCACCAGAGTTGAGCCTGCGGCTTGTTTCAGGAGATGGGGTAGGCGAGGGAAGGAAGTCCATGTGGGAAGAGGTTGACTGAGTTTTCTCCTTCAGTGTAGCGCTGGATTCCTCAATGAACCACAAAAGTGGGATGCCACAAGATGGCTGCTTATACCGGGCATGTTGCAGGGCATCCATCATCCAACGCATTTCCCGCCAAATCTCCTCCATTTGCTGTCCAAGACAACGACACAGGATCAGATCCCCTTTTTTCTTGCAAAGAAAAAGTGTCTTTAGGAGGGCTGCAGCTCAGTGTAGGCTGGCCCCACGTGCCTGCCACTGCACATGAGAAGAGTTTATACACACATACTGACATATGTCCTTAACACACTGGAATGTCTGGGCCCAAACAAGATCCCGACTCTCACAAAGTGTGTTGGTATGTGCATAGAGCCCATTCTCACTTGCAGATGGCAGGGTGATGGCTGCTGGGCTAGCCCTTGCAGCTCACCTCATGCATTCCTTGAACACATGGGGGAGGGTTGTCTGAAACCCTTTATATTGTGACTGTTTGTTCTCTTTCACCCCAGACTGCAATTTATTAGATTCCCAGGGTGCTGTGCTATCAATCCAGAGGGCTATGGTTCATTTACTGGTTACGTTCTAAATGGGAGGCTCCTTCTAAGATTGCTTTAATTCTCACATCTCCTTCTGTAATCATCACTTTGTACTTCTAGGATTTACAGGATTCTGCAAACAAGTAATCCAAGCCCGTAGCAGAAGACGACCCAGAATGCTCTTTAAAAAAAAAAAAACAGCCGTTTTAATTCCCTCATGCCTCCTTGTGAGGTACTCATTGCCCTTTATATCCAAACTGCCAGGGAGGTAGCATCAATTTAGGGGATAGATTTGGACTGTGCTGGAGGCATGTACAAGGCACCTTCCCCCTGGATACGAGTAACTCATGTATTATCCTAGCATATCATGGTGAGCATTGCACACACAACATTTTCTACTCACCCTCTGCAACATACCTGCATATAGTCCTGAACTTGCTGATGCCTCTGCTTGGCAGTAGTTAGTTCTGAGTCTGAGAAGGCCTCCCTGAGGCTCTGTTGGGAGAGAAGCGACTCTAGCTCCAAGAGTGCAGACACTTGGCAATACTGACTAATGAACTCATGGTCATAAGTGAAAAAATGAACTGGAAAACAAAGAGGGAAGGAGGTCAGATTTCAGCCCGGGTGGGGGGGTGGGGCATCACAGAAGCAGATCTCGTAATAGCCAACAGAACTGGTGCTACATTAAGTGAAAAGCACACTGCTGCATTTAGTCAAGCAACAGACAAATGATCTCATGATCAAGTTGGCCATTCTCCATCTCAGGTGGTATTCACTGCCAAGAGAAGTGTTTATTGGTAATGGCACAACTTCACCAATTCAAAGCTCAATACACTTATTGACATGATGCATCTACTATTCTCTCCCTGATATATTTTGTTGATTGAAATACACACATAAATATGGAATGGGACTCTTCTAAGTATATACTACAAAAGAAAGAAATAATGACAAGCTGAGCTAATTCAAAACATTTCGCTGCAAGCATACTATATTGAAAGCTAACCCATAATGAGGGATACCATATTTGTTTACAGAACCAGTGAGTGTATATTTGACTAAAACAGCAAAAAGATGTCAGAGAGTAATACAATGGGTAAAACCATTTGCTGTGATTAGAAGCTAGACCTGTCAGTCGCAAAAATTCTCTCCTTTGGTGTTTTCCTTATATGGAGAGGCCGGAGAGAAATGCATAATTTTTTGGAGACACGCTCTGTGTCCCTTCTAACCTCCAACCTTCACAAGTGTTTGAATTCAATTTGCTTCAGAGGAGCCCCAATTCAATTTGGACTTGTCCAGCTTTGAGATTTTCCTCCCTGATTTTGCTTTCCATCTCTCTTTTTCTCCCAGGTTAAGTTCTGAAACTAGAAGGTAAAATGTATTATGTCCCTTTGTAACCTCTAGTGCAGAAGTGGGGAATCCATTTTTTGGACAAGTGTCACATTCCTTTGGGGGTAATCTGTCTGGTGGGCTGCATGGTGGTGGTGCTGAAGCCAGAAGCAGGTAGACTCAACCCTTTTCTCTCTCTCTCTCTTTGCCACCCCTTTCCTTTCTTTCCCGCTCTCCTTTCTCCACCCATTCAGCTGTCAGCGAAAGGACAGATTGCTCTTTCTAGCTTGAACAGATTGCTTGAAGAGGGCTCTTGAAATTAGGCTGAGCCTCGCAGGTTGCCCATCCCTGTTCCCCTTCATATCACAACTTCATTCCTTTTTAAGAAATCCTTTGGCTCGAGGATAACAGTCCTTTGTGGAAAGGCAAGAAACAGAATGACAGAATGAAGTCTAGAAGCCTCAAAATGTTATTGTAGAGCAGTCCTCACCTAGCTCAAAGATCTGAAGAGGGAGTGTGAGAAAACCAGAACGCGGTGTGTAAGGATTGTTCTGGCCAGGGGCAGTGCACACGTCATCAGATGGAGGCAGAAGCAGGAGAAAGGAGACTTGTCCTCCAAAGTCCAAAACTTCCTGACTGTATAGACGGAAATCTTTGGCCTGGAGAATTCAAATATGAGAAGTCATTGTCTTGCTAGTGTGGTATAACCACTTAAGCAGGCTTAACCTGTACCTGTCTTTGTCCTAGCAAAGTCTTTGTCCTAGTACAGGTGATATTAAGATACTCTGCTGCCTATACAGAGAAATAGGGTAGAGTCCTCAACACAGACTGATATATGCAATTGCCATATGGTGGGAAGAAAGTTGTAATTAGGTTGTGTAAAGGCGTCCCCACATGCATGATAATATTATGCAGTTAATATTTTTTGGACGTGCTGCAAAAATCTAGATCTTCCATTGAGTATTGGCTGTTGAGTCCATCATATATTGAAATCCTTTGTACAACTTAGTTCCAATTAATTACCTACCCACGTGGCAACTATTATCACCTGTTGAGGAGGAAATGATTGGTGTTTATCCACCCCTTTTGCATTTTTTTATAGAGGTGACTTGTAGAGGTCAGAATGTCTTAGAGACATCCTTTGGACCTTTTCCACTCATGTACAGACCCTGTTACTAGTCTTAGGCAAAGTAACAAAATTCAAAGGGGCTTTACCCTACTTAAGAAGCAAATACACTGTGTGGGCAGGTGGTGATGGTGTAACAAGTACGTTCACTTCCATCATTTTTTCAGACACTTCCTAAACTGATAGGCTTGAATAAGCATCAAATACTAAGACCTTTTAGGATCTTTTAGCTTACAGAAATAAACACATTCACCCTAAGCAGCACGTTTTATGGGCTTTTCTTGATTGATCACACCATGCAAAGTATATTATATTAGCTAATATCTCTGAGTGCATCCAAATATTCCAGTCTGCACCATTGCTTGAGCTGGTTTCATTGTGGCCGTGAACAGAACCCACACCAGAGCAGGAATGATCTCAATGCTGGGTTCTTTGGCTACATAATTACTGCTTTATACAGAAGAACATCAGTCCTGGCTAAATCTTCTTT
The DNA here is from genome assembly GCA_029215795.1 of Anniella stebbinsi. Classification (NCBI taxonomy): domain Eukaryota; kingdom Metazoa; phylum Chordata; class Lepidosauria; order Squamata; family Anniellidae; genus Anniella; species Anniella stebbinsi. Next base: position 44,184,510 of record JARDYH010000007.1, on the reverse strand, counting down.
ATATTAAGTAGAACTGTAAGAAAAATAATAAACTGGTTGCCAATGCAGATATGCCTCACTGCATATGCTACAAAGTCTTCTGTGCCTCTCTTTCTCCCAACACCCACAATACAGCCCCACCTAGAATCTACCTCATGCAGTGGGATGTTGACCAGTTGCATCAGTTCTTTGATTGCCCCTTGGAGCTCCTGAAGCAAGAGATTTGGGGTGGTCTCTAGGTCTTGCTCTGTGGAAATGGGCTCCTCCATGCTAGCCAGATTCTGGAGCCACTCCCACTCCTCCCTTGAAAAGGAGACAAAGCGGTGATGAATGCACAGAGGACGCATGAAAATCAAGCATAGATAATTGTGCAAGTATGACTGGCTGTGCTTGCCGGTATGTATTTTTGCATCTTTGATGGAAATGTTTTCATATCGGAAATGTGTCATGTTTAAAGCAGCCTGCACTGCTTCGATGTCAGCAGGCCTCTTGGTATGACATGATTATTCATTCTTGATATGAAACCTCACTTCTCTTTTACTTGGAAGGGATTGGGGCAAAGAATAAACTGCATACACCACTCCTGAGTGACAGAAAGGAGCCCTTTCTTTCAACCACTAACAGGCATTTAGGCCACAAGACTCTTATACTGGATCCATGAAGCCCTATTCCTGTGGTACTGAGCCAGCAGACCAAATGAGGGACCTATAGATATCACACTATCACAATCTGCACTATCACAACAGCAACCTGCAGTAACTCCCTAATACGTTGTTTGGTTGTACTATCAGGAGATGCTATAAGGTCATTAATGTACAGCTAACTGATCTCAGTGCAAAAATATGTCTTTTCCTTTAGCTAGCATATTTAATGTCATTGCATGAGCAATTCATCAGATACTTGGACACATCTGCATTTAACTTCACCTGCTGTGCAAGCTGCTTCCAAATCTGTCTGCTCAGCTGTGAGTCTATGTTGCCTGTGGACTCGATTTTGTCCATGTTGCTACAGTCAAACTTGCAAGGGCTCTCACTCATCTTACCCTCCTGACAGTTATAGACCCAGTGGGTTAAAGACGTTACCCTGGTTGTCCATAAAGATATACTTATGCACAAGCTTGGTTTGAAAGCCGTACCTGGAGATGTTTGGGTTGCTCCGTATCTTCATGTGACATAGGATGTTGGGTAACTGTTCAGGCACCAATACTCGGATCTGGTCAACGGCACTGCAGAGTTTCAGGTAACCCAAATACAGACCAGGGGGAAGAGGCTGGCTGCTTCGCTGGTGGTAAGCCAGCTTGTCCTGAGGGAGAAAAAATGTCCATAGAAATGGTAGGCCTTTTCCCCCCTGTAAATCTTACCGTAAAATATCACAAAATTCAACAGAAAGAGAAAGAGAGCCCCTGCAGCAAAGCTAAGGTGACCAGAAGCAGCTGTAAGCAAGTCCAAACCAGGAAGGGTTAAACAGTGGTGGGATAAAATAAGAAGCAGGTCAAACTGAACAGTTTGTGTGGCTTGAATTAAAAGTTCAGCTTAGCTATTTTGTCTGCAGCTTCCAGGTTCCAACCAGGACCAAAAGCCCCGGGAGACAGACTGGCACAGGTGGGAGGCACCGGAAATCTTACAAAGGAGACTGTTGTTGTCGGATATCCAGACTGGTGCTGCAATCTCCAGGAACAGAGACAGCGTTGAACTGGCCCTTTAGTGGTTTGGCCTTTGCTAATCCTGGCAATGGCTTTGAATAAGCAGTTTCAATAGCCCCTTGTACAGGTGCTCGAGTGCCTTTTGTTGTTGGAGACACTTGGCTGAGTGAAAGGAAGTGAAAGGAGAGAGAAACAACTAGAGGGGTCAAGAAGAAGCAGAAAGGCTGGGCACTCACGGAAGAGATTCTTTACTAAGACCTGCTAACAGGCTGGGAAAGCCGGCTACTGGAAGCAAGAAGAGCAAATGCCTTGAAAAAAAGTTATCTGAATCCCCAGCAGGAAAACATATGACAACAGGGAAAGCAACTTTTACTTTGCTTCTGCAAAGTACCATGAATCCTTTATAAAAATGAAGCAACAAAGAACATTACATTGTGGGGTACAACACTGCTCTAAATTGGCAGAAGCTCAGTTTCTGCACTCCCAAACAGAGCTTAAAATGAGCCAAGTCTCACCAGGGCTTAGCTCCAGAATCCACTGTCGATGCCAAGACTCTACCCTGGAATGTGTAAATGAATAATAACCCCTGGCTGCTTTATACTATCAGACCATCTAGCCCAGTATTGTCTACCACAATTAGCAGTGGCTTTGAGGCAGGAGTCCTTTCCAGCCCTCCTACCTGAGATCCTTTTAACTAGAGATGCCCAGGACTGAACCTGGGACATTCTCCATGCAAAGTATTTGCTCTGCCACTGACCAATGGCTCTTCCTCAATAATAAGGGAGGGCCTTTCCTTCTTCATTAAGAAATCATAGCCAGCCACCTGCATGGTCATCAGCAGCACATCCAGAGCTGTAGGTTCTTCTGGAGATGAGATGGATTTGCGGCTTGTCTGCAGCTTTGAGAGAGGGACCCAGCGGACACTTTCAAAGGTCTGGTTTGTCTTCACCTCCTTTAGGGTCACAACCAAGATGTTCCCCTGCTTGTCTTTGATGGGTTCGAAAAAGACCTGTCCCAGGTCCTGGATTCCCAGCAGACCCTTCACAGATAAAGAAAGGGTGGGGGCGGGGAGTCAGATTTCTGGAAACTGGTAACTAGCGTCAGAGGCTATATCCTCTATACACTGCAGGGGTGGGGCTGGAAAAGATATATTGTGCATCCAGACATGAGCTCTCTTTGCTCTGTGCAAACAAAGGCCACTTAACAAGATGGGTTATTACACAAGCAGGGTTTGTGTAATGATAACATAAAGAGGGCTGCCAACCGATAAAAAGTTGTTTTAACAAGTCATTAACTTAACTGACATGCCATTACATACTGCAACTCTTCAGCAAAACTGCTTGTCAGATAATCTGAATGAACACAACTGTCTCCTCATTATGAGGGCTGATTGAAATGGCCCTTGTGCTTCCTGCTGCATGCCAGTGCAAACATACATTGCGGAAAACTGGTGGTGGCTTCCGTAAAGCTGGAGCACTTCTCTGACAGTGGCTACACAGGACAGTCAGGGAGCGAACAAGCATAGCCATGTCACAGGGCTACCATTATTCACAATACCGCCAGTGCTGAAGAGCCCTTCACAAGGGAATGGTGTATGGGAGGGAAAGGACATTTTACATCCCACCCGAGCCTTCATCAGTCCCCCTGTGTTTTAGATTTTTTTAAAAAAATTATAATATGCATTACACATTAATTTCTGCTTATAGTAAACTGCCTTGGAGCTCTCTTGTCAGGCAGAAAGGCAGGTTATAAATAAGCACATTTTCTTTGGCATCTACATCCCTTTATTCAATCAAGGACGATTTTCAGGCATAAAAAGAGTTTGTTCAAGGAGGCTATGATTTTCCCAAGTAAGTGGTATGCATTATATAACATGTGCAACTAAATGTTTAATTTATTCATTGCATTAGTTAATCAATTATAGCTTTAATTGTCGAGATGCTTGTTAAAATATGTGTGAAATGTAGCGTTGTAACAGGTATCAATTTTGCTCCTAGTAATGCAACAGGGGTCCCCTCTACAAGGATTCGCTTTTGCGCCTGGTTAGCCGATTATGCGCATAATCGCAGAAGCGCATTTACGCCTATTCCCTCTGCACGAGAGGCGGCGAGAGGCGGCGAAGCGCATTAAAGGATGTCCAAAATGCGGTTTACAAGTAGTTAATGCGCATAAGTGCATATGCACACAGTCAAAATGCTCTTTAACGGATGGAGCAAAATAAAACTCGCGATTTAACGCGCATTCGATAATGCGCATAATCGGAGAGATAACGCGCCTCTACACCCCATTTGCGCTCCGCTGGTGTGGAGGTAATTTTTTTAATGAGACTTCAAAGAGCTTTAAATGCATCTTGTAGAGGCAGCCAGGGAGACTGTAACAGAAGGGCTTCACAATGTGTGCATTGGGAGTGAAACATATATCTGAATACTACTCATACATTATTAGGCTTTATAGACTTTTACCCAAGTCGAACGTTAATGCTGATGTTGGAAAATAACAAGGAAATTAGTCCCCTAGCCAGGCACACACCTTAGAGATCTAACAGATCTGAGGTCTGTTATATTGTGTAAAGTTTGTATGTAGTAACAACCTGTATTTATGATTTTTATGGTCTATTGACTTTAATAAACATTTAGTTCGTTCTGGAATACCCTTCCCCCGGAAAGAAAATGCACCAACTCAGTTGCAGTTTGTGATTCTTTTTTGTTCCTTCTTAAGTAAGGATACTTCCTCTTACGTTTTCAATCCCATTCAGCTGCCAGGGATGTTCAGGGTATGGAAAACATTAGATTCATCTAAATGAAGCTCAGAGCTAATGATGCCTGGCCTTAATATCACTGGATTGAGCATGCTACAGGAAGAGTTGCTAGACAGATGTATGAGTGAGTTCTGTATCTGGCTGGCAGTGACCTGGGATCACACACTCATCTTTTAGCACTTACAGCTGGAAGAGGCCTTTTACCTGCATCTGTGAGATGGCCAGCAGCATTTTGAGGCGTGTTTGCAGAACACAGGAGCAGGACGACTGGGAGACAGTGACACACTGACGCAGCCACAGGATTTCATCCCACATGCACGACACCTACAGCAAGCATAGCAATAGAATTGTACAGGTCATCCAAGAATTCTCAGGACTTCCTAGTCTTGTGTACACCAGAAACTGAGTTACTTGAGGTCAGCATCTTTTGAAATTAATAGAGCACATGAATTTGTATCCTTGCTGGCAACTGTCCACTGCTCTAAGGCAGGTACAGTCTTACGTAGGTTCTCTCTCCATTTTAATTTTCTGCAGTAAAGTAGCAAAATTGGGTCTTTAATATAAATGGGAAGATTCAAAGAGGCATGTTTCAGTGAACAACAACACTTTTTATGTCTTTAGATTTAAATTCATAGAGTGCTTTTCTACCTACGAGAGCCTTAAATAAGAGAAAATTTAAAAATCATAAACAATGAAGTTATGCAGTTTTGCACTGATTAATTGTATGGAGCTACAACAGGTTTACAACCCTAACATTGCTTAAGGCAGGAGTGGAGGTGGTGAAATTTTGTTTCCGCAGATATTAATTTAGCAGGAAAAGCCTGGCTGCAAATATTGATAGATCTAAACCTGGTTTTTCCATGTATTCCTCAAAAAAGCATAAAGTACGTATTCTAAAGTCACTGTACTAAGAAGTTACCTTGGTGAACCAGAGGAAGTCCTGCATGAGTAGGCAGGAGTAGGTGTCATCTATCTCCACCACAGGGATCTGATCCTCATGCGTCACCAATATGTTGTCATCCTTGTAGAATATTGATGCTAGATATAGGCCCCTGGGAAGAGGGGAAATACTTAGTTTGGGAAGGATTCTGTCCATCATACTGGGGAAAGGCAAGAGCAGGGATTTTTGGGGAGTGCCTGTGAACCTGAAGCGGAAGGGTAGAAAATGAACCCTGCCCCTCACTGCTATCTAGGAAACTCAACCAAAGTGGGGAGGGGGGTGCACACCTCTTACCTTTTCAGTGTCTTTAAAAATTTGCTGCCGGGGTGGAAGAGATACTTTAGGCTCTTGGAAACAGAGTGCTTTCTGCTCTGTGGCTGGTTCTTACAGGATTCTGAGAGGCAAAGAGCATGCAGAAGCCATTATACTAGTTGTTATATAAATGCCACTGCCCCCCCCATTTTCTCCTCCCACCCCTGGCTACACAAAATACACAGGCTCTGTATTGTCACCAGGGTGCTTTTGGAAAGGTTTGGAACAAGCTAGTGACAGGTGCTGGATGCGCATACTGGGCCTGTTCAGACAACATGTTAAGCCATTTGCTTTTGCAGCCAATAGTTGGTGAGCATGTTTAAACCGTGGTTCTGTAGTCACCATGGTTAGGAATGGTTCACACAACACGCTAAGCCATAATGCTTAGCTCAAAATGCTTAACCACCTCAGCTTAGGGTGTCGTCTGAACAGGGTCAAAAAGTATTGCCAAGTTAACCCAACAAGGATCTTCAAGTGTATCCAAACTAGCTGACTGCTGTCCTCTAGCTTTGTAAATGTTTATTTATATATACTAAAGACTTGCAGCCAAAGATTTGGCTGGTTAGTTAAAATCATTGTATGAAAATCATTCCCCACTTCGCCCTGGGCCCACGCTGTCCCTGTTTCCTTGCCAAATGCATACAGCTCCACCTGTCCCTAGATTCTGTGGGATGGTTCCCCAGAACCTTTTCTCCGTGACCTCTCGTTTCTTCAGTTTCCTGCTTTTCCCCTCAAGCCTTTACTTTCTCCTCACATCTATTCTTGCATGAGCCTGCTGTTTTTCAGTCTGTTGGCTATTTTGTTCCATTTTCCAGCAATGCTGCCTACTGGGACCCTGTCTCTTAGCTTTCTCCCCCAGCTCAGGAGTGGGGGGGGGGCTTCTTTCCACTTTCCACTATTCATTCTAAAACTAAACTTTCCCTCCTGAAAGAGGGAATGGTTGTGAACGTTCCATCTGTAGGGAGAGCTAACAGACAAGTGACAACCAGTTTTTAGCCTATTACATATGTACACAAGATAAAGATTGTAAAGCACAATTAAAAGTAATATGTATATTGCTTTAATTGTGTGTTATAATTCTCACTGCATTCATTTTAATAAATCTTTGAGGAATGTTGTAATTATACTATTCTAAAAGGCAGAAGACAATTAAAAAACATGGCAACATGTTCCAAAACGGATTCAGAGAGAAGTAAAATTAGTAGTTGGATTTGCACCCTTAGATAATATGGATTTTCCCAACTTGTCGAGGATGCTGTGCCTGTATGTTGTTAGGATTTGAACTCAGATCCCACACTCCACCAACAGATCACACTGGCCAACGATAATTCTTTTCACACAGTGCTTGACTTATTGGGGATGGGGAGCAGAGAGATCCTGGCAACTGTTTTTGGAAGGCTATGAGGTGCATGATTTGGCTAAAATTGTGGGGAGTCAAAGAGTACGGTTTGTGGGTTTCACTCAGACCCTTCCTAACTTTTCCTCCATAATTTGAACACTGGTTTCCCCAGTTCAGTATTTTGGGTCTAGTCAAGACTTGTTTCTTGCAAAGCAAGACCATAGCAAGGTCCAGCAAATAAAGAGTGGTAGCAGAAGGACTAAACTAGGGGTGAGGAAACATTTTTGCTGAAATGGCATTGTCCAGAGGTGGGTTTGCTCCCTCTTCACCTTTCCTGATCAGAACAGAGAGAAGGGCATGAAGCTGGATGAGCCATGGCCTTGAGGATTGCTCCTTGGGGCTGTAGCTCAGCCAGAAGCTATTCCCTTGTGCCCTCTCCCTTCTCAGAGGGGGCAGGGCTTCAGGGAGGAGCTTCACCTGAGGCCCTCGTGGGCTGGATGGAGAGGCCTGGTGCGCTGAATTTGGCTCATGGGCTGGAGGTTCCCCATCCGTGGATTAAACGATTATAAAAGAAAAGCTTTGTTGTCTGCTAGGAAACCAGAGCTTCCATCAAGCTGGACCTTGAAAAATGTACATACTCAATTTTGAAACCCATTAAGTTGACTTCAGTCACGCCCAAGGTTGTTTATGTTCTCCCTCCCCACATCTTGGTCCATGATAAGATGTTCCTTCTGAGGTATCCAGCAGCTTGTTTCCTTCATCAACTTTCCCCTTCTCCTTGAAGCACACAGTCTCTCCCTAAAATGCACCTTCTGATGACTAAGAAGCCCCCAGTGATTTCCCTACAGTCACCGGGAGCTTAATACAGGTATATTTAAAAGTCATTTACCATTTTAATGGGGTTGGCATTGGTCAGCCAGAATCAGCATCATGACCACATGCAGAGGAATTTGTTGTAGGTTCCAACAGGAGTTTTCATTTAAAATGTTAGTTGTGGCCTCACCAGGAACCCCTTTTCTCCTTCCATTCTGGAGGCTGATATTCAGACTGCCTCTTGCCATGAAGTGAGACTCACCATGACACACACAGTGCTGATGCACCGTCTTCACCTGGTTGAGGAGGTGGTCCAAAGCTTCAGCTTGACCTCTTCGCCGTGGCGCCCGCCCATCGTATTCTCTCCAGTCTGAATTGGGAAGGAGAACAAAGAAATAGAGCGACAGCAGCGCAAGCTCTTAAGAGCTCCTGACAGGTTGCCTTCGGAACCTTCTCACAATGCTTTTTCTGCCCTAACCGCTGTTTCATATCGATGGCCATAGAGCCATTTTGTTTTCTTCTGTCCACACCCTTGTTCAAACAAAAACAATTTACTGGCACTAAAGCTAGCTAGCGATCCTCAGAGTTGATGGGTAGGTGAAGATGGGTCATGATTTGAAAGCCTTACTCTCAGACCAGTGGTTTTCAGTTTGCAGACCAGATTTGCCACTGGATCAAATTCTTCCCTAAACTGGCTCACACCAGCAGCATCGCTACAAATTCACCACCAATTTTTGTTGCTGCTTTCATTATTTAGATTTTTGGAGAGAGAGAGAGAGAGAGAAATCAACTATATTATACAAATTAAGGATGCTTCCAGATGGAGGACTCCTAGTGCTGCCCATCAGAAGCCATTTTGCCGCAATTCCATCTTTTTCCTTAATGGATTTTCTGTGGTAAGAAGGATGCAGTGGCGGAAAAACCTGGGAGAGCGACGAGTGGAAGGTGACTTCTTTTGGAATTGCACCCCCCCCCCCATAACATTCCATGACTTGGGCAAAGTGATGGTAGGATAAAAGCCTCATCTGGGAGCACAAAAGAAATTTTCAGTATATTTGCTTGTTTTATGAATTAGCCATGCAAAGGGCAAGAAAATCTGGCAACTTTTTTTAAAAAAAATGAATCCTATAATTCTCAATATGCTAGATTTCTTCACCTGACACTGTCTTGCACACCACAACTGTGGAAGTACAGAAATACAGATTGTCCTACGATTCCTCCTAGTTTTACATCAGAGGACCAAGCTTAAGCGGTGCAAATCACGTTAGGCAACACAGAGGCAATAATAGCCCAAGAGCAGTAACCACTGGTGGGAACTGCTTGTAAGGATGATGGAATTTAACAGCTGCCGCCAGTAGGAGGAGACGACAAATCACAATAAAAACAAGGTCATGTCTGTTGTAGCTCTTTTCAGTGTTTCCACAGCCTCACTCCTGCTGCTTGGCCTTCAACTGGGCAGAAGTTTCCTCAGACCAACGGTGAGAGGCAAATTCACCTAGACAAATAAATAAACAGAACCTCTTCCCTGTGCTTCTTAGTTATGAGGTGGCAGAGCTACTGAACAGCACAGGCAAGTGTGTTGAGAACAGCTCTTTTACATTAACTTTACATTAATTGGTTTATACACTCCCCCATGCCGCTGTTTTCCATGGAAAGATCAGCTCTGTTAATTTTGGCTGAGGCCTGGTTCTATTTTTAGGTGCTTTAAAAACACCCAGGGAGGTGCCTCACACTTTTACGTGACAAACGCTGGTTATTTTTATTTAGGAGAGAAATATTTTCTTTAAAATATGAGAGAAAGCAATAATTTATATTCTATATCAGGCTGGACATTATAGCTACACACAGTATTACACAGCCCTTAGCCGAAGGGCACAATCCATTGCACTTAACTCCCAAGCAACCTCTAATGTTGTCACAATGTATTTCCACTCCTAGGTCACATGGATTCTCTTTAAATGCATTGCACTTCTGGATCTGGGAAACAGTACCTGAATGTAGCAACCAGCAGAGGTGGAGAAAAGCATCCCATTTTAACAGCCCACATGGGGCAGTGGCTTAAAGGTGAATGTCTCCTGACAGAGAGCGGTACTGGCCATGAAGGAGATGATTTACATCCTTTTCTAATTGTAAATAGCACCACCATTATCCACAGCAGACCTGGCTTGCCTTATCTGCTGCAAAACAAATGGGAATCCTTCTTGGCTGCAGTGACATCTAGTAGAAAGGAGTTCCACAATCTAATTGCGTTGTGTGTAGGGACAAACGTAATTCCTATTTTTTTTTCTTTCAGTTTTCATTGAATTCTGTTGTGCAATGTGCAGTTTACAAAAATGTTATGGTGGGGCAAAAAGGTCCCCACACCTTTGCAGTAACATTTGTGCAACCTTTACAGGGGTCTGGAAGTAAATTTGATGCATTTTCAGAGGTGGGGGGGGGCTTCTCTATAGGATACGAGGCTGCAGAGGATTTCCTTTAGTTTTTCTTCCTTTTAAACAAACGAAACAGCGTTACCACCGCTTAACGCACTGGTGGAGTTCCAGTCAGGAGCCCACTGGCTGCCTCTGTCCTATAGAATTCATGAATGGGAGTAACATGATGTCGTGACGTAGGGGCATGTTGGCTACAAAAAATGACTGCTCCCACAGTAGAACTTACAAATTTTGATCCATAAGGACAAATAAGACTAGTAGTGTTGTCAATGGCTAACACAGAGCTCTGCTGAGAAACCCTGAACACTGGAAGCTGAAATACTCACACCCCCTAGTTTAGATTTTTGTTTTGTTTTATTTTTGGTATAGCAACACACTTAAACAGCAGGGCATTGTGTATCCAAACCTTTGTTTATCTTTAAAGTACGCCAACACAATTTGGTTTTTTTTTGTTTTTATAGGTATACGTGTACCTGCTGATCACCACCAAGCTCTAGAAGGTGACTATCTGACCACTGGGGCCAGTCAAGTAGCATGAAGGCAGCAACACCAAGATGCATACAGAATGCTCCCTGATGTTCACACTTACTTGAGGGAATAGCAAAGGGTGGTACTGAAGTTTGCGGAGGTCCCCAGCCCTTCATGTTGTAGGCAAATACTTGGACATAGTAAGCTGAACCCTGTGGGGAAAGGGCAAGGAATAAGGAGTGACTGAAACTAGAAAACAACCTATAATTCAGCAACCACACAAGGTGACGTGTAGCTTCAGTTTCCCTTTCCCATAATAGAATCAACAGTTATTCTCTATAGTATGCAGTTGCTGAAGGGAAGGCAGGGAAGGTGGGATGCAACACTACCTGTAGCCCCCTCTGACCTAAAGGGTTCTTGGAAAAGCAGCACGGGTCATCACCATCTTGCAGGATTTTTTTATGGGCTAACAACTCTTCAATCTTCCCCGTCTGTTAAGAGTCCACTCAAGTTGCTGATGAAAACTGGAACAACCCAGATAGTTTGCCAGATTAATTTCTGATTGGATGCCAGGCAATCTGGAGTCTGTAGTGCAACTGGTTCAAAATGAATCCACACTAGGGCTCCAGGTAACCCTGTAGCTCCTCAGAAGTCTCCAGCCCCTGCTGTATGGTCGCAGTGCTGTGTGTAATGCCCAGAGGCATCGGACCATTCTGTGGCCTTCCTACCATGTATGGGATTCTGTATTACATACTGGAAATGCTGGAAATGGGCTGAGCCTCAATTGTGATGTGAAGATTGCAGCAGAGGTTGAGTCCTCCAGTCTGCAGGGCAAGCCAATGAGGCCATTGCTTTGCATCAAAACTGCTTAGCAAACCAATGGAGACTCAATCTGAGTCCAGATTGACTTTCTGGACGGCCAGGAAATAAATCTGAAATCCACCCTGAATCCTATTCTGCCCCTTGACCGTGCCAAAGCATATTCCAAATGCTTTCTTCTGAATTCAATTCCTGGATGCGTATCATCGCCCTGCACTGAAAGGAATGGTACCTAGTTCTCCACAGCAACGCAATGCCAGTGGTCCTTACCAGATATCTTAAGTCCAAAATACCAATTTGATTGCGCTTAATAGTTCAGTTTCACATTTGCAGCGTTTTGTGTTGTGTGTTGTTTTCAAACGTATGGTCAGAATCAGCAGCCACAGCCAACTGAACCATGTCAGTGGGCTCACACGGTCAGCTTCACAAGCAACCATTTCCATCGCATATATTGCACAGAAACTAAGCCTCCTTAGGAGAGTATGGAATCAGAGCAGGCCCCACAGGCCATTTGCTTCAAAATCATGTCCTCCTGTATATCCCAGCCTCGTCTCCTTCATGTACAACTCGCCACCATGCTGTGAGCTCCGAAGCCTGGCTCCTGTTTGAGCTCTTGGAAACTCTCCACCACACAATGGGGAGGGGACAGCTGACAGGCAGCGTGGGTCCTGCAGTTCCCAGAGAGATAAAACAGTGGGGGTGGGGCAGGCCCCAGCCAGCCCACGACCTCCATACATTCAAGGGCTAGAGCGGAGTCGCCGATTCTCATCTCCAATTAGCCATGGAGCTGGTGGAGAGGGTTTGATCGTTGCAGGTGGTGGGGGAACCAGCTTCTGATTTATTAGCTTGGGGTGGGGTGTGAGAAAGCGCACCAATGGGTGGAAATGGCAGAGAGAAGGGAAACTATAGGGCACATGGCTTGGTGAATAAAGCTTTCCTCCCATCTTCAGGACACTGAGATTTCTGCCTGGGGATACCCCATGCCTTTCCATGCAAAGCATACACTGAAAAACACTTAGCAGCACGTCATATTTCACAGAGAAATTGTAACTGCAGCCCAGTTCCCTTCCCACCCACCACCCACCATAAGAAAATGCTTGTATTGGATCTCTAAATTTGATGTTCACCTCCAAAGCAACATATTTGACACAGCCAAAGAGATTACCGAAAAACACCTTGCATCGGTCCCTTGCTGGTTTGTACCCTTCTATTGTATTTATAACCTGTTTTTATGCTTTTTATGGTTTTTAAATTTTTTATGTCAGTTTTTAAATGTTCAATGTTTTTAATATTTGTAAACCGCCCAGAGAGCTTCGGCTATGGGGCTGTATATAAATGCAATTAATAATAATAATAATAATAATAATAATAATAGTAATTTGCCCTGGAAGCCCCACCGCAACATTCCTTACAGCCAGACATGGAAATAGACACGTCTCCGTGGCAAATAACAGCTACTTCCAGGCAGCCAGCCCTAAGCTTAAATCCTTTCCCCTGACAAACTAGCATTGCATGTAGGGCTTTTTTTCATATGGGAAGAGCATTCAGACATGTGTTCCTCCCTATTCGGTTTTGGGTGGTACAGTTCAGAAACAGATGAATGACGTGTATCCACTGATCAGATTTCTCTTTCAAACACTTTCCCACATTACACGTACGATCAGGCCTTGGATGAGTTAGCTACCTTCTTTCTCCCCTCCATACCTTTGGCAGACTCTGGCTCCTGACCTATTGCTGCTCTTACTCCCCCACCCCCGCCCTTGGCCCACTTCAGCTGTCACCAGGTTCACCAGTAAAGCTAGCTTGGACTATGCTTATCTCTATACCAGGAAGCAGGACAAAATGTTTATTACTATTTTACAACTAGGGAACAAGGCACAAACTAAGTGCACTTTCCTGTAACAGAAATTGGGGCTCTGAGTCTCCCATTCTAGTTTGTAATCAAGGCCCCAGGGTGAGTGGTGCATCTTCTTGCCTGGTAAATCCCATCCCATTAGGACTCAACAGGCCACAGTATGCTACCATGGTCCCTTGCATACAGTTAATTGCAATAATCATCGTGGCGTGTGAGAATATACTGAACCCTGAAATGGGTGCATTCCTTAAGAAAAACATTCGGTGAAAGCATTTGGACAACTTCAGACGCCTGCTGCGCGGTGGGCAGAGGGTCAAGATAAAGTTGGCCTTGCATTTGGGTGACTTGGAGCAAAATGCCTGGGGTGGAGGGTCGGTTGGGGTCATGCCCTGAAGTAGCCTCATGGCTCAACCCACAGCACAGGAAGTCACTCACCGAGACGAGGCCGTGGATGGTGAGACGTAGGTTATTCAGCTTGTCGATCACCACTTCGCCCAGTGGTGGGGAAAAGGTGGGGGAGCAGCTCCACTCAACTGCAAACAAAGGAGAAGCACAGCCACTCTGTCAGTAATTGGGAGTCTTTCATCAGCAAGGCAAAAGATGTAGCGCTTGGCAGGCAGACAGGGCTAGATTAGAGAGCTGGGCTGCCGGGGATGGTACAGCTGCTGTAAAGGGATTGACTGTGAAACTGAAGACCCAGCTGCAGCAAGACCAGCTGTGCATACTGGAAAAATGTCTGAGAAAAAGGGATGGAAGAGAGGTTTTTTTCGGGGTGGGGGGGGAGGTGTAAATGGCAAGGGAGCAATAACAGGGCACACCTTTCTCCTATTCAAAGGACCGCGTTCCCTGCCAAAAGTGCAATGTAGGAGCTGCACATCGTGCAAAAGGGAAGTCTCTGTAGTTAGGGTTACTTCAACTGTACATCTCAGCCCAGGAGATCCAACAGAAACAGCTTTAAAGCCCAAAGGCAGAGGCCAAATAGATAAAAAGACAGACAGATGAGCCCAGAGATAAAAGAGAGAGAACACGACAGATGGACCCAACAAAGGCGACAGAGAAGGGGCGATAGACGGAGTAGATTAAGTGGCAGGATTTGGTGGTGACTGGTAAAGGGAAATTCTTCTGAAAGCCAAAGTTATGATGACAGGACACACAGGATTAAAACTGATGGGAAATCTATGTTGAGGGAGCAGGTGTTAAAGCCAAAAAAGGACCACGCTTTCATGGGATCCAAACAGCAGCCTGAAGATGGGACAGAGTCATGGCATTCAACTTTGGGAGAGAACTCAGGGAGAGAAGAAAGAGCTGAAACCTTTAGCAAAAAGTGACTGGCCTAGTATAGAACCACCCCCACTTGGGCACTACCATAAATCAAAGCCGCCTTTCTTCTTCTAACATTACAGAGGAAGGCGCTTTCCACCAATTTTCCAGAACAGCATATGGTGTCAAAGCGGTGAAACTGATTCAGATCCCTGGTGGCTACCAGCAGAGGTGGACCAGAAAGAAGGCATGAAAATATTTCAAATTTCACAACTAGAAAACCTAATCTCAGTAATCTCCATGTATTGTGGAAGTTGGGAGAAAATGCATCAATTCAGTTTTTAAATATCTCAAATGCAATATCAGGGTTTCCAAAATGAGGGAGAGATTAGCAATGACTGAGGTGAAGAGGCATGTGGGAACTAGTGTGTGCATGTCACAGAGGACCGGGGTGGAATGGGGGATATTTGAGTTATTTATCAGCCACTCTTCAGCTAAAAGTCCCAAAGCTGCTTACATAAAATAATTTAAACACAAACACCAAAACCCAGAATAAAATGAAGAAATCCAGCAGCAGCCAAATAAAAGTTCCTGCATAAAAATGTAAACAGATTTTAAAACGCCAGGGCAAATAAAAAGGTGTAAAAAAGAAAATGATGGTGCCAGGTGAACCTCCCCAGGGAAGGGATTCCGGAGGCAGAGCTGCACAACTGAGGAGATCACATCTCTGGCCGCCACTCGCCTTATCTCCGATGCAAGAGAATCGGAGAAGGGCCTTCGAGGGTAATCTAAATAACTGGTCAAGTTTATGGGGGGGGAGAGGTGATCTTTCAGGTATCCAGGTTCCAAGCTGTTTATTCATTTTTAACCCACTCTTCAGCCGAAAAGGGCCCCAGAGCTACTTAGATATGAGCAATAAAAACAGACAGACCCTGTCCACTAGGGTGACCATATGAAAAGAAGGACAGGGCTCCTGTACCTTTAACAGTTGCATAGAAAAGGACATTTCTGCAGGTGTCATTTCTACACATGCAACACCTGGTGAAATCCCCTCTTCATCACAACAGTTAAAGCTGCAGGAGCCTGCCCTCTTTTGTATCTGTTGTGATGAGGAGGGAATTTCACCAGGTGCTGCATGCATACAAATGACTGAATTTGTATGCATGAATTTCCCTTTGCTATACAACAGTTAAAGACACAGGAGCCCTGTCCTCGTTTTCATTTGGCCACCCTACTATCCACATCCTTACAATCTGAGAGGCATGGCACAAGAGGAGAAAAAGCAAACTCAGACACCGAATCTTAAAGTTAAACAGTAGTTCTTATAATATCCAGCTGGAAACCATTCAGGGAGAAACAAAGCCTGATGCAACTGAACTGGGCTGATGGAATGGCCCCATTTCCCATCCCTCTGATGCAGCTTGGTAGAATGGCTGCAAAACTGCAATGCAGGCACACCCCACACCACTCTGCCAGGGCTTTAAAGGGGAAAACCAGCATTTAGAACTGTGCTTGGAAACACACCAGGAGTAGAGTCGCAGTTTCGTATCTAGTTAGATACAGCTAGCAATCCAGCTGCTGTATTATGCACTAGGCTGCAGTTTCTGAACAATCTTCGAAAACAGCTCCATGTACAACACAATACAATAATCCAAACAAGATGCTACCACAGAATCGATAACCCTGGCCAGGTGGTCTCTGTCCAAGTGGGGCTGCAGGTGGCACACCAGCCTTGAGTGGTGAAAAGCCTCCAAAGACAAGGCCAGGTCTAAAAGCACTCCGTTAACCTGAACTTTCAGAGTGAGTGCAAACCTATCCAGAACAGGCTGACCTCTACATCCCAAGTTAGGTAAACCACTACCAGCTACACCTCTGTCTTGACTGAACTTCAGTTTACTGGCCCTCATCCAATCCAATACTGACCCTAGACAGCGGCTCAGCATTTCCACAGCTTCACCTGAGTTTGATGAAAAGGATAAACAAGAGTTGGGTGTCATCTGCATACTGGTGACACCTCACCCCAAATCCTGGAATGTCCTCATTCAGCTGCTTAATGTATATGTTAAACAACATGAGGAACTAAACAGAGTCTGCAGAACATCTTAGTGTACCTGCCATGGAGCAGAGCACTAGACTCTCAACACCATCTTCTGAAAACGACCAGCCAAATAGGAACAAAACAGTGTCTCAGTTCAAATCCTAGATAGCTGGTCCAGAAGGATACCATGGTTAATGGTACTGAATGCCATTTAGACATCCAGGAGAATCAACAAGGTCATGGATGGCCTTGAACCATCAAGTTCTGCTGGACGACACTGTGAGGATGGAATGATGATGGAGACGTATTGCTTCACTGCCCCCAACATCACAGAATAACCTCTAAAGGGAGCTCGTATCTGCGTTCTACTCTCTTTAAGGTTTTTACCACCTGCATTCTAGCCATCATCTACACTGCTTAATTGCGCCCAGTTCCCCAGTAAAACAAGGAGCTGCATGGACTTTGCACAATGACAGAGCTGAAGAGCAATTATGTCAACTTGCCTGGATCATCTCCATATACCACAGAGTAACCAGGACACCAATGGGAGTGTCAGCCAGCCATGCTAATGGAAAAGTCCCTAAGGGCTATACAGGAATCCATCTAGATCTATCAGCTGTTCTAATTGGTTACCCACCCTGCAGAGGAAAGGAGTCTGGGTACGCCTAAACCTCATCTGACCATGACAAAAGAGTCAGAATACTCCTCCACATCCACACCACGATCCCTTTGCACGGATGAGAACATCAAATCCATAATGTCAGACAGCTCTATGGATGCCATGACAGCCATACTGAGCCATCCCTGACAAGGTAATGCTAGCATGCATGTTTAAGTCCTCTGGGGACCACCATCCTGAGCCTTCAGCACTAAGATCACCTCTGTCAGCTCAGACAAAGAGACTGTTCGACAGCACAATGGCCACTACACCAGCAAAATCCTTGTTCTGTCGCAGCTGCTCAACACCAGGTACAAACATCCAAAATGAGGATGGAATCCTTATACATCACCACATCCCATCCACCCAACCTTAGGCATTCAGCCTGTGTTGGTGCTGTATCAAGAATTTGGGTGGACACAACTGAAAATCAGTCTTCTGAGCCCGTTTGCTCAGGTCTCAGTAATCCATAACAGAATCACAGCCTTTTTCTCCAAATGTATCTTTTGGAGGATTTATCTTTTTTTATAAGCCACCCTGGCATTCACGACAGCACCACCAGGCTCTATAGCTTTTTAACAAGGTAATATGTCTCAAAGGCTGGAAGAATGTGAGGTAGCCATTTCTGATCCTCTTTTTTCTTAACTGACCTGTCTGCCCCCCATTAATCTTGGGTGCCCAGGCACATCACAAAACCAAGAACTAAGAGCACTAAATCAGCCTTCCTTGCAACATACAAAATGAAGTGCCCATTCTGCAATCTCAAAAAATACATAAATCAGTGCAATCAGAATTCACAGTAAATCATAAAAAGCACTGGAATACTTAATGCCAGAAAATTACAGCTACTCTCTCCAACACAAAAAAATCAGCTCATTTTCTTGGGTGTCGTGTCCTCAAATAGCCTGGTGAGCCACCAGATTGTTACAGTATCACTATCATTATTCATAATGCACCTAAAGTGTTTTAGGCGGTGTACAAGAATAAAAAAAACCAAGGCAATCCCTGCCTGCAGGCTTACAGTCTCATAGACATGATAGGAAAGGAAAAAAGTATGGGAGAAGGAACATGAAACTAAGCAAATTCAGCCACTAGTTTTTCATAAAGCTCTACACTATATAATAAACTTTTTAAAAGGCGGTGGTGACTGATGATGGCTCTGAACGGACGACAACCTCCAGCCCTTAAGGCAGCTCTACTATATGTTATGTGATTGTGATGTAATTATATCCAGGCGAATTTTGGACCCTCTAAACCACAGTTCAGTAGCCACTGAACTATGCTGATGTATTTATTTTTCACTTTGGACCCTCTCATCTACAGTATATATCCATACATTACACACTTCAAAATGGCAGACAAAAAGTGGATCTTGAAACTGGATCAGTGAGCCCCCAGGAGTTAATTAGGATGTGATTTCCAGGTGAAGGATGATCGCTTCTTCAAAGGGGTGGGGGAATCAGTTCACAGGATCCCATAAGTTATATTATCAGGAAATATGGCTTTGAGTAACCTATGAGTTTACCTTTGTATTTGGTGACCACAGCTGAATTGACGCTTAGAGGCTCTTGGAAGGAAACTTCCACAGAAGTGCTGCTGGCCACTGAAAGGTGAACATTCGTGGGTGGATCTGGAACCCCTGGGAACAGACAGCATAGATGTCAGAAAGGACACACCCAGGTGTACAAAACCTGTGTGGAAGCTGAACTTAAAATCTACCTGCCAATCACAATGATCATAGGAGCAGAGACTCTTACGACAGATAGGAAGACCTGTCTCTTTTGCAAAAAAAAAAGAAAAAAGAGATATGCTTGCATTCTACAAGTATGTGTGTAGTGGGACAGGGAGGTTGGATCAATAGAAGGGGAGAATCAAAGAAGCCTTCCTTAGACTCAGTACTCAGATTATGGAGGAAACAGGGAGTACTTAATTAAATCCACAAATTCCAAACTGACTCCCACAATTTCAGCCAAATCATGCCCCTCCCTGGTAGCCTTCTATGACACCTGTTGTAATTTGAGTCATTTTGGAAGGTTCGACTAAACAGACTAATAACATGCCATGGTATAATTATTAATGCATGTAACCCACTATGATCTTACAGGTTATTTTCAGTTATTATATAAAGCAGCAAGCTGGACTTGGGTAGGAGTAGTACATTAATGTATGTTCACAAACACAACAATGTGGGACTAATCTCTTAGAGGTCCTTAGTATGGTGGATCCCATGCCAATGCTTGGCCATTGGCTTGGAAGACCTTGAGGGCACTTTTCTGATTCTTTCTTGGAGCAACTCCAGAATTTAGGTTCTGATTTCCCATCTGGTTAACCTTGCAGTGACATGATCAATGTTCCCATCCCCTGATCTACTTAGGTGATGGTGAGAAGCGCTCTGCTCTGCCAGGCACTCACGAGCATGCTCAAATCCAGCATTCATGCGCTTGTAAAGCCGATAGCGCCACTCCCAGGCTTTCAGCTGTTTCTCTTTTTCTAAGCAGTCTGCGTTGGGCACCTCATTCACCACTTGAGCAGTGAGATCGTTGACGCGCTGCTCTGCTTCCCGGACCAGTGTTGACAGGTGCAAAGACCGACTCTCCAGGCTCACAACTTTGCAAAAGGAATAGAGGGGAAAGAAAGGGATAAAGTTAAGATGAGGCATAAGAAAAGAAGGAGGAAGAACATCTGTGACTAGGTACAAACCTGACTGCGAGTCCCCAAAGAAATCCTCTACGGCTTTACACTCCAAAAATCTCCCATGCTAAGCCCGAGTAGCACACCTGGAGCTCCATTTCCCAAGCAATATGGGATCAGTTATTTGTTCAACTGTGATTCTAGTTATTAGATGAAACCACAGAACTTCTCCTTCACAAATGTTTCTACGAGCCAACTGACATTCTGGCTCCTCTTAATTGCAGATTTAGATGTGTGGCTCCCCACTCCCCCAGGACACAACAGGGAGCAGAAATCCTCTTTGGAGTCAGCACAGCCTCACCACAGACAGCAGGAGGCAGCCATCAGTTCAAAACAAGCCTTTGGATAGCAAGTCAGAACTACATCCTAAGGTTTGGCTTCTAGGATCTGTTTAGTAGAGATTAAAAGACTCCAGAAACCACGAAGCCTGCTGTTAGAGGATGGCAGATATAATCCTCCTTCTGATTCCAGTTTTCAGAGAAAAGTAAAATTAAAGAATGCCCCTTTACTAGCAGAATCAGCATTAAGCAACACCACAATACATTTTTGCATTTCCTACATTGAATGGGAAAAAAAACTAAATTGATTACAATTTCCTCTTGGTTTTAAGACAGCTTTTCAGCTTCCCAACCTGCATCAACAACATTCACATTTGCATGTCTGATTCACATTAGTCATCATGATGAATTCATGACTGAAAAGGATTTCTAGACATCATTTGGGAAAACACCCTTATCCTGAGGAAAGACTCAAATGCTTCTCCCCTGCCTTCTGGCTTTGCATTCTCCTCCAGTTTTCCTGCTGGATCTGGTTGCACTAAGACCTTTGCAGCTCTCCATCATACCCACAGAAGCTTACCTGCCCCAGTTTGAGTGCCTTCAGCAGGCAGCAGTGCAGCAGCAAGGGACCACAGCAATCAGTTGCTGGATATCTCCACATACAGCTGGCACCCAGGACAAATGTCCCTTCATCACATGGGGCAGCCAGGTGTTGTTTCATCACTACTTTTTGAGAAGTAACACAATGCAAAATGTAGTAGATGACGCACAGCTGGTGTACACACCTTTGTGAGGTACCTGCCCTTCCTCAGCTCACGTGTGTTAAGAACAAGAAGAGAAGACCCCGGTTGAGGTTCAGTGTGCTTATGCTTTATTCACTGGAATCTCTTGGTTTGCCTGACTCTTATGGCCAGACAGCAAAGAAATACACACCTCTTTCGGCGTTCACTACCTCCTTTCACTGAACTCCATTATTACCTACATTGCCGACTAGGCCTGTGGCTACTCTCTGTGTGGGCCACCCAGCAAGCAGAGACCCCAGTGGCTGCATCCAGCACAACCTATTTAGAGTGTGTGTGAGAACTTGTGGGAGAATATCCGCATCTCCAGGGACAGAGTGCTAATAAACACTTCTTCAAAGTCACTCCCCTTCTGCTCTCCATTCACAGGAATGCCTTCATTTAAAGAAAGGGCATTCTGTTCCTGACCCTAATTCCAGTACATTAGTTTCTTCATGAGACAGACTATCTGCAAATAACTGGCAGCAGAAGATTTTCCTGCTGCCCTTAGCCAGTGAGCGGAAAGAAGGCGAATTCCCTTCCTCATTGTCATGTTCACTTCATCTATAGAGGTTCTTGCAGCAAAGCCAGTTCCGTTACAGGAAGCCGTTCTTGAGAGCCGATATGGACATTCATCAGGTGTGTGGGTTCCAGTAGTACAAGGAACTCAGCTTGAATTGCTTCCACTTCTGCTGCCCCACTTCTTGTAATGTGCAAATCAGCTCAAAGAATGCCACTAAAAGCTGAAAGTGGCCACAGAGTGACGTCACTCTCCTGATGTTTCCGCTAGCGCCATCCCCCTTTGCTGTTCACTCCTGACAGCATTCCAAACTGCCAGTCATGTTGATAAATGCAGCTTCTTGAGTCACGTGCTTTTCTGGCTCCCTTTCACTCTAGCTTTCATTCGTACTATCACGCACCCAAATCCACAATGTTGACTTTCATCAAGTCCGTGGTGTCTGGTTCCTCCAGACCCAGAAAGCACTCTTGTACCTTTAACTATTGCATGACCCAGAAATGTCTGGCAGCTTGATTTCTCCTAACAAAGTGAACATGCCATGCAACTACGAAAGACACAGAAGCAAGCCAGGCATTGCCCTATAGAGCCTCTCTCATGCAGCTAACTATTCAGATGCTCTTCATTTTCCACCGGTTACCAGGAGACAGCAGAATCAGCATTGCTCATGGAATCAGGAAGCCATGATGAGCAGCGTTGGTTAAGAACCTATGAGAAAGAGTTTGGTGGGTGATAAGAGAGGATAATTGAAGGGGACTTACAGTGAGGGCTTTCCTTGGCTCCAGCCAACAGCAGTGTCTTGGCGATGGGTGAATTGTTGGTCATGATGGCAATATCCAGTGGCAGAAGACCCTCGCTGTTCGGGGTGTTAAGATCCAGCTCCTCCAGGCTATACTGCTTGAGTAGATCCTGCACCTTATCAAGATCCTGCAGCTCAACAGCCTCAAAGAGAGCAGCATTGCCTTGAAACTGCAGAAAGGAGCAGAGCAGGTGCCATATTTGAACACATCACTCATTTCACAGGCTTGGCTTTGCTCAGTTGCTTTCACCACCTTAACAAGATCAAATTGGCAGACACTTGCAGGTTGTGTGTATGATTGTTCTCACAACTGAAGCCATATTTACCATATTCATAACACTTCTCATTTTTCAGTTTACCAGTTAAGCCCACTTGGATGAATTTGCTAAAGAAATCTTGAAGTCCAATGAC
Organism: Anniella stebbinsi; assembly: GCA_029215795.1. Classification (NCBI taxonomy): domain Eukaryota; kingdom Metazoa; phylum Chordata; class Lepidosauria; order Squamata; family Anniellidae; genus Anniella; species Anniella stebbinsi. The sequence goes on along the minus strand of JARDYH010000007.1, from coordinate 44,161,722 downwards.
TCAGAATGTAAAGTGGGTTACTCATCAAATAGCTGTCTCTTATTCTTCTTCACACTGCAATGATCTTTCACAAAGGTAATCCTCTTCCACACACACAAAAAACCCATAATACAACATCATGCAAACAATACTACAACTCAGTCACATTTGAGAGGGAATTAGTGAAGTCATTTGCATGAAAGGACCTTTAAACAGCAAACTCAGTTCTTGCCTGATACTCCTGTTGGGAGGTACAGATGTTGGAAAGTTACTTGTTCAAGAGTTCAGGGGAAGGGAAAGGTTTAGGAGGCTGGACTCTCCCACCGAAGTACAGCAGTTCATCTACCTGCTCTTCTCTACACCACAGCTGCATTGTGGCACTTAAAACTCCAGTTCCATGACACAGCAGTGAGTAGATGGCCAGCTGAAACCAAAAGTTGTAGCCACTTTGTGGCAAAGAGCACAAGGTCTACAAAGCAACTCCATGCCACCATGGTATAGATTGAACAAGGGTTGTTTTCAAGTTGACCATAACTACACCTGCCTCTCCTTTTCTCCAGTGAAGAGCTAGGCTAGACAGATTGACTATGACATTTGACAGGATCCTGATTCCTTTTCGACTTGTCCAAGCCATCACCAAAAGTGGGCAAGGAAGTGGGTAAACATGGTAGAGCCCAAGAGCAACATTAAAGTGAAGCACCAAAATCAGGGCACATTCCTTTGCACATATCCATTTCTTGTCATAGGATATCTAAAGTTCCGAAAACCCACATAGCTGCTCACTTTGATGGGTAGAGCAACATACTCACAAGGTAGGACTTGCGCAGCTTCTCCTTTTCATTTCTCCCTGCTAAGCTCCCTTCGTCAAATGACATGTAGTTAACCCGGAATTTGCCAGAGAGGTTCCGGTAGAGCCTCTTGGCAGCATTTGGAGAAGAGGGTCCCGGCTGCTTCCTAGACTGGGCCAGCTGCAGGTCTCTCATTTGCTGTGTCATTTTAGGTGAGGAAGACCTGATGAACAGAAAGAAAAGATGAATGATGTTAGATATCTACTAAGTGGCAACACAGGTTTGGTTAAGCAGAGAGTCCACTAAACATTCTGTGAGTGCAATAGTGCTTCCTGCCTAAAGAAGGTTTTTGTGCAACTCCAAAGTCTGCTATACTGCCCTCTCAAAATCATTCGCCCAGTGTAGGGTATTTTAAATCATTTATGAATCATCTCTATTGTTCTTTATGGGTGTTCCCTTATATCCAGTGGGTCTAGAGACCTATATTGCAGTGACTGTGCCATGGATTTTAGAATATGTCTAGCATGGAATCTTAAAACTCCTACAACATCATGAGAATTCATATTTCATTGTTTTAAAAGCACGTTTGAAGTTGAGTTGGTTGTTGGTGCCTCCAGCACTGGGGTTAGGTGTTCTCTTCCTATAGCTCTATCTTTCCACCAGCCCCCAAGTCCTTGTCTTAAATACATACAGTTAACAGAATGTCCCATAACCCTCTTTTTAAATTTCAAACACATATAATGTGCTCAGAGAAGCTTATAAAAGATAAAAACCCAATACATACACAACAGGTAAAATCAAGACAAAAACAGCCATCAGCTTACTATTCAACTTATTACAAGCTAGGAACATATATTAACCACAAAGAAAGCCATAAGTCCAATAAAATAAATAGTATAGCATTTCCTGAAAGTAATAAAAGAGCTGGGACCAATAATCTCAAGAGGAAAGTTTTCCCTCTGCCTCTGGGCCACTGCTGTTAAAGCCTTGCTTCTCGGTACAGATGACAATGGAGGAATACAGAGCAGCAGTTGGTTTGCAGAGCACAGCTAGTGTAAAGATGGTATAGGAAAAGGTGGTCTCTAAGGAATGTGGGTCCCAAGTTGTGAAGTGCATCAAAGGTTAAAACCACTTTGGACCCATCCAGAACTATACAGGCAACAAGCACAACTGACACAAAACAGGCTGAGTAAGTGTACACCTCCCAGTATTTATTAGGAGACATCTAGGAGCCTTTTCACCATTTAAAGCTTCTGGATTGTCTTTCAAGGGCAGTCTCCTATAAAGTACATTACAGCAATTCAGCCCGAAAGATACGACGTTATGAATCAACTTGGCATGGTTTAGGAAGGGACAGAGCCTATGCAATACATGCTACTGCTCCCAGTGCCAAGAAGAAAACAGTGCCTGTTCAGCAGTCATAAAATGGAACGTAAAAATTATGAAAACTTCTTCAAAAGCATCCAATGTACATTTTTGTTCTTCATAAGCTATGTAGTCCAACACCTTAACCCATCGCTTCCTTGTTCCCCTTTCTTATTTTAGCTCTCCCCCTTTTAGCTTTCGTTTGAAGGTTGTGCTGTTCGTATCTCTTCAAAAACAAATGCAATAAAAAAAGAAAAGAAATCCCAACTAAATCCCCAAAGGAGCAGTACTGGCAGACCAATTCATCAGTTAACTCCTCCCCACATGCCTGTGTGTGTGCTTGTGCGTGTGCATGTGCGTGTGTGTGTGTCCGGAAAAGTAAAGTGGGGACGAGGTGTAATCCTGAAATAGTAGAATGGATTGTACAACTTCAGACTGCAGGTGGGGGGAATCACTTTTTTTTTAAAAAAAGTGTGAACTGATATGAAACCCCCCACTTTGCTTCAACTAGGAAAGGCTAGAACTGTTCTTCCTGGTGTGCTAGACTTCTTTTTTAAAAATTGGGGGGGGGGGCATTTAGAAATAGCATCTCCACTTAACTGGAGAGCCACTGCTAGTTAGATGGACCAGTGATCTGGCTCATTATAAAGCAACTTAATACTTTCATTCCTCAGCCTCAGATAAATGCTGTGCATATCCTGCCTCTCATCTGGCAGACATGATTTGCGAAGTTGTGCTGTTTTTAGCAGAGAACAGCTTCAGATCAATGCTAAGGGCCTCTGAAACATGGTCCTCATGCTAAGGATCTATGTAGGTATTCTTTATCATTTTTGTAGGACTTTCTGATGCAGTATTTTACAGTTCTTATCCCATGTATCCTTACTACAACTGAATGAGAGGCACTCAGTGAGTTTTGTAGTTGTGTAGAAAGTATCAATACAATCTTCCATTTTCAATCTAACATTATTTACTATAGCTTTGCAATCCCTGGTATTACAGGTAGTTTTGGGAGCAAGCCTGTGGCCCCTAGACAGCATCTGAGGGGCCATAGATTATTTCAAATTCCCCAAACTGAGATTGGACACAGTGCTCTGACCTTGGGGGGAGGACTGGAACTCCAACCCTCCTCCCCCTTGCAGCTGGTGCAGAAAGAATTATGCTGGCTGCTCTCCGAAGTCAGGAGCTTGACCTCGGAGAAGGGAGTGTTTTGGTGGCAGGAAAGGGAAGAGACTGGGGATGCCAGGATAAAAGCTATTCTGAGGCCTCTCTAGCCTCCTTCCCTCCCAACATTCTGAAGCACTCCAGCTAGAAGGGCAAAAAAGCCCATCTAGCAAAAAAAATAATTATCCAGGGTGGGAGGACACGAAGGCAAAAATCGTCTCCATTGCTCCTCCCACCCTGCATAGGATGATAATAAGCCTCCGAGTTTGGGGGCTTATGATAGTTGAGAGCACAACCCATAGGATTGTACCCTTACTGAGCTATAATGTCCACTGGCAAACTAAGCCACAATAGGGAGCAAAATCACAGCTACGTTTTTCTTAAAGGAGGCCAGGTTAACTCCATGACTATTCCAAGCTGCACCTAACCTTGCAAATTCAAGCTGCAAACCATTCTTAGTTACACGCTTTTAAATATCATTCATTTCAGTGGGACTGTAGCACTTGCTACTGTTCTTTCAGACATGCCCATCACCTGTTCAAGCTTTGCCTGAAACCAAAGAGCTAAAATTGTAATATTTGTTTGCATATGATTGAGTAACTGGGGGGCGGGGGGAGGGTTATTATGCAACATCCCTGGCACCTTTCCTCCCCGAGTTCTAGTAAAGATTCATCACAACACTCTTGCAGCATACCCTGAAATAACTGAAAATTCTCAGGAAGCGGAGGACAGGGCTACCAATATAGAGACAGCGACACGTGTCAAGCTAACTAAAACAAGGCCACCACAAATAAATACTAATGAACGTAAGCTGTGAACAATTATTCTGCCTTAATTAGATTTGTCTGAAATGGTAACATGGAAGAATTGAGCAAAGACATGTCTAACTGACATGATTTGAATCAAAGGAAAAAACGCAACAGAAAATTTGGGACACAGGGAAAAGTGATCTTTCATTGAATCAACTCTCATTGAAAACCACAAACATCTTAAACATGCATGCATTGTGCTTTAGTTCAGCCCGTAACCACCCCCCCCCCAATAAAAAGAAAACTAGGAATCCTCCTCATAAAACAGGACACTGTCAGGGCTGGTGGTCCAAATGTAGACAAGCCTGCACTTTTAACATTGGGGGGGGGGGCATTTAGAAATAGCATCTCCCACTTAACTTGCAGTTCTTGAAGTAGTCAGTGAACAGCTTGGCCTGCACTGAGCAATCAGTTGCTCCAACTGAGGAGCCAGATCACAGAGTCAGGGTTATATAAAGCAAGATGAGACCCTACTGGTTTCCCTGGTCACCAACTGTACAAAATGATGCGTGGTGTGGAGAATGTGGATAGGGAGACATTTTTCTCCCTCTCCCATAATATTAGAACCTTGGGTTCTAAACCTGTTTGGTGGAAGATTCAGGACAGATCAAAGGAAGGACTTCTTCACACAGTGCAGAGTTAAACTATGGAATTCACTACCACAAGATGTAACGATCGCCACCAATTTTGATGGTTTTCAAAGGGGACTGGAGAAAATTCCTGGAGGAGAAGACTATAGGTGGCTACTAGTCCTGATGGTGATGTGCTACGTCCAGTATCCAAGGGCAGTAAGCCTATATACAACAATTGCTGGGGAACATGGGTGGGAGGGTGCTGTTGCAGTGTCTTGCTTGTGGGTCCCTGGTCAACAGCTGGTTGGCCACTCTGTGAACAGAGTGCTGGACTAGATGGACCCTTGGTCTGATCCAGCATGGCTCTTCTTATGTTCTTATGCTGTCCAATAGCTGCAGTATGCCCTCCAGTCACTTGCAGTAGAGTAGAGATCGGGCCAGCAATAACCTTTGCTTGCAAGGTGCCCAGTAGCACAGGGGGAAGGACCAGTGCCCTGCTGCCAAAGTCACCTGTCCAAGACTTCTGGTGCTTCACAATAGTGTTGTTTTGACAGATACTTAAGAGTTCTTGCTTACAAAAGCAACAACAGTAAACCGGATAGGTCTCTATGACACTACAGCATCTTTTGTCTTCCTGAATTAATGTGTGATGCATGATAAATGCTAGACTTATCCGTTATAAAGCCAGGAGGTGAACGGCAATTCGTATAACCCAATAGGCCATTGAGCTAGCTGGAATGAACCAAGAAATGCAGGTACTGAATTATTTCCTGGGCAGGCTTGTACAGCAGTAAATTGCAATTAACATGAAGCAGCCTCAGTTCTATGCAATGCTGAAGCAGCACATGCTGAAGAAGCGGCAACTCTTGTAATTATGTTTGCAAAGACAGCCCTCCAGAAGGTATTAATAGAACCTCCGCCTAACTCACTCAATCACTCTGATTTAATCTGAGACATTGTGGGATGGAGAGTTATATTAACCATTTTATCTTTTATGATGTTGCTTTTTTTAGAGCTTTGAAACATAGGGAGATTGGCTCCTGCCAGGCATTCTCCTGGGACGGGTTGTGAAGATTAACATGTCTTCCCACAAAGAAGGATGAGCCCATGCTGCAGGAAAAAGATGTAATTCTTTTGTACCTAGACAGGGGAGTGAGAGCTTGTGAGTGAACTCAGGTTTTTTTGCAACATCTTGGCCTATTATAGAAGCTGGATGTCGAGTGGAGGGCAGTCTGAAATGATCTGATCCAGCACCAAAGCTTAATAGCAGTAAAATTTGATTTGGCGTCTCTCTGGTATTGTTACTTCACAGAACATATACAAATGGGGCAGTTTGGACATTGGGAACTATTGTTTCCTATTTAAATGAAAAAATGGTTGTGTACACATACCCAGGTGGAATCACACATACCTTTCCCATGCAGAATTTTGTGAGCTTTGGTACACGTGGTGGTCTTCACCATGCATATCAGCACATGTCTAGAGGGCTCATTTTTGAGAACATGCCACTGAAATGCACATCATCAATGATAATCAGTTGCATGATTATTTGTAAGAACCTCAGTGGAAATGGCTGGAAATGACACCTTTGGAATGTGCCTATATTCATGGTGGGGACTACTCAGACACAGTGTTCCTGGATTTACCAGTGTCCCACATCAAGAGCAACTAAGGGAACTTTAGCAGGCATCAGATAAGAGGCCAGGTCATTTTATGGCTTGGGAACTAGCTAAAGAAACAAAAGCATAGGAATGAATGGACAACTTTCACAATGGTATAGGTAAACCGTGGAATCCCATTGGGATCTGTACTGGGATTGGTGCTTTTTAATTTATTCACATAATCTGAAGGCCTGGTTTCAGAAAGGTCTGAATTCAGCGAAACAGTATAGGCTCATTAGTGAAAGTAATACTAATAATGACACTATATAGTTTTTCTAAAGTTATACTGACAACAGTGATGTTAGTAAATGGGGTAAGTGTCAACACTAGTGGTACTGCTGAAACTCGAAATGAATACGTTCGGTAAGTCGAAATAAGCCCTGACTTCAATCCACCGACCTTTACTATTTCCGAAATCGAAAATGAGATGATGAATAAATTTCTATTTTCTATGCCATCTGCCTAACTAAGCCACCAAATTCTGACAGGCTCATGAATGCTCAGATGTCATTTGCTGAAAGCTTTTACTTTAACTCTTGAGTTACGCTGGGCCAAAGGTTTAAAAGTGGACTTGTGACTGGAGAGCTAAGGGGCAGCAAGCAGCACACTCTGGTTTCATCCATCAGCTAGGAGACCAAGCGCCACTGGAAAGCTACACCTCCAGTCTCCCAGGAGGAACATCACTGCAACAGGGAGGCCTACCTGGCTCCATCTGCCAGACATGGAGCTGCCTCCTCAAGGCTTGTTTTCCTTTTCCCTTTTTGTCATCTCTTAGATTGTAAGTCTTGGAAGGGACTGTCTCATCTTTCAATATATGTACAGCACTTAGAAAATGGTAGCCACTTTGGAAGTGTTAAATAATAACAATCATACAGTCCTTGGACCACAGGAATAGAGGAGATGGTAGGAGAGTCAGGGCCACTGGTGAAATGCCCAGCTAGCCCCACATTAGTCTACTTTGGAAGATAAGGACAGGCATGGAAGCACTTGCCCGGAACCAGGTCTGGCTGAGAACCAGAAATGGATGCAACCTTCCTATATAGGCCTTCTATTTGATCTGCATCAGTGCTGAAGCAACAGCAACAGATCCAAGATCCAATGCAAAGCCTTCCTGAACCAGAGAAACAGAAATCTTGTAATAACAGAACTTTTCTCTGCGTTTATAATGTTGGATTCCTAAGTCGGCAAGCAAGTTATAAATCAAGGCAGAGTCAGTTTGCCCATCACTAGTTAGCATTAGAAGCCAAAAAGAAACTAGAAATCTAAACAGCCAAATATATACAAAATCAATGTTCTTACAAACAACAAAAATAGCTCAAATTGCAGCCAATCTATTATGTTAATAGATTTGCCTGCTTTCTGCAACCACCCTTTCATCATTTCCCATGTTTGGCTAAAAGATACATAAAAGATTCTCTAAAACTACTAACTGGGTCCATAGCTGGACAGGGGTTTTGGAATTCAATTCTCCTTTGTACAAGACTAACGTTGCAGGCCATGCTAGCCGCCAATGTAACAAAATGTCTTGCCTGAGAATTCAAGAACACCATGAATTTAAAATCAAGAGATGGTTTTTCAGGAACAACTCAACCAGGTTCTTCAGAAGAAACACACTTTCACTTACTCTCTGACAAAGTAGGCCCTGGGTAGATGCTTCTTGACTTGGATCCTAATAAACAAGTTCCTGGGTACTTTGAAGACTCCTGTCTTCAATTACCTGCCCTGATGCTCTCCCTCCCTTCCTGCCTTTTAGAATTTAGCTCAAACCACCATCCTTAAGCCTGACTCTTCCCCCAGACACTTTCTCTTTTAAAAGGCACATGCTACTGGTGTGATAAGGAGGCATCACTGACTTCTGTGAAGAATTATATCAGAGACCCAAAGCACAAGTCTGTGGCTTGACCAGAGTTTTGCAAATGTAAACAAAAGTCCAGTGTAAACTGGGAAACAGACATCGGCTCCTGGAGCTGAGATGGTAGTTTTGATAGGAGAAAGTGCTTTCAGGTTTGACTTGACCATGTTGCTTTTGGTGTAGTAAAGTCAACATGAGATGATTTCACTTCACTGAAATTACATGGTGAGTATTTCTTATGAATGACCCCCCCAACCCACATGGTGACAGTTGGTATTTGCCATGTCTAGGGAAAGACATAAGAACAAACATACTCCCTAATGTGGTAAATACTAGCAGGCACCACAGGCAGGAGAGTCTTACCGTGTGAAATTGGAAGGGTAAGAATCTTCTCCTGGCACGTTCTTTACATCAAAATGGAGCGTGGGAGCTGGGTGCCCACCAGAGCATTTTAAAACACTTAAATATACCTACTGTTCTGCTGCCAAGCCTTCAAAGAAGCTGTGGCAATTGGGCAGTATAGAAATGATAAGCCATTTCCAATAAATTTGAGATAAAAACCATCTGAAACACAACCCGAAACACACAATTAAACAGTAGCAGCGGCAACAGTGTAACAAAAAAACAACACCAAAATCCTAGTGTCATTTGCTAAATGCTCAGGGTGGGGGTAGGGAAACAATTTAAATGATGCCCAGAAGAATGGGAAGGTGTCAACTGAATATTTTTGAGGATTTTTTCACAATCAGGGTACCACCACAGAAAAGGCCCTATCCACGGTTACCATCCATCTGGCCTCTGAAGGCAGTGGCCTATGGAGCAGAGCCTCAGATAATGGTGGTAAGGCATCAAAAGATGAGAATAATAGTCTGTGACACTGCATCCTTTGCCTGTAGATGATCTGCTTCTCATCACACACACGCACACATTACTAGATTTAACACTTGAACCTGCTCTAGAAAGGACATGATGTTTTTTCGCATCACTTCTTACATCCAGATTAAAATCTGGATCTGGTACATAGGTAGCTGGCCATATACCAGGTCACACTCTTTGTCCATTGAGCCCCATACTGTCTGCTCTGATTAGCAGTGACTCTCCATTCAGGTAGAAAACTTTCGTATTACCTGCTACCTGATACTTTAACTGGAGATGCCAGAGATTGAATCCTGGGCCTTCTGCATGAAAAGTGTGAGTTCTGGAACCTGCCCCAGTGTGCTTCGTGGTTGGCTAGCAACATGGCCAGGACACAACAGCAAGGCTAAGTAATCTTCAAGTGTTTATAGCTAGAATCCATATTTAAGCCTAGAGGTGGAGCATAGCGAGTGATGAATCAGGACATTTCCAGTCTAAATCTCATTTCTGCCATGACTTCACTAGGTGGCCTTCAACAAGCTACTTTCTTTCAGCCTCAGTCCCCACCACCCTGCATCTGCAATATGAGGGATAATCATATTGACTTCCTTACAGGGTTGTTGTAAGTATTACAGCTAGTTAATACATGTACTTTGAACTCTTAAAACTACTGTATAGATATTAAGTATAATCTATGTCAATACAGGGGCCCCAGATAGTTGTAAAAGCTATGAGCTGGTGGTGAAGCAAAATACTTGGTTGGCACGTCATTTACTCTGTCTATCAAATATTGACCCCCCCCCCATCAAGCAGCTGTACTTGCCTATTCCTACAATCCCAGCCCCAATGATAGGATAATGTGAAGTGCCTTAGAGTTTAATCTCAATTCTCAGCATGCACTAGTTTGCATTATGCTTACAGTGAGGTCTAGTCTCCATTTTTGCATTGTTTGCATGAAAACATGGGCCTTAAAGTACAGCCCATGCCAAATAAAAATCAAGAGCCATAAAATTCAAGAAGCATCACGTTAAGAAAGTGCAAACCTCTTTAGAGGTTGCATGATTTCACATGCGTCCCACAGAGCTGAAAAGCACGAGCATCCCTGTTGTATGTGAACCAGCAGAGAAATAGATGGTTCACATGCAAGGAATACAAAGCACTGGAACATCTCAGAACAAGGCCAGAAGAACAAGCATCAGGAGCAATGAACAAAGCAGTAAATGAACCAGGTCCGGCAAGAAGCTTATAAACAACAGACCTTCCTGTCCATTCAAGACACCGCCTGGCCTTGCTGAATCAAGACCATAAACTGAGCCCAAGTTTCAAGATGCAGTCTACTAATTTAGTTACATCAGGATACAGAGGAAATGAAGAACAGGCATGCAGATCTCTGTGAAATACAGTCACCAGTTAATTCACACCTCTCTAATGAGGTGTGAATTGCTAGGGATTTAGCATCAATTACCCCCAAGTGTTTGCAGTCTCACACTACAGCTGAGATTGGGTAGTAGGCTTGCTGGCTCAGAGTGATACCACAAATGTGCTATTCAAATCCATGTGGGTCACTTTTATGCAACTAACTGAATAAGTTGTGAGGAATGGTAAATTTTTGTAGAGGTTTCCAGAAGGATCTTGATGCAGGTTTTAAAAATGACACTACGCAATATTATTCAAGCAGGAGAAAACAAAACAAGACTTAAAGCACTGTGTGAAGTCAGAAGGTAGTAACTTGTCATGACATTGGAGCCTGATCAGAGAACGGAACCTCTGATTCCAACGACCCTGCCACCACAACCATGCCAAGTCCTAGGGCAAGAGATGCCAGCCCAGCCTTATCAGAGTGTTAACCGCACTGTGATCATGTGGACTTCAATCAGGAACAGGAGGACCTCAGCCAAAGCATAGTAGCACTCTAACCCTGTTCAGGTGACACGCTAAGCTGCGGTGGTTAAGCATTTTGAGCTAAACATTATGGCTTAGCGTGTCATGTGAACCATTCCTAACCATGGTTCACATGACCATGGTTCACCATGGTCACCACAGTTTAAACGTGCTCACTAACCATTTGCTGCAAAAGGGTTAGCAGCCTAACCATGGCTTGGCGTATTGTCTGAACAGGCCCTCTGTCCCTATTCATGTTGGCCATTGCCTGTTCCTGAGTACAGCCACTGAAAACAAGAGCCTTTTCATAAACAATAGGAAAAACATAGCCCAATTAACATAATTTTGCATACTGCTTAGTTCAATACATACAAAATTACCCCCCAGCCCTTCTCCCAAAAAGCTAAAGCAAGTTTATTATTCATGAAGAAAGAAAAATAGATGTCTATCCAGAGCCTCCAAGGCAACTAGCAGAATAAATAGAGAAACACCAGAAATAGAAAGTAGCCTTACTCAACTAGTAAACAAAACCAGGCAATCTGGAACATGCCAAACTAAAAAGATACAGCAAACAAAATTAACATTGTGTTGATTTTCTTTACACAATAAAGTTGTGGAAATCCTCAACAGATATTGATAAAAAAAAATTAAATGGAAACAATATTTTGCATGAGTCCAACCATGGAGCTTTCTGCTCTGAATGGACAAAAAGATTCAATTTCCCGCTTAGTAAAAATACTCCAACTTTTTGTGGATGAAGAAGCTACATGCTGAAAGATGCTCTGCCTGCTACACTCTCATAAAAAGAACAGTGTTGGGCTAAAGTATATTGAGAAAAAATTGGTTAGGGATAGGAAAGGCTCCCATTGTATATTGCCAACTGTCCAATGTGTGGAACACACCTGCCACACCACATTTTTAAGAGGAGGTATCCAAAACTGTCTGCTTGCCAGGTCACTTTATGTGTTACTTTTTCTGATATGAAGATTAACCTAAATTCTTATAGACCAACCATTTAAACACATGTATATGTGATATGTGGTTAACATCCTCCTTACCACTTCGCAGATTATACAGACAACCAAGTTAGCCCAGAATTAAAGGTCTGTCTTTAGGAAATGTGGTCATCATTCTCCCATACACTTAGAACAGCACTAGAAATCCTGCTCAGTGTCTCCCATTCATCTAAGGTTCAGCTGGAAGGTATAGAAGACAGGGCCATATAGGATCATAGAATAGTAGAGCTGGAAGGGGCGTATAAGACAGAGTCCAACCCCCTGCTCAATGCAGGAATCCACCTTAAAGCATACCTGACAGATGGCTGTCCAGTTGCCTCTTGAAGGCCTCTAGGAAGGTCATGGGTTCCATTGTCGTACTGCTCTAACAGTCAGGAAGCTTTTCCTGATGTCCAGCCAGAATCTGGCTTCTTGTAACTTGAGCCCATTATTCTGTGTCCTGCACTCTTGGATGATCGAGAAGGGATCCTGGCCCTCTTCTGTGCGACAACCTTTCAAGACTTGAAGAGTGCTATAATGTCTCCCCTCAGTCTTCTCTTCTCAAGACTAAACATGCCCAGTTTGTTCAGTCTCTCCTCATAGGACTTTGTTTCCAGACCCCTGATCATCTTCATTGCCCTCCTCTGAATCGCCTCCAGCTTGTCCACATCCTTCTTGAAGTGTGGTGCCCAGAACTGGACACAATATTCAAGATGAGGTCTAACTTGTGCCGAATAGAGGGGAACCAATACCTCATGTGATTTGGAAGCTATATTTCTTTTATGCTATACCCTCCTCTGCGTCCCACCAATGCGAGACATACATTATGGTGGGAGAGGGCTTACTCTGTTGTGGCACCCCATTTATGCAATACCCCCTCCTTGAAGCCCGACTGGCGCCGACACTGGCTTCATTTCACCGCCAAGTTAAAACATGGCTTTTTATCAAAGCCTTCAAGGGCTAAATTCTCTTTATTTACACATATTTTAATTGTTTTTAATTGTTTTACTGCTTTTAAATTCCTCTACCGATTTTAATTTGTTAATGATTTAGTATATTTTTAGCTGTATAAATTATTTATGTTTATATTGTTCTGATTTTATCTGTACGCCGCCCTGAGATCCCTATGATAATAGGGCGGGATACAAATATCTGAATAAATAAATATTAATGCAGCCCAAAATAGCATTTGCTTTTTTGGCAGCCACATCACACTGTTGGCTCATATTCAGCTTGTGATCTACAACAATTCCAAGACCCTTCTCGCTTGTAGTATTGCTGAGCCAAATATCCCCCATCTTGTAACTGTGCATTTGGTTTCTTTTTCCTAGGCTGCCTCTACAAGAGAGGTTTAAAGCTCTTTCAAGGCGCTTAAATTTTTTTACCTCTACAAGAACGGAGCGCAAATCGGGCGTAGAGGCGCGTTATCTCTCCGATTATGCGCATTATCGAATGCGCGTTAAACAGCGAGCTTTATTTTGCTCCGGCTGTTAAAGCGCATTTTGACTATGTGAACAAGCGATTATGCGCATTAACTACTTGTAAAGCGCATTTTGGTCATCCCTTAATGCGCTTCGCCGCCTCTCGCCGCCTCTCGTGCAGAGGTATTAGGTGTAAATGCGCTCCCACGAATATGCGCATAATCGGCTAACCAGGCGCAAAAGCGAATCCTTGTAGAGGGGACTCTAGATGTAGAACTGGCATTTATCCTTAATAAATTTCATTCTGTTGTTTTCAGCCCAGTGCTCCAGCACAAGATCACATTGACATTTGTTTCTGTCTTCCAGGGTATTAGCTATCCCACCCAATTTTGTATCATCTGCAATTTTGATAAGTATTCCCTGCATCTCCTCATCCAAATCGTTAATAAAAATGTTGAAGAGCACTGGGCCCAGGACTGAGCCCGCTCGTTACCTCCCGCAAGTTTGAGAAGGCACCATTTATAAGCACTCTTTGAGTCCGATTCTGTAGACAACTTTTGGGCATAAGCACCATTGTTGTAGAATGCCCTGCCCAAGTAAATCCACTGGGACCCATCACTACTCACTTTTAGTTGCATAGTGAAGAGCTAGCTTTTTGGAAGGCTTTTGACAAAGACTCCCTGTGCTATTGCTGTTGCGTTTCGTGTGCTTTCTACTGCTGTGGAATTGTTTCTGTAATTTATTGTCTTTGTATTATTATTATCTCTCTTTTTGCGCCAAGTCATGCTGTCTTTTACTAATTCAGGAATTTCCCGACTATTGAGCATGTTTTAAGTATGACTGCTATCATCATCATCATCATCATCATCATCATCATCATCATCTCTTTCTTGCTCGTGGCGGTTTTTCCAGTCGAACATGATGGGCTTTGCCAAGTCATGCTGTCTTTTATTGATCAGGAATTTCCTGATGATTGAGCATGTTTTAATTATGGCTGCTTTCTGGATGTTGGTGTGGATGTATTCTGGTAGGCCCAGTTTCTGGAGGTTTTCTGTATATTTTTTTGATGTGATGTGACTAATGGGATAATTGTGACCTTTTCCTGTTGCCATAGTTCTTTGACTTCCATGGCCAGTGGTGTATATTTGTCTCGCTTTTCTTCTTCCTTTTCAACAACATTTTTGTCATTTGGTATTGCTATGTCGATGAGGTATGTGTGTTTTTCTTTTTGTCCATGACCGTTATGTCGGGTCGGTTGCAAGGTATTGTCTTGTCCATATGAATTGTTTTGTCCCAGTATATATATATATATATATATATATATGACTAGTTATTACCGGCATTGATGCTTTTAAAAGACAGGCAGGATTTCTCATTTCAAATCTGTTTTGGTGCTTTGGCTACAACTCACATGCGTATATGAACTCCTTAAGGCATTACCTGAATGTGATTTAGACAGATGCCTCTGAACTAAAGGGTAAGCAACAGGGATGTCTGACATGAAAATCTATTTTGTAGGTACAGGAAAGCTGTATGTACCCATGAGAAACTGGGCTTGGTATTTTGCTGAAAATCTGGCCTCTTCTTCTTGTCCTTCTTCCATTTGGCAAACAATCTTGTTTTCTCATTTTGAACGGAGCTGAAGCTAACAGGCCTGTTTGGTCTTGCAACAACAACTTAAACTTATAGAGGATCTACGCACGCCAAAAAGCGTTTTTGTTTGTTCTCCTGAATCTCTAACGATGCCAGCAGAGCTCCAGGAGAAGAGGCCCTGTAGTTAACCGCAAAGACAGCAGAAGTCAAGCAACAGACTGTGGGTTTCTTTTGCGTTTGTTTTTGGTAGGGTCTACTATAGAATGAATAGCAATCTCAGCATCTCTCGTTGTGGGGGAATTACATGATGAGCAGGCTTACATACCCTTTATATGAGATGATGAATGGGATGAAATGGGGAGGCACATACAGAGGGGATGAAACATCTCCAAGATGATACAAGCCAACTGAATTGTATTGCTCCCAAGAATCTTTGAATATATTTTCTTGCAGCTATTATATATGCTCTAGTTATTTGTAATTGAAGATTACAACTCTAAGGGGGCATTTTTCTTCAGATAGTGGTGCCATCTCCACAGTCAGATGTTACCATGGAGCTGAAACCCATTCCAGTTAAAAACTAAAACCAGTTCTTAAATTGAGTATGTTTCTCCACCAAATGTCTGCACCAGGTTTGCCAAACTGGATTCTACTGTGCAGGCAGAATACTACCCATCTGACATTGTTAGCAGCAGCCCTAACTACCATTGTTAGTGTTAATTGGAGCTCTTGTGGGTGGTCTTCACGGAGGAGTCAGAGGTTAAGGAGATAAATCATTAGTGTCCTACATAAATATAAAGGGGCCTCACCCCTCAGAAATATGCAAGTGTAGATCTACTCCCCTTCTACGAGTAATGGGATGGGGGTAGAAAAGAGCAAGCCACTGGTGGGGGGGGGGGGGAATGGCCTTCTCCGTCATGGGCAATCCCTGCCCCTTTTCATGTGATTTCCACCCAATCATGTGATCTGCTTATGAGACAAAAGCACAGTAAATGAGTACGTCTTCTTGGGTTTTGTTTGTTTTGCCTTTAAACTTCAACAGAACATCACACATAATTGTTAAGAGGTACCGTTTTTACCAGTCATGATAATGGGGAGAAGAAGAAAAGAAATGGGGAAAACCACACCAAGGTTCCCATGTTTTTACAATGGAGCCTCCTGACCTGGATTTTAAAGACTCCTTCCATCAAGAGAAGTGGCAGTCCTGAAAGGATTTCTCTTGGAGGCATCTGGAAAACGTGGCGTATCTATCATCTGTGGTTTCTATTCTACATGTACAAACATAGCATGTCAAGCATTTCCCTCTGTGATTATCAGTCTGCCTTACCTGTAAATACTTCTTTCATTTAGCAGATATTTCTCAGCAGTGTAGAAAATAAAACTGATTTGATTTGATTATTTATATGAGCTGAAAAGATTTGCCATCTCTTCCTGCATCTTCAGTCTTAACCAGGTCTTTGGATGGTGCCAGATGGAATGTCTGGGATTCCACCCCCACCCCTCACCCCCACCCCATACAAACATCCTTCCCAGTCAAGAACTAATTTATGGTGCCTGAAACTTTCTGGAACAGAAAAAGACAGCAAGGGACAGTTGGGCAGCCAATACCTGGCTTTGAACTAGGTTGACAATTTTATAGGCTGCTTATATTAACTCTGCTTACTCCTCTCTCTCTCTCTCTCTCTCTCTCTCTCTCAATTCTGTTGCAGCTTTACTGAAGACTATTTGGCCTCCTTGCAACAGAAATGATTTGGGCTTGATATAAAATTGCACTATTCTTGTCAATGTTTTGTGATGGAAAAACTGGGGAATCCTCTACTACCATCCTTTACACTCTGTAATATTGCAAAATACCTTAATGATCCTGTCATTTTATTCGATAATAAAACATCCATTTTATTAAACATTATCTCATGCTAGGATTTAAAGGTATAATAGCAGTTCCTTTCTCCACTGTGAGCAATATACACTGATACGCTAAAGTAAGTGTACCTAGTGAGCAGGACATGTTTCCCCATGGAGTCTGGTGGCTGACACACCCCGGTATAGAATTCTGGCCACCTTCACTTCGTGTACTACCCACATTTAGAGATTGTAAGCTGTATTTTTCAATCTAGTTTTCAGTATAACTTTCAGGACAACAACACTCAGTTTGCATTAGTAAAATGGTCAGATCCACAAGCCAAACAAGGAGGCTGGCATCCTGCCAGCTAAATAGGTACATTTAGAGGTTAAATTCCAATATTAGGGCTATGAAGTTGGTACAAATCAACAACTGGTATGCACAGAGAGGAAAGTACTGCACCTATGGTTGGACTGCATGCCATCCTTGCTAGGAGAATCCGGCTGGTTTGCTTGAGGGACTGTCTCCTTCCCTTTCCCCCAAATTAGATATTGGAGAGGCTTGGTGGGTTTTCCCAAATGCATTCCTCACCGCCAACCCCTAATTGCTGCTTAACATTAAATATTGAAGTGAGGAAATGTTGGGCAAATGTTCTTGCTATGGGAACACACAGTTCCTTTTAATTACATTGTTTTTGTTTGGCCTTTTTTTTTATTAGTTGTGCTGTGGGTTTGCTCCCCCCTCCCCCTCCCCAACAGGGCCAGAGAGGCACATGCTAAATATGGCTGGTTTTAAAGTCCACAGTGAAACCCGAATCTCGGCACCAGACTGGCTGGAATCGGTGCAACCCAGGGTTACGAGGGACACACATTCCAACCTCTCCACTGTTCTCACTCAGATCCATAGCGAAATAACAGCATGCCCCTCCCTTCCTGGGTTGGCTGGAAACTGCTTCTAGTCTAGCGAAAGACTATTCAATAAGCTTAGCGTTCCACACAGGCAAAGAACATAAGCTCCCAAAGGTCCGTCCCCCAAACCACTCCTCACCCTCACCATAACTTGAACTTATTCCTGTCTCATAATTCTTCAAAGCAAGTTCCCTCAACCTGTTGCTCCCCCCATCACACTGTGCATCATCTTCAATGTCTCAGTTCGAGTTCTCTTTACTGTATAGATAAGCGTTCATCTTTGTGCATTGTGCATTGTGTGTGTGTGTGTGTGTGTGCTTGCGCACACTCGTTTTGATTTTAAAAGCATGCTGAAGGGCGCTGTAAGGCTTTGGATGTGGCTTGCTTTGGTTGTGGCTTGCTTTGGTTGTTTGTTTTTGTATGGAACGTTTTATGATTGCATTGGGAACCTGTCCTAATTGAGGCTGCAGTCAGAATTACAGTACGTGGGTATGTGTTTTATTTTGTTGGAGAAGCTTTAACTACTCTATAATTAGCTTGCGGCATGTTAGCTTTTTTAAAAAAAACCTAAAAGGAATATGATAAAACCAGAACTCAGCAACAAGTCAAAGTGACCCAAACCCATCAAATTACTTAATTAAATCATATTTGGATTTGGGAACTTATGCAGGAACTTGAGGAGGAGCCTGTTCTGCAAAATTCAAAGGAAGCTCATCTCTTGAAACTGCTACAGATCAGGGTACAGAACTTCAGGTAAGAGATGGATGGGCTTGATAGAGATGTCTGAGACGGATGAGAAGCAGATTGGCTAAGAACTCGGTAACTGCTTGGAGTTGCAATTACACTTCATTCTTAACTCTAGGTCTCAAATAGAATGTGGATGCTGCTCTCATCTGGAACTATTGCATTGTAAGTCAGTCTTCCAATCCAGCTGTTCTCTCAGATGACAAATGGATTGTGCCATACACCCCATAACAGCCTGTGTTTATGGGGGTGAGTGCAAGGTCCAGCCTTGGCAAAGCAGTTGGATTAAATTGCTCTTTGTTCTTTCCTCCTACTCCGTATTTTTTACTCTATATTTGAAGTGATTGCCTAATGGAAGGAAAACTAGATTTAGGGCTTACCTAGGTGATTAAAGCCCCTTTTTCCCAAGACTTTTACTCACACGGGGCCCTAATCCAATTCAAAAGTGTGGTCACTGCTTTAAAAAACAAACATCCACAACTGAGATACCCACCAGTACTGGAAAGAAGGAATGCACAGATTTCAACAATGAAATGTTGAGAAAATAGCTGAGAAAACAATAATGCAGTTGAGAAAATGGCAGGGCATTGCTCCAGAGCATGCACACATTTGCTGGTGCTTGACATTTTTCTTTCTTTTTGAAAAAAGCTCTACAAATGCTCCCGTGGTTGAGTGGAACAACAGAGAAATGCTAAAACATGATGGTGCAATCCTATGCATGTTCAGACAGGGGAAAAAATTCTACCACTCGCAGCATGCTCCAGGCAGCCACGCTGGGTGGCGCATGCTAGGGAGTTGCGGGACTTTTTTTCAGTCTAAACATGCATAGGATGATATCCTGAAAGGGCTAAAAAGAATAACTGGCAATTAAATTGGCTTTTCTCATGGGCAAAAATTGTTTTTGGCACTTGTCATCACGGGCTCTAATGAGTGCCAGTGCCACATGTGCAAGCTGCCACACTGCATACAGCATTCCAAATCGGCCCACCAATGGGGAAAGAGCTAGTGTGTGTGTGTTTGTTTGTTTGTTTATTTTATAGCTTGCCCTTTTTCTTGCAGGGAACCCAAGGTGGCTTTACATAATCTTCCTCCTCTCCATTTTTATTCTCACAGCAACCCTGTGAGGTAGGTTAGGCTGAGAACCTGTGAGTGGCCCAAAGTCACCCAGTGAGCTTCATGGCCGGGTGAGGACTGAAACCCGGGTCTCCTGAATCCCAGTCAAACTCTCTAAGCCACTACACCATAATGGCCACCACTGAAAGAAGATGGCAAAATCCTGTGCAAGAATTGACCAACAGTCATGCACTTGGGCCCTTTCTACACCGGAGGGGTGTAGAGGGCAGGGTGGGGGATCCCGGAAGTAGCTACTTCTGTGATCGGCGCGCCCAATCCTCAACACCATTACGATGACCTGGCTCCTCCCAGGTCGTCGCATGTTGCGCCTGCCATTTTTTTTCCTGGAGAAGAGCGCACGAGCGCTCCTCCGAAAACAACGAGTCTTTTTTTTTTTTTAAAACAATTGCGAGTGCGCACGGGACCCCACCCCCCTCCTTGCCCTCCTGGGGGTGGCAAAACTGGTTGGGCACAGAGCTGCGCAGTGCGGCTCCATGCCCATTTTGCAGCCGCACTTACTCATGAGTAAGCACTGCTGCGCCTGGGACAGGTGGGCACATTCTTCCACGGTCCCGGGAAGTTCCTGGGACTACAGAAGAATCTGGATTTTTCTGGTTTCTCTTAACCCAGAAAAATCCCTTGCCCGTCCCTACCCCTGGGACTCCCTGTGCGTCATTTGGACTCACAGGGAGCAGCCGGGGGACATCCCAGGCGTTTTGCCTGGTGTGGAAAGGGCCTTGGAAAGGTGTTAGCAGAGTTAAATCAAAGCCACCAATTATAAAGAAGCTTAGACTGAGAGAGGAAGTGACTGGTCCAAGGTTATCTAGTGAACTTCATAGCTGAGCGGGGATTTGACCCCAGGTGTCCATGATCCTAGTCCAACACTAGTCTAATAACGGCACTCTCAAAAGTTAACATCTCATGCCAATGTGTCCTAAAAAAATCCAGGTTCTTAAAGTTGTGCATGAGAGCTTTCCTTTTTCAATTGTTTTCGCGAGAGTCACAAAATATTTTGGCCATTTTAGTTGGAGAGTAAAACTTCAAAAAGCAACAACAAACTGGGCCTTAAACCAGAAAATATACAGAAACCTCAAAATGCATTAATAAATTTCTTAAAAACGATCATGAGTTTGCAATTATAGGATTCTTGGTGCATGAATGTGTACAAAGGTTGCTAGATTAAGGATTTTTAATTCCCCCCCCCATTTTAAATGTGGGGCTTTGGTATCAAGAAGTATCTAGTTAGGAGTATCCATTATGTTCTAAGGGCCTATGATGGTGTGAAATAAGGAGAAATTATATATATATATATATATATATATATATATGTTTAAAATAAGGGAAATCTGGCGATCCATGGGAAATTGGCATATGGGGAATTTATTAAATGTGGATGATGATGATGATGATTTCACACCATTCACAATTTCCAGAGGGTTACTGCAGTCTATGTTTGTATAAGTTAATAATCAAGAGAATTTCAGCTCCCTGTGATTTTTTTTAAGGGAGTTTCATACTCTTTTGGCTGTGGAGAACACCTTGAAGACATAGGGTTGGATCCAGAGGTACACATGCATACAATAGACCCAATGTCATCAACTGGACTTAAGTTAGTCAAAACTAACTTGCCCCTTTGATTTCAATGGATCTGCACTGAGCATGACTACGACTGGATCCAGTCCATCATTTTTAACATGTACCCCAATCTTTCTGAAACCAGAAAGTAACTCGGGTGGGGAGGAAACACAAGATGGCACAATATTTTAAGGGTAACTTTTACGATTTTAAACACATTCTTTCAGTTTCTGAGACATGCCTGATTTCTGGAGTCAGAAACCCCTAGCTGTACTGCTCTGACAGCGAGGAGAAGGGGGAGGCTATTAAAGCAGGTTGTTGTACAAGTTGCTGTGGTAACACAAGCCTGCTTGGAACCAACAGCTTAATCTGAGAGTCGTCACAGCTTGAGAACGGGGCTGGGGGGGGGGGAGGGAGGGGGCAGATTGTGCTCTGACAGCAGGCAGCCCGCCTGAGCCTCCGTTGCCCCGAGCCTTGAGCTAAATACAGGAGACATCCCTGAGATATCAAAAGCCACTGGTTTGTCTCTCTCATTCCTTCCACTCCAAGCCATCTCCAGCTGATTCCATGTGGAGGAGCAATTTGGAACAAATGCCTTGTTTGGGACAAACGAGGGCACCGCCTTGACTTGGGAAGGAAGGCGGGTTGTGCCACAGGCACTTCCTGACAGGGAAGTCCCCGCACTGTTCCAAACCTGAGACACTGCCATCCATTTTGGACAACAATCCCCCTGCTAGGAGAGGAGACGGTAAAGAGTTTCGTTGCTGTACCAACGCCAAGGCTCATTAATCATGGAAATGCAGCTATTCTGGTGTCTCTGTTCTAGCTGTCAGCCTAACTAGAGCCATTCTGTTTCCTGCCCTGGTTACTCACGCAACTTTGACAATGTCCATCCATATTACAGCAGGGGTAGGCAGAAGGTAGACTGGGACCTATTGGTAGACCTCTGGGTGATCGGCAGCAAAAGTCTAACAATAGCAGCCACAGCAAATCCTCGCGCGCACACAAAGACACTCCCGGCTTTTCCAGAGCCTTCTTTTTCAGCAAACTAAATTCGGGTGGGAGCAGGGGGACAATATGTTGTTGTTGCTGTGGGCTGGAAAAACTGGGAGGGGTTTATGTGTGCTTGGTTCTGGTACCAATAAGAAATGCCTGGCCTGAGCATGTGCTTAGAGACACCCTGGCAGGATCTACACTACTGCTTTAAAACGGTTTATATCAGTAGCGACAACTATTGGGGCCCAGGACACGCTCCATATGCAGTTTTCAAACCGTTTTCAAAGTGTCATATCCTGCTTGGTGTAGATCTGGCCCCTTTTCCTTATGAGTATAAGGAGTATGTCTGCCCTGCCCCACCTGCTACCTGGCTCTGGTTAGCGGACCTTGAATTTCTAATGAAAAGCAAAGGAGATCCTGCAACCATGATGTCTGCCCACCCCTGGAATACAGTTTACTTACACAAAACACCCAAGAATGAGCAACTTGGAAGGGGCAATATGATGTGTCCACTCTCATTTTATTACATCCCTGGCTTCTGGACACCCAGAAGTGTTGCCTGTGCCATAACCTCCGCGTCGTACAGACACTCTAGTCCGCTGCAGCAAGGTCTCGTGGCACTTGTCAGATTTGTTGCAGCTTAAACTTCCAAGGACGAGGGTCCACTTCATAGGACACTTCAGTCCACAAAAGTTTATGCTCACGATACGTTTGTTCATCTTCCTGAGGTGCCACAGAACTTTGCAGGTTTGTGCTCTGTATCTCAGGCATCTTCCATGGTGCTCACAAGCTAGTGTATTCAAATTGTAGAAACAAATAAATCTACAGTGTGTTTTACATATTTTTCTTCAAATGGAGGAAGCGGCCTATCAATTTAAATCAGAGCAGAGTGTGAAGACTGCAGTCAAACCGCAGAGTCCCACCCACAAGGTGAGAGACAATGCAAAGAGGGGCCATCTGCAACACAGAGTCTCATTCCTTAGCAATAAACTGCTTCTGGTAAGACCAGTGAGGAATTTCACCTCTCCAAAAGAAAAATAGTATCTCGGTCAATGATGCACCTCTTTTAATTAGTGTCCTGAAGAAAGCAGAGGCTCAAAACATTGGGAGGATGCAATGATAAATGAAGAGAACATTGTCACATAATTACTTAATTCTTTCCTTGATCAGCAGCACCTCAGGCTTTTCTTTTCATTCTTTTCTGTACGCATGTCTGTTTCAACAGTACAGATTGGAAGTGGACAGGAAAAAAGAGGGTCTCCCTGTGAATGGCAGTGGAACCGTTCTTTTCTTGACTTACAATTGGCCAAACTCAGCATTCTCTATTTCCAGCCACACACTGGCAGAGGTCCTGTTCATTGTTTTGCACCCAGAAATGCTTGGCCACATTTTCCAGTGTCCTGATTCTTTTCCCTCTCATTCCTTTGAGAATTCAGTTCAGAAATTAAATTGGCCTCGGCCAAAACCATCTTGAAAAAAGGCCACTCTTAACAAGCTGATAGGGCATTCCCATCCACTACATTTAGCCCCTTTTCGTGCTACCTATAATGTTATGCGCTTAAGGATTGTGTGCCTATAGACATGATGAAGCCCCTGCCACTGTTTAAATGAGTTGCCCTAATGTCACACAGAGAGGTATGGCATGCAGACAGCTTTATGGCAGGGATGGGGAACCTCTTTCAGTGCAAAGGCTGAACTCTTATTTCAGAGAAGCTCTTTGGGGGAACAACATTCCACTAGTGGGTGGGGCCAAAAGCAAAGGGGGTGGGGCCAAACAACAAAACGTACCAGCATATTGTAGCTTAAAGCTCTTATTGCCAGTAACTAAGGCTTAGGAGGGGTGTTTTAGCCTTTTAGAATGGGGAAAACTCTGCAAAAACCATGAAACAACCAATATTGGTGGTTGGAGAAAGGGGGTTTGCTTGGCCATATGGGAACCCCAGAGGGTTGGATTGGACCCCAGCAGGGCCAATTTGGCCCCCTGGCCTCAGTTTCCCCATCCCTGCTCTGTGGCTTGCATTGGCAAAGGCACTTTGATTTTAGGAGAGACAAAAATTAGAGACGGGGGCCTGGCAAAACTGAAGACAGGGTCTTAGGAAGGCAGCTTGCTGAGTGAAAAGGAAAGGAAGGAGAGCTCGGATTGGCAGGATGGAAGAGGAAGCAGTTGTGATGATTATGGGGAGATGTCAGAGAGGAAGTAAAATTGGGAGAGAAAACCCAAGCACGTGCCCATGGCCACAGATTGCAGACATGAAGAAGGCTGCAGTTGACATATTGATTTGAAATAACTAGCAACATCAATGGCTGCCAGACCTCAGTTTACATGAATATGATTGTTCTTGATGTGGAAAGTTGAAGGCATACATCATTCAAGCATGCATTTTGACGGATACTGGATTTACAGTTGCACTGTAGGTCGTTTAAGTAGCCTTTCACACCCCCAACTCCTTTAGTCTCCAAATGTGAAAATGTGCTTACACAGTGTGCATGAAAGGATATTGGCTGTACGGTTGGAAGAAACCTAAGGATGTACCCTTCCACAGAGATAGCATCCTTGGTATAGACTAGTCCACACTATGTTGATTACAGACAGTGTGCTCCAACTAAACATCAGATGTTAGCAAGTTGCATCACAGAGGTACTTGCTGATCAAGGAGGAGGCTTTGTTAACAATAAAACCAGAGGGTTCAAACAAATGAGTTATGCAACAGGGGGAACCACAAGCAAATCAGACTCAAGAGAAAAATGCCTTTCAGACATCATATGCACTGAAAAATTGATTTATGAATATGAAATGGAGCCAATGTACTAATCCTCCTGTGTGTGTGTAGGCCTTTGATATCTTATAATCTCACTTCACTAGACTCATTGCCTTCAGTGGGCATTTATCTGTGATGGCTAAGAAAAAAGAAAAATACCTCCTTAGCCCAAAGTTATGAAAGTAAGCCTTCCTTATCTCAGCAGAGAAGTGTTTGCTACGCATGGTTGTCCCCCCAACCCTTTTAAACTGATTTAAGGGATGCCAAATTTTAGATAACTCTCTGGAATTTTCTAACCCTTAAATTGCATTCCAATCCATTGTCCACGAGAGTGGTCGCATTTCCCTGAATGGTAGGACTAGCTTGCCTTTGCAGACTTAGGGTGGAGGTCTGTAAAAGGGAGAAGACACGGATCAAAAATTTGGATGTGACAACAGTCTTACATTATGAATGGTATAGGGCCAGGGTAATTTAAAGGACTGACTCCTCCTTTATGGTCCTGGCTGTTCCCCAGGTTCAGCTGGTGAGGCCCTTCTGGGTGTTCTGTCTACGGGCTGAGGTGCGGTTAGTGGGAAAAAGGGAAAGTGCCTTCTCTGTGGTAGCCCCCAAGTGGTGGAATGTCCTGCCCAAGAGATTTACTTTGCCCCGTTCACTGATGGTCTTCAATCTCCAGTTTAAAACTTTCCTATTTAGGCAAGCGCATGGCTGGCCTTCTGTTTGATTTCATTAGTCTCTCTTTTGTGTTTTGATGTGCTCTACTGTTGTTTTATTTCATTGATTGTTATGATTTTAGTGTATTTTTCTTGTACGGTTTTGAAATCACAAGCCACCTCAAGTGCTCTTTATTGGAATGGAAAGGCAGGGGAAAATTCCAATAATAATAATAATAATAATAATAATAATAATAATTCTCATAAAGTAGTATATAAAAATTACCCCTCTTCTTTTGTATTCTGTATTGGTGCAGGAGCATGCAAGTTACACAAAACTCTTAATCTCGCTTAATGGGGGGGGATACTGTAATGTGTTTTACATGGGTCTGCCCTTGAAAGCAATCTGGAAATTACAATTAGTGCAAAATGAGGCTGTCAGGATGCTGACAGGGACAGCTGTCAAAGACCATATGACACCAATCCTGAATGAAATGCCTTGGTTACCTATTTGTTTCTGGGCTGAATTCAAAGTGATCTACAAAGCCCTAAACGACTCAGACATCTAAAGGAACGCCTCTCCCCGTACCAGCCTGTCCATGCTCTTATGATTTGCATGGGAGGCCTATCTCATTGTCTCACCATTAGGGGAAATACTTTGGGTGGTGACATGAGATTGGGCCTTCCCTGTGGTGGCACCCTCCTCCAAGACGTAAGCCTGGTGCTAACTTTATTGACGTTTTGTTGCCAGTCCAAGACCTATCTGTTTACCCAGGCATTTATGAGTGTTTAGTTCCTGCTGCAATCAATCTTGCTGCTGATTTATTGTTTTTATTATATGCTTGTATTTTGTTGTTGTTTTAGCTTAGTTGTTATGCATCATGCAATCTAAAACAGACAGTGGAAAATACATTATGAGAGAGGGAGGAAACAAGTGTAGTGGGGGAAGAATGGAGGCAAATACCATTCCACATACTCAAAACTTGGTTACAATTGAGAATGAAGATTAAGAGGATATGTCAAAGGACACTTAATCTTTTCATTATGCCAGATTAAGAGTTCTGTGCCACTCAAAAACTTGCATAGTCCCTATAGCAACAGAAGATGATATAGTAACAAGATACGAACTTACCTATTCTGCATCTCTTAAGGGGGAAAGTATCAGCCAAATAGGCAAGATGACAGCAATCAAACTGCACAGAGAGTAATAAATGGGTTGCACTGAGAGATAATCCCAGTGGGGGTTCCTAGTGACGTCAACAGCCATCAGGGTGGAACTTGAATTGCCAGGAACAGCAAGATGACATTGTGTAACTTATAACCTTGCTGCTTACTTTCACAAATGATGATTATATGTTTCTGTTTTCTTAATGACAAGTGAATCCCGGAACGGACTCCAACTTCTAAACATTGAGAACCTGGAAAATATTTGCCTTGAAAATAGTCATTATTTTGATCTGTTATTTTCCCAGATGGCCCATTTTCTCCTGCTGGACTCAGATGACAAACAAAAGTGATTCTTATTTTCTTTTGGGGAAATGAGAAAGAAATTGTTAAGTGCTGGCCTCTCTACATACCCGCTATCATTTGACAGATAGAAATTGGTACTCAGGTTGCAGAAAGTGAGGGCACAGGCCACAATGAAGAGTGATGAGTAAGCAAACTGCTTTCAAAGGGTCTAACAGCAGTTGGGCATCTTGAATAGTTTTGAAATGTTAGTATTTTCAGTTTCCTGAAATGAAGATGGGATATACCATATCCCTTGTGTAGATATTACAAAATACCACTGTCTAGTGTTTAAATAAATGTGAAACACCAAGAAATACAGGGTTCTATTGTTTGGTTTAAGGGACTGTGTTTGTGTACCTCATATTCAGAATCATTCCCCTGAACTTTGTTTTAATTAATCCAGATTAACTATCACTCTTTTATTCAGCACTCCCATTTATTCCTGCAATTAGAATCCTTCCAAAGAAAAACACATATTTTTTTATCTAAAACACACGCATCTCTTTTTCCTGTGAAGACACAGGGAGATATACAATAAAACAAAGTATGAAAACGCACTTAAAGCATATTAATTAATCCCAATTTAGGGTGTAAATTTATGCATGGCTGACTGGGGAATGCTGGGAATATAGCACTTTTCTCTGTCTAAACGTACATAGGATTGTGCCCTTAAGAGACCTTGATGCTGTAGTCCTAAACTCACAGAAACAGTTGATTGATCACAGGATCATCTAAATACACCCCCTGCATTGTGGCAGAATTAATCCGCCCTAAGTATTCACCCTTTCCTAAAGCCACCCAAAGAAGTACTGTGTTCTTAAACAGTAAGCAATTCCCACCCTCAGCTCAGCAATCTGACCAGAGTAATCAAGGACCATACCTGGGCAGCTATCATATTTCTACTAAGATTGCAGTTCGTTAGCTGTTCCCTTAACTAGAACATCCCTTACAGCAGAATTAGCCAAAGTATTAACTCCACCAGCTGACCGCACAATGCACTTCAGCGTACTTAAGTGTTCTTTGATGTACTAGAAGACTGTTAGAGGTGTGATTTGCAGTGGTAAGCAGCTGTGGAGAGGAATCTCAATAGCTGATACACACAGTAATTCAGTTAGGAAGTAAGAGAAGCCAAAGACATGGGTGGTCAATCGAAATAAATTGCTCCAAATGATTAGCTTATTTCTATTAATACTTCCCACATTCATTGGGTCATTTCTATCTATGCCACTGAAACATCTTTGTATGGAATGCAATTTTGTGCTTTAATTTCCTCAAAACAACGTGGAAGGAACACACTTACACAAACAGCTTGCACATGGAGCAGCAACGGCACCACCACCTCCCCGCCACAGTTCTATTTCAAGCGGACAATGACACAAGTGGCTTCTATATGTGGTCTGGATTTAAGGTTCCTTCCACAAGGATAGTATCCCATTCTGCAGCTAGAAAAACCCATCATAATTTAGCTATCCCCACATCTGAGGCCCCACAAAGCTTAATCTAGACTTGAGAAAGGGCAGATTCATATTGCATGTCCCACCACAAGGTTATCTCCTTTATTCCTTGGCAAGAGCCATGTGGGACTGGCTCAGAGCATTTGACTCCATGATGGCCATACCTTTGGAAAGCATGTCTTTTGCAGCTTGTGCATGATAAGCACGAAACCAAATGGAGCCTTCAAATTACCCACTTGTGGGGGGAAAGGGATCACTTTATACAGGGACAGGGCTGGAAGCCATCATCTGCATCTACTCTGTTCAAGTATGTCCAGGCTATTGGTATGTGGGAGAGAGATGTTTTCTTTCTGCACATCAGAGACTTGAAGGATGCTTCCTCTTACCTATTATTATTATTATTATTATTATTATTATTATTATTATTTCCATTTATATACCGCCCCATAGCCGAAGCTCTCTGGGCGGTTTACAAAAATTAATTACTTCATGCAGTTGACAAGTCCTCTGTGGGACAAGTATGGCTGACTTTCCATGGTGTTCCCAGGAAATTTAGGAGTTCACTATATGTGTTACATGTAAACATGAATACTAAAGCCCTGGCAGTGTTTTAGAGAGGGTGATTGAGGATGAAGTGTTGGGGTATGTGGAAGTACCTAAACCAGGAGTGAGCAATTTATGGATCTTCAAATATTTGGCCTACAACTGCCACAACTCCACAACATTGGCTCTGCTGGTGAGGGCTGATGGGAGTTGCTGGCCCAAACACCTGGAGCGCCACACTGCCCACCCCAGGTAACCCTTTCCCCACTTGCCAGTTTCCATTTTGAAACTGAAAGCCCCCAACATGGCTCACCCCACCCCCAATATCATGTGCATATTTGGGAAGTCAAAAAGCAGTACAGATGTAGCTGTCCAAATGCAATTATTTTTTTGCAAATACTTGTAAGTGCAGGGAAAAGGGGGGCATTTTTAACTTAATTTCCAATCTTTTACTAATGAAAAATCTTTTACTAGCGAGAACTGATTCTGTTTGCAATTAATCTGTATGCTTTCTCACTCCAGTGGCTGCTGCATTGTTAATTACACAGAGAAGGTATGTTTAAGGACTCCAGGGCTATAGCATGACTTTGCCTTGGTGTAGAGAGAATTAGAGGAGATAGTGATCCTATAATTCCTTATAAGTCTCACTGAACTGTGTGGGACATACAATAACATATATATAAGAAATGGATCTCCCAGGGGAGATCAACAAAGAACAGATCAGGGTGATTCTATCTGGATGCCCCTTCCAATACTTTGACGTAGGTATTGTCAACAGATCACAAGCTTTCTAGTTGGCTAAAATTTTGGAGGTGATACAAGGAAGTACAGGTAAACAATAGCCCTGCTTTGAACGTTATGGAGGGAAGCTAGATTTAGGGAAGACATGCCTAGATACTGATTTATTGGCCACTTTGCCTTCTAGATCCCAGCTCATCCAGGTATTTCTGTGTAACAGAAGCCAAGTTCCCACCACCCCAATCCTGAACCATGTTATCAAGTTTTCAGGATCAGGCCCTGTTGTTTGTTTAGCATTTCGGCAAGCTCCGGCTATACAGCACAGCACCATAAGCTTTAACAGACCACAAGGACAGTGTCAAAGCTCAATCCCATACAGTTAATTCAATAAGTCACAGATAGCATTACTTCATAAGGCAGAGAGACTCCAAAGTTATTAGGGGAATTGTGGAGGGGGGAAGGGGGGCGAATGGAGAAGGAAAACAGAGAGAGTGGAGGGGCAGGGGGGCACGTTAGAACAGCGACAAGCAAAAGAACAAAAACATCCCATAAATCATGCAAAGCTGCTGAAACACCAGAATGACCCCATATCTTGGCCATTGTTCCCGAGCAATGGCTTAATGCACCCCCCTCCCCAGCCAACATAAAGTGCTTTCATTTCATTTCAGTCCATTCCTCTGTGCTGGGGGAGGCATCGCTGAATTTGACTTAGTTGGAGAGTTTTGCAAAGAATTCCAAAGGAGATGCAGGCAGTTCACACCAAGAGCGGCTGGGATTTGTAAAGCTGCCCAGGCATTTAGGACCTCCAGTTCCTATTAAGGTAAAACAGGATCCTAGGTGAGATGGCTTTGGAAAGTGTAGCTGATGTCAAGTGCCTTTTCTATCGTCAGGCGTTCAGTCCAAACCACATCCCATACTCCAGGGGCATAAAACGTTCAAGGAATCCCCAACTTGTTCTCTTTCTCTCTTCGCCTAAGGCGGCCTTTGTACTATCATGCACAATATTTTTTTTAGTACAACTAAAGTACGGTTTTCACCTACAGTTCAAACATCTTCCCTCAAGGCTATGCTTTTGCTAAAGGACGCACAGCATTTTCTCAGAAACGGATGTGGTATATTTCAAACATGGGAAATTTGATTCTTCTCCGGATGGTCTATTTATAGCCATTTTGATTCCAGTGTTAAATATGGTATACACAAATGCCGCACGCTCCTATTAGTTATTGGCTGCAATGCCGTAATTGTTACAATAGTTTAAATGTATATCTCATGTTTTGATCTACAAGCTTTAAAGAGATTAGCAACTCGAGCTGAGCCAAAACAAAAGCTGTACCTTCACAGCCTCATCTGCAGGATGTGAAGCTGCGACCTCGGATATATGGATTTTTCAAGGGAGGGCTATGCGCACGGGGGAAATTTGGCCATGTGGCCCGGCATGGGGAAGAGAGTGCATCCCTCTGTTGTCCAGGCAGCATAGGAGTGCTTCCCTTTCTTCCTGCATGATAATGTCAACATCTGGGATTATAAGGAATGTTACTTGATTGCCTGGGCAAGCAAGCAACTATCCCTATATTCTGGCACTGTGCTGTAAGCAGCTGCAGCACAGCCCTGGAAGATGGTGATAGTTACCTGGCTGCCAATCAATCAGGTGACTCGCCGTATCTTTTGGAGCTGTTACGTCACATTGCTTGCTTCTGCAGCTGCGAGGTCTTGCAAACAGCCAAAGAAAAAACAAATTAAAGGTACGTTCTGTAGGGAACTGAGAACGCAATTTGATTCCCATAGCCTCACAAAATCGCCTTGAAGTCTTAGTCAAAAATACTTCAGCTCTTCCCCATTAACAACACATTTTAAAATAATAAAATTACATTATAAAACAATACAATTAAAGAGAAAATAGAATTCGACAGTAAATGCCCCCCAATGCCTGATCAAATAAATGTTTACCGCCCTTTAAAAAAGGGCCAATGGAACAGATTTGGTGGGTCTCCCCCATGGGGGAATTCTACAGAGAGTACTATTCCAGGTAGGTGCCAATCTTAACTTTGCATGTGGTGTCACCTGCCAAAGGGCCTTGCTTCCTGATCGGAAATCATGGGAAATTAACAGGAGAAGGCATTCCCACATATCCCAGATTCAGCTATGAATGACTTTACTTTAAAGGTTAAAATGCATTCATAGACATCGCTGTGTCACCTAGATTTGATGAAAAGGCGAACTAGACCTGAGTGTCATCAGTGTACCGACAACAGCCAACAGCCAAGCCCTCTCCCAGCAGTTTAGTGTAGATCTCAGATAAGATGGGGCCTGCAGAGAACTCTGATGACCAGCTTCCCCCACCCCCTGCAGCCCAATCAATTCATACCCTTTGTGCATCCCACAAGTGGGCAACCTGAATACCAGAAGAACTAAAGTCAGCCAAGCTAGCTCCTCCCTCTCTGCACATTCCCACACAGTACTTCTTTTAAAATGTGTTACATTTCCTTCCCAGTCCTGCTCTCTAACGATATGAAAGGGGTGCAGCTGTTGGATAAATGCTCCTGTTGAATCAGGGCTTGCAAGAATGTAGCACAAAACAAAACATTTTTAATCACCTGGAAAATATTGTACACACCCACACCCACTAATAAAGCCTGCACTTGATTCTTCCTGGGCTGTTCTGTGTCCCCCCTGCTCTTTCATTTTTCTCCTTTTATTCAAATTCCTCTCCATCACTGAGAGTGGACCATAGCCCTTTTTGGTGGAAAAAAAGTTTATTTGGTACATCTATATCCTGCCTTTCCTCCAAAGAGCCCATGGCGGCATACATTACTATCCTGCTCTCAATGTTATCCTCACAACAACCCTGTGAGGGAGGTTAGGTTGGTCCAAAGTCAACCAGAAATGTTGTGTATGAATATCAGTGAGATGTGTGAACTAGTTCTGGAGAGTAAACTGGCTTCCTGGCAAGAGGGGAATTAACCAATAGGTATATACCAATTTCTTGTTGTATGTAGATATATCAGGAATTTTACAGGAGTTATTTGGTTTTCTTGGTGGATTCCCTGGAGGGTTCAGACTGACTGGAAGAAGATGGATGAGTTTGTGCTGGTCTATGCTGTCCTTTTCGTGGTGGTTGGCAAAAGGTGTCAAAAGCTTGATGCAGACACAATAGGCTGGTTTGCATGATCAGTCAGCCCACTGTGGCATATTTAAACCACAGTGGACTGTGGCACAGGCGGCCATTTTGAATATTCAAGCTGCAAATGCAGTTTCTTGTGTTGCCTGAATCTGGCAAGAGCCCATGGGTTCTGGGTGGTTTGTTAACCACGCCAACAACCCCTCTCACCGGGCTCAGAAGAATGACAAGCTGCAATCATGGCTTGAATATTCAAAAGTCACCTCGCATGCACTGCAACCCAGCATGACTTACGTAAGTAGTTAAATAAATGCTGAGGTCCTGGGGGATGGGAAGCAGGGCGTAGTTTTCCTTTTGCCTTGCAGAAACACCCTACCTGAACCAAGGAGCAATCTATCATCCTTACACAGAAAGGAAGACCTTCTCTGCTCCCATAATTGGCAATGAGGAAGTGGCATTCATGTGCTAAGGGCCACATGGTTATAAGGATGGATGAATCTGTCAAGTTTAATTACAACAAGTTTCTCATTTTCCCAACATTCAATTTTCACCTCAATTTGTGACGTTAAAAAATCAGCTTGGAAATATGTATTTTTGTGCACATTTCTCCTAATATAAACATTTTTTGCATATATGCAAACATTTACCCCTAATATAATGCATCTGCATGTGAAGTTTCACTCTGTGCTCACGTTTCCTTATTTTATGCACTTTGTGTGCATTTTTTCCCTCTTTTTTGGGTTTGTGAACTGCATCACAAAATTCGGATAGGTGCAAATATCATCGTATCATTGTGTTCTGGGTTGTATATAAGTTTGGGAAGTGAGGATTTGGTAAGTTCATATTAAAATACAAACCGAATGAATTTCTCACCCATCTCTACCTTGCTGGTTCCCTCTGGTTGCAGGAAACATCATTTACCATGTTAAAAATGCAAATGTTGGAAAGTCAGGGGCATGAAATTACAATCCCTGAGTGTTCATATTCACAAAACGCAAAAGCATGTGAACTTAGAGAGTTGGACTAGAAACACCTGGATTTTAAGTCCTCATTCAGGTACAAAGCTCACTAGGTGACCCCAGGCCAGTCACTACCTCCTGACCTAATCTATTCCACAGAGTTGTTGTGATGATTAAATGGAGGGGGCAGAACCATGTGGACTCCCACAAGCGCCTTGGAGTAAGACCAAGAGAAAGATGTATGGAATGAAAAAATAAATACCACCACAAAAATCTATTTATAAGATTGACCTAATACTTGATACACACATTTGCAGCTATATCACAACGCTAGCTGAACCACCATCACTAATAAAAATTATTTTACCGCTGCTTTGAACTTCTCCTAAGGTGAACGTTTTTTGTGTGGAGACAATGAGTGAACATTTTTCACAGAGTTCCCAGCATTTGCCTCCCTGATCACTTAATTGCTTTCATAAAATCCAAATAATCTTTCCAGTTACACAATAGATCTTCTTAAAAAACAGAGACACAACAAGCCCTGAACCTGGTAGATATGGATGAGAGAGAGAGACTGTTATGGTAGTGGTGGGGACACATTACTTTCACAACTTTTATAGAACACACACACAAAATGGACACCTCCCCCTTGTCTATCTTCCTACACATCTGTCTAGCAACTAGCTTGACTACTTGGCCTATGGAAATTTATGTATGAGCCTTTGCCAAAGGTAAGATTCAAGAACACTAGAAGGGCCAATGGTCTGAGATGGTACAGCGTATTCATAGGTCCCTAACAGTGAGGACTTTGTGGCACCAGCTTTTAGGGAAAAAAACACCTAAGAAAAGTCTAATAATGAAGTACTTATTTTAGTAAATATCATATGAATGAAATAAGTGTTTTCTTAATACTTCAAGTCTCTCCCTGCCACTTTCCCCAATTTTATTTTTTTTAATTTTTTTTACAAGAGGAATTCAGCAGACGTAGTGTATAGTTAGCACTAAACTTTGAGGCAAAAAAAGTTGTTTCCCTCACTTTTCAGAGTACATAAATGTGTGCTGCACTGGCTAAATAAATCAGTCACTGTACCTCAGTAAGGACAATCACCTTTTAATGCTCCACTCCAACTGGGCACAGGCTTGAAAATGTGGCGGGTTGTTGCCTTAGATATTGGTTAGCTTTGAGAGCTTGAGAGAGCTGATTAGAGTGAAGTGTCTGCTCTCCTTTGGGGCTTTAGTTCTGGATTCTATATAAGATGCTACATTCTACCCAAGGTGTGCAAGCCAGAGCTTTTCTGGGGGGGGGGGGGTGAGATGACAATTTTTAGGGTAGTTGAAGCCATCCCCAACATGGTGCCCTCCTGATATTTTGGACTACAAAAGCTGGTGGGATGTTTTGAAATCCAAAACATTTGGAGGGCACCAGGCTGGGGAAGGCTGGTGTAGTTCAAATGCCAGAATGTGGAATTTGGGGTTATGGTTAAGGATATCTGGCACTAGGAAATTCAGTTCTTTTTTGACTTGACGGAGTTCTGCAGTGTGTATGGCTCGATTTGCATTTGAGAGTTGAGCAGTGGGCTATTCCCTGAATTCTGGGAACGTTTTTGTGTGTTTCTCTTTCCTGCAGGTTCTGCAATCTGTGCAAATTTCTGAACAATCTGTACAAATTTCTGAGCAATTGGCACAAATGCAACTGTAGTTTGTGCAAATTGCAGAACCTGCAGAGGGAAAAATATGCAAAATTCCTGGGAAATCTGCAAACAGACCGAGTCCGGTGCTGCAGTGAGAACTGGAACTAAGTCCAAGGGCCTGAACCTTGGAAAAACTGTTGAACTCCGCCCCGCAAACATATTTCTCCGACATCCCTAGTTATGGTACCTAGGCTCAGGAACTCCCTCCCTCAGGAGGTTCATTTAGCTTCCCTTCCCAGTCTTCACCAAGATTGTTAAAAGTGTTTTTGTATATATGTTTGCTTTTTATGCTGCCTGATCCCCAGGACCTCTTTTGTATGCTGCTGCAGCGTTTAGCATGGTAGTGATTCATTTGTAACTTCATTTTATTGATCTAGTTTCATATTGCTTTTTATTGATATTTTGAGAGCCACACTGAACATTTTCAAATTGAAGGGTGGCATATAAATCTTGTAAATACAAGAGGAGAAAAAAACTATGATGTATTAACAGTAATAAAAATGTTACAATGAATATATCAAAATCAGCATCTTAAGTTGTGCCTGCAAATGCAAAGCCAGTATAGTGTTAGCACACTAACAATAAACACCACCCCTCCATACGATCTCACCAAGCTGGATTGAAAGGAGGATGTGGAAAAATGTAATGGAACTCTATGATTATCTACAGCAAAGACCCTAGAAGGAAGATACACAATTGCTGTCATGGTCCAGGGCCCCAAACCCTCATCCTCAGAGGACCCCAACATCTCGTACTCAGAAGAAGAGGCTCCCAAATTACTGGTTCAGGGAAAGAACTCAGTTACAGAAAGGTGTCACAAGGCTTCCACCTCCTCAGGACCCAATTCCCCAAGAAGGCCTGCACCCCTGCATCCAGAATAGGATGCATTGCTGTCCTCGGACTCCACACTATGAAGACACACCACAGCCACCCATGCATTATTGCAGCCAAAGGTTGCTAAAACATACCAGGCCTCTTTAAGAGAAAAGACCTTAGTTAGTGGGGAGGTGGGCCTATCCAGCCTAAAGGAAACCAACCCCCTACTTAAGGGTTAGTCACAATTTATTGCTTGTTGGAGCAACATAACAGACAACCCTATCTGGTTTCCAGCTCCAGCACCACTTGGAGCTCTCCATGGTGCTGTCCTATCCCTGCCCCTCCTGGGAAACCTGACTTCCTCAGGATCTTGCTGAAAACCTGTAACCAAGGCCTCACCAATGCCCAATGACACTAAGCCTTCATCATGACAGAGGCAGAACAGAACATGCTCATCACAGCCCTCCTGCTAAAAACAAGCAGATTACCTCTAGAGCGATCTCACAAATACTTACCCAGTCCCCCAGTTAGTTTACTTAGACATCATGATCAATGGTATAAAAGGTCACAAAAAAGTCTAAAACATCAACAAGGTGTAATTGCTCATATTGTTCTCAAGGGGAAGATCACTGATCTGTCATTTCTCGTGTCCAGAAAATGGAACCTGACAACGTACAGCATTAAAATGTGCCTGAAGCTGGGCAATATCACTCAGTAGCTACCTTCAGAAATGGGAGGCTGGAAATAACTGGAGAGCTAGTTTGGAAATCTGCATTTGGATGTCGTAGCATATCTGTGCACAATTTATTCCCATTTGACTTCAACAGTAACGCAGGGTGAGTTTAGAATAGGAACATCTTCTCACAAAACAGACACAAGTAAGCCGAGACCTCCCCACATTCCAAAAGATGCTCACTCTCACACACCATGATTTCTCACTTCTGTGTAATTGGCCTGGTCTATACATGTAGCAGAATGAGATAGTAGAAACAGACTACAGGTGGTAGATCACATGCTGCCCTACACACACACACACACACACACACACGTTGAACACAAGGACAAAAAGAGTGGGTCTGAGCTAGAATCACTCTTCCTATTATGTTAGTTTCTACTAGCAGGGGGGGTTAACTAGCAGGGGGGGATAACACGAGACAGCACTGAAAAAATAGTGACCCCCTTCCCAACCGCAGTGTGAAGTGGTAGGATCTATTCTACCACATTAGGATCCTATCACCTCATTCTGCAATATATGTAGGACAAACCTAGCATTATCACATGCATAAAAGAGATACAGACACAGTTATTAGATGCTCATTTGAATCTACAAAATATGGTCTTATTTGGGCAGGCCTGAGCTTTGGGATCTGTACGTGGATTTCATTTGGCACCACAAGTGTTCAGTACCTCTGAATACTAGGCCCTGGGTGCACCATTTTTAGCTGTCAAAATTAACAGACTCCAGCTCTGTATGTCTATATTTCCCCCACCTGGGAAATAAGCAGAGAAACATTTAATCCACCTAAGAGAGTGGGGCAGCATTTAATGCATGAATTGTTTCTGTGAAGGGCTCTATAGAAGAAATTAACTGAGTTGCATTTTTGAGAGCAGCGTGAATGGCCTAGGAAGTGAGTCACGGACCACTTACACTGGTATAGTCCCTTTGACTCCAGTGGGGACTACACTAATATAGTGGTGAGTGAATAGACTCTTTATAGGCCTCCTACCTTTCCCAAAGAGCTGCTGGGGTTGCAGCCATATATATTACATACACACACACACCACATTGTGGTTGCCAAGTACCAAGGTAGAGTTTTAAGAAAGGATAAGTGTCATTACAAATCAATAAAATTGGTTTTATTGATTTGCACATGTGCACAATTTAGTGATGAGCTGGCTGTGGAAGAACACCTACTGCATTTCTTCTCTTTTTTTATTGAGAATATTAACAAAACAAAACAAAATAAATTGTGGGGGGAAAGCATTACATATATAGGAAATCATATTTTTTGCCATCAGGTATACTGTTCATTAAAAAAAGGGGGAGGGAGTTATGTACAGGTTTCAAGAAAAGCAGACCATATATCCATGTATTTATCTACTCGCAAGTCTCACCTACATAACACCAGTTCAAATGTTGATAGTGTTAAGTTCTCAATCCATTGCATTATGGCAGGTGAGCATTTGTCCTTCCAACGTAATAATATAAGTCTTTTAGCTGTCAGAAGGGCTCTGAAAATCCATTTGCACTGACCATGTGTAAACTTCCAAGAAGCTGGTAGGTAGTTTAGGAGGACATGCACATCATTCCATATCAAAGATTGTTTCAGTACAAAGTTTATCCTTATTATAACCTCCTCCCAAAAGGGGGCATCTACTGGGCATTGCCAAAATATATGAATTAAAGAAGCATTAGGTGCATTACATCTCCAACAGTTATGTAAGTTAGACAGAGCCTTATTGAAAAGGCACTGTGGAGTCCAATAAACCCGAAACAAGATTTTTTTGCTGAATAAGACATAGCCTAAGATCCATAGAAGCTTCAGATACAGATTCTAAAGCAACACATTTTGGAAACATTTCCCATATTCTCCCCCAGATCAAGCTCAGAGGAAATATGATTTTCAGGATTACAGCTGAAGAGGTTTTGCACAACACTTTTTGACTGTTCCTTGTGTCAATCACAAAGCCGCCGCCACCCTCATGGGAGCAAGTGTAAAAAAATATGATTGGAGTGTGGGATAGAAATGCATCAAGGGGACAGCCTGCCTGAATTATAGGAAGACATCAGCATTCACTCTGAAGGCTGCATGTGTATCGGCTAGGGAGCAACGTCCAAAGTAAGCACAGCACAACCCTCACCCAAAAACCTACACCTGCTCCTGTTTCTATACTTAGCCACCTTTTTCTTCAGAGAGTTCAGAGCAGCTTAGATATGGTTAAAAATTGGCCAAATGCCAACTACACCTCCAAAGCTCAATTTAAAAATTGACTGCCATTTTCAACAGTCATTAAGTTTTTGGTGTTTTTTTTTTCTTTAAACACATCATGAAACTACCTGGCCTGAGAGAATGGACAATGAACAGTAGGCTATGGCATGTGCTTGTAAACATGCTAAATTGCATAAGGGGTTTTGAGGATGCTGGGCCCAATTCTTAAGTTAAATATTATGTAAACACTCAAAACGTGTTCAACTGATATCCGTTTCCACGTAACATTTGCAAATACCAATAGTGTAGCTACTATTGTAAAGGGCAATATCTAATTCTAGCAAATAGTGGCTGGAACAACGGGACTCCACCAATTAACACTTCAGTAAAAGGGGTCTGGTCAGATGTGAGGAGGCTCCTGGTACTGTACGTTTCGCATCTAGTTCTGCTACTAGCACTCAAAGAATGCCAGATTTTGAAAGGAGATGTTAACAGCAATGGCACCTCCAGCAGGACTTCATTCCCCCACTAACGGACTATGTATTGATGTACAAATGATTGGTAACACCTGGAAGTCTCCTACATTTTAGTCACACTCTGCCATGGAAAGTTTGGCTTGTAATAAGTATCTTAATTAAAAGTTTTGCCTGGCACTGCATCTATACTACATAGTTAGCACTCATCACTTGCCTCCCACAAGAGCCCGAGCATGCTTCATGTACAGACCAGAGATCAATTCACAGATTAACAGGGCAAACAGGAATAACTGCACTGACTGCAGCAAGACCTCCAAAGTTTTCTTGCGCTTCTTCTAATTCCCAGAGTATGTCTCATACATTCATAAGGAAGAATGTCATCCAGCCAGTTTTAAAATCAACTTGCATTTTTCCCTCTTCATTCACCTACCACAATGTTGAACAAATTCTTAATTGTGCATCCATTTGAACAAATTAATGTGTCTAAACATGTACATGTCTGGTCCCCCCCCCCCCGTCTCAGAGATGTAGGGGTTTTATTGGTAAGGGATATCTCCATCCTTCTTAATGGCATTACTGGCCCATTCACAGAATTAAAAACTTGTAGAAATGCATGATCCTGAAGGCAATCTACGCCACCCATGCATTGAGGATTATTTTTCCTACTTAAACATCCTTAGCAGATAAGTCCATATAACATGTACTACAAAGAATGAAGCTAGGTATTATAATAAAGACGCGGCTGCTGCCAAAAACAATGGGCGTGTATTCAACTTTCCCTCTTTAACACCTTGTAGAGTTTACCTATGTTCTATTGTCACAACAGTCCATGGTTCCTTGGCTCCTGGCAACTGCAGTCAATGGTGTACAGTGAAGACTGTGGGTAAGTTTTTTAGACATTATGAACATAGGAAGCTGCCTTATACTGAGTCAGACCATTGGTCCATCTAGCCCAGTACTGTCGACACTGACCGGCAGCAGCTGTGTAGCGTTTCAGGCAGGATTCTTTCCTTGCCCTACCTGGAGAAGCTGGGGATCAAACCTGGGGCCTTTTCATGCAAAGCAGGTGCTCTATCACACTGAGCTATGGCCCCTCCACAATAATGAAGAGGGTGGGAGAACATAAATGCATGGCTGTTTTGCTGAACTCATATTGTTCCAGTCCTGAGCCCCTTCTTGATGTCTTGCTGTGTTCCTATTCTATTCCAAATTTTGTACTGGTTTCACGTCATAACCTCTTGGGTTTTGCTTTGCTGCCTTAGACTTTTCAATAGACCTGATCAAACCCAATCTTGGCTGTAGTCTTGGGGGAATTGATAGAATCAGTTACCAGAGATAACCATCTATGAACTCACTTCCACTTTTATCAGCGTACCCTTTAAATGAGGTTTATGTGAGTTAAAAGACATTTAAACACCAGGGATTCTAATCTGCCACTCTTTTATTTCTGGATAAGTGACTGAATATATATAAAAAAGATAATATAAAAAGTAATAAATCTGTTACTTCTGATGGGTGCAATTTGCAATTTCATAGAGAAACACAATCCAAATATGAGTGTTCAAGTTAGCAAGAGGTGTGGCTGAAACACCCTAGAATTCCTTGTTTGCTTGTATAGACAAGAGTTCTGTCCTGACAAGAACTGTGCAATAATAACCTCTGAATCTCAATTGTATGAAGTAGCTCTTTGTGCATGGCCAGCTGTTTTATTTTACAGCCTGGACTGAATCTTAAGAAGGCAAATGTATTATCCGAACAATTCGTCACAAGCACAAATTGCAATTTGGCGTGCCATTGCAAACCTTTTTAGTTTGGGCTAAACAGAGGTGTGCCAAGCTGCAGGTTATGCTTGTGATGAATGATTCAGGTAATCCACATGCTGTATACATGGAGGAACAGGCTGAAAAATCGAGCATTTGGTTTCACTAGTTCTGAGAATCAACTTGTATTTAGCATGCTTCTGAATAGGATTTCGATGGTGAGGCCTGCTATTCCCATTTGTGTGGTTTGTCTCAGAAAGTGAGTCTGCAGAGTTTACACTGCTTTTCCTCGTGGGGAACATGCGAAGGGAAGACATGTATTCTATACACATTCAGGGACACACTGCCGGCTCTGGCATGTGTTTACTTAGAGATGCGCATCTCCTCTTCATACATTACATGATCCCCACAAGGACTATTGGTGTAAACCCAGTAAGTGTGCCTGTGATTGTAAAATGTGATGGAATCACACCCCAGGCACAGGCTCAAAAACTGCAGGTATGCTTGTTTGCATCCAGCATCAAATCATGCCTTTAACTGGGAATACAAGCCAATGCATTTCTCTTTCTGCAATCTGAAGTGCTTTTACGAGGTTACTTCGTTGGTGGTCCATTGGTGAGCCCTGCTGAAAGACCTCCCCCGCGAAGGCTCCTCCTCCTTCAACTGTCACCACTGACAGGCATCCCAGGAGGCTGTACAGAGGGTGATGAGGGGAAACAAAAGGCCATTCTACTAGCCCTGCTGAAAGACTACTTCATTTTTCCTCTTCCTTTCCCACCCCTTTTTCCTTGTGTCATTTTTAGATTATAAGCCCTCAGGCAGGAACTGTCTTGTTTTACTAATTTCATGTATAAGTTGCTCTGGGAGCCCTTTTCTGGCTGAGAAGCAAGATAAAATACTTTCAATAAATAAATATATCTTAGTGTAGTCTTCATAGCAGAGGCGCTCACCTAGCTTACTTCCAATGTACGGGCTTCTTTCTGCCCAAAACCCTTAATCTGGTGTGGGGAAATGTTGTAAGGAAAAGCGTGATAGCAGGTGTGGTGACGACTGCAGTATGATCTTGCTTTGTTCTGTCCTGGGCCCACCCTGCATCTCTTACCATTCCATGCTCAGAGACCTGGGACGGAAGGCAGGCAGCTCAGCCAAGCCATACTCAGCTTTCCTCCTCTTCTCCTGCTTCTGCTTAACTGATAACCGGTGTGTGAACTTAGAGAGGCTGCTCTCAGACCTGGGGAGGTGGGGGAAAGGAGAGGTGTTAACTTCATCACAGCATCACAGTAACTAGAGGGAAATGGTAGGAGAAAGAGGCCAAGGAGGAGAAGGGCTAGTGTAGGGTGACCATCTGTCCGGACATGTCAGGGAAAAGGGGGGCAAATCCGAGTCCGGGGGGGAAATCCTTTAATTGGGTCCCAAATCCGGAAAATTAGCCCCCAGGAAAGGTCTGCATTGTGCACTTCCGGGTTTGGCCTTCTGAGGCCTAGCAAAGCCAGATCAGTTGTGCTAGAGGGCCGTCGCCATGGACCCCAGGGCTGGCTTTGCCAGGCCTCAGAAGGCCGAACCCGGAAGTGCCCGAAACGGGCCTTCTGAGGCCTGGCAAAGCCAGCCCTGGAGACTTAGAGGGCTGTCGCCATGGCGACTGCCCTCTAGGACCCCAGGGCTAGCTTTGCCAGACCTCAGAAGGCCAAACCCGGAAGTGCCCAAAACGGGCCTTCTGAGGCCTGGCAAAGCCAGTCCTGGAGTCTTAGAGGGCTGTCGCCATGGCGACGGCCCTCTAAGACAACAGATCTGGCTTCGCCAGGCC
This sequence comes from Anniella stebbinsi, assembly GCA_029215795.1. NCBI lineage: Eukaryota > Metazoa > Chordata > Lepidosauria > Squamata > Anniellidae > Anniella > Anniella stebbinsi. The sequence continues at coordinate 44,118,404 of JARDYH010000007.1, read as the reverse complement.
TCGGAAGGCCGAACCCGGAAGTGCAAGAAACGGGCCTTCTGAGGCCTGGCAAAGCCAGCCCTGGGGTGTTAGAGGGCTGTCGCTATGGCAATGACCCTGTAGCACAACCGATCTGGCTTCGCCAGGCCTCAAAAGGCCGAACCCGGAAGTGCCCCAAACTGGCCTTCCCAGCCTTTTCGCAGCCCGTCTGGCCTTCTGGTGATTCGCTGCCATGGCTGCCACCCACCAGAAGCCAGATCACCACTCCGGAGAGACTGGAAGAGGCTGGGAGAATTTAGACTTCTGGCTGCGGCTGCTGGGTGCAGGGGTGCGGCGGCGCCTGGCCGGGCCGTGTCCAGTCCTGGAGCCAGGCATTTTTGGGGTGATGGCATGATCCCCCCCCAAGCATTGCAAGGCGCACCTAGATGCTTGTCTTTTGAAACCCAGGTAGGAATATTTTCCTTTGATCCAAACTGTACTTTTGAATAATTTTTCTTCCTTTCTTTTTTGATGCTCAGCATTGCATTGCTGAATACCCCAAATATAACCAATAAGCCTCTGTGTTTGTTTGTCATTGTATGAATTTTTATTAGATATATGTTTTAATTTGTCAGCCTGTCTGGGAATTCTTGTGGGTAGAAGAGCAGGGTAGAAAATCCAATAAATAAATAAATAAATTCATATGTTACAGCTCCAGGGTATTTTTATGCTCAGATCTAGATATATGTTGGAGCATTCATAAGACATATTCTACCTAGAAGAATCTGAAGAAAACAACTGCTTGTGTCAACTTTACAAGCTGCTTTGAGGACTTCAGTTTAAAACTGGGTTAAATTCATCATTAATGGTTGTATGAATTGTCCTTGGTATGGCTGGCTGATCCTGTGATTTTTTTCAGCATGATAAAGTATTTAAAAGCTGCAGTAGGTCTGCATGATAAAGTTTTTAAAAGCTGTAGAAACATAATGTAATTTTATTCAAGACCACTCAGCAACACAAACATTTAAACCTAGGATTCTTCAGAAAACAATTCTATCATGCTACCTTAAAGGTCAGATGGACTACTTTTAAAGGCTTATATATACAGCACGTTTAAAGACTTAGAGTGTCATCACACTGGAGGTTTAATGCACATCTGCCGCGACTTTGATCCACTTTTTCAGAGTTGGACTCGCTCAGGGCGAGAGAACAGCATGACAGGGACAACATCATACTAGTCCAGTGCTGAAAAAGTGGATCAAAGTCGTGGCAGATGTGCATTAAACCTCCAGTGTGATGACGCTACAGATGTTATTTCCCCTCTTGAATGTGACCTTCAGCCTGGCCTTAAAAAAATCATCAACTTAAAAGCAAGTTCCACTGAGTTCAGTGCAACTTATTTCCTGGTGCCCTTGAGATGGTGTTGGACTACAGCTCCCAGCAGCCCCAGCCAGCACAGGCAGTGGTCATGGATTGTGGGAGTTGGAATCTGAACCATCTGGAGGCCTTAACTCCAAATATTCTATAGGTCTCTTCAAAAGGTAGAATATCAGGGAAAGACAAATGTAACTTTACTCAAATTATGTTGGGTAGCCCTGGCAGTAAAATTAGGTTTTCTTGGTGTCTGTTCTGCAGAATTATTTTCAGCAGAGCCATATTATAGTGGGACAGACATGTGCAAGTTCTATCTCGCTAGGGCATTTATCTCTAATTCCCTCCCCACTCCCCTGTGTTTTGAGCAGGAATTGTCTTCTATTTTTGTGCAGTTATGCAAGGAAAGGCACTGTATGTAAACAAGATGAGGTTCCTTAAATATCCTATTATTATTCCTTATTAATCCTAGCCCAACACCACCACACTAAATTGCCCACTGATTCCATAAGGTGCTGACTATTCTTGTCCATTGCTATGAAACACTGAAGTAGCAATTTAAGGGCACAATTCTATGCATGCTTAATTGGGGGGAAAAGTCCTACAACATCTAGCCAGTCTGCCTAAACAAGTGTAGGATTATACCATAAGAGTCTTTTGGGTGATGGGTTGGTTGCCTTCTGAAAAACCAAAATATGAGACGCTGGGATGATTATAGGAAAAGGTAAGCGTTATTTGGCCATAGAGCTCTAGTTATTGTTATAGCTATTTTTAATGGTGGGGTTTTTGTGTGTGCTGGATTTGGAATTGTTCTGCTTTTATTTTTATTTTTGGGTTGATTTGGTGGTCTTGCGTTTGTTTGGATGGCTTTAGATGATTATTGGATTTTAAGAATTTAATTTTTGTGTGTAACCCACTTCAAATATCTTGGAGAGATGGGGAAATTGGTAATATAAATATTTAATAATGGAGAAAGAATAGTAGGGTGACCAGACGTCCGGATCCCCCCGGACATGCCCGGAAAAGGGGGCCAAATTTGAGTCCGGGGGGGAAATTTCAAAATATCCCCCAAAATCCGGAAAATTGGGCCTCTCCCGTGCCATCCAGGCCTTGATCTTGGCTAGCGCGATTGCGCTGGCCAAGAACAAGGCCCAGATCGGCCGGGGAAGAGGCTGGAACGATGCACACCCACACTTCCGGGCGCGCGTCATTCCAGCCTCCTCCCCTCCGCCATCCGGACCTTGTTCTTGGGTAGCGCGATTGCGCTGGCCAAGAACAAGGCCCAGATCGGCCGGGGAAGAGGCTGGAACGACGCGCGCCCGCACTTCCGGGTGCCCGCCAACCAGACCGACCGGGGAACAACTGTGGCGCTCGTGCGCGTCCTGCTCTAAGAGCAGCCTAGTAGTAATAATCGCGCGCGCAAAAGTGCGAGAGCGGCGCCGGCGTGTTCTCGTTCCCCCGCCATGTGCGCTTCTCGAGAGGGACAGAGCGAGAGTGCCCAGCGCGCGCTGCTGCTACTAGCGGCGGCGGCGGCGGCTTCGTGAAGCTCCTCCGAGCCTTCCAGAGCTGGGGCTGAGGCAAAGCGGCGCCCACTGAAGAGAGAGCGGCAGGCGGGCCAGCGGTTCTGCGTGTGTGCAACTGAGCGAGCGGAGGGCAGACGAGGCCAGCCAGCCGACCGACGGCCGCCTTGCCGGTAACTGCCTAACCTCATTCCTCCGGCGCGAGGGGCTGTCGGGGGGCCAGCGTGCGCCTGCGTTTCTTCGCGGGGGCGGGCAGAAGGTCCTGTTGCTCGCTCGCCCACCTTGTCTGGAGCGTGGAACAGAGTTTGGAGCCTCGCTGGCTCCACTCTTTTATTTTCGAAGAGGAGAAGAAAGAAGGCAGGCTCGTGTGGGACGGGGGCTGGTTTTCGGTTTCCCGGGCTGGAGGCTGCCCCATGACTCGGGGCTTCTCGTGTGTCGCGCGAGTGAACCGAGTGGCGGCCTCTGGTGCTGGGGACTGAGGGGGTCACGCAGGTATCTTCCGGGAGGCGGCGGCTTGTGCCCACTCAGTAATGGGGAATTTAACCTGCGCTGCCTTTTTCTCCCCCATCCCTCCCTCCCTTCCCCGGCTTCTGCTCCAAACTCCTTAGCCAGACCCTTTTGCTGCCCCTGGATTATTGCCTGTGGAACAGAAAATACTTGTGGAGGGGAAAGGAGGTAATCTTTTCCTCCTGCCCAGGATTATCTGCCCGCCCTCTGTGGGATTATCCTGCCCCCCTCCCGCTCACCCCGCCTCTTCTCGGATGAAAGGCACGTCTCTGGTTTGCTCGGTTTGTTTGTTCTTTTTCTTTTTTGCCAGTGGCCGCAATCCGCATTGGGCTGGGGGAGGGGGAAGAGGGTGGTGTGGCTGATCGAAGAGGTGGGTGGGTTGTAATTGCCACCGTGGTGGTGGTGGTGCTGTCACCTCTCTGGATTTGGAGCTAGTAGGGCGGGAGGCAGGACAAGCGCATGGATTGGCCGCGGGAAGGGATATTGGCTGGGGGAGATGGTAGGTAAATGTTGCAATCTGCCAGATGCAGGGGAAAACGTGCTGCCGCGCCTTCCCCAATGCTAGTAGTTCTGTGTCCGGGGTGTTGCTACCAGGGAGAGGGAAAATGAATCAGCCGGTCCTTTTGGCATCATGCTTCCCCCACCCCCACCGAATTCACATTTGTGGTTACAAAACTGTAGAGCGAATGTTTTTATTTTTGGATTCAAACTCCCAGAAATGCCTTGGCGCCTCTCACCTCAGAACAATCCAGCTAGTTTACTTAAATAGAAAACGTGAATGGAAAACTGCATGGATGTCATTTATTGTTAGCTTGGGTCAGATCTGAATGGAGAGGACTACTTTCTGGCTTTCAGCCAATTGCTTGTGACTCTTACTGACAGCAGGAGGGGCAGACATAATTTAAATTATTGCTCTGACGACACAGCAATATATGATCATCATGTTTGGCTTATGGTGGTAATCTGGTTATATAGTTCCTACTTTAGCAGAATCTGTCCTCTTTCCTCTTCTCACCTTTCTGAGCTAGGTGCAGGGATCTGGATGACTGCTGCTGCAGAGCTGACTGACTTTGCTGCACAGAGCCCAGGATTACATCCACCCATTAAACTTCATTTTATTTGGCTTTGGGAAAAGGAGGGGCCACGAGGAACTGAAAAGAGGCAGGGTAGCTATAAATAGACCTTTGGGCTAGAGGAATTTTTGAGCAAATTCTGATATAGATATAGATATATACACACAGACTGGTTGGGTGAATGACTGTCATAATCTTATTATGGCTGATGGTTTCTATCTTGTGTGTATTTAAGTGTTTTAAATGGCTAGCCAGTGTTTATCAATTTCTGCATGAAAATACCATATAGAAGCAAATATTGACATAATTGGAAGATATTGATTGTAAATTCATACATTCTAGCAATCTTGAACTTTGCGTATAAACTGGCAAAACTCTAGAATGTTCAATCCTTAATTTGTGTACAGCTCATTGCAACTTAAAATTATCAATTTATGCAAGATGTTTACAGCAGCAGGGCTTTGTGCCTTGAATGATAATGGAGATCATTTTGGTATATTATATATACACATATATATGTTTATTTTGTTAAATGTTCCCTTTAATAACTGTGCTTTGTATTAATATAATGGTATCAATTCATCTTCACCTTGGTCATTATCATATCTGGAGATTTTCACTGGGATTGTTGCTCTGTGCTTTCAGTAATAACTTAACATGGAGATTGATAGAACTCTGGAGCAGTGACTTTGTTGTATCTGTTTGGGTGAGTGTGCAGTGGTGTGTGGATTTAAATTTTTATTGCCTTTGGTAAGCATGTGTGAGGTGTGTGTGTATTATTATTATTATTATTTTACCTTGGGTGAGTGTGTGTGTGTGTGAATGATTTTTTATTTTTGCCTTAAATAAGTGGATTCCCCATCATTAACACCATCATTGGTTTGTTCCTGTAACAAAAAGAAATGTGGCTCCAGAACTGCTTTTGTGTTGATGCTGATGCAAATGTTGTTGATTATTTTTATACTACATGCAAAGGGGTACACACTCTTACAACTGTCAGCTCCGTTCCAAACATTGCTTTTCTGTATGGCTTTGAGATTCTGATTATTTTACAGTGTGGCTTTGTGTATTTACCATCCCCCCACCTGGTGAAAGGTTAGCAGTTAAAGTTGCAGGAGCCCTGCCCTCTTTTGTATCTGGTCATGCTGGGAATTGTCCTGTCCCAGCAAGATAATATGTGAGTGCATAGTGTGGATTGTCTTTTCTGAGTGTCTGGATCTGCTAGGCTCTGAAAGCATCTTTCTGGAGAGCACCTGCTGGTTGCATGATCCATGAGGCCAGGCTCTGGTTATGGCATAGTTCTCCTTGACAAGAGGGGCTTGCACTTGCTAGAGAAAGGTGAACAGATGTGGCTGTGATCCTATATTCATTTATCTGTGAGTAAGCTTTATTGTTTCTGAGGTTTCTTTGGGCAGTTTTGTTAGGGTCCCTGATTGGGATTTCTGTTCTCTGCACATTGAGGCAGCGTAAATTCAGGAGATATTTGGGTAAAAGGAGGAAAAGATCCTTGTCTTGTACTGAGATAATGGGCATCCATTCTGGCCTTTCTTTGTATTGCTGCTGGCCATGGTCTTGTTTACATGGCTAATGAACCAGATGTAGAATGACACATTTTTAGATTAGTTTCTCACTGATAAACCAGATGTTGAAACAAGCTAAGATGTGCTAGTGAGAAATAACCGGAACAACCCTTTAGTCCATTTTGTTCCATGGCTAATGTTTGCAGGGTAATAGTATTTTAACTCTTTCTGAATGCTAGATTGCTCTTTTGTTGTACTAGATTTTTCTGAACTTGTCAACTGCTTCATTTGTTCAGTGCTGAATCTGTGAGTATGGATATGAGAAAGGTGATGGGGAAAGAATGTTAAATGTTAGGAAAGGTGAGACTATGGTCATCCAGTGAAGGAATTGCAGTCAGAAAAGATATTTGAGGGAAAGGGAGACTGTATCGCACAGAGCATAGCAAAAGCTTTAAAGTCCAGCAAAAGCTACAAAAGTAGGAGTGAGTGAGTGAGTGTTCTTTATTTCAGTGATTTTAACATTAAGATGTTATGTAAAATAGGTTTGTCTTAATTACGTGCTGTGAAATCAGACATGTGATCAACGCCATGTTTGGGTGGGCATGCCCCCTTCAGTGCCGGACATGTTGGGGAGCACGCCCCCTTGGGGGGCGGCCATGTTGTCCTCCTTTTTGGTTTCCAAAATATGGTCACCCTAAAGAATAGGTCCTTGATGGGCATGCCACATAGCACAGGCTTTTCATCTTTATGATTTCTCCATATGGTTCAACCAATATTATACATTTATCTAAAAAGGGTAAATATGTATTTGTGTCTGCAAAAAAAAGTTTCCTTTTCTTTCTGTGCAATAGCAACTTCTTATTTTGACAGGTATTATCAGCAATGACAACAAGAAAATTAGATAACTGTAATGAACTGAATTTGCTATTAGCTATTGTTTAACCAAGAAAACTTTTCACTTGTAGGAAGGATTAACATTGATGTCTGTTGACCTTCTTAAGACCATCTGGGGAAACCTATGAAAAGCATACCCAAGGAAGTCATAGTAAGCTGTGCGCATTGACACAGCTTTAAAACAAAAGCAGATCATGGGCTTGATTGAGGGCTCTAGGGATTACAAAAATTACCTGTGCTAAATTCTGAATTCAGACAGAATGGCCATATCAATGAAATATGCATGCTATTATTTTACTTTGCTACAGTAAACGATCACAGAGAAACTGGAAAGTAAGAGAGCAGCTAAACTTTTTTAAAAGCACTTTTTATTCAACAAGGAAATCTGTATTGCCTTCTGAGATATATTTAATCAGCTGATTGGAGTCTGACAGGAGTTGGGCATGAATAAACAAATGCTGTATTGCTAGCTACAGCTATGCAAACATAATCTATGACACTGGTATCACAAAACCATAGGACTGCTTCAGATACTCAGTGGACTCCATGTGATCAATTGTGAAAGCATATTGCTACAACCCCACAAGGACTACATAGAGGTTAAATAAGAAAAGAAAGAGTGTTAAATGTTAGGAAAGGTGAGACTATGGTCATCCAGTGAAGGATTTGCAGTCAGAAAAGATATTTGAGGGAAGGGGAGACTGTATCACACAAAGCATAGCAATAGCTTCAAAGTACAGCAAAAGCTAAAAAAGTAGGAGAGTATGAAGTTAATTTCAGATACATTGAATGTCTCATTTGTTCTTTATTTCAGTGATTTTAACGTTAAGATATTATGTAGAACAGGTTTGTCTTAATTGTGTACTATGAAATCAGACATGTGACCAAGGCCATGTTTGGGTGGGCACGCCCCCTTGGGGGCTGGACATGTTGGTGGGCACACCCCCTTGGGGGCTGGATATGTTGGTGGGCATGCCCCCTTGGGGCTGGACATGTTGATGGGCACGCCCCCTTGGGGGCTGGACATGTTGGTGGGCATGCCCCCTTGGGGCGGCCATGTTGTCCTCCTTTTTGATTTTCAAAATATGGTCAGCCTAGGCTAGTGGCTGGAGGTCAGGAAATGAAGAAGTAAAGCAGCATGTTCACTGGTGGTACCTTAAAGGATAATGAATTAATTTTGGTTAGGGATAGATGAACCTGTCAAGTTCAATTGATCACAGTTCCTCATTTTTCTAATCTTAAATTTATATGAAATTCATATGCACTTTTCTGGCATTTCTCCCAATTCATGTATTTTGGTACACAATTTTGCCTGACACACACAGATTTTTGAAAGCACTTTCCTCATTATAACGCATTTGAAACGTAATTTTCAGATAGATAGATTTGTGTGCACTTTTCCCTAAAATACATTAAAAAAAAAAAGATTGGAGAAACATTTGAGAAGTGCAAATTTCAAAGGGTAACTTCTCCCTGTCCCTAACTGTGGCAGAAGCTTCAGAGGCTAGGTCTTGCATTTGACAAAATGGACCAAGAAAACCTATGCCACTATACATCTACTAGTGTTGTGGTCCTTTAATATTGTTTTCTATGCTCAACAGACTGACATGGTCAACCCTTTGAAACAAGACATCCACTGGAACCCTTACCATCTCAGCTTGGTTTTTAAAATCAAATTTCTAGCTCTCAGAGTTGCATAGAAAAATAAGTAAATAACTTCAAAATTTATCATATATACTCCTAATACCACCACAAAAGATAAAGGAAGTCTGTTGGATTGATACAGATATGCTTGGCTTAGTTCAGTGTATAACATACAGAAATTTTTTGAAATGCTATAAAGAGAATGATCTATATTGTCCTGGATTAAATATGAAAACTTCCAGAAGGCATGGAAATCTATATGTGCAAAGAATATCAGAGAGGATAGGCAGTTCTGGGAGCAAGGGACAGAAATTGAAGGCAGTGATTTTCAAGCGGTGTTCTCAGGAAGCCTGCAGGTCCTCAGCAACAATGAAAAAGTCAATAATGGAAGTTAAGCTTCACTGAAAAACAGGTTCCTCACTTCTATAATACACGATCACAGGGTCATTTTAATGCCTTCTGGGATCCATTCATGTGGGATGATAACAAGCCTAGATAGCATCCTGTGTGACTTGAATGTATAACCTAGAACCCTTCCCAGCAGCCTCTACAACACACAGGGGTTCCTCCATTGATACAATAATGTGGAAAGGATTCCCTGAAGGACGACAGTTGAAAACCATTGATTTAAGGGATCATTACGACATTCAGATGAAATTGGGGATTCTGGGACTTAGGTGGTACTACAATTCAACACATCTGGCTTCAGTCAATAGGGAACATTGAGCATTCACATGGCTATTTTCAGGGTACATGATGGCATGATGGAGCAAGTTCATGGACTACTAAAAGGATATAATGGAAACACAGTAGCCCACCCACAGAATGGGTTCTGTGTGATCTATACCCTAATTGGATAGAGCTCTTTAGTCTACTCCAAGGCCTCCAAAAAACAGCTAGAACTCTCGCCTACACGTGGCTGCTGAGTAGTTTGCCTGCATGCACATCTGCCTTAACCTCAACCCCTAATCTATTGCTCCCATCCCATCCATGGACCTAACTTGTTTCTTGTTTCTGCCCTTCTTTTCTTGGCATTCCACCTCCATGGATAGATGTTCTGATTCTGAACCAACCCACACTAACATACATGGACTGGGATTAGGTATGTCCAAACCCAGCAGCAGGTAGTGATATCTGTGGGACCACAAAGGCAGCACTGGTAAGGACAAATGGGTCTCATCATTGCAGCTCTCATTTTCAACACAACAACTTGTTCTACTTCAGCTACAAAAAATATTTAGCATTTATATAGCATATTTCAATTATTCCAAGCAGCCTGTAAAGTAGGGCAGTGCTATTTGCCACTTATTACACACTAGGTGGGAGCGGGGTGTGTGGGTGTGTGGGTGGGAGAGACTGCCTACCTGCCTAGCTCTAAGCCATCTAGTGAGTTCATGACATAGATTAGATTTGAACTGGAGTCTTTAAAGCTCAAACTTTGTGCCACCAAACCACTTATAACCTTGGAGAGAGAGAGAGAGAGAGAGAGAGAGACTGAATTCGGACAACATGATAATCAATAGTGGGGTAATAATCATAATAATCAACTTTACAGTTGTTCATCTAGGGGGTACTCCCCACACAACATGGTAATAAATAATCACCTGTGGTGTGGATTAGGATCAGCACTGAGTTGATTATGGCAGCATTCGGACGACACGATAGTCAATACAACTGATGATTGTTCCCCCACCCCAGTTGCTTATTGTGTCGTCCGAATTCAGCCAGAGAAAACAGGACTGAGAGGAAAAAGGAGTAGAAGTAATTGTATCAAACCCACCACCATTCATCACTACAACAAAAACAAAACACTTAGCGTTTACACAGTACTTGTAGAGTTTTCAAAGTACTTGACATACATTCCCAGTCATCCTTACCGGCAAGGTAAGCCAGTACTATTATCTCCATATGGCAGATACAGGAACTGAAGCTAAGGACGGTTTTAAGCTCATGGAGAAGCAAGATTCAAATCCAAGGACTACTTGGTTTGCAGCTCATAGCCAAACTAGATGATGCATTAAATAAGTGTATGATTTCATGTATCTGATTTTTGTTACTTAAATAACAGCCATGGTGGGATCCAATCAAGGGAGTTCAACCCTTTCCTTCTATGTGACGTTCCCAATGCAAATCACCCTCCCTTCCAAAACAGCTGAGAGAGAAGCTGCCACTGATGCCAATGCTATCTTCCTTTTCTCTCCCTCCGTCCCTACCCCCCCTCTCTGTGAATTCCACTGGACCATTACATCGAGGTGCTGCTGCAATCACATTCTCCACCACCACCACACCTCCTAGTCAAATAACAAAAATCAATTAGGTTAATGCATACCCAAATTTAATATATTTTGGCCCTCAGTCTTTTAGCCATTATGCAATACCACCTCTCTCAAAGTTAAGAAAGGTGTGTTATTCAAAGACAAAAACTCAACATCTGAGTCCCAGAAACCCCCGTAATTCATTCACACTATTAAGTATGCCCCAAATAAGGTGACCGGAAACAAAAGAGGGCAGGGAACGTGCACCTTTACTAGTTCCATAGAAGAGGGAATTTCAGCAGGTGCAGAGTGTCATGCAAGCTATTAAAGGTGCAGGAGCCTTGTCCTCTTTTGCATCGGGCCACCCTAGTCCCAGAAATCCTAACAGAATGCTCAGATCCTGATATCAACTGCAGGAGTAGCAAATAAAAGCAAATAAAAATAACAGCTTAAAAAATTGTAGGTTTCATTTCTTTTTGTTCGCTTGGTTAGGGATGTGCGAATCAGCAAACCCCAGGTTCTCTGAAGCTTTCTCAATTCAATCTTGAAGCTTGTTCCGATTTGACTCCATATGAGATTGAGTCCAACTCCAAGTTAATTTAATGTAGTTAGCAATCAGCAAGTATACAGTTTCCCATAGATGTGTTACATTCATTCATCCCCTCGGCCAGCGAGATTGAGAGATTGTTTTGTTCTTTTCACATGAAAATCCATGCATCCTTTGGTGCATATTTTTTCCAAATGTACGCATGAATTGTATGCATTCTTCACCCATTGATTAAAGTGTATTTGTGTATGTTTTCAAAAGTATGCATTTTTCATGTGCATTTTTCAAATGTACACATGCTGCCAAACACATTTTGTTTGGCTCTACGAATCACAATGCAAGCACAGAAACTTATGGACTTCAACCCCAGACTGCATCCAGGCCCGTGTTCAGTCCAGAAGGTGCGAACTCAGTAAATCTTTGTAAACAGAAACTGAAACAAATTTCTCATACATCTCTGCCCTTGATACATACAGTGGGTGCATACACAGGTGTATAAGTAACATGTAATAACTATTACAGGTGGTGATTGCAGGAAAAAAGTAGAGACTCACTGTGGAAGAATGCCATGCCAATTGAAGGCATCCTAGTAAGGAACAGTTCCAAACAAAGCAAGGGGAAAGTGAAAATTAAGGAAATAGAATAAAATCTGCAACTTCACAGTCCTCTGCGGGTGTATTCAGATTTATATTTGCTTGACTGTGACATATACCTAAGTCAGTATGCTGTTATGGCTTATTTAGACCAAGCAAAATACTTGAGAAACATTTCCCAGAAAAGCAATCCCACTGTCTCTCTTTACAACAATGAAATAAACCGCAAACAGCTAGCCATTTTTCAGATACGTTTTAAAACATCAGCATCTTTAATTCATTAACTGTGGTTATTGATTTATTTTTCAGCTTATAAATTTGCTGTTGCTCACGACAGGATAGAGACAGTTTTTTGGAGGGGGAAGCTGTCTGTCTAAATATTACCTCTGGGAAAGAGTAGGTTCGGGCATTTGAAGATCATTCCTTAAATTTTTAAAATAATCATTTTTTACTTTGCTGGAAGGAATAGATGTTTGCTTTAAAAAAAGGGAGGGGAAATCAACTCAGAAGAAAATTCTGGAGGGGGAGCATTTGATTAGAAGCAATTACACATCTTATTAAAACCTGTAAAAGAGAACCTACAGCTCAAATGCTATCTCTGTCATTATATTCTCCCCTGCAATTCTATGTCAAAGCTCAGGTGGTAATGAGTCATATTTCAATTAATTGGAGCTCCGTAAAACCAAACACTTATCTCTTAGGCAGTTTCTACATTCAGATGCTGAGTAGAGGGATGGGAAATAACCAAGTGATACGGATTAAAGGGTTAGAAGTAGAATTGTCGTCTATAAGCCAGACATGTCACACAATGCATAGGTGGGTGAAATTTCATTGGAAGTTATATTCATTCACCACACATATATTTTCCCTTTCTTCTGTCTAATAGCCAGTCAGTGCAGCAGGGAAGGCGGATATGCTGTTATATGGCATCACATGCTGTCCCATTATTATTCATGTCCACCTGTGTGGTGCTGTGAAATCCTCCTCTTCTTTGATAAACGTACTGGTGTCAGCAAGTTGTTTGGCAACTGGCATTTTAATCCGTTTTTTATTCATTTGAACATATATTTTAAATCCAGTTAAATTGTTAATGAGGGGCTTGCACTGACAGTTTTTTGGGAGGGAAAATCATCATCTAATGCCTCAATCTACATGCAAACCATGGATTAACTGCTGGGTCGTTTAGCCCCTAAACAACCTAGCGGTCCAGGTTCAAACAACACACTAAGCAACCTACAAAGGAACCAATTGTGGATTGCTAAGTAAAAGCAGAGGTGACGGGCAAGCAGCAGGCAGCATGTCTGCTCTCTCTTGCTTGCCCCCAACAGTACATGGGCTGCCGTGTCATGCAAACCAGGTCACTATCTTACCTTCAAACTGAACCCCAACTCCCCCCTTTTTCCTTCAGGTAAAGCTTGGACATAGGATTGCTGAGAACCACAGGATCGCTCTCTCCAGCACCTTGGTACAATGACTGTGAGTTTATTTGCTCTGCAACAGTGGACATAAGTATATTGATACCTTTGCTCTAATATTATCGTTTAAATCAGTTGTTTCTGTGTTCAGTGACTCTCAACCTCTATAGTCTAGAATGACAATTCAAGAGAGAGGTTGTCTATCCTTCCTTGTCCCTTAAAAACACACCACCAGGGGGATAAAAATAATTACCACAATATTTTCACAGCTACAGGGGGCCCTGAAAGAACATGGCTAATCTTAATTAACACCCTTGTAATCACCCTTTAGTTCATTATAATATCATAATCTCTGGCCAGATCCACACCAAGCAGGATATAGCACTATGAAAGCGGTATGAAAGTGATATATAAAAGGCAGGAGCCACACTACGGTTTTATAGCGGTACTGAAGTGCACTGACAACTGTTGGGGCCCATGACACATACCATATACCGCTTCCATACCACTTTCATAGTGCTATATCCTGCTTGGTGTGGATCTGGCCTCTGTTTTACCCATGTGGAATTTGGGGACTGGATAAGAAAACGAAATTACATGTGATGATTCAAAAGTGCAGGACTATGAAAAGAACCCTATGTCAGCTCCTCACCTTATTCCTTAACATTTTGCTGTCAGAGTTCTCCTTTTCCATAGGCTTTATTGCTCTTGGTATAGTGTGGCTTTCCTAGCGTTTGCCAACAATACTGCTATACATAGAAATTATAAGCATTGTGGATGGAGCATCATATCCAGTCCCATCTGGCATATGAGAATAGTTCTTCTCCCTCAACTATGCCTCTTTGCTGTTTTCTTGCTTTGCCCGCACCTTTACCATTTGCTCTTATATTCTTATCCAGAAAGACCCTTCCAAAGTCCATGGTGGGTGAATGCACTGTTAAAAGATATTATTTCAATGTTAGGGCTGCATTTGCACTACCATTTGACAATGGATTTAACATTGCAAATGCCTTTGACAAAAGATTGTTCACACTTGAAAACAGCTAAATAATTATTTCATTAATGCTATAAAACAATCATACTGGGTGAATGCCATGTGTTAAATTAAGGAAAATGTCCACGTAAAGCCGTCTAAGGAGGTTGTTACTATTTCAGTCCACTTCTTATGGACTTCTTTGTTCTGCTGCAATGATGGATGTTCTGCTACATCCAGAAGGAAATGATATCCACAAGCAAAAATTCTACTCCACCTCCCCTAGGCATGGAATGATGGTTTTCTACATGAAGTATAAGTTTGAATGTGTCGTGCATGTAACTACCAATCTTAAAATTACGTCACTTGGTCTTTTACACTTTGGGCCACATAAATGACACATACAGCTACAAAAGGGGGAGGAGCCCACACAATTAAGAGCACAGTTTTTCATTTCTCCTTTGACTTAAAGTTTTTATCTGTCTTTCAGAATACTACAGCAGTACTCACTGAAAACTAGTCGAATATACAGCAATATCAGCTTATTTCAAGACTCACTTAAGTAACCCTTGGCAAAACACAGATTCCACAAAGATTATGAGCATATTCTATAGCACTTCATGATCAAGGGGATGAACTCATGGCTACCCTTCAAATATCCTCCCGTGAGGCACAAAATCACAGAACTAGGAAGAAACTGTCACCTTCTTCCCATGCTGTTAAGTTGCTTAAAATCCATTCTCAAAGTGGGAAATCTACCATTTGCTTAACCGGCCTTGATCTGCTTCTCTGGCATGATGGAGGAAACCATTTTGCCTCCATTATTATAGCTAGAGCTCTCTCCACAGTTCACAAAAATTACAAAACAGAATGTAAAAAAATTTACATACAAAATTTAAAAACAATGTAAACAGCTAAAATAGATACAATGAGATGTTAACTCTCAATTAATCCAAGAAGAATGTTTAATCTTTCATAATGTCTTGTATTCTATTTGAAGACATTTATTGGAAACTCTTATCATTTCCTGGGGTAGATAGAAACAGAACTTCTAAGACATATAAGTGTTTACTTTTGGGACAAACCCAGAGCCAAATCTAAAATTTATTTTATTCAGTAGAAAGCACACTTAGATTTCTGGAATGTCCGTCTACAAAAATATCCTTACTATACTAAGCTGTAACTTTCACATACATGAAACAGAATGGTTCTTAGAAAGTAGCCTTAAATCTGTTTTGTTTTTCATGGCCTAAACATGGAGTTAAAAGTACTTAAAGATCTTATAATTTAGAGTATTCAATCTCCAAACAGAACCTAGCCTTAGTTTATAAATTGTGAAATATTTGGCTAAAGTGGAAATATAGTACATCCAGGAGGTATGGGATAGCCACATCTTTTTCTCATCTGGTATGGAGTTTGTTTATTTGTCCAGCATTTTTATTTGCTTATTTTGAAGTTAGACTCTTAAATTATCATCCTGTGTCACGATAAGTCAAACTTCTTGAACTCGCCATACGCCACTCAGACATATTTACAGGGCTGATTCAATGTGTGCTGATTTCTGTAGTCATCATTCATTTGGGATTTGGGGCCTACGTTTTCTGAAGGGGTCCAAATACAGGATGGACATGACTGCAGAGCCAATCCTAGTTGAAAACCTATAAACATTTAGTTGGTCCATTTAATGCTGGGTTTGAAGTCCATTGCCTATGGAGCTTCTTCAAAAAGTGTGTTCCACTTCATCATAATGTACAGCAAGATTGAGAAACCTGTGGCCCTCTCGATGTTGTTCAACTCCCATCAGCCCCATCCAGAATGGGCAATGGTTCAGAGATGATGGGAGTGCTGCCTGACAAATCTGAATGGCCACAGATTCCCCAGTCTGAGTGTACAGCATCTGCACAAGCCAAAACACACTACAAAAAATAAACTTATATTTAAAAAATCCATCCAGCCTTTCGATCAGTATTTTTGTTCCTTTCTAAACAATATTTGCTGCCCATAGCACAGCTTGCAGCTTTGTCCTTCTAAACAATGTTCTAGAGGAAAGCATGCTGAAGAATTAAGTAGGGGAATGAGAATTATCTCCAAAAAAGGCTGAAAGGGTTTATTATTAGCTTGTTATAAATTTTAATACCATTCTTCCTCAAAGAGGAGGGCCCATAGCTCAGCAGCAGAGCACCCACTTTGCATGCAGAAGGTCCCGGGTTCAACCCCTGGCATCTCCAGTTACAAAGATTAAGCAGCAGGTGATCACCAAAGTCCCTCTGCTTGGGAAGCTGGATAGCTGTTGCCAGTCAGAGCCATCAAAAATACGCTAGAAGGACAAAGAATCTGACCTACTTACCTATGTAAAGAACATAAGAGTAGCTGATATAGGGTTCTGAGGTAATCTCCCATCAATATCCAAACCCGCTTTGATTTAGTGATGGAACCTTATCACTGTCTCTAGACTATTTCTTAGGCCCAGTTCTAAGGGCAGGAAAAGACCTTCAAAAATCACACAGGGCTAGGCATTCCTTTCTCTGATATTCTTTGCACATGACAAATGTGGCCAACATACTCCCAAATGACCACTTCTCTCTAAGACGAAATCAAACTGAGGCAGATTTATTTCATCTCCTCCTGGGTTTCTCCTAAGGTCAAGGGATATTAAAGCGCTCCTTTTTCCTTATCCAATTACATTTGTCTTGTGTAAGAAACGTGCAACTAAACCCTTCACATAAAATATTGTCCATTTCTTTTGCTCTTCTCTTTCTTTCATTCCTTGCTATTCTTCAAAGTTGTATTCATGAACAGGAAAGTACAGAGTGAAGAGGAAAAGAAATCATCCTACCTGCGTGATGCTTGCAAATTTCTGGTTATTCATCAAGTAAGTGTTTCACAAAACATACCCTGATCCTACAACAGTCTTATTGGGTAATAAATCCTATTAATTTAAATTGAGTTTACTTCCAGATATTTTCTTTTTCTTTTTTGCATTTCAGGGAAGTGGTGAAATCACCCCTCTAAAGATTGGAAGAATCTTGGGGTGGGGTGGCAAAGCTCAGGGCTTTTGGGAAGGGATGGGTTTACCTTTAAGGTGCCCCAGGGTAGTTTTTTAAATTATTATTTCTCTTTTCTCTCTCTCTCTCTCTCTCTCTCTCTCTCTCTCTCTCATTAACAGGAAAAAAAACATAGTTTCTGCAAAGGAGACAGCCATCTTCCTGCCATACCACCCCAGGAATGCCCCTGGAAACAACACTACATTATGACATAGTGTCGTTCCCATGGGACATTCTGTCCCAAATTAGAAGGGGATACATACGGAAGCTCAGCTGTCATTGAAACAGTGTTAAAGCTTCCCCCGCTTTAAAACGGAAAAAAACCTTTGGCCACCTCATCTTTAAAGTTAATGCCACCCTATACCAAATGGGCCAACCAAGAATCTGCCACCCTACCCTGAATGTCTCCAATATTTTTATGGGGAAACAAATGGTTTCAGCCCTTCCTTAGTACTATTTAATACCACCAAGTAATTATTTTAATAGGTGGTCATTATTGCAAAAAGTCATTTGTTTCAACCCTTGGCAATTAGTTTCTGGAGCTTTGCAATATAATCCTGTCATTACAATACCATAAGCACATGGTTACCCTTCTTCCTTCATGTGTTTCATTTATATACCAACTTTCTTCTGTTGAATTTAAGGCAGCATACATTAGTTTCCCAGGCAGTCTCCCATCTGGGCACTGAGCAGTCCCAAACCTTAGCTTCAGCAAGGTTGCTGCATCTTGTGGTTTCAGAGCACCTGCATAATTTTAAAGGTTGCAGGACATAAGGAATTATCACTGAACTGTTCCCCTTTTATTTACACAGGGCTGTGTGTACCCTCAGCGACCCAAACCTACACTGTAACCTAAACTCTGCACCCTGAGCAGCTCTATTCTCTGCCCTGTATATAAATATGGCACAGAAGCAAATTTTCCTGATTTCACTTGCTTTGGATAATTTGGTCACGGAGAACAACAAGGAGCTATACAGAGCACTGAATCTCCCCTGCTGAACCACTGGACATTTCATTCAGTAGTTACCCTGGCTGCTAAAATTTCACCAGCCATGTCTCATTCAATCTGAAGCACAGCCATAAGGTTTAGGATGTCCCCTCTCCATTTTCAAATTCTCAGGAGGCCAAATTCTACACCCAGTTCCATATCCGGTAGTGTTTCTGCACTCCCATGGAATCAAAGAAAGTCCTGGGTGGGATCCAAAATTTGGAAGTCCACTAACACAACAGTACCTTCTTTTTCTGTCCCCCTGTACACACTCACATCCCCACATGCACATAAATCTGTCCCAGAAGGTCCCTCGATCCTCCAGAGCAGTTTTTGGGGAAGGGGGAATCTGTTCTGCTGATGGGACATAAGTCCCCGCATTCAGGGAAGTGGTTGACTAAAATATTACCAAGTTGCTCTAAGATACACGTTCAAAAAGTAAAAAGTAACTCTTGAGACACACGTGGAATAGCACAAAATGCTTTAACATAGTGCCCTATAACTCAGTTGAAAGAGATTATTGTGGTGCCAATACAGTCTATGCAGTCTGCTTGTCGTGCTTCATGCATACTTTGAGCACGCCCAGTCCTAGGTAGAAAGATACCTCGCTTTAAATAAAATTTAAATAAATAAAATTAAATTATCCTGGGACACTTCACAAACTCTTGACAGGAATGTACAGTGCCTGCCCAAGTAGGAGCACAAGCAGCGGCTACGCAGGCATGCCTTTGGGGGAGATTTGTTAAAGTATTTACATTTACAAAGAACTCTTCCTTCAGGCAGACTAAAAAGAATATTCAGCTGAAAATAGTTCTCTTTTCATTCCGCCTCGAGTAAGAATCCTGTGTTTTTCATTCCGCCTGGAGTAAGAATCCTGCGTAACGTGAAAACTTGCATACTTTTATATCATAAGAATATGCCGGAAGAAACTACCTCATCCCCAGTATTTTCTTGGGCCAAAAATGCAGCCATCTATCCTGGTTAGCTCTTAACAGGAGACATGTAAAATACTGAGAAATTTTCCTAACTTTATTGAAATGCTCTTCACTTCCATTGTAATTACTATGAGTGTTTCACCTGAGCAGGATTCTTCTAATTCATCTCAAGTTTTGCTTTAGATGAGATTCAGAGGTAGCTTAGAATTTTTATTCCCAGAAATCCTACCATGTCTTTCCACAAAAGACCTCCAAAGTGCCTTATAAAAAGCTATACAAAATAAAATAAGCAAACTGTCAATAGAACAATTGATAAGCTACAATTGACTAAAATTAGCAGCATAAACAGAATGACAAAAATACCCTGAATAGCTCTAAAAGCCCCCTCTGGTTCCTTGGAGGAAAAAAGGCGAGATATAAATGTAATAAATAAATAAATAAATAAATAAAACATATGTTTCACTTAGAGCAGAGGACATTCCAAAGCAGAATGTCTGAAGAAGACATTCCAAAGTTGAGGCACCACAACCAAGAAGGTCCTGTCAACAATTGCCACCCACCAAATTTCTGAAGGTGGAAACATCTGAAGCAGGTCTCCATCACTAATGTTACTATATAGACAGCAGATGCTACTGATACCTATCAATCTGTACAAAATGTAATGACCATCTAGATTGCCAGAACTTTCCTTTGTGCTATATATGCCTTATTTATACCAAAACAAAAACAACCCAGAAATACTAAAGGGAAACACCATATTACATGAAAAGTGTTTTTAACGTGCTTAGAAGTGGCAATGCGTCTTTCTCAATAACAGCAGCCATGGGTCCCTCCAATTCACATAAGAACCATGATGAAAGAGCTTAACCCTTTCTTGGCCACACCATCTCCCTGATAAAAATCATCACCAAATGTATTATTTCCCCACCCCTCTGGCCTGCCACAATTTCCCTTGTGGCTACTTCTAAAGAAAAAGCATGTTATTTTATTTTATTTCTATACCATCCAATAGCCAAAGTTCTCCAGGCTGTTCACACACACACACACACACACATGATTTTAATGTAACTTATCATTTATTTCTGAGACCTACTTCCCAAAAGTAATAGAAGATGTTCAAAATTGCATCCATGAGACACTGTTTCACAGAGGGCAAGCCGCAATGTGGACCGCCCCCAACCCCTCAATTTTCTCCATACTGCCATAAGACATTCCTGTTAGTGATATATAGCACTGAGAAAAGATTGAGTGGCAGGGGCTGACCCAAAAGACAAGGTGCAATGTATGAATGGCTTGCTACATGGTGCTGGCATGCAATTTTAGGAATCTTAATTGTTCATATGAAGTGAAGTCAAACTATAAGCCATGTTAAAGAAAAAAATGCAATTTGTACCTCAATCTAACCTAATCCTAAATAGACCATACCTCCTCTACACTAGCAAACCCTGCAGACAACACACCTGGATTTATGAAACAGTTAAAGAAATGTCATTTACCAGGAAGATGACACATAGCCTATGAAGTTCTGCATTCATGTGTTCCATTATTACATGCAAATTGAACTCAAGAGGGCTACGTGAAATATGCACAGCTGAAACTGCCATCAGGTACTTCACTTTGGGTACTGCCTACAGAAAAGCCAATGGCTTGGGAGTCAACACGTGCTTACACAATAATTACTGAAAGGATCAGGATGCAGGATGGTCATCCTTAGAGCAAACCATGAGCCTCAGGTGTTGGCATAGGCACTGATAAGGGAGTTCGGAGAAGTGCCTATGTAACAAGCAAATCAGATGAGTTATTTTGAAGCCCCTCCCCCATGAAGCATCATCCCCTTTAGGCACGAGGGGTCCCACTACAAGCACATAAACCCCTAGCCAAAGCACTTAGCAACTCGGACAGCAGTAACATTGAGAGGCAAATTGCTGGGCATGGTGTCGGCGGTGTACATTACCAGCCCAGTGGAATATTGCTCACCAGGGATGTAAACGAATGCAGGAAAAAATACCAAGCAGAGCTGAGCAAAACCAGAATGGGCAGAAAGGCAGTTCGGGGGGGGGGGGGGAATGAGTTGGAGTTTTTCAAGATCTGCACAAAACATTAGTTAATTAAATGCAAAGATTCCATCCGTCAATGTATCAAGCAACAACAAACAAAGGGTGGGGGAGGAAATTCATCTAAGCTAAATCTCTCTCACACACACCTGGATGGCCAAGACTGGCATCATACAAGTCTCAGTAACAAGACAAACTGCAGTAACATCCTATCCTTATCCCTATACTAACATGCTTAGAGCTTTGCTGGGTTAGAGAGAGGAGGTTGGGATGGGGGGAGAAGGAGCATCCACCAATCAACGTCCTGGGGAGTGAGACCCCTTGCCAGCTGGCTGCGCCACCAGTTAGGAAAGAATGCAAAAAATATGGCTAGAGTGGGTGGCACTGTAGCCCTCCTCCCTTGGTCTCCCACCACTACGGCTGCTTTTTCACTCACCTGCTAATACTTGGGGCTGTTCTTCCGTGATGCCTCCTGTATTCCCTTCTCAGAAGGATTGATTCACTTCAGAAAATGTTTCAAAACACCTTTGTTCCAAAATGCATGCATGCACACAGTCCATCAAAGACAATCATCCAAACTGGAGGCAGGTGCTGCTGGCCAAAATCCCTACTCAGAGGTTGCTAGTTTTCCCCAAAATCATATTTTGGCTACATTTCAACCCTATCCCCATACTAGATCTTCCCTTCATTTGCCACCCATATTTTCCTCACCCATCACCTTAATTCTCTCTCTCTCTCTCTCTCTCTCTCTCTCTCTCTCTCTCTTTCTCAATCTCTCTCTGCTTGTCTCCCCCCCCCCATCTTGTTTCTATAGAAACCAGATTAGCAGAGGGGGGAAATAAAACAGGCCCATGTGACTCAGATTCCAACACTAAAGAATCTCTCTCCCTCTTCTCTGTCTCTCACTCTCTTGCTGGTGTTTTACATAACAAGTCATTGTATTGGGAGAGAGAGAGAGAGAGAGAGAGAGAGAAGGGGGGAGGCAGCGGGGGGTTGTAGAGTCAATAGTAACCCATACTTCCCCTTTCCGATGCAAGCCTATGGGGTACAGGCTGTCACCTTTTCACTTCTCAAAACAATTTCTATGCCATCCATAAGAAGACCCATGCTGGGTTAAACC
Source organism: Anniella stebbinsi (assembly GCA_029215795.1). Taxonomy (NCBI): domain Eukaryota; kingdom Metazoa; phylum Chordata; class Lepidosauria; order Squamata; family Anniellidae; genus Anniella; species Anniella stebbinsi. The sequence continues at coordinate 44,095,993 of JARDYH010000007.1, read as the reverse complement.
AAGTGTCCATCTAGTCCAGAACTCTGTTCACAGAGTGGCCAACCAGCTGTCGACCAGGGACCCATAAGCAGGACATGGTGCAACAGCACCCTCCCACCCACGTTCCCCAACAACTAGTGTATACAGGCTTACTGCCTCTGATAGTGGAGGTTGCACTTTGCCATCAGGACTAGTAGCCATTGATAGCCTTCTCATCCAGGAATTTATCCAACCACTTTTAAAGTCATCCAAATTGGTGGCCATCATCACGTCTTGTGGTAGCGAATTCCAGAATTTAACTATTTGTGGTGTGAAGAAGAACTGTCTTTTCTCTGTCCTGAATCTTCCACCAGGGTTGAACAAACCATCAGCCAAGCTAAGCAGACACCCTGATCTGATTTTCTTGGAGCGTAATCAGTCTCACTCACTTATTGGTATCAGCCATCAATGACCCAGACCCAGCTTCCTTATTTCCTTGTGACCCTGGGAGCAGCAAAAAACAATAGGGAGTGTTGGAAGGGGGAACAGTTCAAGAGATGGGGTGGCCAAAGGAGATTTGGTAGGTCATATGTGGCCCCATGGGCCAACTTATTGTGCAACATGGCTCTAACCCACACTGGCCTGCTTTGGAGCCCTTCACTGCTGAAGATACCTGGGATCTAGACAATTTATTAAGATTTCCATAGCTAGCTCAGATAGATATCACTAGAGCTAAAGTGTAACCGGTAACTATTGGCTTATATATTTTGATAATGGCAAAAGACGGTAGAAAATAAAATCACTCCATCTGCCAATGGTTCTTTCTTCAGCTTGAAATTTACCTGACTGCAAAACACACACGTTATTATGAAGAACAGCCACCAGGGGATGGTGACTGCCACCCTATCAGTTTAAAATTATATCAAATTGAGGTTTTGACAAGAAGTATGATTTAAAATTTTGTATACATTTAAAAGAACGCCCATTTAAACGTTCTTTGCAACCAAATGAATGCCAAGGTCTCCAGAGATGCCAGATTTCTCACATCTTCTGAATGCCTATGTACTAGGGGTGTGCACGGACCCCCCGGATCGGATCGGGACCCGGATCGGGACCTCCAATTTTGTCCCGGACCGGTTCGGACAAAATCGGAGGCCCCCCGGACCGGATCGAGTCCGATCCCGACCCAAAAATCGTTAATTTTTGGATCGGCCGCCATTTTTTTCCCCATAGACTTGCATTGCAATGCAAGTCTATGAGAAAAAAATGGCGGCGGGTGGGTGAGGGGGGGCCTAACTCCCTCCCCCCCCCGGGGCCGTCCGCTGTGGACGGCCCCGGCAAGTAAGCCCCCTCCCCCGCGCTCCCTACCCCCCCTGGGGCCGCCCGCTTCCATCCGCTGGCGCCCGCGGGCGCCAGCGGATAGAAGCGAACGGCTCTGGGGGGGGGGTAAGCCCCCTTCCCCGCCACTGCTTACCTTCTCGGCCCGTCCGCTCCCGTCCGGCGCCGGCGGCTACTACCAGCGGGCTCCGCGGCCTACTCTCGAGTAGCGCGCCGGGTGATGACATCACCCGGCGCGCCACCCTAGAGCAGGCCGCGGAGCATGCTGGGAGTAGTAGGCGCCAGCGCAGGACGGGAGCCGCCGGGCCGGGAAGGTAAGGGCCCCCCTCCCCCCTCCGCGCGCCCCCTCCTCCCCTCCACGCACCCCCTCCTTACCTTCCCGGCCCGGCGGCTCCCGTCCGGCGCCGGCGCCTACTACTTCCAGCAGGCTCCGCGGCCTGCTCTAGAGTAGCGCGCCGGGTGATGACATCACCCGGCGCGCCACCCTAGAGCAGGCCGCGGAGCCTGCTGGGAGTAGTAGGCGCCGGCGCCAGACGGGAGCCGCCGGGCCGGGAAGGTAAGGGCCCCCCTCCCCCCTCCGCGCGCCCCCTCCTCCCCTCCACGCACCCCCTCCTTACCTTCACGGCCCGGCGGCTCCCGTCCGGGGCCGGCGGCTTCCACCAGCAGGCTCCGCAGCCTGCTCTAGAGTAGCGCGCCGGGTGATGACATCACCCGGCGCGCCACCCTAGAGCAGGCCGCGGAGCCCGCTGGGAGTAGCTGCTAGTGCCGGACGGGAGCGGACGGGCCGAGAAGGTAAGCGCCCCCCTCCTCCCTCCCCCCCGCTGTCCACTTTCATCGGCAGGCGCCCGCTGGCGCCCGCCAATGGAAGCGGCGGTGGGCGCCAGTGGGCGCCCGCCGATCCGCCGATCCTCCGAACCGGTTCGGAGCCTTTTCGGACCGGTTCGGATTGGATCGGCCGATCCAGCTGCGGGATCGGAAATCGGATAATTTATCCGATTTCCCACTGGACCGGACTCGGATCGTGGATCGTGTCCGATCCAGTGCACATCCCTACTATGTACATCGGGGCTGTGGGAAATCTTCTCTGCTATTTCCACAGTTCTCTCAGATTTGTCAGAATGACCATCACGTTAGGAATATTTATCTGCAAAAACACTCACAAAAGTGCCCATATACGTTTTTCAAAATTATATTCCCTCATTCAGGGAATTTTATGGGGCATCCGGATGTTATCTTCTATTTCTAGCCCTCCTGCGTTTCCCCACTTCTTCCATCATTTTTCTTACCAGGAAAAAAAAAAACATTAAGAAAGAAAAGGAGGAACAGCTGCACAATGAATCTAAACTGCAGACTTCATGGCCACTACAAATGGCCTAAGCTTTGTACTTTTATTTTTGTCATTGTTTCCCCATGCTCTCTGGTTTTTGTACTATCTAGACAGCCTTCCTCAACTTGGTACCTCCACATCTGTTGGATTAGCAACTCCCCCCATAGTCCAACAGCACCAGGTTGGCGAATGCTGGTCTAGCCTGAATGTTCGAAAACTGAAAAGTCTGAACACTCTTTTGTGGTATTTTCATTGGTCCTAATACAGGTATTACTCAGCTGTGGGTTTTGGATTGTCTAAGTGGTTAGATCAGACATAACGTTCATCATACCGTAAGTACTCTTTGTGCTTTGTTCAAAATATTGAGTGGCTAGCTATGGCTTACTCCCTGGCAAAGCACTGACTAACTAGCTATTGGACATAATGCCAGCATCATTGGCCATTCTGGGCCATGGGCTTACTTGTACAACATCTTGGGAGGGGAATACAACAATTGGGAGATACGTTTTATTTCATTTGCAAATCAAAACAGCAGCAACACTACACACTAACCAAGAAAAGAATTTAAGAAAAATCTTAATTTGGATTATAACTATAGGACTAGGCAAAATACAACCACTGTCCTGGAAATGAAATTTCACCAGCCATGATCTCCATATTATTATTATTATTATTATTATTATTATTATTATTATTATCCAAAATTTAGATTTTTATTATTCAGTGGTCACAAGCTCATTTTCAAGCCTTTCCCAAAATAAAAATCCTTTAACAGGTTAATACATTTGGCATAAATTACAGTTTATCATTTTGTGACTAAACCCCAGGGTAACTGCAGTACTATCGAAATCCAACCTCACATCTAGTCATTGGGTGCTATTTTAACTTGTTCAATTACAACAAAAAGAATGCTTTCTGCAGTGGGAATGAAAACAAAGGTAGAAAATGAAATGTTTGCATCACACGCCTGTTACACCCTTGCTTTTACTAATGTCAAATTATTTATGTATAAAGCATTTTACACCACCTGTGAGCACTCCCAACTGTGTTGGTGAAGCATAGCACCCAACTGTACATGCACTGCAGAAAGCAATGGGGCAGGTAAGACCTGAAGCTTACTGTATCTGCATCAATCTGCAGGCATGAACATGGAAAGAGGGTTTTGCATTTATTTATTGATCTCAAGCTGAGGCATAAGATAAGTGAAATTTTAAAACTGGCAGATTTTATGCTTTTTTAAATGTATACTTTAAAATATCAGATATTATTATTATTATTATTATTATTATTATTATTATTATATTTATATCCCGCCTTTTCCCCAGGGCTGGGACTCAAAGTGGTTCACAAAGTTAAAACATGTACAATTAAAACATATAAATATAAGCTTACAAAAGTTAAAATAGAATTAAACCAAGTAAAATTAAAAATTAAAAAAAATTAAAAACAGTAACAAATTTTAAAAACAAAATAAAACCATACAGTAACATAGGTCCAGCATATTTCAAAAAGCCTGCTGGAATAAAAACGTTTTTGCCTGCCTCCGGAAGTGCAACACAGAGGGAGCCAGTCTGGCTTCCTTAGGAAGGGAGTTCCAGAGCCTTGGAGCAACCACGAAGAAGGCCCTCTCTTGCATACCCACCAGGCATGCCTGGGATGTCAGTGGGACCAAGAGAAGGGCCTCCCCAGAAGATCTCAGAGCACGGGCAGGCTCATGTGGGAGAATACGGTCTTTCAGATATCCTGGACCCAAGCCGTATAGGGCTTTATAGGTAATAAAGTTATGAAGTTATGTGAATTTTAGGCCCTCAATTAGTGCCCAAATTGTGTCCAACCATTATGCTGTAATTTGGATGGAACAGATAGCTTCAATGTAAGTGGAAGCCAAAACTGGGATAACTTGCAATGCAGTTTAGGAACACATTGCCATGATAGAGCTATTGGATGACAGGGGCATTAAATGAGATGTGAGATACAGGAAGGAAGGAAGGCAGTCAGGCGGAGAAGGTGTGAAGTGAAAAAGGCATTGCAAGGCAAGTACTAAGCAGCACAGGGAGAGCTGGAAAAGACTATCAATGAACTGACACTGAAAGTTGCGAAGAATTATATATTCAACATCGTACGTTGTCCGGGAAGCCATGTGCTTTTGTTTCTATTGTTAACTCCACGGCACGGCACATGTATACAATTGCATCCAGTAAATATGAAAAATTACATTGAGCTCAGACAGTACTGCCTCACCTCTAGATCTGCCTGCATGTGTCTCCATTCACTCCATTGTAATCCTTGGTATTTAGCATAATGAATTGAAATAAAACTGTATTCATGCTGAGGTTCACTATGCTAGTTTAGTGAGTTTAGGCATATGTAATATGCTTCCAATTTCCCCTGACCCATGCTCTCTCCATACAATTATGTTATGAGAAAGAGCTTGACAGACAGTCAGTGGCTCTCCTAAGTACACTTAGAGAATTTTCAGCTGAGGTGAGATCTGATCACTCCCAGATCGCTCTCTTAGCCACTGTGCAAGTTTTGTTATAAATATTCGGCATGGCATCCGGAAGGAACACTTGACAAAACTGTGTCAGGAAGCAACAGACACGTCACTATGCATGAACATAATCGTTACTACATACTAAGCATACCAGACTTCTGAGCCAACACAGTAATGAAATGTGGAGTCAACTTAGATGGGTCCATCCTGGATACTCCTCGGAGAAGAAGGAAACAGCAGAAATTGTAACTGGCAGAAAGCATAAAGCAGTGGCAGCATTTGCATCTTCTACTGATACCCCTCACTACCAGAACTATCAGTCTCATTTTATTTATTTATCATATTTATATACCGCTCAATATCTAAAACAGATTCCGGAGCAGTGAACACAGGTATAAACAGTAAAAGAAAGAAGATTTAAAAAGCAAATTAAAATTGTCAAATTTAAAACAAAGGGAACCAGAAAAACAGTGGCTAGTCAGTTGAGGAAGGCTTCTCGAAGCAGAGTTGTTTTCAGGAGGTTCCAGAAGCAGTCTAGTGTTGGTGTGTGCCTGTCCAGGGCAGGGAGTTCCACAGAGAAGGGGCCAGTACGCTAAAGGATCTTCTCCTGGTGGATTCCAATCGGGTCATGGATCCATGTGGAACCACCAGGAGCATGCCCACCAATGACCTCAGTGATCAGGCAGGTTGGTAAGGGGGAAGGCGCTCTTTCAGGTATCCTGGTCCCAAATTGTTTAGGGCTATGTATACTAGTACCAAAACCTTAAACCTGGCCTGGTAGCCAAAGAGGTGCAGAAGTTGGTACGGTACACAAACACGGAGGAAAAGTCAACTGTACTGGATCAATCAGGTTTTGATCCAAATGTTATGGTGGTTGATCAGGGTGAGGCAGGGGGTATTCCTCTGTGTAAGGGGGAGGGGGCTTGAGAGGGCACATTTTGGTTTGCTGTGACTCTATGGTTCTATTTCAATTTAGCAATTTTAGCACTATCCATAATTACATATGGGAGGTAGATCTGAAAACATAAAGCAAATTCATTGTGGGCAATTTGAATCAGAGCTGCATAATGTAGAAGTGGGACACCCGGCAATGCAGGCCTTTCAGTGTTCCAGAAGCAGCTGCTTCAGCATATTACCCCAGTGCAACATCACAAAAATATAACGTTGGACCAACACTGCAGGCAGAAAGAACTGGCTCAGGAGCACTTGATAAAGCATTCCAGGCCGATGTTACTGCTTCTACTTAAAGTATGGTAACCAGGTCATGAAAACTTCCAACAACCACACTTCTCCGATACGCAGAGCTCATAACAGATGCCATTATCAGGATGCATTACAATTAACAAGTCTGTGGATATGCTCTATTTTTGATTATAGTCACACAATCCTAATATGCACTGAGGCAGAGGGTTACTGTAGTTTATCTTTCATGGGGAACATAAAAGGGTAGTGCAGCTGTGCTTGGGCCTTATTGCCAAATGAGTTTTAGCTATGAGGGCAATTCCAGTTTATATGTGAATAAGCCAGGATTTGTTAGTCAACACCTGTCTGGTTTGCTTACCCTCTTGCATGATGATCAGGCTGTATATATCAACACATTTCTTGTTCACATTGTAGCTTAATAAGCTAAGATTCCAGGCATATTGTTATGCATGGCCACTCACAGATTAAATGGGGATCCTTCTAAACACAAATATTATTGACTTTCAATATGAACATTTTTAATAAACTTTTCAATTGCAATTAAAAATTCACAATCACATCATCTATCTGTCTTTGTGTTACCATTCTGCTTTTGTCTCTGAGAATCATCATTAAGACTTCCATGTTTTAGATCCCTGATACTATGATGGAATATTCATTTTTAAGCGCTGCCCACTAGAGTCCTACACAATTTCTAACCATTTGGGTAGCTCTAACGCTTTGAATCATTCTGACAGAAAGCAACCCAATCACTATGCTTTTTAAAATCAGGGTCTAGTAATGACAAGCAAACACAACAGGCATTTGTGCTGCTAACATTTCATGGTTTCCTAGTTTTCTCTAAGATCAGTTCAGTTGCACCCACTGCTGCGTATACCACTCTGGAATGTTCAAAGATTTGCACATTTCAAAGCAACAGAAGAATGCTCTGGGACTGAGTGTAAGTTACCATTGTGCTAAGCCAATCATAGGTGTCTGCTTGCTGGCCTAATTTTGTTTTTGTTGATAAATATGCTTGTATCTATCCATTTAATAGAAAGATATCCTAATGGCACTAGGAAGACAAGGAAAGATATCCCCCTCCCCTTCTATTTTTCAAAGATTTCACTCACTGATAATAGGAAAAAAGCTAGTAAACATCAAGATGCAATCCATGGTACCAGATGGCAAGAATATAACATCTTCAGCAACACAGCATGCTATAAAAATAAAATGAGGAAATGCTGGCATTTCTTGAATTACTGCTGGACCTAACACAAGATACCTGGATACCAGCATTTCTACCACCTTGTTCCCTGCCGTATAGGTTTTATTTTGCTGAAAGGATTTAGTAATGGAGTTGCCAATCCATGAATGCTTAAAATTTATTAATTTATTTAGAAAATATAATCCATTTCTTTAGCTGAAACTACACAATCCAGTGAAAAATGTAATATAAATATAAAATACTACTCAAAAGCAGGTCCAGCACTAGCAAGCTTTTTTGTCCCTCCTCATTTGTTCCCATTGCATGGACATACACAACTCCCACTCCATTTCTTCCAGCAGTACCTTCGGGGTTTAAGTCCCTGTCCTTTCCTTGAAACTCTCTGCACTACTCAAAATGCACCAGTTGGCATCAAAGTGGTTTATAGCAATAAACAAATCAAGCCCAGTGAACAACGAAACGTAACAACAAGCAAACTAAACGCCATCTTGGCATCCTAGAAACTGGCCCATATCCAGGATGCCCACATACCTTGGCTTAGCCATGATGTTGTGCAGTGTTCAAGCATAGGAATTAAGTCCACTGCAGTGTAGAGGAAGTAATGTGGCAGGTAAAATAACCAGGACATGGGGACAGAACAACAGGAAGATAGAGTAAATTAAGGCAAATGGTAGCATATATGCAAAGAAGGGGAGGAAGATGAAAACAAAGCAATGTAGTTATTGGCACTACAAACCACAAGTTACGTATATGGCTTAATGTAGAGTAAATACCACATTTTGACAGGTACACAACTCTGTTTGCGATCTCTCTTTTGAAAGACAGTATTTTATGCAATGGTTCTCTGGCTGCTTCAAAGAAAAGCAACACATAAATCTGATCTTTTCTCCAGAGAAATTTCCTCGTAAACTGTAATATTGAGAGCTCAGCTTGTGTTATGGCAATAGCTTATTTTTCCATCCAAGCAAGCTCTCCTTTTGCTTGCCAGCTATTTAATCATTCACTACAATTGCCCAAGATATATTAATCAGGCATATACATGCCCAATCCAATGCTGAGTTCTAGCAAGCTTTAGGGTCCATAGCAAATGATACCGAAAGACTCCACACACTAATTGCATACTGAGAAAAATGTATTTCTTTTCCAGCAGATAGAAGTCACATTTCTGATTCATCCACAGATGTCTAGGAACTATGTACATTCTGCTATGCCACTTAGGAAATGCTCCTTAGGAATGATATAAAAAGAACATAGGAATTGTATTTTAATGGATGCATAAAACACTAATTATGGTAAGAACTATGTGTGTATTTACATACAGCCATTATCTGATGCCACACATCAAGCACAATGCTGAATTTGAAGACTGGCGCTAAGTGATGCTGTTTAAAATACATCCACGTCACACAAATTTAGAGATATATGTCAACCCTGCCCTCCGAACCCTATATATATTACTAAACTTATCAAAATTCTTTTAATTTCTTTTGCATTTTTGAACACTACAGTGTGGTTGAGACTATTCATTGTACGTTAGACTAATGATATTCTGGATAGGCTTAAATGTAATGAGTATCATGATAGATGCATTTGGCAGAAGATCTGGAAAATTCTGAAATACCAAAAATATTCAGCTTGGCTCATTCAAATTTGCTGGTATTTGAAAGAATAAGGCTGGATCTATACATGTAGCAGAAGGAAGCAATAATTAAGTGGTAAAGTCCTGAGGCTGTAGACTGCAAAGGACCACTTCAGATTGCAGGTGGAAAAATCACATTTTCAATGCTCTTGTGTAAAAGAAACAAACATGTCTACGCCCCCCCCAATAGAAAATTAGAACAGTTCACATCAAGAAGAGAAGTGATGTTTTCTTGTTGAGGTCACCTCTTCTTCTGATATGAACGGTTTCTATTCACAGGGAATTTCTTACACGGGGAAGCATTAAAAATGCCATTCCTCCACGTATAGTCTAGAGCAGTACAGTCTCTTCTTCCATCTCAAGACTCTACCACCACGTATCTATCTCATTCTGCTACATATGTAGATCTGGCCTAAAGTACACAGCCTGGATGGATAAACATAAAATGGCTAAATGGTCCAGCCAATGGATGCCACTTGCTTTAAAGCATGGCACACAGGGTGGTGTGGTTTACAGAATGCAACAAACTGAGTGAAAGACATGTGGTAAGCACTGGGAAAGAATCCCTGCACTAGGAAATAGGGGATCACAATAGAAGTTATGCAGAACTCTTTTCTTCTTATTCATGGCAAGCACAGAGCAGTCAAAGGAATAGAGAAGAGAAGCAGGAGTGTCTGGTGTGTAAATTTCCCACTTGGTAAATGTTCACAATTAACATGTCTGTTTTGTGGAAAGGCATATATATTCTGTTCCTGAGACCCACAGGAAGTAACAAGAGGAATAGAGAGCCTGTTAGCTGCTCTAGCAGGAAACCTGGAACCAACTGAATAACTGGCAGCTCCAAAGAGTCCTAATGATTTAGCTCCATTCCCCATCTCCCCGGAATGCACAACGTATGCTGCTTCCATTGTGTATGCTAGAGTTCATGTAAATGTGAGCCAGGAATGACTGGGCTGGACATAATACACAGAACTTTAGAAAAGGAGTAATTGTAGTTCAGACTTCTAGCCTTGTTAGACATGTTCCTGGATCTCTCTCTCTCTCCCCCACTCCACCCCACCCCCGGCACCATTTGTAGCACAATTTTCCCCTCTAAACAATTACGAGAGAGAGAATGAACAAAATACCACAAATACTGAATATCCTGTCAGATAATTTGGATCTAGTTCCTTCTGAAATCAGCAGCAATGCCTATACAGATTGTAACAAGAACTGGTTTATATATTTTACTAATTGCGTATAAACTGATGATGTACTGTTCCTTATTTTGAAGGGCACCATTTCTCACTCACAAGTTCATGAAGGTGGCACCTGAATTCCAGAACCATGATCATGTATTTGGAGTTCTGCCATAGGTGTCACTTCCTTTGAAAGCAGGCTTCCCCAACCTGGTGTGCTCCAGGTGTATGGGACTACAACTCCCATCATCCCTACCTGGCATGGGGATTCTTATGCTCAATAATACCACCCTGTACTCGCTAACCTGCCAAAGCTATATCCAAAGCACTCATAGGCTGAATTCGGACAACACAATAAGCAACTGGGGGGGGGGGGGGGGGAACAATCATCAGTTGTATTGACTATCGTGTCGTCCGAATGCTGCCATAGTCAACTCAGCGCTGATCCTAATCCACACCCCAGTTGATTATTTATTACCATGTTGTGTGGGGAGTACCCCCTAGATGAACAACTGTAAAGTTGATTATTACCCCACCATTGACTATCGTGTTGTCCAAATTCAGCCATAGAATCAGATAATTAAGTGCTTTAAAGTGTCAGTATTAAAGACAGCTTTCTTTTTTGTATCAGAGGCAAAATGTCTAGGAATCCATACCTGGGGAACATGACCAGGAGGAAGCTATTGTGCTCATGTCCTGCTTGTGGACTTCTTATGGGTATCTGGTTGGGCACTGAGGGAACAGAATGCTAGACTGTATAAAGCTTTGGTCTGTTCCAGCAGGGCTCTTCTTATGATCAGTAAAACCACCTTGTACTTGGTAACCTGCTAAAGCTATATCCAAAACACGCATTTAATCAGACAAGTAAATAAGACAAAAAGTATTTAAATTTATCTAACGTTAGTCGACTCAAATGTACACAACATCACACAGAGGATACTCAAAACAAGGAATACTTAATGTTTAAGTCTGTATAATGGGCATTCCATTGCACATTTCTACTGCAGAATTGCCATGTTATTCTAGTAGGTGGATAAAGTGATGAGAACAGGGATTTGTAATATTATTGTTTTAGATACATAGTGATGAAATCAAAGAAGAGTTAAGTGTTACTTATCATCTGACAAACTTGTACATGTAGCAGAGATCACAGTAGAGATGCAGTAAACTCCATCTGGGCACATTTGATTAACTCTTTCCCACATTTTAATAATAATAATAATAATAATAATAATAATAATAATATATTTATTTATTACCCGCCTCTCCCAATGGATCAAGGCGGGGAACAGCATTAAACATAAATACAAAACTGATTAAAAGCACATAAAACCAATACATCATTAAAATACCAATAAAACACCAATTAAACACTTTTATTGACTATTTGAGTTTTTATGTACCACATTTAAAGTAAAATGCTGCTATTCCTGATTTATTTATATACCACCTGTCTGCCAAGGCATTCAAGGAGATTTACAATTTAAAATTCTAAAACAAAAGATTATAAAGTTACAAAAGACAAAACAATAAATAAGAGTTGTCTCAAGCTGCTGCGGATCTCTTTGGCATGGGCTTCTTTCTGCTCTTTCTTCCCCATCAAGGCACACAGAGACCTAAATGTGTTTTTCAGAGTTTGCCTTCACCCAGTCATACCACTCACAACACACAGGTTTCCCAAGGTTTCCTCCCCTCCCCCAATCCGCTATCCCAAAATCTTCAGTTTCCATGTGAACGTTAGTTTTGCAGATTTGACCCACAGCTTAGAAAAAATTCTGCTCCAATTAGAAGATACTAGCACCATGGAAGAAACTAAAACTGCCATTTAAAGGTGTGTAAGTAGTTTAGAACAAGGATCTGACCACTAACATTAGCATCACATGGAACTTCACTTAATTTCTTCCATCTTATCTGTGCCATACATAAAGGAGTGGGAAAATTTTGGTAAGCAAACAGGACAGTGTTGGGGACTTCAGACTATTGTAAAAACAGTTAGTCATTAAAAACTAGCTAACGTACTCAGAGCTCATCTCAAACAAGTCTCCTGTTACACTGCAAAGCCCACACACAGCTCTACTGATTCATCTTGGTCCCTGACCTGCAGTGTTGCTACCTTCCCAGTCCTCTGGCTTAATCACTTCTATTGAGATAGAATGTGGAGTTGTCATGCTGGATGATACTGTATTCTGACTAGCAGCATGCCTTAAAATGCTTCCGGCCTTTTAGGGGAGTTCAGCTATTGTTTAGTCTAAAGAACCCTGTACCAGCACTGGAGCCTATTCTTGTTTTTCAGAGGTCAGGCATCCAAAGATCCTGTCAGGAATGGAAACTTTGTTATTCTGGGCTGCCACTCAGCCAGAGTTTTCCAAGTTCAGGAAAGCAGTGATGTGGTTACACTGACTTAGCCACAGAGTCTCAATGGCTTTCCTTTTTGGATGGATATCAAGATCCTTTAGTGGACCACACTGCCTGATATAATCAGTCACTATCTGGAATTCCAGGCAGGTGCCAGGAAACATGTGTTTGCTCATGCGTATATATATATATATATATATATATATATATATAACAAGGAATGGGGGAAGCAAAAAGCATAATGAGAAAGTTGGAAACTTGGTAACTTGGGGAAAAGAGTGCAGGATAAAACTCGGAGTGAGGTAAGAAAAACAAAGGAGTAGTGGGAATAATTTGGAGAGCCCCTGACACAGGCATAGGTGAGACATATGAAGAGTTGTGGTGAAAAAGAGAAGGGTTTAGCAAACAAAAATTAAAAATTACAAAAACAAATTGATAATAAAGAGCACATGTTAGAACGTTAGAAAGTTGTCACTCTGGCTCTAGGCTGTCCCCAGTCCCTAATTTCCTACAGATGTATGGGCAAGCTCTTTGAGCTATGATGCCATGGAAAGGTAATGACCAAATTGGATGTTACTGGTTTTGGTCGTGGAAGAGAATCCACAAATCAATCCTATGTTGAAAGAAAAATGGGCCAGGAACAGCGTATCTGTGCTTGATTGACAAATAAACATAGGAATACCCCTTTCTTGCTTTGTTTTTCCTAACCATCAATAGATCCCAAAGATAATAAAGTCTATCGCCTTACATCATCATTGAAGTTGCCATTCTCAAGCACTGGCCCATTTCAAACGGCTCTCGTTTACACATTGGTTAGGTTCCCTCCTTCCTTGGTATGCTACAATCCCTTTCACACTTCCCATAACTTGCTGTGTTATTTTATTAAGGCAAGCTAGAGTTATCATATAGTCTGCCTCCAAACCGGACCATGGTCTAGTTTGGAGGCAGACTATGGTTTGTAGTAACCTTTCTTTCCCAATTCAGACATAACAACAAACTATAGCTGTCACGAATCAGGAAATGAGAGGGGGAATCAGAACACATAATAGAAATGTATCCTATTGGCTACAACTGGGATCCCAACATTGTGTCCCATGGAACCATGGGCCCTTCCCACGAGCCTTCCTGCCCCAATTGATTAAAAAGAAATTGAAAAGTTGTCATTGTTTTTAATCCCAGGTGGATAGGTGAACTGCAGAGAGCAGTGCAGGCCTACAACCATTCACCAAGCTGCTCCCTGCAGCGCACCCAGCCACATGAGTTGTTGTTGTTTCTATAAAGGAAAAATAAACCAAACAAATGACAATGATGTTTGGTAAGGGGGGGGGGGACTTAGGAACAACAGGGTGCACATAGGGGACCTTGAGAGTGGCGGAGTGCATGGAAGATTGGAGGGGCAGTGGAGTAATGTTGGGAGCAGCAAAGGCCCAGGGCTGGGAGGGAAAAGAGAGAGAGACATGAGAGAGATGTGGGGGGGGGGGGAGTTCTCTGATAGAAAGGGAGAGAGAGGGCGAGTTGGCTTGCAGACAGAAGAGGTTGGTAGGAGTTTGCCTTTTGTGAAATGGGTATTTTTGGAGAAGAAAACTTTGGGTTCAAAGGAGTGGTTTTCTGTGTTGGGGTTCAGACCCCACTACTGCTTTGTATTCCCATTTATGCCAAGTTACTTGTTTTTATCACCACCAGTTTTGCCTTCTTTGGAACGGGTATTTTATAACTGCCTATGTACCCCATCGTAGCCATTTTATAAACGGGGATGCCCCCCATTAATGCCCTTTGTGACGGCACCCAAGACATTTTCTCTCAAGACTTCAAATGTGCCCCCCAAACTCAAAAGGTTGGGAATTCTGGGTTACGAATCTTTTTAACTGGTTCCAACCCTATTTGTTAGGGGATTCCAGAGATGTTGCTGGAGGATTATTGCTCTGTGACTTGGAAACTATGCTATGGGGTTCCACAGGACTCTAGTCTATCCCCCATGCTGTTCAGCAACTACATGAAACCACCGAAGGAGGTATCCAGACATGTGGGCCGGGGAGTCATTAATGATATGCAACTTTCAAAATTCTGTTCCATTTAAGCTCCATGGGATTCCACAGTGTTTCTGTTCCGGTAAATGGCACCAGACTATAGCAGATTTAATTTTCCAACTCCAGATATTATTTTGCTTTGTGGGGGGCACCATTTGGGCAAATTGTAATTCGCATAAATGTTTTCATTTTGCAATCTTGAAATTTGTACAAATTGTGTTTTTTATTGGTGATCTTGCGCAAGTGCGTAGGATTGCAAGTCTGCCTCTCCTCTATGTGGAGGCATAGTCCGTCTCTATATCCCTGTAGAGGCATATTCCCCTTGTGTCAGTTTCATCCTCTCCGCACACTATTTGGTTTAGCCCAGCAGAGCCATATTCCACACTTGTCAAGAAACTTGTCAATTTCATCCTCCTCTTCCAGGCTTCCTGAGCAAAAGGGGAAGGCGAAATTGATAAGTTCTTTGACAAGAGGGGAATATGCCTTTGCAGAGCTACATAGCGCACTTGTGCAAAAACATCGTTATTATTTTTTTAACTTATTTTAAAAATTATGACACCATTTTCTCCTCCCCACCAAAAAAAAGAAAAGAAAAGAAAAAAGAATAAAAAAAGAATTGTGTTTTGGTTTGACTCACTATAGCTTGAGTCAATGCCATGACTGCATGACCGAACAAAATCTGCAGGGCTGAAATTTGCAGAGATAACCTAACTACATTTATCCATGCTCCGGTAACCTCTTGTCCAAATAACTGCAGTGTGTTATATGTGGGGCTGCATTTGAAAATGGACTGGAAATTGCAGCTGGTACAAAAAAGGGCGACAAGATTATTAATGGGGACTGGCCAACATGATCATATTACACCAATACTTTTCCATCTGCACTGGCTGCCAGTCTATGTCTAGGCCCAATTCAAAGTGCTGGTATTAACATTCAAAGCCCTAAACGGCTTGGGGCCAGGTTACCTAGTTGAATTTTAAGAGTGTTATTGTTATTTTAATAGCATTAGTTTTATACGGTTTTAAGCAGTTTTATGTATTTTATATTATTTGTATTTAATGCTGTTCCTCACCTCGATCCAGAAGGAGAGGCAGGTAAGAAATAAATTATTATTATTATTATTATTATTATTATTATTATTATTATATTATCATCATCATCATCATCTCCTCACATATATATGGGCTGGGACCCTAAAATTATCCTCAGGAGCCTTCTCCAGGAGCCCCTGCCAAAGGAAGTGAAATGGGTGGCTACTAGGAAGAGGGCCTTTATTGTTGCGACACTCTAGTTATGGAATAAGCTTCACAAAGAAGCTCACTTTGGCACCTACTTTGTGCTATTTTTGACACCAAATGACCTTATTTTCCCAGGTACTTTAGTCTTTCAGTTTCTGTTGTTTTACATCTGTTACTGTGTTTTAAATCTTTGCATTGATGCTAGGTTTTATTTTGTTTTTTATTTTTATTTTATGCTGTAGTCTTAACCTTTTATATTGTACTTTATCCTGTTGTATTTTGTGGTTTTAATTGTTGTGAACTGCCCAGGGAGCTTCAGCTATTGGGAGGCATAGAAATGTAATAAATAAGTATTTTTTTTTAAAAAAAGCACACCCCCTACAATTCACAACGTCAAATGGATACTAAAAGGTCTACCAGGGATTTCAGGATTCTGAGTAAATGAAGGGTCCCTTAAATTCAAGCCCTTTCTATCTGCCCTCTTGCCATTTCTTTAGTTGTGGGGGCTTTTACTGAAATCTACAGAAAACGTAGCTCCCCCCCAAAAGGGAGGGAACAATTTGTTAACATATGGCCAACTCTCCAGTGAGTCTCAATAGTAAGAAAAATGTTGGGTTTGTGAATTATTCACTATTCCAATGTCCTGCCAAATGTGAAAGCCCTGTTTTGAAAGGCAGTAGGCATCCTCAGGATAGGAGGAGGGATGGACATCCTCTGCCACATAGAACAACTGCCTGAGTGTGGTATTCATGCCGCATTCTACCCTCTTCATTATGTCCATAGTCTGAACCTCTGTTTTATTTCCATGGCTAAGAAATGCCAGAGAGGTAGAGAGAGGCTAGAAGGGGATTTGTGATGCAATAAAAACATTCCTGCCTGCAAAGCATGAAACCCCAAGTTTATAGGAAACCACTGTCTTCGGATGTCTGCATATCTTCAGGCATCCTGGGAGCTGTAGTTGAAAGAAACCGAGACAAGCAAGGGCCCGATAATGATAGTTTCTGGATGAACGCTGTGTGACTATTGGCTCCCACATGAAAGCTCAAAAACTGGGATACTGAGCATGTTTCTGCAGCCAATTGAGAGGAAAGCTCCCTGGCGTCTAGGTCATAAGAGACACAGAGAGAAGAGCCTTCAGCCTTCAAGGAAGAGTGGGGAAGGAGAAATTGAAAGCCCCACCCTCTTTTTTCCATGTTCTGGAAAGTCTTGTTAAGTCTGAAGTCATGTGTGTAGGACTGATGCTACTTGAATACATGGAACATACATAAACAGTGCAACATTACTGATTTAATATAACTTTCTAACAACTGATGACAGCAGGATGTTCTATAAGGTCCAGTGGCCAAAACAGAAAATGTAGTAATGGACGAGTCACAAAAGGCTCACTCTCTCAAAAGCAAGGGAAAAGGAGACCATGGATATACATACTTTTAGCATCTCCTTCCACCTCTCTATCCAAAGGAAGAGCTCCAGATGGGCAGGCAGAATGAATATTAAACTGATAGAAATCTGTTCGCTTCCATAGTGCTTACAACCTCACTCCAATTTGTTTGGACCATTTATTATGCTCCTCTGGGCTCATTGCTACTCAATGATTGCTAATGTAAATGTTTTCCTTCGAACTACACAAAATCTGAGAAACAAGTTTTTCAGATTTCTTCCTGGACAAGAGTAATTTCATAAACGGAAAACCCAATGCTACACATAATTAAGTACAATGTCACACATCAGTAAAAAGAAAGAAAGAAAAAAAGAAAAGAATGAATGTTGAAATTTCAATGGATGTTGCAGCAAGTGAGGGGGGCATAAGAGGCTTCCACCATTGAGCAGGGATTGCCCATCCCCTAGACCCTTACTGGAAGTTATCACTTCATGGTAGAGTTGGCACGGGGAGGCTTAGAGGAACTGTGTAGTAAGTTGGCTGATGAATTGCCAGCGTAGTCCCATACAGATAGATATCTTTATTGGCATAGCTGGGCACTACTGACCATTCACTAGCTGTGCAATTGCTTGGTGCCTCCTAAGCTGTATCTGGCTCCGCTGCCACAGAGCAACGGCCACCAGCACAGATGTCGGCCTCCTTTCCTCTTGATCGCCACTCAGTGGCAGTAGCGGCTTATTGCTCTCTGACACATCTCACTGGCTGCCACTGGTTTAAAGGTGTATTCACACCAGCTGTTTCCCCCCCTCAAAGCAGTGCCCAATGTTCACAACACCAGGTGGTGCCCCAACTCAACTGCTGCAATTTTGCATATGTGGAAGCAAGCAGTGAAGTGGGATGGATTTTTTTTCCTCACTGCTATATTTTCTCATGGAAACATTTTAATTTTTAGAAATGCATTGTTTCATCAAATTAATTAACAACATAATGAATGAATACAATATAAACCAAATTGGGCAACTGAACATACACAATACAAGTCTAAAATCAAACTCGTAATTATCTTTATTCAGGTGACTATCTATAGGAAGCATATAAACCGAAGTGCACAGATCGTCAGCATCCTACTTTCGTTTGTTAATGACTTTCCAGTGTCTTCATTTTGTCCCTTAAAATCTCAATAAAGTAAGGGAAATCTTTGCTACTGAGCTGTCATGTCTTAAAATATTTACATGTATTTCCATAAAAATAACTTCCAAGTAAAGTTTTGAATATCTTTGAACATAACATTTAAACCACATTAAGTCTGCTTTTCCTAATTAGATATTTCAGTTCTTCTCAGGCTACTTAGGAAAAAATGAGATTTTTTTTCTGCAGAACATAAAAATAACATGGCATGCTATTTAGTTTTGTTTCCTAAATATAAGTCAAACATGCTAAATTAGATCTCAATCAACTTAAGGCAGTGAAAACGTTTCCAATTCAAAATGTCCTGGAATACCCACACGATTGTGATCAAGGCAAGAATCTACTGGGACAAGCAAAAGTTTGTCTTTTTCGCCTTGCAAAAGTTTTTGAAGGGCGAACTAATACAGACACAGCCTAAGCACCAAGAACTTAGCTTCAGAGCAACCCTAAGGACCCAAGACAGTGCTCCAACCTCAGTGCCAGAAATCCAAGCTCTCCACCACCACCCATCCACGCCGGCATGGAAAGAACTACACCAGCTGCCTCTCCAAAGCCGCAAAGGCATCCTCGGAGAGAAGAGAAAGGAGGCATACTAGTAGGTGGGGAGGGGAGGGGAATGGGGAGGCCAGCTTATGGCACATCTCCAGCCCTCTCCCATTCGGCAGAGCCCCAGCTGGATGGGCAAAATCCCTCATCTAGCCGAAATGACTCCCTAGCCTCCGCCACTCCTCCCACTCTGCATCAAATGTACGTAAGCCTCGAAGTTTGGAGGCTTATAGCCATCCAGATTGGATTGCACCCTTAAGGTAATAAATTTAAGTCCTAGTAAACATGGATCGTTCTCTACAGATCCTGCTGCCCAAAAAGAACTTTTCAAAACTGCAGCACAATTCTATACATATCTAATCAGAAGTAAGTCACACTGATGCCAAAAAACTTACTCCCAAGTAGGTGAGTATGGGATTGCAGCCTTAGAAACTATATGCTGGTAGCACTAGACAATAGAGGGATTGAGGGCTAGAGGCAAAGTATTGACAACAATGTCTGCCTTGGCAGAAATGGAAGCAAAGGGGGAGACCGTAGCCAACCAGAATTTAGAAGAAGTTAAAAAGTAGAATGAAAAAATTGGAGAAGTCAGAAATAAAATCAGTAGGGAAAGTATATATCAATGCAGTGACTGGGATAAATAGCCAGTTAATCATCTTATTGTATGAATCACAGATTCTTGGTGCTGCAACTATATGCAACTCAAACCACACAGGGTAACCTCCTAACCAGCCTCTTTTCATCAAGAGCCTATGGTTCAATTCACATTCTGAATACGCACTGTGGTTCTGATGGAACCACACATACAACCAACCAACCACTGGGCAATATTTGTACACCTAAGAAAGCATGATGAAAAAACGTGATGACAAATATATGACGTATGGCACCACATGGGTGATTCAAGATTACATGGTATAGCATTTTTACTGCTGTGAATCTAAGGCCTTTGAGCTGGAACGAGACTCAAAAATTCAACATTTACCATTGATGGATGAATGGAGTAGTTTTGGAAAGAATTTAAGCTATGTAGAAAAACCAATAAGACATGACTACTCAAATTGGCAACATTCTGTTCTTGCTGTCTCCAGGGCTCACATTAACCGTACAGTTCCCAAACCATTAAAGACAATTATATCTTTCCCTGAAAAAGACCTCACCAAAACAAAAGAAAAATAATACTGAAAGAATGGCATTCTCCCCCTTTGGAAAATTTTGTACTGGGCTGAGACTAATGTTATTTCATTGTTGCTGGCTCTCCGAACTTATAAAATGCCTGGAGTCCTGTTTTTCTTGATCTCAGTAGAAGTCTAGTCTTGTGTTGACTTGGCTACATGACCTTGACCCAAATTGCCTGTCCATGTTATTTGTGATACCTTGCTTTGATCTCCTGAGACTTCATATGTTCTACTACAATGGCTAACTACTAGTACCTTTTCTAGGCTGACCAGATAAAACCCAGGTCAGGGCTCATGTAACTTTAACAGTTGTAGAGAAAAAGGAATTTCAGCCAGTGCCTTCTTTGTATATGGTCACTCTAGTATAGTGCCTGCACCTTTAACAGTTGTGATGAAGAGGGAATTTCACCAGGAACTAATTGCATACAAATGACACTGGCTGAAATTCCCTTTTCTCTACAACTGTTAAAGTTACATGAGCCCTGACCTGGATTTTATCTTGTCACCCTATTTTAGATCTAATCTGGGTCAACCATCACCACTGCTAAAAGCTGTTCTAGGAGAGAAAACTTCAGATGAGATTCTGCACATCTGTCTGTGTGCTTCTCTGTCATGTCTGCTTTATCAGGGAACATTATGTATGAATATCTCTAGTCTAGTCATTTCCTGGCTATATTGTGCCCTAGAATGGCAGAAGGAATTAAATAAGGGAAGAATACAGAGATGGGGGGATCTGATGTTCATCTATTACACAAAAATGGTATTCCCAGGGCAACCAAGGACCTGAGGAATGAAGGAGACTATCAAAGGACGATTGATGAGAAAATGGAGCTGGTGCTAGGTTATGCACTACTTTTTTGTACAAGTTGTTCTAATGAATGTATCAGAGAAAATTTCAACACATACCTCAAAACCTAAAAACTTGCAATCATAGCCCAAAGCTAAAGGACAGATGAAATAAAAAAACAAAAAACAAATTGGAATCTATGGTGAAAGAAATCCTTGATTATTGAGGGCTGAGTTCAAAGCCATTTCATATTTATCTGACTGAAAACTATCCGTCTGGGCCCTTTGCCTGCAGTATGCAAGGACCAATCTATCATTGATCAATCCAGCTTTTGGAACAAGCTCTCACAAGGCCTTTCTGGTTGATATTTTTTGCACACCGTATGCACAATTGCTACTTGGCTTCCTACTTTACTTTAAATATTTACATCCTGCAAGCTGATTAATGATACAATTCTCCACCATGTCCAAATATTTTTATGAATATAACAACAACTCATTACCAAGATGCTGTCTTTGCTGGATTTGTCCTTCCCTGATGTACCATTCTAGCATGGAAACACTCAGCTAACCCTTTAATCAGCAACACAAAAGAAAAAAATGACAACCCCATCCATCAACGTTTCAGCACTTTGTGGGCAGTTTCATCTTTAAAATAAATAAATTAAGTAGACAAATTTATTTATTTATTTATTTGAAGGCTGTTTGTTCCCACTCTCCAGTGCTGGAGTAAATTACTTGTGGCAAAAGGCGCATCGCTATCCCCATCCTCAGAGTGCATAAGAACATTACAAGAGCAATGCTGGATCAGATGAAGAGTCCATCTAGTTCACCATTCTGTACCACAAGTGGCCAACCAGTTGCTCCAATGTTCACAAGCAGGACATGAACGTAATAGCACTCTCCCACTTGTGTATCCCAACAACTGGTATTGAAAGCATACCACCTTGTATTCTGGAGGTAATATAAAGCTATCATGACTAGTAGCCATTCACAGCCTTATCCACATGAAGTTGTATATTCTCTTTTAAAAGCCCTCCAAGTTGGTGGCTATCAACAGTCTGTGGCAAAAAGAAAAGAAAACCCATAGGTTAACTATGTGCTGCATAAAGAAGAACATTTTATCTGTGCAGAATCTACCAAGCTTCAGTGGATGACCCCGAATTCTAGTATTACAACTAGGGATGTACCAGAAATTCATTTCAGTTCGTTTTTTTATCAAGATTTACCCAGTTCGCACTTTCTGGATTGAACACGGCCTCGGCCTCAATCTACAATCGAAGTCCATACATTTCTAAGCTTGCAATGTGATTCGCAAACCAAAAGGGATGTGTTTGACAGCATGCATACATTTGAAAAATGCACACAAACATGCTTTAATCAATGGGAGAGGAATGCATACATTTCAAAGATGCACACAACTGATGCATACATTTGGAAAAATAAGCATGGATTTTCATGCGAAAAGAACAATCTCGCAATCTGATGCGGGTTTAGGTCAGAACGACTATTGAGATGGAATTCAGAGAACTTCGGCGAGCTTGATTTTGCTACTTTGCATATCCCTAATTATAACTTCTCCCTATCCACTTTCTCCACACTGCACAATTTTATAGTCCTCTATTATATCTCCCCCAGGCATTTAAAAAGCCCCAAACAAGTTATCAATAAGATCTAGAACATAATCTCTTGTCACCACTATTTGGTTCAATTCCTCAGACTCCTTTTTTGAAAAATATCAATTCGGGCACAGGTATTTGCCCTTCCTCTTCTGCAGTGAAGACAAAACTCATTTACCTTTTTTTAAGTCTCTTTATCCTCCTTCAGTACTCCTTTAACTCCTTTATCTTCAAAAGTTCAAATTATCTCCCTAGCCCATTTCCTGCTTCTGACGTATTTAAAGAATTCTTTATTGTTCGTCATAATGTTAGTAGAGGTATGCTCCTCAAATTCCTCCTTTGCATCCTGTATTGACTGCCTGTATTTCTTTTGTGTAAGTCTGTATTCCTTTTTGTTTTCCTCATTTGGGCAACTCTTCCATTTTCTGAAGGAAGCCTTCTTTTCTCTAATAGCTTTCTAGGCACTATTGGTTAACCATGCTGGTAATCTCTTGGACTTGATGGTTACTTTCCTGATCTATAGCATACATTCTAGCTGAGCTTCTATTACTGTGTTTTTTTACTAACTCCCAACTGTTCTAAGGAGATTTTACCCTCTTGACTCCCCCTTTCAACTCCTTTTTGCCAATCCCCTCTAAAACTGTTAAGTTTAGACATGTTTCCTCTTTTGAAGTCAGATTTATTGGAATTCCTTGGCAGTTTTTTTCACTTATGTAAAAATTATACCACTGGCATGCATCACCACCAAAAGCCTCTTGCACATTAGGGCACCTATAAGGCTGCTAGCCCAAGTATGTTAGCATATAGGGATTATTGCGCACGTATGGACCAGTATAGGCAGAGTCTACACCACCCCAAGTATGTTTGCATGTAGGCATTATTGCACATGAACGGACCAATATATAGCTTAAGAACCTTTTAAGTATGATAGTAGCCGAAGAGTGCCATCTTGAGTAAGGGCTGTTTAATAGCACTATTGGTCCAGAGACCATGAACTCTTTCAATTTCTACATTTAATGCACTTTATCTGGGTGATAGAAGCTTTGGGGATAAAGGGCACTGTATCAAGTAACTTAAAGAGTTTTATTGAAGTTTTAAATATATAGCATATTAATATTTAATAATCTTTAACTTGTTACCAGACTTGCTCTGTATTCACCCAACTAAGTTAATTTTCAATTGTGCTTGATGTTATTTGAAAGTTTGAAGATTATTATAGCAAAGGAATTTGACCAGTTGCATAATATTATGTCAAGCATTTCCTTTTTTTATTACTTGCTATATTAAAACTTTAAAAAATAAGAGATACAGGAGTCTAGTGATGTTCATAAAATTGGACATTATGATACAGCAAAGCAGGGACACGCAATGCAATCCCATGTACTAAAGCATAATCCTCTCTACCTAAACTTGTCCTCTTATAATATGCTATATAAAATGAAATGTGTGTTCTTGATAAATGTGTGTTTAACAACATGTATATGCCCTGAAGCGAAGACTAGCCACAACTCCTTGCCATGCAAATAACGGTGTGTTTGTTGATATATAATGCATAAATCAGACCTCAGGTTAAGCTATATCCTATTGAGTGAAATAAAATATAAAGTCGCTGTTCTGCTGTTTGATCAAACCTCTCCAATGTCTGGAAGACATTTAGTTTTACTAAAGGCCTCCAACATATTACTAAGCAGCAAGTTAAATGCTTGAAACTAAACAAATAGGAACAAAGGCCCAACCTAGATGCAACATGAAGTCTGTGTTCCCTTGTGTTTTGATTCACCTGAAGCTGCATTCAGAAGAAGGGAAGGGGGAGGCAGAGGTGGATGCTTAACCCTTTCCAAATTGCTCTCCTCAAGCTGCATTTCTTCCTAAGAGAGAAAGATGTGGATCCTTGTATTTCCCCACCCTGTACCATGGGGGAGATTTTTAGCAGACTACCAACAGGAAAGGAAAGGATTAAGCATCCTCTCTCCATTGCTCCTCCATTCCACAAAACTTCCCCTTGAACAAATAAAACAAGCCCTTCAGGGGAAAGTGACAGCGAACTCCATGTGGGCCTTAATTTGGCCCTTAGAAACTATGTTTCATGAGACATTATTTTAGAGACTATCTTTCTCCACAAATAGCTGAAAATCTGTGTGTATGTGTGTGTTTGCAGGGGGGAGGCACCACACACATTTGTTTATTATTGTTTTAAAAAGAAGGGAATGTGAGATTAAGGAGAATCAATTTCAAACAAAAAGACTCGAAAACACAGAATCTCTTGGTGATGGGTGGATGTGCAGCAGAGGACCTCTGAGAACCTTCCAGCCTCTCTTAGCCTGTCTCAGCAGGAGACTGGAAGGTTGGAACCTGTCAGGATGGATACTCTAAATTAGGAATCAAAACATTCCGTCCTGCTCAGCGGAACTATAAATTCAAAGTGAGTCCTTGTCTAAGAAAGCCAGTAGTCTAAGCAAGACGACGACAACTCCTCAAGAGTCCAAAATATACTTGAAATTTGTTTTCAGTTACTTTACATGCTGCTTTAAAATTTCCATCTGACCACTTGGCAAAGCAGCTTGGGCACTCCAGTATTTTATTGTGAGACCAAAAAAAGTACTGACAGTAACTGGCAGGCATTAAAAAAAGACAATAACTTCAGATTAGGGAGGGTGAAGAGAAATGTCCGTGTACCTTTGAAAGGGCTTCAGGTTGTGTTTCTGTTATGCACTCTGATGATCAAACCTTTCCTAGGTGTTACTACTTATTTTTAGAATTCCATCAGAGTGTCTGATGGTACTTTAATTCAGTAGAGCAAAGGAAAAATTGCATAATAAAAATTGACCGTTCACACACCCCAAACCGTCATGCTTCTCCCTACCTCAACTGTTACCTGCCAGAAGCCTTTCCACTGGGCTTCAACAGAGAAGGAAGAGAAGGAAGCAGGGCCATGCCACCAGGCCTGCTGAGAGACTAGTGGTTTTGGCACCTCCTCTGATTGTTTCAATGTCAGCTGATTGCTATAAGAAATGTGTGACTTTAAGAAGTAGTACCCGAGTTTGCTTGTTTTCATCTTCCCTCCTCATCTCTTTTTCCTTTTGTGTTGCACCTTTTAAACAGTAAGCCTGAGGGTCGGGGACTTGTTTGTTTGTTTGTTTGTTTACGGATCTGTAAATCATTCTGGGAGCCTTTTTGGTGAAATATTGAGATAAATATGTTTTGAATAAAGAAATACACCTACAATGGCTAGGTAGGAAGAGCAAGAAAACTTCCAAAATCAGTTTACATCTTATCTTTTGTTAGCTCTGTCCACCCTAAAGAAGCTTATGCCACCATCTGAAGTGGCAAGTCAGCAGAAATGAGCATCATGAGAGCAAAGTTTAAATGAAATGCCCAGGGATGGGTGAGATGCCCAGTTCTATATAAAACCTTCAACCCAGCATAAGCTTTCGTTAGTAATGACCATCAGAAAACACAGGTGAAGAGAAGTTCTTTTCACATTTGATTTTTTTCTATTCCTTCTATTTCTTACATTTACCTGGGAGTTGCTTCCTGCCTAGAGCATTATAATTATGGATTTTGGATGCCCACATCCCATTGGAATTCTCCGTAAGCCATAAGGAAAAGTACAAAGACTTTGTTGAGTTTTACCAAAGCTTCAGCCAGGATAGCAAACACAGGATTTTCTTCCCTTTGCTTGGATTTCAGTCAAATATCCAGCAACTACTATGAAAAAGACCGGGTAACTTCTTTTAACAGTTTTATTTAGCCAATTAAAAACAAAACAATATAGATTGATACTGGACAGGGCTAACCTTGCCCCAAAGCAGTGTGAAACTATCTACTTCAGGCAGCACTATAAGGGGTGTGGTAAAATAGATGAAGGCAGGATGATGCAGCCAGACTTTTTACACAGTTGGGTTTTGGGTGAGGAGGTTGTCTTACGGGCTCAGCTTCAAGCAGCAAAATGTCCTGGGATGAGTGACACTAGAAGATTTTAAATGTTGGTGACCTGACAGTTATTGCTAGTGCACTGAAGTAAGTTACACCTACTGCTACATGAACAGGGTTGAAATGCATTATGGTTGAGAAGAAGCAGAGAATTCCCCCCTAAAGCTGGGCGGGGAAACTTTTTTTCTGTCAAGTGTCACATTCTATCTGAGATAATCCTTTAGGAGCCATGTGCCATCAGTAGGTGGGGCTAAAGTCAGTGGTGGGTAGGGCCAGAGCTCAAGTGAGACGGAGGACACCCTTCCTCCTCCTCCTCCTCCCCCCGTTTCACTCCGCGCAGGCTGCTAGGGGTGGATGGGGGAAGGTTGCTCTTGCCAAAGCCAGTGATCTGAACTGACCACTTGAAGAGGGCTTTTGAAATTAGGCCAACTGCTTTTCAATTCAGGCTGAGGACCACAGGTTGTCCATTCCTGCCAGAAGAGTTTAAGATGACATCTTCCCAATGTTCTTCTGATAGCTCATTCAAGGCTGACAGCTACCACAACTTGAAGGTATTATTACGTTGAGAGAAAACAGCAATAGTTAATTTCCTCTTTGGAAAACATCTGATAGGATATAGAGAGGGGGTACAGATGTATAGCCCATAATAACTTGCAAAGCTCATCACTTTGAAATTCCAAGGGGTGTTAAAACAATTTAGGTGGCTTCAGATGGTGTCACTTACAGATCGCAAGATGGAATTGAACTGATATGCAGAGATCTAGATAAAACTCCACTAACAGATCTGGCTTGGCAACCATGATCTGGACCCATCAGAAGACAAAATGTATGCCTAGATACAATGCTGGATTAACAATTTCCCTCTTTGAAAGTGGAAGGACTTTCTGCATAGGGATGAAAAAAATGCAGTGCATCCCAGGGTATTTGATCTGTTCAATCCTGAATTATTTGTCATAGACCCCCTTCCCCACAGGCAGCTTCTGCCATGCCTGGTAAATGTATAGTGAATATCCAGAATGCCACCAAATGTCTCTCCTCCCCTAGCATAGTTCTTGATTTTCAAAAAGCAGCAGAAATAGTTCCATTCGTCAAATAGGGTTGGATTTCCATCTAGGGTAGGATTTCTGATACCCCTTCGTCTCTTTTCTTTTTGTGTGCTGAAAAGGGCAATCAAATCTGCTATGACAAGGAGCTACCACTGGCAAGGCAAAATTATAGCTGCCACTAGCACAACAACCATACATATCAGCTCTCAGTCTTTAGGCCTCATAAATTCTGGCAACGATTTAAAACGTGCTCGAAAGGCCTCCAGCATTCTGAGGGTGGCTCACATTCCTATTTGTTCCTTTCTCATAGTTACTATATTTTTATTCTCTCTGCCTTAACTGCACATCAATATTCATGAATTTCCCTCCCTCCAGAATTCACCAGACAGCAGCTTCCTGCACTCCTGGGCTGGGCACTGTAGCATACAGTTAAACATACAGGAAATGCCCCAGAGAAAAGACATGTATACCAAGACAGCCCCCATGAATAAAAGAAGTCAGTTTTGTAGATTGCACAGTTTGCACTAGACCCGAATGTGACTCTGATCGGGGCTGTTGGATATGAGGAAAGTAGAGGGGGCGGGGGTGGTGGTGCAGGAATTATGCTAGGGAGGGGAGGCCTTTATTAAAATTCAAAACAAATACAAAGCAAAAGGTAAGTAACGAAGCTAGGTGGGAGATGGTCATATATTACTCCAGACACACACATCTCATAGACCCCAACTCACTGATGACAAGAAGGTGATGAATCTGCTAGGAAGATGAATTGGGACAAACACTTTAGGTATCTAGCACATCCCATTATTTTGACTCCCAGGGTCGGTTTCACTAAAAAAATTCCTGGAAGTTAACTTTATTCATCAGATGATCAATAGTTCTAAGATCTTTCCACTAACTCTACACACAACAATGTCAAACAACTTATTTCAGACATGGATTACACATTTTCATCAACACTCATTCTCTTTCTTGCTCTCAAACACACACACACACACACACACACACACACACACACAATCTTTTTTAAAATATACAACGGTGTTTTGAAATGACCTCTAGGGAATTAGTTCTGAAAGGCCAAAACATGGCCAAAATTAGCTGGAGCATTACCACAGTGCTAAGTTTGCTCATATTTCTGTGTTCTGTACCAAAGTTAAGTTTCTCTGCCTGCTACTTGAGAAATGACAATGATGAATGTAGAATAGTTCCTTTGCTGAGAAAATACTGTAGAGAAAGGGCAAAATAAGCAGAATGGATGTTAATTAATTATCTGCAGTGCAAAGCCATCCCTCTCAAACTGTGCTACTTGTATGCTTCAAATGCTGCCACAACCAACGTAGCTTCACGTTTCTTATTTATTGCTTCCCCAAATGCTGCACCTCAATTGGATTGGATGGGAGATCCACTGAACCAATGTTCCAGTCTCCATTTGCAAGAAAGGACTGTAGAAAACACAGAGGATGAGTGAGGAAGTCAATGTTGGCCCTACCACCAATATTTCTAGAGTGCTCTCAGCATTCAACGTATGTACAATTCTTGCCTTAATGTATCCACAGCAACCTTTGAAGTTGGTTAGGTTGAGAGCGAACAAACTGTCTAGATTATCCAGGAAACTGCATGGCTGAGTAAAGACTTGGGTCTTCAGTCTCCAAACCTATCAAACTCTGGCCTCTACATCCCACAGGAACACCTGCATGTGAGCAACACAGGCCAGATTTGTGCAGGCCGGTGCATTTCTAGACTTCTATGAAGCTGATTACTGCACACTTGGCTCAGAGGCTGTAGCTCTGTTGGTAGAACACATGCTTTGCATGCAAAAGGTCCCGAGTTCAATCCCCTGTAGCTTCAGTAGGGTTGGTAAAAACTCCTGCCCGAAACCCTGGAGAGCTGCTGCCAGTAAGTGTTGACAATACTGGGCTAGTCTGACTCAGTATAAGACTTTCAAATTGACAGCTGAATTTATCAACTGACTCCACTGTATATGTTTGTTACTTTTTTATCCACCCTTCCTCCAAGGTGCATAAAGCAGTATGCATGGCTCTCCTCCATCCCTTCACTATCCTCATAATAACCCATGTTAGATAGGTTATTTGAGATAAGTAACTGATCAACGGTCACCCAACAAGTTTCATGGCTGAGTGGGGTTTCAAATCCGGGATTCTCCAATCCTCTAACCATCACACTACCCTGGGTCTCACTTTATGTTCTCAACTCACATTGGAAATTATACACGGCGAGATGAAAGTGCTATCTGCAATGTTGGTATCTGTCATGGCCCATTCACACATGCAAGCCATGTTCTAATTGAATTATGAACATGCATGTGTGAACTAGACCACAGCAATTAGCCTCAAACCCCTTCTAGAGAGCCAGTAATCTGAAGCTGGTGAGCAACTGCCCTTCAAAACTCAGATGCAGAGCCCTCTAATAGCCCACGCTTATGGCTTGGGGAACACCAAATAAATATATTAAAAGGACATAAATAAAGTTGCTAAAGATGGTTGTTTGCCTCCTCTCAATATGGGACCCCTTCCTCCCCCTCCTCCTGCACTCACACCCATACTGTTTAACTTGGCATAGGACAGCTGGATAATTTGTTTCCATTGCAATGAAGTCCTAATTAACTGGAATAAACTTTTTACACTAAGTGTGTTTGTTTAATAAACTGGCCCTTTCAGAGCCTTACCGAGAGCTGATTGATGAATTTGAGGGGAGTGGAAACACGCCGAGCGCTTGGACATTAAAGCTGCAGTGTCTGAGCAGGCTAGCCCTGAAAAAGCTCCCTCTGTGTTTGTGAAATCCAAAATGACACATCAGATGTCTGGCTGGGGACGTGGACCAGCTTCACTGTTATGTACAAATATTTAGCATTTTATTTTTTCCCTCCCTCCGCTTATTGCCTACCCTCAAGGCCTTTTGGATTTATTTAATACAATTCAACACTGGTGTAGCCATGTGGTCCCTTTGGCATCCTGCAGGCTTCTTTGCTGGAGCATTATATCGTGCAGAGCAGATACTTGCTTATGGATGGAAGAAAGCCTCAGACACGACAGCCTTCACACAGCTTCATATAGCTTCCTTAGGAAGGAGGATGGGCATGGCCAGATCTATTCTGCACTTGAAATGTCCACGTTTCTATAGATTAAGCTACCATATTTCTATGGTTAAAATATTCTATTTCTGGGCTCCAATTTACAAACTGTATTCTGGTTCCAACATGGGTTTTCAAAGAATTTGCAACTCTGTTTCAAAAAATGGAAATAGTAGCATGTAAAAAGGAGGAAAATGGTGATCTATGGAGTAGTACAAAGGGTAGTGGATGGGAACTAGGAGCTATGGGAGAGGTAACCAGCTGCTAAGTGTATAAGTGCTGTCTGAATACAATGCATTTTCCGCAGAGTGAGTTATCATGCTGACTGAACACAGAGGGCTTGTTCAGACAACACACTCAGCCATGGTTAGGCTGCTAACCCTTCTGCAGTAAACGGTTAATGAGCATGTTTAAACTATGATTATATAACCACCATGGTTAGGAATGGGATATAACATTTCGAAAAAGGTTTCAAAACTGTATATGTAATGTGTCTTCCGCCCGAACAGTTGTTAAAACCGTTATAAACCTTTATAAAGCAGTAGTTAGATCCAGCCTAAGTCATGGTTCACACGACATACTACGCTATCATGGTTTAGCATATTGTCTGAACAGGGTCAGCGTGTTTTCCGCAAGGTGACCTGTTAACCATGCAGTGTGGTTTATTTTTCTCGAACAAACCACCTCGAGACCCCATGGATTGTTATTGGGTTGTTCAGGTTGCTTAACAAGCCATCCTGCCTGGTTAATGAACAATCCTGCAGAAATTGTGCTGCATTCACATAACATGATAATCCATGGTTCAACAACAACCCACACTGGGTGGTCTAGTGTGTGGTGTGAACTCAGCCTTAGTCTTTGGTAAATATTGCAGAGCAACATGCTGCCAGAACGGCCAGAATTTTCGCAGCTGATTCGCACCTCCAGGAGTTGTGCTGCTGTGAATTTCAATTACTTTACAGTACTAAATAGAATCCTGCTAACATTCTCATCACAGTAGTTATTTAAAGCAAGTGGCATCATTTTGACAAATGCTAGCAACTTTTTATTAATATTATCAATACAAAAACTGAACTGAGCCTAACCCTCTATGACTAAGTTATGAAAATTGGGTAGTATGTGTAGATGCAATGGCATTTTATTTTTGATTCCCTTTATTTGAAGCTTAGGGCTCATATTAAACAAATACCATATACAACCATGTACTGAATGTTCATCAAAGTGATCACGGCTGTTTGCAATCAGGGTATTCTCTCTCCTGCCTTGGTGTCATGCTTGAGGCTTTCCTGATTACTACATGATCCTAGCCAATCAAGGACCACACAATGGGCTGTATCCAGATTTAGTCATATTTAAAGTAAATCCATTGAAATCAATGAGATCAGTGAGACTTAAATTAGTCGTGACGAATGTAAATGCAAAGCTGTTGGCGCTTGTCTAATATTAAAGCAGAGGGAGTGCCACAGGGCAGGAGCTGCAACCTTAGCCCTGTTCAGGTGTTTGCATGAGGGCTTAAATTAGGCTGAGAGGTGGGGCTGTGGACAAAGGCCCTCCCCCTATGTTTCTGGGTGCCTTATCGGGGTTCCTGATCACATGGAGAATTCTACTGGTATTCAAGCAAATGGGAGTACGGCTCCCTTTCAGAACTTGCCAATACAACATGGTGAGGTCTGAACTGAGGTGAGCGGGGCTGGCATACCCAGAGATGTAGGAGGCAGGGCCTGTGTGCACAGCCCCAACCCTCCGCCTACTTTAAACCTTCACATGTTCAGGTGAATGCCTGAACAAGGCTACTAAAAGCTCTGTTTTTGGTTGCCATAAAGTGGATCTCCACGGCATACAATACCACAAAGAAGGCCTCTCCTAAGGACCGCAGTGACTGGGCATGGGGAAAATTCCTACATGGAGGCCTGCCTGATGCCCACTGCATTATGTTTTAGGCATCAGGCAAAGACTTTTTTATTCTCTCAGGTATTGCTATAGTTTGTATTTTAAATCTGGAGGGATGCTGTATTTCAATCTATGCTGTTTTTACGGATATTGTACAAATTATGTATTGGTTTTGATTAAACTATTGTACATCTTATTGTTGTGGTTACATTTTATTATTGTGCTTTTTGTTTTAACAATATTGTTAACCAACGGGGAACAGATATTACGAAGGGCAGTATATAAATGCTTATATATATATATATATATATACACACACACACATACACACACACACACACACACACACGTGTTAAAAACATCCATCACCTTAGACTCTGATTACAGACATACAACAAGAAAGGCATCAGGGTACTTCCCATGCCTACTGACACTGGAGAAGGATGTGTAAATGCGCTCCCTAATTTGCATCCTCACTTGTCCAAAAACTATTCTATCTCTTGCAAAAGGAAAGATATCTTGACTAGCCCTTGCTCTGATCTGCTCATGCTTTAGAAACTTTGGGAGTGGGATGGGTTTCTGGACATCATTCATTTACCTATCTGACATATGATTCTCTCATACTGGTGTTTTATGTGACTTAAAGAAATGACTATCAGATGATATTTTCTAATCCCTTAGTAAAAGTGGAGAAGGGGGAGAACAAAGATGTTATTTAGCACCTAATTCAAGAAAGAAAGAAAGAAAGAAAGACGCCATGGAAGTGGAAGAACTGAATTTCAGGCCATGCAAAGGGACTTCATGACAGCGTCTTGTGTATTTGTACTTTGGCAAAGAAAACCAAGCATCAAATATATGCACACTAAATCAATTGCAAAGGGCACAGGCATTCATGATTTATCACTTGACCCTTTAAAATACACAAGAACAACAATCAGGAAAGGACTGGGCATCCATCACCTGCATACATTTTAAAAGGACAAATGGTGAAGGGGAGACCATGTATACACCTTTCACAATGTATTTGACATACACATATTTTGTGCTCTGGAACAGGTACAATGTTTCAGGGTTAGGCCCAAGATCAAGAACAGGAGCTCCGTGTGGTCTGCACATTCAGCAATGATTAGTCGAAACATTAGGAACAAAGATAAAGGCAAAGTCTGGGGAAAACAAGGTCAGCAGCTAGGATTAATTAAGAATGTGAAAGCAAAGCATCTCATAGGAAAACTTAGTTGTTAATAAAAGAATCTGTCAGAGGGTTAGTGCAATAGGAACCAGGAGCAAGACTCAGGCACAGGATGAGCTGAGGAGGGTGGGGGTGCAGTAGGTCAAAACGTAGCAGGAATATGGTGTAAACAAGGGCTATTTATCAATTTAGTTTATGTACTTGGTGTCCTGCTCTTCAGTCTAAAGATTTTCAGGACAGCTTACAATTAAATAAAACAAACACATTTTAAAAGCACTAGGACCAGCAGCCACAGAACAAAACAAGAAAGAAATCTCCAAGTTAAAATGAGACTAAAACTAACACTAAAAGGCTGAATAGAAATATCTTCACGGGGCGTGGCCTAGCAAAACATGGGATAGGTCGCAAATCCTTCATCCTCCGAAAGAAGCAGTGAATTAACTGTAAATTCCCTATCTTAAAAGAGCGATTTGTTATATACAAGTCTGCTAAGGAGAGGGGAAAGCTTGCTAAAGAGACTGCAGCTGGAAGAAGATTTATGATTTTATAACCGGCTTGGCAGAGGGAGGTGACGGACCGACAGCCTTGAAGTACGGTGAAGGTAAATAAAAGACGTATATACAATGCTGGCTGATTGAATGGACGCTAGAACGATTGCTAACTTTTAGAAAAGAGCTTTTTAAGCTTTGGAAAACTTTTAAGCTTTCAAGCGTGGAAAGACTGCTGGTTGTATAACTGAGTGGCTGAGAGGAGGGGCTAACTCTACCCGAGGAGAAACGAAACTAAACGTTTCAGCCGTGGCAATTAAAAGAACAATTAAAAGATTATAAGTGACTAAAAGGCTGTTCGGGAGACAGAGAAGCCAGAGGGAGTGACTGAGGGAAAGAGATTTTGATCCCTGGCTTGAAGTGGCTGTGTGCTTATCGGATAGGCTTGAATAGTGGATGATTTATGAGCAAGAAGAAAATAACTTCTTGGAGTCGATCTAAGGGAGATCGTCCGTCCGATAGAAGCTACAGACTAGTCCGTACTGATAAAATGTCAGATAAGGATTCTGAAAAGACAAAAAAGCAATCCCCTAGTCATGCCGGAAATGCCAGTGCTAAGACTGGAATTAAGCCAGGTGCAATTCCTAAAACAACCACAGGGAGGCAAGCTGACCCAACAGATGAGCTGATTCAGACTATCCAAAAGATGCTGGATCTGGCCATTTTAAAGCAAGATGGAAATATCGAGCAGGCTTTATTGAAGCAAGAAGAACGATTGGCTAAAAGGATTACCGATTCGCAACAGCAACTCTTGGCAGGACTTCAAAAGGTGGAGAAAGAAGTTGGAGCTTTGCAGGAAGAAACTGGAGAACTAAAGGTTCTATATAAGAAACAAGAGGAACAGCTAACGCATCAGGATTTACGGCTTATCGCGATGGAAGACAGAGACCGAAGAGCAAATATACGCATAAGATCTTTTGGGGAGCAGCAAGGGGAGACCCTTAATAGTATAAGAGAATTAATCTTGGCATGGGTCAAACAGCTGGCGCCACAGGAAGATTGGAGAATGGAAGATATTGAGCGGGCCCATAGAGTGGGATTTGGAAAGACAAGAGAGTTCCCAAGAGACATTATTGTGAAATTTGCTAATTATTACAAAAAAGAAAAATTAATGCAAGCAGTTAGAAGTCAAGGTCAACCAACGCTTCAAGCAACACCAATTGAGGTCTTCCAGGATTTGTGCCCCCAAACGGTGCAGTGGAGGAAGAGCGTTAGAATCTGCACAGGGGCATTGAAGAAGAAATCGATTTCCTATAATTGGGGATACCCAGTTTTCTTGAGATTTAACTGGAACGGGAAGCAGCAAAGAATTACATCTTGTGAGCAAGGAATCGAGCTATTGGAGGAGCTGGGCATAATGGATGCCACATCGGCTGGAGGAGAGAAGCAAGACGAAGGCGCGGCAGGAGGGAGTAATGAATAGCAGATACGGAGGGAGGGTAGACGTTATCCCGGAATGTTGGGCCGAGTTCCCCCCCCCTAAGAGTTCTAAGAAGATTGGGACCAATGCCCAGGAAGCTGGTGAGGAGGGGGGTGATAATGGGGGTGAATGTGGGGGGGAGGGTTAGGGAGGGGGGGGAATGTGTTACACAGAGGGAGACCGACTTAAAGATGTGTGTGAAAGTGAGAGATGGAAAATAAACTTAGATTGGCAACATTGAATGTTAAAGGGCTAGGAACAGTAATAAAAAGAAAAAGAATTGAAATGTTATTAAAGAACAAAAAAATAGATGTAATTTTTTTGCAGGAAACTCATCAGGCCAAAGATGGAGTTAATGAGCTTCGAATGAGGGAGGTGGGCGTTTACGAGAAGGCATATGGAACTTCGAAATCGAGAGGGGTGGCAATAATAATTTCAAAAACATGTGGTATAACTATTCAAAGTGTAAAGAAAGATAAAAACGGGAGGTTTCTTATTATGTTCTGCAAGTTGGGAGAAGAGGAATATGTATTGGTGAATGTCTATGCTCCAAATGGGAAACAAATGGATTTTATTGATGAAGTATTTAACGTGTTGGGAGAAGTGGGTAAAAAGCATATTGTGATGGCAGGTGACTTTAATATGGTACTAGATATAGGGAAAGATAGGGATAACATACTAAAAGATACTAAGAGGGTGGGGAAGACAGAGTTAAGCAAATTAATGGAAGGGAAAGAATTAATGGATGTGTGGAGAGTTTTAAGAGGGGAAGAAAGGAAGTATACCTTCTATTCACAGAGATTCAAGAGCTATTCAAGGATAGATTATATTTTTGTATCAAAAAATTTGTTACCCAAAATTATAGATTGTGATATTGGAGTTATCAAGGTTACTGACCACGCGTTAATGATAATGGATAGGGGTGTGCACGGACCCCCCGGATCGGATCGGGACCCGGATCGGGACCTCCAATTTTGTCCCGGACCGGTTCGGACAAAATCGGAGGCCCCCCGGACCGGATCGAGTCCGATCCCGACCCAAAAATCGTACATTTTTGGATCGGCCGCCATTTTTTTCCCCATAGACTTGCATTGCAATGCAAGTCTATGAGGAAAAAATGGCGGCGGGTGGGTAAGGGGGGGCCTAACTCCCTCCCCCCCCGGGGCCGTCCGCTGTGGACGGCCCCGGCAGGTAAACCCCCTCCCCCGCGCTCCCTACCCCCCCTGGGGCCGCCCGCTTCCATCCGCTGGCGCCCGCGGGCGCCAGCGGATAGAAGCGGACGGCTCCGGGGGGGGGGGTAAGCCCCCTTCCCCGCCACTGCTTACCTTCTCGGCCCGTCCGGCGCCGGCGGCTACTACCAGCGGGCTCCGCGGCCTACTCTCGAGTAGCGCGCCGGGTGATGACATCACCCGGCGCGCCATCCTAGAGCAGGCCGCGGAGCCTGCTGGGAGTAGTAGGCGCCGGCGCCGGACGGGAGCCGCCGGGCCGGGCAGGTAAGGGCCCCCCTCCCCCCTCCCCCCTCTGCGCGCCCCCTCCTCCCCTCCACGCACCCCCTCCTTACCTTTCCGGCCCGGCGGCTCCCGTCCGGCGCCGGCGCCTACTACTTCCAGCAGGCTCCGCGGCCTGCTCTAGAGTAGCGCGCCGGGTGATGACATCACCCGGCGCGCCATCCTAGAGCAGGCCGCGGAGCCTGCTGGGAGTAGTAGGCGCCGGCGCCGGACGGGAGCCGCCGGGCCGGGCAGGTAAGGGCCCCCCTCCCCCCTCCGCGCGCCCCCTCCTCCCCTCCACGCACCCCCTCCTTACCTTTCCGGCCCGGCGGCTCCCGTCCGGCGCCGGCGCCTACTACTTCCAGCAGGCTCCGCGGCCTGCTCTAGAGTAGCGCGCCGGGTGATGACATCACCCGGCGCGCCATCCTAGAGCAGGCCGCGGAGCCTGCTGGGAGTAGTAGGCGCCGGCGCCGGACGGGAGCCGCCGGGCCGGAAAGGTAAGGGCCCCCCTCCCCCCTCCGCGCGCCCCCTCCTCCCCTCCACGCACCCCCTCCTTACCTTTCTGGCCCGGCGGCTCCCGTCCGGCGCCGGCGCCTACTACTTCCAGCAGGCTCCGCGGCCTGCTCTAGAGTAGCGCGCCGGGTGATGACATCACCCGGCGCGCCACCCTAGAGCAGGCCGCGGAGCCTGCTAGTAGTAGTAGGCGCCGGCGCCGGACGGGAGCCACCGGGCCGAGAAGGTAAGTGCCCCCCTCCTCCCCCCCCCCGCTGTCCACTTTCATCGGCGGGCGCCCGCTGGCGCCCGCCAATGGAAGCGGCGGTGGGCGCCAGTGGGCGCCCGCCGATCCGCCGATCCGCCGAACCGGTTCGGAGCTTTTTCGGACCGGTTCGGATTGGATCGGCCGATCCAGCTGCGGGATCGGAAATCGGATAATTTATCCGATTTCCCACTGGACCGGACTCGGATCGTGGATCGGGTCCGATCCAGTGCACATCCCTAATAATGGACATGGAAACCAAAAAAGATTATAGACAAGCGAAGAGATGGAGATTGGATGTAAGGTTGCTGAATAAAAAAGATATAATGGAGAAGATAAAGAAAGAATTGCAGGAAATATGGGAGATTAATGAAAAAGAGAATAACCGGCAGGACATATTGTGGGATACAATGAAAGCTGTGGTAAGAGGGATTTGTATTAGGGAAAGTTGTACATTAAAAAAACAACAGGAAGCCCAAAATAAAAAGATTGAAGAGGAGGTAAGGAGTTTGGAAGATAAGTTAAAGGAGACAAAAGATAAACGCCTAATTGCCCAAATTCAAGCTAAGAAAAAGGAACTAGAGAAAGAAGAATTAGAACAAGTACAAAAAAATTTGTTGTATTTAAAAAGAGATTTTTTTGAATATAGCAATAGGAATTCAAAGATGCTGGCCAGATCCACACAGTTAGAAAAGGCTAAGAATATGATAGGGACAATTAAGGATAAGTCAGGGGATAGTTGTAATTTAATGAAAGATAAATTAAATATATTTAAGGATTTTTATAGTGAATTATATACATCAGGTTCGGGACCGCAAGATAAGGTATTGGAATATGTAGAGAGGAATTGGAAAATAAAATTACAGAAGCAGGATAGGGAATATATGGAAGGTTTAGTTACTGAAAAAGAGATAGAGGGAGTTATTGATAAACTGAAGGGAGGAAAATCACCAGGGATGGATGGTTTGGGGTCGGAGTATTATAAGCTTTTTAAAGGAATTTTAATACCAAGATTAAAGAAACTATTTAATAATATAATAGAGGGGGGGAAGACTCCGCCATCATGGGATCATTCCCTGATTATATTAATTCCAAAACCAGGTAAGGACTTAACGGATCCCGCATCATACAGACCAATTTCCTTAATAAATCAAGATTCAAAGATATTTACAGCAATATTGGCAAAAAGAATGGCTACATTTATTTGTAAATATATTAAAAAAGATCAGTGTGGATTTATACCGGGTAGGCAAATGTCTAATTTAATGGGAAGAGTACTAAATATAATTAGTATTATAAAAAAAAGGAATTTAAAAGCAGGCTTGCTAGCATTGGACATATTCAAAGCCTTTGATTGTGTGGAATGGCCAGCACTTAAAACAATATTAAAAACATTTGGGTTTGGAGACAAATTTATGGGAGTGATGGATAAGCTGTATAAAAACAATAAAGCGGAAATAATGGTTAATGATGGGTTAACGCAACAGATTACACTAGCCCGAGGAACTAGGCAGGGATGTCCTCTTTCACCGATCTTATTCGCAATAGTAATAGAAATTTTGGCAAATGTAATAAGGGAAGATGAAAGAGTGAAGGGGATAGGGAGAAAAGAGAAGATTAAAATGAATATGTTTGCGGACGATACTTTATTGACCGTAGAAGATCCCCTAGGGAGTGCAGAGGTGATTAAGAAACATTTAAGAGAATTTGGAGAAATTACGGGATTAAAAGTAAATTGGGGGAAGTCAGAAATGATGTTATTTAATTATAATAAGGAAGAGCTGGAAGAAGGTAAGGTTAAGTTGGGTCTTAGACTTAAAAATATAGTACGTTACTTAGGGATTAATATTGATAGAGATTTAGAAAGGCTAGAGGAACTTAATTTGGTAGCTTTAAAAAAACAAGTAGGGGAGAAATTAGAAGTATATAAGAAATTAAAACATTCTTGGTTTGGTAGAATAGCAATTATTAAAATGAAGATTTTACCTAAGATTAATTTTTTGTTTAGAATGTTACCAATTAAAATATCAGATGTAGAGTTGAAAAGTTGGCAAAATATAATTAATGCATATTGTAATGGGGATAAGAAAGCTAGGATTAATAAAGGGTTATGGTATAAGGCTCAAAAGAAGGGAGGTTTAGGACTTCCAAATATTAAGTATTATTATATAGCTAATCAGTTAAGATATGTTATAAGTGGTATTCTAGGGGAGGAAGATTTGGAGTGGTTGGAGACGCAAACCAGGGAAATAGATTATAAATTGAAAAATATTTTTTTTAAAAAAATTCAAAAGAAAGAATTAAAGGGACTGGACAACCCTTTGTTGGTAAATATAGTGGAGATCTGGGAGAAATTTAGGGGGAAGTTGATACCAGGAGATTCACCACTTGCCCCAGTGGTAGTAGTGGAGAATTTCCCAAGAGTGTTAAAAGTGGAGATTGAAGCGAGATTGAAAGATAAGGAAATAATTAAGTTAAGGAAGTGGATGGAAAATTTGAAGGATAATGAGCAAATTAAAGAGCTATTGATAGGTCTAAAATCAGCATGGTTTAAATGTATACAATTAGGGAAATGGACTCAGGAATGGAAACTGAAAAATAACAAGTGTAGAAATAATACAAGATTTGAAGATTTAATAGAGTCAAAAGGTAGGAAAGAAGAAAAGAAAATTAAGAAAGGGTTGACTAGTGAGATATATAAAATATTGATAGAGGAAGAGTTTCAAAATTCACTTAAAGCAATAAAAAAGGTTTGGGAAGAGGATGTGAATGGAGAAATTAAGGAATACAACTGGGAGAGGTTGTGGAATGCAAGAATGTTAAAATTGTTATCGATCAGAATTAAGGAGAATTTTTATAAGGTATTGTGGAGATGGTATCTAACACCGGTTAGATTTCACCAGATAGACAAAAAAATATCTAAAAATTGTTGGAGGGGATGCCAGAAGGTTGGAACTTATTACCATATGTGGTGGAGCTGTGAATATGTACAAAAATTTTGGAAAAGGGCATTTGAAGAAATAAGTGAAATAATTGGAAGTAAAGTGGAATTAAACCCGAAGCTTGCTCTACTAGCAATATGGGATAGAGGGGAAGAGGACAAAAATAAGAGAGAATTGATAAACAACCTCCTGACACCTGTTAGACTAATGATTGCAAAAAATTGGAAAGGACAAGGAAGCTATACAATAGAAGAATGGTATAAAGAAATATGGGATATGGCTTTGAATGATATGCTGACTTGTAAAATGAAATTAAAGAGGGGAATGTCCGGTAAAAATGATTTTGGGGAAATATGGAGTCCCCTATTGGAATATGTATTAAGATTGGGGAAGGGACAAACACCTTCAAAAGAGTCGATAAATTTCTGGATAGAATAAAAGATTAAGAGAAGGTCTCATGGTGTGGGGGCGCACGGGGGGGATTGTCGTGGATTATGTATGTATTTTATGTTATTATTATGTTGAAATTAATAAAAATTATTTCAAAAAAAAAAAAAAGAAATATCTTCACCAGGTATCAAAAGGCCAAGTGAAGTGGCACCAGGCAAGCCTCCCTGGGGTGAGCATAGCACAGCTGGGGTGCCATAAACGAGAAAGCCCTTTCCCTGAGTCACTACCCAACTGTAAAATCAACTTTGTGCTTCAAAGTGCTGACAAAACTAGCTGTTCCTTAAAACTGTCAAATGCTAATCGCTGAACTCTCAGACTCAGTGTTCTTCAAGTGTAACACTCTTATGTTAATTGGCAGCCTTTGGCCAGGTCTTTGCTAGCCAGTTTTAGAGTTCTGTGAAAAATTCCCTGATCTGTAGTAACTCAGATGTAGATTTTTACTAATACATGCAGGTTATCTCATTGTATGGTTTAGCGGCAGCTGGTGCCCATTGGGGCTGGTGGGGCCAGTGAAAGCCAGTAGAAGATCATGAGTGGAACTCATCAGCTGCACACTGCAGGAAATGTACCTCTTTGTTGGGGAATCTCTCTGCCACACGTGGGTGGGGGACAGGCAGGGGGGCACTACCCCATTCACCCCAAACATAGAGGTGTGCACACTGGAGCACATGTACCTGTTTGTTGGGAATCTCTATGCAACATGTTGGTGGGTCACTGCCCCATTTGCCCCAAATATAGAGCTGCCTCTGGTATGGTTCAGGGATGCAGTAGGTAACTGGCTCTAACTTGGAGCCTCCACTTTGAATCTGGCTCTGCCCCCATCCACAACCCCACAAAGCAACTATTTTGTTCCCAACTCTACTTGGTGGAACTCCGCTTCTAGCAAAAAAAACAAAGTAGTTCCTGCATGTCTGGTCTGCTCACCTCTACAGCAGCCTATCTAAGGTATGATACCCAGCTTAAGCTTTGGTGGCCATGCTGTATTTTGGAGACAAATACAGACTACTTTTGAACTAGATTTTAGAGACCAAAGATAAGGGAAAGGTAGATTCGGATATCTCTTACTTAACTAGATTCCTGGTTTCCCATAATGATATATTTCTTGCCCACCACATCGAGCCACTAAATTAGCAATACAAAAACAGAAAGAAAAAGTTTTCAAATCAAATATAAATTCTAGTAAATGTCTGTTTAACATCTGTACTACAGAGGCAGAAACGCAAAGGGCTATTTAAATGTCACTTGTGAAAAGAACCTGACTGCAAATGAACAAGAGGCAGCAACAACAGTAACCAACGTTACTAAGAAACCAAACACATTCAGCAATATATGGGCTACCAGAAAGGTCAAACAAAGCCAACTGAGCAAGGAACTGTGCTGCTTTGGATCTTTGTACAGAACAAATGCATTAGCAAGTTACATCAACTGCA
Source organism: Anniella stebbinsi (assembly GCA_029215795.1). Taxonomy (NCBI): domain Eukaryota; kingdom Metazoa; phylum Chordata; class Lepidosauria; order Squamata; family Anniellidae; genus Anniella; species Anniella stebbinsi. The sequence continues at coordinate 44,053,148 of JARDYH010000007.1, read as the reverse complement.
CAACGCTGAAAAATCACTCTGAAAATAAAAAGAGTTGGCCGCAACAGAGTGGGAAACAGAGGCACTGCATACGCTGATTGCTGATACTGAAGTGTTTGACCTAGTTGGCAATGCCATTAAATGCCCAGTCACAATAATTAAAAAACCTGCACACAAAAGTACAAAGACAGGGGCCTGAAAGACCAACATCTTTAGAAACCATGTTTTGAAAAAAATGAATATGCTCCATTGAGAAAGGCACAGGCCTGGTAGACACATGCAGCAGAATGACGTGGTAGAATGACGTGGTACTTTTAAACATTCCCTGCCAGTAGTAAAACAGCACAGCAGGCAAAGGGTCAGATCAAACCTTTGTCCCTAATGTACTAGTTTTCTGTTTATGGGGAAATTTTGACATTGGGGTACGTTCAAAATAAGATGAAGTGGTGTAGTCTATTCTATTATCACATTTACCCACATGCATAGACCAGTTGTATAGATTGGGGTTTTAAAAAGCTAACAAAAACATGTTTTCCAGCCATTTTTTTTTAAAAAAAAAAGCTCTATAAGGAAGACTATTTCATATTACAATTGTTGCATTTGTACTGGCTGCATTTCTATTGAAGTGGACAAATAGATTTCTTCATTACTAACAATAATAATAATAATAATAATAATAATAATAATAATAATACATTTATTTCTTACCAGCCTCTCCCTTTGGATTGGGGTGGGGAACAACGTTAATACAATAACAATATAGATTAAATACATAAATTAATTAAAAGAGCATATAAAACAATCAACACATTTTAAAATTCTTGGTTTAAAGTTCATCTGGGTAGGCCTGCCAGAAGAGGCTAGTTTTTATGACTGCCTTAAACTCAGAGTGTTAAATTGACGACTCTCCTCCAGCAGGCCATTCCAGGTTCTGGGGGCAACAGAAGAAAAGGTCCTCTGGGTAACAGTTGTCAGCTTAGTTTTGGCTGACTGAAGTACATTCTCCCCAGAGGACCTGAGTGTGTGGGGCAGATTGTATGGGAGAAGGCAATCCCACAGGTAACCTGGACCCAAACCCTGTAGGGCTTTAAAGGTAATAACCAACGCTTTGTATTTCACCTGGAAACTAATTGGCAGAACTGAAAACAACATCAAGGGTGTGACCTGCTGAATGTGTGGGTCCAGAGACCAGTTGGGATAGGCCCATGTTTGTCGTGGATGCCATGAACTCCTGAGCTGCACCTGACAAACTGGTCCCAAATAGGATGTTGAAGACGCCCAGGACCAAAAGCCTGGGTGACTCTAACACCAGCTCCGAGACCAGTTCCATGAGCTCGGACAGGGAATCTTGACAGGCAGCGGGGTGGCCAGTACACTAACAGAATCCCTAGTCTATCCCTGGTTTTCAGACTCAGGTATACACACTTGAGATGATTCAATTCCCGGACAGGAAATCTGGTCAGGTTAAGGTTATCTTCGTAGACCACAGCTACTCCGCCCCCCTGCCCACTTTCCCTCACCTGTTCACTAACACAGTACCCAGATGGGAGGGCCTGGGCCCATGTCAGGCCACTGTCATCCCCCAGCAAGGTCTCTGTGAAGCATGCCGGGTCAGCCTCCTCATCTATAAGGAGGTCATAAATAATATTTGTTTTGTTTTTAACTGACCTGGCATTGCATAGGAGCAAGGCGAGGTTCTGTGGGTGGCCTGGTTCATTCTCCAAGATCCCCAGAGCGGCAGGGAGACTGGAAAGTAAGATGGGTGTTAAATATCTATCTCTCCTGCCTCTGTAACGGCACTTCACCCTGCCATCACCATATTTCCCTCTGCCCTGCATAACACATATTGCCGCTCACTTTCTCTCACACATTATGCTTTACAGTACACACAATAGCAAACAAAATACAAGAATACAATTATCAGTGAAAATTTAACAATTAAGTAGCTCAATTTGATACTTCATTCAACCAATCAATCATACACATCAACTAGCTCAATCATAGATGGTAGTTTGTGGTAATAACCAGCCACTGGTCACAAAAAGGACATCAGGCTAGCTAATCCACTAGCAATATAAAAGTATTTCCCAGTCATTCAATCATTCCCATTCATCTCTCACATGGAGCCTCACATACATTCCTCCCCTCTGTCTCTCACCCAGAGGGTAACCCACTTCAAACCACTGCTGAGATACTTTATTATTCATGCCCAACGCGTTTCGGCCTATGTTGTTTTTTTAAGGCCTTCTTCAGGGGGTTGGTAAGAGATGTCTGTAGAAATCTCTTAGCAGGATGATAAGTCTCCTATGATATTCACTGGCAATATTCCTCAGTATCTCAGCATTCTGAGAACCTGCTTCTCTTCTTATTTTTGGCCTGAATGGATGCTCTCCTCCTTTTGGTTTTTCCACTTCAAACCACAACAGGCTCTCACCCTGAGCAAAAGAAGCAGTCCTAACGCACACACACACACACACACACACACACACACACACACACAGAGCCATAGACTAGCTAAATCTCTCAATCCTGAAGGTTGGATGTTGGGTTATTCATCTTTTTGAAATGACGACTACAACTTTTGAGAAGGGCAGAACCAATAATCAAGTCTAAAAGCTCTGATAGATGACTTTGACTGAAAACCTTTGACAGGCTATTGCTTCATCTAACATAATTGGTGCCCTCCAGATATTTTGGACTACAACTTCCATGAGCTCAAGCCAAAATTGTAGGCCAAAATATCTGGAGGATGTTTGGCTGCCTAATGTAACTATTGCAATTTCCCTGCTCTTTAAAGGACCCTGTGCACAACCTCCATTTTTGAAAGTGGAGACTTCTCCAGAAGTGTCTGCTTTGTCCAAGACCTCAAGTCTGTAAACTTTGTGGTGTATTGGTCAAAACAGTAGAGGTGACATCTCCCTTCTGTTGTGTACTTGATCCCCTCTTAATGGCCTGTAGTGTATGGAGACATATGTCCTATGTATTCTACTGTCTGGAAATGCTGTTTTGCTCAAACGATTTACCACCATCATTATTTTATTTCTCTATTATCTCCCTGCAGCAAACAGCTATAGGATGAACAAGGTAATGTCTCAAATTAGAGATTCTCAAGACTTCATAAATTCAAAACATTGTCCCTGAGGAACTCTTGAGAACTCTTGAGAGACATCATTCTCTGCTGAAAAAATACCAGATGGAGGAAACCAAATTCGGAAACATTCCTGTTATTTCTATCAATTATTATTATTATTGGACCAAGTTTATCTGAGGGGGCATTTAGGATACAAAGACATCACAACTATATATTATACTTTTTGAAGGAAGTATAAACTATTTTTTATGCCAGACGGTGCTCTTTCCAAGTGCTGATTAGATTGACCATATAATATCTTGCTGAAGGAGCAGTAGAGCAGAATTTGAAAAATGTAACCAATTTTCTACTGTATCCTGACCAAGAGAGAGAGGGAGAGGCAGAGGAAGAAAGAAAGATTGGTGAATCAAAATTCCTAGGACATCCATGGCTTCATCGTTTGGAAGTGTGACATTTTCCCAAACATAAGACTGCTTAACCTAGAGGTGGAACCAGGTTGAATAGAAGGAAGAGATGAAAATTAACTGAGGAGATTTACTGAGGCCTAAGGTGGCATTTCACTGAACAGAGAGCCACCCAGACAGCTTTTGGAGTAGAAATATAGTAAATAAATAAATAAACTGTTTAACACTGGAGAGGGACTTTAGACTAGAGTTTACTTGGTATGAGTTAGTTTGGATTTCTCTTTTGCCCAAGGACCTGAGCCAAAAGAACAATAAGAAAGGAATTTGAACTAAACTTTAGGAGGAACCCTGACAGTACAAACTGTTCGACAGAAGAACAGACTATCTCAGAAGGTGGTAGTAGACTCTCCTTCATAAGACATTTTTAAGCAGCTACCAGGGTTGCTTCTGCCATTTTCAAATTGCAGGCAGAGAAGTTATTGTTTCCTGCAGTATAAGTGAGTGCAAAATGCACATAATTAAGGCATTCTGTATAAGAAAAGATGCTAATTGGTAAGTGAGGACTGCAAAACTGGAAGAAACGTCTCAGCTTCATAGTGATGTATTCTGTTTGTTTATTTTTTTAATGCTGATAACCCACTCTAAAACGTTCCCTCCTTATGTTATTTGGTTGAATGAAGTGTGGGTGTTATTCTCAGTGGGATGGGCTCATGTGAAAACCTGCCCCCACGCCAAAAAACATATTTGTGTTGACTCATTTCAAACTCTGCTGACAAGCTTTAAAGAGAACACAGCCCTGGTTATTCTGTTCCAAAATGTCCATCTTCCTATGGTCATTGTTGTTAAAGAACAACTATTGGAAGTGGTTACTCAGTGGCTTAAGCGATACCACTGTTGCCAAGCCTCGAAGGCAATCCATCTATAGAGCAGGGAAAGTTAGTCTCCCCCATCAAATGTATGTGCTGCCCTCTCAAAAGCTTCCCCAAGAAGGGCAGATATCATCTTGACCTTTTTCCCCATGCTACTTCATGCTTTTGGAGAATGCAGGCCTGCTCTGGGAGAGGGAGGAACACAATATTTTCTCTTCTATTCTGCAGCATTATGGAAATAATTGCATCAAGTTGATGTTATATAACACAACAGAAATGGATTAGAAGTTCTTGGGGTCCATGTTCAAACATTTTACACATTCACATGCATTTATATATGTACACAACCATGCCACTATGAACTGTGTTTTCATTTTAAGATTCCAAATATTATGTAACAAATAACCACACACGTATATGAACAGGATTACATTACTATTTAAACCTGTCTTGCAATTAGGATAACAAAATTTACTAGCTCATTAAAAAAATCTAATATTTCATATTTCCCAGTGCAACTAAATAGTTCAACAATACCCACTATTCCCATTATTGACATGCCCAACCATCCATTCTGGCTGCAGCTCCATTCTAACAACATAATCTACCCTCTCCTATGTACCTCGCAAAGACCTTCAGTTTTTGCTGCTCAGTGCGCACTCCCTATAGATTATAGCCTACTTAATTCCTCTTACATTCTTCTGTAGCCAATTTTTTTTTCAAATTTTGTACACTCATCCTACCTCTAGCCTATAAGAAAACCAGGACTCCTGTTCGGCACCTGTAGCTTAACAGACCCAAGCCTTTTAGGATCTGCTGGCCATTCCTATTCATAAAGAAATATTTGCCATCACTATCAAAGCCACAAGGTTGAGCTATTGGGATGCTACCTTTCAGAAATTCCAAAGTATAATGCCTTTACAAAATTCCTAGTGCTAAACATAAAATAAAACCTAGAATGGGTCTGACCAGATCTGAACATCTAACTTCATATTTGCTGTTCTTGGCCTAGTATGGACTGAAAACTGTAAGTAAAATTACATGTCCATTATTTAATTCCATCGCTCCTTACAACAGGTAAACATCATAGTCGCTACATCTATTGGCATAATCACTTTATGAATGAAAAATATGGCTATTGTAGTGATGGTGATTATATGTGATGTATAGATGCACACTTCCCTGCCCCACTTCTTTTGTATGCGTCAACACAGTTCATGATCACACAACCCTTGAAACCCCCCCCCTTTAGATTTTAGCTCTTCGGGCTGTCTCTCATATTGTTTTCAGCTATGGCTTTCAATTAATTCGGTTTGAGGATACATGAACAAAATCTGCCAAGGATAGCAAGACCTTTTTGCTAGCTATGCATTCTTTTATTTTGTTTTGTTTTGTTCATCTTCAACCACTCATTAAACTGGCAGTGACCAATCATTCACCACCGCCACCAATGACCCCTGACTCAAAGAGAGGCCAATACCTGAATGGTCCATGGAGAATGACTTCTCTGTTGCTGTTCTCCTTCGGGGTGGTCCCTTTAGGACTGGTAGAGGGCAGCATGGCAGGACAAAGTTAGCCTTATGGTCTGATGAACACCCCTTCCAGCTTTCAATTCCCCCTCTTTATGCATGTGTACTTTCTTTCTTTTTAAGGTGGGTGCGGTTTAAATCATCACAGCCACTTGTGGCAATGAGAGTCTTGGCCATGCAGGTTTTAAATTGAATTGAAACTAAAATTACAGAAGAGCCACATTTGGTACGAAGTGGGGGATAGACATGTGTTTCTATAGCAACTAGCGCAGTAAAAAGTCTCCCAGTGTAATCTCAATGTGTTAAAAGCTACAGAAAACAAGGGTGGGGGATTAGCTTTCGCGAAACTAATCATTTCCTAGGTGGGAACACAAAAACCAAACACAGCTATGTTGGCCATGAGAAAAATGCCAAAATCCATATAGTGTAATATCTTTATTAGGCCAACTCAAAGATCACCAAAAGAAAAAGAAAAAAAAAAAAGAAAAGTTTGCAAGCTTTTGAGATCTCAGGATCTTTTCATCAGGCAAGATGTTACAAAAAACAGGTTTGCAGGAGGAGGCGGGATACGAGGGGGAAAAGAGAAAAATGGCTGATTGGATGCTGTAGTCAGGACGTCTACATACAGAACCAAACTTTAGACTGAGATATGGCCTTTCCTAGAGGATACAGTAAGACGGTAGAAAAATAATTACATTAGACTAATAAACTTCAATATCTCTAGGGCTCAGGGGCTGATGAGGGCATAAGCTGATGTACCAAATTCTGTTTGCATATCACACATGTAGACAGTTTTGGGGAACAAATAACTCTATGGGAAATTTCCACATCAGCCCTAGTACATAGTTTAATGCAGTGAGCCTATCTCCCTTTCTAGTACTCGAAGAAAGTGATTTTGCTGGTGCTTAATGTTTGGGGCCAGTATTGCATATGGTAGATATGCAAAAATTCAGGCAGGTTTAACTCAGCTGTCAGTAATAAAAATCTATTGTTAAGCACCCAAGTGTCAGAGCCTCTCCTCAGATCAGAAGCAGTAGATAGTGCAGGAAGACTTTAGCATTTGAACTGCCTGTTGAGTGAGTGACACTGTGTCATGTGTCCCATTAGGAGATGGGTATCGAGAAAAGGCAGCAGAAATTGCCAGCTGTCACCAGGGAGGACTTACTACTTCGCTAAAGAAATATTCAACCGGGAAGATATGAAGTACTGCAGCTTACTTAATTTGCAGCTGACATCTAAAACTAACTGTGTGTGCTGTGCTCCTCTAAGAAACTGACTCACCTGCTTTCCCCACCATCCACATTCTAGCTAAGAATGACAAACTCCTTGAACCTCCCCATGCATCCCTCTTTGCTTAAGCAACATGTTGACAATCAATTTATTGAAATGTACATCAGCTCTTGGCTGCCCACTGTTTAATTTGGAGAACAGTCAGCAAGGGGGTAGTGGGGAGAGACTGGTTAGACTAGCTTTAAACCCAACAAGCAATAATGCTGTCCTGCCTCTAATTTTTTTATATCTCAAAGAACAGTACAAATTATACCACCGTTTGCCTCTCCTTAGGATGTTCATTTTCTGGGACAGGCTGATTTCATATAGCCTTAATTGTTAACACAAGAGTCTAGTTCATATTGAGAGGGGTACATGTGACAGAGGCTCTGGCTTAGTGGTACAGTTGCTCTTTGGCACATCATGGAAGCTACGGCAGCCAGAACTGCCAGTGACATCCATGAGGAAGGAGGGCAACTCCATCAAACCCTCTCCTATGATTAGAGATGCAGGAGCATCCTGGAAAGAGCTGTGCATTTGCAAATGCCTAAGTGGAGCATTTGCAAAAGCTCAAACATTTTGCAAGTACCCAGTTTGAGCACTCACATAATGCCCAAGGATGCTCATGGAGTGCTTACCTCCACCACTTTCCCCTGCCCAGCTCAACAACTTAACTGTGGATAGGGGAGGAGGAGAGGGAGGAGGTTGGTGGTGGCAGGCACTCCAGATCCATGTGGAGCATCCATTCTCACCAGGGATGAGACTTGGGTCAGATCTACACCAAGCAGGATATAGTGGTATGAAAGCGGTAAATAAAAGGCAGGAGCTACACTACTGCTTTATAGCGGTATTGAAGTGCACTGACAACTGTTGCGGCCCATAGACTCATATCATCTACCGCTATATCTTGCTTGGTGTGGCTCCTGCCTTTTATATACCACTTTCATGCTGCTTTCATACCACTGTATCCTGCTTGGTGTGGATCTGGCCCTGGACTTTTAAGATCCAGGATTCCAAGTGGGAAAACGATGTCATTCCTGCCAATGTTTCCAAAGAGGGGGGCGGGGAATTGAAAAAGGGAAAGGGAAATGTGTGCAGCAAATTATAAGTGGAAGGCATGGTTAGATATGAAGAGAAAGGGGAGAGAGAAAAAAGCAGAAACTGACATATAAAATTGAAAAAGAAGTAAAAAAAGAAGTAGGTCCAATGTAGCAGGCTGGGCTCAAAAGTGAATCTCACAACTGACATTTAACGTTGTTTTTAACGTGTTATTATGCTTTTATGTGAAGTATGGTTTCGATTTTCTAGACCTTTTGTCAACTGTCTTGGTTGGCTTCAGAAAGATGGTATGGAAATACAACTATTCACACACACACACACGTGTATAACTGCTGATAAGAACGCTTGGTAAGTATATACATGCATAACTTGAGTTACTAGAAAGTACAGTTCTAGTACTAGTTGAAAAGGCCGAGTTCTGCTAGGATCTGAACCAGTTGAAACATTTCTAACTTATTGAGTTCTTGTTATGGCCAGGCATTATTGCACACCTTTGCAACCCTACAGCTATAGTGACAATACCTGACAGAGCAAAAATGCCAGGGCTGACTAAAGTAGTATATATCATTCAAGACAGTCTCCTATGGAATCATGCTGCCAAAGGGCATAGAGAAGGAGCGGCTTTACTGGCAGCTCTCACTCCTTTTCTGGAAACTAGCAATTACAAAGTGCCCTGAAGCAAGCAGACTAATAGTTCTAAATTTAAAAAATCTAAATGCTGATTTTGAAGCTTAATCTTAAGCATGTTGCATTTCAGAACGTTGTGATGGTAGCTAGTTAGCAAGATCATTTGGGAAAGCACACACACACACACACACACACACACACACACACAGAGTGTTTACCTGCACTGTTTGCCCAATCCCACACTGCAGCAGAAATAATGGTCTGTCACAGTTTTCATGCCAGCAGAGTCTGTGTGGCATTGCCCCATGTCACTCATGTCACCATCTAACCTCCTTCTGCCACATGTTTACATTTCCCATGTGGCAAAGGAAAGAGCCAGAACAAAGACTATTGAACAAAAAAGCAAATAAAAATGTGGACAGATGGAAACTTGTCACTCACACTCTTCCTTCTCCAATCCAACATAACAATTTGCATAAGCAACAATATCAAAGTTAGTCATGTATTTAAAAAATGTTGCTGCTGTTTGGAGATTATAAAAATCTGTCACATTCTCCAAAACAATTCACCATAGGATTGTGGCAGCAAATAGATACAGGTGTACTCAGCAAAATGTGTTCAATTGAAAATACAAAATGGTCCAGATTTTCCACTATGCATTACTATGACGGGGAGGGGGCGCACAGGAAGAGAGCTCCAGAGCTGTAGGTCAATCACCAAGAATCTCTGACTATGTGACCTTTCTGTTCAAACATAATGGGTTGGAAGCAGATTTAGTCATGCTTAGAGGAGACCCATTGAAATCAATGGGACAAGTCATGATTAACTTTCAATGGGTCTACTCTAATTGGGTCTGGATCCAAACCCATAGAATGAATTGCATTATACACTATGGATATTAGGCAACAATGCAGTGCCTGGCATGTGGAGAAGGAACAATGAGTTGTCACTGAAGAGCCATGAATGCTTAGCCAACCAGAACTGCAGCACTGGAACTCAGTAAATGAATGTTAGAAGATTGTTCTGCAGAATCCCTCTCTGTGAAGACGCATTAAAGAGGCCCACAGCAGTTGTCAAAGTGCTGACTACCTTCTTTTAGTGCTAGATACAGAAATACAGCAGCTCAATCAGGCCGCCCATAAACAATCCTGTTGGGAGAGCAGATACCTGAAGATGACAACCCTGTGCTATCTATGGTAATGCTATCATATAACAACTTCTAAAAGTGATGTTTCAATTATTTGCGGAAGCCACATTATATTTCACCATGACATATTCTACTGTGCTTCATTTCCCCTAATGCACCAGAGATGGAACAATGGCCTATGAGAAGGTAACGTAGGTTGCTGTTACTCTTAGAATGCAATCATTAATACATTTATTTCTCTGTAAATCTCTCTGAAATCAGATACAGAAGAATGAAAGACTTACTTTGATGGGTACAAGTCCTTCTTGTCTGCTGATCCAAGGCTCTGGAAGATAGAAAAGGATGCCATTAGATCCCAGTTTCTCCCTAGGTACATGCAACACACAATGCAAAAACACAAAACATTACATAGTATGCATGGATAGCTGGTAGCGTTTAAGCATCCACCTTTGGTTCTTGGTTCAAACCCTTTATGTATCAGAAATAAATGAGAGCCACTTCACCCCCAGCAATGGGAGTGGAACAGGACATTTGAGACATAGGCACTACTGGCTATACTGGCTAGTGCTGATGGGAGTAGCAGTCATAAGAACTTAAGAAGAGCCATGCTGGATTAGATCAAGGGTCCTTCTGGTCTAGCACTCTGTTCACACAGTGGCCAACCAGTTGTCGACCAGGAAGCCACAAGCAGGACATGGTGCAACAACTAGTGTATGCAAGCTTACTGCCTCTGATACTGGAGGTTGCACTTAGCTATCAGGAGTAGTAGCCATTGATAGTCAACAACATTTGGAGGGCCACATGTTCCCCACCCCTGATTTCGTGCTACATGGTAAACCCAACCATGGAGGAAAGCTACCTTTTGAACAAGCCCTTAAGCTCAGTTTTTCATACTAGGTAGGAGTGTATGTTACACTACTACAAGCCAAATCATATTTTGGTGGTACCAGCATAGCCAAGCCTCCTGTTTGGGATTGGAAATTCAGCTTGCGTTATTGTCAGTGCCTCAGCTATCCTGTGGAAAATGGGACACCAATATCTATGCCAAACGAGCCACCGTCTTTCATAAATTCCTCACCAAACATATCTCAAAGCACTGGGGGGAAAAGCAAGCTGAGCAGAGAGACAGAAGGGAAGCCTGTAAACTACAACCATAAAAGCAAACAGGGCTGCCAGGGCTAAACCATGTTGAATCACTAGCTAAATTAATGCACATTCTTCAAGCCGCAAAAACTGTCAGAGACCTCAGATATACGCAACCCAGCCTGCCTGTAGAGTTGAGAGAGATTCCCATGAGTTAATCTACCTAAACTGCAACTCATCCATCATCTTTTGCCAACAGACGTCATAATTCCCAAGTAACTTAAGTCTTTGACATAATCTTTAACTGCCAGTCAAGGAATGTAGCATTTTTAAATGCAAAACTCAGTCAGAGTCCAGCAAGAGAATACTACAGCCTGAATTCCATGCACATTAAACATTCATTTGTAAAGACGTAATACTTCACTGTGGACTGTCAATCTAAGTCTTGAGTATGAGCGTGTACTGGATGTGTGTACACATCTGTGCACTTTTCTAGGAGAATCAGTGTGAGATGAGACATACAACACAGTGTGGAATCATAGCAAAAGGAGTATAAAAGCATATGCAAATGCACCAGTGAGGTGTGTAGATTTACACAAATTGTATATTCAGTATCTATAGCAACTCTTGTCATCCACAAAAAGCAGCTGACTGCAGGAGGAGAGAGTTGTACTCATACAACCTTATACTACCACCGGAAATGAAAGGAGGGTTCAAATGCTGCCACTGAAGGCTTATTTCTGTGAGGCTCATTAGGAGAGGATAGCTGTTAAGAGAGGACATCAGCTCTCTTCTGCCCAACATTTTCTGTTCTCATGCTGAGAACCATACCTGAAAAGAAATATTTCCTGAGAAACAGACATGCCTACATGCAGCTCACGGTTGCAAAAATGCCCCTGAACATACAAAAAATAATGACCTGAACCTGAACATACACAGAATAATGGAAAAATCCAGGAGAAGGAAAGCATATCTAAGCTGGACAATCTCACTTCCAGAAGCTTATTGAATATATCGAATATATATTTCTTAGGCAACCAAATATAGGTTATAGCCCAAACAACCAAATACCATTCAGTACAGTACAGCGTAATAATAATAATACAATTCTATCAAAAAGTTAAAATTCAGTATATTATATACAAATACACACTGCTTTACAAAAATATATAGTTGCAGGGACCACCTTTCTTAAACGAAACCCTTGTCCTCTAGAGCTGCTCTAAGTTGGGCTGCTTTTACTGCGAATCTAGCTGTATTTAGCATAATGAACTTAGATGTGCTTGATAATAGATATATAATTTTATCCATGTCATTAAAATTAGTTACCGGTGCTAAACATTTCATTAAGTATTTACCTCTTGGGGTTTTATATAGCTTACACTGTAGCACATAGTGTACAGTATCCTCAACCACATGACTACCACAAATACATAGGAGTTGATCTCTAGGGATGTTCTTATATCTCCCTTCTCTGAAGTTAGTTTTCATTGTCTGAAATCGCAAGGCTCTAAAAGCCTTGCAAAGAAAGGGGGACGTAATCTCAGATAGATATTTCTCTTCCCCATGGAGTGTTTTTCGTGAGGGGAAACTAGAGGACAATCTGGATATTGACTATTCCCTCTGTCACATGGTTTACTGGGTGGGAGGAGCAAAGGGCGGCAGGGCTGGGGTGTGTGGGGAGAATATAAAACAGACAGACCAAACCTTAGCTCTGGAAGCCCAAAATGTCCCAAATGATTTAAAGGGCCTTCTTGTGCATTCAACATGCAGTTCTTTTTCTCTCCTCGCTCCTTCTTCTGACCCTTCTTTCCCTTGCAGGGGTAAGATGAGGCTGGTAGCCGCTTGCTAGCAGCATACTTGCACTCCAGAGCTGGTGTTGTACTTTTACACTGTGGTTGCCAGGCTACAGTGTAAAAGGCTACAAGCTGATTCCAAAGCAGTGGGAAGCAACCAGGCAGAATACTAATCAATGGAGCAATAAACTTGCCATCCCCAGTGTTCACCAAATGAGGTTGGCCCCCTAAAAACAGCAACAACCAGATCTAAGATTATTTGTGTGCAAAGTAAATTGACAAGTAAAACCTCCGGCTGCTGTGGTTGAGGCATTATTAGATTGTAAGTAAGCCTGTGGGCAGGACTGTGGGATTTTTAATCGTCATTTTACAGCACTGCATTTTTCTTGTAGGTGAACAGATATAATTACAACCATTGCAACTTCACACTATGATCCACTCACCTCCTTATTTGTGGAATGAGCAATGGAGGCCTGAGACCTGATGACAAAATAAGCCAACTTGCTCATTAAACCATCCTTCCAGAAGCACTTGGAGGCACAGGCAACATATGCTATACAATTTAATAGGAAGCAGCAATACTTGCCTCAAAACCTAATGAAAGTTTAGCAATTATTTTACTAGGGAGGGGTTCACTCTGAGAAGGGAATGGAAGTTGGGGGACCAACATCACATAAGGTGAACTCCAAACAGATTCTACAGGCTGCAGCTTGTACTTCTTCCATAAACACCACTTGATGCTGGACTGAATATATTCAAGGTCTGGATTTGGTCCAAGGTCTCCTTTTGTTGACCTCTCCGTTACGAGCTAAAAATGAAGGCTTTTATGCTCCCCAGATTTGCTATGCTGAAAACACAGCTCACTGTCCCAACCCAAAAGCACTGGGTTATTTTACTACTTATTGGATCTCCTAGCATTGGACATTTTTTACCTTACTGTCATAATATTTGGGTTTCATTATATTTTGGATTTTCTGCTGTATGGAAAATTCTATTCAGGGCATTTAAAATATGGTCACAACAGAAAAATGAACTGGATAAGCTGTGGGATCCCAAGTAGTATTGTAATTTTACAGGGCTGTTGTTTTGTGGATTCATGTCATGCTCACATACATTACAATCATATTTTACCCACTGTCTATACAATCTCCTGTCTTTTGTCTATTTTCCTCCTGCTCTTTTACATTTACAAATACAATAATATGGCGGCAAACATTCATAAAACAACAAACATCAGCAATAAATCATTACTAAAAACCTCCAACATAATTGTGCCTGCAAAAGTCCAATAAAATATAGGCGAAGGCTTGAATAAACAAGTAGTTTTCCAGGGCCATTCTAAAATCCTGGGGCCTGACAGACTCTATCTAGAGGTGTAGAGCCACTGTGTAAAAGACCCTCTCTCGTGTACTTACTCACCTAACTGCCCTCAAAGGCAATCAAGTGAGAAGGGCCTCCCTTGCTGATCTGGGTGAAGGCAGACCTTCAAGTAATTTTGTCCCAAATCATTTAAGGCACTAAAAGTGAAAACCAGCACTTTAAATTGGCCTTGGAATGAACTGATAACCAACGTAGCTGCCACACTACAGGTGTTCTATCAGGGGTGCAGAACTACTTTTGGGTGATGGGACAGATGACCCACCCATCCTTCGGTAGATCTTCCACCCAGCACTTGGGGCAGGGACTAGGCTTCACTGGGTGTGGGATTTCCCAGCTTGGACTAGCCCCCATCGTTCCTTCGATGGGGAGTGACAGAGAATAGCTGTTCCCCATCTTCTGCTTCATGGAATGGGGGAAGGCGATGGGGCACACAAAGGATAAGTGGTTGAGTCTCCTTTGCTTCTCTGACAGGGGGTCAAAGGGAACTCAGCCACTTCAAATGCCCTGCCTCCTTTCTCCATTCCAGGAAGAAGGTGGGGCACACAAAGGAGAAGTGGATTCACCCATACATGCAGCAGCTATCTCTGATATAGGCGTCCAGCACCTGCCACCCCTCATCCCTCTGCTGCTGGTCAGCAGAGAAATCCTCACTGTTACCTCCAATCTTAGATCAGAGAAAGCAGCAAGCGGATGCCTTCCAAAGGAATTCCTCCAGTGGGTGGGGCTTGGAGCCTAAGTTCTATCCCCTGGAGGGACCCAAAGAGGCTGTGTAGGCCAGATTGTGGTACCCCGTGGGCTGTAGGTTCCTCACCTCTGCACTATTTGATTTGCCCACCTCACCCCCACCAATGTTGCACCAGTTGAAGTTTCTGGACAGTCTTCAAAGGCAGCCATATGTACAGCGCCCCCACATCCCTATATCCAATGGTTCCATAAACAATGATGAAATGTCCTCAACCACTTTTCATTCATAGAGGCATGTATTCTCCCTCTATAAAATTCCCCTTTGTTCTCATTTTAAAGCAGAACTTGCCATCTGAATCCTCAGCTGTAGTAAAGGTGAGAAAGTTTCTATTTCTCATAGCAGAAGTTGAAACTCAAAGACATGTGGACAGGTGTACCTAAATGCTTATATCTCTGCTTTGCCAGCTGTTATTTCTAGGGTGTTTCTTACCTACTATAGTACAGTGACAAATGAATGCCATAAAAATATCTCATATCGAAATACAATTTGTAACAGGAGGACCAAAAGTTAAGTAACTTCAAGACATTGCTCTAATGACCATACAAAAATCACATAGATACATGTCATATATCTTCTCAATCAGGATATCTATCTAGAGACCCTTTCAACGCAGATATTTTCTGGAAGAGAAGAAACAGATCCCATCCCATCAAGGAAACACAATCCCCAGTATTGACATACTCGTTTGCAAGCATTTGGACAACATGCAGGAGGAAGTTTCTACATGAGGAGATTATCCCATTGGGAATATATTCTATCAATCAAGATAGCCCAGTTTCCCAATAAACTCAGGAAGCAACTTAGGGTTGCTCTACATACATTCAGGCAAGTAACTTGGTACAGCCCTCTTATGCCAGACATTTCATGTTTGAATGCTCTCCTATATCAACCTTTCCACCCACATGTACAACACAACAATGTTAGGGAGAGGGTTCTAATCTAATATTTTTCCTTGACACATTAGTTTTCTTTATGTTGTATGAAACAAAGCACGTAAATCGGCTCCTAGATTCTGTTATAGTTTTGCAACTCCTGAAAAGTCAGAGAACAAGTGAGTTGTTGAAAGACTCTGTACCTTCCACTGACAGCCTATACAGAAAAACCTGGGATTAGTTACTTGGATTTATTTTTCAACACCCCACTTTTGAACATTGAAGCTCCACTTCTGGGTTCCTGGTGGCTCCATATGACTCATTCCCATGCTAGGCCTTGCACATTACTTTTTGATTACTCACTTCACTGATGACTCAGAGTTTAGGAACCACATATTAAATTCCTTAACAAAATAATGGGCGAGAGAGTCATTTTTATTGTGCTCTGGGTATTTTTACTACGGTGTATTTTTGGATGGTGCACTTGTCTGTCTCCATAAAATGGATTATACCAACTCGGGAAGAGGACAGATTTTTTTCTCCCTATAGCAAATATTTTCAGCAGAGACATAACTTATTTTGGAAGAACATCCTTGGCATGATGTGTGGTACAGGAAGAAATAAAGTAGCAAGTGCTGCTAGAGACAATGGTTGCAATCCAGCTGCTCTGCAATTACTAAGAAATGTGACACTGACTTCCAATGGGAGATGAATTGCACCCATGTTTATTATAACTTGGACATACAACATCTAATATTTCTACACGTGACACTGGGACAATTGTTTTGGTGGAGGATTTGTCCCTCATAATTTGGAATGGTCCAGCACAACGATAGCCATTTCTCCTTCTTCCTACATATATTGGTAACTGGACATCTACATTAAAACTCAAAGTTCATCTGAATTTGTTCCTTCTCCTCCCCAGCAAAGCCATAACAAGAACAGAAAACTAGAACTTTGCATGCCAAATATTTGACATGTTACCCCATGAAAGGGTACGAAGACTGGTAGAAGAAGAAACCAATTCAAACTATTTTCGTTTACCATGTGTAACCCAGAAGGGTTGCAATTTTAAAACTAACTTGAATTCATCCTTCACATGTAACTTTTAATGTTACTTCTTTGAAGCAGTCCAAGATACAAATTTCTCATCAATCTTTTGAACAAGAGCACCAAGAAGCTGCTAGCAAGAGTCACATGGCTTTTTTGAACTAAAGCATGTCCACCATCAATAAATAAATGTCCTTGTATTGTGTATGAACATATCACATGTTAATCTGTAATCTCATCTTAATCCATGGCAAAACTTATTTCAGAAGGATAGCCATTTTAGTCTGTTGCAGAAAAATCATCAGACTTCTGGCACTTTAAAAGACTAGCAAAGTTATTATGGCATAAGCTTTTGTGGGCCAATGCCCACTTTATCAGATGCATGAAGTCTTATTCACTGTTCAGTATTATTACGAAACAATACCCAAAGGATCAGCAATGCAAGAGACGACTGTAGCTCAGTGGAAGACCACATTCTCTGCCAACAAAAATTTCCATGTTCAATTCCTGTCATCTCTAGGTAGAGCTGGAAAAGATCCATATCTGAAAACCTGTAGAGCCTCTGCCATAAAACTGAGAAGATGGATCTATTGCTTCACTCAATATAAAGCAGCTTCCTGTGTTCCTATCCCACATTAGAATTCAGAGCACAATCTAGTCAAAGGAGTAGAAGATGATAATTCCTAAAAGGAGATACTAAAGGCTCAATGAGGGTGGTGAGGTGGGGAAATGGAAGACAACAGAAGAAGTTAATGTGGCTACACAAAAAGCTTAGCGTTGATCTGGAAGAAGGGAAAGGTCACTAAGGAAATGTGCAGACAGAGAGCTGAAATTGCAGAGATGGTGTCAGGGAGGCTAAAAGCTCAGAATGGGCTGAAGCTGGCAAGGAATGGCAAGAATAACAAAAAGGGTGTCTTCAAATTAAAAGGAGGAGAAAAGTAATAGTAGATCAGTTGCTCAGTGAAGATGGCAAAATACTGGGAGGTGACAAAGAAAAGGCAGAATTGGTCCACTCCTATTTTGGCTCAGTCTTCTCCCAAAAGAAGATTTGAGCCCCATGATTCAGATCAACAGAGAGATTGTCAGGGAATATATAAGCACCTTAAATGAGTCTGAGTCCAAATGTGGTGCTTACAGGGACTCCAATGGTGCCTTTGAAGTTCTCCACTCCCTACCCCATTCAAAAATTATTTCTAATTAAAAAAAACTTGAAAAAAGTTAAGACACTAGGTTCTGCTTCTTGCTCCTGAACTTGATGCTGATCAGCTATTCAGCAGGCATGAAGAGAAGTAAAGAGTTGCTTTTTGGCCTCACACAATCCATGACTGTAGGGCACAAAATGATGGTCTTAAGGTATGGGAAGTCAAACTTCCTGGTTGAACATCAGAAAGAACTTC
Source organism: Anniella stebbinsi (assembly GCA_029215795.1). Taxonomy (NCBI): domain Eukaryota; kingdom Metazoa; phylum Chordata; class Lepidosauria; order Squamata; family Anniellidae; genus Anniella; species Anniella stebbinsi. Next base: position 44,034,851 of record JARDYH010000007.1, on the reverse strand, counting down.
CTAACGGTCAGAGCAGGCAGACAATGTAAGCAGCTACCAAGGGAGGTGGTTGGCTTTCTAACACTGGAGGTATTCAAGCAAAGACTGGACAGCCATCTGTTAGGGATGCTTTAAATTGGATTCCTGTACTGAGCAGAAGGTAGGACTTGATAGCCTAAATGGTCCTTTCCAACTCTTATGATTCTGTGATTGTAAGATCCAGTTAGAATGGTTGTGTCACAGCAAGATAAATACTACAAACACACACATAAAGAAGGTCAAATGCTCTCTGTAAAGACTGAGCCAGTCCCGAACCCAACAGATCTTATTTTCATTTGTACATGCACACACACACCTCACAGATTTTTGTCCTTACTTTGTTACAACATTCCCACCCTGCTCCTCACCATTTTTCTGTTAGTACCCATGTAGATTTGTGTGTGTGTGTGTATATAGCAGGGAGGGAGGGAGGGAGAGAGATTGAGAGAGAGAAAGAGGGAGACCAACTGAGGATGAATCAGATGAAGTGATATCTCTGGACCTTAAAATATTATGTCACAACACAGCTTATGGTCTTAATATATTTTCAGACATCCGTCTTTTTAAAAAAGAAAAAAAGCCCAAACATCTGATTAGTAAGTTCATTTGAGCTATATCCCAAAGTATCGGGCCCAAGCAATGGTGCTCTTCAACAATTTCTTTTATTAAAAAAACCCCTCATAAGCGACATTGCAAGAACGAAACAGCAAAGAAGTATTCATTTTTAGATTTATGTGCTGCTTTTCTATCATCGAGGGAGCCTTCAAAGTTTGGATAGCAGACTGAAGTTTATAAAAGTATAACTTCCCTTACATTGAGGGGAATATCTTTGTCTCAACTGGCACATACTGGCTGAAGGATCTGAGCAGCAAATTTCCCTCACCAGTTATAGCTGATTGCTGCAGAGTGAAGCAATATGTTGAGCAGATGAAAGAGTAGAAATGCCTAATGATAGCACTGCATCTTAAAAAGTAAGCACAGCTGGGAAAATAGGTTCTACCAGTATACTTTAAAGATGTGCATTTGGGGGAATGTTTGCTTTGTTTTCTTAAATTCTTTCTTTAAGAGAGGTGTTAGTGCCAAAATCCGGGTGCGTTTTAGATGCTTCAAAAGATGTAAAGTGTAATCTCATTTGGAAGGGGGGGGAAGGGGAGGAATGTCATTCAGTTGGGGAACATACTCACACACTCTTTTAATGAGCCCCCCAAACCCTAGTGCAATTATGCTGAAATCCCATTAAACATGTCCCCCAAAAGACAGTCAACTGCAACTGGCAACTTTTCCAACACATTTCAAAAGGATCCAACTAAGACGTAATTCATAGCATAGTCCCTGCCTGCACAAATAGAAGAAAAGACAGAAAGAAAGATGAGCTATTTTTCCTGCCAGCCAACATTCTGTGCCAATTTCAACATGAGACAAAATGGAATCAAATTGGGCCAAGCAAAGGGTCATTGCATTTTCCACATGCCGTCCGCGATCTTTGTGTGAAGTCAGTTATAACTAGGGATGGGTGAGAATTTGATTTCAATTTGGTTTTGAGAAGAATTTACCAAAATCCGCAAAGTTCTCCATATTTGGGACAAAAAGAATTTGAGATTTTAAAAAACAGAATGTGGAAGGAATAAAAACCGACAGATTCATCCATCTAGGCCTACGACTTCGAGTGCTTTGTTCTTGAAAGTCTGGGTTTGAATCCCTGTGTATTCAGCCACGTTACCATTGAATTAGTGTTGCCACCTGCCCCTTTATATTGACAGACTCCTCATCTTTAATAGCTACATTGCATGCAGATACAACATGGTCCTCTCCATGTTGGGAACATGCGTACCTATTAAATTTGGCTGATGCAGATGGTTGAGAATTTCGCTTCAGTTCGTATTTGATAGGAATTAACCAAAATTCGCAAAGTTCATATGCAGAAGAGAAACAACTTGAGATTTAAAACATTCAAAAGCTGAAGAAGGCAAATCTGATAGATTCACCCATCCCTAGTTAGAACCACAAGAGGAACATTGACCAACAGTTACTATTCTATTTCCAGATCATCTACTGCATGACACAAACTCAGTAATCCTTATATTAACTTGGACATTCTATAGACAGAAGTGGGCAACAGGCTGCTAATTGGCACTACAAGATTTCCCCAAGCAGATTTTACCTGTATATACTGTCAAGTCATAATAAGAATGTGGATGTGGTTGTTAGGAATGACATGAAGGGCATCATGTGTGAGTTTTTTGTAATACATGTATGGCAATTGAAAATACAAGACAAAGATGGGAAAGGGATAAGAATTGAGCTCCATTTAGAATTGAACTCATTTATTGAACTTGTTTAACAGCCCAGGACAACACTCATTCTCAACTTTTACTTCATCATATTCCAACACTGAATTCATCATAAGGGCTTTGGCTTATTTGTGGGTGTTTCTTATTTGTCAGAATGGATTGCTTAGGAGTTGCAGACTCCCTTTCTTAGTGCTGCAGACCAGCTAAGAGCACAAATGAATGTTCAGGCAGATGCTGCTTTATAAGAAGGCTGACATGCTATATATGAATTAAAACTCAATCAGAAACAAAAATGAAAAACTGAGAAAGAACCAGAAATATGTTTTCTTTGCAACTCTGAAGGAGGACATAAAGAAGGTATACTTGATGGGAATGGGTAGAGATGATAGCAAGAAACGTTCTAGTCTCCATTAGAAGACACAATGCAAAAAAACAGTTTGACATATTTGGAATACTAATAAGATTGTTAGCAATACAGCCTGCACACAAAAGCTCCATTTAAACAAAATTAAGTTAATTCTGCTGATATCCTTAGAATGGGAGGCTTTCTCCAAGGTGGTCTTCTATGAAACAACATTACACACAGAGTTCTAGTACTAACTTAGAGTGGGGCATGACTCAGAAGGGAGCCTGCAAAAAGAAAAAAACACACACCCTGGTTTGGGTTTCATAATTCTCTCAATTTCCACATTAAATTCACTCCATTAACAAGTGTTGTTACAATTTTTTGAGCTGCTAGAAACTCAGGTTGGCAGCATGAAAAAATTAAACTTTGGGAGGAAGATTTTTTTTTGCCACTTTTAGTGCAGCCAGAAATAAAGATTATGTAATATGAATTCAGCTGACTCTGCTGTCAAAGGCGCGTGAGGAAAAGCACTGTATTGGTCTTGTAGAAATTGGAGGGGGAGAAAAACGAGTTTGTTTTGGTCAGTAAAGTGAGTAGATGTGACTCAGCCTCAGAGGGAGCAGAAACACTGAGTAAGAAGGCACTATTTATACCAAAGCCCCTTTATGGATCTTAACCACCAAATTATACAAAGAAATCTGGTCATGACTCCACAGGAAAGGCTGAAACTTAAGGACTATTTTTCTCACACATGCCACAAGCACATACACACGCCTAATAAAGTAACTCCTTTTAGCACGAAAGATTACTGTGCTTTTAAAAACAGGGCCTGAAATTCAGCCCACCTTTTGGAATCAGAGGGCTTTTTAGGAATGGGTCTACGACTTTTAAAGCTGCTCCAATTATTTCAAGAAACATATGAACCAGGCAAGCAGCCTTGGCTAGCTTTTACAAACATATAGCCAGTGCCTAAGGGACAAACTAAACATTACACAAATCCTTTACATTTTTTGGTGAGGGTTCTTCCCAGAAACAAACAGGAATTTGGAACCCATGTAAGATGGCAGTTTGGGGTGTGATTTGGAGAGGAGAAGCAATGGTGGGGAAAGGATTAAGCACTTCATACACACACATTTCTGGTGGGGGAAGAGGAAGGTCATTGGGGGTTTCTAATACATGTCTATGTAGTTTAACTCTGAGAACTTGCTGCATAGGATGGGACGTGAGCCCCAAAGGTGCTAACCAACAAGATTATTTCATTACCACAGTGGCACAGGTGAGGTCAGAGAAACTCTTGTAAGCAAATCACCCAAATAGCCAGATGAAGAAACCTGACAAAGTGGTACAGAATCCTTCTATTCAGTAACAGGAATTATCACCCACTGAAGGAAACATAGTTAATTTCTTCACCTGACAATTTGAGTAGTTGAATAATCCAGAAGTTAACACAACCAGAATCAGTACTTACATAGTACATATAGTTTTCAATACCCCCTCCCGCAACCTCTTACAAAATGCACAATGAGATACAAGTGTTTTTGGTCCTGTGGAAGCTCTAAGACCCTCCTGCTTGCAAGTCTCTGTGTTTTTTCAAAATGTAGGCGAACAATGTAGCTTGTATACTGGAAGAAGCAGTAAGCATAGGAACATAGAGAGATGCCTTATACTTAGTCAGACTGATGGTCCATCTAGCCCGGTATTGTCGACACTGATTGGAAGCGGCTCCTCAGCTTCTTCCTGCCCTATCTAGAGGTGGCAGGGACTGAATCAGGGACTTTCCACAGTCAAAGCTGGTGCCCTACCACTGAACTAAGATTCCTTCCTATATAATGATTATGATTATGAACTATGGACCAGAAAGACCTTGGTTCAATTCTCATCACACCAGAGAACACATTAGGTGCTTTTTGGCAAGCCATTCACACTCAGCTAATTTTCAGTGAGAGTAAACTAGCCTGAACTTCTGAACAGCTCATATTCTAAAGGAAGGCACTAAGCATTTTCCTATAGCAGGGGTAAGCATCATGCTGCCCATATGCTGCATGTGGACCCCACTGCTTCACCAAATTTGGCAGTGGAAAAAACAATGTTTTGGTTAAATGGTGCTCCATTTTGACACTTTAAATGCTCTGTAGCTACTACAGAGAGCTAAAAGGATCAAATTTGGCCCTTTCTGACACGCTTTTCATGAAGTTGCCTGTGGGGAGGTTGTGCAGGGGGGTAAAAATGGCCTGTGGACCTCACACACACAGTTACTCACCACTGGCTTATAGCTTCAGTTTGAACAATGCCCCCTTCCCTAGAAGAAACACAATCTTTACTTTAAAACTTGGAACGACTGGAAGACAGGCCATCCTGATAGAAGTGGGTTCCTCTTGTTAATTGCACTGCTTTAAAATTATGCCTCATTTCTAATCTCAATGATAATAGCTTCAGCTTCACTACACTAGTATGTAGGGCCTGTTCAGACAACATGGTTAGGCATCTAACTCTTTTGCAGCAAATGGCTAGTGATCAAGTTTAAATTGTGGTTATGTAGCAACCATGGTTCATACAACATGCTAAATCATGGTTCACATAACATGCTAAGCCATAATGTTTAGCTCAAAGCGCTTAACCACTGGGGCATCTGAACAGGGTCTTTATGATCAGCCATATATTTTCCTGTAAAGTAGTGTTGAATGGGCCAAATCTCCAGGAACCCACTCCATGGATCTATATATATCATAGCTTTTAAAAATAGGGATAAACATAATCTGTGCCAAAGGAAAGCAAATTCAGCATTCACAATAAGCTACACAAGTTTATTGTTCCAGATGCCCAATTTTTTCGGAGCAGTGATAAGTTCTATGGGCACAGCCTTCACCTGAGTTTAGAAAAAAGTCATTGAACACTTACTAGCAGTTTGTAATTTTTTTATTTGTAAATATACAGGTTGAGCATAGATGCAGATTCAACTTAAATACTCCACAACCAGTGCTACCATATCAGAACTCTAAGAAGACAGCCAGAACCCCAAAACTCTGTGTATCTCTCTTCATCCCTGTCTGACTCAGCTCTCAGTCTTTCCATGGTAATGTTTACCTAACAAAAGAATGTGCCAGGCCGGACTTGCCCATCAGGTTTTACCAACTTTAGCAGCACCCTCTATGGGTGTATAACAGTATCTTCTTATTGCATCATGTGGATGTTCACAGCTTCTAGAATATTCTTTTGCAAACACAGAGAAAAAATATAGGAAGCAACATAGAACTGGTTTGGATGGGAGAGGGAGCAAAAGAATCAGTCCTGAGGATTGCATGGAACATGTAAGTTCACCTTCAGAACATAAGATAACCTGCACCAGGCTCTCTCTGCTTTCTAAGACTTGGAGGGAGCAATCTTGGTGGTGGTGGTTGCAGTGGGATAGAAAAATCTGGATTCCTGGATCTCAGGTCAGAGAAACTGTTCTAACCATGAATTCAGGAATACCCAACCATGCCTACCCTTGACACTGGCCTGCCACCTCTGAACATGGAGGTTCCATTTAGCCATCATGACTAATTGGCAATTAACCCCCTTTTAAGCTATTTAAGCACAAGTGTGACAACAGATTCCATAAATTAGCTACACACTGAAAAAAGTGATCTGTCCAGAATCTGCTCCTGAGTGATTTCATTGTGAAAGAAAGAAGGGGAATCTCTCTCTCTCTCTCTCTCTCTCTCTCTCTCTTTGTCCATCTTCTCCAGTCCATGTATAATTTTTAAGTTATGTCTATAGTGTCCCTGCACAGCCTTACCACATAGGGAAGGTGCATAGTAAAAGACAGAGGAAAGAAATGGTGGTTCAACTGTTTAATAAGGATGGCAAATTGATAACAGATGACAAAGAAAAGGCTGAAGTGCTCAATTCCTACTTTGGCTCAGTCTGCTCCCAAAAGCGGGTCTATGACACAACACCCCACCACACCCCCACACCACCCCGGCAAAAGTGAAGTACAAGCTGAAGGGGAAGGACTGCAGTTTGAGATTGATAAACAAATGGGCAAGGAACACCTAATTTCTTTGAACAAGTTCAAATCTCCAGGGGCCGATGAACTGCATCCTAGAGTAATAAAGGAGCTGGCAGAAGAACTCTCAGAACCACTGTCTATTATCTTTGCAAAAATCATGGAAGACGGGTGAAGTGCCAGATGACTGGAGGAGGGCTAATGTTGTCCCTATCTTCAAAGAGGGCAAAATGGAGGAACATGGGAACTACAGACCAGTCTGACATCAATCCTGGGAAATTTTTGGAACAGCTTATAAAGAAGTCAATCTGTAAACACCGTGAAAATAATGCAGTGATTACTAGAAGCCAGAATGGATGTGTCAAGAACAAATCCTGTTGGACTAATCTGATCTCATTCTTTGATCAGGTAACCTCCCTTGTGGACTGTGGGAATGCTGTGGACATAATATATCTTGACTTCAGCAAAGCCTTTGACAAAATACCACATGACATTCTGATCAGCAAACTAGCTAAAAGTGGGCTACATGGACCAACTATTAGGTGAATCGACAGTTGGCTACAGAATCAGACTCAAAGAGTACCTTCTCAAACTGGGGGGAGGTAATGAGCAGGGTACCTTGGATGAGGAGGTGCAGGGAATGCTTATCAAATTTGCAGACGACACAAAATTGGGTGGGATCGCTAATACCCTGGAAAACAGAAACAAGCTCTGATCTTGATAGACTGGAGCGCTGGGCTGAAAACAACAGAATGAAATTTAATAGGGATAAATGCCAAGTTCTACACCTAGGAAAAATAAACCAAATGCACAGTTACAAGATGGGGGATACTTGGGTGGGATAGCTACTACCCTGGAAGAGCAAATGCTATTTTGGGTTGCACTAATAGAAGTATAGCTTCCATATCATGTGAGGTACTGGTTCCTTTCTATTAGGCATTGGTTAAATCCCATTGAGTATTGCGTCCAGTTCTGGATGCCACACTTCAAGAAAAATGCAAACAAGCTTGAGTTATTCAGAGGAGGGCAATGAGGATGTTCAGGGGTCTGGAAACAAAGCCTTATGAGAAGATACTGAAAGAACTGGGCATGTTTAGTCTGGAGAAGAGAAGACTGAGGGGAGACATCATAGCATTCTTCAAAATACTTGAAAGGTTGTCACACAGAGGAGGGCCAGGATCTCTTCTCGATCATCCCAGAGTGCAGGACGCGGAATAATGGGCTCAAGTTACAGCAAGCCAGATTCTGGCTGGATATCAGGAAAAACTTCCTGACTGTTAGAGCAGTATGGCAATGGAACCCTTGACCTAGGGACGTTGTGGGCTCTCCCACACTGGAGGCATTCAAGGTGCATCTGGACAATCATATGTCAGGTATACTTTAAGGTGGATTCCTGCATTGAGCGGGGGGGGGGGTGGACACAATGGCCTTATAGGCCCCTTCCAACTCTACTATTCTGTTTCCAATCCTATTGTCTTGCAGCAATAGGATAACCTTTTTAAAATGGAGCACAGCGCAATGTACCATGTTCCAAATTTGACTACATCACAGATCTATATAAAGGCATTAACAATGAAATCTATGCATTTCTACTAAGAAGAAAGTCCCAATGAATTCCCAGGCAAGGGCACCATTTTATATTTGGTCTCTTGAGCAATCAATTCAAGTCGTATAAGAAGACTATGGTATAGCAGGATAGTGAACCCAGATATCCTAAAACTGTGTTGCAAAGACATGAACTGAAGAAAATATGAAAATCCAGTCTATGAAAGCAAAGCGGATGCAAATCCAAACACACAAATATCAAATGGTTCTTGCAGGCCTACAAGAGTCCATCTAATACCTTTAGCTGTATTTTTATGCATGCTGATCTGAAAGTATGCTCCATGAAAGACAGTGTGAGGTATTTCTGAGTAAACGTGCATAGGATTGCCCTGTTAATTTTCCAATAAACCCAGATCCTTTTCACTGTCTTCATTTTAAAAAAGAGAGGCAAAAGTAGACATTTAGCATTGACCAATGGCGCCAAGAGCAAATTATTAAATTTGCTATTTATACAGGCTGCAACCTCCATTAAATATTTAGGCATCAAACTGTATAAAGGAAGCACACGACATACTAGCGGATAATTTGAGTGCATTATAAAAAGCCTGGAGGGGAAAAAAGATTTTTTTGGGACATGTTCCCAAACTCATTAATTGGGAAGACAGCCTTGAAAAAAATATTCTCTTTCTCCCTGAATCATTATCAACTCTTCAGAGTATATCATATGAAAACAGTTATATAAAAGAATAAATTATATTTGTAATGGCAAGAACCCCAGAATAAAACTAGAAACTGTGATGTTCCCATATAAAGATAGGAGACAGCTATCTGTTCCAAATTTTAAAAGTTTACTATTGCGCCAAATCAAATTCACTACATACCAATATGGCCATATAAAAAAGGACTCCACCCAGGCAATCTTAGAACAATTAATAATCCCCAAACTATCAACTTAATGTATGGGGCAACTAAATTACTCATTAATGCAGGAATAGTTCTAGTAACTCATTGAACACATATCACAAATAAAATAAAATAAAATTGAGATTGTCAATGGAATCTCTATTTAAAGTGATACAATGATATATATTTTAAAAGGAGGTTCCTCCCCAACACAGAAATTCTGATTTATGAAAAACAAAATAAATCCAAAATTCTGCTATGCATTTTTTTTTATTCATAGTTAGCTTTTGACCTTCTCAGTTGAAACTGCAAGTTTTAATCCATTATACTCCAGCTGTTTGAGTCGATTTCACTTTCAAGCTCTCAAGAGTCTGATCGATCTTAGGAAATGTAGAGAATAATTGTTGTTTAATGGCTTGCATATATGCAAAATTGATCCAGGGAACTGAACATTCATAGAAAGTCTAGAAATAAAATATCTGGTTAACCTTCTAGAATAACTGTGAATACCAACAGTAGTAATTAATACCCATCAATATGAAGTGAAATCTCATGCATTTTAAAACCTCATGCATTCTACCTTCTTTAAGAGGTAGCATGCTAGACTGGAGGGGTGGCACGGAGGGAGAGATTACAGCTATCTGCTGATGCATTAAAGCCTAGGTAAAATTTGGCCCTCTCTCTATTTTGAATCAGGGCTCTTGAGACAAGGTGTTAAGGAAATGAATTCAGAAGACAAACAGATGCCAGGACTGTACTAAGGAGATGGCTATGAAGATTATTCCTCATTATATATTTTTTTCAAAAGTATAACCGTTCTCACAAGCCATTTTTGTGTCCAAAAAAGAAAAAAGAAAAAAAAGGTAGTGGAGGAAGAGTTTTTACGTGTATATACTTCTAAGACAGCCATAGGTATGCAGAGTGTCCAGAGTGGCTTGGCAGACCACTTGTCTTCCTTGGAATTAGACATGTGAACAAGCTTTTTCCTACATTACACTTAGGAGTACTCTCATTTAAAAACACTTCTATGACTTAAAAATGTAACATAAGCATCAACCCTGCCACATATGCAAATAGAGTAACCAAACCTACTTCTGGCACTACATGCACATGTATCTCTAATAGTTGTCAAAACTTTAATTACTAGCTGTCTAAACTAAACTAAACTAAGTGAAAGGCCATTCCGACTATCACCCCCTTACTCAGAACTAGCAACCCATTATCATTATTTAGTAGTAGTATTACTACTACTACTCATCATCATCATAATTTCTATAGCCTTTCTTCAACAGAACTCAGGGCAACACACATGGTGTTTCGAGACAATCTCCCACCGCAGCACGGTCCCCATCTAGAGCTCAGTTTCAGCAAAGTTGCTGCATTGTGTGCCTTCAGATCATGCCCTGGGATCAAATATTCAAAATATTTCTACCCCACATTTTGACTACAGTGGCCACAAGGCAGCTTTCATCATTTAAAACGTGCTCTGGTTTATAAGCTTCCAAAATGTTCCTCTTTCTGGACCATCAAGGGATTTCAAGCTAGCTCTAATTTAGATCAAATAACTGGCCTCAGTGTATCCAGTCACCATAGAACACATCGGCTAATCACCTGTCATGCCCATTATGCCAGTATGAGCTACACTATCAGTACCGTGTTTCTCCCAGCAAATTAAATAGAAGAGATCAAGGATCTGCTAGCCAGGCCTGCTGTCGCTGGAACCTAGCAGTCTGGAATGGATTAGAAAGGACTGCCCTTTGGGCAGATTTTTCTCAGTTTAGGCCTAGACAGCAAAGAGGCCCAGAGGACCTGGCAGAGCTTGTTTTTTTAACCAGGCCTCATCTGATTACTTATTTCTCCCTGGATTACCTCTTTAGTTTCTTGTGGAATGTAAGTTGCCGTTCTTTATTATTTTGTTAAAGAAGACTGTGTAATAAAGATTGTTGAATTAAAGAAAAGCCTTGCGTTTACCTGTCTGAAAAGTGCCTATAAGCAGGGCACATAGGCATGGAGACAGCACAAGTACAAATTCCTTCCCACAGTGAGCATCCTGGTGTCCTAGAGTAAAATGCCTTTCCGTGAGCTCTCTCCTGTATTCCTGGCTGTGTGCTACAGTTCTAAACTATGAGCACAGGGCACTGTGGAGTAGAAACTGGCCTTGCTATCTCAATTTTACCCTGTGCATCTACAAAGGTGCCTGCAACATCAATGGACATTAGTTTCCACTGCTCTAGGTCAGTACTTGTGCATGCAAAGCATTCACTCCTATGTCCCAGGCTCAATCCCCTGGCTCTCTATTTAAAAGGATCTAAGGCATAGGGCTCAAAATTACCTCTTGCCTGAAACCTTGTACCGCAGATGCCTGTCAGTACTGAGTAGTATGCCGTTTCATGTGTCTTCCTTAGAAGTTCTTTAAGAAGTCGATTTTCCCATTTTATGAACCTAGCCTACTGGGATCCCAAGAACAGTATATTTTCCTAAGAGATATCTACACTCAAAGTGTGTTTTTACTAGTGCCCTTACTATGTGTGTTGCTTTGCAATTTGGTTTGTTCCAGTGCTATCCTTTCTGTGGTTCACTTTATATATGAGTTCTCCTTACAAGCTTGAGAGATCTTAGAGTAAGAGCAAAACTACACACAACAGCATAGACCCATGCATCAGAATCTGTTCACCACCAAATCCCCATGATGTGTGGTGAGATTTAAAACACATTAGGTATGGAATGGAAGGACAGCACTAAACTCTTCCACTGCTTGGGCTTTTCTGTCTGAAACTGCCTTGCCCCAGCTGATCTTCTCCCAGTGGGGCTCTGAGATCAGAAATCAGGTATCAGAAATTGTGGGACAGAAGGCTGGAAAGCCCAAGAATCAGCACTGCCCTCCGTATTGCACCTTAGATTCTCCCATTCAAAAACCACCTTACAGAAATTGTCAGGGCTGGCCCTACCATTAGGCAGAGTGAGGCAGTTGCCTTAGAAGGTGGGATGCTGGGAGGCAACAGCAAGGTGTTCAGGAGAGACCCGTGTTCCCTTTAGCAGGCTCTGCACCCTCTAAGTTAGCCTGCTGCCTTCAGGTTCAGTAGAGGACATTGTCCCATTGCTGGTGTTGAAGACAGATTCATCTGCAGCTCCAGTCAGCTTTTGGACATGGGATGGGAGAAAGCGTCATCTTGTCCTTTGCCTCAGGCACCAAAATGTCTTGGGCTGTCCCTGGGAATTGGACATGACTGCAGCTGGGTCATGCAGTATCATGTTTACCTGGTACCTACTCTTTATTCTCTGTCTATGAATCAAAGTATCAAACTTTAATAGATTTTGAGGGGGCAGGAACACCACTCATTGTAGAATGGCTATGACAGAACAACAGTTGAATTTCAAGGGAAATTGCACTAAAAGCTATTGCGTTTGTCCTCTTCTGGATAGGATGTCTGGGCTGGGAGTTGGAGGCACTGCGCTGCAGTGGTTCCGCTCCTACTTAGATGACCGTTTTCAGAAGGTGGTGCTGGAGGATTATTGCTCTGTGCCATGGCATTTAAGCCATGGGGTTCCACAGGGCTCTATTTTATCCCCTATGCTGTTTAACATATACATGAAGCAGCTGGGAGAGGTTATCCGGAGATGTGGGCTGAGATGTCACCAATATGCGGATGACACCCAGCTCTACCTCTCCTTTTCAACAAACCCAGGTGAGGCAGTGGCTGTTCTGAATCAGTGCCTGAGCACGGTAATGGACTGGATGAGGGCTAACAAACTGAGACTCAATCCAGACAAGACGGAGGTACTGTTAGCGGGTGGTTCGTCTGTCCGGCGAGGTGATGTTCACCCTGTTCTGGAGGGGGTTGCACTCCCCCTAAAGGATCGGGTCCATAGTTTGGGGGTGCTCTTGGATCCAGAACTGTCGCTTGAGGCACAGGTGAACTCGGTGGCAAAGAGCACCTTTTACCAGCTTAGGCTGATATACCAACTGCGCCCTTATCTGGACAGAGATAGCCTAGCTACAGTTATCCATGCTCTCATAACCTCTCGTTTGGATTACTGCAATGCGTTATACGTGGGGCTGCCTTTGAAAACGGTCCGGAAACTTCAGCTGGTACAAAACAGGGCAGCCAGATTGTTAACGGGGACTGGCCAACGAGACCATATTACGCCAGTCCTTTTCCAACTTCACTGGCTGCCGATCCAGGTCCGGGCCCAATTCAAAGTGCTGGTACTAACATTTAAAGCCCTGAACGGCTTGGGGCCAGGATATCTAAAGGAACGCCTCCTCCCATATGTACCTGCCCGGACCCTAAGATCATCTACAGGGGTCCTTCTCCGTGCGCCCCTGCCAAAGGAAGTGAGGCAGGTGGCCACTAGAAGGAGGGCTTTCTCTGCTGTGGCACCCCGGCTGTGGAATGAGCTCCCCAGAGAGGTTCGCCTGGCGCCTACTTTGTACTCTTTTCGTCGCCAGGTGAAGACCTTTTTATTCTCCCAGTATTTTAACAGTTAAATTAACTCAATTTTAATCCTTGCTGTTTTAAATTTGTATTTTAATCTGTATTAATTCCTGCTGCTTGGTTTTATTCTGGTTGTGTTTTTATATTGTATGTTATTCTGTGTTTTTAGATTGTGCCTTGTTTTATATATTTTAAAATGATTTCATGGTTTTAATTTTTGTGAACCGCCCAGAGAGCTTCGGCTATGGGGCGGTATAAAAATGCAATAAATAAATAAATAAATAAATAAATATGATGAGCAGAACCAAGATGAAAAAAACAGCTTTGAAATGACTGTCATGACCTACAGCTATTGAGAGCAAAAATTGACTAAAGTGGTGCATCGTGTTTCGAGGCTCATTATTGGGCAATATCGATTAAGAATGTCCTGAATATTGGAAATTAGCTGTGACCAGCTTGTGCTTTTGGAATTTCAAACTGTTGACTTTCAGACAGTATACGCAATGCCAGGGAAACAGTGTTGTTCCTAAAGCAGCCCTCCCCAACCTGGTGTCCAGTATTCCTGACCATTGGCCATGCTGCTGGAGGCTGATAGGAGCTGAAATCTAAAATATCTGGAGGGCTCCAGGTTGGGGAAGATGGTCTTAAAAACAACAAAGTAACTTTAGAACTGTAAGAAGTGCTAAAAATGAGTAATGCTTATTTTTCCATTTCCCCAAACAACAGGGGAGAAAACACTTTTTCCCCATGGCCTCACCTCTAAATGAGGGCTATGTCAACATTATGTGCCATAATGTTGACAGTGATTTGAATAAGGATATTCAAATCAGTATGTGGGGGGGGGAATGATTTTGAGTATCCTATGTGATTTGCTACCACCATTTTGAATATGCGACCTTTGTGACATTCGAACCCAGGCACTATGGGTAATCATGGGTTAAACAACCCACAGTTAACGTAACTAATTGTAAGTTAAGTGTGGGTTTAACCCATGATTACCCATAGTGTCTGTTTCAGATGTCATGAAGCAACCTCTGGTTGGACCGATTGGAGGTTGCATATTTAAAGAGACGGTAGAACATGCTGTGGCAAATATTGGGTTAATCAATGCACAATTTGCCACTGTTATGTGCAAACCAAGTCGCTGGGTCTTTAAAAAAAGAATGAGTGATTATATTGAAGTTGATTGAAATTATGAACTTTTAGGCTTTCATAAATAGACTGGATCTTTTTTAAAAAATACATATTTTACAATCTATGTGAATTATTCCTTTAAATTCAGAAACTCAAAAAACTGCTAGAAAGTAGACTACAGCAGGACATGTTTCTGTAGTGTTAGGAAACCCTAAAGTTCATAATTTCAATCAATTTTAATATAACCACTCATTCTATTTGTTTATTATAACCTCAACCAGTTGTTGGCTGCATAGAACTTTGAAAATCTTAAGTGCTGTGCAAGCCATTAAAACTTTTATTGCTACAGATTCCACACACACACATACCCCTAGATTTTACTGGCATTAACTGCTGGTTAAATAAAAAAATAAAAGAATTTGAATGAAGAAGCTTCCGCCTCCCAAACAGCTCTGGATTAAACTGTAAAGTGGAGTTTTAACCAAAGAAATTCTACAGAAAATAATAAATATGAATGCATTCTTTAGGGCTTGGCAAGTTCTTCTGGATTCTTCTAAGGCTGACACATTGATCAAGTACCTGAGATCCTAAACACCAAGTAAATGCCAAGTTTCCGCTGCCACAGCATATTCAAAGAAATATTTGCTCTCTGCAGTGCAAATTGAGGGAAGAACAGCTGCAAATAGATATGTGCTTGTTTACTACATATTGTACAGAGAGCTTCTGTTGTGTTAAGATCTGGCTGAGACACAGGGAGAGCCACTACGGACCAGTGTATAACGGTCTGGATTTCAGCCTAGGAGTTCAAATTAACAGAGCTGTTTACCTGTAACTGATCTTTGAGTGGGCTTTTCTGCAGGAACAGAACCTTGCTGTGGCCTATACATGTGCAATACCAAATTTAAGAATGCACCGTGCACCCAATACAAAGAACAGTTCATAAAGTTTCACTGTGGACCCATGATTCTCATTATAAAACATGGTCTGCTCCTTAAGTTAGCTATAAGAAGAAATGAGAACAATTCCAAATGTGAACTTCATACACTCAAGTTTTTTATGAATGGCTACAATTACCCAACATTCAAAAACCTCAGTATTTACAAGACTAATCTGAACAGTTTGAGTAAGCCCTTTCTAAGTGTTTTCCCATATTAAACCATAGTTAAGAGTAACCACAGTTTGTTTGGGTTCAGATATAAGCGGAAGCACGAGCTTCCAATTTCATCCACAGGGCCACACCAGAGGAGGGAAGGGGGAGCGTGAAAGCTAGAGACTCACTTATGCTTATTCCTATAATAATAAACTATGGTTTACCATCATGCCCAAATGAGGACATTGTCACATTGTCCCATAAACCCATGTTCTTTAATTAAAAACAAAACAAAAAAGCAGGCTTTCTCTCATGTTCCCTAACAGCTCTTCTATCAGTTGTCCCTTATATACATGACATATATCCTCTTCTTGGAATTTCAGTTTTCACAGCTTATTCCAAGGTAAATGAAAAATAATTCAACATCATTAGTTTTATGGAATACAGGTAATAACATGTAACAAATGGGGTTGCATAATGTGCTAGCAGTGAAGGCTGGGTGCTGCATGGGTACCAAGCTTCCTATTTTAGCATGCTGAAAGAGTGTTCCTGCTGTTTCTTTTCTTCCACTCTGTTCCGTCACCACAGAAAGTTCTCATGCCAAGTCTTTTCAACACTAAGACAAGCACTGGTTCTTTAGCTATTTTAGTTCTAGTCTTGGCTTTTGGAAACTTCTTTGCAGAGTGGGAATCAGAGAATAGCTGGATCCCTGTGCCACAGGCTTCAAGTCCAGCACTGAATCATCTTAATCAGATACAGAGCTATTTCCCCCCACCACCCTCCCAGTCAGACTGGAACTTCTCACAAGCGTAAGCTGCCCTCTTGCAGGTTGGAAGCAATCCCATGGCACAACAAGGAAAAGTCCGTTAGCTCTCCTAATGGTGTGCATGTCTGAGGCTGTAGCACACTTCTTCATACAAGGCCTTCAGCTAATCCCTGTTTAAAGTTTGCCCTTGTTATCTTAGGGTTAAGTTACATATGACAATCACATCGGTTGCCCGTGAGTGCACAATTTTTCTTTCAGAAATAGCCAGCACAGGGGGCCAAATCTGGATTGGGATCACAGTGAATGGGGGCAATGGGTAAAAGAACCCTTAGCCTGCATGCCATGGTCCTGATCTGGATTACTGCCCACACTCGCCCTACTTATTTCTCAAAGAAAAAGCAGTGCATTCAAGGCCAAACCATGTGATTAATGTCAATGAGAACTTGGTTTCCTAACTGGGGAGAATGTAACAAAAAAGACTGCCTATAGAGATTCACACTGCCTTTTTGATTCTCACATTACTCTCCACTGGCTGATCCAGTAGTTGAACCAACATGCTATTCAATGTCAGATCCAGTTCTGAGAGGAAGTATCACTTAAGAGAGACTAAGGCCTAATCCATACCAAGCAGGATATAGCACTATGAAAGTGATATGAAAGCGGCATATGGTATGTGCCATGGGCCACAACAGTTGTCAGTGCACTTCAATACCGCTATAAAGGAGCAGTGTGGCTCCTACCTCTTATATACCGCTTTCATACTGCTTTCACAGTGCAATATCCTGTTTGGTGTGAATTAGGCCTAACGGCGCAATCCTATGCATGCTTAAACAGAAAAAAAGTCCTACAACTCCCAGCATTCCCCAGCCAGCACTTCAGTCTAAACATGTCTGTCTAAACAAAAGTCTGGCACCTGTCTAAGCATGCACAGGATTGCACCCTAAGCAACACACTACATCTTACAATCCAAATGCATACATTAGCCTGACAGCTGGTTCTCCCACAGAAAAGCATATTTGAGAAGGAATCTTATTAGGTTCTAGCAGGATCTACACTACTGCTTTATAATGGTATTGAAGTGCACTGACAACAATTGGGGCCCATGACACATTCCATATACTGTTTTCAAACCGCTTTAAAAGTGTTACATCCTGCTTGGTGTAGATCTGGCCTTTGTTCCACTTGTGTCAACAGGTACCATGGTGAAGCATTAAAACGGCCCCCTGCACTTAGCACAACTTTCACTTTACTGTAGTTGCTTCTTGATCATAGAAATTGCAGCAAAAATGCCTTACTTGAAAGTAATGAAATACAAACCTCTAACCCTAGATCTAGGGTACAGTTGTTTGAGGTCAATTGTTCTGACTCAAGATCTTACCAGCAAGCAACAGGACTTCAGAGTCTTTTTACCAATATCGGGCATTGCTTTATGGATTACATCAGAAATAAGGCCATTGAAAGAATACCAAAAACTTCACATGGAACTATATGGAAGGACTCTTTTAGATAAATGAACTTGGACTTTAATTCAATCATTAATGATTTGTGCAGCCTTCGTCAAACTGTAAGATGCCACGTGTTTCCTTGTTGTTTGTATGAATTTGAATTACTCACATGAAAATTTAATAAAATATATATATTTTTTAAAAAAGCACTGAAGTACCAGATACCTTGATATCTGGTTTAAAATATGATTGACCTATCATCAATCATCTGTATTACTGCCTACAGCTACCTCTTTTCTTATCAAATTCAACAGTTCTGATTTCTTATGTTGAAGGGAATGCTAGTGTGCAACATTGGTAACCGCAGCACATTTATAACAGGCCAAGCTTTAAAAAAAATAGTGAGGTGGACAAAACAAATATATGGACATAGAGTCAGCTTTCCAAACCAAGTATTTCCTGCAAGATACATAGCCAATTGTACATTGTAGCTTGCCTTATATTTAGCTTTACCAATAAATTTGCCACAGATCAGGAGTATTCACTACATAACCAGTGAGCCCTGAAACACATTCATCTGGTTTACAGGCAAGATTCCTTGAACAGTCTGTAGACCTCATAGTGAGTATTACTGCTCTATTTACTTATGACTCATATCTGATCTTAGAGAGATGCACAACAGCTCCTATCCACCACTTCAACACAAACCTTTCCTTTTAAACAGTCATGCAGTTGGTATGAAGATGTAAAGTATCATCCATTAACTGTGGGATATATTTACCAGCCAGGTTCTCCCATCTTTTGGATCTGGCAATGGGTGATGCGAGGTTTACATTAAGGTTGAGCTCTTTTGCATTAAGCCTAATCTTTTTATATGACAATTATGTAATTGTTACATGAAGGGCGACATTATCCTGTTTTTTAATATTTTATCAAAATCTCATTGGATACATTGTCAATAGCTGTCTGCTTTTTTTGGATGTTGGGAAGCTGAAGTTACAATGCATTCTAAACCTGTTCACATGTCTTCTGATGGCGATTTTCAGCCCTTAATATGCACCTATATCAGGTCACATTAAAATCCTAAATATCTATACAGCTGACAACACCCAGACATTGATATCCTGGAATTAGGTTTTACCAGAAATAGTTCTTTATTAAGAGAGGATGCTGCTTTTATGCCTTTTTTGTACTAGCTTTAATGTTTTAAGGGTTTCTTAAAAGTTTCATATGGTTAATTTCGTTGTCATGGTAAAAGCCATTTAGGCAAAATTTCTCTCAAGATGTAGAAATGAAAATCTCCAACATTTTTCCTATGACATATTCTGATTTTTTTCCCTATGATGTAGATAACTATAAGCATATCTACAAATAATTTATACTTCGCCAATTGAAAATTAGCTGATTTCAAATAAAGCAATAAAATCTACTCTACAATGTGCCATAAATCTTTCATATCAATACAAATATAAAAAATCTAACTTGTTTTGTTCATCTTGACTATGCACCCATCTTGGACTCTGTGCATACTACACTGTCAATAGTTAGTTTAAAAGAATGCAGAAATTACGTTCCTTTGCTCCCCACCCCACCCCAGAAGATTAAATTTTAGTACTGCATCTTTTCTCTTCAACTTCCAAAACTTTCTGATTATAATTGAATATACACTGCATGAATGCAAAGTTAAATTAACTAGCTATGGGAAACACAGTCTAGCGCCTTAACAATAATTGATACTTCTGATGGTAAGTTATGAGGCATTCGTTTCTGCTTGTTTTATAATTAATGTATCTATTATTACACATTATTTGCCACTGTACATTTCCTTTAAATCAAATCAGGTCCCAACTTTTTAACTGGTATTATTTAAAAGTGTGTATCACTTTGAACTTCTATTACAGATATTACCAGAAGTCTTTGGTGTCAGTAGTTTCATAGGCAGACATTTTCCTGTCATAAAACCAACAGAAAGGTTGTGGTATTGTTCAGGTGGGAGGGAGGGAACCTTGCATCACTTCTGTCCTTTTCCTGTATACCTAATTAAGAAGATGGGACATGTTGGGGGAAACACATGCAATAGCAACCAAACAAAATAAAATACAAATAAAACAAAACCAACACATAAGATCCTAACCTCTTTTCCCCAAAGACCAGACCATCCTCCCTAGTCCCTCTCCAACGTACACCCAAGAAGGGGCTTGTGCAATGGAATTCCATCTTAATAATGTGTGACTAAAAGGTCACTGGAATAGGGGTAAAAAATAAAGTAGAAACTTCAATTATTACAAAAAATGGGGGTAATCAAAATGGACAGACATTTATAGATACATTTAAATATAAGTCAAAGGGATGGCATGTACTGTGGAAGCAAAGAGAACTAGCAAATAGTACCACCTGCAATTACCAATTTGCACTAAACAACTTGATAAGATTTTTTTATGGAAAAAGTCATGTATTCTTTACAGATTTTTCTGTTTGATCGTTATTATGGTTATCAAATATGGTCAGCAGTTGCACATTCTGGTTTCAACATAATGCAAAACAATAGCTTGGTAACAATTATGTTAACTGAATTCTATGGTGGGGAGAGGGGCAGACAGCACTTTTATGGGACAATGCTCAAAAATCTGTGAGAAGGCCAAAAAAAGAAAGAAGATCATAGCGAGTTTGCTGCTAATGTGCTTCCAGAAGAGTCTGATACTTTCCTCATTAACAAGTAGGATCCAGCATCGTCTTAACATAGTGTATTCATGAAGAGTTAATTGTTATCATAGTTCAATGGTCAGGTCCGGTCATAGTCTGACCCTGCAAAAAAGATAGGGACTGGCTCAAAGACAGCCAGTTTGCTTTACAGTTTCTGAGCAGCAATTTAGATCCAAGTCACCTTCATCTAAAATTGCTACACTCTCCATGGAGTAAGGAAATGTCACGTCCCTGGAATTTTGCACAAGTGACTTCTGAAACCGCAGTAGTCATTGGCTCCACCAAAGTAATTGATTATCTAGTAGCCCAGCCTGTCCACTGGCTCTGGATTCATCATATTCAAGGTAAACTGCTGCCACCACCTACTATCTATAGGGCAGTAAGACTATCTTGAAATACACTTGACTATATTGATGAAGGGCAGAATGATATGGGATGAGGCACAGTACCTGAAAATCCAGCTAGACTAGAAAACATCAAGTATTGAACCTGTTCTTGTATTCACTTAGAGAACATGATAAATTTACCCCATTATTAATCATGTCTTTATCACTGACATTTTTACCTGGTCCTTTTCTAACTCCCTCCTGTCACTGACCTCCCCAACTTTCTCCATGACTGCATCTTGACTGCCACTCCCTACCTGCCACTCACTCTGACTCCACCTACTATTCCATCTCATCCTCCTGCTGTCCCTCATTCTTCTGTTACAGGAAACATAACATGAAAAGAGAATAGTGGATGCTGAAAGCTAGGTACCTTGGATTCTAGTTCTATGGATGGTTCGCTAAATGTTTTGTATCCCAAGAACTCATTTGAGACCAGCTTGGAGCTTGATAATTGCATGAATCAAACCAAAGTCCATCAAGAAGGGAATGAAAGAGGTGCCTTTCCCATGTTTTTTTTGTTCCCCAGCATTGGCAATTCAGGGGAAGGGGAGACAGTGGCACTGGACACATGCCTATGAGACAAAACAAAGAACGGAAAAATGTTATATTTAGTTATCAGTAGTAGTGATCTACACTACTGATTTAAAATGGTTTATAATAGTAGTGACAACTGTTGGGGCCCAGGACACACTCCATATACAGTTTTCAAACCGTTTTCAAAATGTCATATCCTGCTTGGTGTAGATCGGGCCCAGGGCTCTTATTATTATTTTTAAGTGTATTATTATCTCTTTCCCACCATTGAAGTTTGAACAATCAATCTGCTCTTTCCCAGACATGGCCAGTGAGGTTTATGAAGTGGGATGAAGAGTAGTTCCCTATGCACCCAAAATATTTCTAACTCAATATGAGCAGATAAAGTTTCCCATTCTCTATCTCCCAGTTAAGTAACTGAGGACAAGATTCATCCAAGCCCTTGATGAATCAGCAGCTTAGTGGGAAACTGAAATCAGATTCCCAATGCCACAAACTTTCAAACATTGTAATATCTGTGACATATTGTTACCAGGGTTGCTAAGAGAATATAAAATTTAACCCAACTTCTTGGGTCCTCCTCTGTTTCGATAGATCATACCATAAAATATGCAGTTAAAAACGTAGTTGTCAGGAAATAATTTATCACTGAAGCTAAGATTTAATCTGAACTAGTCTGGAAGTGTTTGAACCTATTTGGCCTGTGAGATGTCAGAATCTATGCAAGCTCATCTCTGTCAGTGTTCTCAGAGCAGAGGACGAGGGAATCACTCCACTCCCCCCACCCATCTGAGAAGTAAACCTTGACAAGCAGAGAGACTGGGAGCTCTCCATGAGAACCTAACACAGGAGGAGTGGCAGGTTGCAGAATGATCACCTAGATTGAAGCATCATCTGGAAGGCTGAGTAGTCACACCCTGTTTGGACAATGGCCTTACTGAAAGGTCAAACGCCCTTGTCTGTGAAGTGGTCTGGAGGTATCACTTAACAGTCACGCCTCCATTATTTAGCTGATGAAAAGGTGAGGAACCTTTGCTAGGAATATCTCATCTGCATTGCCCGAAACCCTCCCTGTTTGGATCGATAATCGTCTGGGCCTCTGGAGGCACTCTGCACATGGACTCTCCTAATTGGAACTTGGATGGCTAAGGACTTGCCGTGAAAAGTACTGTGTGGCCTTTCATAGACTTGAACTCTTGCTTGCTGTGGATTGTGTGTCTTTGTTTGTCATCAGCTCAGTGTACTGGCAGATTGGGTTTGATCTACGACTTTTGGATTTTCCTCTGCCTGGACTCATGCAGAGTGGAGTTGCCAGTGTGAAACCAGTGGCATGGAACTCATTGCTTCTGTGGGTTTACTCTTTCCTTGATCTTGTTGCCTGGAGTTATCAATGAAAGATCCAAAGTTCAGCTAGCTCTCTTCTGGGTCGTGTGTTACGCTTTTCAAGAATTCGCCCCTTTGATTGCCTGAGGGATCATGTCAGGAATCATCCCCATTCCTTGTCTGGGTTTGGAACCCCTGTATGGATTGACCCTTCCCTTGTGTTTGGAACTGTGGACATGGCAATGGAGAAACCATGTTGATGGGGATCTCAGTCACAGTAGTAGTGATTATCTTTTGACTGTTCTGGAATTTATTGGAGCCTATACTGTTATATAGGCTCCAATAAATCAGCTATATTATTTTTGAAGTTTGTAACCATTAGGCTTCTGCTGTGAAATTTCCTGCAAGAAGTCTCACTGATTTGGGTGTCCCATATCAGTTTTCCAGAATGTGTGCTTGTCTGAGGGACCGGGAAACCTGACAGTATTATTTATTACAAATTAGTCTATCTTTTGCGTCTAGTTTTTTCCTTCCTGGCCTATTTTCTTACCAATTTTTTTAAAAAATCTGCATGCATTCTGAAGATTATAACTGGATGTTTACTTATCTTCCTAACAGTCACAGAGTGAAAATTAGGGCCAGATGCTACTGCATATCTGAATTATAAACTCTATTCCTATAAGGAGGGTCCCTTTTCATTTTTTATGCCAATGAAGAGGTGGGATTCAAGAACGAAAACAGACAGGGATGGGGGCAGGGATCGGGAAAATGAGATGAAAAAGAACTGGGGCAGGAGGAGTCAGAAGAGTTGAAAAGAAATCCCACAGGAGTTGCGGAGAAAGAGGAAGAGCCCAGACAAGGGCGTCAAGAGGCAGAGAGACAGAAGACAGGAAGAGCCTAACTAGAATGGAGACAGAGATACTACCAAACTCTGGTGACGTCATGCTGGACTTAGAGTGGTTTCCAAAACAGTTCCAAACTGTGGGAGATGGGGAAAAAACTTAGAAATAATAATGAGATGAGTCTTTATTCTTGGAACTAGAGCCTGTCAGATTTGAAGAGCTGACTAACTCTGCTCCAGTTTTTCCCTTCTGCTTGGTTTTAATTGGCAGAATGTGCTCTGGGGAAGTTAAATAGATGGGAACGAAAATACTGCTTTAAGATTTGTAGGCAACATCAGAAAGGGAAATATTTGTATGTTATTTTCTTTATCAATGTACAGAAGAAAACTTCAATTGCCCAACAGGATATAATATATCCCCTCTCTCACCCCCACCTCGCAACTCCAACACAAACAGGGTGAAATGCATAAATGAAACCTGAGAACACACAGGGGAAGCAAATAAAAAATAGATAAAAACCATACTGGCTGAATAGTTCTGATACTTGTCATGCTTGTTTCTCAGGCTGTTCCCATTAGCAGGTTTACTGTTCAGTTTCAATAGAGAAAGACTAGATCGAAAATGGAGCATTTGATTAACAAAAATGTGAGAAATGAAGGATATTGGGAATTTTTAAATTTAAATTTCAGAACAAGATGCGGGGTGCAAAACAAGTCTGTGGAGCCTACAGAAGTCTCAGCTTTACTGGAATACATACATGCTCATTGGCCTAGTTTACTACTGTTATGTGTACAACCCTTGGGATCCTACACTACGCCTCCCCCCCACTCCTCTGATATGACCATGAGGAGATCGAAAGCTTTTGCTTCCAGTTATAGTTAACCACATTTTAGGATTACGCAAAAAACACGAAACTGTGGTTAATCTCAACTGTGGTGAGTTGGAACACGCCAGCTTCATACTCCACAGCTTGAAGTTAGCTTGTTACAGCTAACCATAGTTAAGACTAACCATTGTTTCTCTGTGTTCAGCTGTCACAACAAGCTGTAGTAAGCCTAAAATGGAAGGAAAAGCTTCCAAAATCCTCCTCCAGGCTGCACTGGAGGGTAGGGGGAAGTATGAAAGCTTGGGAAAACACTAGTTTAATTCTAATAACAATAAAACACGGTTTCACACTATGTCTGAAAATGGCCATTGTGAGTTACAACGACTTGTTACTTACATTATTCTTTCTTGTGTGTAGTGCACACAATAAACTGTCTGTGACCCTCACTGGGTCAATCTAAATATAATATTCCATTGATACTGATGTAACTATTGAAAGCCAGTAGAGGAAGTACTAAGATTGAACTTTGAACCAATTCTAAGTGGGCAATACCAACATGCGGCATTTCTAACACAGAGATTCCACAAGATACAAAAACCTGTCTTAATCATGCAGGGTCTCTCAATGAAAGACAAAGAAACCCAGTTTAAAATGTGTATGGTTTCTGATTTGGAATTGACCTTGTCTGACCTTATTGTTGTTTTTCTTAACCAGCTGGCTTTTACACTAGGTGCTGGATTATTGGGAATCTAGTTCACTGTTAAAATGGCAGTTATCTGCTATGGCACAAGGTGCCAGGTTATGGCTCAAGCGAGCAGACATTTGAACCCCTTTCTATGAACTACATTCAACATTTTGTACAATGTTGCTATATTCAGAATACTCATCTAAAACTGCAAATGTGCAAAAATGAAAACCACTGATTTTGTTTTGCATGCTTACCTAACCTTCTTAACACCATTTGTTTTAACTATCAATCTGCTATTAGGATCCCATAGCCACTTTTAAAATCCTAGCTGAAAATAAAGATAAGATTGATCTAAATGGTGGCCCCAGTTTAACATTAAAAATGGTTTTATTGGTATTATTTTCCTAAAATGTATTCTAACAAAAAACCTACTGAGTGCATTGGATCCCAAAGCATTTTTTAAAACATTCATTAAGCAATCCTCACTGGGTTATCAAGATGCCCTGGAGGAGAAAAAAGAAGTAAAAGCAAAACAAAAACAAAAAATCCTAGATGAAATACTGGGCTTATAGTGATTACCCAAACAGCTTAATAAGAGGGGGGGTTTCCCCAAAAGAACATTCCAACTGTGTATGAGTGTGTTAATTTCTGTGTTAAGATAAAGCCGATATGGAGCATAATTAAACTCCTAGGCTAAATTTTATTCCTAGGTACAACAGATCCCTCCAGTGTTTTGCTATGGTTTTGTTCATTTGTTTTTGTTTTAGTACACACAGGTACTGGATTTTCTTTTACAAAATAAAAAAAATTCTACTCCAATGCTCTTGAAGTGGTATAACAAAAAAAATGGAATTTGTGATATGCTATGAACCTAACTGTATACAATACTCATTGGCCATGTTTGGGCATAAAGGAAGCATCCAGTGGAAATTTATGGGTTAATCAATTTACCCACGAACTGTGGGGAAGCATGCTGCATGCAAACCACCAAGAAGCTACTTCGGGTTTCCTGAAAGAGCCCATGAATGCAGCATTTTAGGTTGTTTCCATGATGTCTGAACAGGGACACTTGGGGTTGTTCATGGCTTTAACAACTCCAAGTTAACCCGAGAACAAACCATGGGTTAACTTGGGGCTGTTTAACACACTTGTCAAAGAGGGTTATACCCCAAAACCTAATCTGGCTGGAATTCGGCCCACATCCCCACCCACAATGGTTATACTTCCTGATCTCAGTGATGGGATAGATTGTGCACAATCATTTTGGACTCAGTGCTGGGATAATGAATTCATTACACAGCCAGTAGCAACAGTGACTCATTGTACTGGTGGGTGGGCAAGATGAACTCAGCTTCTGTGCAGTTATTAATTTCTTCTACTAGGTTAATTCAGGCATACAGAACAAGAAAACAGATCCAGTGAATTTATATCAATAATTGGACTACATTGACTCAGACAAGATTGCACTTAATGCTTGCCTTGACCCATATACTGGTTACTCAGATGACTAGTACCAAGTTCACGCCGTTAGATGCCATTTCCATATCCAGATGAAGGATGCTAAGCTGTAATTGCAGTGCTCCTCTTGTCCCTTCCAAGAGTTAAAACACCACTCACATAAATGATGCACACAAATCAAATAGCCTTTCACTGCTGCCTGGGTGGCCCCTACTACACTGCACATATGAGTCATAAGAACCTACAAAGAGCCCTGCTGGATCAGACCAAAGGTACATCCAGTTCAGCTTCCAGTTTACAACTATCTTCAGTTGATTCAGGGAAGCCCAAAAGGTGGGAATTATGACAATAGCCCTGTCCCATTGTTTGCCTCCAACTCCCAGTCTGGAGTACTGAAGACTGACATTCCATGTAGCTATGGCAGTTAATGGCAACTGATAGACTTACCAGCCATGATTTTATCTAATCACCTTTTACAGCTACCTAAGCCCATCACAGCCACATGTTCTGGCAGCAAATTCCAAAATTTACTATGTACTGTCTGGAGAAGTACTTTCTTTTGTCTCATCTGGAACCTAATGCCAATTTATTTCATTGAATGACCCTGAGTTTATTTCCCTCACACTATACGTGATTTAATGTAGTCTCTTTCACTACCTAAACAATAAATCTGCAAATACTGTCTGCCCTCCAATCCTTGAACCATTTTTACACTGTCCTCTTTTGCACCTTTTTCAGTTCTATGATATCATTTTTGAGATGAGGTTACCAGAACCGCATACAATATTCCAAATGCATTATCATCCTATAACCATGTTTTATATAAAGGCATCACGATACAATTTTATTTTCGGTCCCATTCCTAACATAGCACCTTTTTCACTGCTGAACACTTAGTTCATGTTTTTATGGAGCTCTCTACGACAATCCCAAGATCTGTTTACTGGTTAGTCACAACTAGTTTAGACCCCCATTGGTTTAAGTGTGAATTATAAAAGCAACCAGGGGGAGAGGGGGACTGGCTGAGTGAGTAAGGGTAGTAATGAATGACTCCTTACAGCAAAGGTGTGATTCTGTCTTGCCTCAAAGAATGCTAAGACCTTTGTTATATATTTTTTAAAAAACCTCCCTGAACCCCACTGTATTAGATAAATTCCATCCAGTCTCTAATATTTTATTCTTGGGCAAGATGCTGGATTGTGTGGTGGCTTCTCAATTCCAGTGATTTCTAGATGACATGTATTATCTAGATCCATTTCAGTCTGGCTTCAGGCCTGGTTATGGGACAAAGATTGCTTCAGTCGCCTTAATGGATGATCTACATAAGGAACTGGACAGGAGGATTGTGCCTCTGTTGCTTCTGCTGGATCTCTCGGTGGCTTTTGATACCATTGACCATAGTATCTTTATGGGGCATCTGTCTGAGACGGAACAGGGTGGCACTGTTATACAGTGGCTCCAGTCTGTCTTGGTGGAGCAATCTCAGAAGGTGTTGCTGGGGGATTCCTGTTCAATGCCATAATGATCCTTGGAAGAACCTATTACTTAGGTCCATTGAGAGAACTATCCATTTACTCCAACTTCCTGTTCTTCAACAGCCATAACGCTGTCTTCGTGGCCTTGGGCCAATTGTAATCTCTCAGCCTAAACTACCTCACAAGTTGTCTGAGTGTAAAAAGGCTGATACCCCATGTATACTGTTCTGAAGAAGTGTAGCAGGGGTGGAGAACCTCAGGCCCAGGAACCAAATCCAGCTTTCTGGGGTTCCCTGGGGGGGTGGGGGTCATGCCCACTTCCAGTAATGCCATCCCTTTCACCCAAGCATCAATAGTTTGTGAAGCTTTTCCCACATTCTAAAAGCTTGCAATGCCTCTCCGAAGACTTAGTTATAGGCAGTAACAGCTTTAAGCTACAATATGCTGCCATTTGTTGTGTTTTGGGGCACACCTCTAGCCCTACCCACCACTGGAATGTGGCGCCTGAGAGCTTCTCTGAAATTCAATTCATCCCTTGGGCTGAAAGAGGTTCCCCACCCCTAAAGTACAAGATATAAATGTAATTAGTAAAAATAATTGAATAAAATTGTTAGAAAATCAACACGTTCACACTGAGTTCTTTTAGGTGTATGCCATGTCACCCAGACCTGATGAATTATTGTTTTAGGAATTGTTCTAGCCTTTGACTTAGTGCTTTGGCTGTCCTCCTTCAGGAATCCTTTCACAACTTTATCATATAATTATTCAACTGCTTCCTTGGCTGCCTTTCTGCACCTGATATATTTAAAGGATCAATACATCTATCCTAGAAACATGGTTTTGTATCCAATCATGTATACCCATCAATGGAATAGCATCCATCAGTGGAACGGATTCCCCCTCCTGAAACAGAGTAGCGGCAAAAATCTTATGGCAGGATAGAATTAGTAAAACAAAGCCAGTTAAGAGATAAAAGAGAAAGCAACATAAGCTAAATACTATTAACCATTCTGCCCAGCTTACAGAAGTATATAGTAAGTTCTTTCGCATGAAAACAAAGTCTCCCTAAGTCCTTCTCTGCACATTTGCTTCAACAAGCAGAAAAGAGACAGTCAAATGACCTATGAAAATGATAAACTCTGCAAATGCTTGATCGTCCATCTTGAGATAGATTGCCCTTTATATCTCAGTATTAAGCTACTGGTCAGGTGAGAAAATGTCACAAAACTCTATCAGAAGGAATAATCTCAGCTCCAAGGCAACAAATGTGTTGCACCGCAACATTTGTAAAATATGAATAGAATGTCTTTGTTGATGTGGCATTGAGCAAAGCCATAAAAGTGGGAAGAAGGGAATGTCAGCCTGAGTAGCAGAGCTCAACTCTGAGAGGCAGCAGCAAATGTCAGACATACCAAAATTGAGGCAGAGGGCAGATCCAGGTGAGAGTGCACACACACATGCAGCACCGCACATAGGGGCTCAGCAGCAACCATCAAGCTTTGCTCCCAACAGCTGTCTCCATACAGTTTCCATGTAAGATAGAGCTGCCGATATTTTTCTACTCCCTTCAGATAAGTGTCCTGAACAAAGCCACACATTGCTAAGGAAACAATTGTGGATGTATGGGGACAAGCAATAAAGATGGAGGAGCACTGACAGTCAGCAAGAAGTTGTGCAATTAAGTCTATTTCATAGAGAGGGTACAGATGCAAAATAACTTGATTTGTTTTCTTCTGAATAAGGAGCCATGTACAAATAAGTCAGTTCACCTTCAATCACCATTAAAAAAAAATTTAAAGAAATTTTTTTAATGGGGTAGAGAGGTGTATAAATGCGTCTCAGGGTGGGATTGGTGGAATGACAAAGTTATTTGCCAATTCCCAAAGAAGGTGGTGGTGATGCACAAGCACCATAAGACACATATTATAATGTGGAGAACCTTTCGAAGGCAAGTCTTTGGTAAGTCAAAAGACATTCAGGCCCACCCACCCCGTCCAGAAGTTCCTCTACAACTCTTTGGTACTAGTTTTTCCCCTGTTCTTGCCCCCAGAATCTCCAGCCATACCCTCAAAGGAATGCCAAAATGAAAGAAGAAATATCTCCTGCTCAGTGCCAGATATTCCCACCCACATTCAGGCAGCCAAATATCCTAACAAAATATCCACACCTTCTTGGGAGTCAAAATCCCTTCAATTCCCAGCAGCAAAAACTTCCATTCTCCTAATTCCAGCATCGCTCCCCCAATGGAGCAATCATTGCCAATACAAATAATCACAGCATACTGAAAAATCAGGAACAACAAATTGCACATAATATCAGTATATGTAAAGTCAAGGGACCCTGAATTGGTTATATCACTAAATGTTCAGTTCAACAATACTCTAATACCCAAGGCCATGATGTAATTCTTGACCTCCTCAAGAATCAAACACTAAGATACTATGAAAGTAGCTTGAACATACAAATGTCAAGGTCTCCATCATCTATTAACTTTGCACACATAAGGGAAACAGTAATTGTGTTCAGTGCAAATGCTGAGATCGCAAAACAGAATAGTGTAGGCTGCATTACACAATCCCTATTTACGTTAACTTTCACTTAGGACCAAGTACCCACTTCACTAGCTATGTAGTCAGCTTGCAGACAGCAAAGAGAAAGCAGTTGCCCAGAACAATTTATGGGATGAGACAGTAGAAAATCAGTAAATACAGCCAAGGCAAGAAACTCAGTAAGTGACCATTTGTCAGAGTGAGCAGGTTTTTGTACCCTGATCATAGTAACAAATGATTGTTTTTGGATGTGTTTAATAACAGAGAGTGACAAGATCATCTCTACTTTCAAGTAGCACAGAATTAACTTCCATTAAAACACTCCTAATTTTCCAAAACATCTAAATGTCATCAAAATGGGATGGAACATCCATCTTGCCACTACCATCTTGCAGCAAGATACTA
Organism: Anniella stebbinsi; assembly: GCA_029215795.1. Taxonomy (NCBI): domain Eukaryota; kingdom Metazoa; phylum Chordata; class Lepidosauria; order Squamata; family Anniellidae; genus Anniella; species Anniella stebbinsi. Next base: position 44,003,697 of record JARDYH010000007.1, on the reverse strand, counting down.
CTCCATTGCTGGTGGTGGCTCATCTTCTTTCCTGAGCCCATGATATAATTATATGATGATATCCCCATGCCATACTATTTTGTCATGACATCACTATCGTATGTCGAATGTAACTCCTATTAAATCAAAGGATCCCAACTATGGAACAGGTATCAGAATGCTGCTCACCGACTCTGTGACTCATTAACTGTTTTTGGCCTCACAGCAATCAGCCCAGCGCTCTCTATTCCCCCTTTTCCTTCACTGCTGCCACCATTGAACACTGTACCCTACCTCAGGTACCTTAACAATCCACTCCAGTTTATGAAACAGAAAGAACTTTTAATTAACAATAAGATTATGCAATTTACAAAGCTTATGGTTTCATCAGTTTCAATTGCAATCCTGCCTACGCTACCCCTGAACTACACTCTCTCCTCCCATTCACTCTGTTCCCAAAATAATAAAAGACGTTCCTACACTCTCACTAGACCCTTCCACAGACAAACCCACATTCCAACTCTCTCTTTCTCCACATACAATCTTACTGCTTCTCTTAACTCCTCCCCCTCATGGCTAACTGCCAGTCCAGACCTTTGAACCACCAGCCAATCAGCATTCACTTCACATTCTATTCACTCTCCTCCCACCACCACCAGATTTAACCATTTACAAATCTGGTATTTGAAGTCCACACAGCACTTGCTTTCTGAATAGAAAATATCCTTAACACATTGCAAATACTTGCATTATATAAATTGGCAATAAACAGTAAAATATCACATACACAAGTCAATCAGAAAAAAACTTCATTGTATAAACCAATCATATTTCACACATATTTTATGGAATGGTTGTCAACATGTCAAAAATAAAACAAAAGAATGCTAAAAAAAAATTGATAGCCTTCCCCAGGATACAATCATTCACATTGCACTAGTGCAATAAATTGAGAGCCACATGTTCTATTGCTGAAAAATTAACAATACTTGATTGCAATCTTTGTATCATAGTTTACATAGTCTTGGTTTAAGTGTAGGAGCTAGTTCTTTATTTTAAAACATTAGATTTTCCCCTTTAGAGCTTGCTTTTTGGTACCTTGAGATCTTCTTTGTTGGCTTATAATCCTTATTTCAGATTTGAAGCAAGATCTAAAATTGCAATGCTATTAGCACTTAATTGGAAGGTTATTTCTACAGGCCCAAACCAACAGTAATTTATTTGTGTTTTCTCACTTCAATTTGTTATCTTGCAGATATTTTATTTTGCTGTCTTGTTAGCATTCTTTAGTTCTCCTCTGTTTGTAAAAACCAATTTACTAATCTGTTACTTGAGGTCAAATAGACCTAAATAGTCATCACAGAAATACAATTATAGAGGATTGATATGTTAGGTCTGTAATGATGCACACGTTGTTAATTCTGTGAAACCTGATCCCTTATTCATTCACTTTTTCTTTCAACACAAAATCTTCTAGAAGCATGAATAAGAAAAACCTAACAATTAACATTGTTTCAACTTGCCTGCTTTATCAATAACAAAATAACAATGCACATTGCTAGAGTTTTCACATTTGACTTACCTAGACCTCAATCCCTTCAGAGCAAGTGTTTCAGTCATAAAAGAGCACAGAATAAAATAGCAGAATATGGCTGATTATGGTATCTTTTATTGTAAATTGCATTGAGAGCACAGATAAACTGAAGGGACAAAACAGCAACAGTACTACCAGAGTATATAGCAATCTATAGCTGCTATATGTACCAATGAAGTTGCCACACAGTAGGACTAAGCCAAGGACTCAGGAGAGAACAATCCTAAAAGCAAAGAGATATTTTATTTCTATGTATTGCATGATCCAAAGTTTGTTCTGTCCTCACAATCAACCACTGCTCCCCCATAGGAAAAAGTCACAGAAAACGTGTATATTTTCCCTCTTGGATGGGAAACAGTTGGAGCAAGACAATGAATGAATGAATGAATGAATGAATGAATGAATGGCAGGGAGGGGAGGGGTTAGGCAGTCCCTCCCCTCCACCACTCCTCTACTGACTGCTTCATGAAACCATTTGCATGTCTTTTATATAGTAGCTAGTTTGACCCAAAGTGTGCTGTAATCTGTTAAATGCTCCTCTACAGGATTTGCACTTGCTGAGCCACATAATTATGGATCTGAGCAACAATGAAAGTATATTGGCACACACAGAAACAGCAACTATATGGAGGAACCTCTCTCCCCGCCCATCCCAATTCCTCTGACATGCTGACCGCTATTTGCATTGCTTCAGACATGATGCTTTCTTATACACATAGAATCTCCATGCAGGAAAACATCATTATGTGGCTATCCTTGGAGAAACTGACTTCAGAGGCAACAAAATGTACACTCAGATCCTGAAAAGGTTCGTAAATGACCTGGAACTTGTTTATAACATCCAGCCAATCTGGTGCCAATTTTATTATTAGCTTAGCCACCTTGCAATCACATTTCAGAGCATCAGACTCTGTGATGTGGTATATAGGGAACGCCGATTCAAACAGAAAGATTTTGCTTATTATAATGTTATGCTGAGAGACTCAGAGGTTTTAACACAACTCATTCCCAAGTGCATAATAGGACATTGAATCACGTTCTTTCCATGAACCACCGATCAGAAGGCATTCCATGCTTCTGACACTGTTTTGCTATACATATAGAGCTTGGGTTTCTAAATATTCAGCTTTAAGAGCTTCAGCATTACTCAGCATTACTCAGCATTACTGAAAATGATGAGATGTTCAGAGAGACAGCTTTCACATCAAAGGAAATCGATTCAAAGGCAGCTAGAAGTTAGAACGGTGGTAACTACTATTAATTTGTACATGTTTGTAAGATGGAATACTCATCGTAGAGGACTTTCCCTATGAGTAAGGCAAAACTAGATGCAAGTACATTTTTCCAATTTCTTCTACAAAATCAGGCTATACTCTGTACCAAGTCTTATGTGACTTAGCTTTTTGTGGGAAGGGGATTTTGATAGATCCTAAGAACATAAGAAGTGCCATGCTGGATCAGACCAAGGATCCATCTAGTCCAGCACTCTGTTCTCACAGTGGCCAACCAGCTGTCAACCAGGAACCAACAAAGCAGGACATGGTGCAACAGCACTCTCCCACCCATATTCCCCAGCAACTGGTGCACACAGGCTTACTGCCTCAGATACTGGAGGCAACACATCCTGCAGTTACTGTGTTACCAAAATATAATGCATTATAGATTCTATCTCTGCATTATCTCCAAGTCCCAGCTGTTGTGTGTTGGAACATCTGAAATTTGTGTTTCACATATATTAGCTCAGTAATCATTACAATATCCCATGAGGTAGGCCAGATAGGTATTCCTTTATTGCAGATGAAAGACTGAGGTTGAGACTATAGAAGCCTCCTTAAGGCCACCTAAGTAAGTTTGGGGCTAAGGTGGAATTTTGCCTAGAGACGTCATGGCTCACACTTTATCCAATAATAACTACACCAGCTCTGGATGTTAAACAGATGGGGCAATGAAAAATCTACACCCATTAAAAGCCTGTGCTCCTTCCTCAAAGAACCACAATTTGCTATAAATAATGAATGAATGGCAAAAAAAATACAAACATGTGCACATTCTTAAATGTTCTTCATAGCCCTTCTATTTTCAGTGTTATGTGACCTGGCGAGTGATGACAGTCATACTTACTTGCACTTCACAAAAAGTGTCATCAGATGGGGGGGAGGGAATCGCATTTCCTTACCGTCGCTTTCCCCCTGCTTCTGTCCCTCAATACTTCCTCTTTCTTCACACAGGGGAAGAAAGTGGAAGTAAATAATGACCACATTGCCCATTCAGTGGTCATTTTTATTGTGACACTTTTCCTGCACATGGCGGCACATTAAAAAAAATTTTTTTTTAATCGGATTTAAAGGAGTCCATTTTGTAATGGAAAGAAGGCAAGAAGGAGCGGGAGATCCATGGGAGGCAGACATTGTCGTCAAAAGGACCCGCAAACATCTGTAAGTGGGGATTAACGAGTGCGCGATAAAACGTTCGTCTGATGACACTCAGAGTTTACAGATGGAATAACTGAGGCTGATACTTAGCCAACCCAATGGGAACATTGCAGAATTGGGATCTAAAACATTGTCTCCAAATTCAAGTTCTATAGTGTTTGACTACAAAAACAGGACTAGGGTATGTGAGCATGTATATTTCAGCCCAGCGCCTTCAGTCACAAAATCAAACTGAAGGCTTTTGAACCACAGCCAAAGTAAAACTGCCAAATAAGGTGGAGTTCAAGTCAGGGTCTTAGTAATTTCAAAACTCCTCATATATCCCACTCAGGAGCCTCTGCTAGCAAGGCCGGCCCTACCAATAGGCAGAATAAGGTACCCGCCTCAGCTAGCAGTTGCTGAGGGGCAGTAGTGGCGGTCTCCTGACCGTTTCATGTTTCCATAGAGTGGTCTATGCCATTCAACCTGTCCTGGCCACTTTACAATTAGCCTGCTGCCTCAGGTATGATAGAGGATGATATCCCATTGCCAGCACTGAAGTAAGATTCTGCTGCCAATTCAGCCAATTTCTGTATGTGGGCTTGGGAGGGGGCACCATCCTGCCCTTCGCCTCAGGCACTAAAATGTCTTGAGATGGCCCTGTGTGCTAGGACACAATGGGCAAGCAACTGCTGTGATGCTCATTCAAAAGGAAACAAGGATCTTTCAAACATTCATAAGAAGATATGACTCAGCTTTTAACTCAACCTCCCATCCTCACCCAATGCAGGCACTGAGGACAAGTATACAGTTCTGCATACTGATACACATATGAGGCACATAAAGAAGCCACTTTTCCAGCATCTTTTATTTAAAAACTATGGTGTTTCTTCCTTCAGTGTGCTAATGCCAATAAAGATCAACAGCCTAGTGTTCTTAACATCCTCTCTTCATTATCTACAGCTTTTGCAATAATGACAATCATAGGAAGTGTGTTGCCGTCATGAGAAGGAGGACACTGTACATTTGCAACAGCAAAGTTGTGTAAAAAAACTTGTGGTGTAACACAAGAATGCTCAAACAAGGGGCTTGACCTAGCACAGATTAAGTCAAATATTGGAACATCTCTATTGCATCTCCCATCCCAGCTAAAAATAATTCAAGAAATTCTCTCTCTCTCTCTCTTCTCTCTCTCTCTCTCTCTCTCTCTCTCTCTCAGTATTATACAAGCAGATAAATCAGGAAAACAATGTCAATGTTCTGTATGTTTTTAAATCCCAATGTTTCTGTGAGGAATCCCTCCTGGGGAAAAACACACACACTAGGGTTTTACTGGTTGACTTCACCACCTAGCGGCAGGGAAATAGAAGCTCTTGCATTTAGGAAGCACTGTGGTTTCTTGACTCTCTCTGATGGGTTCTTGATTCTTCACCTGCTAGCCTAACCTTCTCAACAGCATAAATTAAGGCCTAATATACTCATGCAGCAGGATGAGGCGTTAGAGTAGACTGCGCCACTTCAGATTGGATGGATGTTATAGAAAACCATTGGGAACGAACTGGGCAAGAACCACTGATGTTCTACTTTTCTATTTGCAGGGAGTTTTGGGTGTGTATGTTAAATGTAGAGGTGCATTCAAAACTGGAATCCCCTTCTTCTGCAGTCTGAATTGGCACAGACTATTCTACCAATGCACCCTCCTGCAGATCTAAATTATTATTATTATTAATAATACTAATAATAATAATTATAATAATTATTATTATTATTATTTACCTGGCTCTCCCTTTGGATCAAGGCGGGGAACAACCTTAGTACAGCAATACAATATAAATCAAATACATAGTTAATGAAAAGAGCATATAAAACTAATACAATATCAAGAACAATCAAGACATCTTCAAATTCTTGGTTTAAAATTCATCTGGGAAGGCCTGCCGGAAGAGGTTAGTCCACAGACCACAGATATCCCAAAACAGCCCATGATTTGTAGGTGGTTTGTTGACCATGGCAACAACCCAGCCTTACTGGATTTACACGTTACAATAAGCTGCAGCGACTGCCCGCCATGGCTTGAATATGCACAATGGCCACTGGCACACATCACAACCCCCCAGTGGGCCACCACAATCGTGCAAACCAGGCCAATGTAATGGTATATTTGATGATACTCCTGCAGTCTTTTTGGTTGCATCAGCTGAGGAAGCTACAAGGGAAAACCCTGGAGGGTCCCAATGTCCTGAAAGATTTTGGAATATTCAAGAGAATTTAGAATTGTGCAAACAAAATATAGTAATGGGGGCATGGGGAGGAAGAATGTTTATTTTATAGAGTATACATCTGTCTGCTCTATACGTCTTTTCCTTAGGGGAGTGAAACAGCCAACCATAACACAACCTGACAGCTACTGCTTTGATGTTGTGATGCTGGATACTTATAATCAGACTAAAGTGGTTGGTGGACATTTTAACCTATAATGAGGTGCCACAAAGAGTTTTAACTGCATTAATGTTTTTTAGTTAAATTTCAAGGAAAAAAAAGAGTTGTATTTTTACATTTTAAGTCTTTTTGCACACCCTGGCTTAGAATGCAACTGATTAATTTTATACACTATACAAATTCAGATTTAACTGTCACTACATTTTCACAGCTTTGGGGCAACCCTCTTGTTGACTACCTCATTTAGCATTCCTATCTGTAGAATGGGGGTAGCAACTCTGAAACAGTCAAGTCATAGTAAATGAACTAAGTTTGATTCATTAGTGACTATAAACCATATTATCGTGTTCTAGTATTGTAACCCTGCTGAGCAGATGAGGAGAGGCACTCAAAACCACTGCTGACTTAGCCTTATAAAGGGTAGCAGATGGATAAGCTGCTGAGAAAGAAACAACTTCCTGCTTTCTCCTCTGATATGCACACACTTTCTTTTTCCTTTTTTGCCTGAGTTAATAGGGGTTTCAGGCTGGAATGCCTATTGCACTTTGTGGCCAGCCCTTCTGGAGACAACCTCCTACTTGAGGTTGGTTGAGTATGACATGAGTAAAACCACTGGCGATATTGTTTATTTTGATTCCGCTCCTTCACTTCAACCATTCAAAATTCTTTAGGAGATCAAGACATTTCACTAAGATGGAATTTTGCAATATGAAAATAAATATTCCAGCCAATGTGATGATGACTGGCTCGGAGACTGGCCAATCAAAAGGTTAAAATCCTTCATGCGTTTATACTGAAACTCCGATTCATATATCTCTACCTCCCCTCATCACTTCAACAGCAGCTCAGAAATGAGGTGAAGCAAACCAAATCTGTGCAAGGCTCTAGAGAAAGGAACTTGCCGCTTCCCTGAAATTCTCTCCCCAAAGCAAGGGCTTGTCACCAAACTCATGACAATATTCTCCTTCCATATTGTTTAATTCAATTCATTGCATGTCAGGACCAATCACATCACAAGTTTCTCTGCTCATGACCAACACCAACGATATGGAGTAGGGAAATTTGAAAATCTATGGTGTCAACTCATGAAGTGACTTCTATTATTTTAAATATTTATACACCATCCTTCATTATAGCTGCTCTGAGGGTGAATTCCAATAAACATTACAGCAATCAGGACTAAAGGATAGGATAATAGGCCATTCAAACTGGGCCCCAACACCATAGCCTAGAATCTACTGATTCTGAATATCAGATGATCCCAGGGAATCAATCCCATACCAGTGCCTATTATAAAGCTTCCTGAATCTGCTGTACTCCCTCAGTCTGGGAAAATTGTTAAGTTAGGAAGCAGGCAACCATACTGCCTTATTGCCTGCTTATCGAGGTTCTCACTACTAGCATTGTGCTGGATTTTTTAACTTATTTATTTTTGATCATTTGTTGGGGGGCAAAAAAAAAACCTGCACCTGAAAATTGTGGGAGGGGGTAAGAATTTTCTCTGGTGGAGGGCTTCAGTGGTTACCTCACTGTAAGGAGGTGGCTGAAGGGTTCGTATGTGCTCTTTCTTTTACCATCTTTTCCTTGAAAGCTGAGAGGCGTTTTGGTTTTGCTTTGTTTTTTATTAAAAGTCCTTCTAACAACAACAACAACAACAAATCTCTCAGTTTTCAGTCGCTGAGCAGGCAACAGCACTGGAAAGCACCGAGGGAGGGAATCCTGGCTAAGTCTGTAGGGGGCTTTCCAAGAAGTTCAAGTAGCCAGAGAGGCTACAAAGGTAGAACGGCAGGAAATGGTTAAAAACAGAGCACATACGAACCCCTCCTTACAGTCAGGTGAGCACCAAAGCCCTGGGCCTACAGAATGTTCTCAGAAATTCTTAACATCCCAATGAAAGAGGCAGAAAAACAACTGCCTCTTTTGCAAGGAAACAAAATGGTTGTGAAAGGGCAGGTGGGCTTCCGGCATAGCATTACTTGCAACCACTCTCAGCTTAGGGCCTGGCAGGAGGGTCTTGGGTCTGAAAGGAGTGTTGCAGGGATGGTGTTTGTTATTCTACAGAGCTCCTGGACCCTTCCTCATGGCTCTGTCTCTGTGTCCTGCTTGCATCCTACCCCACACTCCCAGCCACCTGAGGCCTGCATCTCCGCCCTTTCATAATCCTTTACCAATCACAACTGGCAGGGAAATTCTCCCAACTTGTCTCATTTTTGTAGAATTATCGTCACCGCAGACAGTGATGCAAATTTATTAATGGATAACACATAATCTAGTTCATTCATTTTGAGCACAGGCTTCTGTTAAGTATTTTTTTCCTTGCTCCATTACACAACTGGCACTAAATATAAAAAATATGCAGCTAGCAATAATGCCTACAATCAAAGGGGTTTTAAACTTTACTGAGCACTGGCACAAGTTCTAGCTGTGATCTTTCTCGTCAGCCTCTCCCACCCACAGAAATATGAAAATCTTCTGCCCATGTGCCAGCGTGTGCACATACACACATGGACTCAGCCTAAACCCAAACCTGATACTCTGGGGAATGTAGGGAATTAGCTGCAAATAATAATTTAATCCCTTCATAGCGATGGCATCCATGGGAACACTGGAAGATGTATGCGTAGTCACACACAGTGTATTTCCAACCTTATATTGAGCCTTGAATCTGGAACCCTGTTACGGAAACTGCAAAACAGCATAATTGCACTACTGTCTGTCTTGGAAATTATAAAAATGACCATGACTGTCTATAAACTGAGCAGAATTAAAAGCAAGGGAATGGTTACAGTCCAACAGTAAGAGCCAATATCCCCTTAGAGACGCCAAGGAGTACAGTGCCTCCATTTCATATGAACGGGGGATAAGGGGTAGACTCCTATCATCTTGCTCCTATCGCAGCACGACATTATTTCTGTTCTTTGGTAACTGGCTCTTAACACTGTGGCAAAGGAAGAAAAGCCTTCTTTCAAATAAGAATATGCCAACCCAAAGAGCCACTGAAATTCAAAGAAAACTCACATTCTTTTCTGCGCTACAAATGTCACTAAAATCTCTTTTCTCTCACTAACATGGAGCCACATTGTTATGGCAATTCGTAAAAGGAAGTGATTGCAACAGATTGTGTCTATATGAAAACAAATATTCCTACTGCTCCTTCAGGCCCTCAAGGAAAGAACATTGCTCATTATTGGCCAGTTTTTAATTCTAACAATTTTCTAAGGCTCACAAACAAATAAACTTGGTAATGAAACAATCCCTTTTTTTTGTGGCTGTAGTTTACAATGTGAAAGAGAGGCAAGATTCTAATCACTGCAGATTAGAGGGGGAAAGGGGGATCGTAAGGAGGTGATTCATCTTCCATCACTTGCTGGACAAATTCCACTTTCTAAGCCACAGGAGCCTATATCAGGCTTCCTTCTAAATTGCCCTTCCCTGGAATTGTAAGAAGAGACCCTATCAAAGGCTGGAATGATTCCACTTGATCAGCATCATTTACCTTCCACTGATGCAGAGGCCTACATCAAAATCTTCTGTTTGGTTGTCTTTTCTTGTACCTGGACACTGAAACTCCATTTCCACTTACTTAGTCTCACCTCCACCCTTAGACATCCACACTGCTTTGAAGAGGAAGGGACTTCTGTGACAGACCACAAGTCCCAAAAACATTTGTCCGACCTTTGAGGCTACCTTAGTGCTTTGCTATTTCCATTTTCTTTCTGTCTTCCAATACATCTATTACTAACGTTATTATCTAACATTTCTATCCAGTTTGTTTTTGAATAGTTGTCATCTATTCTACTCTTGGCTCTATTTCTAATTTTCTTTCTGTATCCAATCTTGGATTTCATTCTCTCTTCCTTGCTGATCACCGTTGAAGGTGATTTCAATATTTATTTTGATTTTGCTACAGACTCTTCTCAGCTTGACAACTCTACTTGATTCTTCGAATCACTCTGATCCCATGCATATACCCATCTTGCTGCTCATTCTTTAGACTTAATTATCTCCTCTTTGGTTCTTGATCTCTCTCTCTCCCCCTTTCTTATAATTGTCCTATATTACTTTTCTCTGATCTTATCTATCTCCCTCTCCTTCATCTTGCTCTTCTTTCTCCTATCCATTCATTGTTCTGTTGACTAATTTGTTCTGCTTCTTTTTCTTCACTTATCCATTTTGTCCTTCTGTCATCTCCCATACTTGCCAATCCTCTTCATTCCAACCTTGGTTACCTCTGTTTTTTGTTTCGTAATTCTAGCTCACTTGCTTCTCAGTGGCTTAAGTGTAAGTCTTGTTCTCCTGCTGCCTATGTTCACTTTAAGTTTGATTCTCTCTTTTCCCCTCACCCTTTTTGCATTAAGCAGATTCATCATTATAAGAACTGTGGTTGAGTTTGCTTTCCCCCCTCCCTTCCCAATTCCTTTTGTGCTGTATCTTTTAGACTGTAATGTCTTACTATTGATTTCTGTAATCCACTCTGCTAGCATTTTCAGCTGAAGAGCTGAGTAAAAATACTTTAAATAAAATATTTCCACCCTCATTCAATATTATTCCTTTTCTTCATGCTATATCTTCTAAACTCTGTTCTCCGCCTGTCTGTTTACCCTTATTCTTGAGCCCTTTGTCCAGTTTGTCACTAATAATAAATTATCTACCTGTCCCTCTTTCCCCTCTTGGTTGTCCCTGCTCTGCTTAGCTTCTTCCTTCCTTTTTTCTCCACATTGTGCCTTCATTTTAAAACTATTGTTATTTCTATCCTGACTGATTGTCCTTCTTACCTCTCACGCTCTCAAATCACAAATTGTTCTCTTGATCCTGCTGCTTTTTTTCCTTTTAAAGTTATTGGGGGGGGGGGGTTCTTCCACTGTTACCTCTTCATTCTTAATTTCTCTTGGTTTTGGCATATTTCCCACTTAAGTCAAAGCTGCTTTCCTATTTTGAAAAGGCCCATTTCGGATGCATCTTATCTTCCCAGTTATCATCTTCGTTCTACCCCCGCACCTTAATTTTATTTCCAAGCTTTGTGAACATCTTGTGCTTACTCAGTGGCTCAATTCGGACAACACGCTGAGCAACGGTTGTTGAATTACCTACTGACGGTTGTTGAAAAAGGTGGTGATCTACAGACAACACGCTGCAGCAGGCGCTGCAAGGAATCGGCAACCACCCCGGTTGCAAATTGCCTACTCGGCTCTGACTGACAGCTCGGCCACCATTTTCCCCGCTTACCAAACTCCATTAGTCCTCCAGCAGGTACCCAGCATAAACTGCGGCCGAAATCCATGGGCGCCGCCATTGAAGCCGATGCAGGACATGCCTCCCAAACCCCATTGGCTGCCTCAGTCAGTGGGTGGAACTCAGCAGCCTCGGGCAAAGAGGCAGCCAGGAGGAACGGCTGCACCAATACAACAGTTGCACCCCGCACCCAGCACTGCAATTCCAACATTGGCACCCACGCCCCAGTCCCCAGTCCCCAACCCCCCCACCTCCCTCCTAGAGCATCTCCACACACACAGGAAAGAAGGCAAGAGTGGGGTGGCGTAGAAAACTTTATTCAGCAGGGAGACCAGACATGGGCAATAAGGCACATGGGCACCACTATGCCAGGGCAGAACCTACGGAAAGGACAGTTGCCCCCAGGAAGGGAGGAGGCGGCTGGAAGGCACAACGGTGAAGAGGGGACGGCCGAGGCCACCCCCCCAGGGAGCCAAGCACGGAACGTGCCAAGGGGACGTGGTGGAGAGGGGCGGTATGCCAGGGAGAGATGCCAGTCCACAGATGGAACTACACAGCCGACGCTCACGGGGTGGGGGTAACGCAGCCAGATCCTGGCACTGATACTTTCACGCACCCGGGATGCCTCCGCACGGGCGTGACGCTCCCCAATGGGGTTCTCGGGGCCCGGCAAAGGCTCGCTGTCCAGTTGTGTTGGGCGGATGAGGAGGGGGCTCTCTGGTCGCCGCTTCCCCTGCCCCCATCCTTCTGGGTGATGCGAGGGTGGAGGTGGCGGTGCAGTGGGGGTCTACTTTGGATGGGGTATTGTTCTCCCTCTTGGTGTGGGGGAGGGCTGCCCCTTGCTCCAGGGCGCCTGGGTTTGTTGCTTATTCTGTCTCCCCCTCCCCCCCTTTGCCGTAGTGCCCTTCTGGTGCGCTTCCTTGTCCGTTTGGGTAGCTGCCTGGGCACCCTGCGTGAGTGTTTGCAGGAGCTGGCCCCTTGTTGAGCTCATGCCGGCTGCCTGGTGGGGGAGGCGAGCATCCTGGTTGCTATGGTGGCGATGCCGGAGATCTGTTGTGAGAGTGCTTGAGTGGCCCCCGCTTTCTGCCGCTCTTGCCGCTCCACTCTCTGCTCTTCCGTGCTCAACAACTCACGATCGTTGATTCAACAACGCACCGCTCCAGATGACACGTTTGTCAATTGACAATTCAACAACCAACTCGCAAAGTGAGTTGTTCCTCTCAGTTGTTGAATGTTGCTACTTTACCAACTGTAGGTTGTTGCTCCATTGTGTGGCTACATTCAGACGACACATTTAACAACTCAATGGGTTGTTGCTTCAACAACCCACAGTTGTTAAACGTGTCGTCCGAATTCAGCCAGTGAGTCTCAACGTCTTTGCTTGATCCCCACCAGCCTGGTTTCTGTTCACTTCACTCTACAGAAACAGCCCTTAGATATATCATTAACAATCTTTCAGTAGTCAGACATCATAGCCACTTTTCTTTTGCTGTTCTACTTTACAATCTGTCTTCAGCAGATATGATTTTATTGATCAATCTATTCTTCTCTCTTCTTTGTATGACTTACAATTGCATGTACTTCCTTAAGCTATTATCTCATAAATCATCCTCCTTTCTGCTTTCAACAGGAATTCCTCAGGAATCCATCCTGGGTGCCTTTTATTCCCCACTTGAGACCATTCCTTCTTTAATATTATAACTTTTATACAGATTATTTTCAATGAAGTTTTTCATTCCCTGTTCTATCTGCTCTCCTACCAACTTTTCTTCTTCTGCACTGTTTAGATATAAAGGCATCCACGGTGGAAGCTTCTAAAATAGAATTTTGGTTTCTTTCCATAATCTTTCTTCTATCTTTGGACAATTTTTTTTTCTTTGTTTCAAGTTCTCTACATCTTCTCATTCAGACCACAGCTATGTTTAGTGAAATTCATCTTCTTTATATCTAAATAATAATAGCATATTGACACATTTCTCTTGATACAGTTCAACTATTGGTGCACTCCCTTATTCCTTCTAGATTTGACTGCAATGTTCTCCTTTCTCCTTTGTTCATTTCTCATCTACAAATTCTTCTGTTTTGATTGCCATTTCTTGCCTTGTATTTTCCATTTATTTTTCTAAATTTTCTACACGATTCTCTCTAGATTTAATAATAATAATAATAATAATAATAATAATTCTTACCCCCCCTCCCTCTGGATTGAGGCGGGGTACAACAACAAATACAAAAAACGATAAAATACATATAACTAATTAAAAGCATGTAAACCAAATACATTATTAAAAGGCATCTTAAAATTCAACTGAGTAGGCCTGCCGGAAGAGATCAGTCTTTATAGCTCTCTTAAATTCTAGAAGATTGGTAAGTTGGCGGATCTCTTCCGGCAGGTCATTCCACAGTCTGGGAGCAGCAGAAGAGAAGGTCCTCTGGGTAATGGATGTTAGTCTAGTCTTGCCGACTGTAATAAATTCTTCCCAGAGGACCTGAGCGTGCGAGGCGGATTGTACGGGAGAAGGCAATCCCGCAGGTAACTTGGACCCAAACCATGTAGGGCTTTAAAGGTTATAACCAACACTTTATACTTTGCCCAGAAACTAATTGGCAGCCAGTGGAGTGATTTTAAAGCTGGTGTAATATGGTCACCCCTAGGTGTACTGGTGACCAACCTGGCAGCCGTATTTTGAACTAGCTGAAGTTTCAGAACTAGGCACAAAGGTAGTCCTATGTACAGCGCATTGCAGAAGTCGAGCCTTGAAGTTACCAGCTTTGATTAGGCATTTCTTGAATGAGTAGCTTTTCGTCATACTCTTTTCAAAACATTGTCTTCTTGCTTATGAATGCACACATCCTCTTTCTTTTCTTATTTTCTTTCTTTATGCATCCTATTATCTCTTTATCTTATTGGAAGTCTTTTTTAACCGAAAATTTCGTCTCCAATCTTGTGTGTCTATCCTTTTTTGCATGTAGTGCTATATCTTTAGACTGCTTTGCTAACAGATATCAGGACTGCCCCGTTCATTTAGCCTTTTTAAGCAGTGCCTGAAGACCTATTTGTCTACTTTGAGCGTATGTCACCCAATTCCCTCCATGACATCCTTTTATCTCGATTCCCATTGCTCCAGCTACCTTTTCCTCTTATCCAATTAGATTGTAATCTTGTAGGCAAAGCCTGCTGTGTTTTAATAAGGTTTTGAAGCATTTTATAAATAATATTAAGAATGATGAAAAGTAATTTTGCAGTTACACCTTAAGGTACCTAATAACAGCTGCAATGGAGACTTCAGATGATACACATGTTGGATCCTCACAGCACTTACAGGCGCCTCACATTTGGCTCCTTTCTTATACTGCTGTAAGAAATTGCTTGCAGATTTCAAATGGTCATTACCGTAGCACAATATGCATAAGAAATTTTTACACGTGCTTTATATGTGCTAAAATGTATAGGTGCAATGGTTAGTCAATCAGTTGGATTAAAAACATTTTGATCAATTAACAGGTGCTCCTGATTCATCAGGCATTACATTTTTTATTTTAAAAATATTTTTAAACACAGGTACTTGTAAAAACTGTAACATTTCCTCCTTTATGAAAGAGGGGAGACGAACACCTTCAAGACTATGCATGTTGCAAAACAAAATATGGATTAAGAGTACGATCCTCTCCCCCCGCCCCCTCACCCCAGAAGGCAGCTGCTCTGCTGGTGGAGAGGGAGGCCCACCGGCAGAATGACATGTCTGTGTTCCAATTCCCTCTCTTCAGGAGGAGTCCTCTAATATAAACCTCTCAGCCCCAAAACAGGGTATGGCCAGGGATGCCCTCAGCCCCAGAGGAGCTGGAAGAAAAACCCGTTTCTGGAGGAGGTTGCATTGCCACCCTCAGATTCAGAAGACACTAGGCTGACCATATGAAAAGGAGGACAGGGTTCATATAACTTTAACAGTTGTAGAGAAAGGGGAATTTCAGCCAGTGTCATTTGTATGCAATTAGTTCCTGGTGAAATTCCCTCTTCATCACAACAGTTAAAGTTGCAGGGGCCCTGCCTTCTTTTGTATCTGGTCACTCTAGAATAGTGTCTGCACCTTTAACTGTTGTGATGAAGAGGGGATTTCACTAGGGACTAATTGCATACAAATGACACTGGCTGAAATTCCCTTTTCTCTACAACTATTAAAGTTACATGAGCCCTGTCCTCCTTTTCATATGGTCAGCCTAGAAGACACCAGTTGTGAAGCCGCCACCATCACTCCCCACTTGCCTCCATGCTGACTCAGCCAAAGGTTTCAAAAGCAAGCACAGTCCCTTTAAGGGAGAAGGCGTCATACAGTGTGTGGGAGGAGCTAGAAGCCTCTAGGAAGCCCAAGGCTCAAAGTTTGCCCATTATTGGCGCAACACATAAACTGAGCTTGTCTCGCTTCCAGCCCAGTCCCACTTGAAGTTCTTTATGGTGCTATCCACTCCTTACTTTCTTTAACTGGTATCTGACTTTGTCTTTGTCTGGACCCTCCTCCATGCTAACGATCCTGGAAATGTGACCCTTGCTATGCCTGATCTTGCCTATTGGTCCTGAAAACTTGGCTGTTGATCATCTCCCTGGGAAGCTGGATGCAGCACTACCCTCAACTGGACTAACCCCTGTACTCAGCAGGACCTGCAACCTGAAGCAGTACAGTCTGCCATCAGAAGGGTCTCCACCCACCTTCCTGGTGTGGCAGCAGTAAATTCCACTTCCCTCACTGTCCCATTGGGTTTTTTGCCACTGGTGGAGGCCAAAATGAGGTGTTCTAGTGGTGTATAGCTGGAGGCCATGGATTCACAAGATCCTAAGCCTCTTGTTCTCCCCCAGCACACCACCAAACATGCCCCCAAATTACACCAGTATTACAGCTGCCTTAGTTAATTTCCTCCTATTATGGTCAATGGAGGGGGGAGAGAAGTATGGAAAACATACAGAAAAAACCAACCCTCCTCCCTCCCACAATGCAGAGAATCAGCAGGACTTTGGGTGTGGTTGCTCTACCACCACTGCCGCAGCTTCATTATGTTAATCAATAAATTAATAGATTAGTAGACTAATATTTGTTTAATGGGTGAAAGCCCTGGTAAAGTGTTGTGTCAGGTGTTACTTAATAATCATACAGTCATGGCCACAGAAGCTTCTGAGGTTGTTTATAACCAATAAGAAGGCACAACTGACAATGATATGAACATTCAAAAATACATGTCTATGAGAAAATTTGTTTCATGAAGACTGTTTGCTGCCACTCTTTTAGCTCACCCAAAGAGATATGAAGAAATCAGCAATGACAGGGCCAGGACTCGTCAGATTTTAGGATCTTACTGCTCTGTTTTCAAGTCACACCTTCTTTCTATCCTTCCTCACTGCCCTTATGTAGAGTCAGTATTTCCTGCAGCCAAGAAGATACATAACTTGTCTTACTATTGCTGCCAACCTTTATATATTTTACCCGTCATTGTCCATAAGAAAATGAGCCAAGGGGGAAAAAGCTAGATGATTCCCATTCCTGTATCAAAGCTGGGTACACTAAGCTGAATAACACCATGTCAGGTAGCTGTTACATTGAACAGAAGCTTAGGTTCCCTGCTTCCCAGGCACCTAATTAGGTGCAGCAGGCAATCAGCCAGACACGAAATAGCTGCTATTGTGCTGTCACAATATACACACTCACTAGGGGCCATCCTGCCAGGGTAAGAGATCATTGGGGTTTGCAGTGCCCTTGAGTTTAAAAAAGGGCCTCTTCTACACCAAGCAGGATATAGCACTATGAAAGCGGTATATGGTATGTGTCATTGGGCCCAAGACACTTAAAGGATTTTCCTTCCTGCAGTTAAGGGCTGTCTCTCACAGTACATTAGATGTAGGGACTCTATTAAGGATTTAATTTACCTGCCCCTACGCCATAATATGTGATGTGGCTGCAAGTCTTTCTTCCTCCCGCCATGCTTTCCCACTCCATATACACCACAGGCAATCAAAAGAAGCTGTTATTGGCTCCAGTTCCTTGATATGTTATCTACATTGTCTGTGTAAATAAACAAGTCATATAACTGCGTCACCCATTACAAAGTAGAAGTGGCTGTGAGTCTCTGCTGTGCATATTGGAACAGAACCAAAGATCCACATAAGCAGATAGCGCCAAACCTGAGAGTCTCAGGTGGCAGTTTTTAAAAGGACAAAGCTTCCAGCCCTACCAATTGCAGAGATAATGCCCTTGAACCACAAATCAGCAAATTTGTTAAAACAGGACTACAAAACTACGTGTCTATCCATGCACCCTCTAGGCACGTCCTTACATCGGAATTTAAAGAGTGAAAAGGAGAATGCTTCATGCCAAACAGAAGTACTTTCTCAGCTGCCAAAGACCATGAGCATTAGGCAGGTAAGAAGCTATTACAAAACATCAAGGAATTACTTTGACAACTGAAATGTCTAAAGTGTTCTGCAGCATTTCTAAAATCTCTTTGGAAATTGACCACTCTTGCATAAGCACATTCATAATTTAAAGCCAAATGATACTATTTCATATAAATAAGAGTCAGAAGACAAATAGAAAATAGAAATCAATTGGAGATCCAAGACTGTTTTCCTTTAGCAGTACTTTGTGCCTTTGAAAATACATGTCCTCAATTTAAACACTTGAGAAATTCAAGTTGTACAAGTACCAGGTAAGCAACTAAAGCTGTAGTCCAGTCACGTTCCTGATATATTTCATTATATAAAAGAAGTTATACAATTAAATAGAATGTTTGCAGGCTCAAATCTCCAAAGACCAGACATTGCTGTTCTATGTACTACCACTTACTGACCAAAATTTTCAGTTAGCGGAGTTCATGTGGATTGGGGCTACTTATTGTGCGGAGAGTGAGTAAAAAGCCCTCTGAGCCAAGCGTCACCTCTTGTAATAGAAGGGGTAACTCAATCTGTGGTCTGCTCTTCATTCCTAGCAGCTCATGCTCCCTAGCCAAATTAAACCACAGTTTTCCTCATTTTTAAAAAACTTGAGGCAAAATGGACAGTACATTCATTAATCAGCTAAATTAACTTGACTCTTGGCATATCTTCTGCTGGTTCACTAGTGGTAAGTTCTCACTCCAAAATACCATCCATGAAAAGAGAAAGCAAAGACAGGTGAATAGATCCAGGTCTTAGCTCACTTACAACCAATTATGGAATTATCTACATACATATAATACTGATGTCTAGGAATAATGATTTATCATTTCTTTATTCAACTTATGAGTTGCCTTATAGACAAAGCTCTCAAGGCAACATACATAATAAAAACAAATACACAAAAATGATAAAATACATTAAAACACTTTAAGAATAGCAACAATAATTTAAAATAGTTTTAAAAAGACAAATATCAAAGCAGCTCAATACGGAAAAAGTTAATTTAAATCACAGAATACACTTGTGCCTCTAGTGTCGAACTTGTATCTACAAGCATCCCAAGCTACAAACATATCCATCTGGGGGAATGCAGCCTCTTCCAAAACAGGTTGAACATCACCCACCACCAGTACCTTCATCTTTTCTAGATTAAGCTTCAGTTGATTAGCTCTCATCCAGTCTATTGTGAAACACTGATTTTACTCTATTCAGTGGTATACAAATGCCACAAATAAATACATGTTACCATGACCAGGCACTGATTTAGCATTTACATTGCTTCACCTCGATCTGATGAGAAGAAAAGAGAACGAGAGAGAGCTGTAAAGTACTGATGATACTTTACTCTAAATCTCTGAATGACCTCACTCAGAGATTTCATATGATGTTAAATAGCACAGGAAACAAGATGAAACCCTGTGGAACCCCAAAGCATAAGCTCATTGGGTTGATCAGAAGTCCCCCAGCTTCACCTTCTGAAAATGGCCATACAAATATGAATAGAACTACCACAAACCTATACTGCCCACACTCAACTAAGGCAGCTTCCGCAGAATGATACAATGGGAGATGATATCGAAAGCCACTGAGATGTCCAGGAAAATCAACAGGGTCACAGTTCCATTGTCTCTCTCCTGGCCCAGGAGACCAATGCAAGAAAAGAGAGGTAACAGAATGGATAGAAGCTTTTGGCTGCACATGCCTGTGAAAAAACCAGCACAAGGCCAGATGGTCAGAAGAAGTAAAACAGTGAGTTCAATAAAACAATCAGTATTGGTATTGTGGCTTACACCAGCTGAGGCATCTCCCTGTCACACAGAAAATAGCTGAGAACTCTCAGAGAGCAGGAAAGCAAAGAGATACACTGCTACTCTGATACCATCAGTTAAGCTAATGTCACTTGGCAAGCATGTCAATAGTTATGCTGTTTTCAGGAGAATATGGAATGTAAATGGGTTGCTTTACTCTGTTTCAGAGAAGCTTTGTATAGTATTTTTGATTTCAACAAATGGGCAAGGAAACAATATATAAAACAAGACAATTCTGGTCTGAGGTTACAGTCACCAAATTAGCTCAACAAACCAAGGAATGACTGTATTTCTTTTAGTCAAGTTCATTGTTGCTTTGGCAGTCAGCCATAAACATAACTGCTTAAAACAGGACAAGACCACCGTAAAAATAATCAAAATTCCTCATTTCCCTTGATTTGGGAATATCGTTTTTGTAGCACATAGCATTGGTTTTCAGAAAATTTGCTCTGATCTTCACAAGGAAAGGCACATGTACAGCAACATTATAGATAATAGTGCAGTTTCTGGCATCAAGAAAGAACTTGGTCTTCCCCATTATTGGAAGGCACTGAATTTTACTATGTAGGACGGAAAGCCAATTGTTCCTAATGTCCTGATAAAGCGAGCAGCTTAGTGATCTAATGATTCCATTGCCTTTTTACTGGAGACAAATAGTTTCTTTCCATACAGGATTTGAGCATAACTATCTTCTAAAACTTCATTTTTCATAGTTTGGAAGTCAAAGACTGAAAGGCCTTCTTAGGTTACAGCGTATTTATCTAAGAAAAATAATTTCCCAGAAGATGATTGAATTTACACTATTTAAGAAAACCTGGAATTACACACTTCTGCCATATTGTGTTGTGCAAGTACTTCAGTCACCCTATTTTTGAGATTTAGTTTTTTTAGGTAGGCTTAATAAATGTTGGAGAACCCACAGTTATTAAAAGTATCTCAAGTTGGCCAATGCCTCAAATGCTGAAAGCGTACACCTGCTGCACTCTCTTAGCATAAAAAACCTTTAACACTACAATTATTATGTTTCCACCTCTGATTCTTGCAAATTTCAAGGATGCTCTAAGACATGCTCGGTTTTCCAACATGCAAGTAGAGTAATCAAAACAATATGGAAGAAAATGTGCATTATTGACAGTTTGGGTTTTGTTCTGGTTAAAGGGTGTAGTAGTCAATCAATCAATCAATCAATCAATTAAAGTAGTTCTAATCTAAAAGCCACATGTGATATAAAAACTATAGGTTATCCTCCCACTGCTACCAGATGTGACTGAACTGCATTTGGCTTATCCCACCTATACTTTCCTTTTCTTTTTAATTAACTTTGGGTCTATATAACTTATTGCCAGTTTCAATAAAGTTCTCAGACCACACCATTAGGAAATGTCCCCTAAGCTATAAAACCTTTTAAATGCTGCCTCTAGAATAAATAAACCCTCTCTACCTTAAAGAAACTCAGCAGCCTGGTTTCTATGGCATAGACATGGGATTGACACCACCACTCGAGACAACCTGAACAAAAAATTAAGATATTCATTAATGGAAATTATTTACAAAAGTGAATAAAATGTCACTCTTCAAATAGTAGGCTGAGATTGCTTAAAGGTTTTTTAAGATAAATACGGTTGCTGTCCACTCCTAAACTAAGTCTTTTTCAGCTAAATAAAATCTCAATAGTTTTCTCTTCTTCAGACCACATGTCCCTAAATTCCACCCCAGAAACAGGAACAGGTTTAGGAATTTTCCTAAATTTCTTTACAGACAGGAACAGATCTTGTACATCAGTCTTCCTCTGCTTCCAGTTCTCCTTGTTTCTTCTGGCTTCTACGATGATTCAGCTTTTTAAGCAACAACTTGCTGAAGTTCCTCCTGGTTGGACATAAAATGGGAACCTAACGTGTATTATGTATACATTTATAAATGTATTAACTTGTTTTGCTCATAAGATTATCACATTTGGTATATTAAATTTAAATTATTTATTCAGACAATAATTACAAATTTACTAACTGAATTTACTTTTAAAAGTGTTTCATTTTAATGATAATTTTTATGAGCAAACCAAGGTATACACAATATAATTATGTTCCTAAAGCAGGCTTGCCCAACCTGGAGCCCTCCAGATGTTTCGGAATATAACACCCAGCATCCCTGATCATTTGCCATGCTGCCTGGGGATGATGGGAACTGAAGGTTAAAGCATCTAGAGGGCACCAGAGTAGGGACGGCTGTTCTAAAGCGACAAAGTGACTTAGATCTGTAAAGAGCACTAAAAAAAAATAAGCATTACTTCTTTTTTCAATTTTCTTCTCAAGTTTCCGTTTTTTGTTTATTTGTTTGTTTGTCTGGGGCTTCAAAATTTCCAGAAATGTTACATCTCTAGTTCTTGGACAAAAAAAGTAGATGTCAGTAGTTTGAATTTCCTCATGATTCAACCTGGTCTTTGAAAATTCCAACAAAGCAATAACTGCAGCTGCCGACTCTGCTCTGCCTCAGGCACACTAGTTTTGGGTTCTCCATATGTTGGAGGGCCCATATATGTCATCACAGTTTAAGATCTACCAAGCATGCCCATTTAATTGAAATGTGAAAGCAAGTATGGGGTATAAACCCACAACCACAAAAAAGGACTATAGACTAAAGGAATTACATTCCAACACCCCTTTTTTTTAAGCTTGTGTATATACCAAGTGGCCCAAAAGCAGGTATACAGTTGTTCAGAATGTTGATGGGTGGAGACAGAATGACAGTTGGGAAGAGTATACTGTATACCTACTTTTGGGCCACTTGGTATATAATGCTCTCATATGCGGTTGTATCACATATATGAATGTTAACTGTTGTACTACAATACATGTACATTAATTCCATATATTTCCAAACTTGTGTTTACACGTAAGTATCTATACATAATATTGTATCACATTTATAATTATAATAATTAATCATTATAAATGTGATACAATACTATGTATAGATACTTATGTGTAAATACAAGTTTGGAAACATATGGAATTATTGTATATGTATTGTAGCAAGACAGTTAACATTCATATATGTGATACAACAGCATATGAGAATATTATATATACACACACACACTTTAAAAAAAGGGTGTTGGAATTTAATTCCTTTTGTCTATAGTCGTTTTTGTGCTTGTGGGTTTATACCCCATACTTGCTTTCACTATATCCAACCACTGCCTCTTCTTATCTAGAAAATTTAATTGAAATGGCCATGCATGGAATTCAAACCGTGCACATGTAGAGAGACACTCTCGGTGGCTTTGCCCTTTGCCTTGAGAGTTTTTCAACCTTGGGTATTTCCTGGAAGTGCCAAAAGGCTTTCTTGTTTCAGCTGGCAGTAAACACCCTGAGTTAAGAAGGTGTAGGGATATTGCAATTCCCTTTTATGTAATATAGCCTTTATAAGCTGGTGTATTTTAATTGCTTTACATTATGTGCCTCCAAGCTGTAGCAATGGGTGGGAACAGAAATTGAAATAAATCATGTAATGCATCAAGTCGGTTGACCCAGGAACGTTTTATTATGTACAGAAAGACCTAAGAACATTTTAACATATGCCATGACCCAGAAACTTTTTAATTAGAATGTAATAAAGGTAAACAGAAGCACAGATCAAATGGAAGGGAGTGGCTGTAAGGCAGTAGCAACAATAAAATGAGGCGGGAAACAGCAAAAGTGTTGTGGGGGGAGGCAGGTAAAAGGCCAAGAAACCAGCCACAGAGCTGGAGAAACTGAACATCTCAAACACTGCATAAAAATATCTTCTGTGTTTCAAAGAGGGAGTTTCTGTGACAGAAAAGCAGGAGGGGGATTTATTTAACTAAGCATGTCTTTTAAAAAATCTATTTCTTTCTTCTAGTAAATGCTTATGTTTCTACTCTCAGTTAGTAACATTACTTTTGCAGAAGTCCAGTAATAATACAAATATGTATTTATTTATTCGTAGGATTTATATATCCCTCTATAGCCAACTAGATTCTTGAGTGGAAAACAATAAAAGAAAGCAAGAAACAGAATCAAAATACAAAATTAAAATATTAAAAATCAGTAGTTAAATAATCAAGAAGGATTGTTCAAATAAAAATTTCTTCAACTGATGCTGAATTAACTATTCCTAACTATTACTATTAATTATGAATTATTGGTGATATTTATTTTATTATATGATATGTATAAGCAGCTTTGAGTGTATTATGTTTAAGTAGAAAAGCAACCAATACATTTATAAATACATATAAATAAATGGCCTCCTGGGTAAGTTTCCTCATTTGTTCATGAGTTGCGCATGCGTCATCAGAATCATTATCATCATTCTCTCGGAAGAGGAATCAGAAGATAACTCCTGGCAATATCAGAGAAAGTTGAGAAAGGTTTCAAGAAGGATTTATGAAAAGGTCACTGCTCTGCATCTTTGTGGAGACTGGCTATACAAGGCAAGAAAGAAAGGTGAAAAGAGGAATCATGTTGTTGGAGCTACTATTGCCAGTGTTTGAGTTGGAAGCAGTCCCCAAATGGGAGCATTCTGTGGTAAAGGAGAAGGACTATGGAAGCTTCATGAAGACTATTTAGATGCCAGCAACAGCTAACACTGACAGCTGACATTTCTAAAATGGAATCATCAGTATGGTGGAAGCAAAACATCTTCTCTGTGGAAGTTGTTGTTGGAGAGATGATGCACTTTTACCTAGAAAAATACTGCTGGCTTTTAATAAGCAACCACAGGAGACCAATGGAGGCTCAGACATTTATTCCCAAAGACTGTTCAGACATTTATTTCCAAACAAGCACTGGCCATTACTCCTATTTATAACACTTCTGAAAGTGTTATAAAAAGGTGTCTTGTAGAATCTATCTATCTATTACACATATATTATGACTTAAATTTTCATGGGCTACAGCGGAACATAAGAGCCATGTTGAATCGATGTGGTACCATATCCCATCAGGATACAATTGCTCTTGTTTAAAAAAGAAAAAACAACTCATTGTACACACATCTGAAAAAAAAGGATGTGTGTACACATCAGCCTCTCTCCCTGATGTGTTGGGTTTGGGGTTTTAGATGCATTTTTTTACTGCAATTCTAGGAGGCAACCACCACTATTAGGAATCCAGGCAACCAATTTCCATATGTGATGCATTTTTTCCAAATTTAGCTGATAGGAAGTAGGAAAATAATGTGTCTAATATTTTATTATGATACAAAGATCCCTGCTTGGGACTCTAGAGAATGAGTAGGCAATCCAGTGCCCTCCAGATGTTTTGGACTACAACTCTCATAATTCCTGATCATTGGCCATCTTAGCTGGGTTGGTGGGAGTTGTGTTCTAAAACATCTGAGAGCACCAGGTTGCCTACCCGTGCTAGTCCAGGTAAATAGAACAGAACAATGCACTTTGAATAATAATGATTAAAAAAAATTGAAATATATAACCTACTAATTGATGAGCACATAACAAGACCAAAGTTCTAGTCCAGAATTCTATCCCTACAGTGGCCAACCAGCTGCCTGTGGGAAGCCCACAAGCAGTATGAGAGTGCAATAGAACTGCCCTGCTTGTGTTCCCCAGCAACTGGTATACAGAGGCCTCAGTGACAGAGCTCATGCTATGCATGCAGAAGGTCCCAAGCTCAATCTCTGGCATCTCCAGGTAGAGCTAGAAAAATCCCTGCCTGAATCACTGGAGTGCTGCTGCTACTCCGTGTCAACAGTACTGAGCTAGATGGACCAACTGTCTGTCACAGTATAAGGCAGCTTCCTATATTCCGATGAAGTAATATATAGCCATCATAACTAGTAACCAGTGATCTCCTTCTCCTTCATGTGTGTCACTAGTTCCCTTTTACAGCCATCAGAGTCGGTGGCTATCATAATCTTGCGATAGCAAATGTCATATTTTGACTATACACTTTTAAGTCTTCTGGCTCTTCCACCATTCAGCTTCATGGGATGACCATAGGTTCTTGTATCATGGGAGAGGAGAAAAACCCTCTCCTTATCCACTTTCTCTAGACCATGCATAATTTTGTACTCCTCTATATCTCACCATACTCACCTTTTTTCTAAGCTAAGCTGTCCTAGATGTTGGAACCTTTCCTCATCTTGGAGTTCGAGTATCTTGTTTTACCTTTTCTGCTTCCAATTCTACAGTATTATTTTTGTAGGTGCTGTGACCAGAACTGTACGTAGTGAATTAAAAAGCGAACTGTTCAAAAGTCTCACAATAAATGTATGTATTAGATTTATTTTTCTATAAATACTGTGAGCCACCCCTAAGTGGAGACCATGACACTAAATAAGTTTGGTACAGGAGTGAGAAACCATTGCCAGAATTGCCGATATTAGCAAAGTTCACAATGGGTGAAGAGTCACCATTTCCCAGGTGCTTACACAGTAATCCAGCACATTCACTGACATTTTGAAAATGTGGATCTTCTACAGGTAGATTGGGAACTCCTTACTCCATTGGCCCATAGCAACTAGTAAGGCTGCTCACATCCCATGTTATAACCCCATTTTCCATTAAATTAATAGGGCTATATAAATATTAAAAGGGGAGAGAATTTCACACAGAATTACGGGGATCTTCACAGGTAAAATAATGCTACAATGAATCCCACGTTAATTTTACAATTGCTTCTTTGCCATTTGGTGCACTACCTGTTCATTATTGAAACATTTGCATCATCATTATATCTCAGTAGTATCTGGCACCCTAAAAAGCCTGGTGAGGAGCACTACTTTCACAATCTGGATTCTCAGAAATCACAAAACCCAGATCTGGATATACAAGAAACCCTGTCAAACCAGGCCCATGAAATACCAAATACATGACAACATCTGGGAATGCGGGGGGTGCGGGTGGGGGAGAGATTCTTCCCAGTTTCCCCCCATATGAACCCAGCCTGCCTCCCTGCCTTCAAATCGTTTGAACTGCTGTGACCAAGAGAAATAACCTGAAACAAGAATCTCAAAATCGCAAGGAAAAAATTGGGAGCAGGTCACTCATTGCAACTCTGTTATTTCTCCCAAACCTTTCAAAGACGATTAGAGGATAGCAGTCTCTAATTAATGCAAATACACACCAGCAAAGAGATGAACCCAATGGGTCTTTTTCCATCACTGATTTCCAAGGCTCCTGCTAAGGTTTGTACAGCAGCTGTTTCCATGGCTCCCTGAGCAACCGGCACTAGCTGCAAATACACTTTCAATATAACAGTGGCTTTCTTCACCTTCCCTCCCTCCCTTCCCAGCAAATACCTCAATCCCTGATTAGCAGCATAGGCACCAAAATGGCGCCTCTCTGGGGAACTTGAGTCCCGAGATGGAAAATATACAAGTTGAAGGGAGTGGAAAGGCAGGCAGTTCCCAAGCAATGGTCTAATCCCCACAAAGCCATTGCCTGAGGATGGAAATCCCATGACATTACAGCACTCTGGTCTGCCACAAAGCATTTGTCTCTCTTCAAAGCCTCCTCAGAAAATCGAAGGCTTTACAAGTCATCCTCAGCTGCAGTTGTCAGCTGTAGCAGAATTTCCAGATTGCCACCAGCCTATTCTCAACAGCTTTACTGTTGCCGCTTTACAGGCCAAAGTCACTTGGAGCAAAGCCCAATAGCCTCTCATTTACAGCTGTTTACTCAAGTAAAATGGCCACTGGTTTGTAAAGCACAGTCCATGTGAGGCAATACAATGAACCCCACCTGCAAACTTTATCGAGAAGAAAAATTATCTTAAGCATTGTGCTTCATCTGCTGATGTATAAAATGTGTCCTTAATTTATCTGAATAGGAGAGAGCAGTATTCTCACATCAGCAATGAAGACAACTCTCAAAAGCCTCTTAAAAGAAGGCGCCACACATACTACAAGCTGCATTTTTCAAATTAGAAACTTATTTTCCAGTTAACTGGAGCTGGTGAGAAGTGAAGAGAGGAGGAACGGGTCAGGGCACATCGCAAGAACTTATAAGCGCATCCACTCCACCTAGAGGGATTACACACACAATTCTTTCCAGGATTCCTTGTACTGCTGCTGCATTTGCATAGCACCTCAAATCAACAGCATTATTATTCATTTGTATATGCCCACAGTGCCAAGACTAAGCATGTGAGTACAGGAGTCACAGCAGAGCAATTTCCAGACCATCAATCCCTTGAGGGGGCTGTTCTGGCCCAATCAGGCATTTAAGGAAAGCCAGGTTCATCTGTTTTTAATCTCACCCCTTGTGGTAACTGTCACAATCACTTTGCAGTCAGGGTAAAAGATCCCTTTATATGGCCGCTAGTAGACACTCATTTAGCACCATTTAAAGTCAGGGTGCAGCACAAATTGTGGTGGGG
The DNA here is from genome assembly GCA_029215795.1 of Anniella stebbinsi. Classification (NCBI taxonomy): domain Eukaryota; kingdom Metazoa; phylum Chordata; class Lepidosauria; order Squamata; family Anniellidae; genus Anniella; species Anniella stebbinsi. The sequence continues at coordinate 43,975,450 of JARDYH010000007.1, read as the reverse complement.
GTCACACGTCTGTCTAACAGGGATGTGGGCACATGCTTGCACAGCAGCCCAAAGAGGAACACAGACAATCTCTGAGAGAATTTCAACACCAAGTGGCATATATCAAAATGGTGTCTCTCCCCCCATACCCTGCTCCATCACTACCTTCGTGTCTGCAATTCAGGCAAAGGACATTAACTAATTAATTAAGGAACATGGTAAGGGTGCCAGAGCAGTGCAACTGCTACAGCATTGGGCTTAGATGTAGGAATCCTAGGTAGAAATCCTTGCTCATCTATGAGAACTAACTGGGTGACCTTAGACAATGTGTGCTCTTTGGAGACACATAAATAATGCATCTGACTAAATAAGGTAGACTGAGGAGACTTAAGATGCATGTAAGCGGCAATTCCTCAGGTTGTAGTGGATAACTAAGTGGCTGCAGTGTTCAACACACACCTGAAGGAAGCCAACCAATGGACTGTATAATCTGTGTTGGTCCCCAAACAGCAACGGTGATCGGCAGGGATCAGTGCAGATTGAGGTATTCCACATCTATGGAGGGCAGGGACTAGAAGCCCAATCTGAGCCATCTAGAAGGGCCCTATGAGCTGGTTCACATGCAATCCTGGAAACTAGATGATTGCTAATCACATCCATCCACCCCTCAACTGACAGCACTCTACCCTTTTTGGACCTTCAATTTACATCTTCTCTGCTGTGCTCTCATGTGCGCTCTCTCACTCTCTCTTCTTCTTCCCTGTCAAAAGGATGCAAAGGACCAGTTGTTCTTCTGACCAACTACTTTTATCACCTGGAAACCAGCCAGCTTTTATAAGCAGCTGTCACATAAAAGTAAACATTTTAAACCATTACATTTACAACAGTTTATCTTTAATGCTGCCTAAGTTTTTGACTTTACTCCAATATGATTCAGTTAAATAGTTTCCCTCTGAAGCTGGCACTTCCATTCCACTCCCTGGCATTCACTCCTGGCAGGCAGGCACTGAATAATTTCCAAAGCTGTGATATCATCTCATCCTGCCGTCATGGATATGGCTGTGAGGTCACTGCACAATAAGCACCGATCCTGGCAAATACCAAGCATATTATCAGGCAAGGGGGTTTAGGAAGGATGTAGGAACAGACTTAACTTTCCACGAAAGATTTCCTCAAAGAGGAAGAAAACTTTGCCCCTGTTCTCAATTTTTCAAAGTTAATATTGAACATTTCACCAACATCAGATTGTGAGGAGGAATTTTGGAATTGCAGAGTCAGTATGTATTCCATTATTATATAATATTCATTATTAGCGAAGGGCTTACAATCTAGTGCAATCAGCAATGTTTATTTCTAAATTTAATGCCAAAACTGGAATAAAAGCACTAAGAATGTGCAACACGGGGGGGGGGGGGGGGGAGTGAAGACCGATGGGAACAATGAAGAAACATCCAAGAGCACTCAGACACCTAGTTATGCCTTTCCACCTTTGGCACAAATTCTCTTTGGGATTTAGATGAAAATCAATCTACTGTTGTTCATCAGTTCCCAGGTTTTGGTCACTCTTGTGTACTTGGATCAAAGATTTCTGGCTATCTTTCCATGTGAAGCTTGCCTGGCTACTTCTCCAATTTCCTGTACTACTGAAGTACAAATTATTCACCACCACACCTGCTCTCTTTTGCTCAGGACAGTGACGTATACTTGAAGGACACAAAGTTTAACCCATACGCCAAGCATGACAACATGAACTGGCATAAATGTTCCCTTCCGAGTCTACTTCTATTCAAGTCTCCGTCTCCTGCTCTAATGTGCTTACTTAAGTGGCCAGCCCACCTGTTCCAGCTGACAGAGAGACAGCAACATCTTACAGCTGCTGGACTGACTGCTTTCTCCCACTTTGCCCTTCTTAAGTATTATTGCATAGAACCCCATCAGGGCATTGGGGAAAATGATCCAAGTGTGTTTGTTTGTTTATTACAGAGAAGAAAGAAAGAAGTTCTGACAGCCTGACCCCACAGGCACAGCCGCTGAGCAAACTTTGTGTTCCTTGTTCCGCATTCATCTATGCTATCATATAAACATTCGACTAATTCAGACAGTGGGCGCGTCTGCACTAATTGTTCACCAGAAGCCAGTGCCAATATGAGACAACTGCAACACATATTGGATCAGTTTCATCTGCTCTATCATCATCAACAATTAGAATAAGCATGGTACCACCACATAGAAAATTGTACCAGCTGAAAAGGGGGAAATTTCCCTGATTCAGTTTTCCCATGCTACAAATCTGCATGCGGGTGGAAAATCTTGGAAATCAGATACTATGACTGTCACCTTTGGACAGAGCTTGCTGAGCGATAACTTCCCTCGACCCTGTTGTTTTCTGTGCCCCCTTCTTTTCCACTCATAGTGATAGTGTGCAAAATCATTAAGTTAATTCCAACATTTTCCTGTAATGAGAAAAGCTTCAAAAATAGACAGAAAATGTGTCTATTTAACATGCACTTGACATAACCATCTGCAAATGCACAATTTTTGTCAGAGACTTTTCCAAAGTAGTCAGGGTGGGAAGAACTGAGAAGGATGACCGAAACCAAACCATGTTTACACTCACATCCCTAGGAAAAACCTAATCACTCCATAAAAAATACTTGTGGACACTTGATGTCAAAACTAGAAGAACAAAGAATGAACTGTGTGAGCCAACAACATGCATCCAGTGAGCTTCACGACAGAGTGGGGATTTGAATACATGTCTCTTGATCCAAATCAGAGATTCTATTCACTACACTACACGTCACTTTAAGCTTTCGTGTCTTATATGCTACTGTATCCCTGACATGATTGGGCAAATAAGCTACTGTGCGCAGTTTATTTTCCATGCCCTTGCCCCTCCTCCTTCTACAATACTCTCACTCGGCAGATGACAGCAGTAAACCCTTGGAAATTTGCAGGATTGGGACAAAACATCATACAAAGCTTCCCCTAGTAGGGAGGCACGTGATGTTCCATCAGGCCCCTGCATGATAAAACAGAGAGGAGTGAAAAAGTGAGGTGCACCAAAAATGGGTGGCACAAATAAACCCTTGGAAGTTTGCAGGATCAGGACAAAACTTCACACACAGCTTCCCATCATATTATTGCCTGATAGAGCAACATTTATGGACAGAAGCACAGTCCCCACAGTCCTTGTCACAGAATAGTAAATACCATTTTGTAACAGAAATAGCAAATGCCTGATGGACCTCGTTAACACTTGCTAACGCTGCGCTACAGGGTCATAGGGACACTGCAGTGGGCATTAACGAGGCAATAATAAGGCAATTTGACAGGATGTCAGCAAACTGCCTATTAAATTCTCTGAGAACCTAAGTTTAGGTTCCATTTTCATGGCATCTGTAAAGGAGCTTTCAGTCCCAATGAACCTAGTCATTCCCCCCTCCCCACAGAACTGCCACGTAATGTTGCCTTCTGCAACCTTCTCTCTAGTTGCCACAACTTTGTTCTCACTTGACTCTCCATTTTTAAATCCCAATATTCTTCCTATTAGCTCTCACCATCTTTCTCTCCACATCAAATTTTAGACTGTAAGCTTCTCAGGGAAGAAATCTGTCTTCTTGTTGAGAGAACTACATCACAGAAACCTGGCTGGGAGATGATCGTGGGCCGACATGGGCCCAGGCTCTCCCAGCTGGATACTGTGTTAGTGAGCAGGTGAGGGAAAGTGGGCGGGGGTGTGTGGAGCAGCTGTGGTCTACAAGGACAATCTTAACCTGACCAGACTTCCTGTCCGGCAATTGAATCACATCGAGTGTGTGTACCTGAGTCTGAAGGCCAGGGATAGACTAGGGATTCTGTTAGTGTACCGCCCCCCCCGCTGCCTATCAGACTCCCTGGCGGAGCTCATGGAACTGGTCTCGGAGTTGGTGTTGGATTCGCCCAAGCTTTTGGTCCTGGGCAATTTCAACATCCCATTTGAGGCTGGTTTGTCAGGTGCAGCTCGGGGGTTCATGGCATCCATGACAACCATGGGCCTATCCCAATTGGTCTCTGGACCTACACATTCAGCAGGTCACACCCTCAATGCTGTCTTCAGCTCCGAACAGATAGATCTGTGGGTGGAGGTAACAAATACCTCTGCATTGTCATGGACAGACCATTTTCTGGTCAGGGTTAGTATCACGGCTACCACCCGCCCCTGCAGGGGTGGCGGACCTATTAAGATGGTCCGCCCTCGAAGGCTGATGGATCCTTCTGGATTCCAGAAGGCCTTGGAGGGATCTATGGCTGGTATCGTCGACGATCCTGTAGAAGCCCTGGTCGATAGATGGAATCAAGACCTAACTAGGGCTATCGACACGATCGCCCCCAAACGTCCTCTCCGACCCGCTTCTAATCGGACGCCCTGGTATACAGAAGATCTCAGGGAGTTGAAGCAGAAAGGTTGATGACTGGAGCGCAGATGGTGGAAAACTCGACTTATATTTGATAAGACACGACATAGAGAACATCTTCGTTCCTATGGGGTGGCAATAAGTGCAGCGAAGAAAGCTTACTTCTCTGCACGCATTGCGTCTGCGAATTCGCATCCAGCAGAACTGTTCAGGGTAGTGAGGGGTCTAACCCGGGCACCCTCCCCCCTGAACCTGATTTTAGAGCCTTCGGTAGTTCGCTGTGATGCCTTTAACAATCATTTCACAGATAAAATCTCTTGGATAAGAGCCGACTTAGATGCTGTCGTTATAGCAGAAGCTGACAGTGGAGTGTCCAGCAACTCCGCGAGTAGAATTACACTGGATCAGTTTCAGTTGGTGAGTACCGAGGACGTGGACAAGCTGCTTGGTCGAGAGTGCCCTCTCGATCCCTGTCCTTCTTGGCTGGTTGCCCAGGGAGGAGATGCAGTTAGATCACAATTACAATATATTATTAATGCATCTCTCAATCAGGGAGGGGAGTTTTCCGTCATGTTTAAAAGAAGCGGTAGTACGGCCGCTTCTAAAAAAGCCCTCCCTGGATCCCCTGGACTTTAATAACTACAGGCCAGTATCAAATCTTCCATTTTTGGGAAAGGTGATCGAGAGGGCGGTTGCCTTCCAACTGCAAGCAGTTTGGGATGATACAGATTTTCTAGACCCATTTCAAACTGGCTTCAGAGCAGGATATGGAGTTGAGACTGCTATGGTCACCTTAGTGGATGGTCTACACTTAAGTATTGACAGGGGGAGTGTGTCCCTGTTGGTACTTCTGGACCTTCTCAGCGGCTTTCAATACCATCGACCATGGTATCCTTCTGGAACGCCTGAGGGAATTGGGACTCGGGGGCACTGTGCTTCAGTGGTTCCGGTCCTACCTCTCGGGCAGGTTCCAGATGGTGATGCTTGGGGATAGTTGCTCTTCAAAGAAGGAGCAGCTATGTGGTGTTCCACAAGGTGCCATCCTATCCCCAATGCTGTTTAACATCTACATGAAGCCGCTGGGAGAGATCACCCGGAGGCATGGGGCGGGGTGCTATCAATACACTGATGACACCCAAATATATTTCTCTATGCCTTTGACAACAGCGTCAGATAAAGATAGTGTGTCTCCTCTGAATGAATGCTTGGAGGTGGTAATGGGCTGGATGAGGAAAAACAAACTGAAGCTGAATCCAGACAAGACGCAGGTGCTTACTGTCAAGGGCCATAACCTGGGGTTGGAGGTGTGTCAACCAGTTCTGGATGGGGTTACACTCCCCCTGAAAGGCTGTGTTCGCAGCTTGGGGGTGCTCCTGGATCCGTCGCTCCAAATGACAGCTCAGATAGATGCGACTGCCAGGAGTACCTACTATCAGCTTCGGCTGATACGCCAGCTGTGCCCCTTCCTAGAGTTGGAAGACCTAAAGATGGTGGTGCACGCGCTGGTAACTTCGAGGCTCGACTTCTGCAATGCGCTGTACATAGGGCTACCTCTGTGCCTAGTCCGGAAACTTCAACTAGTTCAAAATATGGCAGCCAGGTTGGTCACCGGCACATCTAGGGGTGACCACATTACACCAGTTTTAAAATCTCTTCACTGGCTGCCAATCAGTTTCCAGGCGAAGTACAAAGTGTTGGTTATTACCTTTAAAGCCCTACATGGTTTGGGTCCAGGTTACCTACGGGATCGCCTTCTCCCATACAATCCGCCCTGCACGCTCAGGTCCTCTGGGAAGAATTTACTACAGTCAACAAGAAGTAGACTGACAACCGTTACCCAGAGGACCTTCTCTTCTGCCGCTCCCAGATTGTGGAATGACCTGCCGGGAGAGATTCACCAACTCACCAGTCCTCAGGAATTTAAAAGATCTATAAAGACTGATCTCTTCCAGCAGGCCTACCCAGATGAATTTTAAAGTGTTTTATTGGTGTTTTATTGGTATTTTAATGTATTATTGGTTTTATGTGCTTTTAATCAGTTTTGTATTTTATGTTTAATGCTGTTCCCCGTCTCGATCCGTTGGGAGAGGCGGGTAATAAATAAATATATTATTATTATTATTATTATTATTATAATTATTATTATTATTAACAACAGGAATGGTAATAATTTATTGTACGTTCTACAAACCAGAAGAAAAAGCAGAGTGATAGTTTAGCCCATCTAGTTTTCTCAATGCATGTAGCTGAAGATCCCTGCAAGTAACCTAAAGAGCACAGTGAGGGGTAGATGTCACTACAATTATCCCTAATCAAGCCTGACATCAGTGGTATGCTGCCATAGGTTCCTTGCACACAGTTTAAGTGGACTGTATCAAGCAAAGAAAATTCCTTTCCACCACCTATTCTTAATCACTGCATATATTCTTGAGAAATTTGGGAGGGCGTTGCAGACTTCATGCAGCCCTAAAATAGTCCAAAATGTCAGTGGAAGTACTCAGTTTCCTAAAAATATATAAGCTTGGGCCAAAAACGCCCTTAGTTTTGAAGGACTTAATTATATATGTCCCCAGTATGACCAGATACAATATAGGTAATTCTCTCTTGGGGGCATTACTAATAGTTGTACTCATTATATTTACTTGAACAAGAGTGTACCCGTTATTAAAATTCTGACCTACAAAAGAGGAAACAAACCGCTCAGATTTTCACCAACTGGACATCTTTTTAAAAATAGTGAAATCTAATCATAGACCCTGCTGTTTCAGCAGGGGCATGAGAAGATGAAAAGAAGGCCAAAGTGGCTTCTATTATTTTATGCAACCTATAGATTGAATTATATGTTTCCAACATATTATTCTTTACTACTCTGAAGTACACACCCACTGAAAGTAAGTGTAGACTCCATACTTTTTGCCATTTGGTAGCTTTTTGATCCCTGAGAGATCACAGGTCCATAGAATAGCTTTGCATTCCGATGTCAACACTGGGCTGAGGGTAGGCCTAATCAGATCAGGATTCTTGGGTGGACTGGACAAATATTTCCAGAAAACTCCAGTCCCAATCTTCCATGAAATATGAGTCTAAGCTGTCCAGCAGATCCACATACGCCCCACTTGGTAAAGGTAATACATAGCAAGGACATTCACTGGCTCAGGTCAGTGCCAAGATGTCAATTGGAAGAAGGCTGGATATGGGATGCAGGGAGGCCACAGGGCAGTCAGAAAAGCTGAAGTACAACATGCAAGGATGAGTGATGACAAGATGGATCCTTGACAATCTCCATTATTTTGTACTGTCCATAGCAATTCTTTAAAAGCTTTGCATAACCTTCACAATCCTTATCTTGAATATGCTCATGGTGACTATGCAATGGTGCTCCCCATAACAGGTGTATGGAGTATTTATGCTAAGAAATCTAAGGTTTGTACTTTTAATTCAGTTTCACACTTACAAGTGAGGAGGTTTGCTTAGAGCTTATCTATGGGCAATTATGGAACCAAGATTACTAAATTTGATGCTATTTTGAAATAACTAACTGTAAATATTTGCTCCAAGACGACAAAAATTTAGGAACTAATGACTGCAGGTGGCTATAGTTTGGCATTGTGAGCGCAAGCAGCCCTGAACTTGCAAGTTTCCTTCTCCAATACCCCCATATTCAGGGGAAGGAGATTAGAAGCGTCCAAATGTGCAGCAAACCATACTTTGCCAGGTTTGGACTATGTGGCAAAATATGGTTTGCTGCAAATCAGATATGGAAGCCTCCGTTCCACGTTGATAAAGAGGAAGTGGAAACTTCCAAGTTTAAAGCTGCTCATACTCATGATACTAAACCAATGTTCGGCATTATTTCTGAATGTGTTTATAGCTCCAAGAATACCCTTCAGCCCTTTAAAACAATACCACTATCATAACAGTAATTGCCACTATGCGAGGAAAAAGCCCACAGCTATTAAAACAACAACAACAACAACAACAACAACTGCACAAACAAAAAGTAAAATGAGGTGAGCAAAAATTGAGAAAGCAGTTAAGTCATCTTGCCAAAACTGTTCCCCTGGCTGGCTCAGTCGGGTTGTGAAAGTAGAAACCTGATCAGCCTTTAACAGTGGAATGCATGGAAATGACAACTGTGCATAACTACTAGAGAATCTACAACCGGTGTTCAGCAATCAGCTAGAATCGCATGAATAACCGGAATGTTTCATGCATGAGCTCATTTGTAGGATAATACCCTTGCGTGATCCCATCCTATAGGAATTCATTGCATGCTCAATAAATACAAGAAGAAACCTCCCTACCCCCACTCACCGAAGAGTTTCTCTCTTCTCTGCTTCTTTGCAAATGCAAAGTGGCTTCATATAAGCTATAAAGTGTGTATTATGAGCTGAGAGTATTCATAAACTGGGCTCCAGAAACATAGCTAGAAGAGGCACAAATCCTACAGGAATCCCAACTTCCCACTACAGCCAACTCAGAGAGTAAAAAAGTAGGGAACCACTTAACACAAAGGGATGCCATGTTTTCAAAGAGGATGCAACAATAGGAATCGGGGGTAAGCTGTGTAAAACAACAGACCCAAAAAAACCTTGGTCCAAAGCACAATTATTTGCTCCTAGTGCTCCTTCTGGATATATCTGCACAAACTGTTTTCATGTAATACACTCTGGGCACCTAGTGATCCTCCAAGTGCTTGGTCCTACAACTCCCATCATGCCTCACTATTGGTTATGCTAGCTGGAGCTGATGGCAGTTGTAGGCCAAAAACCTGGATTCTCCAGTAATATACACATGGTGTTGTCACTGCAATGCACCATTTAGTTTGTCTCTCATTGTCCTGGTTCACAGGTAATGACAAGCTAGAGTATGGGTTGTCACTGAATCATAAGTTGTTGTTGAATTGTGAATTGTCATTATGTGCAAACACTGCACTATGGCTTAACTGTGGGTTGTTGGCCACAAACAATCCAGGAAGATAACCCATTGCTAGGTTGTGAACTTTGAGTTGTTCATGGTTAACAATCCATAGTAAAATCACAATGCAGGGCTTGCAAGTCAACGATTCAACAAACCGTACCTTGGGTTGTTGTCATATATTAACCAGGTCAATGTCTCTTATTTCTATGTTTCTCCTTATACTAATGTATCACAAATATGCAAAGGGGAACACTGGGACAAATGGGAGACATCCCAAAATGGGGGAACAGCATTGGGTTAGATCTGCATTAGATGTGCTGGGCTGCAATGCTGCCATCCACTAAGTCAAGTTCATAATCCTGTTGGGCAAATTTAGAATATAAGGGATTATGATTGACAGGCAGAGTGAGTGTGAGCAGAGACAATAGAGGAAAGGGCTCCTGTACTTTTCACCACAGTTGTATAGAAGCAGGAGTTTGGGTAATTACAGCACTTCTTCAACATAACTAGGGATGCTTGAGGAATCTGATCCTTGCTAATGCTGACCCAAAATGAAGTGATCTGCTTCTCAACTAATGTGTGGATCAGAATGCAATTATTTTTCAGATTTCGCACTTCTCTGAATTTTGCAAAAAAGTTCGCAGCTCAAAAAATCTACCAATATATACTCAAAAACATGCATTTAGAAAAAAATATATCTAGAAATGCATAGCTTGAGATAAAATATGTTATAAATGCCTTTTAGGTGAGCAAATACGTTCACAATACGAATTTACATTCAAATGTTCATGTGGAATATTTTAAAAATGGGATGAGACAAATTTATGAATGAATATATGTGAAATTGACATGGCCTGGAAATACTGGTGCTTCCAACTCCATACACATTAGTTAAAGATTCAAAAGTAATGTCTCCTACTGTATGTGGTCACCCTATTGACAGAGCTCTTCATCACAAGAAAATATTTGTATTTCTTCGCGACATCCAACAAATGCTGCTCTTAAATGAACTCCTATAAAGAGTCAGGGTTGAACAGCAGGCATCTGTTGGAGGGAAGCCAGGAGCTGGGAAGCAGGAGTTCTGCCAGAGGGTCAGCACAAAGAACAGGAGGTGGTCAAGCCAGAAGTCAGCACCAAAGAGGAAACCAAAACATATCAGAGTCAGGAATGCCACTTTTGCCCAGGAAAAGTTTCGGTCCAAACAGGAAGTCTTTTATAGTTCTGACTAGGAGGATCCAATGGCCATCCTGGGTGGGTGAGCTAGTCCAGAATATAAGAATACTTCATTGTCTAGAAAGGTTCTCCAAACCACAGTGTTAGTAGCTCACAATATGAGGAAGCCTCACACAGAACCAATGGTTCCTTGTTCTAGGCCCAGTGGCTCCTGACATATGCTGTGTTCCAAACATCTGACACTCTTGACATATCTGAACCACCATTTTAATTGCAGAACTTCTGGAAAGTTTAATATGTGATCCTAATTAAGTGATATTGAATTCTATAATCTTCTAGCTACCTATTCTCTGATTTCAGACTGAAAGCTTGTAGAAATGACATAAACCAAAGGTATTCAGCACCTCTAACATTAATGATCTGGTGTCCACCATCATCATAAAAATTGTATCCAAATTTAATATTCTGCTCAAAACATAACAAGATAAAATGCAAAAATTGCTGTGACTATCTCACAACACATGGCTACTATGGCCCTAGACAAATTATTTATGCTGCTGCATTCTAACCAAGTGTATTCCGATTGTTATCTAATGCATGAATTTACAGTTAAAATGTTGTAACAATTTAATTTTTGAAATTTTACTTTAAACAAAGGTTGCATGAAAGTAACACCACCAAAGGAAAGAGCATTAACTCTTTTAAAAGTTCCAGAAGGGTTCTGAGGTTTGTTTTTATTTTGTTTCTTGTATTTTCTCCTTTATAAAGTTATGGAGAACCTTTTCTTCTAGGACAAGTCATTGCAAGTTTGCATACCAGCAATGATCTGCAAGGTCAGTGCGCAAACAACTGTCCCTAGTATCCAACATTCTCTTGGAACTATAACATTTTCTTCTGAAAGGAAAAGGAAGTGCAGCCTTCCCAGCAAATGTCAAAAGTATGTAACAAAGAGCTGGTCCATCAAGCAGAGTGCTTCTCTCTTCTCTCTCTCTCTCTCTCTCTCACTCTCTCTCTCTCACACACACACCAGCAACCAGGAAATGGTGCTGCAAGATACATACTAGAGGCAATAAGACCTACAGAGGGCAGTAAATTAAACTAGTTAAGGGGGACATGGCTGCATTTCACAATTTAGAAATCCAATAGAAAGCAACCATAGAAGTGGCAGTAAACAAAGTCTCTCAGGTCTACAGTAGTTATTCCACACAAAAAAAAATCAGTTGTTTCAGGAAAACACATTAAAGTGCAAAGTGGGAAGATACCTCAAGAGATAAAGAAAAAGTAAATTTTAGAGATAACAGCAATTTTAATAACCCATGGGGTTAAACTATCAGAACCTACCTTGGTGGTGCACACTATGAGCTCCCCCTAGTGGAGATAGGGTAGCTAGTAGCTATCTGCAAAATTTAAAAAAGACCTGATATTAAAGACATGTTAAAAGACGGGGAAAAGTGATAACCTGCCATTTGTCAGTCATCATGATTTTATCATATATTTTGTGTTCTTCAGCATCTTACTACTAACTAGCATAACTTTTTAACATTCAAAAGAAAACCCAAAGAAGCAAGAACCTTGAATATATGCAGGATGGAGTAGAAGCTGGGTGAATAAAGACATTTTGTAACCTTCATTTGTAAGCCAACATTAATCACAAATGAGATGTGATAAGCAATAGGAAAGCCACTTTAATTCCTAAGATTCTCTATAAACCTTCCATATTAATGTCATCTACAACTAGGGCTAATATGGCTGCTGCCCTGCTCACTCACACATTCCTACTTCTTATGCATGTGAAAAGCGAACAAGCGAAAGATACGTGGGGACTCTCTTTTGAACTCTCTATCTTACATGCATTTCTACAGTCCTCCTTTTCTATAACCTGTGCAGAATTGGCTGGGATTAACAGCCTCACTCAAGAGTATGAGGAAAGACAGGCAGCAGCCCAGCAAGACTAACAGAAAGGCGACAAGGTAGTTTTAACCCATATTATTCCACACACATGCACACACACTTTAATAGCAAGTCCAATTGAGTAGAAGAAGCAAAGGAAGGGTGAGGCATGCAGCAACATGACTGCTGCCTATGCAAGCCTTGGACCTTACCATGATCTCCTGCATAAACAAAATGAACCAGCCATCCAGTCAGTTCCAACTCATGTATAAGCTCCAACTCATATAGACGCTATTTTGTAAGTCAGTACCTATTGCCAAGGTACAGGGAGAGAATGTAAAGCCAGGAATACTGGGGGGGGGGGGGGGAGAGAGCTAGAGAGAGAGAGAGAGAGAGAGAGAGAGAGAGAGAGAGAGAGAGAGAGGAAAAACAGAGTCTTCGATTGTAAACAAGGATTTAGCTTGGCTCTTATTAGGAACTAAATGTTTAACAAAGGGTTTTCAAAATGAAATAGCTATAGTTGTGTTTGGGAAGTATCGTCTTTCTGACATGCCATTCCCTACTTTACTAGGGAAAGGGAATTCATAGAATGATATAGTTGGAAAGTATCTTGGAGGTCATCTAGTCCAATCCCCTGCTCAATGCAACATGCAACTACAGCACCCTTAAAAGATAGCCATCCTACTCCTGCTTAAATAACTCCAGTGAAGCAGAGCCCATCCCCTTCCAAAGCAGACTGTTCCATTCTCACACAGCTCTCACACAATCATTTACTATTGTTGCTCTTATCTAATGGTTAGCTAAAATCTCCCCCCCCACACACACACACACACACAATTTCCACTCTTTGGTTCTAGACCTGTCTTCTGGGATAAAGAAAGTGGAATATGGAGCACATGCTCTTCCATGTAGATGCCTAACTTTGTAATTTGGAGAAGCAATTCTATTTCAGGTCTGTCGGTTGATCAATGGCATAATTTTGAAGAAAAAAAAACTTGGACAATTAATGCCATGTTGCATACAAAGTAACTGTGATCCTCATTATAGATACTTTGCTGCAATTTCATGTTGACCAGTAATTTATAGGTTAGGGGAAACTAGGATACAAAGTCTTCAATAGACTTCTAAATACTTAGGGTTTTATAATGAGCTGACTCATCTCAAGTAGACAGTATGAAAAGACCCTAATGAATCAGAATGTGGTGGGCATTGCAAGAACTTCCACATACTGATCCAAGATTAGAACCTTGCAAGAAAGGATGGATGATGTATTAGCACAATGTTGTTGTGGATCTGTGGCAGAACTCTGAAGGGCTCTGAATACCAACAACACTGAGTTTCTCACATGTATATGTCAAACCATGTGCCTACATTACATACAAGATCCCTAGCTTTTGGGTTTACCTATTAAAATGGAAAGGCACAGAAACAAACACCCACATCAGCCAAATCAGAAACTTGACTGCCTAGCGAAGGGAAAGCAATTATAAGTGAAATGGGAAAGACAAGCAAGAGACATACATTTATGGGAGTGGGTAGGAATACAGAAGCAAACAAGACACCTCCTTTGGAAGGAGCAATAGGTAAATTCTCCAGATCCTCCAAGCTGCTTTCAACCAAACACACTCCCTTTAGCTAAAACCTTTGCCAGTTTTTTTCTTAACATGCCATTGCTAGGATTCCATCCACATGCCAGATGATGCTGCAGTCACGGCTTTTCATGACTTTCCAAAAGCCAGACGCAACGAGACAGAGTTACTGAAGTCTCCAGAGGGCCAGACAGGGTGGGGGGGGGGGGGACAGAAAGGGGATGGCACACTCAGATCTCTGCTACTGGACTTTCTGTTGCAGTGAGACATCTAAAGGACTCTCTGTGTGGCTGCACCAGAAAAATATAGCCAAAACATTCTTAATGCCCACTTATTCCGTGCAAGTCAGAACCCAAGAGAGTCCTCCCTTAACAGAGTTTGTGTGTGTGTCCCCCCCCCTCAATTGCTGGAGTTTCTGCCTTTGCTGGGGGGGGGGTGAGATTAATCATATATAGCAGATTGTGCAAATGACCTTGTTTCTGGAAATGACTTTGTTCACAAGGGTGGTGGGGGGGTATTCACATCTGAGGGCATAAATGACTTGTATTATCAAATTAACAAGTTACTCAATGATCCTATTCTTGCACTCTCTGAATTAGAGTGCTAGGTGTTTATATTTATCACCCAGAGGAGTAAGGGAGTATGCTCTCTAAAGCAAAACAAAAAAGAACACATTACCTAGCACGGGAACAATTTCAGCAAATTCGTGTCCCTACTGTGCTGCTGTAGGATGTGGGGAAACTATAAACAACTTGGATAAGGGACTCTGCTTTCATTAACTCCACCATATGAAACGAAAATCAGCTCTGTTAGTGGCAGGTGACATAATCTTGGGCTAACAATTTGATATTGTCTTGACTTTCAAAGGTAGGAAAAAGCTGGTCAACAGTCTATGGGAACTTTGCTCAGTAGTTTGTCTGTTTTTTAATTAAGCAACAGCAAATCTCGGTCAACTGTATAATCCAATCCTAGCCACATTTACTCAGACATCGGTCCCACTGAGATCAATGAGACTTAGTTCCTGATAAGCATGCTCTGGATTGCAGCCTGTTTGAAATTTTGAAACAGCTTGCATGCAACTGTGCCATGTGCTTCTCTTGTGCAGAAAATTTAGTCCAAGATTATGTGCATATATTATAAGCAGCAAACTTATTAACTGAGTTTATTGGAAAGTGATTACCACTATTTCGAGGAATTAGCAGCTGTCAACACTAAGTGATTGTGGAATGTATTGTCACATAATCAACATGAAAACGTTGTAGGCCTTTAAAGTCTATATTATGCAGTGTAAGATCAGCTTAAACATTCCCTTGGATGGTGGAGGTTCTTAAAAGTTCACAAATCTGCATATCACAAAAATACCTGGAAACAAACCACAATATACGCACAATGAAGATTTAAAATGCAATTGAATGGTAAATAGCTAGTTTTGGTTCCAGTAACAAAGCCATCAAGTGGAATATTGGTTATGTAAATCAAAGACATATGCAGATTTACATAGGTTTATGATAGATTTGATTTATGTAAACAGCATGAAAATGAAATAAAGCATAGTCCCATGACATTCATTAGAAAGACCTAATTTCCCTATGCAGCTCCCTAAGGCCCAACACATGTAATTTTTCTCACCATGATCTCAACCTACCTCCACCTGTCATGATTCCAAGCCCTCACGCTGAGATGTGAGACAATAAAACAGGTCTGCCGTGTAATCCATAAAGTTTTATTCAGCAAATAAACATCTCTTCACACCTGAAGGAAGTGAGAATGCTAGGGGCTTTCCTTTTAGCTTAATTAGGTTAACTAAGCTAGGCAGTTGCCCTTTCAACTAAAAGAGAGTTTCTCTCACAGTCCATGAACCACTGCAGCTCAGGAAGTGTCTTTCTCGAGAAGTCTTTGATGAGCAACTAGCCTGGTTGACCACCTCTCACCTGCTCACAACTCCTCCTGCTTGTCTCTGCAGTGGACTCTGGGATCTGTCAACTCCAAAGTCCTGTCCCCCTCCGGCAGTGACTGAGTTCCCAGGGACCGTGGGAGGATGGGCTTTGAGTTGTTGGCATTCCCCCTAACTCTTGAAAGGTCTTGGAGGATCTCTTCCCCCACTTGTCCTGGATGGCAAATTTCTAGTCATCGTCCTCCTCCTCCTTCTTCAGATTCTGAGTCTAATTGACCTCCTGAAAGCTTTTCTCCAACACCAGGGATAACAGGCCTGATCCTGACACCACCTATGGTAACAGAAACCAGGAAACCAGCACTTGTTAGTCATAAAGAAAAGACACAAAATGCTCTCTCATATGAAATTTCAAAGAGGGTGGATAGGCACCTGACCAGAGATAGTTTAGACTGAGTGAATCTTGCCACAATACAGGAAATTCAGCAATTTGGAAATACAACAAAGATAACTGGATTCCCAGCTTCTCTACCTTCAAAACAAAATTCTCTGTATCGATACAGGAACTCTCCCCAGCAATCTATAATAATAAAATAGGGCAGCTACCTGTCTGTCAGCACCATAGCACATAAAACTTGCATACTAAGTTGGGTGAATACATTCAAGCAGCTGGGAAAGAATGCCAGGAATCAACAAGCAAGATAGGCAATAAGGCCAGTGCTTATTTCTCTCTTTTCCCCACACCAGTAAGGCAGAGGCACTTTCTGTCTGTGACAAAGGGTTCTTTCCAAACTATGCTCTCTTCTATCCGGATTGTGATCTTAGGTTTCTCCATGTTGAAGGGGTTCAAAACATCTGTGGCCACAGTGACATGAAAGTATCCCTCGCTGTAAAATGCTACAAATCTGCAAAGTTCTGTTTTGCTCAAGGTTAATCAATCACACCTTTTGGCAACATTTTTTTCCTATTCTTTGTAAGAACTTAGTACATATGCAGTAAATGCAGAAAAAGTATTTTAGTGTCTCTCAAGTGTTTGACTTTTATATTCAGACAGTTGTTAGGGACAAATTCCTGAGGAGCAGCACATATATTCTGCACACACACAGTGAGATGATGATGGATATAAGCTGCCATCCACAATCCATGAAAGACAGATCACACGTACTTAAACTGGCATAGCCAATGAACAGAAATCCAAGGGATCCAAGCAATACATTTGTGGTTCGGCCTGTATATCTAAAGATACCCTGCTATCTTTATATGATTCTACACTACAGATAAATGGGCCTTGATCTGACTAACAAAATGTGATTTGCTTCCTGTACCCCTGCATATTATCTGTGTACCAATGTAAATAGAGAAGGACAATTTACTTTTATACACTATATAACTTTGTGTAGACTGCAGATTTTGGAAATGGGAGAGGAGAAAACAGACTGCTGTAGAAGACAGAGTGAATCTTAGCTTCTTGGCTCCCAGTCTCCTGTTCTTAAACACCTCGCTTTCGGCTGCTGAGGTTGCATCAGCTCCTGAAGTAGTATTTATAACTGTTTTTAAAACCTGATATTCCATTTCCAGTTGCTCTCTGGGGGTGAATTGAATCTGCAGGGCCCCCAGCCAAGCAGCTGCTGCCAGCATGATCCCTCTTCCCTTCACATCCTGCTCAGAAAAGCCTCCCTACCGTCAACCTGGTGCCATAGCTTACTGGCATGGTCTCTTTAATTAGCTGACCAAGGCACGAGGCAGGCCCTCATTAAAGAGATAGCTGATTGATGTCTAGATGGGGAGAAGGGAGAGGGGTTAACCTGTGCTATGAAACAAATCATCTCTATGTTAAAGCAAACTCCTCTATTCCTCTCCTTGGGCTGATCTCACCAAGAATCAAAGTGTATAGAGAGCTTAGTAGTAGTAATAGTATTTAAAGAATTGGCATATTGGCTTTGTATGTCATGAATGTATGGGGCAGGAAGGAGATGTGGGGTTCTTTCATAGGAGCTGTCAAATGCCTTTCCCCTCCATGGCACAAACATGCAAATTTTGTACACACTGGATTTGTTCTGTGATATAGTTCTCATAAGATTGTGTTGTTGTTGTTGTTGTTGTTGTTGTTGTTGTTTTAAATGCACGCTATGGCAAGGTCCTGGATAAGTCATCTCACATTCAAGTGACTCTATGCCATGAGTGGCAGAGCAGTTGATCTGTGGCTCATCTCATACAGCTAGTGCTCAGGAGCAGCAGGAGGCCACAATGGTCTCTATGCATGAGGGAGCTCTAAGCAGGGCCGCTGGTGTGCCATAACTGCTCCGTGATGGAGAGCTGGTTCCTGCCGGGGAGGGGGGGGGGACTCCCTTCACTCTGTGTTATAAATAATAAAATGACCTGACGAAAAGGGAGAACCTTCCGGGCAATAGCATCAATCATACACCTATTAAATCTACAAGCAACCTGTCAAAATAACAATTCATAAACTCTGACACCACAGGCAGTTCAGAAACAGGACATTGGATCCTTTCCTGGGGTACATATCCACCCACCAGCCCTCCGGTCTCACTAAGCCTATCATCAGCCAACCAGCCAGCCAGCCAACCACCCCAAGTATCAAATATATCGATAGGTTTCAAGGATACTTCCTTCCTTGACAGTACACTTTTCTTCACTTACAGAAAGTCAGAAAAGAAAGTTAACAATTAAAATTACTTCTTTTGGTCTCTATCATGCAACATACCAGCTTCATAAAATGACATGCCCATTAATTGCACTTCTGCCCTGTCCCTATATCTTCACTTATATACATGATCAGTGAATCCTAAAAGACAACAATCATTTAAAGTAATTGACTCTCAGATTTATTTACATGAAAAAAAGAATAGATCTGAAGCAACTTAAATTAAATACAAAGGTCTGGGCCTCTTGGTAATCACAATCACTTTTACTGCCCACAATGTCACTTTCAAATAAGTGGTGGCATAAACACTAGATTCAATAATGCACCTTATTAAGCTATTTTGGCTGATGAAAACGTAAGTAGGGATAGACAGTTTCCAGTCTGTGTCACTTTTGCATTTGCTCACTCAAGTCTTCCAGCCCATTTCCGCAATACTTTGCAATTTAAAACAAAGGTGCACGGAAATTCACATTTAAATACAGATTTCTATATTTCATGCATATATATTTCTATAAATATGAACGAAACATGCAATTCTAAACACACTTACTAGGGAGTATGCCCCACTGAACTCAGTGGAGCTTACTTTTGAGTAAACATAAATGGGCATTTTCTGCAATTTTAGCAATGGTCTAGTTCTCACAAACACAGATGAGGTAGTACACCTGTGCCTGAGCTGCCCCTCTTCAGATTGCAGGCAGGGTTGGATATGACAGAATGCTTCCCCATCTAAAAAGAAAACCCTACACACAGAAACTAGCATGTAAGGGAGAAAGAGTCTGGCCTAGCAATTTCTCAAGGCATGCTAGTTTCTATATGCAGAGTTTTTCTCCCCATGAAAAAGCATTTCATTTCATCTCTCTCTCTCTCTCTCTCTCTCTTTCTCTCTCTCTAACACTCACACACACACACACACACAAATCCATTCTCATACAGAAGTTTGCAACCACATCTGCTTTTTCTGTGAGCTAGCCACATGTCTCTAAGAAAAAAATGAGGGAGGGATCCTTGATTTCAATCCTGCTACCATGCTATGTTTTATTTTTGAAAAATAAAGTAGCAAACAATCTCTTTTGGCTATTTTAAAATGGAGTTCATAATGGCAGCAAGGATTATTTTTGTTGGTTTTTTTTTAAAATAAGAAAGTCCTTCCAGACAACAGTTTACAGCACAACAGATGCACAGTTGTTACTTATTTTACACGTGATCTGTATGTCTTCTTTACGTTATAGGATTGTCAAACATATCTGGAGAATAACAAAGCATGAGATAGAAAAATTCTGTCCCAGACCTTCAGAAAAATGAAACATGGTAATAGTCAATACAAAGTCTCTCTAAGAATTGAGAAAGATGCCAGGATAGGATTAGTTAACTTTGCAAAGATGAAAGGAAACACTGATAGATTTCACTAAAGGACTTTGTGCTAGCATTTTACAGCAAAAGTACTTCCTCTTTTGAGGTCTCATTGACATTCATTCAAATAATTTTGTAGAATATTTGGGGGAGAAAAAAGTGGGTTTAAAATGTCTCTTATCTTTTCCTGAGTACCTGCCCAAATTCTCACCTACGTTCAGAGCATGAAGACAGTAAGGGTCCTTCAGCTGGAATTAGATGACAAGTCTTGAATGTCAGTGATAGGAAATCTGCACTTCCAGCCCACATCTAAACAGGACATGAATTTGCTAGATCCAAGACCCAACTGTTAAGAGTCCATTGGGGGTGGAGGGGAGACTACACGACCTGGGTGTGATAATACTATATGTAACTTTTTCGTCAATGGGATTTTTTTTACTAGATTAGGTTGCTATTGAACTACATTCTGGTGGGTTTCATAGCAGCTGAACTTATGCAATATGAAACGGCCTATTCAATCCATTCTGTACAAGCTGGTGTATAACAGTCACATTGGTTCCTAAGCTGTTACAATTACAAATGATCATTATCATCTTTTGTCACATAGATTTCACATGCAGACACAAGCAGTTCTCAGAGATAAGGATAGGCAATTTGTGGCCCTCTAGATGTTTTGGCCTACAACTCCCATCAGCCCTTTCCAGAATAGCCAATGGTGAGGGATGATGGGAGTTGTAGGCCAAAACTTCTGGAGGGCCACAAGTTGCCTACTCCATCATAGAAGAAAAGTACTGTGACAATCATAACCATTAATTCTTACTGTAGCATTATTTTGGTGCAATAACAGAAAAGTCAACTAATATCAGGAATCTCTGGTAGCCAGATCATGACATTATGATCTTAAGCATATTCATTATGTAGCCTGTGAGGGACATCTGGTACAAAAATTTGATACCAAACATATAAATTATCTATGGGCTTGTTCAGACAACACGCTAACCATAGTTAGGCCGCTAACCTTTTGCATTTTTAAATGATGGTTATGTAGGCATTATGGTTAGGAACAGTTCACATGACATGCTAAGTGATGGTTCACATGACACACTAAGCCATAAAGTTTGGCTCAAAATGCTTAACCACTACAGCTTAGCATGTTGTCTGAACAGGGTCACTGTGAAATTACACCCAGCCAGTGCCACATCTGCAACATTAGCATGCCAGGCATCCATGGTATGGGTGCGTACCGAACTGGCACACTAACATTAAAACCAGCAACTTGATCTAGATATTGCACTGTCCACATTTAACTGTGAAGCTGTCCCTTTAGTCCTCCTTTATTTCTTCTATTAATCAAAGGATCCCAGTTATGGAACAGTAATCAGAATGCTGCTCACTGACCTTTTTTTTTTTTTTTGGGGGGGGGGGGGACTCACAGCAATCAGGCCAGCACTCTCTATTCAACCTTTTCCTTCACCGCTGCCACCATAAAACACTGTACCCTACCTCAGGTACCTTAAGAATCCAATCCAGAATTTGAAACAGAAAAAACTGCAGTTTACAAAGCTTATGGTTTCATCAGTTTCAATACTCGTTTGGTTCAATACAGTTTCCTATGTAACCCTGCCTACGCTACCCCCTAGACTACACTCTCTCCTTCCAGTCACTCTGTTCCCAAAATAATAAAAGGCATTGTTCCTACTCTGCTCTAGACTCTTTCACAGACAAACCCAGACTCTAACTAATTCCCTCTCTTCACATACACTCTCAACTGTTTCCCTTAACTTCTCCCTCTCACTGCTAACTGCCAGTCCAAACTTTGAACCACCAGCCAATCAGCATTCATCTCATGTTCCATCCACTCGCTCCCCCTCCCACTAGAATTAACCACTTTTCAACCTTGTATTTGAAGTCCACACAGCACTTACATCCTAAACAGGAAATATCATTAAATCATTGCAAATACTTACATTATATAAACAGTACAACATCACAGTAACGCCCCACCAACACAACCAGATAAGTTTCTTTTAATCATGTAGCATCAATTTTAAATCAGACCTCACAGGTCATACAGAAAATACCAGTATGGTACACTGAAAATGACATGCCCCAGAGGCTAGACTGATAACTGAGTCAGTGTACGTATGTTATTCCTGAGTTCCTAACCACCAATGGGACCATGCTCTCCTAATCACCAAGTCCAATTTACAAAAGTTACTGTTCAAACCAACCTACAAACTGTCTTTGGCAACGTTAGTTCAAGTCCCTTTACCCTCTTACCAGCAAAATTGTAAAGGATGAACACAAGAAATTGACCTCTTGGGAGTATAGCATTCCTGCAGATGGCTTCAAAATTATTCTGGCTCTGGATGCTACTTGTAATCTACAGGAAAAGCAGAGTGTTCTGGTATGAAGGTAAGATAGAATGGGTATAAGATCTCAAGAACAGCAAGATTAAATAGCTAATATGAACAGAAGCTCAAGAATTCCACCCGACTCAGTATTTAACCTGGAGTCAGCTACGCTTTATGATTAAACTTCTTTTACTTTGGATCAAAGAAGGGGACAGGAGATATTTCAAATCTGAAAAGTAATATCTCCCCCAAAAAACAGTGTTAAATTGTTACAAATTAATCAAACTATTTGGGATTGCATATTTTACAGAGGGGAGAGAGGAAACGACAACCCCCCTTGTTCTACAAACCCCAAACACTGTTCGGTCAGCAGGTGACGACAGCTGAGAAATGTGTGTGCAATAGGGTTGCAGGGGGAAGTGGTGCAAGGAGGAAGAGTACTTTCAACACTCTGGAGGCACCAACATGTGACAATTCGTCCTGACTTTCCAGAAAACCAGCAGCTAGAAACACTACACCTTAGTTAAAGGCATGGGAGGAATCCACAATTCAACCTTCTGCACCACCCAAGGCGTTCGTTACTTTGCAGCAACTACATTATTCTTCTCCAATGCGAAAACCTAGAAACACCAGGCTGACTTTTAAAACATCGTAACAACAACAAACAAACAAAGGGCAGAGAAAGACCAGCACCTCATATATTCCTGACTGATACACACTGGCTTCTCACAGCTGAGTGATTAGTTCACATATTTCAGAAGCAGAGGTCAGGCATGGGCATATCAGTGTTTGAAAATACCCACACAGCAAATATCTTTTAGAGAAAGATAAATTAGCAAAGTCTAAAGCCAATGACCGTCTATTGAAAAAGCATGCTTTGAAAGGATACAAAATGGATTAAAAAATATTATCTCCGTAGGTAGAGTATGCAAGTATTCAAGATTCTAAAAAAGTCTTTGTCACGCAATATATGGCTAAGACTGATAGGAGTTACAGTCCAACAGTAATTAGAGGTCCCTACCCTGCACTAAGGTATGCAGTTTTGTTTAAAGTCAAACTGAAGAGGAAAGTGAAAAATGACTCTGCTTCATGGCAGGATCACTTTCTGGCACAATTAATACAAAATCCTGGCCTCATGGCAGGCTTCTGGTCTGGTTTGCATCATCACTGCAAAGAGCGAATCTTGGCTATCTCTATAGGTTCGTGTTGCTGAGACTGGCCATCTACAGGCTTCACACCCTGGAGTGGAGCTGTCTCCTATACAAGGTGACTTTAGATAATCTGCCAATAGGTTTGAAGTCTCTAATGGGAATTGCAGCAAGTCTGCCCCCTTCTTTCACAATTTTCCTCTCTGTATATGTTCAGGGCCTTAATAGTGAGATAACTGAAGCCATACCCATTCAGTCAGTTGTGGTAAAGGAGGGGAGGTGGTCTTCCAGTTGGGAAAGTTGCCAAGATGCTCATTTCACAAAGTCCTGAAAGTTCCATACTTCTAGATAGAAAACTATCTAAAAAGCTCTAGTAGGTGGGATGATAAACTGTACATACAAAATATGTCTCCAACCTCAAGCATCCATTCCAAGAGATGTCAACTGATAGGGGAAGGAGTACACATAGGGCACCCACAGACTTAACCTCTTACAGTTACACTTCAACTTAACCTCTTACAGTTACACTTCATTACTGTCCCTTAAAACAGCCCAACCACTCCAACCGCATTACTATCATGAGACAGTAATAAAGGTTCAACGAGCACAGCCATCACTGTCAACCTCCTAATGACCACTTCTGTATCCCTTCAGGGTGGGACCTGAAACTACCCAAAGTAGCAGAAGCTACCTAAGAAGATTTCTCTCATCACATTACCAACCCTTACTCTGTAAAAGTGCATGGGTGGTGGTGGGATTAGAAGTACTAGGTCCAACAGAGCATACACTATCTTTTTACAACAGCCAACTGATTCCAAAGGGTAATTGGCTCTCAACAGATATGATAAAAGAAAGGCGAGAGCAGAATAGGAGACGCAAAACATGCCTGCACTATGCTTAAAGGAGATAATGCGAGTTTCTTGCATCAGAGCACTGAAAGGCCAAGCAGCCCAATGTGAAAATGTCAGAACAAAAACAGAGCTGAGCAGCTGCTGAAGTCATAAATACAAATCTAAAACCTCCAGGTTTAAGAGGACTGCCCACAGAATTAGCACATAGCTAATACAATTGCAGACAGCACAGGCAAACAAATCAGAGGGAGCCACAAGCCATCTTTATCAGCAAAACCCTACCACAGTTGGTAACTGTGTTTAGTTATGTCAGAACACAAAGGATTTTTTAAAAAAAACCTCTGATAGTCAATCAAGACCAGTAATAGGCACAAGAAGAACAGAACTATGCTAAACAAAATGGGTGTGCCTGCCCCAGGGAGCGTTTTGTTGTTGTTGTCACGTCTCGTGCCACAATGTAGCAGGAGGTCAGCTCAGAATATAATAGTCCACCTGCTATCTGACAAGCAAGAGTATGTTTCTCACCAAGTTGCATTGTGTGCAAGTGCAGCAAAGAAAATTAGAACAAGAATCTTGAATGAGATGGCAATAGACTCTAAGGAGGATTCAATGATTTGAAAGGGTTTCCAGTCTGTTTCCAGGCACAATTCAAACTGCTGGTTATGACCTATAAAGCCCTATACGACTCGAGTCCAGGTTATCTGAAAGACAGTATTCTCCCGTATGAGCCTGAGCTTTGAGATCTTCAGGGGAAGCCCTTCTCTTGGTCCCACCACCATCACAGGCATGCCTGGTGGGAACGCAGGAGAGGGCCTTCTCGGTGACTGCTTCAGGGCTCTGGAACTCCCTTCCTAGGGAAGCTCCCTCCTTGATGTGTTTCTGGAGGCAAACAAAAACGTTCTTATTCCAGCAGGCCTTTGGAGAATAATGTGGCCCCCATCTATGTTTTAAGACTGTTAAGGGTATTGTATGTATCTTTGCATTATAATCAAGATAATAATTATAATTTTACTGATGGACAGGAGAGACTGGCCTCATCCACATGTAACAATAACCTAAGCTTTGACATTATAAAGACAAGCTGCTGTGAGCTTTGGGCTCATGCACTCTCCCCTCCCCTCCTCCCTGATGCAGGCTTTTGCTAGGGATGAGCAAACATGCAAAGTCTGACTTCATTGAGGTTCTCTGAATTCTTCTTGTGCTCCTGATCATGAACGACTTCTTTTTTCCCACAGGGAAAAAATGCACATTTTGTAATCAGAAAAATGCACATTTTTAATCAGAAAAATACACATTTTTAAAAGTGTGCAATTTTTCCCAAATGAAAAAATACACGTTTGTAAAAATACATTTTTCCTGAACAAAAATGTGTATACCACCCCCAAGCTAAAGCATAAAAATTCAAATTTTGGGGGGATCTGTGCAAATGCACAATCTGAAATGGGCACATGCGCAGTCAGAATTTGAGAGCGACAGGGAAATTTGCACAGATTGGGAAATATGTGAATATTTTTGGTGGACATGTGTTTATGTACACTATCGTGTTAAGGGCTTCGAACAGGGCACTGTCAATATGTTTTCCAAGCAAAAACAAAATTTTCATGCATCACTATTATCATTTTCAGTAGCAGCAGTAGTGGCAGTGGTGGATTCATTCTGTTAGAAGCCTGGTTTTATTTGCTCTGCTGCAAACAGACAATCTGTTTATGACAGTAACATTTGCCAAGCCTCTCACTTTTTGGATTCAGTTTGCTTTATTCACTTACTTCTGCTAACAGGTATGATGTTTGAAACCAGATAAACTGTGGGTAATCTTAACTTTGGTTTGTTGAAACAAGCCTACTTTAAACCATGGGTCTAGGGTTTAGGTCAGTATGTCCCTGGGACTACCCTACTTTTTTTTGGCCTGGTTCATTTCTTCATAATGATTCTAAAGATAAGGTAATGATTCTAAAGATGACCACTCCTTTTCAGGTCTCTAATTTATTGCACTCTGTGTCTTCTTTGAAACAAAGAGCAATTGGGAATTGCACCTCCCAATTCAACTTTCTCTGCACTTTCCATAGATTTTATGTTGTGGGATAAATAAGATCCCACTGATTATCATTAATTCTGCAGGATTTCTCTTTTAGTACCAGGCGCTCATCTTAATTTGTTTATCACAAGTACAAGTTTCTAGGAATTCCTAGAAACTGGATTGCATAGTGGGGTTCACGAAGAAGAGTAAAGACAGCATATAGGTGCTTTTAAAATGGTACAAACGTCCCTCCACTAGAAGGAAGTATCACCTGTAAATTGGGACTGGCCTTCTATTGCGTCAGTGCACCCCTGTTTGCTGGGAGTACATGCAAGGAGCTGCAAGACTCTATAGGTGTGATTACATATAGATAGGATTTCATGAAAGGAAGCACAGGTACTGGAGGGCACTGAACACATGATCAAGCATCTTTCTATGAACAAGAATACATGCAAAGTCAACATGTGCTGAATTCTAGCCAGAAATATTCATTCTATTTGGCATTTAATTACTAGATGCTGGTTGCAGAAAATTCTCTAAGGGGATAGAAGGGACCAGATTGATGGCACTGGGCAGTGGGGGGTGGGATGGGAGACTCAAAAAGGGGTAGGAAAGAGCATGAACATGCTTGTTTTGGTTGTAGTTTGAGGCTTGTCTTGTTGGTTCAGATTTTTAGCCTGTGGTCTCCTGAACAAACCACAAACTCATTCCTCCCCGAAGGTTTCAATTTTCACCAACCCCCAAGATTTTTTTTTAAGCTTCTCGGAGCAATGACACATGTCAGCTCAGAGCAAAACAGTCTGCCTAGCTTTCCAGAAGGCTGCGGTGAAGTAAAACAACATTTTACCAAGAATGCCACACACCACCACCTGTCCCTCCCCATCTCTAGCTCCACATGCTACAATAATATAGAAGAGCTTAGCAAAGACGACACATGGCTGTATGTATCCACAGCTGAATCCTCTATCCAAAGATTAGGCAGGACGTTGCTCAGGAATTTAGATACCTACATTGACTGATTAACTGCCAAAGGACAGTCAAGATCACAACATAACTGAACACTGTCAACTTGCACAGATGCAGAAGAAAAAAGAAGAATATTCCTTTCCATATATGATGGAAGCATTCTTTGCTGGTGTGACTATCCTGAAGCCTCTGGGACTACCCTCCAAAGCAGCAAAATTTCCTGTATCAGCCATTGCAGTTTTCAAGGACATATGTATCTATTTCAAACCTAATCTCGCTTTAATTTTTTTAAAGATTTCCATATTCACTGCTCACTCCCACCAAACTCAGGAAATTAAGTAATTTCATGAATACAGAATAAATAAGACAAAAATGTAAGGATGCTACAGCAATGTTTGGGTGAACTACTCCCCACATCCCAAGAAAAGTAGATGACACGAATCAGCACAACCATGTTGACAGTCAATGGAGATTGGTAATAAAGACAAGTTGTTCTGGTTTGAAACTATGCCCCACATGAGGCCTTTGAGGGAGCCCTTTTCTGACTGAAGAACAAATGGTTAAGGGCAGCAGCACTAGCCAACAAGACAACTGCATCAATATATTGCAGTATTGTACTCAATAAAACAAATATTTCAAAGCAAATACAGAAGTGGGGCAGGAAAATAGAAGAAAAAGCTTGTGTGGATTTTTGCAAAATAATACTTTCCTTTACAAATAAAGGGTCTCTTTCCACCCACCCCTCTCTCTCTAGCACATCCTCTTCAGAAAAAGAAGCTGGTCCTTCAAAGAGGGCAGTGTGTGTTGCTTTTCATTTTTAAGCCAATAACAAGATATTGCAGCAAGCTGCCTGTAATAACAGGTTTGAAGTAGAGCATGCAGCAAGGAGCACCCTGAAAGCAGTGCAGAAAAATGACCCCATGGCTCACACGTTTTTATTTTGTCAGAAAACTTTGGAGTTGAAAGGTGGTCTCAGCAATTGGCATGTTTAAAATAACAGCTTGGAGGAGCTCGTGGAGCGAAGGGTGTGTCAAGGAATAGGACACTGCTCTTACGTGTAAATGAGAGTCTGTATTGCTCCTAGTCATGCCTGCAGCGTGGGGGACATTACAGTGAGGCTGGATTGGGGGGGAGTGTCTTTGTTGACATCTCCCCCCTTCTCTTGCCTCCTTTTCCCCTCCCTGAAAACTTCTGGGTGGGCTGCTGGTTTAAACTGAGCCCCTGTGTTTAAGACAAAGTTCAGTCCCATGCTGGGTGAGGGCAAGGGGATCTCCATAATTTACTGAAACTGTAGCAGGTTGGCAGCCAAATTCTGAGTATATTGACAAGACTGAAAAGTTGAGGGAGAGAGGAGAAAAATGTGTGTGTGTGTGTGTTTGTCGGAGGAAGGGAGGGAGGGAAGATCACCAGCATGGATGTGGTGTTTGTAAATGTCAGATCGAACTAGAATAAATTTGTCCTTTTCTCCTGATGGCTCACATACAGTATACCTAAATATATGCTTTACGGAAAGTGTGAAGTGATTTATTTTTGTTATTGTTGGTCTAAAATTATAGCCAGCTGAAATGCCACAACTGAGTTATTGGACCTTGAGAGTCACCCACAATCATATCAAAGATATGTCATAAAATAAACATTAAAAGGGCCAGAGGCAGAGGTTAATGTTGAAGGAGTTGATTGCCAAGCACAGCAGCCCAACAAGCAGTAGCCAACCTGTCAAGTGACTTCATTGGATTCTTCAGCACGCAGCTCCTCTTTATCTACCAGACCTACCATCTTCAATCAAAGACAGAGATCCCTCTCAAGGAAGAGGCAATCAAGGTCTAAATCTATGTTGGTCCATTCCCTGCAGGCAAGGGTTACCCCTCTGTTCTGATCCAAGCAGGGTTTTCTGTTGCAAGAGCAGACAATCAGAGCACAATGCTATGCTTACATTAATCTCGCCCCCCAAGTTTTTGAGAAGCCTTTAGATTCAAGCCACTGGTGCAGAAGCGTGTTGTTCCTCCCAAGGGAGGTGCAAAAAGGGGAGAACCTTACCGTGCGTATTTGCTTTTCACATGCATGTGAATTTTGAATGACTTGTTGGCTGTCACTGAGTTAGAGCATTCAGATGATGCCAAAAAAGCCAAAGGGAAAGGGGTAGAGCAAAGGATGTTGATTATTATGAAATCTGATGCCTTTCGGACCCTTGGATCCTTCCTCAGGGTGATTAGACAAAATGCAAGCTATCACTTCTAGTTCATGCCCCTCAGTCTCCTAAGCTCTGTTAACTTGAAAAGAAG
The DNA here is from genome assembly GCA_029215795.1 of Anniella stebbinsi. Taxonomy (NCBI): domain Eukaryota; kingdom Metazoa; phylum Chordata; class Lepidosauria; order Squamata; family Anniellidae; genus Anniella; species Anniella stebbinsi. The sequence goes on along the minus strand of JARDYH010000007.1, from coordinate 43,945,975 downwards.
ACATGGATATTTCAATGCATTGAATTCAGGTCACAGACTTTGTGTGGAGTCCACGTCGCATCACATTGACAAATGGTTCATATCTGGATGGGCTCTGAATCTAGAGTTCCGCATTTTGGAAAGTTTCAAAAACTCATATTTAGGAAAAGAAATTAGTTTCCTTGCACTTAGAATTAGATATCTTTGCCGTCACTGTTACGCTAGGAGTCCTAATTTGGTGTCCTTCAACAAGAGGTGTAAAATTAATCTAAAACAATATAAGATTTCCTCTGGTTTTGTTTTGCTTCTTAAACTCCAATAGTTGGAAGCTACTTAATTTTTGCTGTAATGTGTTTTACAAATGTACAAATAGACTTATCATCATCATCATCATCATCATCATCATCATCATCATCTAACCTATATGCCCACCCCCAGGTACCAGAACTGAAAGCATCAGTAATTTTGTACTGTACTTTGGTACCTTCTATTTCTGTGGTTGCTGCAAGAGATGTCATGAGAGAAAATTGCTTTGTAAAGCATCTTAACTGGTTGCATCTTATACATGGCAACATGAACCAGAGTTTGCAAATACAAGCTTTGATCCTTCATTAGCTTCTGCTAGGCAAGTCCTACAAGATGCACCGTCCTAAAGAAGACACAATGATAGAATATACAAAGAACTAGCAACAGTGGCAGATATACAAAGAACTAGCAACATATTATTTCCGAAATGAAAATATTTACACCTATGTTTATGCCTGAACTTAAAATCAGCTGGTACAATATCTACAGTACCTCCTATAGATTGGTGCAGTACACATAAACACTTAACGCAAGCAACAGGGATGTACTCTTTTAGATTGTAAACCTAAAGACAAGGATTACCTTGTTTGCTATTATATGCCTCTCTGGGAGATTTTTCAATGGAATAGTTAAAATGTTTTAATTAAATGAAAAAATAACTAGAAGGTTGTATCAGATAAGCTGTATCAAACTAGACATAGATAGATTATAGGTTATAGATTTGTGTGCATGTGAGACAATATGAACATGTTCTTTATTCAGCCATGAGGCTTTTTGCTCTGACTAATGAAATATCACTCTGTACTGCTGCTGCCCTGCTGTGCCAGAATGAGTTATCGCTGCTGCAATGTCTCAGAAAGGTTGGCATATTTTTCAGTTTTCCACTTTAAATCAACACATTTTGCAGCACTGAAGCTTGTCTATAAGCTGCCGTGGTGAGCCATTCTTTCCCTTTGCTTGATATCAAAATCAGCAAATCTCCCAAGAGTGGTAACTCCCCATCCCCAAATGAAACAGTTGATTCAAGTTGCAATAAATACAGTAACAAAAGCCCCTTCATTGAAAAGGAGCACTGCATATAACTACAACTCCAGCAAAACAATTGTAGTTAGAAAATTAGCTTTACATAGGTTCTTTGCCTTCCTCCACAATCATCTTGGCAAACTGGATATGCCCAATCTGTGGCATCACAGGTACAGCCTGGAAATGGCCCATGGGCATAGCAGCACCGTGTATTGCAAGAAGGAAGTAGAATCCATCAGGATGATATCAGAAATATTCAGAAGTGACACATACCAGATTGAAAGGCTCTGTTAACATGACTTGGGAAAATGTCATAAGTCTAAATCCTGTTAGGACTTCAAAATGAGATGGCTCTCTGCATTGCATAGTATTTGATGGAGTTGAAGATACAATCATGCACCTTTTTTTAAGTAGCTTGGTTACTTTAGACGGTAATATTGGCACAAGCAGGGCTATAGAATATTCTATCCCTTCAATTTTGGGGCATGAGAATTTCTGGCAAGTGTTTCTTTGATATACAAACTGAGGTCCGATGTGTCATGAAAGGAATTTTCATTCACTAAAGCATATCTTCATGAAACAAAATTCTTTCACCACAGGTGACAAGAGTTCATACTATGCAACAATGCTAATGTCTGCAGGCTGCTTTGGTGTACATAAATAAAAATAAAAGTATTTAAAAGTCAGCGCTGAAAGATGAGTTTAAAATATCTATATATCTTTTTCTATCCATATGTCTATCTAGCTAGCTAGCTATCCATCCAGTCATCTATCTTGTTCAGCAATCATTGCCTTATCCCAAAAGAAGACTATCAAAATCATCAATAATTCATTTTTGAAGAGCAACTCTGCTGTTGAGAATCAGCAACTGTTTCCCCTCCTCTTCAAGAAAAACAGAGTCCCATTATTAAAAGAAGGCCCTCATTTTGTTGCTGAAAAGGGTTGTTATTCACTGCCAAAGAGAAAGAGCCATCCATGGAATCTTTTCTAAGCATAATTCTGAATCATGGGGAAGTGAATGTTTGCTTATATTCCCTTCCGCCCGTCTTCGGTACACCATTCCCTACCATTTCCACACAACTAGATATCAAATCAACCAAAATATATAATATGATCTCTCTCTCTCTCTCTCTCCCTGCCAAGAAAATACAAGCTATCACCAGGACAGGTGGGCTTCCCCTGAAAAGTCTTCCCTGCCTTCTCAGAGACTATTCCAAATTACACAGGTTGGAGTTGGACAACAACAGTTTCCACAAGGCAGGCTTATGCAGAAATGCACATGGATCCCAAAATTAAGAATGGATCAACATGAGATGGCCCAGTTGTGGGACAAAACACATTGTAAAACTATTTTTTTAAAAAAATCTAGCCTGCTGCAAACTTAGTCCATGAACTACGCACTTCACACAGTGCATAATTAAACTATGGAAATGACTTCCACATGATGTATTGATGGCCACTAATTTGGATGGCTTTAAAAGGGGAGTGGACACATTCATGGAGGATAAAGCTATCAATAGCTACTAGGTCCTGATGGCTATGTGCTACCTCCAGTATGCATACGTACACCAGTTGCTGCGGAACATGTGCAGGAGGATGCTATTGGACTCATGTTCTGTTTGTGGATTTCCATAGGCAGCTGGATGGCCAGAATGCTGGACTAGATGGACCCTTGGTCTGCTCCAGCATGGCACTTCTTATGTTCACATGAACACCATATGTTTCCTTCAATCCACCACTGAATAGAAAAATCAGTTGTCTGAATCTACTCTCAATTCATACCTACCACCACTGACCAGCAGTAGCTCTAGAACCATCACTTCTGATTTGGAGAAATATATGCACTTAATTATCTTATGTTCTAGATTATTTAAAATGTATTCATTTGTTATATTGTTCTAGATATTCCACCCACTGTATTACAAAACGTTTTCAAGGAGACAAAAGCCTGATAGTTAAAAGAAACAAACCAAAAAAAAAGGTCATGAAATAAAGGCACTAATAATTGCTTTTGCTCTCTACAGTTCCTCAGGATACCAAGGCGTTCAATTTAATGTTTTCTTCCCCTGTAGTCACATAAACACCTTGAGAAATCTTGTTTCTAAAGCTGAACTTTTTAAAGAACTCTAGCTCGCTCCTCCTCTCTCAATCAAACACATACACATTAGAGGGATTCTATGAACTTCATCTATGGAAGGAAAATTAAGATGGCAACATTTTTAATGCACATATATCTTTAAAGGATTTTTTTAACTGCCCTTCTTTATTGGTCCCAGATGGAAAACTCCCTTTTAGAAAATAAAGATCTATAACAGTTTTCAAAGCCGTGTCATGTAATTAATGTCATATTTATCTCTTTAGCAGTGGAGATAAAAAGAAGCCATTTATCCATGTCTTCATTATTTTTATTCTCCTTTTAAACCCAGTGTTAAAAAAAGCAGATTTGAAAGGGGGAAAATGTTTGGCTTTCCTTTACCCCACACCACGACAACATCAGAAGCCCTCATCCCCCACCATTTTCTTTCCACTGCTCAATCCAATGGTGGGTAGCAGATGGTTAAGCAACCTCTCTTTCTTTTGGCAAAGGCCCTGTCCTCTTCTACATAGCCCCTCCACACAATAAAGTGTAACAAACGCATGTTCCACAGAGAAGAGTTCAGTACCCAGAAATAGTTGCGCTATATGTTTCTTCTGGTACTGATATAAACTCAGTCTTTAACTGCCCGTTGGGAAGAAAGGACACAACATACTTCTCTGAAAATCACATTAAGATTAAAAATGTATTCAATATGTCAGTTTCGATTCATGCAATATACATATCAGCAGGGACTTTGTTTCTTACAGCTGGCTTGTAGGGATTAGCAGTTGGACTCATTGGCTACAGCACAAGCAATGATTTCTGAAGCTTCTCTCTCAGTTTTATGTTTAAGGATGACCATTCTACCCAATACTTATAGTTTGCATAAAATGGTGAATATGAGTTTGCTGGGTACGGTAGAACCAAAGCGAGCCAAGATGTGTTCCGGGCACCGTTGTGAAACAAACTGGAGCTGCCTCACCATTTACTTCTGGAGCCAGAAGCAATGGAAATACATTTCATTAGATCCTTATATACATTAGGTGTGGACAAAGTGGTGGTACCTAATCAATTGAAAGAAATCTAATAAAGTGAGATTAAATAATTAGACATTTCCATAAACCACAGAATTCATTTTGTTTGCTACAAATACACAGGACTGAACTTCCGCACTGTTGAGATGTAGGAAATTGAAGATCCACATTTGCCACCACTGAGCAGATCCTCCTCAGGAAAACACTCTGCAATTTTATCTGGCCAAACTGTTAGCACTTAAAGGGCAGGTATGTTTTGAAACATGATTTATATGCTTATTCAACAGTTCCGCTTCCTCCTGCATTATCTGTCTCCTATCAGGCAGCATTATATTTGCTTCTTTTTTTTTACTTCCGTTCATTCTAGCCCTTCAAATGTCAATTTAGGAACAGTTTTCTAGAATCTACTCAAAGTATTCAATGAACAATTAGTATCCCCTTACTCAATATTTTACTATAAAAATAGTGGCCTTCAGAGGTTGCAAAGAAAGCAATGCAGCTTCCTGAAGACAGAAGACAAGAAAGGTCCCAGTTTGGTCCAGAAGGAGCTAAATAAATTTGCACAACTGGCACTTAAACAAGGAGCCTATACAACAGTGGCATTTGTGCTACCTTTCCCCTCCCCTCCCCATCATATCAACACAATAATGGAAACATTTAAGACACTGTTTGCAACTAGCATCAATCGGAATTTAACTCACTCCTTATAAAACTCAGTATATGATCCACCACAGAAGCAAAATTTGCAGAGCAATCCTATGTATATTTACACAGAAGCCACATTTAATTGGGCTTACTCCCAGATAGGGAGTATATTTACTCAATGTATTGAGCACTGAGTATATTTACTTGATGAATATTTACACAGATGTAACATTTCAATACACATACTCCCTCACTACATTTAATTGGGCTTACTCTCAGATAGGTGTACATATTCACTTCTGAAATGTGATTCATTCATTATAGTTTATATTCCTTTTAGTAGAAAGGGGCCATTAAATTTAATACAAAGCTCTGCCCACAGTTCGAATGGGCGCATTATCCTTTAGTTTTAAGGCCTCTAAGACTAGAATGGAGCAACTAGGTTTTTTTCCTTCCCATATGGTAGGCTGCAGGGGTCTAACTATCCATATAGAACATCTTGAAAGAAAGAAAAAAATCAGCAGCAAGATACACAGAAGCTGCTCCTGGTGCTGAAAACTCCTCCTCTGATTAACCGTGAGAAGGCCAAATATCAACATCTTTGACACACAACAGAGTTCCATAACAGAGGCCCTGTTTATACAAAAGAAAACACGTTGGAGCAGAACAAATATTTATTTATTTATTTATTTCATATTTATACTGCCCAACAGCCTAGGCTCTCTGGGCAGTTTACAACTAAAACCATAATATAACAATCCAGATTAAAACTTTAAAAGTCACATAAAACCAGAATAAGTTACAGTGCAGGGAAGGCTTGTCTAAAAAGCTATGTTTTTAGGAGGCATTTAAAAGATATATTTTCTGCCTCCCAAACCACATGAGGGAGGGTTTTCCAGAGGGTGGGTGCCACTACAGAGAAGGCCTGCTGTCAAGGTTCTTCATGACAACATTCTCTTCATCTTGAAATGATGAGCAGGGCCTCCTCTGATGACCGTAAATGTTGCTTGGGTGTATATAAGGGAAGGCGGTCTGCTAGGTATCCTGGTCCCAAGTTGTTTAGAGCTTTATAAGATAATAGTGTGATCTTGTACGTGGCTCGGTAGCTAACTGGCAGCCAGTGCAGTTCTTTTAACACTGGTTTTATGTGGGCAGAGCTAGGCGTCCCGGCGAGCACCCTAGCTGCTGCATTCTGCACAAGCTGCAACTTCCGAACTACACACGTTGGTAGCCCCACATAGAGCACATTACAGTAGTCTAATCGTGAGGTGCATGAATGACCATGGCTAGGCTATCCCTATCCAGGAACGGGCGTAGCTGGCGTACCAACTGAAGTTGATAATGGGCACTCTGGGCCAACAAGGTCACATGAGTCTCCAGTGACAAAGATGGGTCCAGGAGCACCCCCAAACTATGGACCTGCTCCTTTAGAGGGAGTGCAACCCCATCCAGAACAGGCAAACACCCCAATTCCCAGATCTGGGAACCACCAACCCACAAGGTCTTTGTCTTATTGGGTTTCAGCTTCAGTTTATTGGCCCTCATATAAGCCATAATTGTATCCAGGCACCGGTTCAGAAGGTGCATGGCCTCTCCCGATTCAGATGTTACAGAGAAATAGAACTGGGTGTCATCAGCGTACTGGTGACACCTTGCTGCAAATCTCTTGATGACCACTCCCAACAGTTTCATATAGATATTGAATAACACTGGGGACAGGATGGTGCCCTGTGGCACGCCACAGTTCAGCTGTGATGCAACTGAAGTGCAGTCACCCAATGCTATTCTCTGGAACCATTCTCACAAGTAGGAGTTGTATCACTGTAGAACATTGCCTCCAACTCCAAACTCATGAAGGTGGACCAGAAGAATACCGTGGTCAATGGTATCGAAAGCCGCTGAGAGATCGAGAAGAAGTAACTCCCGCTGTCTCTCTCATGAAGGTCATCCATCAGGGCAACCAAGGCCGATTCGGTCCCAAAACCAGGCCTGAATCCAGACTGGAATGGATCCAGATAATCAGTTTCATCCAAGAGCACCTGCAGTTGAGACGCCACCACTCTCTCAAGAACCTTGCTCAAAAATGGGGGATTTGCAACCGAATGGTAGTTGGCATAAATCTCTGGGTCGAGGGAGGTTTTTTTCAGGAGCAGTCGCACTACTGCCTCCTTTGAGGCAGCAGGGATCACACATCAAGAAGTGATGCATTCACCGCTCCCCTGACCCAGTCGGTCATCCCCCCGCAGCTAGCTCGAACAAGCCAGGATGGGCAAGGGTTAAGAGAGCATGTGATGGAAGGATGGAACAGCAGGTTTCTATTTGTATGATTTTCTACCTATCTAGAGTCCGTGCACAATGGGAGTCTGGGATCATATATAGCTTGCTGCTGCATGTACTCGCTCTGCCCCATCTATGTGCTTAACATCACATTTAAATATGGGTCAGTCCAATCCACACAACTGTTATCCAAAAAATGAGGGGGGGGGGGGTTCCTTTAAAATTTAAGAGGCAGTCTTGCTGAGAGAATGGTAACAGCCTAAACAGCTACCACAGGCGTCGTTGCACCCTGCCACCCAAGTGCAAGAGCTGCAGGGCCTTAGACTTGAGCTGAAGGTTCACAAGTAGCAAAGTCAATGAGGCAGAGAGGAACAAATGCATTGTCCCATATTGTAACATAAACTTCAATGTGTAGACATCCAGCCTGGGAGCAATCCCAGATCCAAGATAGATAAATAGAACTATAGACAAACAGATGAGGGCAATGCACATGTGTCCTTAAAATGTGGATAGAAACATAGGATCACATTCCCTCCTCCCACCCAGCAACCTTGTCCTTCCACCTCCCACCCAATACACAGAGATTGGTATATCCTAGGTTAGTAATGAACTCTGGTTGGCATTAACTTTGGTTAATGTTGGTGCAGTCATAATGAAAAACCATAGTTAAAAGTGGTGTTAATCTGGGCTAGTCTAGGGGTGCCACAAGCATTTAAGGAAACATGCTTGCATAGGAAAATACCCTTTATTGAATGCTCGGCCGCAGGATCAGGGAGAACACAGCCCTGCTCACAGCCTGCTGTGAAGAGGCCTGTGTTTGTCCCCATCCTGTGGGCATGTGAAGGGAAAGGCACAGACAATGGTGGCTATGAGCACTCCCAGCCATCAATGGAGTTTTTTCCTGCAAAGGACTAGAACGGCAAGCCCAGCACCCCCAGCAGAAAAGTGCCATTGTGAACACTTGTACATACTCTTAACTTCCCACCAAATATGCTGGGATTTGTATTCCCCATCCTCAGCATAAAGACATTCCACTGGGGTCTGGGAACACCTGCAGTCACCACTCCCTCTGCATTGCCTTTTGGGGGCTTTATGTGTGTTCACATGGAGTGTCCTCCGAAGTTCAACTTTTGTGAGGGGGAATATATAAGGATGTACATGCATACCTAATTTGGACATAATATGGAATTTGCTAGAGGATGGCGCAATCCTACAACCTATTCCAATCCCTTAGCCATGATTAAAGGACAGAAAGAGTTGCATTTGTACTATGCAGGAAACTAGTTGCATCTGGAAGTAGGAAACTTCAAGTTCAGGATGAACCAGGAGGAATCAAGGATACAACAGTAATCCTATATGAGTCTTCAGCTTTTTTTTAGGGAGTTTCCCCTTTCTTCCTAATCTCTTTTCCTAATCTTCTTCCAAATACATGTCTAAGCAAAAAGAAAAAACAATGGCTCTCCTCCAAAATCTGGATACGTGTGAAAGGTGGTTTGGAAGGCTGATACCCTTTTGTCAAGCCACTTCCCAAAAGCTAGAGTATTGGTCATTCTTTTATCCGTATCCTACTATAGTTGCCAATTTTCACATTTGGTCTTGAGCCTTGCAATTTTATATGACTAAATCAAGACCATCTGCTGAAACTATGGGGATCTCAGCATTTATCGTGTTCTTTTAAAAAAAACAAAAAAACCTGCTCCCAACCAACAAACATAATAGCTTGAATGCCTGATTGCAATAAAGCTAAAAGGCTGAAAACCACACCATATTAAAAGACCCAAATGTATTATTTTAATATCATATTTAAAGCCACTCTAATTTTTGAAGCAAAATAATTGGGGTTTGACACCTTGCTCTCTGCTACAATCCTGCCTCAAATATTACACAGGATTCTTATTCTGTATTCTGTAATTATTTCCAGGATGTTGAATGTCCCTGTACTCTTAAAAGATTACACTTTCCTCCTCAGTAAAAAAGAGCGAGAGCGAGAGCGAGTTCCTGTTTTAAAATAATTTGGTTTGGGCTCCAGCAAGTCTCCCATCATGAGAGTGCAATGGGAGATAGCCCTGCATGTGTCTTCTGGACAAGAGCTATAGCCTACCACAGAACCATCTAGATCCCTTTGGAATCTCTCTGGATGAGAGCTGCTTCCTACCAGGGGACCTGCACAGCCCCTGTCTTTATGCTACAAAAGCTACTTCTGGCATCCCTTGAAAGAAACAGTCAGTGGAAATTCTAGCAGCAAGCCTAGCAAAATATTTCCTTATCTAGGAAAGCAAAACATGAGTACTCCGTTCACCGTCAATGACGCTATCACAAATCTGCTGTAATCTGACCAAGCAATCTCTCTGCGAAGAGCCAGTCAGTCCTCACTAAAGCCAAGACCGCGAGCCATCAGGCCACATAATGTCTGAAAAGTTTGCTCTGCTGCTGTTACTGGTATGTGGATAAATAGAAAGGTTCATCTCTAGTACTACACCAGTAATGACTGCCAGCAACTCCCTCATCCCCCCCTCCACCCAAAAAACCACAACAGTCCTTCATGTTCAAAGGCACAACACACTAATCCCCAGACAGTCCACTTATCCCTTTATTTGTTGAATGAAGTTATTTATACAAGAGGGTCCAAAGACAAGAGAGAACTCATTTGCAGGGACATCCTGTAGCAACAATCCTTTTATCTCTTTATTTATAGACAGATATTTTATGCAGGACTAAAAAACCTAGCTGAGATGCAACAACTCTTTGGATCATACACTTGCCCTGCTGACAGAAGCAGCTATATACAACATCTCAGTGATAAGTAAAATCTATATATATCTACACAGACACAAACACACAACTCAATTTTAAGGTCAAAATTCCTCTTTTTCCTACATGTCCCACAGACATAAAAACTTGAACAAAGCTGTAATTCAGATTTTACAGGCAATACCTTAGATGGCTCTGTAATTGTCTTGCAAGTCTAGCAGTATACCTGACTAATGTAACGACCATGATTTTGCTTATGCAAAGATGTCCAGGAGCTACCTTCTCTGAGGACACAATGGAACATACAGGTTGAAAGGGACAACATGAGTTTAATGGGTAAATTGGCTGCAGCAAAGCCTCTTTGTCCCCAGCAGCCTGGATTGTATAGAGTGCACAGAACTCTCCTGAAAATCACAACCTTCCACAAAGGCTGAAGTTCCAACATTTGTGTGGTCTACCTCCAGTGTTCCTAAGATAGGTTTGGAGAAACAGTTCTTCAAAAAAAGTAAGAGGTTTATTACTATTCCTGTACTGACAACTGGCTGGGACGGGGCCAGACCAAGACATTTTGCTGCCTAAAGCAAAGGACAAGATGACACACTCGCCCATTCCATGCACATAAGCAAATTGGACTGGCAGTTGAATGTTCAACAACCTTGGCAATGGGACAGCATCCTGCACCACACGTGAAGGCATCAGACTAGCTTAGGGGACAAACAGAAGAATACTCAGAACTCCAGCATCTGCCACCTAAAGTGAATGGCTAATGGAATGACCAGCCCTGGGTTGGGAAGAAGAAAGCTGAATGGAACTTATTCTGAGGTTTCATTCTAGTCAGACAGCAGGAAAGTAGCAGGAAAGAGTTAACACATCCTCCAAAGGCATGGCTAGCTTTGAAGGGAAGTTCTCAGGATGAAACTCTTTCCACATTTTGGACATAACATCAGCAGAACTAACATAGATTCAAAAATCTTTAAAAGAAATATTTAAATAAAAGAAATATTTAAATAGAAAACACCATAGTTGGGAGTTAAAATGCAGAGAGGGCTAATCCACAAATAACTGGATGCAAAAGTGCAAGCTTTCCTAAGTAGTCATTAGGTAATATGGAACTGTGCAAACATGATTACATTTTCTTTGTTCTAATCCATAATGAAAATCTCAGATGCATCTTTTCTTTTACATCTCATCCTTGAAATGCTCTATTTGGATGATGATGATGATGATGATGATGATGATGATGACGACGACAACGACGACGATGATAGCAATAATAGTAATAGGATTTCAGGTTTTTCTGTAACTGGTTTTTATGTCCTTTCAAGTCTCAAGGACTAATACTAAACTTTCCTCTTCCAAATCCCCATCCTTTTGTCTCATTTTTAAATCTAGCTTGTGGGCAAAGACAAATTAATTTTATTAATGTTCTGTGCCTAATGTATAGGTATTTCTGTAAATTATAAGTGGTGATGTGATCATGATTATGAGAACGACATCCCGAATTTTCCATTTCTTGAAGCAGCATTTAAAAAAGCACACTACTACCCATACTGTACTTTTTGAGGGTCAGGAGGGTGAGAAGAAGAGAAGTATTTTGAAGACAGAATGCACCTTCCTCCCCTGCACACATTTCTCAGCTTACAGGTGCCCTGAATGTATTTATGCAGTAATATTTATCTTCCCTACTCTGCATGGGCTTCAGTTAGCTTTCATTAAAAGCATCGCAATAAGCATGATTTTAAAAACAAGAACATGATAAGAATACAAATTATACCACAACATTCTACAAACAACAGCTGAACAGCCATAAGATCACAGGAGCCAGAAATTCCACAGCTTCAACAGTCAATGCCCAAATAGCCCCAAAGGGCCTACTAAAGCCCCTGAAAAGCCCGATGAAAATGATAGGCCTCACATTGCTAGCAAAAACATCATCAATGAGGAGCATTTATATATCTCGGTGGGGAGTGCATTCCAGAGCCTTGGGGAAAGTGTCCCCAAGAATACTGCCTCTACATACAACTTCCACCTTGCAGATAGGCTCCACAGAGCACTAAAAGCAGGGGAAGGCTCTGGGGAAATGGGACAATTGTAAATGAACAGGATAAAAATACAGCATCCCTTGCAACTACTATTACTATCTGCAGAGTGCATTATTCAGTTTAGAGAGAACAATATTAATAACAAGCTTTTATATACCATCTTTCATAGGTAGGCAACCATTTAGGTCCATTAGGGAAAAAAAGATCCAAAACCCACAGTAGGATAATATTTTTATTAGCAATGACTTAAATGTTACAAAATATAGTGAGTAACTTTGAGTTCTCTAGAACTCTTCTTCAGACAGAATGTTAAACCAAACCAGAAAAGAGGGGAGGGAAGCTACTGCGAATAATCCATAGCAGACAACACTACTCATGACGTCTTCAGTTCAAAACTGTCTTAAGATGGGACACAGGAGGTCAACATAATTTATAAACATGATTGCAGTAGTCTTTGCAGAAACCCTTTAAGGTAGGCCACAAATGTTATCCATACATTATAGATCAGTCTGTTGATGGTGAGAGAGATATCTTATATTAGGTCCACTGAGTTCAAGACTTAAGTAAAATTTGACTTAGGAATGTCAGCCAGCTGTGTTAAAGGTAAACTTTTAGGAAGTGATAAGTAAGTATTAAAATTGTAACTTCTTAGTAGTGGGAAACAAACACTATTTGCAGAACTCCCTGCCAGAGTTTGTGCCCTGCCAGCAGAGCCCATTTGCTCTCCTTTCCCCAAGGACTCTGCTGTAGATTACCCACAACTAATTGGTGTACTTTTGTTGTTGCTGTTGCTATTAATTATTATCATTCCCAGGACCAGATGGAAGCAGCAGCCAAAAGGTACATTACTTCCTTTTTGGGTTTCAATTATATGTGTGTGTTTGTGGGAGAAAGAACAACCTGGGCATTATATTGGAGCCCCAAGGTCTGATGTTTATAACAGTCTTATAAAGGAGTACAAGAGTTCAATCTGAAAAACCTGTTGCTCCTAATTTGACTGCATCACTCCACGAGCAGAGTTTTTGAGCTGAAATCACTCTGGCATAGGGCTTCCTCTTTATCACCTTTTCCAGGTCATTTACAGAGGGGAGAGGGGACAGCTATATCAAACTCAAGGAGAAAGCCACAGACCAAGCCATTATGTGACACATCAACTGGATTCTGCCAAGAGCAACCCTCTCAACTTGAAGCAGGTTGCATTGGACACTGGACAGCAACAGCACCCCAGGAGAAACGTGAGCAGATTTTCAGTTGTGAACCTAGACTCTGAGGGGGAAGTTTCTATATGAATTTGCAAGATACCATCACTTGTGTTGAACAGAGCCCTCAGTTTTTCATGTTATTGTTCCTTTCATTGCATTTGTTCTTGTAACGTTTCAAGTGGAGGGGGAAGTGCTCACCCAGACTTAACATCTGAGGTATTAAGATTCCTGTGTGGGGCCAGTAAGGTTATCAAGAATTTTTAATACACCCCTTTGGTTCTAAAATAGGGGTTATAGAAGGGCCACAGGAGAGAGGACATTTTAAGGGAAGGGTGAATCAACCATTCTTGGTAATCCTTCCCTTCCAGGGATGGAAGAATGCAGCAAACACAGTTTTTTCTTCCCTCTGCTTAAAAGGTTCTGCCTTTTCCAATTGCTTCTGCCATGCCCCTGTGATGTTGTGCAGGACCCAACTAAAACATGACCACTGGCCATAATGTCTGGGACCGATGCGAATTGTAATCTGGAGGGTACCAGGTTGCCAACCACTTTCCTAAGTAATGGGTACTTTTTTGACCTAAGGTCAGTTCTATGCCATCCGTCTCCCTCTCAAGCAAGTTTTACTCAATCTACTCCTTAACCAGTCCAGAGCTTTGATCACTTCCCATGCACTTTTTAGAATTCACTCTGACTTCACAATTCCATGGCAATGATGCCTGACCACATGTATCATGGTACCAACGTGGTTAAAACAAATTCTGGAGTTGCGACTAGCCGAGGACTTTGGATTCTGTAAGCTGACAGGCATCAGCAGCCCAGGTAAAAAAGTGATTTCTGGCAGCCTTCCTTTCAGACATCATGTCTCTTAGAAACATCAAGATATGCTGCAAGAGGGACGAACATTCCACTGCCTCCTGTTTGTCAGCCCTTTGCCAATCACACCCAGAAAAATGGATGCTACTACCTAGCTCCCTATTAAGCTCTCTGTTAAAATGTATCAGCAGTCATCTGTAAAATGGACCCTTCTAAGGTGACAGACATTAGTGAAGTTAACAGCCCTCAGCTATTTCAGATGTTCTAGGCTTTAAAGTTTTAAACAGACAAGGCTTTTCCTGTGAAAGTACTGAGACGCAGAGGCACATTTGTGTCACAGGCTCCCTCTCCTGGCACAGTATTAGCAATCGCCACAGTAGTCTTTCATAATCCAAGCACCTTCAATATTGCAATATCCCACAGTGAAGTTTGTGTGCAGAAGTGTGCAATAGCCATGGTGCAACATAGCCAAAATGTAAATGCAATGCCCCAAAATCAAGACCAGAGGACTACAAAGCCTCAAGGTAACATTACTTACATTGTGTGCACCTAAAAGCTAGAAAACCTGATACTACGTAAATATATGGGCACAATTCACTGAGATTTTTTGTATAACCCTATTGGAATGAATGCAATATCTCATTTCAGTGGGACTTACATAGGAGTTGTTCCTAATGAATTATCCCTTTAAAAAAACGTGAACAGAATATCTAGGTTGTAGAATCTTCAGATCTATTAAAATGTTTGAGCATGAACTACATAAAATCAGAAGCAGAAATTGTTTAAAAAGCAGGGGATTAAAGAATAGCATAGGTGTACTCCTTTAGCTTTACTTTTCAGGCACTGGACTTGATAGCATCACATACAAACCTACTTTAAATTCTCTTGTCTTGCACAACCAATTACTGGATTCTTTTCACTTTTTTCCAGATCAGCATAACAGAATGTGTTCAGGACTGATTCTGTAATATGGATATTCATTAAAAATATGTTAAAATGGTAAGAGGGTACATAAAGTTGTCTTGCAAATTCTATCATCGCATTATCACCATACTGTGTGTTTACTTCATATGTCTTGGGCAGAGCATGCTCAATTACATCATACATAGCAGGTCTAATTAATAAGTGGTTGAGGGATGCTTCGTTTTCCCTGTTTCAGGAAACAAAATGGGTACATAGCCTGAAAGGCACAGCTAATCTCTCTACCCTGAAAAGTAAGGAGGCTGCAGTATGGACAAAGACTAACAGGAGGGAAATGGACAACGGTACCCCCCAAAAAAATCTAAGTCTGGGATGGTACACAATGGAGTCTCAACAAGTCCCTCAACAAGTCTGGGATGGTACACAATGGAGTCCCAACTTCTCTGGTTATTCACTGTTAAGACAGGTGAATGGTTCCTTAGCTCCCAGTTTCCTTTCTCTTTCCCCCTGGATATGATTTTGTCTTCTCCTTCCTTAAATGTTCTCTGTGAAGTGGTTGCTGAAAGTATATATATATATATATATATATATATATATATATAATTATTTTTAATTCCTAAGTGCTGAACTCTTAACAGCAGCAGTAATATATCCCCATCCTCATATGGGAGTAGGGCGAAGAGAGAGGAAGGAAAGTAGCCATACTAAGCAGCCTCCAAACAAACTTTAAGAAGCAAAACACTAATGACATCGCCACTGGGCATTCTTGAGAGAGTGGAACATGATAGCCTTGCCAAGTGTTTATCATGTTTTTAATAGGATGAACAGAAAATGGTGCAGGCAGGCAGGAAGACAGGATGTCATACGCTCAAAGATGCCTGCAACACTTCCAATACACAACTCTGCAGTCATAGATGCTAGCTGGGGCGGTGGGGCAGGGAGGGAAGAATCACAGAATATAGTAACTCAAGTTCTCAGACACGAGATTCCTCTCATCTCCTGAAATAGTCAGAATCAAAATATTAGGGGACAAGAGACACATAAAGAGAAAAGGATACTAGTTTAGAAGTGACAAAGTGGCAAAGTGGCAGCTCTAAAGGTAAAATGTGTAAAGTAGAATGAATCCATTTTGCTAGTTTCTGCAATCTGAGATACATCAAATGAATGAATCCATATCCTGCCAAAATGAAAACCTTCACTTAAATGCTGATCACATCACTTTCAGACTCACAATAATTCCTTCATTGAACTCCTCCCTGTTCACCACTTACAGGAAAGAACTAATTCACATAAAATGTATTTGCCTAAGTATCATACTATCTGTGATGAGCTTCTAGCACATAAACATGCATACTACCTATCAATGAAAGGCCACTGTGGCTTCCCCTCCACAACTGATTGTCAATGACAGGTATTTCCAAATACCCTGAACTGATATGAGAAAAGGAACATGTAAGCCTCTTTTCTCCCTGCTGTGTGGTAGATTTCCCAATGCTGGCCCTCCCTCCCGTTGTGCTGAGGGCAAGGGGACAGACTTATCCACCTGCTTTACCATATATTAACAGCTGTCTCTCTCACAGTACCCAGGCCCTAACCCTGAAACAAATTCAAACATTTCAGTGATGCAGAGGGCTAGCTGACTGACCTCCAGAAAGCTGCCTACACGTTTCTCTTAGCACTACCTTCCCACTCAGCCAGCCTGGAGCCTGCTTAAGCAGACCCTTCAAGGCCACTGAAGGAGCACCCAGCTACTATCTGCCTTATTCTTTACAATACCTAGATTCAAACCCTGGTATCTATGTTTAAGGCAACCAGTTCCCCAGTTAAAAAACTTGACTGTTTGACACAATGTAAAAGGCAAGGGGATAAGATAGCCTAATAGAATAAAGAGGGGGCAACAAAAATATCTGTTCCATTTTCTCTCTCCTCCCCACCCACTTTTAATGCATAGGTTTTAGTCCTGAAGGGATTCTGATATTGGAACCCAGCAGAAAGGGCCTAGGGTGCAAACTGATCAGCTTCACATTACAGAGAGCTTCGGCTATTGGGCGATATAGAGATAAAATAAATAAATACAGTGATGGAAAAGCAAGGGCGGGGCAGCAAGAGGGACATTGAGAGACAGGCAGTACTACTAAAATAAAATATAATTTTGCCAAAAGATGCATTGAGATGCACTGCTCATAAAATATAGGGGGGGGGGGGAATCCTTCCCCACCACCCAGTAAAATCTGAGTATAGAAACCACTTGGATACAGTTATCTACAGACGCAAGTAGCTTCTGAATTATGACAGAACAAGAGGTATGCAGGAAGGTACAAGAGATCTTGCCATTGTCAGCTAAGGGACAACCTGTAGCAAGAATAGTTACTAGGAGTACATGAACTGGTATGTGTCAAAGGATTACATTTCTAACTTTCAAGACACAGAGATGCCTAATCTCATTCTAAATTGAGTTAAGCTCTTAGCCTCATTGAGGTTTTTAACAGCATGTTCTGTATGCAACTTGTAATTCACCTGATAAATTACTTCCATTTTATTGGATTTGAGTTTAAATATTTTAACTCAACACTTACATACAGTCCTTGAACAAAATGAAATTGTTACCAAAAAACGACACACTTCTATTGTTTATCTGAATAATATGGATGTCTTGTATGCAGTATTCAAATTCCCAGAACAATGCAGTGAGTGAGATCATCTCAACAATATTGCACAGATGAATGAAAAGTGAAGGTTAGAAAGATTCAAAACTAATCCCCCCCTAAAAAAACCAAGCTGATTCCTTTAAAACAACAACAACACTAATGTCAGGTTATGTTAAGCTGTAATAAGAACCCTCTTGTAAATACATTTACTAGACAAAGCTCTTAGACTAACTACATATGATGGCCACCAATTTGGATGGCTTTAAAAGGAGGTTGGATAAATTCCTGGAGAAGGCTATCAATGGCTACTAGCTCTGATGGTTATGTGCTACCTCCAGTATCTGAGGCAGTAAGCCTGTGTGCACCCATTGCTGGGAAACATGGGTGGGAGAGTGCTGTTGCATCATGTCCTGCTTTGTTGGTCCCTGGTCAACTGCTGGTTGGCCACTGTGTGAACAGAGTGCAGGACTAGATGGACCTGCAGTCTGATCCAGCATGGCACTTCTTGTGTTCTTATGTCTTATTTCACATTAATTTTCAACACTGAAATTCATCTCAACCCCTGTATCTGTCATCAGCCCATCCTGAACATTCTATGGAAAGGTGGGGTACGAATATTTCAAAAATAAATCTTTATCTGTATAGCTAGATAGATATCTTCCTCTCATGTACACATAAGGCATGGCCTTGTACCACCAGGCACACTGTACAGAAACCCCCACCCCCGAGATGGTAATTTGCATGGCAAGAAGCAGTTCTTGGTTGGATCCATTTGAATGTATTCTACCTTTACAGGTGTCCTAAAATACTTTTAAATAAATAAATTTTTGTAACCCCGCTGCATTTTAAAAAACACACACACATCCATTTCAGCATTAGCCGATAGCCAGTGTTAAGTTTTCTAAATTTGTTGTCACAAATAAATTAGTCTTCTGGAGAGTTTGTAGCCCATTCATTCTTAGTGAATGTAGAATTCTAGTAAATAGAGAAAATATTTTTATTTAAATTTTACTTATTTAAAATTATTTTTAGGCTGCCTTTAAGGAAAGAACATTTTGACTTTAACTGGACAATGAAGATCTTCCTGGTATTCTTCATTGCTGCCAAAGACAACATCTTGGCAGAATCCCTGGATGACTCTAAAGGATAACAGCAGGCACAAACCCAAAACATTCCCCACCATCCCATTTGCTCCCCCAGCTTTTAATTACAGTATATTACGGTCTTACATAGGAGTGGCATGCAGAAGTTAATCAGGATCTACCAGTAAATCTCTGGGTGATTTGCAATAGATGGGTAAGGATTTCTGACTTGCAATAGTTTTAACTATAACAAGCAAAAACTAAAAAGAATTCCCTCCTGTGGCTGTCTTTGTGTCAATCACATAACTCAGTGTACCTTGCCTGTAAGATGTTAGGTGCCTTTGACCATGTCCTTGTATAGCTCTGCTGGCCAATTTTAGAACTGTGTTAGAACTCCTCATCTACAGTAGCTCAGATGTAGATTTGTATATGCAAATTATCCCAGTCAATGGCTTGAGTTTTTAGGCTTATAGCTTTTTAAAGTTATTATAGTGGTTTTAAAGGTATGTGTATATTGTATGTCTTTGATGTTTTAATTTTTGTATATCGTTTTAATTGTTTTAATCTTATGTAAACTGCCCAGAGAGCTTTGGCTATGGGGCAGTATACAAATGTAACAAAATAAATAAATAAATAAATAAATAAATAAATAAATAGAGTTGCAGTAGATAATTGACTCCATTGCCTTAACCAGCATTTTGCATCTAGCTCCTGTTCCACCCCAACACTATTTCGGTTATGGTTGGTGGACTTTGAGGTCCCAGAAGCTTGAAGTCTACCCACTTCTGCTATATAGCATGGATGGCATCCTTATTTCCCCACTGATGGTCATTATCACCCCTTTGCTCCCCCAAATTGAATTTTGTGGAATCATCTCTGCAGAACCCAAAAGATAAGGAAGACTAGGCAGTGTAGAACTATGCTCAGACCTGGGGTTCTTCCAAACTCATGGTTCCTAGCCGCTGCTGCCCCCCACCCCCATTTTATGAATGAGGCAGGTCAATTGTTTGGTAAAGGCCTCATCTTGAATCTGACGTGCTTGATAAAATGAATAACATGGCATTTCCAGGAGTACCATGTCGTAGCTGCCTCCAAATTATTTTTGTGAGCGATATAGAGTGTAAAAAGGTTGACAAGGCCAGAAGCCGCAGAAGTCTGGCAGGAAGTGATTTACTATCATATCAAACCCTCATCTCTTTCAAAACAAACTTGGCAAAGTTGTATCATTGTGGCTTCCAAGGGCAAATGCACACACTTGGGCTGCCTCCTAAGTCTTGAGCCTGCCTCATTAAAGACACTTTTCTTTGGCCTTGCATTCTAAAACCCAATATTTGCTTACAAAGGACAACAGTGTTTTTGCAAAACAAGGATTTATTTTTGCATCTTGAACCAAAAGGTCCTTCAGAAGGAGAGGTAGAGTGTATTAGCCAAATAAATAAAAAAAGGAAGAGGGAGATGAGAAGAGGGGACAGCTGAGACTGACTTTTCAAACGTGGTTTTATATTGATGCAGCAAGCAAAGTGTAGGCAGAATTTGCATTTAGAAGCATGGGGTGCTGGTAGCAGAAGAATATATTTTAAAAAAGCAGTAGTGGGGAAGGAAATGTGAGATGGGTGACTACATTTTACCAGTCAAGAATGGGTGGTTTTTCTGCTGCATGCTTGGAGCTGGGTGCTATAGAGCATGTGACCTTCTGGGAAGTTCTGCGTTTAACACCGGTGTAAGATGCTGAATGAACGGTTATATTATTCACCAAAAAGAGCTGGGTGCCTGCCAGCCGGCTCAGGCCTCTATCATTTTTTTTCTTCCCTTCTAAAAGAAAGACAAAAAGGGCCATGAATGAATGTGAGTGATGGAGGAGGAGATGGAACAGGAGGAGGGAGGGAGGGATCTCTAAAAGACTGAAAAGAATCCCTCTTCTTTAAACAAAAAGAAGAAAAAACTTTAACCATTTGGAAACTAACACAATTAGAAGGGTGATTGGCCTGCTTAATGTATTTGTGATTAGAGGGCAGTGAGAACCATTACCCGGGTTTTAATAAAGCAAGGCTGAGAACCTGCTGAATTATTATTCAAGAAAATGTAGACAAGCAACACAGCTTGCCCTTGATCCACATGGAGAAGAGACAAATATGAACGCCAAAAGAATTCAAAATCATTATTACGAATCAACAGCCACTATCATAGTAATAGTATTGTAAAAGCTGTGCACACATCATACAAGCAAAGCAGTAGGAGTGGCGCTGTCTTAAAAAAATGTCACTAGCTTCTACTTTTGCTGCTCTCAGAATGTGATCTTTGGCCCATGCTGACTCCAATCTTACTTTATGCATGAGTTACGCAAAATCAATATGGGGTGGGAGATTGCTGGGGGGAGTTTAGTTCTGAAATGCAGAACAGGCTCGTCTTGCCTGACTAAATCACTCACTTATATGTGAAGTTGAATGTCAACTGCAGTGAAGGAGAAAGACAAAGAATACCACCATCTACACAAATTGTTGTTGCACTATCTTACATATTGGTAGTGAAACAATTCTCCAAATGCCTATCCTTATGAAGCCAAAATGACACTATCCATGCACAAGACGGAAGTATTATCAGGCTTGGGCAGAACACCAGGGTTTGCAGAAGTACAAGAAGATACTTTAGAAAAAAAAATATGGAGAGGAGAAACCCCCAAAAGTAGTACAGAGCATGCTCAGTGAGCACGTAATGCAAATTGTTAGGGGTATGGAAAGGAGTATCTTGAAGAAGGCACGGCTGTCTGGAACCCTAACTAGAAGCACTCCACACAGCAACATTTTGTTGCTAGCAGAAGGAACTCTTCCAGACCAATGCATCAGAGATTGCAATAACTGAGGGGTGGGGACGGATGAACATGTACTACTAGAAGACTAGAAAAAATCTTGCTTGCTGAGACTTGGGGAAATGGTTTTATCAGCCTCATGCTCTAATGCAGGGGTAGGAAACTTCACAAACAGAAAGATGGTGTGGTAAAACATGCCAGACAAGCTGGTTTTAGTGAATAGTCATGGGATTATCTCAAGGGTTGACTGTATGAAAAATTCTAAAATCTCTTATTAGTGGAATAGCTTTATAAGGCCTACCAAAAGATCACAAAAGATGTGCAAGCTTTCAAGATCTCCAGATCTTTTAATCAGGCAAAATGTTAGAAAAGGCAGGTTTGATGGAGTGGGGGCAAGGGAGAGAATGGGGAGGGGGGGAAACTGACCTAAGGGTGAAGTCAGATGCAAACACTGTGACTTCACTATCAAATCAAGGTTCATTTTCTTCCTATTCTCCCCCAGCCAAACCTGTTTTTTGTAACATCTTATCCGTTAAAGAGATCTGGAGATTTTGAAAGCTTGCACGTTTTTTGTGAACTTTTAGTTGGCCTAAAAGAAGTATTAACTAATATGGATTTATAAATTTATCCTATAATTATGGTTGTGACCAACAACAAAATAAAGCCACCCAGCAACAGCAAAAGACAACTAGACACTCAAGAGTTTCACACCACTTTTACAGATAACAAAATTTGAAAATTCTAGGTTTGGGTTTTGTTTTTTAGACTGGCAACAAACCTGGCTGATAACATCACCCTATCAAGAATTTTCAGTTGCCTTTGAATTAAAGACACAATCAGCAAACACCTACATTCAAAGTCTTTATACATTTCTACCACCCTTAACAGTTAAAGCAGTCTACAGAACAATCCACAAACACCCTATGTGTGCTCCTCAGTTCCTGTGTAAGAAAGAGTGGTACTCCTTTCCAGAGCAATCTCAACTACCAGTTTAAGACAGGAAATCCCCAGCAGTGTTGGGAAATAGGTGTCAGGCCTACCCAGTTAAATTTTAAGATGTTTTTAATGATGTATTTTTATTTGTTTTAATATTTATTTATTTATTGGTTCTTGTGTTTATATTTATTGTTGTTCCCCGCCTCGATCCGGAGGGAGAGGTGGGTTATAAATAAATAAATAAATATATTATTATTATCATTATCATTATTATTATTATTATTTTCCCCAAATTCCAGTTTCTCTGGCTGCCACAATTTCAGAATTACAAAACAGGCACAAAAACTAAAATTACCTGTCCAGACTTCCCAGCAATAGCCAAAGTTATCTTAAAATATTGTGGCCATTTATTCCAGTTGCTGTTTCATAAGTATTGATCTCTTTAGCCAAAGGCTGACAGATTCTTTTACATCTTTAAGAATGACCACTATGGTGCTTTACAGGAGACTGAATACTATTAGCTATGAAAAGCAAGATATTTCTTTGTAATTCGGAAAAGTGAAAGACTTAGCCCATTATTTACTGTTTTGTACACTGTAAGGAATTCAGAGGGAAGCGTTGTTCAAGAAATCTAGGCCGACTATAGGCAAATCTATTGGCATGTTATTAGTTTTTTATTTAAAACATGAGCAAAAACAAATATTAAAAGTGCTGTTGCTAAATTTGCTCTTTAGGCTCCAGGGATACGGCAAAGTTGTTAAACAAAATTGTATTGATTTTTTAAAAAACTATTCTGTTTTATTAACCAAAATGATTTAAGTAGTATACACAGTATTTTATTCCTCTATATGCTGCTATTTTACATTTTGTTTTATGTTAAAATTGCAATGACTATGGTGGCTAATCATGAAATGCAAATAAGCAGAAGCATTTTTAATCCTGATCATTTTCATGAGTATTAGGAAAGGAGAGTACAAGGACGGAGGAGGCCTAAAAAAAGTCTGTAATTACTAAAACCACATGTTCATCACTTTCATGGAAGAAGTCAGGTTCTGTGAGTAGACTGGTATAGAAAGCTAAAGCACAACTAGAAGAACAGTCAGACGATCATTCAAGAATTCAAAGCCAGAGAACCATTCTTAGCAAAAACAAATGTGCAGAAAACACATCTAAACAGGATCTGGGAAAACAAAAACAAAAAAAGCTGGAAACAGAGCAAGGTGATGCACAAAAGCATTTGCTTATTTATTTTACTATGGAATTTCTAAAATGGATCAAACAACCTTTAGGATGAGATTCACCTGACTATCATAGGTGATCTGTTCTTTGACTTTTATATGGTATTTATTTATTGAGGGTCCTGGGAGGTTGATTGATCAGGCAGTTCTGTGAAAATGTGACAATGGTAACATAAAAGTGGATAAGCCCAGAAAATCATAGCAATAATTCAGATGTTTCAAACTAGAATGATCAAAATGGATTATAGATCATCACCAAAGATAGTCGAGTTTTGCTTTTGTCTTCTATGATGTAAATTTAGATGCATTTTCATGTATGAAAAACGGATGTTCACATCAGCTCTGTTTGGGTAACAAGCTCTTAACCTCTGGATCACATCAAAATAGGGAGACAGCCACTTAACTAGCATTTGCTTTAAGCTAGCTACTGTTCAGATATTGAAGGTTCAATCCAGTTCATCAGATTGGCCTGCTTGACCATCTAACATTTCAAATGGCTATCTACATTACTAAAAAGTAGCCGTGTGCCAAGATCTGTGCACGACAACGGTAAACTGTCTAGTTTTAATGAGCAACTTTCCACTTCAAACAAAAGATTTCTGTGACTTGAGCAGCTTATTATCCAATGAAATTGCACTTGGTGATAAAATTAGACCATACATCTCTGAAGCCAACACTGTCTCATTAAAAAAGGCCATGGAAGTCTAGAAACACAGAGCTATGACATGTAATGCTTTGTAATATAGATGTAAGCCTTAAGCCTAATATATTTTACATGAAATTCATCACTTCTGTTTCTGATTCAGATGCTAGATGGAGTTTAATGACAGGATTCAGAACAATTTTAAATATGCCAAATGAATGCGACTTAGCCAGAACACAATGGATCCAGAAGAATGTGGACTGGGATAAAACTTTTTGTGGTTTCATAGGATATTCTGTAGGTGGTGTTACTAACATGCAGTTGACTAACTAAAAAGTTCCAGAAGTTATTTCATTAGAGCCCAGCCAAGAACAGAGGAAGTACTATCAAACAACATCTTCTGTAGTACATGCATATCCTTAAATAGTCTTTTAAAGTTTATTCCAATGGTGTAGACATATGAAAGCAAGTACTACGAGGCAAAGTAAAGCAACAGATTTGTTCTAGAGCTGTGAAAACGTTTCAGCAAACTCTCCGAAGAAAAGGCAGCAGATACAGAAGTGTTTTATTTTTAAATGCCAGCAGTACCATGTGACTTGCTACTTACTGTGCATCAATTTTCTCCTGCATGGATCTTCTTCTACAACAATCAAGCAATTTCCAAAACCTCCTTTGCCATTTAATTCTGTTTTGCTTGACCATGTTCAGATAACACGTTAAGCCACGGTGGTTAAACGTTTTGAGCTAAACATTATGGCTTAGGGTGTCGTGTGAACCTTAACATGTCATGTGAACCATTCCTAACCATGTTAGGTACATAATCACTTTTTAAACACTCTCACTAACCATTTGTTGCAAAAGGGTTAGCAACCTACCCATGGTTTAGCATGTTGTCTGAACAGGCCCACTATCAATCCGCTGAAAACCCAAAATTTAAAATAGTTATTCTGAAAATGCATTTTCTTCAATGAAGCTGGTATTATTAGGATTCAGGTTTTCAAGTGATGGGAACCTGCTTTTCCTCCAGGATATCCAGAACAGAAATTAACACTGGAAACATTCACAGTTAATTGGGATATAACAGGGGTCCCAACATTTGTGGGTCTGTTAGCACATTTGGAATTTTGAAAGAAGTGTCCTGGGCACCAACGTAGATTTGCTGCTGTATGGGAATGGGAGCCAATCACAAACATTTTAGGAGCGTTCCCCCTTTTGTGTGTGTGTGTGTGTGTGTGCATATGCACGGCAAGCATATGCATCTTGTGTGCGCTCTCTCTCTCTCTCTCTCTCTGCATCCCCATGCAAAGGAATAGAGCATTTTCTCTGTTTATTTGCATGGGGTGTGGAGAAGCTCCCCTGCTCAAAATCAGCTGGGGTGTAGGAGAACCCCCCCTCCGCCAAGGACCATGTTGCCCCCAAGAGTCCTTGGCAAAGGTGGGCTTCTACTCACCTACTGCCATTTTCAGCAGGGAAAGCTCTTTTCCCTTCCATACTCAATTAACAGGAGGAATTACTCCATCAACGTGCATAGGGAAACATCACGTGAAGGGGCAGAAATACACCCCCAGCCAAGGACCCTATTGCACTACGAGTCCTTGGTGGTGCACATTTCTATCCCCCTCCAGCTTTTTTTGTCAGGGCACCTCCCGTTGCCCATAATAATGAATGGAGAAATCACTCCATCCATTTGCAGAGGGGGAAAACAGCTTCGCAGGCGCATAAGCCTGGCCCTGAGGGCACCACATTGGGGAACACAGGTATATAGTTTATCATCCTAAAAACTGTCAACTTTTGTGTTTTATATTGCTAATATTCTTTCTAGTTTATAAATGTATTGCATTTATATCCCGCCTTTCCTCATGATTCTCCAGCACCTTTTTTTTTCATCCTCTCAACAAGCTATGAAATAGAGACTGACCCAAGGTCATCCTGAAAGCTCCAAGCTGAGTTGGGATCTGAACCCGTATCTCCTTGGTACTAGTCTGGCACTCTAACCCAGAGTTAGGCAAATCAGTGCTCTCCAGACTTTTTTGGACTACAAATCCCAAAATCCCTGACCATCCACCATGTTGGCTGAGGTAATAGGAATTGTGGCCCAAAACATCAGGGGGGCACTACATGCCTACCCCTGCTCTAATCACTACACCAGACTATCTCTCATTCATGCAATTTTATTTAGACTCATAGAATAGTAGAGTTGGAAGGGGCCAATACGGCCATCGAATCCAACCCCCTACTCAATGCAGGAATCCACCTTAAAGCATCACTGACATATGGCTGTCCAGCTGCCTCTTGAATGCCTCTAGCGTAGGAGAGCTCATAACCTGCCTAGGTCATTGGTTCCACTGTCGTACTGCTCTATCAGTCAGGAAGTTTTTTCTGATGTCAAGCCAGAATCTGGCTTCTTGTAACTTGAGCCCATTATTCCGTGTCCCGAACTCTGGGATGATTGAGAAGAGATCCTGGCCCTCCTCTGTGTGACAACCTTTCAAGTATTTGAAGAGTGCTATTATGTCTCCCCTCAGTCTTCTCTTCTCCAGGCTAAACATGCCCAGTTCTTTCAGTCTCTCCTCAGACCCCTGATCATCCTCGTTGCCCTCCTCTGAACACACTCCAGCTTGTCTGCATCCTTCTTGAAGTGTGGTGCCCAGAACTGGACACAATACTCAAGATGAGGCCTAACCAGTGACAAATAGAGGGGAACCAGTACCTTGTGTGATCTGGAAGCTATACTTCTATTAATGCAGCCCAAAATAGCATTTGCTTTTTTGGCAGCCACATCATACTGTCAGCTCATATTCAGCTTGTGATCTACAACAATTCCAAGATCCTTCTTGCTTGTAGTATTGCTGAGCCAAGTATCCCCCATCTTGTAACTGTGCATTTGGTTTCTTTTTCCTAGGTGTAGAACTTGGCATTTATCCCTATTAAATTTCATCCTGTTGTTTTCAGCTCAGCGCTCCAATCTATCAAGATCACGTTGAAGTTTGTTTCTGTCTTCCAGGGTATTAGCTATCCCACCCAATCCAAGTCATTAATAAAAATGTTGAAGGACTGAGCCCTGCGGTACCCTGCTCATTACCTTCCCCTAGTTTGAGAAGGTCCCATTGATAAGTACTCTCTGAGTCTGAGTCTGTAGCCAACTGTGGATTTAGTTTGTTGACAACTTATTAGAACAAGAGCTGTTGTTGTTGTTGTTGTTGTTGTTGTTGTTGTTGTTGTTTTATCCACTTCAACAGCAGCTTGTGTGCTTCCAAATATGCCTAAATAGCCCCCTTTGGATTCTTGGAATTTTAGTCGTCATATGTTATCATTACTATTGTAATTGTTCTAAAACTTAGTAATTATTATGTTAAAATATGGCTCAGGTGCAGAACTATCGTTTGCCACAATTTATGAAACTCCAAATAACGTATAAAATGTCATCTGAGCCAGACTTTCTAACTTTGCCTGTCAAAATTCATGCTTTGCATTTAATGATAAGAATACATTTTGCTGATGAAACTCAGTTCCCAGCTTAGCTAATATTTACACAAAGCTATGTTTAGTTTTTATAACTTATTTTAATTACACAGAAATATGCACTGACATTTTCTGGCTTTGCAGCTGCAATCAAAATTAACCTAACCCAGTAGGTTGCCAGAATTCTGCTTGCAAGCTCTATAATTGAATCAAGGCTATGTGTATTCTTAATGCGTTCATCATATATTCATGTGTTTTTAAAATGTAAAATGTGGCCACTGCTATAGAAGGACCATTGCTTTCATTTAGTGTTGCTAGCTGAGGAACTGGGTAACAACACTTTAAATAAATAAATACCCCCTAAACATTGTATGATTTCACTTTTAAGCCTGTTCTACATGACCGCTACATCAAGATTCCCCACATACCCAATATTCATGAAGTGATCTAGATGAAGACTATGCCAATTTTGCTTAACGATAAAGTATAGGATAGACCTTATTAACACTTCAGAGATTAGAGGAGGAGGAAGAGGAAGAGGAAGAGGAGGAGAAGGTACAAGCCATAAAATGGAGGGAATTCAATATGCCATGAAAGTATGTAAATCAATAGGCTCTTTCTGGGTTTGAGACAGAAAAAAATTTATGAGAATACAGCAGAATTCCCCTCCCTACGCACCATTTTCTTCCTCCCCTAAGAAAAGAAGCACCTCCCTTTTTTTGCTGGAGTTAAGTATCTCAACTATATTTTGAATCATAGTTTGGTTTCAAGAGACAACTTGAAATCATCTATAAGGATAGAGCACAAGTACAATTGCTTTCCAAGGTATGGTCTCTTTAATACTTTCACATGAATTTTCCACACACTTTTTTGCTCTGCTTTTAACAAATGCAGCACAAAAACCTAACATGAGCATCTCTCCTTATAACAGCGTGTCCATAACCTACGATCATCAAGGGAGGCTCCAAGTATATTAGGTAAAACAAAAGAAGACAGCTTTCTATGATGTGGCACACCAATTATGCAACTGAATCGATGCCAAGGGATTTTAATTTTAATTGATTGGTATGATTTTCTGTTCTGCTATATTTGGTGCATGCTCTGCTTGATTGTGATTCTACTGTTGTAGTATTTTTGAATCGTATTTTGTGTTATGGTAATTATACTTTTATACACCACTGTAGTATCCACAAGGATGAAATGCAGGTCTAACTTGTTTTAATAAATATATAATAAATAAATCTGAAACCTTACTTTCAAACCTATCTTCTTGTTAATTGCTATAGATGGTTACATATTTAAATCATCTAGATCCCCATAAGGATTTCTACTCTCCTTTATCAAATGCTGCAAAGAATGACCAGGCTTCTGTACTTTAAGCTGTATAGAATAGGAAATTTCAGCGTGTATTGTGGTTCTCATCAGTACCTGTACCTGACTAAAAAAAGAAATAATTTTGCTGCATTGATTGTGTAGTTTCAGTGCAGCTTTTGAAAGGTATTGTTTTACTAGACTGCCATTTGGACTGTGTTCAGCTTCCAAAGTCTTTCACTAAAAGCTATAACAAAGTTTTGGGAGAACTGAATTTCTAGAGTGTATGTTTATGATATTATAATATGGAGATGAACCTAATCATAGATAACAGGAAGCTCTGAAAAGAGTTTGTGGAGAAGGTCTGAAATCGAAACGTGTAGATTTAGTTAAAGAAAGTTAAGAGGGGGTTAGATAACTTCCTGGAGGAGAAGGGTATCAATCGCTACTAATCCTGGTGGCTATGTGCTACTTCCAGTACCAGAAACAGTAAGCCTAGATACACCAGTTGCTGGGGAACATGGGTAGGAGGGTGCTGTTACACCTGTGTCCTACTTGTGGGTTTCCTGTTGACAGCTGGTTGGCCACTGTGTGAACAGAGTGCTGGACTAGATGGACCCTTGGTCTGATCCAGTATGGCTCTTCTTATATTCTTAACTGATAGTAGTACATTGATTGTAGTAGAGCCCAAGCAGTCACTAATATACGAACCACAGATAGTGGGCTTACATAAATGTATGAGCATGACGAACTTGATTGGGAAATTTGTCCCCAGTTTAGCCCATCATGCAATCCACCTTAGGGCCATGATATGTAAAATGGTCAGTGGACCTGGAAGGCCCAATCATAACAATGAGTTTGAAAACCTTAAAAACAGTTAAAGATCCCAGCTTTTCTGCAATTTTATGACAGCAAACATCAAACCATGCTGTCAACTGATACTTCTAAGCATGGTCTAGGATCAGCACTACTACAGAAATAGGATCACTGGAGATCCACATATATGTTTCAAGAGCCTTAGCAAAAACTGAGTGCCGATATGCTTCAATAAAAAAAAAGAAGCTTAGCAACAATGTTTGAACACAAAAAAGAAATGTTTTCATATATGGCAGACCAATACTGGCAAAGACAGACCACCATTTTGCAATGGTGATCTATCAGGGCAGCAGTTTTGAGGAAAGCCACAGGAACATAGGAAGCTGCCTTATACTGAAGACTATTGGTCCAACTACCCAAGCACTGGCAGCATTAACTGCCAACAGTTCTCCAAGATTTCAGGCAGAATTCTTTCCTAGTGGTACCTGGAGAAGCCAGAGATTGAACCTGGGAACTTCTGCATGTAACGCATGTGCGCTGTTACTGAGCTATAAACTCTCCTCTCCCCTAAGCAATGAACAAGAAAACATGGAAGTAGTTGAAGAGATAAAATTGTACCTTGATGCTTAGGCCCCAAAAAACAAAACACACATGTGCACGCCCTCAAGCAGTGAAGGGCACCTAGAGGAGCTCTCTTGCTTCCACAGTTGTATTTACCATTCAGTCTAAAATGTTTCACCATGGGGTTCCCCATATATAAGATAAGCTGCCAGGCAAGCTAAGTGCCACTTTCCAAGCATCTAGCACTTGGTTCGTTACAGCTCTCAGGTATTCTCTTTGCTGAAACTAAACTTGCAAATGGATATCCTCAAAGATTTATGAAGTGGTGAAGAATAGTAGGGAGAGGGAGTATAACACTCAATACAGAGTTTGCAAAGCCCTGTGATACATTCGAAAAGTTATCTGAGAAAAGGGAAGGAGAGTTGATGAGAAAGCCTTCTAAGGTGGGCTAGAGTTTGGGTGGGGGAGTGATGGTGTTGTCACGGAGGTGAAAGGAAAATTTGGTCTTACTTCCAAAACAAGCTATTTCACCTAACGTGTTATAGAAACATTTTTTTACCCTCATGGCACCTGCATGCATCTGCCAAGTATTAAAGATATCCACATCACAGAAGAATGATAAAATTGTGAGTCTCAACAAAGGTAGCAAAAACCAATCCTTCATTATAAATTCTGCGAGGCTATTTCTGCAGCCCCTCCAGTGTGCAGCCACATAATTTCTGAGGAAAAGATTAGAACTCCAGCATTCAATTAAATATTCTATCTATCTATCTAAAAATATAAATATAAACACCCACAAATTTAATTGCATATTATACACAGACACACACACTTACTACAATATCCTTGTTCAGCACCTCGGGGAAACGCTACAGTCTGTCTCAGTTCAGACAACACACTAGTCAATGCAATGTGAAATCTCACTCAGCAGTTGAGTTTGTAGAGGGCACTCCCCATGCAACATGTCCTAATTCCACCGTTGTGTGACTGTGGACTACTGTGGAGCTGAGTAAAATCTATCACAACATTTGATTGACAGTTCCTCCACCCTCTCTTCTCCCCCAGTCCTCCTGATGCTATCCCATCAGCCATTGCTGCAAAAAAAAAATACAATCCTGGTGGCACTCGCTCCTTTCACCACTCTTGCCAGGGAACTCTATAGCCAGTGGAAAAGGTCAACTCAATGCAACAGAAAACTCCATGGAGCCCACCACACAACACGCAATACAATGGATGTGAAGGAACTCTCCTCTGCACAGTGTGGATATTCTGCGTGAAGTGTTTTCCAGAAAAACTCCACTGCTGAGTGGAGTTTTCCCACCAGACAACACATTTCTCAACGACGGTGTAAAAACTCCACCGTGAAGTTCTAAAACCACCACTGAGGAATGTGTTGTCTGAACTGAGCCTCTAACACACTCACCAGGTTTTAGCACCAGTCTTCCAGATCAGAACGTTCCGGTTCCAAAGGTTTCTGGTTCATCTCTGTTATGATCAGTTAAGCAAAGTGAAAGCCTGATACAAATACTTTTCAATCTACTAAGCACTATATCTTACCAATAAATATGCACACTATTATGTAAACAATGTAATTGGCTGCAGTGTGAAAATAGTTGTTTATGCTTTTATTTTCTTTATACAGACCAAAGAAATATGTTTCTTTGGTATCACTTAAAAAAACTAAACACAGCCAAAGTCCAGAAGACACCTTAAAGCAAGCCTGCCACAACTAGTGATCCATTAAACAAGATCCTCCAGTAACAAGAATATTTTAGAGAAATTTATTGATGCCACAGTATAGTCCATTAACATGTCGAATCTGCCTATAAGCCACCTGCTTGGAGATCCTTTGGACCACAAGGTAGGGCACAAAATATTGTACAAACATACATTATGAATTTTTCAAGTTCAGATTTTTAAACAGTTTGAATTCCTTTTATTGCATTCTGAATTAACTGTAGAAATTATTTAAATGCACGTAATTTTTGAAAGCTCAAAACATTTCAAACCAATGGAAACAGTGAGGGGGAACATTGGCTTTGATCCTCACAAACTGGCTCGGGTAGGTTTTGAATCTGACACCAACTCCCTAACTCTCCCCCTCTCTGGTGTCATGCCGCATGCTGAGAATGCTTTTGCTTAACTGAGAACATATCATCTTCTGAGGAACACGGCCTGGATAACTAGTCTCTCGGCAGCCTGGGAGACGGAAGTCTGCAACTCCTGCCAAACCTTCCTTCAGCCAATCCAAGGGCACTCTAATGCCTCTGAAGAAACAGCCCCACATAAGGTTTCAAAAGCTAAACATTCTCCTTGTTAAGGGGAAAGTTCATCAGATTCTCATTCTATTCTAGCCTGGGAGGGGCTATCTCCATCTCTAAACCACTCACGTTTCTAACACTGACAAGACGTGCCTCCAGGCTGGTATCTGCAGAATCTATACGACATCTATATCATACTAGTAATCCGCTTCCCAAATGCCAGCTATCTCAAAATGGAAGAGGATGAAGCCTCTACTTTTAAGCTCTTATCAGTTGCACTGTCATTTTTGAAGCTCTTGGATGCATTTGGAAAAAGTTATGAGGGGGGAAGAGCTATAGAGAGCGCAAAGAAAACTAAACACATCTCAATGCAATCACTCAAGTTTAGAGGGAAGCCTCAGATGACAGTTTCTATATTAGGCAGATTTAAATAGAGAAAGAGAAAAAAATACTGAATAATATAATACCTTGTGTTTTCAGAAACAGGACTTTTTTCAATATGAAACTCTCCCCTAATTATACTACTGATAGTTCTAAACATTTCACCTTTCCGCATGAAATTCAAGCTTGACTTTCCAGATATTTCACAATGCTCTTCAGGGCAATGTGCACCAAGATTGGAAAGTTGGACTTAAAATGAAGTGTCCTTCTGGTCAGCCAATGGTAGATCTGGCAGGAATGGGTTAATCCCTCTCCTCCATGAGAAATCAGGACTAAAATATTGATACATATCCTGCTGTGAGAGAAGAAACCCCCTCACTTGCAGGACTTGACTTCAGCTGTACCTCAGACTACTACATTTGTAAAAAAACACTTGCATGAGGACAATTTCGAACATACAAAAACCACTCCAGAAACCTTGTCCAGAAAAACCGGTCCAAACAGAAAGAAGAAAAAGAATAAATCGTAGCATACTCTATCTCCACAGTGGGTGATACGATGATCCCCATCCACTCAGATACACCAATCCAGACAAACCTGAGCCAAGGGAGAAACTGTCAGGTCCATCCTTCATTAACCAGAAGCACAACTTTCCATTCTCAGTTGTGAAGGGTACAGCTGACAGGAATGGGATGCCCAATAGGAGTATCTCAAAAACAGGGTGGAAGAGCAAAGGTTAAAATGTCCTCTGTAACATCCAATGGACACATCCACTGAAGCATATTTATTAATCCCATAGTAGCAGATAAAGAGTTCTCAGTATGGAGGTACTGAGCATGTTATGGTACTACAGTGTGCACACACTCTTCCCACCATATATAGTTTCTCTTCCTGGAGAATGCATTAAGCTAAAATATTTGGACTCGTGCTTCTGAGAGTTTCTAGAATATCTGGTTTCCTTGGTTTTAAATACAGAAAGATTGAAAGCCATGTACCATAGACGTTTACTTTTGTGTCTCTAATATAGATCAGCAATGTTAGATTGTATAATACGAGACAGTCAGATATATAGCTCTAATCCAGTTTTCAATCTTGAACATAGTATATGCAAGTGTTCAACAGTCATTTTCCTTTTGTTTAATCTTCTTCTGTTTGCCATTAATTGTAAGAATGTAAGAGGAGCCCTGCTGGATCAAGCTGAAAGTCCATCCAGTCTAGGATTGTGCTTCCGACAGTGGCCAACCAGAAGCTTCTGGGAAGCTCACAAGAAGGACATAAGCCCTGCCCTAATGTTGCCCTCCAGGATTTGATATTCAGTGGCATACTACCCCTGAACATGGAGGACCCATATAGCTATCGTGTCTATAAGCTACAGACAGACTTACATGAACTTGTACCATCTGCGGATGTTAATTGTTTAAGGAACCAAGCTATATTGCCAAGGGAAATAAATAAATCACAAAAACAATAGAACCGCCACAATTACAGTTTCCACCACAAGGAATTAATTGTATTGATTTTCTGGCCTGTGCATCCCAATGCAATAAAAGTGCTCCATTCTTACATCGGAATGGAGAAATACCAGATTCATAGCCTCCTAAACAAGCAACAAGCATGTACACATGTTAGCTTCAAGTCATTGCTATGCAAAACAACATTGACCAGCATAAATAACGAGGGACGGGATATCAAGTAATGGATCCTTCCTGATTTAAGCCACGGGGCTTCACCTACAGTACACCAGTTGCTAGGGAACATGAGTGGGAGGGTGCTGTTGCATGGGCAGTTTAGCATGGGCAGCTGGTTAGCCACTGTATGAACAGAATGCTGGACTAGATGAACGCTTGGTCTGATCCAGTGTAGCTCTTATGTTCTTACAGTAGGAACATTCATTTTAACACCTGCAGAAACCCATATATATCATTGGGATGAGAGCCCTCTCTCATCACCCATTGCCATGCTCATTAATATGATGATAAACTGATAAATCCTTTCTACAAAAAGCATTCTGGAGCTCTACTGTCTGAGAAACATTTTCTATCTGGAATATCAATCTGAGAATTTTTTATCAGTCAATTTTTCATTGAATACTTCTCTTTCAGGAGGGTCACTTTTTCTGTGTACGTACAAACAAGTCCAAGAGGCAACAAGCAAGTCACCATCTTGGATCACATACTGAGATAAGGCACTGAACCCATCAAATATTTCATAATCACACATTTCTTTTACAGCGCCTTCCAACTAATGCATGGGAAGTTGCCTTATATCAGGTCAGATGATTTATCCACATAATAATAATAATAATAATAATAATAATAATAATAACAATTTATTTCTTACCCGCCTCTCCGTCTGGATCGAGGCGGGGAACAACAACATGATAAAATACATAAAACTGATTAAAACATAACACATATTATTAAAACTGCATAAAAAATCCTAAAACATCCTAAAAACACCCTGACTGCAGCCACTACACAGGGTCTCCGACAGAGATCACATCATGGCTACCAGATCTTTTTACCTAGAAATGCCACAGATTGAACTCTAGAACTTCTTCCTGCAATGCTTGTGCTCTCCCACTGAGCTAGAGTCTGTTCCCTATGATCTCAATAAGATTACTTTGAGAAGACTTCCTTACAGTAGGCAAAAAATAAAAGGGACATTCCTGTGACCATACAGAACTGTGTCCCCATGGAGTCCAGAGAAAAGATAAAAGCACAGCACAAGAAACTGGAGATCGTGATAAAGCTGTTTCCCACCTCATTTTACCACATCGCTCTGAGCTCCTCCAATGTTGAGTTTATATATATATATATATATATATATATACTTTTAAAAAACTGCCTTTTAAAAATTTCTTAAACAAGCAGTAGCAAATCCCAACGAAGACCACAATGGAAACATTAGTCTCCCTTGGGGAGGGGGTGGAAATCATTCAATAGCTAAATGAATTCAATTTACTAATTAAGAAGGGAGGTGGAGGAAGGTTATAAGGAGGTGGACTTTGTTATTCACTTCCCTCCAATTAACATTCCATTGGCACTGCACCACTTTCTAGGAACAATAATCTTTTCCAAGGAGCTGTACAGGGGGCGGGGAGGGAGGGGGTATTAAGAAGTGAGATGAGCCATAAAAGAGTCACATCCATGTCATCTCAGAGGCAGAGATCATGTATTACAGAAGCTATTAAACAAAACTAAGAATAGGTTTGCAGACTGCACTTTCAATCGAAATAAAATATTCACAATCCTTGTGGAAATTTGACTGCACAGCTGATCTAAACATTTTGCAAGCAGGAAAAAAAAGAAAGAAAACTACATTTCTTTCCCTGCCCTCACCCAGTGATTTGTACTTTAAGTCTTCACCGTAGCATGATGAAAGATATTTAGAGCAGATTTGCAACTGGCTGAAAGGAGGAATTCTTTAACATGGCTCAGCTGATTTCTAAGCCACACACCATGTTTTTAGCATGCACGTTTAATTCCAGGTGCTAAATTCAATCTGCAAGGTGGGGGAACTAGTTGGATGATTTACAAAAGGGTAAGGGGTTATTTAAAATGGTCACCTCTCCAATAATTACAATCATTGAAGAGAAAGTCATTTTCTTTGGTTTGTCACTCTGTGGGCAACGCCTCTGTTGAAGAAAAATTGTATACATACATAGTTGGGTCCATTCAGGAAATTCCTGAGCCCTTTGTGGTGAAGTGCCTGCCACTCAAAGACAGAAAATTACTCATTAATTATTTTTCCAGAATGAAACCCTCTTGCTCTTGTCAATCACTCTGGGCTTCAACAAGAATATTATAGCACATTTTAAAACAACATTATGTTCTCACAGTTTCAAAAATGACAGCCTTTTCCTTTTCCAAGATATGCTAGAGAGGATTCTCTTGGAGTAATCCAAAATACTTTATCTACATAAAATAAGTTATCTGAAATTCACAACTATAACCTCCCACACTCCAAAAAAGCCATCAAAAGGCCAAAACAAAAAGCTTTCAACATGTCTGGGAGGACAGATAATTTATGTTGAGTAAAATACATTTACTCCATTTAGCCAAACATACTTCAGTTTGTAATGGTATATGGAATACAAAAAACCCAAACCCACTGCTTTTATTACCTATCATTTAAAATTTCTATGTTGTGGAACAACAAAATGAAATTGATGTTTGGAGAGGAGGAGAGGAATTATCTTGTATATGAAGATATAAAGAGAGGTAAATATTCATGCTGCAGATCAAAGTAAATCTTTCTTGGCTTCTCGCAAAAAAAAAAAAATGGTTCTCAGACAGGGATCTTTCCCAGCTCCAACTGGAGACGCTGGAAATTGCACCTGAGGCCTTCTGCATGAAAAACATGTCTACCACTACGGATGTCAGAGAAATCTGCAGTGGATTCAAATGAATTTGTATTTGTATGAATCTGACCTGAGGATTCCATAGCAGACCAGCTTTTTCCAACTTACCCTGATTCCACAGACCATTTTCACTCTCGTGGGAGATTTGCATTAATTTGCATTAGCAAGTGTGCATTGGTGTTAATGGGCACTTGCACAAATGCACTGATCTGCATTAGTTAATGTGCAATGGTGCTAATTCCCATTAACTAATGCAGTTAGTGCATTTGTGCAAGTGCAAATTCGCACTAAATGTGAATTTGCACTAGAATCAAATTCTTGCTTAAAATATCTGATTCTGCCAATGAGGGGATGACAGAACAAAAGACGCCTGTCAATCTGCGAAATACATACAGTACAGATTTAACAAAATCCGTACATCCTTATCTTCCACTGAGCTATAGCCTCTCCTTATGAAAGTCAATGAAGCGAAAAGGATAGAGTGTTCGACTTAGAAGAGGAAGGCTACAGCCAATGGTATCAAAAAGTCACCAAGAGGTCAGGTCCAGAAGAGTCAACAGGGATACACTTCCCCTATCTCTCTCCTGGCAAAGACTTCCCTCCAGAGTGATTAAAGTAGTGTTTATATCAAATCATAGACAGAAGCCAAACAAAAATGGCTATAGAAAATCAATTTACTCTTGAAGAGCTTGGGATTATCCACCTTGACTAAGAAGAGGTTAGAAATAGGTCTGTGGTTATTTAAATAAAGAAGACCCAATGAGAGCTTTTTCAACCAAAGTTTTGCCACAGAGTTCTTCAATGCTGATAGGGAAAAAATGTAGTCATGGATCCTGGCCACCAATCCCCCATACCAAGAAACCACTAGCCAAGATGAGCCTGGTTCAAGCAGTCACAAGCTTTGACAGACAGCACCAACCACCCTCTCTAATTCCTTGGCTGTCAAGCATCAAAAATCTTCCACCCACAAATCTGAAGGGTAGACCACAATGCTTCTGATACGGACCATGATTCAACAGCATAAATGTGTAGACAATATATTATGTGATATGGATATAATTTTCCTACCTCAGATTTGGATTTCTGTCAAGAATAAATGAGGACAACATTATCTGCACACACAAAAATCCTCCACAAAAATGTTGGAGTAAGACAAAGGATCCAGTCCTTCTATCACAGCATGGACCAAGATTAACAACCTCTACACAGTTCTAAATAGCTGAGCAGGATTTCAGTGTGCAGATCTAATGGAGCTGAAAGAGAACGTTTTGCCATCTTCACTCCCACAGAATAAGCCTTCAAATAAGCTCCAAACACTATTCAGTCAGACCTTTTTCAAATTTCTATCCATTTGCACTCTAGTCATTATCACACCTCAACTGTTCTCAACTCTCCAAGTGAACCAGGGAGAAGCCTGAGCTGCACCAAGTGGGAGAGGGTACCTAGAATCTATTGTTTCTATTGCCCAGATCAATTCAGCATTCCAGGAAGTCACCAGGGCTTCAACAAAATCACTGGTGAAGTGAGTAGACTCATCCCCTAATGGAAACCATCTGAATCCATAAGCTTTTGTGAGGAGGGGATAGTCCAACCTAACTGAACTATTGCCATGCAAAGGTTAAGAGAAACTGTCAAACCAACCTTCACCAGAAAATACTACAACACATCCTCCAAGGCTGAACCCTAACATTGAAAACATTTCTAGAGCTATGTTCTGAGAAGTCCAAACTCAAATTAAGCCCAGCTTTTGACGAAGGCTACTTGCGGAAATAGTGTGACTTAAAAGGAGGAGGAGGAGACAAATGGAAAAGACAACTTTGAGTGTAAAAATTGAGAAAAGAGGGAGAAGGAAGAGCAAAAAGATTGTGTGAAAGAGAACGAAAAAATAACTTGGAGAAAGTGAAGATTAGTAAAGTGGGAAAGGAGAGGATGACAAGAGAAGACTTCTGTAAAAAAAACATGTTGTCAGGATTAGAAAGAAACAGAAATCCTGAAAGGAGAATTGAAAACATCAACAAAACATAAGATGAAGGAGTTGCAAAGAATGGAAGGAGATGAAAAGGAGGAGCAGTGGGGATTTGATCCTTTGCTCTTAAAAAGAACTACTAACGCAACATTCCCTGTGCTTATCATCACTTATAAAAATAATGTTGTTAAGGCAAAGTATAGGGGCAAAAATAAAATATAAAAATCTCCATAAACTAAAATAAACTTTTGGAGCAAGACATGGAAAGAACAGTGATGTTTTACACCAGCCTTCCCCAACCACGCTGGCTAGGGCTGATGAGAGTTGTAGTCCAACATATATGGAGGACACCAGATTGGGGAAAGCTGCTCTATAAGAAGAAAGCAGATCCAGGCCAGATCTACACCAAGCAGGATATAACACTATGAAGGCAGTTTAAAAACAGTAAATGGAATGTGTCATGAGCCCCAACAGTTGTCAGTGCACTTCAATAAGGTTATAAAGCAGTAGTGCAGATCCTGCCCTAGTCTAGGACAAGCACATTATCCACGTAGTCTTTTATAATTCCTCTGTTCTCTTTGGCGTCATGGTTTTTTTACAAACCTGGAGGGTGGTTCTCTGGGTGCTCCACCATCAACTTTTCAACTTTCGTTTACAGAACAGAAGTGAGTGGGTCACAAAAGCCAGTTCTACGATATCAAATTTTCTGGCCAGGAAACACCGCTGCATTTCTCCATGACCATGCAAACCTAACAAATATGTCTATCCCAGACAGAGAATATGAAATTTAAATTAATGATAGAATTGTGTTGGGTCTTAAAAAACTGATACAGATGTACCAACATTGTGAGAAATGGCAAACAATTGTGTTAAACTAGTTGTCTAAATGGATATCTTTACCTTTAAAGTTGACTCAGATTTTCTCCAACTATTACTGTGATCGTCTATGATCATGAAGGCCCTCTTGCTTTTCATACAAAGTCCCTCTTGCTTTTCATACAAAGATGGGCAAAATGTCATTCAGCAGCAAAACCAGAATACTGTGAGACCACATGCATTCCAACTGGTATGGCAGTAAGTTTAAAGCAGCCATGATTCCTGAGTAATTTCATAACTAATTATATATTAATCAGGCAGAATTTCTTGGAGCTGGCAGACACGAGAAATTTCTTCAAGCGTTGAGAGCCACATGACATAAGAACTGTATCATGAAATGTATCATTTTATGTATATGAAACATTTCTATCCTGTCCGCATGCCATAGTATTCAAGGTGGCTAGCAGTTAGAAAAAACCTCATAAAATCTAACAATTCAAACGGAATCTAACAAAACAGTAAAGTACTATTTTTTTAAAAAATAAAAAAATAAACAGGATAAGGGTGCAATCCTATGCATGTTTAGACGGAAATTGGCTGAGGATGCTGGGAGTTGCTCTATCTAAACATACATAAGATTGTATACTCAATTAATCTGGCTAATGACAAACTACATGATCATGAACAGATTACTATGATTCTCTGAAATGTGAAAAACTTGGCACTTGAAAATACTTCTCTTTAACTGTACTAATTTCTCCTCGGTTTAGCACTTTTTCAGTTTCAGAATTCTCGCTGCAACTAACTAAGCTAAAATATCTAGTAACTGGAATTTTATCCATAGACAATGGGTTACAAGAAAGCAAACTATAGCATCATGTCCAGATTGTCAGTTTAACTACCAGAAAGAAAAGTTACTATAATATATATATTTTTAAATCTGACAGTTTAAAGCTGAAAATTAAATATGCCCATAGCTCTCTCATTAAACCTCTGGCTGTTACATTCAAGCTGCAATAACTGCTACTATTATTCCACCGAAGAGCAATAGTGCCCAAATAAGAGCATTTGAAACCAGTGTGGAATTTGGCGCAACTCTAATGACAGAAATGATGCATAAAAACAAAGCCTCAATTTCAAAGGGAACAAAAACTGCGGGTGGGGGATCTGGAGATAGAATGAAAGGCAGGCAAAGGTATTATTTATAATTCAGCCTCTTGTGTGCAGTAAGCATGGTGCTAGAGAGACCTCTTGCAGTGAACAGCTGATACTGCAGCCAAAAGCTGAGAGCTAAAGAACTAAATCAACGTTATTTGATAAAAACAAAAACGTTTGGCTTAGCCTGTTCAATATAATGCCTTCACTACTGTATGCTATTCAAAACATTCTCACTGCTCGTTGCAAAAGGGAGTTCATAAGATATACAGCACACATTCACAGAAGAATCATGCATCACAGAGGGTGTGGGCATGTGTCCTACTTTATAGAGAACAGGCCTTTATTTACAGCTGTGCTCTATTTGAAGGACTGCCCTGAAGAACCTGAAGAAGAGAGGGCCCAGAGGTAGGGTGACCACATAAAATCCAGGTCAGGGCTCATGTAACTTTAACAGTTGTAGAGAAAAGGAAATTTCAGCCAGAGTCATTTGTATGCAATTAGTTCCTGGTGAAATTCCCTCTTCATCACAACAGTTAAAGGTGCAGGCACTATACTAGAGTGACCATATACAAAAGAAGACAGGGCCCCTGCAACTTTAACTGTTGTAATGAAGAGGGAATTTCACCAGGAACTAATTGCATACAAATGACACTGGCTGAAATTCCCTTCTCTCTACAACTGTTAAAGTTACATGAGCCCTGACCTGGATTTTATCTGGTCACCCTACCCAGAGGCCTTGATGTTGCGCATCAACAGTCAGCACATGACCGACAGAGTGAGTAAGCACACAGTACACCTTGTTGCAGTTTTCTCTGCAATGGGAAGATGAAATTTACTATTTATTTATTTATTTATTACATTACACCAAAACTCTGTGGATGGTTCACAACAAAACCATAAAATACAGCAATATGATAAAACGAAGCTAGAAACCTTATCTATTTAGTGTCCAGCTGTTATTAGGTAGATTTAGAAAACATTTTGTATCTAGTTTGTCATCATGGTGTTGTTTGTTCAATTTCTTTCTAGTGAACCTAAAAAAAACACCTGCCATTGTTAATATTCACTGACATTGGCAATGCATAGAACTACACAAATGTTATTAAGAGCTGCTGGAAAACAAAAGAGCAGCTGAACCACTAAACATTGCGGGTTTGCCAAAAATAAAATTCATAGTGCCCTTTTGCTGGTTCTATTTTGGATCCAGAGGACATTAACTATTGGCTCATATAAACTTTTTAATCTCATTTGAATTTGCAAACTTTTCACTAACACCCAGAATTCAAACTTATAAAATGCAGATCAAAGCCAGAGTAAAATGCCTCTTTCAACATGAATAACCTCTCCTTTTCCTCCAGGGTAGGAACTTTGTGTCTAATATGTCCTTTCTCTATATATAAATATATTGCTGCTCAGTCTCGTGTATCATTCTCAACTGAGTATGAACAGTTCCTAAATTGCAATGATTTACCCCTGGATAGCTGTAAGAAATTTATGTGTTACTTCAGTGTTTCTGAATTGTGCTCAGAAACAAACTGGAAGCCAGTTAGATTATGCACCAACTGAAGTTCTTCAAAGGGGGCTCAGCCCCCACATAAGACACATTACAATAGTCTAACCTTGATGAAAGAATAGCTTTCCCCAAACTGGTGCCCCTGAGATGGTTTGGACTACAATTCCCATCAGCCCAGCCAGCCTCACAGATGGTCAGGGATAATGGATGTTATAATTCAAAATACCTGAGGGCACCAGGTTGAAGAAGGCTATAGTAGAGCATGGAAAATAATGAATAGATTGTCTCTCCCCAGGAAGGGGCACTTATATAGAAAA
This sequence comes from Anniella stebbinsi, assembly GCA_029215795.1. Classification (NCBI taxonomy): domain Eukaryota; kingdom Metazoa; phylum Chordata; class Lepidosauria; order Squamata; family Anniellidae; genus Anniella; species Anniella stebbinsi. The sequence continues at coordinate 43,902,627 of JARDYH010000007.1, read as the reverse complement.
ACATGTGAGTAGAGACTGCGAAAGATAAGTTGGCACAAAACTAGTGTAGTATAGTGCCGAAGTACTCAGCTGCACATTTGGAAGTCCCTGGCTCAAATCTCACTTCTCCCATTAATTTATTAGTTGTCTACCATAGTTAAACATACAAATCCCATATATATATATATATATATATATATACACACACACACACACACACACACACACACACACACATATACACAGTTTTAATCTCCCATTATATTGATCTATCCACAAAGGTGGCTGTAAGGATATCAAGATAATGGATTTGAGTCACTTTGGACACATCTGTGCTTTGATCATAATGCTAACTTCCAGAGGGAAAGGAGTATCCTCTGGAGGTAGACTATTTTCCAGCTCTGGAGAGACTGGATTCAGGAGAAAATCATTCAGTAACCACTTAAAAGCTTCCCACAAGGGGGAGGGTGCTTATTGTAACCTCCAGCTATACAGCTAAGAGTTACCACCCCCCAATTCCCTGGATTTTTTATTTATTAATTTTACTACATTTTTATATCGCCCAATAGCTGAAGTTTTTTGAGAGACTGCAGGAAGATGCAATGCTAATCCCACCTGCAAAACTGGACGTTGTCAGTAAGATTCTAAGTAACATCCATGTGGCACCTGGCCATTTGAAATTAATCTTGAGTAGCCTTTCAAGGGGGAGGGGGAAAGAGATAAAAGAAATGTGCATTCATGTAAACAGACATGTGTGATTGATACTGACTTTTGGGACTAAACACTCGTTCCTTTTATGGGGAGACAAAGAAGGGCCTTTCAGTCAGCACAGAGGCCTGGTCTAAGCATCAGTCCCTAAAGCTTAAGCTAAAAAAGGAGGACATCATTTTATCTAGCTTCACCTTTCTATAAAGATGGCCTCAAGTTGTAGGTTCATGCCATTATAGAGGCCCATCAATACAATTATGCCAATGTTTTGTATCTTGTTGATTTCTTATAAATACCTCAATATGCTATGAGTATTTCCATCCCCACTTCCCATCCCCCCCAAAAGAAAATCCTAGAACAAAACTCTGCTCTAAACAAAAACCTGTTCTAAATTGGTGCAGAACATCAGCAGCGATGGCCATAGTATAGCTCAAAGCATCAGTGTCTTTTTAATGCACAGCTTTTTAATACAGAGCTCAAATACACAGCTTCCTTTCTTCACTCTGTTAACATACAACTCTCTAATGGAAGGAAAATATATAGGCAAGGTAACATCTTCTGAAAGGAAAACAAATTCCTCCTCTAGCCTGCTCTCAGCTTGCTGTGAAATATCACAGTGGTTCGAAGTATTGCTCGAACCAGTGTGCCCCCTTGCACCCCTCGGGAGCTATAAATTGACCCACTATTCTTGATATTTGTCTTTGTCATTCACACCAGCAAACATTGCATGGGCTGTCAGTCCTGCTTTGATCTGGGAGATAGACAGACATTTCTGAGGCCAAGACAACCTCCTTGGTAATTCTCTCTCAACTGCAGTCTCAGCCAGTCTGTCTCCTCTCCTCTTATCTTCATATCCTTGTCACATATAGTCTCCCTGACATTTAAATACTCTTGTTTTCTTTCTGCTATCAGAGACTAGTATGCCAACTGCTGCCCAACTCTTCAAGTGCTCTTCCTCCACTCCCCCCTTCCGTCAACGGCTGCACTTGAAGATGCACAGAGGGCAAGACCAAGAAAACAAGAACAAACCAATCCAGGAGTGCAAGTGGCATTGGGGCAATAAGTCAGATTAAGAGCAAAACGCAGAGCTGAGACATTTTCACACCGTCCTTGGTGTCATCAAGTGTGAGTTACCGGCACCAGAGCAGTTGGAGGAACTGCCTTTAAGTTGCCATATTGAAAAGGTGGTTTCGTGGTCTGAATCAGGGGTGGGCAATCTGTGGCCCTCAGGCTAATTTCTGCAGGGAATCCATTCAGACTGCTAGCAAGGGGAATCCTTCCCTCCCCTAGTGGCCTACTGAATGGGGAAGAAGAGGGAGGGACAGAAGGAGAAAGGAAAAGAGAGAAGAGAGTGGCTGAAAGAGAGAAAGAAGGGGTGGTCCTGCCCACTGATGGCTTTGACTGCCAAAAGAATGCAGCCCTCAACAGGAAGAAGAAAAAAAGTTCCACATCCCTAGTCTAAAATAAAACATGGAGACAATATTTTCAAGAGTGCAGTGTGAATAATAGGGAACCAGCAAGCAATAGTTTCCAAATATATAATGAGTCTGTTCACATGTCATAACAAGCCACCATGGGTTAATTCACCCACAGGGCTCTGTGAGGCATGCCAGCTTCCATTTTGCATATGCAAGCCACAGCAGGACTGCGCCGCAGCTTGTTATGTCATGCAAAGCTAGTGAAGGTGAATTGTTGCCATGGTTAATAAACACTGACAACCCTAAAACAGCCCATGGTTTGTGGGCGGTTTGTTAACCATGCCAGCAACACAGCCTTGCCAGAATTGCATGACAAGCCGCAGCACCTGCCCCCTCCCCCAGCTTGCATATGTAAAATGGCAGCCAACACATAAGCCTGGGTGAATTAACCCACAGTGGCTTGCCATATCATGTGAACCAGGTCACTATATAATAGTCCCCATATAAGCAGCATTAAGTAGCAAAATTTATATAGGATGTATGTTCTCCTTCTTGATCATGAACCCCAGTGATAAAAAGAAACAGGGCAAATACTTAAATAATAAAGTCACAAACTGGAAACTAACCAACTAAGAAAAGAGTAAAAAAAACATGGAACCACTTGATATTAGAAGGCATGCAACAGAAAATTATTTGGCTGTGCAAAGGTCAGGTCATCCATAATTCCAAGTTATGCTTATTGCATCTCAGACCAACATTCACCAAATTTTGTATATTCACTACAACATACATTTAAGAAATGCAGGTTGCTTACCTGTAACCGTAGTTCTTCGAGTGGTCATCTGTGCAGTCACACACTATGGGCTCGCGCCGGCGCCGAGCCTCAATTCGGAAGCTTGCAAAGCCTAGACTCTTTTGGCGGGAACCCCTCCCCCCACCGTCCTATCGTGCATGCTCGGGGTTCCCGCTTACCTCAGTTCTATGAGACTGAATTGCCTCGCGAACGAGATAAGTAAGGAATACAATAGCACAGGAAAGGAAAAAATTAACATTAATTTTGAAAGTCACGGTTACAGGTAAGCAACCTGCATTTCTTCTTCGTGGTCTCTGTGCATCACACACTATGGGCGAGTAATCAGCAAACCACTTACCGGTGGAGGGTAAACTCGCTGAAGATCATTGCAAGATGGAGGACAAGACTGCTCGGCCAAAAGAGGAGTCTGCCCTGGAACGTACATCGAGCTTGTAGTGCGACACAAACATGGAAATGTGTGCTCATGTAGCTGCTCTACAAATGTCCGGGATCGCACAGCCGCGATCCAAAGCCGTAGATGCGGACAGCGCTCTGGAAGAGTGTGCCTTTAACCCATATGGAGGTTCTTTGCCAGCAAGCTGGTATGCGATGGTGATCGTGTGGACAACCCACTTGGCCAGTCTCTGAGGGGACACCCTTTGTCCCTTGGTTTTTCCAGCGTAACATATAAAAAGTCTGTCTGATTTGCGATAGCAAGCGGTTCTGGACTTATAAAACGCGAATGCCCGCCGGACATCCAGCGTATGCAGCATAGAGCTTATCGGGTCTGTTGGGGATTGAAAAAAAGTAGGCAAGGTGATGGTCTGGTTCACATGGAAGTCTGAGAGGACTTTTGGTCGAAACGACTTTGTCCCGGAAGAATTGTGTGTATGGCGGGTCAGCCATTAGAGCACATAGCTCAGAACTCCTTCTGGCCGAGGTTATTGCGACAAGGAAAGCGACCTTTAGAGTAAGTAACTTCATAGAAATTGAGGCTAATGGCTCGAAGGGAGGCCTTGTTAATGCGGCCAGTACTACCAACAAACTCCATTGAGGGACGACCGGTCGCAATGGAGGGTGTAAGTTGGCGAGACCCTTCAGGAACTGCTTTGACAAGGGATGGGAGAAAACTGTAGAACCTCATAATCGCCCATGTCGACTAGATATTGCGGCTAAATATATCCTGATTGACGTAGGTTTTAGTCCATTCTCGTACAGGGTATGTAGAAAGGATAATATGTGTGAAATATCACATGTTGTTGGGTCTTGTCCTAGGTTGGTGGAATAGTCAGTAAACTTAGTCCATTTTGAGTCGTAGGACTTCCTCGTGGAAGGCCTCTTCGCCTCTAAGAGGATTGCACGTACCTGAGGAGTCAAGTCCAGGCCTCGCCTGGGCGGTAGATCCGCCAGGCCGTAAGGCGGAATTGTGGCAGGTCCGGGTGACAGATTAGACCCTGTTCCCTGGAGATCAGGTCCGGGGTGTCCGGAAGATGTAGGAAGTTGCCGCTGGATATTCTGAGCAGCGGGGTAAACCACGCTTGCCGTGGCCACCACGGTGTTATCAGGATGGCGCTCGTCAGACCGTGGGCCAATTTTGCCACCACTTTCACTATTAAGGGGAAGGGTGGGAAGGCATACGCTTGTCCTTTCCCCCAAGGGGTGCAGAATGCGTCCCCCAGAGAGTGATGTCCTAGACCTGCTCTCGAGCAGAACCTCGGACAAACGGCATTGGTCGCCGATGCGAAGAGGTCGATTGCCGGAGCTCCCCAGATGGCGAAGATGGTGTCCAAGGTGTTGTGGACTAGCGACCATTCGTGTGTATCCCGAAATTGCCTGCTGAGGAGATCTGCTTGACAGTTCTCCTTTCCGGCTATGTGGACAGCAGAAAGACGCATGTGGTGTCTTATTGCCCAATGGAAGATCGTCAGTGTCAATGAGAGGAGTCGTCTGGAGCGGGTACCCCCTTCTTTGTTCAGGTACCACACCACTGTGGTGTTGTCTGAAGTCACCCGCACGTGGTGGCCCGTGAGGTATACTTTGAACGCCCGCAGGGCTTTTTGGACTGCCATGAGCTTCAGCACGTTGATGTGCAAGGATTTCTCTGCTACCGACCACTTTCCCTGTATCTTTAAGTGATCGCAATGGGCCCCTCATCCTTCGAGGGACGCATCCGAAGTTAGAGTCCGGGTCGGTTCTGCTTCCATAAACGGTAGGCCGCCGTTGAGATTGTAAAGACTCATCCACCAAGTGAGGGTCGAACGCAGAACTGGTGGAAGGGACAATCGCCTGTACCCTGGGGTACGACATGGGTCTATGTTGGCTAGCAGAAACTGTTGGAGCGGTCTCATGCGGAGACGGGCCCCCCTGACAACGTAGACTGACGATGCCATCAGACCTAGGAGACGTTGGATCAGCCGTACAGGTGCTGTCTCGGATCTGTGTAGAAGGTGGGAGAGTGTGCAGAGCGTTTCTGCGTGGTCGTTTGGCAAAGTGGCTCTTTCTAGAGTCGATACTTGATACTTCTAGAGTCGAATCTAAGCAGACCCCAATAAATTGGATTGTCTGCGTAGGTATAAGTCGAGATTTTTCATAACTGATGGCCAGGCCTAGCAGGTGAAGCAAGTCCCTTGTGGTGGTAACATCCCGGGTAGCCAATCGTCTAGGTAGGGATAGAGCTCTATCCCGGACGTCCTGAGGGAAGCACACACAGCTGCCATACATTTCGTGAAGACGCGTGGCTCGGTCTTGAGGCCAAAGGGGAGTACCGTAAACTGATATGCTTGGTGTCTCACCACAAATCTCAGGAAGCGTTGATGGTCGCGATGGATTGCGATATGGAAGTACGCGTCCTTCAGATCTATGAGGGAGAACCATTGGTGGCGGCGGAGGAGGGAGAACTGTGGCGAGTGTGATAATCCGAAACTTCTTGGTGGTGATAAATTTGTTAAGGGCCCTGAGGTCCATGATAGGGCGTAGACCACTGTCCCTCTTTGGGACAGTAAAATAGCAGGAGTAGAATCCCTTGCTGGCGATCATGGGATTGAGCGGGATGATTGCCCCTTTTTGGAGAAGCGTGGCAACCTCTTGTAGAAGGATGTCCGAGAGGGGTGTGACTTTCACATGGCCTGTTGGAGGTGGACTGGAGAATTCCAATCTGTACCCGCGGCGGATGAGGTTGAGAACCCACTGGTCCAATGTTATCTGAGTCCACGCAGCAAGATAGGATTGGAGGCGGCAGTTGAAGTTCGGGGCTGGGCAGTCAAAGGCGCTGTTTTTGGGGCGCCTCCGGCCTGGTGCGTGTCTGCCTATAGCGGCCAGGCTGATACCCTTTCCTTGGAGGGAATGGTGTTTGCGAGGGCTGCTGGTAGTGCTGGTGTTGCTGTGGCTGGCGAAAGGTGGACTGTCGCGGGAGGTAAGTCTGTTGTCGGACCCATCTCCTTGACCTGTAAGGGAAATGTGCTGTGGGGCGTAAAAGCCCATTTTCTTGGCCGTGGACTTTGCCTTCTGTATTGTGTCCATAGTGTCATCGGTAGACGTGTGGAACAGGCCCTCCCCGTCGAATGGAAGGTCTTCAATTCTTGCCTTCGATTCTTGGGGCAAGTTGGAGGATCTGAGCCATGTGTGACGACGGAGCGCTATAGCGCCCACCAGGGATTTTGAGGCAGTGTCCATCTGGTGCCTGGCTGTGGTTAACTGCTGCTTCGTCAGCGCCGTTGCCTCACTCTGGAAAATCTGGGCGGCCTGCCTGATGTCATCAGGAAGGTGGGCATGTAACGCCGCGATTTTATCCCAGATGAACAGATGATAGCGAGCCATCATTGCCTGGTAATTTGTGATCTTCATCTGCATGGCTGAAGACGAGTAAATGTGTCGCCCAAAGGCGTCCAGTTTCCGGCCCTCCCTGTCAGTTGGTGCGGAATGGGACTTTGAGGTCTTCCCTTGAGCAGACTCGACGATGACCGAGTTGGGCTTTGGGTGCAGGAACAGAAACCCAACGTCTTTATCCTGCATTTTGTATAATGAGTCCAATCTTTTGGAAACGGAACCCATTGTGGAAGGGTTTTTCCAAGACTCTTTCACGGTGTGTAACAGAGTTGGGATGAATGGCATGGCAGGCGAGGACTGGACGTCTGGGTGCATGACGTCATAGATGTTATCAATGCATGCCTCCGTCGCAGGCTTCAATTCGACCTCAAGTGATTCTGCCATCCTGACCATCTGCTCGGTAAAGTTGCCGACCTCCAATGACGGCGAGGCGCGAACTTCGGTACCGACTGCATCCTCAGGTGACGGTATCGATGGTGGGGCCTCTATCGAGGACAAGGAGTCTGAGGCATAGTCTTCTATCGATTGCGGCAATGCCGGAGTAGGAATATCCACTAGAGCTGGTTGCGGTCCCGAGAGATCAGCTGGTGGAGCAGAGACAATTGCTAATGGCAGAAGGCACGGTGGAAGAGGCGGCATGAAGCTCCCGGATGATTGCAGACGTTGCCCTGTATATGGGTCGAAGAGATATGCCTGCTGTACGTGAGGGTCCCTATTGCGGCTCGAGCGGGATGCCCAGGAATGCACTGACTGCACCAACAAGCATTCCCAGTCCTGGGATGGCGTTGGCGATCTCGACCAGTAACGAGTAGCGGTCAAGACATCCTGGTGTGATGAGAATGCAGAGTGGATGGATCCGGGAGATACCGGTGCCGAGGTTGCTCGGTACCGAAGGGGCGAAGTCCCATGTAGTTCATCCCGCGGAGAAGAGGGGTGGACGCTCGATACCGATGGTCCCGGTACCAATGGCTCCGGTACCGAGCGCAGCGCGCGTTTCGAAGACTTCTTCGGTACCGAAGGGGTTGGTACCCGCGATGGGGCCTGCGTTGCAGACTTCAATGTGGGTAGGCGCGCCGACATCGTGGGCGGTATTGAGACAGATGCCGACGGTGACGGCAAGGACTTGCCCATCAGTACCGGCGATCTCGTCGGTACTGAGGCCAATCCCGGCCGAGTTGGGGCCGATGAAAAAGACGAAGAGTCTAAGCGAAAGAGGAGAATACGAACGGTTCTGAGAGAAAACTCCGAGGAGAAAGGCTTCCGCGAGGCAAGCTGCACGGCAGTCGAAAAAGAACTGAGGTAAGCGGGAACCCCGAGCATGCGCGATAGGATGGTGGGGGGAGGGGTTCCCGCCAAAAGAGTCTAGGCTTTGCAAGCTTCCAAATCGAGGCTCGGCGCCGGCACGAGCCCATAGTGTGTGATGCACAGAGACCACGAAGAAGAACATAAGAGCCCGGCTTGAGCAGATCAATGTTCCACCCTGTCCAGCATTCTGTTTCCTACATTGGCCAACAGCTACCTCTGGGAAGCCCATAAACAGGACATGAAGCCAATAGCTCTCTCCCACTGCTGTTCCTGACTAGCTAGTATTCAGTGGCATAGTGCTTCTGAACCTGGAGGATGTGTACAGCCATCATGACAAGCAGCTATTAATAGACAGTGCAGCTGGCGCAGTATAGGTGTTATGTGGTCAAATCACCTCGCCCCCACCAATACTCGGGCAGCCGCATTCTGCACCAGCTGAAGTTTCCGAACCGACTTCAACACAGCCCCACGTATAGCGCATTACAGTAGTCCAGCCTGGACGTAACTGGTGTGTGGATCACTGAGGCATGGTCCGTCCTCTCCAGAGGCTTGCATGTACCAGTTCTTTGAGACACATACCATAAACATACAGAACTATTTGTGCAGTTCCCATTGACAGAGCAGTGGGAAGTCAACATGGGCACAACCAGCAGCACAATTCTATGCTTCAACTACACCAGCAGGAATGCTTTACAATATCTTACCAGTCTCCTCCACCCACATATCTTGGAGATGTACCACTGACAGGGACACTCACTCTATGTCTGCTGTCAAATTACCAGGGAATAGTATGCTGGCATGTCCCCAATACTAGTACATATGCACCAGCAGAGGGGGTGAAAATAGGTGGCTTCAGAGAGGGTGTGGGAGGAGTAGGCTTGATCTGGATCCTTAACACCATCAGAGCTCCTACCACAGAGTAACTTTATGGAGATAAAAGAGGTGGTGTAAGATAAACCCTTCCACTGAACGCAATAGAACGCAAAAAAACCCACACTTTTCCCACCATGCCCCTCTATCTTCTCTGCCCGCCCTGTGGTGAAAGATCGTAAGATTCAAACCAAACGTGTAACCAGTTGCGGAAGATTACTGCCAATATGCAAGAAGATTCAAGGCCCTTTGGCAAAATCTTCTTGTCTCACAGTAGCATAATACAGAGCTTCCCCATCACTCTTGCCTGTTTTATTGGGAATGTAATGTGTCAAGTGCAGCCATTAATGACACTGCTCCTAATCAAGTTGGCAATGCTATACAAGAGCCACATCAATTATTCCTAGACACAGTCTTAAAAATGACTAGGGACTTTTGAGTTGACTGCCACAGTGTCAGTAAGGCCCCCTCCACAAGGATGCGCTTTTGCGCCCGGTTCCGGGATTATGCGCATTATCGCGGAGGCGCATTTACGCCTAATCCCTCTGCACGGGAGGCGGCGAGAGGCGGCGAAGCGCATTAATTCATGTCCAAAAAGCGCTTTAGAAGACGTTAACGCGCATAATCGCTTGTTCACACCGCGATAATGCGCTTTAACGGCCGGAGAAAAATAAAAGTCGCTATTTAACGCGCATTCGAAAATGCGCATTATCGGGGAAATAACGCGCCTGAACGCCCGTTTTGCGCTCCGCTGGTGTGGAGGTAAAATTTATAATGAGCCTCTAAGGCTCATTAAACGTCTCGTGTGGAGGAGGCCCAACAAACTTTCTCAGATTAGAACTCATGTGGAAAAGTCATGCGAAACTTGACCTCAAATCCCAATTCTACCCCTTTCAATTTACCTTTGCACCGGACAGGAACATTCTATATTACACCTGGGAGACACAACAAAGGTGCTGCTAAAAATAGCCCATTCTCAGTTTGATTGCTGGTATCAGACTGTTTTGTTTATCCCATAAACCTGTCACGCCAGGACATTTCAAAGGCTTTATCAGCCTAAAGGGCTGTGAAGCTGACATCACAAAAGCACACATGCTGAAAAAGGGCCATCTCACAAGCCACTCAGATTGCTGAAAGCTTAGGAAGATAATGCTAGTTTATCCATGACAGCAACACACAGAATCTCTGTAACCTGTTGTGTACTTTGCACAATGTGAGAGACAGCAGCTGGATGTCTTTTGTTGCTCTTTCTGCCATTCTTGACAAAGGTCTAACAGTACATTTATTACTGTCAATGTTTCTTTCAATGTTTTCAGGCAAAATTGGAGAGGATTCTTTTATTACTGTATTGTATACATATTTATCTTTTTTATTTTCAAGTTACTTGTATCTTTTCATTTGATATTTCTTTTGCCATGGCCTTTGGCTTGTGGTGATGATTTGTTAAGATAACTATCTCTACCCCACCATCCCAAATTGACATTCCTTTGAACTGCAGGGACACATGAGAGACGTTTTCACTTAAGATAGCGAGCATACTTGTTTTATAATGGCATTGCTTCCACTTAAAACTCTTTTGGGGATATTTCACCATTTGAGTTTATTGATAAATATCTGTAAATAATAAAATGCTATAAACAAGAATCACAGTTTACTTGGGTGTGTGCAGTAAACTGGGTCCTTGGCAGTATGTATAAGCGAGAGAGTGTGTAGAGCTTTCCAGAAAATTAATATTATTATTATTATTATTATTATTATTATTTAACTAATAATACTTGTACACTATTAGATATAACAAAAGTATTTTTAAAAGTAATTTAAAAAGTAATTTATATGCCAAAGTATTATATATTCAATTCATAAACAATAACAGCTATAACAATAAATAACAAAAGAGAAATAAAAAATAAAAAGCAGCAATAGAAAACAAGCAAATGGATCAGCATCATGATAATCAATCATAAGCCAGGGAAAGCTTGCATAAACAGGTATGTTTCAAGGAGGTGTTTAAAGCTCAACACATTTTCTGCCCCTGGAGTCAAATGCCATCTAAAAAGAAACTACGAAATCTTTTGAGGTTCAACAACTGTCATATGTGCATTGGACTCTAGGGATGCCTGTAAGCAGAACTATTCAGCATTTGTATAACATTGTAATAAACATGGTGAATGCCCAACTAATGCTGGTGGATATGTCACATCTATTCTATGTCACACACATTCAGGCATTGGTAGTTTCCACTATGTAAAACATGCAGCAGCCTATGAAAATATATGAACGAAATCATCAGACACACCTTCCTTGTATGTTTGTTGAGAAAGCAGAGACTATCAACATTTCTTGATAAATAATAGACTGGAAAAAGGCCTCTTATATATACTGTCATCTTTACATTTTACAATATATAATTCAGCAGCAAGGTGCTAGACAAATAAATCAAATCTACAAATTTGAAGTTGTGAGTAGCTCAACTATTTCAAAGGATGAATGTTGTCCACACTTATGTATACCCTTCCTTGTATTACTTTAATAAAATAAGTCTATTTTAACTATAGAAAGAATGGTGATCATATGTGGATCGCTACAGTGTTTCGAGCCTATGAGGCCATAGTGTGTTAATCATTTGGGTTTATGACTGCTATCTGTAGTCAGAGTTTGCCTAAACATTGGCTTAAAATTATTAGTCCCCATGCCTAATATCAGATGTATGACCTGTGGCAAACTGTGACAGTCCATTTTGCCTAACTCCCATAAAGTTAAACCTGTTTTTCAGTAGGTAACATATCCTCAAACTTCCTTTACAGAAGCAACAGCCAATCTTAAATGAATCCCAGAAACTAGAGAGGGCTTTATTCACATTAAAAACAATGAGCAGAAGTATCTGGGATTATTTTCAGCATCAAAAGACAGTCAGGACTTCACAACCACTTAACTGAAAACATACAGAATAATCAGTCAAGATCTGATGTGGTACGAAGAGCTGAGGAGAAAGATACCCAGTGTAGAGATAAGATCCAGTAATAGAAAAGTCAGTGTCTACTTCGACAAGTATTACATCTTTAAACATATGGAACAGAAAAATTATATAGCACATAATTTAAACCTCATGTAAGCAAAGCTGAGATAAAGAGAGAGCCTACTATCTACTTTTGTTTCCAAGGCTCATGCCAAAGTGCTGCAATTGCAGGAGAAGTGGGAGATCCAAGCTGCCATTTCAGTTTGCTTTTGCTTTTTATTACATCAAATTAATGTGTGCGCACCTGTGCAGCTCTGCAGGAATGCAGGTTTTAAAATAGAAAGGTTGTGTGGTTATTCACAGCTGTGCATGAGTTTAAGTGTATAGGTGCTCATGGAAAAATAGCCCCAAAGTTAAATAATAATGGCTGATCATCAAAGGAGAGGAAATGGAGGGCAACCACAGATTTCCTGGCCGCAAATCCCTTCCCTGCAAATCCCTGAGGGTCAAAGGAGAAGGTGGGAGAAAATGTTGCAAAATAAATTCTACAGCTTTGGAACGATTATCATCAGTAAGGTTTATAATACCACTGCACTGGAAGATATATAACTCAGTAGGGCATGGAAATCGCAACCACAGAAAGAAACATAGGAAGCTGCCATATACTGAGTCAGACCATTGGTCCGTCTAGCCCAGTATTGTCGACATGACTGGCAGCGGTTCTCCAAGGTTTCAGGCAGGTGTTTTTCCTGCCCTATCTGGAGATGCTGGGGATTGAACCTAGGACCTTCTGCATGCAAAGCAGGTTCTCTACCACTGAGCCACAGCCCCTCCCCTCACAAAAGTGGTCTGGAAAAAAATGGAATATTGAGGAGGAAATAGTATCAGAGCAATGGGTTGGGAAGCATGTCATGTGCTGGATGAGAGAGCCAGACATTATAGTGATGAGATTAGTATAGATTGGCCCAAAATGCTGTAACAATAGTGTCACTACTATAGCCAATTTATACTGCATAAGGAATAGAGGTAGATAAAAAGAAAAATGAACCCTGGCAATTCTACCATAACTAACAGATATAGTCAGTTTTTCAATTCATAATGGCAGCTCTAGCTTAACAGCACTGTCCATCTAGATGGAAAATTCTAATTAGTTATATAGGTTCGTCTCAGGATCAAAAGAAAATTAAAGAAAGATTAGCAAAACTGACACAGACTCTGGAAGCATTCACTGCTTTTTATGTTCTGTTTACCCTGAATGAACATGTGGAGACACCTTACTTTGAGTCAGACCATTATTACATCTAGTTCTATATTGTCTACACTGACTGGTAGCAGCTCTCTGGGGATTCAGCCAGGATTTTTTCCCAGGCCGAACTGGAGATGCAAAGCTATGGCCTTACCCCAATCCTTTCCCTGACTTATGAATATTTATCCATTTTGCCCTAGGTTACTCAGTAACTCCAGCCTAAAACCACATGAATCATCTAAGCTACCTGGACAGTATAGATCAATAGCGCTTGAAGTCCCTTCCCTATGCTAAGAAAGAAAGGGCTGCATAGACTTCACATCAGTATTAAATACTCTTGCTTTGTGTTAAAGTAAATATAATTAGCTAGTAGGAGCTAAATATTTGATAATGTAAGCTAAATGCCCTGGAACAAGATGCCACTACAAAAGTCAGTTAGCCTACTCTTCTTCCTCTTTTGTGTTAAAAGTTACTCCAGGACTGGGTCTGACTAAGAGAAGTGGGGAAGAGATGAAATGTCAAGGGTGCACAGAGAAGATTTTATCGGCACAAGGTTTTCTGAAGTACACTTCTTAAAAGGCATTTAAAAAACATGCCACTGTATTATCCAGCGTGTCCTGTAACCAATGGGGAGAAATGAAACAAATGCACTAGTTTGACTAGATCTTCATGCATCTGATGATGTGGAAGCTTATGTCAAAATAATGTGCTAGTCATTAAGGTGCTGCAACACTGGTTTGTTGTTGTTGTTGTTTGTTTTTGCTACAACAGTCTAACAAGGTTACCTCTCAAGAAGCCAACTAGATCAGCATTTGGATACAGTGGATTCACAAAACAAGGCTGCTGATTCAGCACGTGGCTATGATTGGTTACAAATTACAATTTCAAAATCAGCAAAACCTATCTATTACTTAAACTTTATTAATGTTGCCCTCAACTTCTTATTCAAACAGGAAAGACGTCAAACCTGAAATAAAACCCATCTTGGCAGTGTGACCAGCAGTATTTTAAGACTTAGAAATATGGGATAAACCAACAATCTAAAAAAAACTGCAAGCAACCAGTCTTTCAGAGAGATGTTTTCTAACTTTAATAAAGAACATGAACAGAGCTCTACAGACATCTAATTATGGGGGGAAGGAGAGGGGAAAGCTTATGTATATCAAGTCTACTCATTATCTTGGCACAGTTAAGGCAGTATCTAATGAAAGTTGCATATTCTATAGTCCCAAAATTCAGAAAGCAAACTTGATCTATGAATCCACAATTCACATTTGGAAGCAAAAAGATTTTGTTATCTCTGCAGAGAGATCCAAAAGACAAACATAAAGACTTACAGCCTCCATGGCCATGTAGCTCGAATCGAACATGGTAACCTTAACTTTCTGAAGTTATAATAAGGATATTTCCTTCAGATTTTTTAAAAAATCATCATCTTAAAATTGGGATAGGCAACTGGAAACAAGGGGTCAAATCCTGCCCCAGAAGTTTCCCAAATGGCCCCCAATATAGTCCATGATCCCAACAAAACACATTCGCTGCTCATGTGCAAGCATATGCATAAACAATATTATGCATCTCACTCTTTTTCTTACAAGCTAAGGATTAGGCTAAAGGTTCTTTAACCCACTCTGGCACAAAGTGAACACTAAGGAAGGCTCTGGTAGATGAATTCCATTATTGTGCATCTAGGTTGCTCATTCCCATACACAAGCCAAGATGAAGTATATGTCAGTGAGCACTGAGATGACTAAAGCAATAAGTCTGTGTTATGGTTCATGTGAGAGTGAGCCAATGTTGCAGACCACTCAGCCCTTGCTCAGTTGAAAATATGTTTACTGTCAAAAATTAATTGCTGGCGTTAAAGCTACTGTATCATGACAGAAGTGAAGCTAGTGGTTTTACGGATTACAGAACTAAAGAGCTCTGGATGTAAAGGCTAACCTTTTCAGGAACATAACCGCATCATCAAAGAATCATGGATTTGGAAGGGCCAGCCATGTACGATCCTCCACATATCAAATCAAGATCACAGTGTGCCACAGTCAGAGACATGGCGCACCAAACAGCGGTGTCATAGCATCGCCATAAAATGAGACACAGGGGAAGGGGAGAGGGAGCTACTCTTCCTCGAAAGGGCAATAAGCAGCATATGGGTCTAAGAGATCAGTAACTGCTTTGCTTTCTGGGAGCCTAAAATGCAATTCCTACTGGGATCTCTCTGCCAGTTTTTCTAGTGATACACTGGAGTTTTGTCCATTTGTTGAAAGCCAAAATGCTGGTAATCTACACATTTTGGCTGCATTCTGTTTGTTTGATCTTGTGGTGGTGTTACAAAGTCTTTATTACAGTCACTACCAACTATGTTTTCAATTAATTTTTGGCAAAGTGTTTTGAGTGCTGGAAAAGCTTTCATTAGTTTAAGCTTAGCCTTTCTATAAGCTCCTGCTTCTCTAAGATTCTGCTGTATTTACAAACCCAAAGAACTTCTTAGAATCACAGGGCGGGAAATGATCAACAGACCCTGTGGTCCAAGGGGCATTATTAAGAACCAGTATGGTGTAATGGTTTAAATGTTGGACAGGACTGGGGAGACCTGGGTTCTACTTCCCACACTGCCATGAAACTCATTGAGTAACAATAGGCCAATTTATTTATTTATTTATGTTATGCTCCACTTTTTTTTATCAAAAATGGCATTCAAGGCAGCTTCAAAGCAATAGATTAAAACAATGAAACACATTAAAATACAATTTTTAAAAAATCATTGACGGTCAGCCTAACCTACTTTACAGGGTTGTTGTGAGGATAAAATGGAGAGGAAGATTATATACAGCACCTTCGGTTTCTTGGAGGAAAAGTGAGATATAAAAGTAACCAAAATAAAAAACTACATTCTATCTCCCACCACCTTGATTTCCTACAGATCAACCTAACTAATGCATAGCATGCCAGAGGCACAAAGGACAAGCACACAGCAGGAAGATGTTTGCCTAGCAAATGCCTCCAGATGACTCACGCAAACAAGCCAGACCACACATTGCAAAGGGAGGGAAGAGAAACAGACTCTCCTGAAAAACTGACCAAAGTAAAAATTCCTTTCCAGCCTCTAGTACAAGATAAAGTAACAAAAGAATTGGCAGAAGAAAGGTTGTTTCTTACCCCAAAGCAAAACAGAGTGGCTCTAAACATTCAAAATCCTTTTGATATTTTCTGCTTCTCAACACAAATGACAGCACCCAAGATGGCTGCTTTCGTTCACGTTGTCTCTTACATTCCACTGTCTTTATTTTATTTGCTTATGATTTTCAGAATCACAATGTTAAATCAGCATCCACAGAATGGTGCTTGCAGACGAGGCTTTTATCGTGAAGGCACCCTGCATCATTCGTGAAATTTTACAGTGAGTCCAGATGACAATGCTTCTTCCATCTTTTTTATTTCCACCAAAAAAAACTTTAAAGATGAAAAGACAGAATAGTAGCACAATGTCTTTTCACTGGCAGCTCTCTAAAAGCCATCCATCTGGAAGCACCAAAAATGTCATATCAGGTTTCTGTGTTTTATCTTGGTTAAATCCACCACTATCTCATAAGATGAAACCAAGATCGCTAGGGACGTGGCGAAGTACCCAAGAGTAGCAGGCAGACGCAAGGATATCGCTAATTTAAGCAATAGTAGGATTACATGCCAGGCAGCAGAGCTCCATCTAACACCTAGAAGAATAAAATGGAAGATACCTGCAAAACACTGTGGAACAATAGGTTGGATACCTTTTTTAATACAGGTGTTTTTCTCTCTGCCTTCTAGCCACACAGGTTTGCAACAACACCTCCTAGTTTCCTCACATTCTTTCCTATTATTTCCATGCACTAGTCTACAAAATGGCAACACTTTCTAAGGCAGCCTTGCCTTTCAGTAGAGAGACACCTGATCCCATCATTACAATCCTGGGGCTAGTAATGAGGTAAAGAGCCGATCATTCTCCGGATCAAGTATCTCTCAGAAAGTGGAAAACGACCCCATTAATTGTTAAACAGAGTTCACTGACTACAGTGTATTCCATCTGTCTTTTGTGCTCCTCTGCTGTATTTTCCATTAATCTTATAAGAATAAAATCTAACAAAAAATATTTATCATCTTCTTCCACAGTAACCCTAGGTATAGACTACCTGACACTCAACGTTAATCAGGGGTTCGGCTGTTCTGAGCAAGTCTGGTTTAGCCTTCACAACCCCTACTTACTGGACACACCCTGCTTAGATTCTTACCTTGACTACCTTAGGGAATCAAAACTACTTCACTAAGTTACTTTTTTAAGGAGATAACTGAACCCTTCCGTATCCTCCTCACAATCTTAATTTAGCATGTATAAAAGGAAAACATTAGCAAAAGCTTAATCCTCTTCTATCCATTTTCATTTGTCTTTCAAAGTTGAAGCAGCATATCCTCCTATCCAACTGAACACCATGATTCATTATCCTCATCAACAGCCAATGGGACTGCAAGCCAACTTCAAAATTATCCCTCCCTAAAACCAAATACATCATTAAATAATTCAGAGAGCAATCCTGTGGCCCCTAGACAGTGTCTGGGGCCATGGAATAGTTTGGATTCCTTGATCTGAGGTCAGAGACAGTGCTGTGACCTCAGATCCAGGAATCTGAGTGCCCCTCCCTCTCCCCCGCACAGCCAGTGTAGAGAGAACCACGTCAGCTTCCTCTCCAAGGTTGCAAAGGCAACCTCGAAGGGAAACTACTACTACTACTAATAATAATTATTATTATTATTTATTTATTACCCGCCTCTCTGTTTGGATCGAGGCGGGGAACAACAATATGATAAAATACATAAAATTGATTAAAACATGACACACATTATTAAAACTGCATTAAAACTTCCTAAAACATCCTAAAAACATCCTGATTAAGTCCTGTGGGTGAAGAGGGGAGGAGACCAGGGAGGTTGGTTTACGCGGAATCCTCTGGCCTCCTTCCCTCCTGCTCCCTGACGCCTCAGCTAGATGGACAAAAAAGCCCATCTAACCAAAATACAGGGCAGGAGGAGCACAGAGGCTGCACCATTTGTTCTGCGTTGGTTGGCCACTAGCCTCCGAATTCGGAGGCTTACAGCCATCGCCATAGGATTGTGCCCTAACAGTTGGAAACCAAACTCTGTCGTCTTATTCATCTCTTGCAAAACCAAGGGATCCCCTCCAATTTCAAGTAAGAGGACTTTTCTTTGGTATTGCTTTATAGCACCCAGTTCTATTCTATACACACGCACATGCACACAAACACGTATATATGGCTCTACTCAGTCCAACCTAAATATTATAGTTTCACTTATGATGTGGTGTCTCTTTGCCTTTTTGTATACTGATCTGAAACACCAACTATTATCCTAGTGCTGGATCATTTCCATAATCACCATTGTCTTATGTTTGGAGAGACAAAAATCTAAGATGACAAGTAAAAAACTCTTTGTTTTTACTTCTGACAAACGCAGGATTTCAACTGCACATTCCAAAGGTGAAAGGCAAGGTAGATGGATGTGTATATGCACACATCTTTATCCTACCCAAGCAGGACATATTTAGGATGCAAAAGCTACAAAGCTTGGCTTTAACCATGCACACTGAGAATCCCCATGAGGATTTGAACTATCTGACTAGGATTCAGTACTTTTGATATGCCATTTTGCCACAACCAAGAAGAGGGCATAATAATAATAATAATAATAATAATAATAATAATAATAACAACAACAATTTATTTCTTACCCGCCTCTCCGTCTGGATCGAGGCAGGGAACAACAACATGATAAAATACATAAAACTGATTAAAACATGACACATATTATTAGAACTGCATAAAAATCCTAAAACATCCTAAAAACATCCTTAAAACATTCTAAAATTCCACTGGATATGCCTGCCGGAAGAGAACAGTCTTTATGGCTTTCTTAAATTCTAAAAGACTGTTAAGTTGACGAGTCTCCTCCGGCAGGTCATTCCACAGTCTGGGAGCGGCAGAAGAGAAGGTCCTCTGGGTAACGGTTGTCAGCCTAGTCTTGGCCGACTGCAGTAAGTTCTTCCCAGAGGACCTGAGCGTGCGGGGCGGATTTTACGGGAGAAGGCGATCCCGCAGGTAACCTGGACCCAAATCAGTTTCAGCAGATTAAGTATGCAGGCTGTTTGTGAAAACATACAGTGATATATATGTGGAAAATGTACATGGGTCTGAAGCCTTTGAACTACAAGAGAAAGGTGACTGGTTTGAAACACAGCCATTTGGTACTCACAAACTGCCTCCGAAGTTTGGTTTTGACCTGTTCTGTCTTTGTTTCTGTGGGGTGGATAGAATAGCTGAGCGAGCTCAAGTGATTGTCCACCGAAAGACTTTTCCTCATGTAGAAAGATCGAGTTCTGAAGGACCTGAAAGGCGCCTCATCCATTGCAGTGCATAGCCTTGGCTGAAGGGCAGGATCCCTCACAGGTTCAGCGCAGTCATCTTCCAACTTCCATGCCTCTCCTGTGAGTAAGAGATAGAAGAAGGACCCATAACCATGAAATGAGGAGCCAAAATTAATTGTTCTGCCTTGACAGTAAAAATAACTCAAAATTCTTGCCAATGTATTTCCAAAAAAATAAAGCAAAGTTTGCATTACATTAAAGAAATGTCCATAAAAACTTCAAACCTTTCAGCACGAACAGAATGTTGCCATGTAGTACCCAGACAGTGGGCCTTCTCTGTAGAGGCACCAACCATATGGAAAACCCTACCTCATACAGTCCGAGAAGCAGAAACTATGGCATGTTTTAAACGCCTCCTGAAAACACATTTGTTCACTCAGCCGTACCCTGGTTGGCAGAAGTCATTTTCCTGCTGGTTGCACATTCTGGTACACACTGAGAAATATCACACACCAGAGCATACTGATTATGAAAGAGACTTTATTGAGTTTGTAATTATTATTGTATTTTATTTGCATTATTTTATTTTAAGGGTTTTTATTATGGCAGCTGCCTTGGAAACATTTTAGAATTAAAACATGGAATATAAATGTTTTAATTAAATAAAACAAAACAGAGAATGAATTTCAATCTTTGCTCTAATCTGGATGGCCTGGATTATGGCAACTGGAGTGCTGTCAAGGTTGGAACTACGCAAATCGGTGTTCTAAGCTTCTGAGAGAGGTGGCGGGGGGAGAGAATGGCGGGGAAGAAGGGAAGGAGAAAAATCTACGTGTCACGGGTCTCTTTCTTCATAATCACACAATAGAAAAGCAGGAAAAGAGGCGGAATGCTACAATTTGTAGAGAAAGGAATTCCAGAGGATAGGACAGAGTTTGAACAATACCTTCCCAGGGATCCCAGTGCGGAGGAGTTTCTTGCAGCTACCATGGGGAAGGAACCTTGAGCAAGGCACCAGCTGCTGCGTTGCCAGCCTCTACTTCAGCAGAAGCAGAGCTCAGGTGGCCAGAACCAAGTGTTCTGGGAGAAAGGAAGTTGGCTGATGCTCTTTGGCAAAGCCCTGTGTTACGTGACTTGGAAAAAACATTCCAACAAGGAAGCAAAGGTCCAAGAGCCAACAGGAACAACAAGAACCACCAGAATGACAGAACCAACAAAACAAAAGACGAAGTGGAACAATAGGCCTAGAGCTCAGGGTTTAGATAGTGTTTATTTATTGTTTTATTTGTTTACAGCATTTATTGATTTATTTGTTTGCAGCATTTAGATCCCACCCTGTAGTCAAAAAGACTCTATTTCTAAATAAAGCTGCATCCTTGACCAAGACAAGTTCAGCTTAACAGGATAGATTTTTTTTTTCTGCAGTGCCGCACCCAAGGGTGGGGATCTCGACCTGACCATCATACATAACAGTATGTAATACCTTGGGTGGAATGCAACTCTTCGACTTGGTATATTCACACTAACGGGTATCTAAGGTATCTCAATTTCCATTGTGGGGATACTCATTTTAGTGTGGCCAATTGGGTTAAATTGCTGAATTTTGCTCTGTGGACGTGACCAGAAATTCATAACCTACAAGGCAATCGACCAGCGCTGTCAGCCCTTCATGCTTGTTCTTCAACATGGGTTGAGGCTCAACATCTTAACGCAGTCTCAGCCAATATCAAATAAGACTGGTGTGAAGTGTCTCACAGACTCTTATACACAGCAGCCTGCCAACAATAGGCTGAAATATCTCTTTGAAGCCATCAATTGTCCTGAAGACTATTCCTAGACATGGGGTCATATCCCTATTTCATTTTATTTATGTATATAAAATATTTATTCCAGACAGACAATTGAGAATGCCTCTGAGTAATGATGTCCACAAAAGTTTTCAAAATTTAAGTTTGAAACTGAATCTGCTACACGTTTTTGTCTAAAAGACTAAAACTGGTAGGAAGAAGGGAGAAAAGGCAATGACCAATGCTAGCCTTGCCTTTGCTGGCTTCTTTGAATTTAGTTTTCTGGATAGAAACTTCCAACATTAGAAGTAGGGTTGGAATCATTAATTGGTTTAATCAGCAGATCAATTAATGTTTTGGTTAATTAATAAATGGGCATGGGATTTGAGCCATTAACAATGAGAATTAGGGGAACACTATCTTGCTTTCAAGACTATTTTGTTTCTCGTGTGTTAGTATGACATGGATATATACGTGATTGTCTTTTATCACAACAATGAGTGGAAGTTGTTGTTTATTACACTGTAAATTCTCACATTTCCTTCAATATTCTTAAAAGTCACTTGTGGTATCCTGGTCTCAAGTTGTTTAGGGCTTTGTATACTAGTACCAAAACCTTAATCCTGGCCTGGTAGCCAATAGGTAGCCAGTGCAATTCCCTCAGCAAAGGAGTTATATGCTGAAAAGAGGCAGCTCCTGACAGCTTATGCTTAACTTGACATACTGAGAAAAAACTTTAATGAAAGGCAAAAAACTTATACATTAAAATGAGAGGTGGTTCCCTGAAGCGAACTGCCTTTAATGAGAAATATTTAGAACCACGTTTCTTGATTATTTAAGGGCTCCCCAGAAAAGGATTATACAAAAGCTGTCCTGAAACCTGTGGCTGGATGAAATAAAAAACAATAAAAGCCAGAGATGCAGGACTACTTACATTTATTGAAACTTACCAGTAGAGGGCACTGTGCACCCTTTCTGACAATCAGGGGCAGAGTGATTCCTGTATTGTTTCAGTTCTGGCATATCTTTCCTGTACAGTTTTGAATCTAGAAGAGGAATCCGGCTTATGACAGGAGATTGAGGAATGCTTGGAAGTGTCCGTGACTTTCCTAATACAGGTCTCTGTGGCTTTCTGTCTAGTGACCTTTAAAAGAATGGAAGGAAAGAGAAACAAAATATAATTGCAAGCAGAGATACCTTTGATCTTAGCTAGTAACCTTGCAGAGTTTCAAACTGGGAGAGTTTAGAAAAGAACATACACATACAATTTAGAAATAACAAGCTTTTTACACTTCATTACAAACCTAGTTGTGAATTCAGCTAGGCTTGAAAATAAGCTCAGCCCACTGCCCCCAAAACCTGTTCCCAAAAGGAAGGACTTTTTTCTTGGGCTTTCATTTTATCCCAAGAAGTTCCTGGCACGAAACAGAAAAGTAATTGCAAACTACAATTCCCAGAAAATTTTGACTAATGAAGGCACAAAGAACACCACCCCCTTTCACACACACACACACACACACACACCATTGTCAGCCACTGCTACTGGAAGGCAAGTTGTGAGGATGGCAAAGGGAAGAGGAAAATTGGCCGCAAGGAAGGCTGAGGACAGTGGAGGATGGGAAGGAAGCATTTAGACCAGGACATGTCTTTGAACTGTCAGAAAACTTTCTGAACAACTCTGGAAAGCAAAAACCTGGAAAGAACAATCTCACTCTACAACTTCCCCATTTCCACCCCCTAACATGTGACAATATCATATTTTTCTGTATGTATTCCGTCCCATTTCTCTTACCCTACTATTTGGGGGAGGGAGGAAGGGGAGACTAATTTATACAAATATGTTAAGTATTCTGAAATGTAAAGCAAAATCATAAACATCAATTAAATGCATGATTTCCTAAAGAATTGCTATAAAGCCTGCCAGGCAAATTACATAAAGTGTTTCTAACATGGTTTTCTTTCTGTCTCAAAGGATAGGATGAACTTCCCAAGGGAGGAACAGACAGTTGTCAAGCAATCTGCAAATCCCTCACTGCTCTTCCTAGTAGCTCTCTTCGTTATGCAAAAAAAAATGCCAACTTAAGGCCGCTTCCTCACATTAAACACAATACAGAAATCTGTATCCTTGCTCTTTCTGAAGGCAATGGGGCAACATTATTTTTTGAAAACCAGTAACTTCCTTTGCATCTGAAAGATACCTGTACTGTCCCTATCCTTCCCCCTGCTTAGGATAGCTTACACCTACACTGAGGAGAAATGCATCTGCACTGAGGACAGGGAAGGAAAGTACTTCAGTGGTAGAGCACATGCTTTGTATGCCGAATGTCTCAGAGCTCCATCACGCCAGTGATTTAGTGAACTCCCACCATGCCTGGTGTGTGGATTTGCACCATGGTACTCATACGATGCTGTGCCTGTCCTGCTGACACACACACACCCCGCCTCTTCCCCAGCCTTTCCTAGAACGCTGAAAGTCTGGATTATTTTCCCTAAGTGCATTTAACACACCCTAAATCTCCATGTAGTTTTAAAGGAACTGGGGGCTTGAATGGATTGCATCAGGTCCTGGCAGGGAAAGGCGATCTCTCCCAGCAGCCAGCTCCAAGCCTCAATATAAAACTCAAACCTTGCATCCCAGGCTCGAAAGCGTTTTTTAAAATCATACAATGCCAGAATCTCAGCAGAGACAGGATTGTACTCCCTCGATGCCCCCAAAGAGCCAGACTGAAGGGTCGTTTCATTTTTGACTGGGAGAAAGGCGGTCTGGTTGAAGTACTTCATCTGACAAGACTTGACTGGAGGGAGAAAGAGAAGGGGAGGGGTGGAGTGGAGCCGAAGAGCTAACGAGCGAAGGAGCGAAAGAGCAGCTATTCAGGTGAAAGGGATCATAAGCTTGACACACTTTTGCCTCAGAGGCAAAAAAACAAAAGGCAAAGGCAAACCAAGGGGAGGGGGGATTAGGTGTGATGGAAGTCTCAGATTCAATAGGAACATAACAAGAACTATGTTGGATCAGACCAAGAGCCCATCTAGTCCAGCACTCTGTCACACAGTGGCCAACCAGCTGTCGACCAGGAACCCACAAGCACAACACAGGTGCAACAGCACCCTCCCACCCATGTTCCCCAGCAAATGGTGTGAACAGAGTGTTTACTGCCTCTGATTCTGGAAGTAGTACATAGCCATCAGGACTGGTAGCCATTGATAGCCTTCTCCTTCAGGAATTTATCCAACCCCTTTTTAAAGTCATCCAAACTGGTGGCCATTACGACATCTTGTGATAGCGAACTCCATAGTTTAAGTATGTGCTGTGTGAAGAATCCCCAGCATCTCCAGATAGGGCAGAGAAAGACTCTTGCCTGAAACCCTGGAGAGCTAGTGCAAGCCAGGGCAGACAATACTGAATTTGACGGCCCAATGGTTTGATGGTATAAGGCAGCTTTCTGTGTCCCATGGATGGATGGATAGATAGATAAATAGAGATATGAATGAAGGTTTGTTTGAGATGCTTTTTTGACTTCAGTGAAGCTCACCATAATAAAATCTCCCAAAACAAAGTCCGAGAACCCGTTTCAAGTTCCACCATTCATATAATCCTACTCTGTCACAAATGTTTGGATCCACTGCTGTTCAATGGCCTTCTTAGATTCTCATTCAAATAACAATGTCCAAAATACCGAGTTCTACCATAATCCTGCTTTCCTCTTTGCAAATGTCTTCATTTTGTATTGATATGAGAGAGAGAGAACAGCACTTTTGCATTCCTTGGTGCAGAATTTTAATTTCTAAGATTATTCTAGGTGAATAGACACTGTTAGACTGTTAACAGCAATACAGACAGATCCATGATAATATCAATCAACAGCTATTACAGCAGGCAGCATATCCATCCTGACACTTACTGTGCCTCTAGTACCAGAAACAGGAGCAGGGTTAACACGGGAGTACATGCAGTTGAAACATAAAAGGAGAGCTCAAAACACACATTAACAGCATTATGAGCCTCTTTCATAGGTTAGCTGGCATGCTATAGGAATGCCTATCAAGTCCTGATGTATTGTCTGGCTCTTCCTCACTAGCTGGCTATCCTGGGTCTTGCTGCCATCCCTGTGGGACTGGTTGCCTGGGACTGGAGAAAGTTGCCACTTCCATCTCTGGCACTTGGCTGGGGGTGGGGTGGGGTCTTTCTCAGCTCACTCGACTGCTACTCACTACCACCACAATTATCATCTCTTAGTGTTGCTGGGAGAAAAGCGTGCTGCAGCTAAAAACCTAGAAAAGAAGAGGCACAACCTCCTCCCATTGCAGGTAACTGCCTATAAGGTGACTTATTCCACAGCAGGATGAGGGAGCCAGCAGTGGCAGTAACTAGGGAGATTTTATTTTGAGCTCTCTTTATATTTCATTTGTACATCTCCTAAGTATCCCAAGAAGCTAAACATTTCCTTTTGGATGTGCCACTATAAACTATAGCCTAGAATGAAGAGAGAGCCTGCTGACTGAGCCAGCTGAACAATTTCTGTTATTGCCAACATCTGTACTTTCAACAGCAGTGAGACGGCATGTCCCCAGCCTGTCCATGTGATGAGAAATGCTTGTAAAAAAGCAGGTCAGTACAAAATTAGATTAATATGGAGGGGCTTCCAGACAAGGGTTTTATAATGCCATCACCCTGCCACATTCACGGAATTTTACGGCGGTCCAAATGTTGTCATCTTTCACTCATAACCCTCCCAGGTTTTCTCACCACTTCTTCCGTTTTCTTTCTTACCACAGAAAATCCGTAAAGGAAAAAAAGTCAGAATTGGTGCACAATGAAGCCCTTTATTCGGAAACACCTGCAATCTGATGTACTGTCTTTTTAAAAGCTTTTTGTAAGATTGTGCCTTAAAAAACAAGGATGCATTGTGAAGGCAGGAGCATCATGGGAACTCCTTGCAGAATGTAAATATTCATATACCTAAATGTTGTTGCTATGGTCTTAACCAGGAAAGTGAGAAAGGTGCTCCAGCACGGAGTGTGAATATCCAGAACACAATCAACAGAAAAGTGGGCTATGGGAGGACAGATAGGCAACCTCAGGACCTATTTGTAGAGAGGGCTACGAGAAGGAATTTGAAGTCTATGTGCATAGCTGGATCCAAAACTCTGTTGGGGCACAGGAAGGGAGCTGGCTATTGGAAGAGATGGGAAGGGGCATACTGCATCTTTAATTAGCACTCATGCCTGCTTTGCAAACTGCTTTACTGTGCTTATAACAACACAAAGAGATAAATGCCACTGGGGTCAGGGGGAAGAACTCACACTTCTGTGGAAGTGATACTTTGATCTGCTCAGCTGCAGGCAATGATTTATTAAGAGTGAAGTGAAGCACAAAGGCTACATGTACAAGCAGAGAATCTACCCTTTATTGTTATTTCACAGAGGATTTTGGACCGTTTTG
The DNA here is from genome assembly GCA_029215795.1 of Anniella stebbinsi. Classification (NCBI taxonomy): domain Eukaryota; kingdom Metazoa; phylum Chordata; class Lepidosauria; order Squamata; family Anniellidae; genus Anniella; species Anniella stebbinsi. The sequence goes on along the minus strand of JARDYH010000007.1, from coordinate 43,875,882 downwards.
TTTTCCAGTTCTGACAATGGAATATATTCTCAGGGGATATACAGATATGTGTATGTTACGCTCTCTCGCTTTCTTGCTCTGGCCAAACTAGATGTTATGTGGGTATTCTGTGGTTGTGTTTTGTGTGTTTTTAACTAGAAAGCAGCATCAGTGGTGGTAATCGTGAGAAACACAACAGGTTAATTCCTTGTTGAAGGCAAAGGGAAACACACAGCATCTGCAAATCTTTCCCTACCTAATGCACAGCACACAGTCCCTCTTACAAATGGTCACATCCCACTAGCAAAGACCCTGGGAGAGAGTACATACAGACTGCACAAAGGTCAGAGATAATCAACTGTATTAGGGCCTATAAATAACTGCTGATTTGCTTTTCAGCTGTGGAACAGCTCATAATCAAGGTCTGACAAGGATTAAAAATCCTTCCACCTGAAGCAATTAACCAGTCCTTATCAACACTACCTGCTGAGCAATCAAATGAGGGTATGATCCAATGTATTGCCACTAAATTGCTCTCTGGAGCCGAAACAATGATATGAGGAGCATGCTGAGGCTAGAAGAATGGCCACAAGGTGCAAAAAGGCAGTGAGCTGGATAATTCTAAGACCTGAATATATTGATCATGCAACAAAAACATGCCATGACTGGAAGGAATTGAACACTTCCAAATGGTGTTTTTTTAAAAAAAAAAAGAAAATTGGTGGGGAGGGGTGGGGAGTGCATTTGTACTGCTAGGTCTTTGTTTTCCAGTTTAAGGAGATCATTCATAGGAAATGCAAAGATTGTTAATTTTACACACTCTTCTCAAATCTTGATCAAATTAGCCACATGAACCAGCCACCAATGTTTTTGTGCATTTGTTTTTTTAAAACCAAAAGGCAGAGGTTGCAGTGGGAGCAAAAGAGCAGGAGGAAGTCTTGTTAGGATCCTGACAAAAAATGTACATTATTCAAACCACATGCCTGCCACTTAAACATTTCCTGGAGAACATCATACTTGGAATAAGATCTCCTCCTTTATGGAACTGTAATACCTTGGAAAAGAGATCCACAAATGCATTTGTCATGCTTCAGCCATGAAGTTTGGAGGCAAGCTTCTTCTTTGCTTCAGCTCAAATTGTTTGTTGTTTGTTTTATTTTTATTTTTTTTAAATGGACTTTCATCTGGAGTCTGCCACTTGGCTCACTCACATGACAGATCTGGAGGTATCTGCTCTAAGTATATATTTATATGGAGTATCTTCCCATTAGCCACTCTGGTCTGAAAATATTGCAGGTTAATTGGGGGGCTGGGATGGACAGCCAGCCAGCTAACACTGGCCACCCACAAGGACGGAACAAAATTGAGAGTGTTTCAATTAATCATCGCATTGTAGTTGTTTATTGTCTGCTGTGCCTTTGCTGTATTTTAATGCTATTTTGTGAACTACCCTGATTTCTTGTCAGATTGGAGGGTGGTATATAAATCTAATACATACATACATACATACATAACAATGCCCTGTGCATTCATTGTTCCCAGCTTCCACTGACATTCAAGGAAAGGCTGCTCCCACACATACTTCATATGAATTAATCATATTCTCTTCACTAGACACAGTTACATCAGTGCACATGACTTATTTGTTCATCAAGTACTAGGAGCAGAATGATGGGTGAAGAGGACTGTAATATTAATTCCAACAAAAACATTGACGTGTTCGTCCCTCTCTTGTTGTACTCCAGGTCGCTGGCAGCTGCCCAACACCATTTGCACTGCAACTGTTCAGACAGAAGATCACATTGGAGAGCAATCCATCCTGCGCTCAATAATTGAAGGGAAGAATTATCAGCCGGGGAACATTTGATCCATGCATTTTACTATTAATTGCAGAACGTATCATCTTTAAAGAAAAGGAAAACGTTTCCCATATGGTCCTTCTAGTTTAGATACAATATTCATTTATTTAAGTCAATAATTCTGAAACTGTGTATTGGGGCATACCAGCATTCTGCAAGAGAACTAATCAGTTTTTAAAATGCCTACTGCATCTCTGCGGGGTATCATTGCGTGATTCCTTGGCTCCTTCCAATCAGCCTCCTGGGAGCAGGGACAGAGTCTCTAGACAGAGTTTGATTGGACCATTCAATCATTCCCATTGCAGAGACATGGCCTCTTCAGGGAAGGCAGGCCCAGAACAGTGACTCATACAGAAGCACAACAGGTGGCCTCTTTTGAGGGTTGGTAGTTCTTACACTAAAAGAAACCCTTCTTGGATTTTAAATGAAATGTATCTCCAATTTTAGTCAGGAAAGAAAACATTCATTAATTATTAGAATTTTGAGGCACACTGCCTTAGTTGATAGTATGTAAAACAGAAATAAGTAAGAGAATCCTGCTGGGCTCTTAAAGCAGTTCACATCATGAAGGCATGTCCATTTGTGGAAAAGTATAATGACTGAACTAGACAACCATGGATAAGATTTTTTCAGTTGCCACAATCATGGTGATTATGTCCCATACACTATATCATCCAATTCACACATTATGTTTGCCCAGATTCGCATACACATGAAGATGGTAGGGACAGCTCACCAGAAAAAGAAAAAAAAGGCTTCTGTTAAGTGGCCTTTAGTTTCTAGATTCAAGTGAACAGATCATTTATGGCACAAAAATACTAAATATCCCAAACAAGAGATGATACAAAAGCTAACATATTCATGGCAGATGTGCTGACCTTCCATAGGCTTAATTTTACAAACATTTTCCATCATATGCCTTAGAAAAGTAAGTACAGTAAAATCATTCTAGAAACTAAAGAATATGAAATTCAAAGTCATTATGCCCTTTTTACTATGACATCATTAGAGGCAGGTGGCATGACAAGCAGGAGAAATGGTGCTTGGATTCAAATGTTTACATATTTTATTACACAGTTTCAGACAAAAGAGTTTCTTACCAGTAAGATGTTTTAATAATATTGACTAATTAAATGGCTCAAAACATGCAGATCCAGAACCAAACTAGACGTTATGATACACATACAGCTTTCTCCAAAAACAGTAGCCATCTGTCTTGTTCCCCTCTCCCACTTTTAAAGTCTAGTACAAATTACTAGTGACATCACAGTGATCTGTATTTCCCTGTCTTTGTTCCAATCAGAGAAATCCCAATTGTCTGCCACTGGCAGACAAACCTAAAACACTGTTCTATCTGGATATGAGCAACTTGAAGTAGACATCACAACCGGGACAGGGGGAAAAGAGGCAAAACACACAGCTGCATTTTTAGCAGCAGTACTAGTACAGCCATAAGGGGGGGGGGGGGGGGGGAACCTAAAAATTCTATTTCTTTGGGGAAAATTTAAAAACTGGGAGGGGAAGAAAATGGAACTTTCTGCAGATTAAAAGCAGGGCATAATGGTGGTCCCAGAAAAAAACAACCCTATCACAATAATTCATCTAGAAATATCTCAAGACTTCAAAGCAGATTCATATCCTTAGCTGATACTAATCCAATTTACTGGATTAGACATTATGTCACAGAGTTCCTCCTACTTGTCATGCAATCCAGGGATTCCACTCCTGTTAGCCACAAACAACAAAAACGAAAGGAATGGATTCATTCCACCACCAGCAAGGACCCTATCCTCAACCAGACAATTGGCTGAGCCCCACTGACACAGAAAACCTGCAATGGCTACCTTATCACACAAGCTGAGATCTGGAACACTTTTGCTGGGAGAAAAGATGGTGGCCACAACCTCCATGACACATCTGAGAGGACTCCATCAAAAGGAGAAAGCCAAGTATTTCAACAAAAGGTAATTCTTAAGTTCATAGCCAACCAGCTAAATTGAACTTATTCCACTTCTCACAAATGGGAACTGGGCAGGACAGTCCTTGCCAATCTATTTCACCTTGGAGTACTCCAGAGGTGGACTTGTTCACCCAGATAGTCAGCACTGTTTGTCTGACATTCTGCAGTAGAGCAGGGGTGGACAATACGTTCATGGGGGATGCCTTTGTCTTCCAGTGGACAGTAATGCTGTTTTATCTTTTCACGTCCTCCCTTCCCTTCCTGCTCATAACTAAAGTGTTGGCAAAGATAAGGGCCAAGGAGACAAATTATATCCTGATTACACTGCAGTGGCCGAGGCAACCTTGGTTCATCCCTCTGTTTCAACTCTCCCACAGGGAGCGTTGTCAGCTTCCATTGAGACTGTCCCTGATAACATGGGATTGAGGCAAGATATGGCATCAGAACCTTGACACACTGTGACTGATGGAGTGAAGGGTTTGTTGACCCTTTTTGACCCTTGAATTGGAGATGCAGTAAAACGAATTCTGGACACTGCTCCCAAGTTATCTATGAGACTTTCATATGCCTGTAAATAGGCAACCTTTTGCTCCTTTGCTACCGCTCATGACTTGATCTCATTCAGAGCCGATTGCATGAAGGGTTTTGTTTTAATTTGGCTTTCTAGTCTAATCAGAGCTCATTGGACTCATATCATGGCCCCTTTTGGGAACAGAGTTTCCCTTCCTGAGCTCTGCAGAGTGGCCACCTGGTCAAAAATATCGACTTTCATCAACTATTACCAATTTGATGTGCAAGCCAGAGCGGACTGCTCTTTCAGCTGCACAGTTCTGTCTGCTGTCTTGCAGTAAGTGGCACCCACCAGTGCCACTTGCCCATATGTGTGGTGCACAGAGACCACGAAGAAGAAAGACAAGTTGCTTACCTATAACTGTAATTCTTTGAGTGGCCATCTGTGCACTTACACAATCCACCCACTGTCCTCGTTTCAGTGTCAGTTTCAATATTGATGTTGCTGAAGCTCCCCTCAGTTCTGAGGCTGCTAGGGACATACGCGCAGGGATGATGTGGGGAAGGTTTCCACCAAAAAATCCTTAGCTAAAGCAGTTTCCTGAATGAGGTTCCGCACAAGCTCAGAGCTTGTATGTGTGGCACACAGAGACCATGAAGAAGAACTGTAATTACCATAAGAGATAGTAAAAACTAAGCCATCAAAGGTAGAGCACAAATGCAGCTATACCTCAAGTGGAAGGAAACCTAGCAGTTGATATTCCTTTCACTTGAGGCAGGATAAACACAGCCTGGCAATACAAAAAGATAATGAGATAGTGATTCATATTCAGGATCTCTTTGGCTGGCCAAAAACAACCTTGCATTCTTTGGGGATTTTTCTTAATGCAAAACATTGGTAACTCCAACATGATACAACCAGAAAGCACATGGCAGCTAGAAAAATAAATAGCAATACTGGCATGCACAGAATCCACATCCTCCAACACCATCACATTTTCCTTTCTTTCATCATGTGTCATTTCAGCTGCCTGTCTTTAAGAGATAACCTAGCAATAAACCCTGCACTGATGCTGGCATGAAGCAGCAATGCATCAGAGTGCACAGTTTTACCTTACATTCTTCTGTACTTGGCCACATTTAATCTTGCTTGACTTTGGCAAGTCATTTTCTGCTTGGACAGATCCTTTATTTTTAAACTGCAGTACCAGTCAAATCTCTCTTAAAAGCCCCTGTGTAAGTTGAACGATCTGTAAGATGCCAGTTTTAAGTTGGTAATCATAAATCAGGTGGAACAGCTTTACTGGAACATACCAAAAGGCACTGCCAGGCGTAGTTATCCAGTTTGCAACAGTGGCATGTACCAGAAGCTTCACACTATAGAACGTGGGTGGGCAATTTGTGACCCTCCAGATTTTTTGGCCTCCTACAACTCCCATCATCCCTCAGATTGGTTTTGCTGGCTAGGGCTGCTGGAAATTGCAGGGCAAAACATATGGACAGGCAACAATTTGCCCACTTCTGAATGGACAAAGAATATTCCCCTCTCAAAAATACAGATTTCATATTAAGAACCCCAAATTTTGAACAATGACTTTCACTCTGTTTATTTTGGATGGGGAGGTAGAAATCATACGTACAATCACATCAAGATTTCCTTTCCTTTCCAAAGTGTGAAAAGCACTTTGTTTTGCTATTCTGAACTGTATCCATCTTAAGCATCAGTATGGTTCAGAAGAAAAAGCACTGAATATAGGAGACTTGAGTTCAAATCCTAATACATTCAGCCATGAGCTACAGTTTCTCATCTCTAAAAGGAAACCAGTGGCATGGTTAAAAGTGGATGGAGCTACAAATATGTACACAATGGGGATGGCGAGAGATTTGTATCCCATGCATTTTCCTTCCCCAACTTGTGCAAGATTCCCTCCATCAGTTTTAGTTGAGGAAAAGAATGGGAAGGAGTAAATAACAGAAATAACCCAGAGAGGGTCTGAGGAGAGGGACCATAGACTGGGGAGAGTCCAAAAGTCCAGATTCAGAGGTCCAGGGGTCTGCGAGCCAAAGATTCCCTAGCACTACTCTAAACAGAGAAACCTGTTGCACTTTGCCCGGAGTTTTTAATTCCTTGTCCAAATCTACATTTATTTATTTATTTAAAAGATTCCTTGCCCATCTTTCAGGTCAGGAGCCTTCCCAAAGCAGCATACAACATTAAAACACAATAAAACAGCAATACCCTCAAACTTTCTAAAAAACAACAAATACCAGCACAGAATAAAACCAACAACAGATAACTGAAGCTACACCCCAGTCTGATAAAACAATCAGGGGAAGGCCAGAGTAAAGTAGTAAGCATTCGATGATAGAGCCTGGCAAACACCCACTGACAACTTATTCCAGAGATATGGGGCCACAGAAAAAAAAAGGCTCTCTCTCATGTGGTAACCCACTGTTACAAAGTAGCTCTCTTGTGAGTGAGCAGTACTGACTCCATTTTGAAGCATCCAAAAAGTCTTCATTCCCCACAAAGACACAGGAATGGGGCTAAGAGGAAATCAGGCAATTCACTTCCTAACAGACCTCCTGAAATGCACTCCCCAGAGGCAAAGGTGGGAGTAAAATTGAGCTGAATATGAATGCTGGATGACAACAGTGATATCTGGTCATGCACTGGCAATGGGTCCTATTGTTGAACTCAAGCCTGGACACCAGTCGTTAAGACAGCCACTAGCATGTAAAGTCATCTTTTGTTAAAATAATGTTTCCAGCCAGTAGAGCCATCATCCCCCAAGTACCCCCTTTTGTTATCCGAGATGAAGACCAGCTCAGTCTTTCTCCAATAGCAAGTAGCACCACTTCCAATGCTTATGAGCAGTGATGTCACTGCTTTTCTCTAGATTGTATAGATTTGCTACTTTCATATGTCCCAGCTCAGAGATTTTGTCAAGGACAGGCTAAAGCAGCCTTCTCCAACCTGGTGCTTTCCAGATGTTTCAGACTATATCTCCCAGCATTTCTGACCATTGGTCATGCTGGCCAGAACTGATGAGAGTTAAGGTCCAAAACATCTGAAGGGCACCATGTTGGGGAAGCCAGGACTAAATGGTAGAGCAAGGAGAAAATGGGGAAACAAGAGATCTTTAGTGGCAGTGTAACGTAAGAAGAGCCTCGCTGGATCAGACCAAGGGTCCATCTAGTCCAGTACACAATGGCCAACCAGTTGTCAACCAGGGACCCACAAGCATTATACAATGTGATAGCACTCTCCCACCCATGTTCCCCAGCAATTGGTGTATATAGACTTACTGCCCCGATAAAGGGTGAACAAGGAGAACAAACACAGATACCAAAACATAATCCAACTCTGTACTCCCATATTTTGTAACAAGACAGCTACTCCAATCTTTTTGGGAGTCATAACCCCAGTTCACACACTTACCCAGATGGCTGATCCTTTCACATAGCGGAGGTGTAAACTGATGCTTCTTCCCTTAACCATGCACTTAAAATATGACACAGACCCTCCATACAGAGGCTCCTACTCACAAAAAAACCCAATTCATACTGTCCAACCCAACCCTTTTTAAAAGAGCTGCATAAATTGGGACCTTGCACATTACTTTAGACTAACAATGGGTTGAGGGAGGGGGAGGGGAAAAACATGCACACCTTCCTCTAGCATATGATGATATTAGTCAACATGGTTACTATCTTACCTGGGGCACAATTTATATTTTAGTCCCACTTTAAAACACTCTGTTAAAGCAGTGTGAAAACCTTTTTGAGACACTTTTTTTCAACATCAGGTTCTATATAAAGCTAAAGTAAGTATAATCAGTATTTTATCTAAAATATGAATATCCACATTAGTCACTGCTCTGGCTTAGTCAATCCTAATTTTTAAAATGACATATGTCTGTAAAACTGCAATGCACAAGCCAACTCTTCCCAAATAAGCACCACAAGACCTATGGATAGCAAATATTTTGCCTATTAATAAGGGGCAATTCAAACAACTCCTGGGTGTAGGGGTAAGAATCAATTTTTGGACAAAGGGCAAGCTGTCAATTTGCAGCGAAGTGGCTGCTTGGCTGCTCTACCATGTGTCCACATCCCTGGAGAGCACTTGATGAGCTGAGTGCAAGGGTCACAGAGATCATCACACTGGGAATCTGGGCATTCACTGAAGCTATGGATCAAAAACATAACTCTGCATCCAGAATGCAAATGGACAGCACTCATCCAGAAATATAAATTTGCTGTGAAACTTCTGTCATAATTCTTTCACTGCCCTTACCTAAAAGAGTGTACTCAGTACTACAATTTATAATTTCACTCATCTGAAGCAAGCACCCATTTTTTCACGGAAAGTAAAAAGCTTATCCCTCTTATGTTTTATATCATTTTGTGAACATTGTGATTCATCAGTGTTTATTACTTTCAATTTTTGAAAGCTGCCTTTTCAGGAGTTATCATAAAAGGCGGGGTATAAAAATAACGATTGCTGACTAGATTCAAAAGATACCTGAAGGTGTCAGTCCTGATGTGAAAGACCAAATTCCAATGTCCTAGTGTTCACTAAGAAATAAATCCATTTTCATAATTCAAACTCCAAACATGGGTGTGAAAGACAAACAGTTACAGGAATGGGGAATGAAGGAATTTGCATGATTGGATAAGTGCCCTCAATCATACAAGGCTCATCATCTCATGAAAAATGTAGACTTCAGCAGCATGCTAAGTGTCACAGTTTGTAGGTTGGCAGGGGGTTAAGTCTTCCCAACTACAAAGAAAACTGAATATGTTTTGGCTGCTCTGTTGTCCACTAACAGACACTGAAAGCTATATGAATTGGGAGTTGCACCAAGAACATAGTAACCTGCTTTACACAGAGGCTCAATTCGGACGACACACTAAACAACTGGTGTGGGGAAAACAATCGTCAGTTGTTTTGACTATCGTGTTATCTGAATGCTGCCATAGTCAACTCAGTGCTGATCCTAATCCACACCACAGTTGATTATTTATTACCATGTTGTGTGGGGAGTACCCCCTAGATGAACAACTGTAAAGTTGATTATTACCCCACCATTGACTATCGTGTCGTCCGAATTGAGCCACAGTCAGTCTGTTGGTCCAACTAGCTCAGCAGCCCTCCAGGATATCAGACAGGAGTCTTTTCCAGTCCTACCTGGAGATGCCAAGAATTGAACTTGACACATGCAGGTTGCTTACCTGTAACTGTAGTTCTTCGAGTGGTCATCTGTGCATCACACATATGGGCTCGCGCCGACGCCGAGCCTATTTCCGGGAAACTTAGCTAGCTTAGACTTTTGGCGGGAACCCCTCCCCCCACCATCCTACCGCGCATGCTCAGGGGGTCCCGCCTCTCCTTCTCCTCAGTTCTCTGAGACCGCTTGGCCTCATAACTAAGGTACAACTATGTTATTAAATAAAGAGCATGGCGAACCAATTGACATATACAAGCAGCGATGCCAAGAGGGGACGGTGGGTGGGTTGTGTGAATGCACAGATGACCACTCGAAGAACTACAGTTACAGGTAAGCAACCTGCATTTCTTCTTCGTGGTCTCTGTGCATCACACATATGGGAGAATAACAAGCATAGACTTACCGGAGGTGGGTAGGCATGCTGGTTGGTTGCGTGGTCAGTCACTGACAAATCGAGGAGAGGACCGCTCTACCAAACGAAGAGTCCTGTCTCGCTCTGACATCGAGGCGGTAATGCTTCACAAACGTGGAAGCATGAGACCATGTGGCTGCTTTGCAAAGGTCAGATAGCGAAGCACCATGTAATAACGCTGAAGAGGTTGCCTGCGCTCTGGTAGAATGTGCCGTCAGATGAAAAGGAGGATCCTTATTAACAATTCTATAAGCCAGAATAATGGTGTCCACCACCCATTTAGAGATGCGCTGTGAAGATACTGGTAATCCCTTTGCTACGCCTCCATAACAGACGAATAATCTACGAGATCTCCTAAAAGAGTCAGTTCGCGACTTATAGAAAGCCAAAGCTCTCCTTACGTCCAAGGCGTGTAATCTCGAAGACAAAGGATCTAAGGACGGCTCGAAAAATGTGGGTAACACAATGTCTTGACCCATGTGAAATGAGGAAGAAACTTTGGGAATAAACGTGGGATCCATACGTAACACAACTTTTTCTCGAAAAAACTGCAAATAGGGAGGATCGACTAGTAGCGCCGCTATCTCCGAAACACGTCGCGCAGACGTGATGGCAACTAAAAATATAGTTTTTAGAGTTAACAAGCGAATATCAACAGTCGCTAAAGGTTCAAAGGGCTTGGAAGTCAGGGCTGTGAGTACGACAGAAAGACTCCATTGCGGCACTACCGGTCGAATAGAAGGAAACAAGTTCCGTAAACCTTTTAAAAAGGCTCTTGCCATTGGATGAGTAAAAACCGAGAACCCATCCACCAAACTGTGGTTGGCTGTAATTGCTGACAGATAGACTTTAATGGAAGCTGGCTTAAGACCTCGGTTATGCAATGAGTACAGGAAGGAGACAATTGTAGACATATCCGATGTGTAAGAATCAGACCCTTTAAGGGCCGCATATTCCTGAAAACGTGTCCATTTTCTATTATAGGACAGCCGAGTTGAGGGCTTACGTGAGGCCTCCAAGATAGATTTTAGTCGTTCTGGGAGGTCGAGGACTCCCCAAGACGCCGGGTTCTCCAGGCCGCTAGATGTAGAGACTGGACATCGGGATGAAGAATACTGCCCCCTTGCCGAGATAAGAGGTCGGGAAGGGAAGGTAGGTTCCAAACTTCCGCTTTCGCTAGTCTGAGTAGCGACGTGAACCAAGGTTGCCTTGGCCACCACGGGGCTATCATTACAGCGTCCGAGTTGTGGTGGCTGATCATAGATACTGCCCTGGCCACTAGTGGAAACGGCGGGAAGAGGTAGAGAAAACCAGTCCCACTGGAACGCATCCCCTTGCGATGCATCCCCTATGCCCGCTCTGGAGCAATACTCCGGGCAAACTGCATTGGCTGCTGTTGCAAACAGATCGATGTCGGGCGTGCCCCAACGAGTGAAAAGACGAGTTAGAATCGTAGGGTTGAGTTCCCACTCGTGCGTGTCCGTGAACGATCTGCTGAGAACATCTGCCGTGGTGTTCTCCTTCCCCGCAATGTGCAACGCCGATAGGCGCATATTGTTGGAGATTGCCCACTCGAAAATGTCCATCACGAGTTGCAGAAGGTGTCGTGACCGTGTGCCTCCCTCCTTGTTGATATACCACACCACTGTGGTATTGTCCGTAAGAATTCGGACATGATGTCCTTGCAGGTGCGGCAGGAATGCCCGTAATGCGTTCTTGACTGCTAGTAGCTCCAGCATATTGATGTGGAGGCGAGTCTCTGAAGGTGACCACCTTCCTTGTGTGTTTAGGTCGCCGTGGTGTGCACCCCAACCATCCAGAGATGCATCCGTCGTCACTATGCGAGACGGTTCCTGAGGAGCAAATCGCATGCCCCGAGAAAGGTTGTGTACGACGGACCACCACCGGAGCGAGTCCTTGACCAGGTGAGGAATGGTAAGTATTAGTTGGTGGGGGTTCTGTAGAGGCGAGTAATGTTGAAGTAGGAACTGTTGGAGGGTGCGCATTCGAAGCCGTGCCCAACGGATCACAAATACTGCTGCTGCCATCAAGCCTAGCAATCTGAGAATTGCAAACGCTGATGTCCGTAGACGGTTCTGCAAACTTAACGCTCTCTGCTGCAGGTCGGCGACCCTGTCTGCAGGGAGGAAAGCCCTTCCCATAGTAGCGTCGAGAGTCACTCCTATAAACTGCAGTCTCTGCGATGGTTGAACGATGGATTTTTTGTAATTTATTTGCAGCCCAAGCGACGATAGAAGAGAGATGACCTCGCGTACGTCGGCCAGTGCCTGGCTTTCGGACTGTGAGACGATCAGCCAATCGTCCAGGTAAGGATATACGGCGATGTTTTGAGACCGTAGATGCGCACAAACCGTCGACATGCACTTGGTGAATACCCTTGGTGCAGATTTTAGACCAAATGGCAGGACAGAAAACTGGTAGGCTTGGTGCCCAATGAGAAAACGCAGGTAACGCCGATGAGCAGGATGAATAGCGATGTGAAAATAGGCGTCCTTTAAGTCTATTAGCGTGAACCAGTCGCCTGTCTTTAGCATAGAGAGAACCGATGCCACGGTAACCATGCGAAATTTCTTTGGCAAAATAAATTTGTTGAGCGCTCTGAGATCCATAATAGGACGAAGTCCCCCGTCCTTCTTCGGCACCGCAAAATAACGGGAGTAAAACCCCGTTTTTAGCTGACATCGCCCAACCCTCGTGATTGCATTCTTTTGCAGAAGGGTGGTAGTCTCCTGTACCAAAGTCAGCGAGGGGAGCGTAACCTTTATGGTGCCTAGTGGAGGAGGGACGTCGAACTCTATTTTGTAGCCCTCCGCTATGATGTTTAGCACCCAAGCGTCTGATGTTATTGACGCCCAGGCATGTAAAAAGGGCTTTAGTCTGTTGGAATCGGTGTAGCTGGGAAGCAGCGCCAAGTCAAAGACGCCGTTTTCCCGACTGTTGTTGCTTGCTGCGTTGGGTGAAACGCGGAACTGACTTTCGAGGCTGATAAGCCTGTGTCGTTGACTGGTACCGCTGCGATTTATCCTGCTGCGATCTCTGTTGGAATGGGACTGGCCTATACCATTTCTTGGGCCGATATGACTGTTGAGGCTGTTGGAAGCCCATTTTCTTGGCTGTCATACGAGCCTTGTGCAAGGTATCCATGGTCGTATCCGTGTCTATATTGAATAGACCTTCTCCATCGAATGGAAGGTCTTCTATTCTGGTTTTAGTCTCTTGCGGTAACGCTGCCGACCGCAACCAAGCATGTCGACGTAAAGCCACCGACCCCACCATGGCCTTGGAGATACAGTCGGTAAGGTGCCGTGCTGTTGTCAACTCCTGCTTAGACAAACGGATGGCTTCTGCCTGAAAGACCCTAGCAAGCTCTCTCTGATCGTCGGGGAGGAAATCTGTGAGCGATGAAATTTTCTCCCAAAGGAACAGCTGATAGCGTGCCATGAGTGCCATGTAATTTGTGACCTTTACACCCAGCGACGTTGAAGCATAGATACGTCGTCCGTATGCATCAAGCTTCCGTCCCTCCTTATCTGTAGGTGCGGCATGCACCTTACCCGATCTGCCCTGCGCAGCCTCTACGACAACTGAGTTCGGTTTAGGGTGATGAAACAGAAAGGGCGCCTGCGCCTCCCTAACCTTATATATAGCATCCAGACGTTTAGAGGTGGGTCCCACCGTGGCCGGGTGCTCCCAGGACTGCTTAAGGGTTTTTAAGAGAGCTTTGACCATCGGCAAGGTGAGCTGGGGTGATGGCTCCGCCTGCATCACATCATAAATGCCATCATCGGACTCCTCAGCCACTTGTTGGCATTCGATATTTAAAGATTGAGCCAGTCTCTGCATCTGATCCGTAAAGCTGCCCATCTCCATTGTTGGCGACGCCCGGTCTTCCAATCCAACAGTATCCAAGGGTGATGGCTCCGACGGACGCGGCGATGGGGCAGACGAAGAATCCGACGGATAGTCATCAAACGATTGTGAGGGCTGTCGACGTCGAGGCGATATGGATGGCGTTCGGTGTTGAGCGCGAACAGCCGTCGATGTTGAGCCCTCCCGACGGTGCACGGAGGAGCGGTGCAGTGAGGTGGTCCTACGCGGTGGAACTGGCGGCGGCGACTGGTCGCTCTGAATCCTGCGTCCCGTATACGGGTCGAACCGGTATGGAGCAGGGGCAGATCGTCGAGAATCCCGCGAAGGTGACCTCGACCGCGAACGGGACCTCGACTGCGAAGACTGGTATCGACGTCGACGCCGAGTGTCCCTTTGTCGGCTCGGTGACGACTGACGCCTCGGAATCGGTCTGTCAGAGTCTGACGGTATGATGACCGGCATTGGCGCTGGGGATGGCAGCGAATGTGCGGGCGACATAGGTTGCTGCGAAAGCATTCGCGGTGTCGACGGCGTGCACAGCAGAGAAGCGACCGACGGCGTCCGACGTCTCGATGTCGAGTGTGTTGGTGATGCCGCGTCTCTCTGCGAGGTCTGCGACGTCGACGCAATGGACGCCGATCGTTGCGTCGGTGCCGATGAAGCTGTCGGTAACGACGACGACTTGTGGACTATGGCGACTACCTTCATAGACGAAGACGAAGGCATCGATGCCGACCTCGATTTCGACGATGTCGAAGACTTGCTCTTCGGTTTCGTCGACGTCGACTTCTTTGTCGACTTCGATTTCTTTGCCCTCTTTGCCGGGGGTGGCGAAGAGGCAACAGATAACTCCGTCATCGATGCCGGCACTGCCGCCCGTAACCGGGGGGAGTCCGGAGGTGCTGGGCTTGAGAGTGTATGACTCTCCCCAGAAAAACCTTTCGTCGTCATGGAGGGACGAGGCTGATCAACCGCTGATAATGCTCTAGTCCACAACAGACTACGGAGACGGTCTGCTCTATTCCTTCTCGTTTGTCTGGAAAACTTCATACAATGGCTGCACGAATCAACAACGTGCGCTTCTCCCAAACAGATGAGGCAGAAGGAATGCCCGTCGTTGAGGGCGATTTTCGCCCTACACCGCGTACAACGGCGAAACAAAGCGGTCTGCGCCATAAGCTGGCGGCCGCCTATAACTACAAATATATATTTTAATTTAAATTTTTTTTTTTTTTTTTAAACTATTACTATCTATCTAACTAATATAACTAACAATAAACAGCCTAAGCTAACTATAACTAATTCTTCTTTTTGTTTCCTAGGTACAACGTACCGGAGAAGTCTCCCGCGAGGCTACTGGCGAAGCGGTCGAAGAAGAACTGAGGAGAAGGAGAGGCGGGACCCCCTGAGCATGCGCGGTAGGATGGTGGGGGGAGGGGTTCCCGCCAAAAGTCTAAGCTAGCTAAGTTTCCCGGAAATAGGCTCGGCGTCGGCGCGAGCCCATATGTGTGATGCACAGAGACCACGAAGAAGAACTTCTAAATACAACAACAACAACAACAACAATAATTGTATTCCTTACCCACCTCTTCCTCTGGATCGAGGCAGGGTACAATAACAAATACAAAACACCAATATCTATATCTATATCTATATATATGACATCTTAAAATTCAACTGGGTAGGCCTGCCTGTACTCTACCATTGACCTGCAGCCCTTCCCAAATAAACCTTCAGTACTGGGGATGAGACTTTTCTGTCAAAAAGAAATCTCTACTCATCTGCTTCATTCATACTTCTTTTCCCTTTCTTTACAAAGTGTGACATTAGAAAAATATCTTCCAGTCACAACCTCTAATAGAGCTCTTAATATTTACATTCCAACTTTAAAATTGCTTCCTTCCATCTACCTGCATATAAAACCAGAGTGATGGCAACTTCCCACCCACCCAGAAGTGATTCAGCAATGAAGTGGTGGGTGGGTTGAGCAGCAAATATTATTTTGAGCAACCAGGACTCACAAGACAAAACTTGGGGGGGGGGGGGTTGTTGAAGCAAGACCTACGTTTTTCTCCAGTCATGCTATGAATTTAATTTCCCTTAATACCAATATAGTTTTCTGTTCCAACAGCCTAGCAGCATAGTAAAAGCAACTCACATTACTATTAACCTTCTTGACGCTGAGAAACAAGCTATACTTGCAACCTGTCTCTGAGGATCAGCCAAACTGAACAAAATTTCAATTTCAGATCCATATGTTCAGGAAAAGTCAAGGAAAAGTGCAACAATGGGCATGTCTATACCAATGGTCGTAGAGGGAGGAAGGGGGAGGATCGCAGAAGTACCTGCTTCTGCGATCCTCCCCAGAAGTCTACACCACCACGTGACATCCCAGAAGGAAAGAGGGATGTTGCAGTCACCATGGGCACCATTTTTTTGTAAACTGATGAGGATCTGCACAGCCCCAATCCGTGAAAAGGTAAGTTAAAAAAAAAACACTCCCAACTCCTCCTCCGCCATCCTGGGGATAGTGAAATTGCTTTCCCCTCCCCATGGGCATGGCGTCATGCCCGTTTTATGACCAGGATGACAGAAAAACCGGAATATCCCCGGTTTCCATTCTCCCAGGGTTCTCCTGGGACAACCTAGGGACAACCCTGGGATAAATTCCTGATGTAGACATGGCCAATGTTGAAGACTAAGCAAAAAGGGGGAAATATTTTATTAGTATCCTGTGATCTTTAAGATCTCTCTGTAGCAGCTAGAACTGGGCATCAAGAATCGATTCACACACAACTAGAGAGCTAGTTTAGTGTAGTGCTTAGCCAGTGTTAATCCAGAACTGGAAAAACCCAAGTTCAAATCCCTATTCTACCATTTCCAGAGACATAGATGTTCTAGTCTGTTGCAGCAAATCACATCAAAGAGCCTTGAAGCACCTTAAAGACTAACACATTTACTCAGCCATGAAACTCACTGGGTAACCTTGGGGAGGTTTCTCTCTCAACCTAACTTCACAAGGTTGTTGTGAGAATAACAAAAGGAGTTGAGAATCATAACAGTTTGTTTGCATGTAAGACAAATCGCAGGTCTATCCATTATCTATGGGACTTTCCTAGCACACAATATCTGTCAATGGAAGCAAACTTATAATTTAATATTAGGCAATGTTTCATCACCAATGCAATGGGAAGCTTTTACATGAGCAGTGTCTGCATTTCTGTTAATTTGGAAAGCAAGTGGCCATAAGAAGCAAATAATCCCCCTGCTGATTTATACGATTGAGGTACAAATGGCAAAATAAAATTTTTGCAAATTCAACATATTTATTAAATAAAATTTTACAGATATGCCAAGTTAACTGTATATGCTATATAATTTTCTCAATTTTCCATTAGCTGAAAGTAGTTGAACTGAAATATTTTATTAAGAACACAAAATCAATAAAAGTGAGCTAAATGTGGTTTAAATGTTATATTTAAATAAAGCTTTACTTAGACATTATTTTTATTGGAATACTTGTCAAGACATGACAACTTAAGAACCTTCACTTTCCTTACATTGCTTAAAAATCCTAAGGAAAAAATGACACACTGAAAACTGTTAATATACTAATTTTAGAACATTAAAAGAACTACACATGATATGCTAATGCTGTCCACTAATCTATTTCAACACTGGAGGCTAGAAGTGGACAATTTCCTACAGAAAAATATGGAAGAAGAAGAAAAAAATCTATCCTGCATTACAACATAAAGGCCTTATTTCAAGTTCTTAATGGCTACAGCATGAAATGCAAACACAAGATCATGCCTGATCCTGTAACTGTTCCCGTGTTCCTCTGAAAATACCCTCCCAGTGGTATCCAATATTTCAGGGGTCCAATCCATCACATCTTGGAATAGAACCTTTAGTACTGTAGCACCCACTCTCTGGAACTCCCTACCACTATAAATTAGGCAAGAGCCACTCCATATGTGTTTTCAGCACCTACTAAAAACATACCATTTCTAACAGGCATTGCAGGGAAGGTAATCTTGTCATCTGTATGAAGACTTGTTTTTGTACATCACTAAGAAAATTCTTAAATATAAGCCATTCATAAATATAGTTAAATAAATAAAAAATATGTATTTACAAAATCATGGGAAGTTTTGAGCCACAGATGGCTAGCATCACCATCCATATCTGTCTTGCAAATGGTTCAATCAAAGTTACTAGCCTGGCTAACAGGTGAGTGCTGAAATACAAGGGTGTGGTATTGGGGCATTTGTTTAGATGTTATAATCTTTGAAGCCTTTTGAAAATGAGTTGGTGTGTATGACCATACACATTCACAAAACCAGGTTGCACATACATATCGAGTAGGCACATCACAGCAGGTGGGGAAACAGTTTCATCATTGATTAATATTCCCAAACTCAACCCTTTCTAAAACTAATTTCCTTATGGAACATTCCCCCCTAATCTTTACAATATAATTTATTGTGAATATGTTGCACAAAAATTTCCTATGGCAAATAAAACTGTTGAGTTCTGCAAGTCACCTTTTAGAAGCAAACATCTTCAATGTATTACCACACTCTCCCCCAAAGTATTTGGACTACACTCAAATTGTAACATACTTATGTAGTAGTTTCTTCCTTGAGTGGTATGATTCCAGAAACTATGGTTTATATTTAACTGTTCTGATTGTAAGTGCAAATTATTATTATTAGAGCAGGACAGACTGTTCCCCAGAGACAAATTCCTACAGTACAAGCTGTAGGGTCAACCTATGCATAACATATGAATCCCATGATTGGAAATTGCCAATGGTTTTTTCATTTTACAAAAAGCATCAGGGAGGGGTGATCAAGACTGGGGCCACAGTATTTTCCTTTGCATTGCTTATTTAAATCTATCCTCACAGGGAAGCTTACAATAAACAATACCAAATAAACAGAAGCTTGGGAGAATTAGATTAGGATTAGAGGTTAGACACCACTTTCCCTAAAAGCACCTAATAATTTTTTTACTAGGTTTGTTAACCCTACTTAGAAAAGACTACCCTCCTTTTTGCTCAAGCACATCATCTGTTCGCAAGTCATATGTTCTCAGGACATCAATGCAGAAAATATTTTAAGATAGTTACAGAACATGTCATTCATTTAGATCTTATGTCACACAAGATCTGACTATGTCAGGCTTTCTCCAAAACCAAATAGCTATTTGATAAATAAAATTAATATGTGCTTATCATATTTATTTTGGCCCTCAATGCTGGATTATACCAGCAGAATAGTGTATGATTCAACCTTAGTACTACATAGAGCGTCACACTGTTTGACTGTACTATGCGGTTTCCAAATGCATCCATACTCTCAAGGAGTCCCAAAAAGTATGCTCTATCAGTCAGAAGGGTAGTAGCGAAAGGACCATACAATTTCATGGGTAGGTTGGCCTGTGTTTTTAGGGGGAAAGGGTTCCGGCCCTTTCGCTTCATTACGCTTCTTGCCTTTAAACAAAACCCATGCATCCCTGGATATAATTATGGCCTGTCTCCATAAAAGCAACCTTGCTGGTAACCCAGCAGGAAACAGTTGTTCGAAAGTACCCCTTCTTCACTTACACCGGGGTGGAGTATTTAGAACTTGCTCCGTCAGACAGAACAAGGGCGAGAGGCGACGATAGCAACAACAGCTGCAAAGTCTGGCCTTGATGCTCCCAGAAGCATTCTGATAACACCACTCCCTTCTTTGCCCTATTTGTGCTTTCTCCACCCCAGAAAATTAACCTAACCTAAAAGCATCTGGTTAAGTACATTTGAAAGAGCACATGCATTTCAATGACATCATCTCCATCCCATCCCACAGTTTCTTCCTTCTAGATTAAAACAGAGTGATGAAAAAATAGGAAACAACCACACATGAGGAAAAGCCTCAAAGGGCAGAGTTAAAGCTTCTTGTGGTTTAATATGCAAAGCCTAAGCAGCTCAATCAAGCAACCAAAGCAAAATGTCATTTCCTCCCTTGACACCATCACTCTGTTGCTAAAATAGAACATGTTTTGTTTGGTGGCCTGTCAGAGGGAAATCTATATTTTATGGGTCCCAGGAAGGATATCAAACTCAATGGACACACTGTCAAAGACGAGTGACCAAGGACTATACGAATGAATTCTTATTTGAACCACGTAACTAAAAGCAAAAATAATGCTTGAACACAGGTTTTAAGATGGGAAAGCAATGTAGCAGCATGTATAAACGTCTGGGAAATGGTGTCCATGAAAGTACTACAGAGCTTCATATCCCTTGGGTAAGTCTTGTCAATTGTGTATCTGGAATTGTAATAATAATAATAAAAAAAACACTATAGAAGGCCCAAAAGAGGAAAAACTGCTCTGGACCAATGAAGATGAAAGTAAGGCTGTAAAGAATTGTTCTGTGCACCAGAAGACCCGGAGGTGGGGGGGCTGTCTGGAAAGTACAATGATACTGACTACTCCTGTAGAGCTAAATTATGTTCTGGTACGGGGGGGGGGGGGGGGGAATAGCAGAAACCTGGGGAAGTCCATTAAAGAGGAATGGCCATTCATAACCCTGAGCTACACAGTCCTTGGGGAAGGACCACAGCTCAGCAGTAGAGCACTAGTTTTGCATGCAAAATGTCTCAGGTTCAACCCACAGCATCTCTAGCTAGGGCTGGAACACCCAGGCCTGAAACCCTGGACAGCCACTGCCAGTCAGTGGCAATAATAGGGTGCTAAATGGACCAATGGTCTGACTCAGTATAAAGTAGCTTCTTATAGCTCTTATGAAGGCATAAGGAAAGCAACCAGCTTTCTGGATTTAAAACTGGCTACACTAGGCTTAAGTGTTGATTATTATCTTGTAATAAGTAAGTTAGTTATTTTAAAAAGCACTGTGTTAAAAGGCTACAATCTTTCTGCAGCCATCTTGTGGTGAGCAAAAACTTCATCTCCTGGTATGATTCACAACCAGTATTAAAAGGCTTTTTTGAAGATGAAGAGGGAAGAAGAGAACTAATTAAAAATATTCACTTACTCCTATAACTATTCCCTTTATAATATAAACCCAAATAAGCACATTCCGGCAGATTACAAAATATGCAGTGCTCTAGTACTACATCATACTATGTGAGCAATACATGGCATGGATTTATCTCTCTTGGGTTACCAATTAAATCTGAAAACAAACAGTATAGCTAAACTTTGTGACAAAATGTCTACAGGCAGACTTGTAACTGTAATAAGAGTAACAATCCAATTTCTATTTTTAGATGTGAGATACAGCAATAGCTGCCATGTTCTCTAATGGCTAATATGGCTTTTCAGCATTCCTACACATACAAGGAGAGAAAAGCACAACAAATTAAGATTACACAATTTCTAAGACAGGTAAAACACAACAATATATGCAACTGAATGTACAAACTGCCCAACATTTCTTGCCTTTCTATGATCCCAGAAAATCCCCACTATCAGCTCTCAATTTCATCGTCCTCAGAACTGAATTACAATCAGGCAGAAAAGAAAGTGCTTATGGCCAATTTATCTTGCTGAGAAGTGCTACTTTGACTTTTAAATAATCTGCGATATTTCATGCCAAGATTAATTTATAAAAAAGAGAAACTCTATTTAGTGTACAAAATGTGGGAAGTATGCTGGTCCAGCTGAAAAAATCTAACACAAGCAGTAACAGTAACATAATACCTTGATTAGGACCAACTAAAAATCAAAAGTAGTGGAGCTATGTGTTGTGTGTCTTAAAGCTCTTCTATGAATATAAATGTTAAACAAAACCAAAAAGGGAAAAGCAAGGGGTGAGATTAAGCCATTATTGATAACGGGAATACTGGATGCCTAGTTTATACTACATTACAGTTTTAAGATGATGATTCTTCAGTAAGCTCTTTGCAGACAGATTAGGTTAGATTGTGCCTAGTGCAAAAGATCACATCTTGCATCAAGATATAGGCTGAATTCAGACAACACGATAGTCAATGGTGGGGTAATAATCAATTTTACAGTTGTTCATCTAGGGGGTACTCCCCACACAACATGGTAATAAATAATCAACCGTGGTGTGGATTAGGATCAGCGCTGAGTTGACTATGGCAGCATTCAGACGACACGATAGTCAATACAACTGACAATTGTTCCCCCCCACCCAGTTGCTTAATGTGTCGTCCGAATTCAGCCATACTGAAAATACAAGAATCAATGGCCACTTTCTCTCTGAAAAAATTAAAAGCCCACAGTTATTAAAATTTCTGTCTAGCTTGTAGATTACTGAATGTAATCATCCAGCCGCAAGAAGAAGATCTTCTACCAACTAATGCTTTAACTAAGGGAAAAAAACATGTTCTCCAACCAATTTAGTTTCTACTGATTATGTAGGTAGTACATGATGTAAAATTGATATCTCCTCCTTTGCCAATACAACTACCATATTTCTCTTTTACATTTTTTTCTGTCTTATGAGGAATCCATGAGTGCCAACTAATGTTGGGGACAGATTCAATGGAACTATTTTTATGTTTTCAAACAAAGAGAAGAAATTACTTCTATTTTGGTGAAGCCTGATATCTTTTGCACTGTATCAGGGGCTGGGAACCTCGTGGGCTGGGGCTAGTTAAGTGGAATTAGCATAATGAGTACAGTAAGATTGTGAATACTCATGCCCCTAAACCCTTCTCAGACCCGGGAGTAGAGATATGCAACATCAGGGCCTATAGACTTCAATCAATGCCTGTATTTCAAAGTCCGGGCATTCCACCTGGGCTCCAAAATAGGACCAAGTAAAAAAAGGCAAGAAATAATCACTACACCATGACCCAATGTGCCAAATTTGGCATTCAGGCCAGTTATTTGTCAAGTCCAGGAATACAGAGTTCTCTTTACAGAATTCATAGCTACACTCTTGTTACAGGAATACAGCCAAATCTTTCCCAGAGTCCCTTCTTCATCAAAGAATGGCAACTTGTACTATAGGCTAGAGAGGAACTCTAAGACATCCCCATCATTACTTCATTGACCCCAATCCTCCTTGTGAAAAAATGTCAAGCACTCCTGTTGAAGCGTGCGTGTGTGTGTGTGTGTGCGTGCGTGAATAATACAGATATTAAAGCAATCACCCAGGAATAACTGCAGACATATTAACACTGCTTATAGTCATGTGAATACAGTTTAAGATTTGGCTTGATACTAGTTTTACACATTGTGGATTCGAACACATGAAGTTGCACAAAACGGTAGAATAATAATGATTTCACGAAGGTTTACACTAATCTTCCCTCTGCACTCCCCATCTCCAAAATTTGATGGAAATTAAAATTTATGATAGTAAAATGAATACCATAATTTTGTACAAAATGAGAAAAAGACACCATATAAACCAAAAAGAAGCATGTATCCAAGTGTAATCAGAAACCCTTTCCAGATGACAATGTAATCCTCAGTGCTTAGATATACTATGCAGAAAAAGACACCCAAATTTCCTATTTATCACAATTGTTTACAATTATGTTTACAAATCCTTATCACAAACATTGAGAGAAACTCATTTTCCCCCTTCTCATTCACCCAGGTGTATGTACATGCTAATGAACATAAAGGAGGATTTTTCCCACTACCTGCATTCGGTGATACTACAGCAGTAGCTGCCACTCCTCCTGTTACTCCTTCGATCTGAACGGAATTCATTCCTTGACTTCCTTAGGCTGAAGTACTCTGTAAGCTTTCCAAAAGACGACATGGCACCACCACAGTCCGACCTTCTCTGTGTGTACATACGTGTGCAAAAAACTACACACACGTTCACATGCTAGAGCCAGTATATTTGCACTATTCAGGATATGCCACCAAGGCTTGCTGGGCTGGGCAGGAGTGCTAGGAGAGTTGGAGAAAGAGAAAGCAAGGAGTTTAGAAAGAACAGACCACAATCTTTCATACTCTGATATTTTGCACTCAATAGCAACACACAGCAAATAGAAATTAAAAATTATGAACATACTGGTGGCAGAAGCGCTTCTGCTACTTTTTGCTGCAGCTACTGCAGAACTGAATTAAGAGGAAGGACAAATAATCCCGTCTGGGGGGAAATCCTTTAGTACTGACAGCATGTATTTCACAGTCCCTGCTGTAAATAAGAGATTTTCACAAAGACATACCTCTACATAAGGAATGAGGCAAACTGGCCTCCAAAGATGCCTTTAATTAAATGGGAGGTGTCCAAAATCTCAAAGTAGAAAGACAATAATAAAATTAGAAAGCACATAAACAACTAGACTGCATGAAGTCAAATGCCTCTGACCCTAGTGACCTAAGTACTGCACAAACACATACTAATATCTGGATCTCTGGTTTCCTCTTGTACACATTCAGTGTTTTTAAACCTGACCTTTCCCAAATTCAGTGCTAACCAGAAGTGCCAATCTCCCTTTCACATAGCAGCCTCTCTTCTATCCTATCATGATTAATCATTAGAATTAATTAGGTCTCAATTAATTTAGAAATCACTTACAATCAGCTGCACTCCAGCCCTCTGCTAGGAAATACAATACAATCCATCCACCAATGAGGAATTCTACACAGTGTAATGCAATTCTCTCTCTCAAAATCCTCAGTCAGTCATACCCATGCTCATCATCTTCCTGACACCTCAGATCAAACCGCTACCATAGAACGTATGGAATAAAAAAGCATTAATGGGAGATTGATGGATCTTCATAAACTCATTTCCTAAGGAGTATCTAGGTATTAAAATTCAGTTGGGAAAAGGCACATTTGACAACAAGCAGCAAGAAAAACACAAGGATGTGACACATTTAAAGTGTTTTTAGACAAACAAATTGAAATAGCAAATTAACCAACTGCTCTGGCATCTTTTCCAACCTTCTGTTATGGGTGCCATATTAAAAACGAAATGTTAACTACTATTTTTCCACCTAAAGCAACCTTCCATAATAAAGGAGCAGTCAATATTACAAGCCTGTCACACAATTTCTCTGCAAACAAATTCATTTTCTATAGCTATTTTTTCCTCCTGTTTCATTAATCCCATTAGTTGGATTTCCATGTCTGAAACACAGCATCCAACACCAACTTAACGGGGTGGGTGGGGGTGGGGGATAGCTGCTTCTAAAGAAGGAATAAAAGGAGAAAGGTTTGTTTGAGAATCTTAGTGCTATACCAAGCTGTGCTCATTAACAGTATTTCGGGGGGGGGGGGAGAGGGGGAAATAGAGGTAACCACTGCTATTACTGTTCCTGCACCCTCATCTCTGTGAACAAGATCCTCCCAAGATGCCACATTACAAAACCTGCATTCATACCAGCCAAATCTGTACAAAGCACTAACCACTGTCATACAATCCCCCCCCCCTTTTTTCATGTTCCAACATAGGCTAAACCAGTGCAGTTGCCTGAACGTAAGTGCAGCAGAACATAAAAACACAGGACAGGCAAGGAGGGCAGAAGACAAGAGCTGTGATGAGCGAGGAGGAGGACAAGAGGACAAGAAAAACAAAACAAAATTAGACCAATGTATGTGCATAAGGCACCTGCTGGCTTGTTTCAGCTGAACGGCTTAAGGAGGTTCTGTGGCGGCGGCGGCAGCACCAGCAGCAGCTCCCTGCAGTCTTTGAATGAATCTCTCTCTCTCTCTCTCTCTCTCTCTCTCTCTCTCTCTCTCTCTCTCTCTCCCCCTTTCCTCTTCAGCTGCTTGGCAGCAGGTAGGAAACCTCTCACAACACCTTCTTGTTCCCATTAATATTTTGTGAGAAGAGAGTGCAGCCTTGAGACCCCATTCACCTCTTTGAATCACCTCCGGACAGTCTTCCCCTCCATCCCATCCCCAAATCCAAACAACTCCGCTTCTGTCTTGGTGGTGTATTAATTTCTTTTCTTTCTTTTTTCTTTTTAATCAATTCAATTGCGGAGAGATGGATCAAATCAGCTTTTGCTCGCGCTCTTATTCTTCTCACGTGTACATTCAGTCTCACGCTCTGTACCACCCTCTCTAGCCTTCATTTCTTATCAGGCACAGGATTGCTATCCAAAGAAATGTAATATTCCAAACGAGGTCAGGGAAAACTGAATGGAAGTGTGCACCAAGCAGTTAAAGGGATAGCAGGGGAGGACCCACAGAGAAAGGCAACACGCACACTTTTAAGCCTCGAACCCTATAACGAAGCTCTTCTAGATGCAGACAGCATTTTCAGGAATCACAGACACCTTGGGAGGGTTATAACGATTACCTGATGCAGAAGAAATTGATGGCTACTAAGCAACGCGAAGGGAAGAAGCGTTAACATACCCCACATACTCACAAGACAAGTTGGGGGGGGGGGGTTGCACACAGCAAAATACATCTGCTCTCAATATTCCACACTATCAAATAAGTGTGTGTGTGTGTGTGTGTGTGTGTGTGTGTGAGAGAGAGAGAGAGAGAGAGAGAAGCACTTCTTAGGATTTGCTTGCTTGACTGGCTGCACTTTCCTATCCACTTGAGTGAAGTACTATTGGTGCTTACAGGTGGGAAGCTGTAATATATTCTGCAGGACTATGATAGGCATATGAAAACAGAGATCTTTCTACATGACTAAAAGTGTATATACGATCTAGCGCTGGCACTAACCACTCATGTGTTAAAATGGCCACCAGCCATTTCAAGTAGTAGCAGAAACCATTAGTACACAGTACCCCTCCTTTCCATAATCTGACACAGGTCAAACAGGTGAAGTACAATGTTAAGTACAAAAAAAGACAGAAAGACAGGGGAGGCAGGGACAAAGAAATGGAGAACAGTTCTGGAATAGACGTACTCAGGAATTTGATCTTTGAAAATCCCAATATGAGCTGACCTCGGGTGCTTCCAGATGGAGGGCTCTTAGCACTAACTATTAGAAAGCACTTTGCAGCTATTTCCATGGTAAGAAAAAAGATGGAAGAAACTGTGAGAAAACATAGGACGGTTACAAGCAGAAAACCATGCTGCCTGGGCCTCCTATAACATCCCATGAATCAGGTAAGGCAATCAAAACCTCATCTGGAAACACCCCTGATCCACATCTCCCAGACTAATGTGTGATTTAAAACTTAGCAATCTACTGGCATTCACGCTTCTCAAATATTCCAGCACTGTTGTCAATTCAAACAAGTATCAAAATATAATTAAAAAATTAAAAAATCGTGTTTTGAGAGAAAATACATTTTACAAAATATATTTAAAAGCTAATTTTTGTATTGATTTTCTTTAAAAATTGAAAATAGGATGGAACAGTCTTGTGGGTGCACACATGAGAAATTTACAGAGATGAGACGTAACTGATTCACCCATCTCTATTCTTAAATATGTATGGAAACTGATTCCACATATACATCTGCAAGGAATTGCTCCCCCTAGAATTTTTTTTTCTATTTTGCCAAGTACTTTAACAGGCGATGTCACACTATGGTAGGATGAGGGCAAGCTGCCTCTTCTGTAAAATGTAGATAAAGTCAAGATCTACGGAGAGTCTGAAAAGTCCCAAGTTCAGCTGCTTTTGATAGGTCAAAATTATTTGTCCTGGGGATTAAGCCAATTTTAGAGAAAGATGACCTGACCACTATTACACATGTCTTGGTAATCTGCAGGCCTGCTGATTGTAATATACTTTACATAGGGGTACATTACAAGGCTGTTTTCAATCTACAGTTGGTTCAGAATGTGAACCAATGGAAGTAACAGTGAGCATATTACACCTGTGTTAGAAGGTCCTAATCAGCTGACGAGCATAATTTAAAATGCTGGCATTGACACAAACCTATGCATATTTATTTGGAAGCAAGCCCAACCGGGTTCAATCAGGAAAGTGTGCAGAGGATTTCAATCTTAAAGCCCTAAATATTTTGGGTTCACTGTATCTCGCAGAATCCTTCCTCCGACTTGGGTCTCCTTCTGTGTGCCAAAATCATTAGTTGGGGCCTGCTTTGAATACTGATGAATAAAATTAATACCTTTTTGTACCACACACAAAATATGTATAAGAATAATGTACAAGAATCAATGAATGGATGTATAACAAGGGTGGGAAAACTTCCTCTCTCCCAAGAGTCACATTCCCTGCAATGGGCAGAGCAGGAACCCAAAGTGGCAAGGGCCCAGAGACACCATACACCCACTCTTTTTCTTACAAACACACTCACACCTCTCTCTCACACCCTTAACCTGTCTCAGTCTCTTTCTCTCTCCCCTTCCCTTCTCAGCTGCCTCCCCTCTTTACCCCCAGCACCCCAGCCATGTGGATTTGAAAAAAAGCTCCCACTAACGCCAATGGGAGTATTTTTTTCAAAGCCTTATTTTGTTGT
The DNA here is from genome assembly GCA_029215795.1 of Anniella stebbinsi. NCBI lineage: Eukaryota > Metazoa > Chordata > Lepidosauria > Squamata > Anniellidae > Anniella > Anniella stebbinsi. The sequence continues at coordinate 43,847,686 of JARDYH010000007.1, read as the reverse complement.
ACTGGCAACATTTTTAGATATTAATTTTGTATTAGAGAAATCACTGAAATATACCAATGTTCATATGCTTTTGAACTATTTTCCTGTGCTCTGAGACTGATCAGACAACCTACAAAAATGGATACTGTGAGCACTTACAATGTCAAAAACACTGATATTTCAAAACTGGAAGACCAAGTCCACACCACTGATTCCTCAATGGTTTGCAGACCTTACAGCCCTTTCTATATATGAGTGTGCAGATTACTACAGACAGTAGTTTCCAGAAACATATTTAACTGAGTGACTTGCCAAGTAGGGTTGTTGTTGTTTTTTATTTAATCCTAAACATGGGGCAGGGGTACAATTTCCATTGGGACTATTGGATTTGGGCAGGGGGATAAAGAGAATCTCAGAGAAAGTTATCCCTGCACTGCAATTAGCAATTGCAGGAGGGAGCTACCATTGGCATCAATGGGAGCTTTTTTTCTATTGTGTCTTTCAGTGGGGAGAGCAAAAGTTGGGTGGGGAGTTGTGGCTGGAGAAGAAGGGGTTAAACCTCCTCTTCCTCAAAGGAGTTATTTACGGACAAATAAGAATATCTGTCTGGGGTTTAAAAATGTGTGAGAAGGACAAGAATGCACAACTTGTTGCAGACCACACTTGAGACAGAAGACAAGGGCAATCTTTAAACAGGAACTTTACCTACTAATAAAAAGGATCTTTTTCTTACAACCAAAGCAGGCAAAAGTGAAACCAAAACTAGCACCCTAGCTCCCTACTTGCATTAACCATTTAGTGCCTTTGCAACGAGTTATTTTCCTCTCCATACAGTGAATTTGAACTAATGTCTGCTGATTAATCCAACACAACCGAGGTCCTCTCTACAAGAATTCGGTTTGACGCCTGGTTGGCCGATTATGCGCATCTTCTCGCAATCGCTTCTACGCCTAATCCCTATACATGGGAGGCTGTGAAGCGCATTACCGGTTGTATGAAACGCACTTTAAAGGTGTTTAAATGCGGAGAATCACTTGTTTGCATGGTCATAAGGCGCTTTCACTCCCGCGGTAAATTAAAACTCACTATTTAACGCGCATTCGATAATGCGCATAATCGGACAGAAAAAGCGCCTCAACCCCCGATTTGCACTCCATTCATCAGACAGAAAAGGCGCCTCAACCCCCGATTTGCAATCCATTCATGTGGAGGTAAAATCGGTAATGCGCTTTGAAAGAGCTTTAAATCGCTCTTGTAGAGGCACCCCGAGGCGCCATTTTATACAATCACTGTACTGGGAGGCTGGCATGGAGCCAGCAGCAGTGTTGGGCTAACCATTCATTCAACTAATCTCTCTACCATGATGCTCAGTGAGTTTCTTGTCTCAGGTAGCAAATTGGGGGGGGGGGGACAGCAAAATGAACATACTCCGCACCCCACCTGTCTAAACTCCCACTGCTGCCACTTGGGTTCAAATTAGGCGGGCAAGCACAATGATATGTAATACATTATCCTTTCAATGCACAAAAATGGCCATGCTTGCTTTTAAATGCTGCCATGATTATATCCACATCTATCTACCTCTATATAGTACCTTAAGTTTTAATAGCATTCAAAAATAAATCTGCATACCATTCCCATGCTTCACATTGGAGTGACGGAATCATCCATCTACCCAACCAGATATGGCTGTCAGCCAACTGTGGGGTTTTTTATCCATAAGCTTTGCACACATTGTAGGGTACCAATTCTATTCTAGCAAACCAGAACAAAAAATAATAATGCGGAAATGAAGTTATATTATACAGCATGTGAGAAAAGCTGGAATGGCATAATTCCAGCCTGCAATTCCAACCTAGCAGGAGAAGGTATATCCTTGAAAAGTGAAATCTAAATATAATAAATAAATGAGATTAAGCTCCTACTTGACTAACCATATAACATTTGAAATGGAAGACACAAGATTCAGGTACGAAATATGAGAAAACTAAAGTTCTAGAGATATTAGAGATTCTATATTTGAAACTAAGAGAACAGAACAAAAAAATGAGAAAACACATTTCAAATAATGTAAACTATGTTTTCATCTGATTTAGACTTGGAGACATTAACTTTCTACCTTGAGAAATAAAAAAGTTAAGTAAGCAAGAATCCTAATGCCAAGTATGATCTTTCCCCCCACCCAGGTTTTTGTAAGGCTAACAGTGAGCAAGTTGTGATGCAAGCCCTTCTTCCCATCCTCAACAGAAATAGATGCACCGCAGGCAAACATGTAGCTTTCCAAATCCAGATCACCTCTGCTGTGCACAGGCAACTTTGATAAATGCTTTCTGACATCCTGGGCAGTTGAAGCAGACAGTAACAGGACAACAAGCTTAATGCTAAAATCGGCTTAAAACAAACCTCCTTCTTTGACTTCTAAGCAGTGAACCTAGATTCCTCCCCACCAAAAAATGTATATCTTAAATACATACAATGAGGCAAAGAACTGAAAACTCTTACTGCTGAGAACATGCTAGTGTCTGAAAGCAGAGGACATGTTAGTGTCTTTAAGTATACCACCATTTTACGGAGGATTCACAAATCCTAACAAATGTGCAGAACCAGGGATGCAGTATATCAGGCACAGCCACACGGGAGCCAAATCCAGCCCTCCAGGATTCCCAAGACAGCCATGCCCCCTTCTCTTGGCCCCACTGCCTTTCCATCAACTATGATTGCTTGGTGGTTTCCTGGCTTCTGTGCCATTTTTCCCATTCTAAAATATTGATATGCTTCTCCTGAGGCATAGTTTCTATCAGTAAAACCTTTAAACTCGAATAAGTTGATTTTTTGGTATATTGGGGGACACCTCTTTTGTCATTGGGACTGCCCCCTTTGCCTTCAACCCCATCCCCACACACACACTACTGGAATGCGGCTCCTGAAAGCTTCTGCAAAATGGAATTCGGCCCTTGGGGTGAAAGAGATTCTGTTACCCAATTTACGCATTTTGGTTCTATTGAGGGCATATTTTAAGAAGGTTTTCATGTCTCTTAAGTCACAACTTTTGGACAGACATGCAAACGCCTAATTATTTGAATAGTCCTCATTATTAGAAGTTTTATCTGAACAGACACAGTGGATTCTTGAATCCTGAAACTGTCTTTGTTTTAAATCCAGAATTATTCAGCCATCTTTGGAGGAGGGACCATATATTGGTGACAAAGTGTTTGTTTTGCAGGCAGAAGGTCCAAGTTCAATCCTTGGCATTTCTAGATAAAAAGCTCAGATAGCAGGTGCCATGAAAGACCTAAGATCCTGGAGAGTTGCTGCCAGTCACAGAAAACAATACTGGGCTAAATCGACAAATAATATAAGACAGCTTCTTTGTTCCTTTTTTTCATCCCAAAGATTACCAAGAACAAATAAAATCACTGGTAGAGTTCACACATAACATTAAACCATGTCATAAAAGAACATGGTGCAGCAAGCCTCAGGCTTGCAATTTTCCCGACTCCCCTCTCCATCTCCAGCACAGCCAAAAGGAGCTTGGAAGCTTCCACACCATGCTGCCTAAGGATGATGGGAGTTGTAGTCCAATACATTTGGAGGCCACCAAGTTGGGGAAGGCTATCCAAACCCTAAACTGTGGGTAAGTGTAACTATGGTTAGTGGAAACAAGTCAACTTTATAAACCACAGTTTTAAACCAGTTTGTTTCTTCTAACCATAGCTGAGATTAACCTGAGTTTGTTGCGTTCAAACAACACAATAAACTGCAGTTAATCAGCACAGGAAACAAAAGTTTCCAAATTCCTTCCTGCAGCTGCACTGGAGCTGTAGGAGGGGTCTGTGAGCCTAGGTAGGTCCTTATACATGCGAACCATATAACAATATTGTCCTATTGTATAAAAAAAAATTCAATTTTTTCTCCTCAATTTTAAAGTGTTATTTATTACATGCTGCACTTCAACTGAAATTGTCCTACATATGTTTTGTAAGAAAAATAGCTTTGCTTGACCATTTTGTGCTCAGATACAATACAAATTAGTTCAGGCTTGCAAGTGTAAGATAAGCACAGCAAAGAAGCAGAATGAGTTAATGGTGCTAAAATGAGTTAAGAGGGATTCAATAAATGTTTTTGAACGGAGTAGCAAAATGTATTTCTTAAGAAAATGAATGAACTGAGTCACTAAAATCCCCAATGCACAAATAATTTTTTTAAATCATAAATGGGAATAATCTTGGCAAAATTAGACTTAAGAAAAAGGCATTAAACACACCAGTAACTACGTGTGTCCTACTTGCTTTATCAAAACATTATTTCTCAATTGACAAGTGAGACTGGTGCCATATTGCAATGATGCAGAGCTGTAACATCCTTGCTAGCTGAGCAGTTCAGATCATTCTGAATCATTGTTTTCAACACCATCATAGCAGAGTGGGCGTTCAGCATAAAAACTTAACAAAAAAGTGGTACAAACATTCAGAAGAAAAAGGGACTGCAAACAATTAATAGACAGTCAATTAATCTTTGTTAACATAGTTACAGTTATAAGAGAGATCTTTTAAGGAAGAGATTCCCCAAATGGTAAAAGCAGTGTTTATTCATTAGCCCTCCAAGACAACCTTTTTTTTTCCAAATGCCATCAAAAATTCATAATTATTTACTTGAATGGGTACCATTGAGATAAGCCTTTTAGAGAATGATACTACCAGATGTACAGATTTCTTTACATGGTGAGATTCTGCACAACTGGTAACTGGAAAACAAGCCCACAAAAATTACTAGCCTGCAAAATATTTTACTCACCTGCTAAGAGCTAGGTATCAGTGTTGGTCATGTAGAAAAGGGCTTTTCTTCTTCAATGGGTAGTGTGGAAACTAAGTAGGATGGCAGAGGAGGAACCAAGCAAGCCATCTTTCCTCCCCTCGCTCAGCCTACATAGAATTTTATACATCACCTACTCAAATTCCTGGTCACCCACGGCTACCAGATGAGCTACTATTCTAGGAGGCAATGACAATTCCATTTCAGGCCACAAGAAGATGGGCTACAAGTTAGTAAGAAAGCATTAGACAGAAGCTGCTATCTGTCACTGAGTTCTTTAAGTAGGCTTTGTGAATATGTACCTATATAATTCTCACCTCTGCAAGTAAACTTCTCAGCAAATAAATAATGATACTCTATGTATGGTTAGAGCTTTTCTGCAGACTTTAGGTTGCTTAAAAACACATAACAATTAAGCATCAAAATCGCTCCACCAGTAGAATTAATGAGCATCCAACTATCTTATGGCCGTTATCTCTCTCTCTCTCTCTCTCTCTCTCTCACACACACACACACACATAGGCTTGTATCTATTCCAGGGTAAAAAATCAATTACTTATTTTATAACTTTGCCTTTGTTTAATATTATCCCATAAATCATGATAATCACAGTGCATGTCACCCAAACCACTAATCCTCTCTAATTTTCTAATCTTCAAATAATTCTAGTTGATCTTTCCTTCATATTTATATGTGTTCTTTCCAACTTTTCCCATTAACCAGCTACTTTTGCTCAAAAGCTACTGTAGGGTAACACAATATGCTGACTAATATCACAAAGTAGTGAGCAAACTTTTTAATTCTCCTGTACTCTTCTTCATGTTGCATAAAGCAACACAGGGGGGTAGAGGAGTGTTGGAGAAAAAGCTGGGCATGATGTTGAAGCCCCAAACTCTGCAGTTTGCAACACTCTTAAAATAGAGTGCACGAGATGTTGGGTAGATTTAATTAGCTTTGCCACTTGTAAGAGTGCTGGTAAAATGACACTAGCGAAAGGTATAGATGATTCCAAATGCATCAGTTGAAAAACTGGATCCTTAATCAGCTCCAGCGGCTGCCAAATCTCAAAGCCTTGGGACTTCGCCATGCACAGTAATTGTTCCATATACAGCCCCATTTTTTCAGCTAGGGATAAGGAGATTTGGTTGAGAATAAGGGGATTCAGAGAAAATGTAGGTGTGACTTCCAACAATGCTGATGAGAGTCCACATAGCCTAATAGGATAAGGCTCCCCTGCTGCAGGCTTGACCAGTGCCACCATAGTAGAAACGTCAGATTCTTTCCGTACCTACAAAGAAGATACCGCTGCAGCAGATGCCTGCAGTTGCTGGACTGGCTGCACAGAGGTAACAGATGAAACAGATGATGCTGGAACTGAATGCAGCACCAAGTATACACTGCTTAGTACGAAGTGACTCGCCACACTAGTAGCTACCAAGATCATAGATAGTTCAAAGGTCATTGTCAGTACCAAGGCCATCAATAGCTGTGCTGCTGTCAGTACTAACATCATCAGTACCAAGGATGTGGATGGTGCAGCTTGTGTAGAGACCAATGACAAGATAGACAGTGCTGGCTGTGTAAAAACAAATGATGTAGGTAGTACTATTGGGTAGGTAATGCTGTGAGAAATGTGGTCACCTCCAGAGCAGCCCATGAAACTGAAAAGCCCTCTTCAGGTGGTCTAGATATAGTGGAAGCGTCTTTATGGTGACAGGCCCAAAACAGAACAATCAATGGCCCCACCATAAGACGGAGAATGAGAGTAAAGATGATGAACCAGCTCTCTCCAAACCTTGTCCCAACAATGTCTATCAGAGTATAAGTAGACAGAACTCCTGGCGTAACAAGATTCCAGGGGATCTCCATCAAGACCATTCCCCAGATGACTGAAACAAACATCGTTCATGATATAGCATGAGTTCTGAACAATTTCTCCCTCCAATGCATTGCCAATAATCTGGACTTCAGGCAAAGAGAGAGGATCTAGTACTTGGCATATCAAATCTAGTACTGGTATCAGAAATGAAAGCAGTGATGAGATGGGGAAGGGGGTTCATTAATTCCATCGCCAATTGCACTGTTAATACTGATGCCATGCTTCCCTCTGTGTACTGATTTTGCCTCCTTCTCCTGTGATTCTGAAGTAAGGAATGCTTAGCCTTATCTTTCTTCATTTTGTCAAAACCCATTGCCCTCCCTGGTGTAAGAAACGCTAGAGGTCAGCCACGTTATCCTGAACTTTAATGCTCACTTTGAACTCAGTATCAGAGTCAGTGTTGAAACTGATAACAATAATGTTGGGATCAGGTTTGGTATCAAGCCACAGACACAATGGCTGCATTCGAACAACACATTAGTCAATGGTGGGTTGAATAGCCAACTCACAGTTGGTTATTTTGTAGGTACTCCCCACACAACATATTCCTACACAACTGTGGGTGGTTGGGGCTGGCGTTGAGTGGACTAATAGTCAACCCGGCATTTGACTGACACAGCCCCCGCCCCTCTCCCCTCCTCCCTCAGTCCTCCCGGTGCTATCCCAGCAGCCTCTGCAAGTTGCACAAGTTGTAGCAGAGTGGGAGCCGCTTTGGTCGCTCTTGCCGCCTGCCTCTATGGGCTTGTTTTAACCCACTCACCACACACCATTAACACACTCACCCCTCCACACAACACTTTAAACAACTGGCTTCAAGCTAAACAACTTGCAAGCCAGTTGTCTCTCTCAGTTGCTTATTTGGGCGGAATAGCATACCGTCAGTAGTTTTTGAGCGGCGTGTTACCCTCCACACAACACAATAAGCAACACATCTGACGGTTGTTTCCCTACCCCTCCGTTGCTTAATGTGAGGTCCAAATTCAGCCAATCAGTACCAAGGGAACTGTCAGCTCTACAATAGGCAGGTTTGAGCTTGTTCTAGAGGTAAAGACTCCAGAGATTGGGGCCAGCAAGGACATAGCTGGTGCCAATGACGAATAGATACTAGGGTTTGCTGACGTTTGCCAGTTCTGGATTTCTACTCACTATCGCTATCTGGAGTGTCTGCTCCCAGAGAAGCACCCTCAAACTCGAAAAATGATTTCTGTTTTCCTGCTTGGTGAGACTCTGACAAATGCAGGGAAGAGTCAACTATGAGCCTATCTACACTACTGCTTTAAAACAGTTTATAACAGTTTTAAACCAGTTAATAACCATTATTGACCCGTTTAAAACTGTTATAAACCATTTTAAAGCAGTAGTGTAGATAGGCTCTGTAATAACTTTCTCCCAAGAAGAATGTGCATCTGCAGAAGGCAACTTGCTCCTCAGTTGGGACACTTTTGGAAACAGACCTTCAAGGCCATAAACCCTAAGGGGAAAATGAGGCACTTGAAAGCACAGACAATGAGAACAATTCAAGCACAAAAATGAGACAGGAAGGCAAAAAAAAAAGGAAGAACAGAAACAAAACTAAAAAGGTCAGAAGATGAAAATTCAGCGCAATCTCCTCAGCAAGTAAAGAGACAAACCCAATGAGCAAAGAAATGGAGAACCTTCCTAACAATGCTTCTGCTACAGCAGTAAGAATGGAACTAAGTGGGAAAGGCAGGAGCTATGCCCTTTGATCATGAGGAGTAAGGACAGGAGCAGGCTTCTGCCAAAAATTCTAGAATGTTCCAAAGAAGACTCTCAGAAGACATGAAACCTGTGTGCCATGCACAGGAACCGTGATGAAGAATCGCATACCTCACACTGCAAACACACAGAAATCAAACCACATACCCTGCTCCTGCTTTCCACACCACGTTTGGTCACTCTTCCCTCCCCATCACACCCAGTTGGGTTCCCCCGTTGGCCCAGAAACATTCTGGGGAAAGGAAGATGTTGGACTGCTGGAATCTCAGTTGGTGTTTATCTTCACAGCAAACCCAGCCACCATTAATGTTGAAAAAAGCAATTGCAAATTGAAAGGGGAGAAGAGCTTCACAGATGCTGTGCTAGGGAAACCCAGACTATGCTTGGTACATGACAGATTTCCCAGCAGGTTGAAAGCTGCTGGGACAAGGAAACAATAATGGCTGTTCTAGATTTTGTTTGTAAACAGGAATACAGTCATTATAGTTTTGCTGCCCCAGTAGTCCTCTGTTTAAAACAAACAGTATAATCAAACAAAAAAAACCAAATTGTCTATTAAAACAAGAGACTTCATATAATATATCACTACTCATCAGACATTGGTCTAGATTTTTTTTAAAGACACCCTATTCAATGCCTGCAAATAAGGGGGTAAGGAGCATAAAATTAATAGATAACAAAAGAAACAAAGGGTTGACTCTAATGTTAGTCCTACTTAGAATAAACCCATTAAAATGAATGGGACTGAAGTTGATCCATTCATTTTAATGGATCTACCCTAAGTAGAACATTGAACACAACCCAAATGCATGAACGAATCATGGTCCATGCTTTCAAGAGTTCTACTGACCTTAGCTGAAAATGTATACATTACAGTTTGGAAGTTGTCTTACTTTTTATATTTTAAATAAATACTTTAGTGTTTCTTGTTTGTTTGTTTGTTTGTTTAAACTAAAAACACTATATATTGAATCTAAAAACGCACTGTATATTGAATGCAAAATAGCAATACTATTACCAAGCACATCCTCTAGAGGGGGTGAGGCATGAAGACTGAGGCTTTTCATATGACAGGATCAGAAGAAAGTGTTTCGACTAATTATCCAGGACAAACTCAATTGTCAGACACCTTTGATTCATTAGGCTCCCTAGTCAGATACAGTGTAATTACTGGTGCAAGAGCTGTAATTACAGAAGTGCTTAAGAGACAAATATTAGCTCCTCAAAGGCTAGAACTTTGATGATGCCTGTACACTGATATCCCTAAAACTGGTGACCACGTGCAGTTTCACCAACTAATTTATTAACAACGCTATGAAACTTTATATAGATTCAATGAGTTTTTGTCACTAGTCATCAGGAATTAAAAAGGTTAATACTACAATATATATAGACACACACATATTATTATTCCAGAATGTTCAGTACGCTCTGTAAAATATTCCAGTCTAAAAGAGAGATGAAACTGCTTTAGGCATGACTATAACTGTCAGCAGCTTTTAATTGCATTGTCCTAAAAGGCTTGCAATGCCTATCTCTTGTTGTCCCATGGAGGACTCCCCATTAACCATCCTATAATTCATACCTAAAGCATGCAGTAGTTTGATTGGGACTATCACCTTGCTATCTGGACACTGTTCAAATACCTTTCAAGTCTCCCATTGCAAAATAGTACTGCAGTTTTAAACTTTTAAAAGTTCTATATAATGGTTTATCATGGTATATAAGACGGTTTTAATTGTTGTGAATTGCCCAAAGATATTTGGCAGTAGAGAAAGGTAACAAAGAAACATAAATAAAGTAAAATGAGGCATTGCAGAACCTTCTGCCCACTCCATCCCCAGTCCTGCCAGGTCGCTCTACCACCACTACTCTGTATACCATACCAGGAAGTCCTACTAGTCATAGCAGGTGAGGAAAGGAAAGGAAGGGGTGATTCATCCCCTGCTGCATCAAGAAAAAAGGACCATTAGGAATGAATTACACTCTGTATGCATGTGTGTGTAACATCTAGTTTAGTTCTCAGAATAGTGGTTTAGAAACTCCCATCATCCCTGACAACTGGACATACTGTCTGGGGCTGATAGGAGCTGGAGTCCAACAACATGTGGTAGGCCACGGATTGCCCAGCTCTGCTTTAGAATATGATAGTCCATTCATGAAGATAAGTCCACAAAAGTTACCAGAACACTTGCCTGGATATTTTTGTATCCCACTTTTCAACTACAGTCCTCAAAGTGAGTCACAACTTTTATGGACGTACATTAGCTACACCATACTTAAAAGAACAAAATAAAAACAAACAGCTCTGCTCAAGCAGGCGCTAGCATCTGATGTCCTTTATTCCCAGGGCAGTTGATGTTAGATGGCTCTGTCACAGGGGAGGGAACCGTCCAGCTGCAACAGAAGCAGGTGCCTCGTGCTGTCTTCACCTCTTCCCCTTCTTCCCTGAATTACTTACTGCAGGGCAGTCGATGCTTGTAGGTGTTAACATAAACATCTATGTTAGTAATTTGCTGCCTGAAAATTAAAGAGAATTAACTCTTGGAAAGCTTCATTGCCTTTGCCAGGAGGTGGTCAACAGAAGCAACCAGGCAAGCAACTATTAACAAGGCACTTTGTAGACAAATGTCAGTTTCAACTAAAGAATTTGTCTTTGGCCAATTTAACATAAATGCAAGCTTTCAGTTTTTCCTGGGTGTTCCTGGGGAAGGGAAGGGAAGTATAAAATTGCATCTCTGAAGAAAAATTCCACTGAGGTAGATGTTTGTTGGTTTTGCTGCAGCAGACTCCAGCCGCATTCAGGCTGGACAGTAAGCTCCACAGAATCCTGACTTACTATGAACAAACTGCATGCTAGTACATACAGCCCTTTCAGTCTAGCTTTTTTTCCGAACTAGGCTTCCTGGTTTACTGCTCCCAAATAAGCCAGGATTTACAAACCAAGAACAAACCTTGGTTTTCAATCCTGGCTTGTAAAGGCACATCACCACCCAGGATTCTGGGATTAGATAACACACAAAACAAAGAATTTATTTATTTATTATTTCATTTATATCCCACCTTTTTTCCTCCAAGGAACCCAAGGCAGCGTACATAATCCTTCCCCTCTCTATTTTATCCTCACAACTACCCTGTGAGGTAGGCTAGGCTGAGAGCCTATGACTGGCCCAAAGTCACCCAGTGGGTTTCCATGGCCGCGTAGGGACTAGAACCCAGATCTCCCAATTCCCAGTCCAAAGCTTTAGCCACTACACCACACTGGTTTGTTTAGGCCCCTCATGCTACTTGGAGGAGATAAGCAGGAGTAAACTGGCAGATAGCTTGTTCAAACTAAACTACAGTTCTCCAAAATCCTGGCTTACCATTCTATGCAAAGGTGGCCTAAGAGTTTTGTGGCGCTTTAGGGATTAATAAATTTATTATAGTATCAGATGCATGAAGTATTGTTCTCAACTGGTAAGTGGATGTATATGTTTGTACACATGCGCATATGTATAATACACACACAATATATTTTTTTCTCTATATCCATGTATATTATCTGGAACTGCAGAGCTGAAGGACAGCACACACTGCTGGGATCATCCACTGTTCAGAGGAGCTCGGATGAGTAGGAGGCAGCACCCCCTGCCTCCCAGAAAGAACATCCCAAGTCTTACTTGTGAGCTTTCCATACACAGCTTATTGGCCAGTGTGTAAACAGAATGTTGGACTAGATGGACTCTTGGTCTGATTCAGCATGGCTCTTCTTATGTTCTTATCCTAGCAATGGGGAGACCAAACCTGGTAGCATACATCGGCTAAAGAAGGAATAGCTGCAGGGAACTTACTTTGCCCTTCCCTGCCAGAAGATACATGTCTAAGAATTATTTAACTACAGTGATCTTCACTGTTTTTCAAGCAAGGGCCCCTTTGGCTCTAGGCACTGCCACCAAGCTAACTTGGGAACCTCCCTCATGCCATGGAGGGTGGCTCTCCTCTTTCCCCACCACCCATAAAACAGTGACACTGGCTCAATTCGGACGACACAATAAACAACTGGTGTGGGGGAAACAATCGTCAGTTGTTTTGACTATTGTGTCATCTGAATGCTGCCATAGTCAACTCAGCGCTGATCCTCATCCACACCACAGTTGATTATTTATTACCATGTTGTGTGGGGAGTGCCCCCCTAGGGTTAGCGTGAGGGTTAGGGTTAGTCAACCCACCATTGACTATCGTGTCATCCGAATTGAGTCACTGTGTACCAGACTTTCCTAGATAAATTTTCATGTTTCTCCTCCCCATCCCTCTCCAAGGCAAGCAAGCCCTTGACCTCCCCTGCCAAAAAGAACTGTCTAAGAACTTCTTAAGAACTAGTACCTGCATTTGCATTTCTCCTTCTCCATCCCAACACTTTTGCCTTTTTGTGTTGTGCCTTTCAGATTATAAGCCTGAGGGTAGGGACTATCTTCTTGTTAATTGTTGTAAGCAACTCTGAGGGCCCTTTTTGGCTGAAGAGCAAGCAAAATGCTTTAAATAAGCATACACACACACACACACACACACACGGGTATAGAGCAAAAATAATTGTAAACACCCATGTGTAGATAGCCCTGCAAATGAGAAGAACAGATGATGCATCTGATGAAGTGACCTCTAGTCCAGGAAAGCCTATGCCACAATAAATTTGTTTGTTTTCAAGGTGTCAAAATACTTTTTGGGTTTGCCTCTTTGAAGTTATCTCAAGATAGGAAAACTGCTCAAGTTGTCTTTCCTTTGTTTTCTAATGCTAAAATCCAAGAATAGCTAATCATTACCAATATTTTTTAAGGGTTTGAGATCAGAGGATTTATCTGGATTCTGAAAAGTATTTTTTTAAATCCATATGCACATGGGCAGGTAAATTTGAAAAATGTGAACTTATCTGCAAAGCTGTTCTGAAAGGCCCGCCGGGTTCACTTTTCGATATGTAAACAGTAGTTACAGGAAAGCCTGAGCAACTTCAGAACTATTGGGGTCGGATGGGGAAGTTTAACACACACTCTCTCTCTTTCTCTGCACAGTCCAACAAAAATCTCCTCTCCAAACATTATATTTGCATTGGCATCATTGGGAGCATTCCTTGAAATGCAATCAGCAGCTTAGAAGAGACCATTTTTGTTGGGACCATGGTATGGAGCAAAGGAGTTAAAATCCCCTTCACTGCATTCACACAATAAACATCATATCAAGGTAAGGTCTTTGTGTTAGTCAAGCATGAGTGAGTTACATACTGGAATGAATGAAGTTTTATGATCTACATCATGTAGAAAGACATCAAAATGGACCCATTGTGTCAAATTTAAACATTTTAATTTAAATTTGTAAAAATGTTTTTAAATTTTTTAAAAACGGCGGGGGAGGGAAAAAAACTACCTGAGAAAACTAGTGAAAGTCCTAATGTGCTAGCAAGAAGGGCAGAAGCAGAAAAAACAGGCTAGTTTCAAGTCTCCCAATTCACCCTTTTACTGGTTGCTGTCTTTCTAAATTTATATCAAGAAAACTGCCAACACAGTCAACAGCTGCGCTGCTGGTTGAGCATGAAAAATGAATGAGGCTTTTCTATCAAATCACTCACTCTCTTGCAGAGAGAGATAGGGTGGTGAGGAGAGAGAGAGAGAGAGAGAGAGAGAGAGAGAGAGAAAGCAAAGTCATAAATCTGTACCTTGGACACTTCCGTACCAGTCAATGCTGTCAGGAGTTGACAAGATCAAAGTAAAAAATAATAATAATGAGTGGATCAAGTTAATGAAGATTTAGGTTCACGAATGGAGATCTTGCTCAATGTTCTCCTTATTCGCACACTAAATCAAGCATTACTCTATTTACCAAAGATGCATTACCCTCTGTAAGATAAAACAGACTCAAAAACTACCTTCAAGCCAACTACCTTCAAGCCAACTTCTCGTGTAAGCCAACAACAGAACAAAATGAGGAAATCTCACACATTATGTTGCCAATCCAGTTTTTGGAACTCACTTCCCAAATAAGCGTACGAACCCATTACAAATCATTCCAAAAGGATCAACAGTGCCTAAACCAAGTGTGTTAGACATAGCTTAGTAAAACACAAGAGGAAACATTTCTGTGATTTAATATCAATGAAACCAGTTCTCACTAGTATCTTGCGCTTTTTATCAGGATTTGGCACCAAGAGGAGCCGTCTTTCGCTAACACTTGCTATTCCGAATGGTCAATAAATGCAGCATTATTGCTGTCCAAGGGATAGAGTCAGTGTGCTTATACAGCAGCAACTCACTGGATTAAAATTTAATGTACATCATCCCACTAATTTTTTTTTTAAACTGTTTTGGAAAAATGGCATTTCTCATAGGATGAAGACTAGCACTTATTTCAGCACTCATTTCAATAAATGCAAACCATGCAGAATTTTTGTAAAGGAAAGAGAAGCTTGAGTCACATGTGAACTCTGTGTGGATAAGGATAGCTGAGATTTAACCAAGGACAAAAACAAAACAAAACATCATGCCATGCTGCATATGCCATAAGGTACCACAAAGCAGAATATCTATAAGGAAACATTAAACTGGCTTCATATACACAATACCTGCTGTCAGGAGCTGTTGTGTGTCCTGGACTTTTAGGAAATAGCTTATTTTGCTTTATTGGACTTGCTGGGAAGACTATTGAGAAAATGCTAATCCACCTCTCTTGAAGCAATATAAGATGTCTTACTATGAAATACAAATGCCAGAAGTTTAATGATAAAAAATTAATAATTATTAAATGTAAATAAGTAAAACTAGTAATTGTATTAAAGGAAAAGTACACAAAGACACAGGAAGGTTCACAAAGAATTCTGGGTAACTGACATATAAATAGTTTTTAAGATGACCTGGATGGTATCCAAAGAGAAAATGCAGAGTTAAAGCTCTATCTCTGCACCATAGAGTTATTTGAGGAATGAACAGGCTTAAGACTGTATTATTCCAGGTCAAAAATGTACATAAAGATTTTGTTTAGTAATAAATGAGCAAAAAAAATGTGTAAGGTATAGACATCAAAAAGCTTGATATACAGATGTCTAGAAAAATGTAATAGACTTAACGAGCAAAACTTGAGTGAGGAGTTATCTTCTCAAAGGTATAATTTAAAATTGATTGTATCTAGCCTAAGACATGCATGTGTAAAGCCTATTTTATGTTTAACTTTTCAGGAATGTTTAGTAAGATGATTAAGACTGTGAGCCCTAATTTATGGGACAGTATATATTAGCTATGAGGCAATTTCTATACAAAAAGGGTATTGCTGTTTTTAGAATGTGGGAGCTTCTTATTAGAAGCTTACCAGGCCTCAGTACCTTTCAGCAAAAAAGCCTATTCAATATTGAATGGGAAACTTGATATTTAGAATGAAATCTCACCTCTTAAAGTTATTAGGACGAAAAGTTTAAGAACACAAAATGTTTCGGAAATTCTATTCCCTATTAAGCTATTAAAATCTAAGAAGCTTTAGCAAAACTCGGTTATATTTTGATGTGATGCTACAAGTATATTTCTAATTTTAAAAATGGATCCAAAAGATTTTTCCTTTACGAATTCTTGTTAGTACAAAACCAAAATTGAATCCACCTAAAGCAATTTTTGGTGTATGCTTTGTTTGAAGTGTATTGATCAGCTATGGATAGTTAACTGGCAGCCAAAGGCTTCCTAATACTGGAACAAAGGTTTGAAAACACTCAACTAAGACCAAACCCGTAAAAATGGCTTAAACTAAAAGCCTTTGGGTTTGTGTGTGGCTATCTTGTGTAGTAAGCTATTGAACTGCACGATACAGCATCTGTCTAGACAGTTTAGTATCCTCAGGCTCTCAATTGACCCCACCAACCCAAAGTAGCTATTGGATCCTCTTGGACAGGATGTACTATATAAAACTTGCTTGAGCAACAAGGTCTTTCTGAGATCTGGCATGTCCCTGTATTCTTTGGCTTCCCTTTGGTCCTGCCAGCCTGTTTGTCCTTTGATTCCGATTACTGGCTTCTCCATAGCTCCTGGTTCCTGGCCGAGCACACATTGCTCCTTACAGCCAAGTTCTGACACCCGTTTATAAGGCAGCAATATGAATGTGTCGTAGGATCAATTATCACTTCAAAAAGTTCTTTACAAAGAGAGAACTGGCCAGCTTTTTGGTGAGTTGAGATGCAAAGACTGAAAAACTCAGTATGCCAGCAAACACAGAATTACTCCTAATCAGATGTATATTTAGATGTTTTTATCCCTTCAAATTAATGAGCAAGGAAGTCACCATCCTAGAAGCTTGTGCAAGTAGCTTGGTCCGCCTTCCCCAACCTACAACTCCCATTATCCCCAGCCAGCATGGCCATTTATTATGAAATTGGTGCAAGATGATGATACTAGTAGTTTCTTGGCATAGGACTCAGTAAATGTGGGACTAAAATAAATGCAACCATTGATAAAAATTGTTTGTTGTATCAACACAGAGAAGTTTAGGCCTGGGTAAATAAAACATTCTTCAGCAATATAGGTGCCAGATGAGAATTCCAAAGACAGGATGCCACAACTAAGAAGGCCTTCTTCCCACCCTATTGCAAATGGTGGAAGCACCCAGAGGGTAGCCTTTGTGGTTTACATCAGTACTCAGGCAGATGAATACGGGAACAGACATAGTTGCTCCACAAGCAGCTAATGAATTCACTATAAGTATAGGATAATTCAACTCCCAACCCAAATGGGCAATATACCAGAAGAACATTTCAGAAGAAAAAGATGAAGTCCACATCTTCTCCTTCCCAATCCTATGATCCCCCAGAATTTGAGAAAAACAGATACGGATGAGTTCGACAAACCTTAAAGCAATCAAGGTAGCAACAATGCACACCTGGGAGGAACTCCCAGATGGACAGCTCCTAGTGCTACCAATTAAAAGGCATTGTGCTGCAACTTCATCTTTCCCTCCTTTATAGTAGGATTTTTGTAGTAAGAATAGAGACAGAAGAAGAGTAGGAAAAATATGAGACAGTTCAAACAAAAGATCACATTGTCTGGTCAACTACTGCTCCAAATAAAGCTCCATGAATAAGACATGGCATTTCTACAGTAAAAGTCTTCTCTAGAAATACCTTTGCAATAGATTGTACAAAGCAGCATATATATATTGAATTATGACATTCCATGTGATTGTACTGATATTATACAAACATGCTGTTCAACATCTACATGAAACCGTTGGGTGCGGTCATCTGAAGTTCTGGAGTGAGTTGTAATCAGTACGCTGATGACACGCAACTCTATTTCTCCTTTTCATCTTCATCAGATGAGGCTGTGGATGTGCTGAACTGGTGCCTGGCCGCGACAGTGGACTGGATGAGGGCTAATAAACTGAAACTCAATCCAGACAAGACTGAGATGTTGTTAGTGGGTGGTTCTGCTGACCAGATGGAGGGTGTTCAACCTGTTTTGGATGGTGTTACACTCCCCCCTGAAGGTTGAGGCTCAGGTGGCACGGAGTGCCTTCTACCAACTTCAGTTGGTGGCCCAGCTATGCCCCTATCTGGACAGGGATAACCTGGCTTCTGGTAACCTCCAAATTAGATTACTGCAATACACTCTATATGGGGCTGCCTTTGAAGACAGTTCATTTTGCACAGCTTGTGCAAAATGAGGCGACCAGGTTGATAACAGGGACCAGAAGGTTCAAACACTTAAGACTGACTCTGGCCTGCTTGCATTAGCTGCCTGTACGTTTCTGAACCCGATTCAAGGTGCTGGTTCTAACCTATAAAGCTTTACACGGCTCAGGACCACAATACCCGATGGAATGCCTTTCCTGACATGAATCTACCCATGCACTACATTCAACATCTAAGGTCCTTCTCCGGGTGCCTACTCCGAGGGAGGCCCGGAAGATGGCAACAAGGGAGAGGGCCTTCTCTGTGGTGGTCCCCCCCAATTATGGAATGATCTCCCCGATGAGGCCTGCCTGGCGCCAACGTTGCTATCCTTTTGGCACCAGGTTGAAACTTTTATCTTATCCCATGCAATTAGCTATATGTGATGAGCTTCTTTGATCCTGGCTCTGTTTTTATATTTGTTTATAAAGCTGTTTATAGTTGTTTTTAGAGGTATGTTTCTGTATATGTTACATTTTTTGTGGTTTAAAATTTTGTATATTGTTTTGAATTGTTTTAATCTTATGTAAACTGCCCAGAGCGCTTCGGCTATGGGACGGTGTAGAAATGTAATAAATAAAAAATAAAAAATAAAAGGGAAACATATATGTAAACCCCTGTAAACATACATGGGGAATAATAATGTAACAAAAACAAGGACACAAGTACCCCAACAGAAATGATAACAATCCAGCAAGTAGAAAAAATAGAATTAAACCATGAAATTATCCCAGTATCTGACCTGAACTCTTTTTGAAATTTGCATCACAATTAAAGGGGGAAATATGTAAGAGCAATAGGACAATCAAGCCAATGGCTATTCTGAACCTGCGCTTAAGGTACATCAGTTTCCATGATCAACTGTAAACAAAGATGTCCTTCAAATATATCTGACTGAGTCAAATTTCACCAGTCCTATGGATCAAACACCTGTTTACATCTGGAGGGCCTGGGAAGTCCCCATCTGTTGCAATACCACGATAGTAATTAAAAATACAAGCTTAATGCCTTATGCATTTAAACTAACTATGGAATGGGACATTACACTTTAGGGAAGACTATACCTGTACTGATCATTAATCTTGGCTCATTGCTGATGTGGAGCAACTATAAAACTACAACAGAAGACACATGAACATAGTGTAGCAGAACAATTACTTTGTGAAAACCTATTAATCTTGCTCCTGATTACTGAAGAAAAACACATGGATAGAAACAGTCAAAGGGAAGTTGCTTGTAGAGCAGAATGTTCTTATACTCTCCTTTCCCAATTTTTAATTTTTTTTGCAAGGGGAAGAACTGGTAGGAAAGAGCGAGAGCATTGCTGGTTTCTCATAATTGTAAAGTATTATTAAACTGTTGAATAAAATTCTCTATCATGCTAACAGAGCAATCCTATTGTCCTTGGAAGAGCATCCCAGAGACCATAGGAAATGTCATATTCCCCCTTTCGAGGATTTTGATCCTCCTACAACCTTGGGAGGGGAAATCTAAGATTGCATCATTCCCCTTCCCCCACCACACCCTCTCACAGCCACTATAGAAAGTACCACAGCAGCTGCTCTTCCAACCTTGGAAGACCACTGGGAAGGAAGAAAAGAGGAATCCCAGGCAGGAAGGGGAAAGGCTAGGATCCACAGGATCCTACAACCTCTCTATCTGCCATCCCCATCCACTGCCGGTAAGAGATCATATTCACACACTATCAGTTAGATGAGCCTCTGAGCCTATTTAGCTGACTTTTTTGCAGGGAGGGGGAGGAGCGGTAGGCAAAAGCACCTCTGTCATTTCTCCGGCCTTTCTTGGCTCTTGCCAGCAGGTCATAGGATGGATGGAAGGCTAAATATCCAGGAGATGATGAACAAAACCACACCCATTGATTCTGACATAACATAATCCATAAGGAAATAGAAAAGAAAGTGTGTGTTTTATATGAACTTGTCCTTTGCATTGCATAAACCAAACTGCCCAAAACAGAACAGGGATAGCCTGTAGTGTAAACACAGCTTACATGCTATTAAACTCCTGAAGAAATTGAGCTATTCCTTTAAAACCTATTATTGGTCAATGCCATTCACATTAGGTGACAGAAAACACACCTAATTGTTATTTCACATGAACATCCAAAACTTCCATTTTACTTTCCAAAGCAGAGAAGGAAGAAAGTTGGATAACATTTATATTCAAAGTAATGTCCGTTGTTGGCTTCTTTAATTTCTTAACTGAAGGATTTTTTAAAAAAAAATCTCGTTCATTTCCAATTCTGCAACCCAAAGGGACCAAAAATGCAGGACATTGTATGGTATCATTAAAGTTCAGAGATTGCAAGTAGTTCACTTGCTTTGCTTCCCTCTGTTAACCATAGAACCCAGAGCCTATTCATACAACTACCTTAATTGGTCAATACAAACCAAACTCTGACCTCTCACCTGTAGTTAAGTCATCAGAAGCATATCATGGGATGACATGCTCCATTTCCCCAGCTCTTCCCCTCTCATGGGCAAAATCCCACCAGTCTTAATCACAGTTACAGTTTATACTGCCAATGAATGACATTAGTCAAGATTAAACCTAATCAGTTTCAAACTGGATGGGAGCCCTGGCTAATACTGATGCAGGTATATTAGTCATATGGCAGAAGGATGAGAGAATTTGCACTGAAAAGGAGAGGGAACTAAAGATTCTGTGACCAAATCCTTATCTCCTAACCATAGTCTAGTACTTGCTGTTTATGTGAAAAAGCCCAGCCTCTCAAGTTACAGCTGTACCAGCTAATGTCAAGGCAATTGTGTTCATGCTGACACCACACACTACATACACTTTGCTTTATCATGCCATTACAAATACTCCTAATGCTATTTTTGCAGTGCCAAAGGCTAGTATGGACTGATAATAATGTATCACAAAGCTTTCGCAAGACCACCTCACCACAGGCTGTTTTTTTCCTATGGTCATCACATACCAGGATGGTTGTGAAATAGACAGTCAAGGCCAGGGCTAGGGCCAGCCTCCAGTGGGCCATTGGCAACATGATACCAATAGGCTCTCATTTACACACCACCCGAGCTGCCCTATCTCCCAGTACTGCCAGTCAACCCTCTCTCCTTTCTTCCCTCCTTTTTTTTTTACCTGGCAGCAGTGGCGGCAGCTCCTCCTTCTGTTACAGTCCCCTTCCTCCTCCTAGCCCAGCTAGCCCCACTGGCAAAAGTGCAGTGGCAGTCAGCTGGAGAAGCCTGCAGGAAAACGTTTTTAAAAAAACAACGCTGTACTGTTTTTAAAAAGCCATTGGCTTTGAGTAGCAGTGATCTGAACCAGATGTTTGCTGGAGGTTGGGGTGGGAATGAGGGCACAGGAGCTACAAAAAGACATCAGTTTGCAACTAAATAGATCTGCTGATGATTATCAATGAATGAAAACCACTAGTGCGTAATGTGCTTCTTCTCCTTAGCAGCCAGCCATATTTAGTGGCCATATTGCTCTATCCTTGAGGCCTTAGCTTCAATCACTTTTCACAGAGAGAATTGGAAAGTAAACCAAAAAGGTTAAATAACAAGTGCTGTGCAGGCCACGTTTGTCACCACAGGGAGGACTAAACAGTACAGTGGCTATTATTAAGAATTTGTACAATCCTCAGGCTGACAAAGAGACTTTCCAAAGATCAGAACTCATGAGATCATTCTGCAGATTGGGTCTTTTCACAGTGCAATCTTATGCATATCTACTCAGAACTAACTCCCAGTGGGACTTTCTGCCAGGTAAGTGTGGACAGGATAACAGCAGTCTAAAGGAATGTAGTATCCTATACAGATACTATGTGATAATGTAGTCTACCCCAACCTGGTGTCCTCCATATGTCTTGGATTTCAATTCCCATCTTCCCCACAGGACTACAGATCACATCTGTCATGCTGGCTGGTGATGCTGGGAATTGTAGTCCAATACATCTGGAAGGCACCAGATTGGGAAAGGTCTTTCTGATCTTTTCCCAAGATAGCCTGTTCAGGGCATATATGAACCAGCAACTTGGCCAAAATAAGTCTATGTTTAATGAGCCATTATTCTGAATCCTTTCAAAATACTTTCTCATATTGAGTCTTATATATGCGTTACAGCCACTAAAATTAAGAATACATTAAGATGGTAAAATTCAATTATTGTCTTTACTGAAATCTGAGCAAGTATCTATCAGGACTTTAAAACTGTAACATTTTTATTCTGGTTTATTATTTACATTGCTTATATTTTTGTTTTGCTGAATAAATTGCTTTGAAAATTCCTTGCAATATGTATGTATCAACAAACTTTCTAGATTGTTCATTTCTTTTAGGAAACCACACATGATAAAAACTTATGGGCTCCAAGAACTAGGTTAAGAAGGGAGGCAGAGAACAAAAACTATGTAAGAGTAGTGGAATGTTTCCATTCAAAGCTTAGACGGCTGATCTTTCTGTGGATCTCAGTCTTCTATCTTTACCAACAAGAAAAACATTTGCTGCTTGTCCAGAGAGCACTATTCACATAAGATTTCCTTTTCTGCACAGGCTTCACTACAGGTCTGGTTACTTTACTTATCATGGTAAAACCACTGTGGTTAGGGTTCAAACTGTTGCTATACATCTGGGTGGGTCGCATGCAGCTCCTGCTGCCCCCATCCCTGCTGCACCACCAATCCCACCAAAGTGACAGAAAAATATATAATTTTCACGTGCATACACACACGCACACCCAAATTGGTGGTTTGAGTGCTACGGAATGCTACAAGGGTAAGATTTAGCTGTAGTACTATGGAGAGGTTTTGCTGCCACTAGGAGAGGGTCTGCCCCACATATTGGGCAGCACCCCACACAGTGCAGCCGGGGGGTGGGGGAAGCTGAAAATGGACCCTGAACTTCTCACAGTTGCTCACCACTGCTATATATGGAAGAGTGGCTATTATAATTCAAGTGGTAGCTAGTGGCTCTGATTTCGGTGATGCTGTGAGTCCATTTTCGGTTTCAATTAGAACCAGCCAGAACTCTAAGGAGCTATCCCAGGTGTTGAACCCATTTGGGGGATAGGGTTCTGGAAGTTGCATAGCTCCTTTAGAGTTCTGGCTGGTTTTGACTGAAACCCAGAATGGATTCACAGTGCCACCAAAGTCGGAGCCACCAGCCACCGGATAAACCCCCCATGTGGCCTATGGATCTGATTCATTTCTTGAATGCTATGGGGGATTTGTCAATTGAGAGCAATAGTTACTATATTGATAGCTGACTTCATCTATGACAGAAAGCTGAGCTTCACTGTTGCTTCACCCTTCTCACTATCTGTTCAGCAAATAGCCCTTGGTTTACAAAGGAACCAAAACTGCCTGAAGGTGGCAGGGTGTACAACTTAAATGCAATTAATGGAACATTCTCACTGAATGTGACGAAGTACACCACAAAGTCCATTTGAAGATCTATGAGGTTGCAGCAACAGTGGCCCTGCATCAGCAGAATGCTCCCCTAATGTCTTAAACTACATCATTAGCCACTTGTGTGATTTAAAAGCACTACTCTGAAAGATTTTCTATGACAAACAAAAGCCCCACCCAATTTAAAAAGTCTGAGGGCACTTTCTTTATTGCACAGAACAACCCCAAATTATGCAAACAAAGGTTCCTTTCCAATTTCCTAGCAATTAAAATAAATGAGTTAGGTGGCTGGAAACAAAAGCGATGTACACCATGTGAACCATACAAATTCTAAATTCAATGTAGATAAGACCTCAATCACATTGTTATATTGTTTCCCGTTCCTTTGTTTCTTTTTCAAGCATACAGCAGTTCGATACCCACATCCACAATCCATTTCCAATGAAGTTGTGCTTCTATAAGAAATTATCTTTGGTGAGGCTTAATTAAGTGAGGAATAATTTCTATTATATTGCCTATTTCATATAAAATGTATTCCATTCTTGTTTCCGTCTGTGTGTCAGAAAATCTTTCCTATCATTCCAGCTACACTCTTCATTATCACATATCCCCAACAGCTTCAAACGGAAAGCATTTGGAGAAAAGAAAAGGGTTTATTTTTCCAATCTGCAAATCACAACCATAGCCACAGGAGGTTTTGGGGTTTTTTTTTTGCCATAGGCCATATCCCCTGCCAAGTTCTGCATGTTCCTGTCAGTGTGTCTAAGACTGATAAAGTTGCCTGGGAGATGTTATTTATAATACTGCTAATGGGGCTCATCCTTAAGCACTGGACACCTCTTTCAGATCATTAGCCCAGGCAGTAATTTCCATAGACAAATACTGCAAAGAAATCTGGAGTCTAAAAAATAGATGCTGTTGCTTTGTAGTTTATATATCAGGGAAGAGAGAGTGAGAGAAGAAAATTCCCAATATTCCCTTTGTCATACTCCACAATAGTACATATAGGGTGAAAATATATATAACAGAAACACTTTGTATTATCTTTGTGAAATCATGGAAGACGGGTAAAGTGCCAGATGACTGAAGGAGGGAGAGCTAATGTTGTCACTATCTTCAAAAAGGGCAAAAAGGAGGAACCTGGAAACTACAGACCTGTAGTTACAGACATTCTGATCAGCAAACTAGCTAAAAGTGGGCTACACGGAACAACTATTAGGTGGATCCACAGTTGGCTATAGAATTGGCCTCAAAGAGTGCTTATCAATGGTACCTTCTCAAACTTGGGGGAGGTATCAAGCGGGGTACCATAGGGCTCAGTCCTGGGCCCAGTGCTCTTCAACATTTTTATTAATGACTTGGATGAGGAGGGGCAGGGAATGCTTATCAGATTTGCAGATGACACAAAATTGGGTGGGACAGCTAATACCCTGGAAGACAGAAACAAAATTCAAAGTGATCTTGAAAGGCTGGAGTGCTGGGCTGATACAACAGGATGAAATTTAATCGGGATAAATGCTCAGTTCTACACCTAGGAAAGAGAAACCAAATGCACAGTTACAAGATGGGGGATACTTGGCTCAGCAATACTACAAGCAAGAAGAATCTTGGAATTGTTGTAGATCACAAGCTGAATATGAGCCAACATTGTGATGTGGCTGCAAAAAAGGCAAATGCTATTTTGAGATACATTAATAGAAGTATAGCTCAAGTTACAGGAAGCCAGATTCTGGCTGGACATCAGGAAATATTTCCTGACTGTTAGAGCAGTAGGACAATGGAACCAATTACCTAGGGAGGTCATGGGCTCTCCCTCACTGGAGGCATTCAAGAGGCAGCTGGACAGCCATCTATCAGATATGCTTTAAGGTGGATTCCTGCATTGAGCAGGGGGTTGGACTTGATGGTCTTCCAACTCTACTATTCTATGATATAATATCTATAGAGGACTCACACCAACCCCCTCACCTGCAATATGAGCTCTGCTTAATCCTGACTTTGCAACTGAAATGATAGATGTGTATACCAGCAAATAAAATGCAGGTTCATCAGTCTCAACTCTTCCCCCATGCTTCAAGTAGGCCACCCACCTTGTTGTAATATTTAAAGTACCACATGTGAACTTCTTAGTTCACTTTAGTACAAACTGTGTGATAACTATTACAACTCATTCATTTAGTTAAATCATTTGCGCCGCACTGTTCAGCCAAAAAAGGCTCCCAGAACAGTTAAGGTTAATAAGACATTTCCTGCCTTTAGGCTTACAATCTAAAAGGCACATCAAAAAAGGAAAAGGGGTTAGGAGGGATGAGGGGAAAGGAAATGCAGGTACTAGTTCTGTACCATCAAGAAGGTTCACATAAACCTTCAAATGTAAAGATAGTTTATACTGTCGACATCCCAGACCTGAAAGGACCCACTTGTAAGAAAACTGGTATTACCTGTAGAATTGATATCAGCCATGACAATTTTCTACATTCTGGTTAGCTGTACCCTTCTAGAAAAGGCAATGTCTGCCTCCAAAGATCAAAAAGATACTAAGATCAATAGGGATAACATTCTAACCTAATATTTATAACTGTCTGAAATGGTACAAATACAAAGACTGCGTAAGGAATACTAATATTCTCTTCCAGATCACAACCTACTAAAATAAGCTGGGAAAGGCTATCAATGGCTACTAGTCATGATGGCTATGTGCTATCTCCAGTATGAGAGACAACTCGCCTATATACACCAGTTGCTGGGGAACATGGGTGAAAGTGTGCTATTGCACCATGTCCTGCTTGTGGGCCCCTGGTCAACAGCTGACTGGCCACTGTGTGAACAGAATACTGGACTAGATGGACCTTGGTCTGATCCAGCAGGGCTCTCCTTATGTTTTTAAGAAAGAAGTTTTTTGGCCTAGTTTTCCTAACCAGATCCAGCTACCCTGCCACCCCTACAGCTATTTTGCATCCAGAATTTATTTTCTGCATCAATAGCACAAAGATGCCTCTCTGTAGGTCACAATAATTTATTGCCCTTCGATAAATATCTGATGTTATGCTGTCCTCTCCATGATTATTTGTAAACTTTTTCCAATAAAAATATACAAAAATCCCAACAGCATAGGAATTCATTCAAATTCCTGACACACAAAGAGTACAAAATGTGGGGTAGTGGGGAAGAGACATACAGAGACACCCATTTGCCTTCACAAACAGGAACTTCTGTATTTTGCCAACATGGAGAAAAAGGCTTCACACTAGCTTCCAGCATGTCAGCGAGTATTAGTTCACTTGCCCACAGGCAAAGGATTAAAAAGAAAAAACATCAAGAAAGTCTTTGTCTACAAATGTGTCAGCAAGCAAAGCATGAGTTTCCTAAGGAGCTGCAAGGGAGGGAGGGAGCCTGGTCTTCAGAGAAGCAATTTCCTTTCATAGCATGAAGCTTGCTCTCTACCCTTGTTTTCTAAAAATACAAGTTATTTATCCCTGCTGCTGTGCAAGGAAGTTTTAGTGCAATCACTCTTGTAGATTCACCTGCAACTTGGAAGCCTAGATCAGAGAAGTCTTGATCAAATAGCTCTTATCCAAAGCAATCATATATAAAGAAAACAGCATCGGCCTGCATTGCTTATTGCAGTGTACAAATGACAAGATATTTGGTTTCCAGCATTTTAGATACTAGGATTTTAGATGTGAACTCTTCTTATATAATCCTGTGCCTTTTGTTACTTTGCATTGTACTTTGTTACTTTTAACTATCTGTATAGTATTTTATTATTTTAAACTTCTGTACTATATTTTATTCTTTTAACCATTTGTAATCAGCGCACAGAACATTTGATATTAGGCAAATTAAAAATACAGTAAATTAATTTAATAAATAAATAAATGGTACCAATTCATCCTAAATTCATTCTGGACAAACCTTTTACATTCTTAAGTTTTATAGAAAGGCCAGAGCAGTTGGAATACAGACAGAAAAACAGAGAGAGAATAGGTCTCAAATGAAAAGCATTCATTCATTAGATGAGTGGTAAAAGGATGCAATCAGATTCCAAACCAGCACGATAATATTGGCCTTGTTCAGAAGACACCTTAAACCATGGTGGTTAAGGCTTTTTTGTCAACAAAAAAGCCTTAACCACCGTGGTTTAAGATGTCTTCTGAACAGGGCCATTCTCAGTACCAAAGAACTGCACAAACCTGGGTGCCGCCATGTAAAGTTAATTGAATGTTGGGCAAGGTATTGGTGAGATCAGAAAAGTAGCCTTTCAAAATGTCGTACTTGCTGCTACTAGTTTGCATTTCCTGCATATTCCTGAAGCCAGGAATTTTACACACCAGACATTCCTGACACATGTAAGAATGCACTTGTACTGGGCACATTCCTCATAGAAAGCATCACTCATAAGGAAGCAAATGTGATATTACACAGCATCCACAATGTTCTTTTTTGTTATGAGTGTGTTCAACACAGATAACTCTTGAAGGTTTTCTTCACTACTGATGAATGCAAGGAAACAAAAGGAGGAAGTGAGGGTAAGACCTCTCTCTCCCTCTTTCTGCAAAATGACAAACTCTTCCCCATAGATGACATCAATGACAAGTTGCCAACCGAAATTCCCATGAGATAAAAGGAAGGAGAGTCCCTCATTTCAAACTATCAGATGAGTGAAATGGCCAAAACAGGAAAGCTAAATGATGGGGTGTGCACTCCACACCAAAAATCTGGGGGTTCGACAGACCTCCGAAATCATGGTGCGGTTAGGGGGCGGTTTCAAAACCATTGGAAACCCACAATTATTATTATATTTTTATTCCATTTATATACCGCCCCATAGCCGAAGCTCGTTTGGAGCCCTGAACGGATTCAAAGGTTTTTTAGGCAATATGAGGGCTCATTTTATGTTGATGAACAACTAAATGAACACTTCCATATTAGGAAGATGCTGTCGCTGAGGGGTGAGGGAGGGGTAGTTTTGCAATTGACATCTGTGGCTAACCAATAGCCACAGTCTCCTCCCTTTATGTATAAAGAAAGAGCCCATAGCACTACACTTTCACAATGTGGCTGAGGCTGACTGAACATCTCAGAAATGGGAAAGTTCCATCAGCTTTCTCTAGCACCTTCCTATCTGGGGGCATTTTGAAGCCCCCTCTACCCTTGCCCCATTGGTCAAGTGTGGGCACAGGGAGGCAGGAGCCTTGCCTGCCGCACTGCCGCTGCTGCTGCCAACTTGACACTGATCTCTGGCTTGAAGGGGGTGCAGCCTCTTAAGATTTAGCATACCTAGAATCCTCCGCCACCAAAGAAAAATGATCCCAGGCACTAGACTTGCATTTTGAAGGAGAGGGTGCAGATGGAGCCTCAAAACCACCCACACCTGGCTTCTTCTCCTGCACTTCAGAAGGACCAGCAGCAGCAGCAAAAAGGGTACACCTAATTTTGGGCAGAGGTGAACTAGAAGGAACACCTCTGCCTCTCCCAACATGACCAGAGCCAGCTTTATTTGCTGAGTTTTCTTTTCTCTGTGTGTGTCTGTCCACAGAGTGCATTATTGAGTGTGTGGTGTGTTCTTGTTCCACACATGGAGATAGGGGGCTTCGATTTTTGTAGGAAGTTTCTAGTTTCTGAAACTTCTGCAAGCTCTCTTGAGAGAAGATGAAGTGCATCTGAAGTGGGGGGGGGGGTTGACAGGGAATGGTTTGAGGGGGGATTTTTAAAAAAAAATCCTAAAAATCAAGGGATGAAGGGATCGGCTTCAAACTTGGCATGGCTAAAGCCCTACTTAAGAGCTACCAAGATGCCAAGTTTCATCTCTTTATCTTTAAAAATTATGGAGATGTAAGCATTTTTGTTAATTTCCATCGACGATAATAGCATGGTTACCCAAAAATGGAGTGGTTTTCTGATAGGTGAACTGACGGTGCAGGGAGACAACCCCCCTCTGAAAATCAGAGAGGAGAATCACCTCATCAGAGCTCTGCCCCAAATTTCGGGGAGGAGCAGGCCCTCTCTACACACCCCTACTCTCATTCTGAGATAAACACAACCCAAAAATATTTGGCCACAAGAAAACATGGTCTTAAAAATCGATCAACAAGGACATGATGCATTTGCGCTGTTGTAATATCCTCCTAGAAAAGGGATGTCTGCATTGATCACACCAAGTGATGCTTGTGGAATTTGATCCTTGTAAATTCGAGTTAAGAACTGACCTGATACACACCTCCCGGAAAATGTGAAAATTGGAACTTAGTTATCCAATAACATTTCCTGAATGTTACAAAACAGTTCTTAGCTCAAAAGATGCATCAAGATACATTTTTAAATGTATCTTTTGAGAGAATATGTTTAGAAATGCATATTTAAACATACATTTGAATGCAAATTTTCAGTTTTTTAAAAACAAAATTTGCAGATTAATTTAGAAAGGGGATGGAAGAGAGTTTTGGATTATACATGCAAAAGTGTTGTAGACTGGAAATAGGCTGATTTACCCATCCCTAACCATATCTAGGGACAATCTTGAGTGATACCCCCATCACCCCCCAGCATCTCCCCAGATTAGTATGGAGCTCCCAGTGAACAAATCATTCGATGTATTAGAAAATTCAAAGCATGGAAAGAGGAGTGCCTGTGTCCACAAGTGTGCATCATGGAATGCACACTTGTGGACAAGGTGTGTCACAAATGTGCATCATGGAATTACAATAATAGTTCCACTCCAAGAGTCAGCCATATGATTCTATAGATCTCTCAAAAGCAAACATTAAGAGAATACAGGAACAAATTTAATTACATTTGGAAGGTTTGGTTCTTTGTAGAGTTCTGTGGCTTTCTCTTCTTCTCTGCAGAATTTGCTCCCTCCATCAGCCTGCCTGCACTTGAGGTTTGACAGCCCACAGGTCAGAGTGTAAATCTTATCAGCTTTGAAGTGTTTTTAACTAACATAACACCAAAGCTGGTAAATCCTTTATTGTCTTGAGGGGTAAATAAAGTACTTACTGAGTCATTCATTTGCATGACTCAGCTGTTTGAAAACTAGAATATGACCCCAAAGACTTGCTCTTTCTTCAATACATTATTTTAAGGTGTGTGCTTTTAAAGACCACAAATTCATTTTCATTCTTTTCCTCTTAGTTATTCTTTTTAATCAATATTCTTTTCCATACCATCACCTGGTTCCTCCATATACTGACTCCCAAAGGTGTATTTCACAAATAAAATATGCAATTCCCCTCATTCTTCAAGGAACTCCAAGCACATCACAGATGTCAGCCTCCTTACATTTCACACATCAAAAAAGCTGCATAAGGAATCTAAATAATTTGACCAGTCTTATAGCATGCCATGGCTGCAACCAAATTTCCTAAATTATATGTTCCCACACCCCACAACTCTTTACATTGCTGGTATGTTGCGGAGCAAAAGTGCTACTAGCAACCTCCTCCATAGAGAGGGAGACCACCTTGCCCAGGAATATTGTGGGTGTGCCTTACCATCTGCTGCCTGCCTGATTACCTGTGGCTGCTCCAGAGAGGTCCTGGGGCCTGGAGAATTTGGCTTCTAGGCTTGACTTAGAACTGCTGCCAGATTACTCCAGCTTCCTAGAGCTGGGGAATAAAAGAAATGCAGTTTCGACGGCAGCAGCATCACTAAAGGGACAACACCAAAAGGTGAACTTCGTGATGAATGAGGGTGAAGGCCACTCCGCTTGTTTGACAGAGTGGAAGAGAGAATTGATGTTCTCTAGTTGTGTGTAGTTTTTTAAAAGATCACCTGCCTGTATTTTACATCTTTATCAGCTGTCGGGTCACTACCTGCAGGCAGCAGAGATACATTTTGAAAAGGGTTAGCGAGATGGCAGGAACCAGGAAGCAGCTGTAGAGTTCAGAGGATGAGCAAAAGGATGTTGATTGCTTCTGGACTATCTCTCAATTCAGAGAACCTGAATAGACTTGGTGACCTTTCAAAGACATGAGTTGAATGCCTGATCAGTGAATGGGAAAACCATTCTGTGTTGAATGGGATGATAGTGATCTGAGTGTAGAAAAACTTTCCATAGTTTCATTGTCATGGTCAGATCAATACCTGATGAGATTTAGACTTACTGGGACTCAACGCCTCTGCAGGGGTGAGAGACCAATTAAGATAACCCACCCCAGGAAAGTGATGGATCCAAATGGTTTCCAGACAGCTCTTGGGGGACTTTCCTGTCTCAACATCCACTTCCTATTTCCTCATCAGAGGGTTTGCCTCACTCAGAAGACACTCAGAGTCTGTGCACAAAGTGTAGGAACTACAACAGTAAGCCTATACACTTCTACGAAAACTGGGTAGCTTTCATAGATTTTACAAATAATTCAAGTAATACAGAACCTCCATGCTCTCATGGATCCTGTTGGAAAGATATCTTGGCATAAATGAACAAACATAATTAATATTGATTTACAAATGAAGGCATTTAATTTTTACATAAACTTGAAATGCTGAAATTAAATTGAAAAATAGTTCAATTTTAGGACTGTAATATACCCAGGGATTGTTCTATTGTTGTGTTTATTGGTTTATATGTTTAAATGAAACAATATGTTTTGCATCAATTCTTTATATTAAAACGCAATAAAAATATTTGGGGAAAAGAGCATGGAGGCATTTGCAAGGCTGTCAGATGGAGGCAGGCAGCAGACTAGAGTGGGTGAGATTGCCTGCTCACACACCTCGTATTCTGTGGGGTGCTGGATGGAATGGGTGGTGGAAAAAGAAGCAGGCAGCCAGAACAAGGAGTAGTGGCCTGGTGGCAGCAACAAGGCAGGCCACTAGGAGTGTGTGCTACTAGGAGTGTAGAGGCAGGCAGCAGAATAGGGGAGAGGGAATCCCAACTCATATGCCTCATGGTGTTGGTGGCTAGTGTGCTGGCAACAAAGAGGGCTTCTCTCCAGAGCTGCTGAGATGAGCAGAGGGAGGGAGCCAGTTAGAGCAGGGTTTGAGGAACCCCTGCCTGCTCTCATGACTCGTGGTTTTGGTTGTTGTAACACTGACAAGATGGGCTTCTCTCTGGCACCACTGAAATGAGCAGAGGGAAGGCGGCAACCAGAACAGCGGAAAGGAATCCCTGCTCACATGCCTCTTGGTGGTGGGTGTTGTGGCACACAGAGGGCTCTTCTCAAACATCTCTGGGTTGGTCTTTCAGCAAGGAGTGGTGGGTCAGTTATCTGTATTTCTCTCTACACACAGCTTCTTTAAGTGGTAGCCACTTTGCAAATGGTCATATCTCCATGACAGCCATTTCCTGCATAATAGTATACCGAATTCTGTGGTGAGACCCATGGCACTTCCTCAAAACTCCAAATGTACCTACAAAGGCTGCCTACCTCTAATCTAGATACTTTTCAATCCAGAAAAGGGTCTATATTAGGGGTAGGCCTGTTTATGGGACAGAGATTGTTTTAATCACATTGGTGAATGATCTACATCAGCACCTGCAGTGAGGGAAAGTTTCCCTAATGATTCTCAGCAGGTTTTGATACCATTCATTACAATACCCTTCTAAACTGCCTGGCTTGGATAGGTCTTAAAAGCACCATCAGCAAGTGGTGGTGTGGCCTTCCTGTGGTCATACCATTCGAACCAATGTCAATATTTAGACTGTAAACTCATTGAGGAAACAATCTGTCTTTCACTTATGTTATGTGAAGTGCCCAGAGAGCTTCGGCTATTGGGTGGTATAGAAATGAATTAAATATGTTATTCTGTAAAGTGCCATTTACATTAATGGCACCATTTTAACAACAACAGCAATAACAACCTTATATCCACTTTTTCTATTGGCATCAGCCTACAAGCCCAGTATAACTATGTCAGTGATACAGAGGCCACAATTCAACAGATGTTTGTTTATTGAAACCATCTGAATAGCACTTTTCAAGATCAAGGTCTTTGAAATATATTTCAAAATATATTTTAAAAGAGTGACATAAAAACACTCACCTAAAAAAAAACCAAAAAAGCATACACAATAAAAGTTAAGCAAACTCTTAACAGCCATAGTTGTACATCAGCCTTCCCCAACCTTGTGCCCTCTAGATGTTTTAGACTACAACTCCCAGTATTCCTGACTATTAGTCTTTCTGGCTGGGGATGATGGGAAGGCACCAGGCTGGGGAAAGCTGCTGTACACAGTAAGTCATAACATCACTCAATAAAGACTTAGGAAAACAGAGGATTTTTCACTTGGTACTCCTAAAGAATAAAGAGTAGGCTCCAAGAGAATATTTATGGAGAAGGTGTTCAATCACTGAAAAACCACCACAGAAAAGTCTCTATCCCGAACCACCAGCCTTACCTCAGAAGGCAGCGAGAACTGGAACCAGCCTCAGATGATGATCACTATGAATGGGCAGGTTTGTACATGCAAAGGTGGCTCTTCAAAGTTCTAACTTTGAATAATGGCATGCATGAAGAGTCTGCTCCAAAATTATTTTATGAAATAAGGAAGAGTTCCAAAAAGTTGATTGGCAAAAGACAGCAATATGTCCTCAATTTGTTTCTCAGCAATTGAGATGCCAAACACATAAACTAACCTAGCAGTATGCAAGCTCCTAATTGACTTCCATCCAATTGTTTCTTATCCAGCAATTACTGTCCATCCAAACATGCTGTGCAAATATGTTCTGGCTTAACAGTAACACTGACAGAAAATCATCAGTCTGACAGACAAACAAATGCAGGTTGCTTACCTGTAACTGTAGTTCTTCGAGTGGTCATCTGTGCAGTCACACATATGGGCTCGCGCCGGCGCCGAGCTCGCTTCGGGAAACTTCTAGTAGCTAGGATCTTTAGGCGGGAACCCCTCCCCCCACCGTCCTACCGCGCATGCTCGGGGTCCCGCCTACCTCAGTTCTCTGAGACCGCTAGGGCCTCGCGACTAAGGCAATGCGATTTCTATTACATTAAGCTAATTGAGCATGCCGGAGTCAGCTTGACAATCATAACAGCGATGCCAAGAGGGGACGGCGGGTGGGTTGTGTGACTGCACAGATGACCACTCGAAGAACTACAGTTACAGGTAAGCAACCTGCATTTCTTCTTCGTGGTCTCTGTGCATCACACATATGGGCGAGTAATAAGCCAACTTACCGGAGGTGGGAAGGCACGCTGTAAGACTATTGACATATTGATGACAGAACCGCTCTGCCAAACGAGGCGTCCTGGCGTGCTCTGACGTCCAAGCGGTAGTGTTTCACAAAGGTGGAAGCGTTCGCCCACGTGGCCGCCTTGCACAATTCTGGAATAGTCGCGCCATGAAGCAGCGCCGTGGAGGTGGCTTGACCCCTGGTAGAGTGTGCCTTCAATGCAGGGGGAACTTCCTTGCGGAGAAGCTGGTACGACAAGGTGATGGTGTCGATAATCCATTTTGAAAGGCGCTGCGAAGACACTGACAACCCCTTATTTCTTCCGCCGAAACATATGAAGAGTTGGCGAGATTTGCGAAACTCTTCTGAGCGGGACTTGTAGAAGGCTAACGCCCTTCTAACATCCAAAGCGTGTAGCGTAGAGCACAACGGGTCGGACGAGGCTTTAAAGAAGGTAGGTAGCACAATGTCCTGGTTCATATGAAAAGCAGAGGCAACTTTGGGAAGAAAGGAAGGCGGCGGACGGAGGACAACCTTGTCACGAAAAAACTGTGTGTAAGGGGGGTCGACAAGTAGAGCTGCAAGCTCAGACGCTCGTCTTGCGGACGTAATGGCAACGAGGAAAACAGTCTTGAGCGTCAACAAACGGATAGTAGTTGTAGCCAAGGGTTCAAACGGCTTTGTGGATAATGCACTCAGTACCAGCGAGAGGCTCCACTGCGGAATTAATGGGCGAGCTGGTGGGAAGAGATTATGTAGGCCTCTAAGGAAAGCCTTGACGAGTGGGTGAGTAAATGCCGAGAAACCATCAATTAAAGGGTGATGTACTGCAATGGCCGCTAGAAAAACTCGGATAGAGGACAACTTGAGGCCCGTGGTATGTAGAGAATGTAGAAAGGCAATGACATTGGTAACAGTAGCGGAGGAGCCATCAAAGCCGTTGGCCAGGGCGAAAGCTTGGAAACGCTTCCATTTAGCCAAGTAGGAAGTTCTGGTAGACGGTCTTCTAGATGCGTCCAAAATGGTCCTTACGCCCTGAGGTAGGGCGAGTCCTTGCCACAGGGCAGGAGCCTCCAAGCCGTGAGATGCAGGGTGCGGAGGTCCGGGTGCAGTATCCTGCCGCTGTCTCTGGACAGAAGGTCCGGAGCCGCTGGGAGACGCCACACTCGATGGGCAGCTAGTCTGCGTAGAGGCGTGAACCATGCCTGTCGTGGCCACCATGGTGCGATCAGAATAGCGTCGGCCTGATGGTGGCGTACTCGTGTGATAGTTTTCGCTATCAGGGGGAACGGAGGAAACATGTACAGAAGGTGCCGAGACCAATCCAACAGGAAGGCATCCCCGAGGGACCCTTGTCCTATCCCTGCCCTGGAGCAGTACTGCTGGCAAACTGTATTGTCTGAGGTTGCAAACAGATCGATCAGAGGGGTGCCCCAGAGGGCAAAGAGTCGATCCAGCACCCAGGGAGCTAGTTCCCACTCGTGAGTCTCTCTGAAGGAGCGGCTCAGCTCGTCCGCTCTGACGTTGGCGGTCCCAGCTATATGTAGGGCTGACAGCCGCATATTCTGTGTGATTGCCCAGAGTAGAATGTCTGTGGTAAGATGAAGCAGGCGCGGGGAGCGGGTGCCCCCTTCTTTGTTGATGTACCACACTACTGATGTGTTGTCCGAGAGCACCCTCACATGTTGCCCTCTTAGTTGAGGGAGGAAAGCCTGCAGGGCTTTCTTGACTGCGAGAAGCTCCAGTTTGTTTATGTGTAGGGAACTCTCTGAAGGTGACCATCTTCCCTGTATGAACAGATCGTCTAAATGAGCCCCCCATCCTTGTAGTGACGCATCGGTCGTGACGACTCTGGAGGGGCCGGGGTCGACAAAGGGCATTCCGTGCAAGAGGTTCGATCGATTTGACCACCACCGGAGTGAGCGTTGCACATGGTGCGGGATGGTAAGCACCAGTCTGCGAGGGTCCTTTAATGGTGTGTATCGACTTAGTAAAAGTTGTTGAAGGGGGCGCATTCTCAATCGCGCCCATCTGACCACGAACACCGCCGCTGCCATAAGCCCTAAGAGGCGCAAGATGACGAGAGCTGTTGCTCTTGGACGGGTACTCAGTGTGGTTGCCAAGTGTTGTAGAACATCTAGTCTGTCTGAGGGGAGGAAGGCTCTTGCGGCGGAAGAGTCCAGACGAACCCCGATAAACTGAAGAGTTGTGGTTGGCTGGAAAACTGATTTGTCGTAATTTATTTGCAGGCCTAGAGAAGAGAGGAGGGACTCCACTGTGCGGACGTCGGTGGTTGCTTGGCGACGAGAGGGCGAGACGACTAGCCAGTCGTCCAGGTAAGGGTATACCTCGATATCGATGGACCGTAGATGGGCGCAAACCGCAGCCATACATTTGGTGAAGACCCTTGGAGCTGTCTTTAGGCCGAATGGGAGGACTGTAAATTGGTATATTTTGGATCCTATGGCGAAGCGTAGGTATTTGTGATGTTCGGCGAGGATGGCTATATGAAAGTAGGCATCCTTGAGGTCGATCAGTGTAAACCAACTGTCCCGTCTTAGGAGCGGTAGGATCGTAGAAAGCGTGATCATGCGAAACTTCTGGGGCTTGACGAATTTGTTCAGAGCCCGGAGATCCATAATAGGACGAAGTCCTCCGTCCTTTTTGCGCACCGTGAAATAACGGGAGTAAAATCCGTTGTTTGACAGAGATGTTGGCACGGCCGTGATCGCTCCCTTGGTTAACAGAGTCTGTGTTTCCTGCAGGAGGGTTTCTGATGGAGGCGTGACTTTTACGGTGCCTAAAGGAGGGAGGGCTTCGAACTCTATTGAATAACCGTGTTGGATGATCCGAAGGACCCACTGGTCGGTGGTGATGGATGCCCAGGTGTGATAAAAAGGTTGTAGCCTGTTGTATGACTGAATGGGGTGTTGCGGAGAGAAGTCAAAGACGGCGTTTCTGCGCCTGGGGTTGTTTTGGACGAGACTGTGTATATCGCGGAGCGGACTTGCGCTGATGGTAAGAGGAAGTAGCCGCTGGTTGCTGGTAGCGCTGGCCTCGATCCTGGCCCTGCCTCGGTTGGTAGGGGAGCGATCTGTACCATTTCCGGGGCCGGAAGGTCTGTGCTGGCAGCTGGCTGAACCCCATCTTTTTGGCCGTCATGCTGGCCTTATGGATCGTGTCCATTGTGGTATCCGTCTGCACGTTGAACAATCCTTCCCCGTCAAAGGGCAGATCCTCGATTTTATTCTTAGTCTCCATGGGGAGAGTCGCCGAGCGTAGCCACGCATGCCGGCGAAGGGCGACAGCGCCGATCATAGCCTTTGACCCCGAGTCTATTTGGTGCCTGGCTGTAGTCATCTGTTGTTTCGATAACCGGGTAGCCTCGGCCTGGAAGACGCGTGCAAGGTCGCGTTGATCGTCCGGCAGGTAATCTGTCAGGTTTGATATCTTTTGCCATAAGAAGAGCTGGTACCTGGCCATCATGGCCTGGTAATTAGCGGTCTTCATCACCAGGGCTGCTGAAGAGTAGATCCGTCTGCCAAACGAGTCAAGTTTGCGGCCTTCCTTATCAACCGGAGCGGCATGGGATCGGCCCGACTTCCCTTGGGAAGCTTCCACGATGATTGAATTTGGCTTTGGATGGGTAGCCAGGAACGGTACTTCGGCTTCCTTCACTTTATAGAGGGCGTCCAACCTCTTTGATGTGGCCCCCAAAGTAGCAGGGTTAGGCCAAGATTGTTTTGCTGTCTTGAGCAGTGTCGGGACCATCGGAAGCTTCAACTGGGGGGTCGGTTCCGTCCGCATGACGTCATAGATGTCGCCTTCTTCCTCATCCGGTTGTTGGACGTCGATGCTCAGGGATTGGGCCAAGCGCAGCATCTGTTCGTTGAAACCACCCAGTTCCATTGTTGGGGAAGCTCCTTCCTCGGTACCGATGTCTTCTATCGGTGACGGTATTGATGGGCGCATCGATGGGGCCGACGAGGTGTCTGAGGCGTAATCATCGACAGAGGAGGACGGTGCCGAACGATGGTAGCGCACCGCTACAGACCTCTCCGGTACCGAGGAGGGTCGGGAACGCTGGTTGCGGCGTGCCGACGCAGGAAGAAGAGATGTGGAGCGGCGAGGTGGTACAGGTGGGGGCACCATAGCCGTGGTCTCTTGGTGTTGTTCTTCAGAGAGATGGTAGGAGCGATCCGACTCGTGGTCCCAGTGCTGTGATGCCGATCGAGATCGAGACCTAGATCGGTGTCGTTCGCTTTGATGCATCGGTATCGAGACCTCGATACCGCTGGGGTCCGAGTATTCCTCATCAAGCACGAGGACGTCGGAATCAAGGGGGAGAGCCAGGAGTTCATCCCCCGATGGAGCGTCTATCGGTACCGGGGACGGTAACGGAAGTAGACGGACCGGCGACTCCAGTAGGGGAGCTGGTGGAAGCTTCGGAGAACTCCGGCACGGCTGCGTTACCGATGGGGAGTGTCTCTTCGAGCCCGAAGAGTGGTTCCTCGGTAGCGAGGAAGGTCGCTTCGGCGGCTTGGGTTGTTTCGGCGCCGACGGTAGCGACGATGGTGCCGACGATGATTTCTTCGGTACCGGAGTACTCGTCGTTCTCCTCGATACCGAGGACGTCGATGGCGACGGTCCCGCCTTCGGTACCGATGTCGCAGTCGACGGTTTCTTTGGTTTTTTTGAGGTTTTTGTCTTCTGCCTCTTTGGAGGAGGAGGAGACGGAGACAAGGACGCCTGAGCTGTGGCCCTAAATGAGGGCAAGTCAGGGGTTGCTGGGCGTGAGCGGCGTGTGGGCGGCAGCCCGCGCTCCCCAGAAGACGAAGGGCCCGGTTCCATACTGGCCGCAACGGGGCGGTCAACGGCCGAGAGAGCCCTGCTCCAAAGCAAACTGCGCAGACGGTCGGCCCTGTTTCGCCGAGTCTGGCGCGAAAAACTCAAACAATGGGGGCAGGAGTCTGTAATATGCCCCTCTCCCAAACAGCCCAGGCACAAAGAGTGTCCGTCGTTGAGGGCTAATTTGGCGTGGCAGCGAGAGCAGTGCTTGAATAGCGCTGTCTGCGCCATAGGCCGCAGAGGGAAAAACTCTCTAACTAACTATTAATCCAATTTTAATTTTTTTTATTTTTTTTTTTTTTTATTATTATTTTCTAACTATTAACAACTAGAACCTAGCTAACTAAACACTAATAACAATAATTTTCTTCTCACAGAACTTCTCCAATGACGGAGGAAGTCTCCCGCGAGGCGATCAGCGAAGCGGTCGAAGAAGAACTGAGGTAGGCGGGACCCCGAGCATGCGCGGTAGGACGGTGGGGGGAGGGGTTCCCGCCTAAAGATCCTAGCTACTAGAAGTTTCCCGAAGCGAGCTCGGCGCCGGCGCGAGCCCATATGTGTGATGCACAGAGACCACGAAGAAGAAACAATGGAAACAACAGTGTTACCCAAAGTTAAGAACTTCACCTGCTGTTCTCTGATCACAGCCTTACCACACCCACATTGTTTAGGACGGTCAGCTGAGCAAGTTTCCAAATCTGGAGTACAATGAACACCAGGCATGTGTTACTTTTATTGATGAAACCAGAATGCAAGCCTGGCTTAGAGCTGTCCTCAAGCAAAAGCAAAAGGTTAACTGTACCCTCATCGTGTTGCACAGATTGTACAATTTAAACCAGAGGCAATAAAAGCCTGCCTTATACCAAACTCAACTGGTAGACCAGACCATTTCACAACATTTATCCATTCAGAAAGTCCCAATAATGTTATTTAGCACCATTACAAAGATTATATTCTTAAGACTCCCCACTTGCCCAGCTGATGGGAAGATCCAGTGGTTTGGTGCCACGTTTATAGCTTCCTTTGGATGCCAAAACTGGAGATTTATGACATCTTTATATTTGCTGAATTTACAAATACACAACTGGAGGCAAACTTATATTCATAGACAGAGCAAAACCTCTACCCCACATCAGATCCACAGAGGGGGAGACTGCACCTTAAAGTGTTTCACCTTCAGCCAACTCACTTACAAAGATCAGAAATAAGGCAGCTAGATTAAAAGACAGGCTTACAATCTAAAGACAAAACCAGTGAGGCAAGGTGGAAAATTTTCCATTTCATACTTTCTTTAAAACCGCTCAGAGAGCTTCAGCTATGGGGCGGTATATAAATGGAATAAAATAAATAAATAAATAAATAAATAAATAAATATGAATGGTGGCCAATTGCAACTACAATATTAGGCAAACTTGGCCGTTTCAAAGCTGTAGATGAATGGTTGTCAGCATATCATACAGCGTACTTTGGGCTGCTAACATTTATCAGTGTTACTGT
This sequence comes from Anniella stebbinsi, assembly GCA_029215795.1. Classification (NCBI taxonomy): domain Eukaryota; kingdom Metazoa; phylum Chordata; class Lepidosauria; order Squamata; family Anniellidae; genus Anniella; species Anniella stebbinsi. The sequence goes on along the minus strand of JARDYH010000007.1, from coordinate 43,806,737 downwards.
TTTCCATACTTCCAACACACACCCTAAATTAAAACAAATGTAAGGGGAGTACATGTTATTGTCTTTACATTTTTACAAGTATTCCAAAAATCTCACATTTAAATCACATTAAATGTGATTTGATTCCTCCCTCTTCAATATTTCAGATCAAATACTTGTAGTGCATTGGAACAAAAAATTAACATTGTTAACTGTTGTTGCTGTTGTTTGGGGGGGTTTTGGCACAAGCAGGACCCACCACTTATGCAAAGGGGAAGTAGCGCTCCTTGAAGTAAGCTTGGAAATAAGTGGAACTCCTCATTTCCAGGACCAAGCTGATCAGCAGAGTTCCCTTCTGCAAGCTGTGTTGATCTGTGCCCTTTCAAAAATTAGCATTTCAGCTCATTTCTGATTGCTTTGGGAACTACTAGGTTCTCAGTACACAAGCAGTAACTCCTGCTAGCAGGCAGGCAGTATGGGATACTGCCCCATCATGCTTAATTAGATGACATTTTTTGCTAACTAGCCTAATTTGGATAGGGAAATTTTCCTGAGAACTCACATCACTAGACCAGACACAAAAGGAAGATGGATTGGGAGGAAGGAGGGGGGAAAGCAAACTCGGGCAGTAAATTCTTAGTTAGAAAGCTCAGAAGGTCATAGCGCTGGATATAAGCACAATAGAAGAGCTGCTGCTTCCTCTTTCTGATGACCTCTGCAGTGGCAGTTGGTAAAAGGAGAGAGGCTCTCATCTGGTGCTGTATCTAAGCACGATGAAGGGGTATGTGTTTACATTAGCTCCGATTGATGAAACTTCAACTAACAATCCTGGGCTATTGGCCTATCATAGCCAGCTAGCAGCTGTAACAATAAGATATAATAGCTCCATGCAACCATCTTGGGTGTATATAGTTTTCCTCTGTGAATTGCAGCTGACTGGTACAGCACACATTTTGCACGTAGAAGGTCCCAAGTTCAATCCCTAGCAACTCCAGTTAAGCACCAGGTAATGGGAAAGATCTTTTTCTACCCAAGACCCTGGAGACCTGCTGTCAGAACAAACATACTAGGCTAGACAGAGAAATAGCCTCACTTGTTATGAGGCAACTTCCTAATATTGATGCTCCTTTAGTGGAAACTAGAGATTACAGATACAAGTGGGGCTCAGCTAAGTCATTTTTTTCTTTAAACAAAGTTCTCATTTCCCTTGCACAAACAACTAAAGTAAAGCACTGGTACTTCACAATATTAATAAACAAATGTCAGGGACAAAAGCCATTATTTCAAGAATGCCATGCCAAAATTTTAGCTGACCATACCACTCTGCCAAACACTAACTCATGTGTTCAACTTACTGGAAAAATTGTGGAATTCTTCAGTCCTATGAAACAGAGGGATATACCCACTGTTAGTCCTACTTAGAGTAGACTCATTGAAATGAATGGGCCATAAGTTAGACTAACGTTGAATAAACCCAGAGCTATTAAACAGAGCCAACAACTGATCATGGTAATTCAGTCAAAATGTTGGCAAGAGAAAGAATATCACGGTAGCACTAAGGATAGAGATTTTTCCAAACAAAGCACAACTTTAAACCTTTGCCTTTTTAAAGCAAAAAAAAAAAGATTGTACTAAATTCTACTAACTGGGAAGAAAAGCTATGGTTCATTGGGGGAGTGGGGGTAAGGGTGTTGTGATTTCAGAGACACATCTACCTTAGAAGTGACATGTCTGTCATGAAAGTGTTGTGTGCCAGGTTTAGAAGGCTTGGCCCATCCTTTGTGAATGATGTCATGAAAGCAAGCAAAAATTGGTAATGCAGGGTCTGAAGAAGGTGCCAACGAGAAGGCCAAGGCAATTCTTGAAGGTTTAGTTGGCTTGTGTACAGTAATGGGTTGATCGCCATCTGAATACAGTAGATAAAGAATCTCCATAGTGTTTATTAAAAGCAGCAGTAAGAAAGACTTGTTTACGAAAGATATCTATGGCCCCCTCCACAAGGATGCGCTTTTGCGCCCGGTTCCGCGATTATGCGCATTATCGCGGAGGCGCTTTTATTCCTAATCCCTCTGCACCGGAGGCGGCGAGAGGCGGCGAAGCGCATTAATTCATGTCCAAAAAGCGCTTTACAAGCAGTTAATGCCCGTAATCGCTTGTTCACACCGCGAAAATGCGCTTTAACGGCCGGAGCAAAATAAAAGTCGCTATTTAACGCGTGTTCGAAAATGCGCATTATCGGGGAGATAACGCGCCTGTACGCCCGTTTTGCGCTCCGTGCTTGTGGAGGTAAATTTTTTAATGAGCCTTCAAGGCTCATTAAACGTCTCGTGTGGAGGAGGCCTTAGAGAGAAAAATCTGCCCTAAGCTGCCTTTTCCCCCCTCTCTCTCTCCCTCCCTCCCTCCCTGAGAGCTTGCCATCTTCCCTGTCAGAGCCCACCTGAAATCTTTCTCAAACAACTCAAAAAGAATTCTTACACTCAAAGTATTTGAGAAGAGAAATGTTAGCCAAATTGTCCCTTTAAAATGTTAGTGATTGTGCATTGGGGCTCAAAAACCTGTCTGTGGATAGTGCTGCAAGCTTATTCAAAGTAACAAAGATGTCCTAGCATTTAGCACTCTCACTTTCTTTGCATTCAGTTGGAGGCCCACAATAAATCACGATCATTCATGCCAAGTCTGGCAGCCTACATCACAAAGACTTGGCTATATCTCCCCAGCAGACCAGCAATGCAACAGGAAAACTCACTGATTTAAGCAACTTCCTTCTCTTTCCCATACCATTTCTGAAGACAAATTCAGTGGCAGAACTACAATCTCTTGATTTCTCCCTTTCCACCCAACCTCCCAAAAGATACTAACCACGTTCAAACAGTCTAGTAACACCAGTATTTAATCCAAGTTCAACTTTAATGAAGTAGGATAAAGCAGCATGAAAAAAGTACATATAAAACCTCTGTTAATATACAAAAGTAATTTTAAAAGGTGAAAGGCTTTCCCAGGAGGAAAGCAATGAATCCATAGTGAAGAGCTAACAAAAATAACCTTCCTTCTTTCCTGCTCTTCCTAAGGAAAGGAGGACCATTGTACTTCCTACCTCATTGTTGGCAAGATGCCCTCTCCTTTTTAGATTAATTATGCAGAGTTTCCAGACATGCTCTTGTTTAGGCCAAGAACATTATGCCACTTCTAGCTATAATCCTTTCAAAAGCTCATAAACAAAGGCTTAGCACTTGAATAAAGAGACTGCAAGGAAAAACCTGTGACAGCACAGAATGGAGCTAGCAGCGGCACGTGTTCACATTCTTCTCTGTAAACTGATATTGAAAGCTAGCACTGCAGCAAGCAAAGACAACACTCCCCAGTCAAAAACCTTAGTTGGAAAGAGGATCAATATTTATTTATTTATTTATTTTATTCCATTTATATACCGCCCCATAGCCGAAGCTCTCTGGGCGGTTTACAAAAATTAAAAACATTGAACATTAAAAACACCGATGTACAAAATTTAAAACTATAAAGAATAAAAACAAGTTATAATTACAATATCCTTTAAAACAACAATTCTGGGTCAAAGCACAACAACAACACAAAACCCTCATCATATCCTGTTAAATGCCTGGGAGAAGAGGAAAGTCTTGACCTGGCGCCGAAAAGATAACAATGTTGGCACTAGGCGAGCCTCGTCAGGGAAATCATTCCATAATTGGGGGGCCACCACTGAAAAGGCCCTCTCCCTTGTTGCCACCCTCTGTGCTTCCCTTGGAGTAGGCAACCGGAGGAGGACCTTAGATGTGGATGGTAGTAATTCAAGTAATTTTGAGTTTCTCATAAGAAATGTAGGGCATAGGAATCCAAATTCTGCACATAGATTCCTGTTTCAGCATAGTTAAACTAAGCACTTTCAAAGCAATATTTATAAGCAAACTGAAGAATTATGCAGCTCTGAATGTAAATAATTATGGCTACAGGGGGCAGTATCCGATTGTATCATTCCGCTAGTTACATTTGTGCAAACAAGGTTCTGCAAGCATAAATCTACAAGCATATCGCGCAACAGAAAGATCTGGCGGCGCTCCACTAGTGCTATTTGAGTTTGCAGAATGACACTGTTAGATAACCACCCAGAATGTGCATTATTTTGATAGAGAATTTGAACTCTGGCAAGGACCAGACTATTGAATGGCAACATAGTGATTCTTTGGTGATGAGGAGGCAACCACTGAGTTGCATTTGGAACACTATTATTTACCTAACATTTGTATATCATTATTCCATGAAATTTTATGGCTACTGCAACATTATCAAGCACTAAAAATTTTTTAAATGTCTGCTCATAATTTATTTTTAGAATGCTCTCAGTAACTCAATCAGCTGAGCAAATTTCTACTGTGGCCCTGCCCTCTCCCTCATAATTTCTTCTTCCCTTACCTAAGCACCTGTCTATTACCCTACCGTGCTCGATAAAATGCATTAATCCAATGTATTGTTAATACATTTCCCTCACCTGCAAATGCATAAGACTTGCTCTGTAGTTTCAGTTATCAATGGGGGGGGGGGGGGGGGGGAGAGATCCTCTTTTCATTACATAAAAATAGCTGAAGAATTCCTGTAGCCAGGCATGGGAGAAATGTTACCCACTTACAAATGACCACCTTCCTTCTGGCATTGTCAAACTGGTCACCCCACCCTATCTTTTCTATCTATTCCCCTGCCCTTGTCTTTTTAGTCTGCAAGCCTGCTTAAGGCCTATGCCTCAGTTTTTGATTGACGTTGAGCCACTTTGGAAGACAATATTGTTCTGAAAAGCAAGTTAAATATTTAATAAAATATATTCTAAATCCTTGTCTCAAGCTCTTCTTGAGTCATTATAAGAGCCAAAACACATATCAGAAACAATACACAGAGTCCATATAACCATGGCCAAAACATATAGCATTACCCACTGTATTAGTGCAGCTTCCCCCCCCCCACAACATACACTGAGGAAATAGTCTACATAGTATTCTGACTGATGAATCATTACTCCTAGACCTGTAAAACAGAGAGCAGCTATTATGTAAGCAAGAAGTGTCACTATTCGCTTCCCAATTTCGATTTTTGAAGAATCCATGCCTTTGTTTTCTGACACTGCAGATTTGGGCAAGTACTTTGACCACTCTGCTGTGCACACAGAAAATAAAGGGACATTAATGAAAACATGAGCTCTGTCAAAGCATAAAGCATGTCTGTCTTGATTATCTCTGTCCTTTCATCAGGGACCTATTTGTTAGCCATTGTAATGAGAAACAGGCTGCCTCACGAATGGGAGGGAGAATGCTTTTCTGTTCTTTTATTTACATTTGGAAAAAGATAGTAAACATCTGTTTTCACTGACCTTGGTGATTTGGCAGTGTCTTTCTCCAAAAGAGATCCAACAGAGATCTAACCATAGTCATTTCTCCCAAAATATTCCCCACCTCCTCATTATGCTAGAAGAAGTGGACATAGCTATCAGCTTTGGTCATGGGTGGTCTCTACAGAGTGGGACTGAAGAAAGAGCATTCACCTTCAACATCCTGTAAAAGAGAAGGGGTGACTTACATCCCAACCAAAAACAACTGATTAATTGTTAAAAACAACGACACAGAACGGCATTGTTAGAGACTTCAAAGGAGTTGCATTTCCATACAAAAGTGTTTGCATTCAGAAGAACTGCCCTCTGCTTTACCATTTGATAAAGTACAGGTCCATCTTCCTTCAGGCAACTACAGGACTACCACACGGGAGTGTGGCAATTACTATTTCCTTGAACTCTCTATCTCAGTTATAAGAATTGTTCTGCAGAGTAAAAAGCCTTCAGCTTTTTCTATTCTGTTTTCAAATGTGGTCACATCACAGCATCAGTTTATTACAAGTCTTGTCCAAGAGCCACACCTTGAGCATGGAATGGTGTCATTTAGTTTCTCTCAATAGTTAACTTGAGTATGATTTCACGGAAACCCACAATGCTAGCTCACAAAACTGTCTGCAAAAAAGTGACAGTTCTCGTTTTAAAGTCTAAATGTTGTAAAACCAACTAATCGTATGTTCAGTACTGAAATGGAACAATCCAAAGCATAGTCATGACAAAGTTAACTCTGAGCCTTAACCTATCTGCACTCCAAAATCTAGCCCATTCCTGTCATTTCTAAAATTGTACAGCTAGCAGCATTTTAAACCCAATTTGAATGTGAAAAATCAGTTTAACAAATATGGTGATGGTCACTATCTTAACAGGCTTTAAAAAGGGGTTAGACAAATTCACAAGAGAATAAATCAATGACTACTAGTCATGACGGCTATATGCAGCCTCCAGGTTTCAAAGAATGCATGCCTCTCAGTACCAATTGCTGAAAGATTTACTGCTTCATGTCCGCACTGTGGGCTTCCCAAAAGCATCTGGCTTGCCACTATGGAAATAACACGTTGGACTAGATGGACCTTAGGTCTGACCCAACAGAGGTTTTTTTGTCTTATGACCACAGGATAAGCAGCCAACACAAATACAAAGCATCTCATTACACTAATTGGATCAGGGGTCCTGGTATGTGGCTTTCTGGGCCACTGTCAAGACATACACTAGGAGAAATTTTAACATATTCATATGCCTCCCCCTAGTAACCATCAAAGCTTCCCAAGGAAGGCCCTACTAATGCTTTGAGAATCATTGTTCTACGCAGAACCCAAGCTAAAGACAGTAGATTTTTCCAGAGAGATGACAGCAGTTTTAAAGACTGGTAGCATATACGCTTATCTTCTTGTCACCTCAGGTAAACAGATTTCTGTATTGTTTCAAAAAAAAAACTTCACATCCTATTTGACCAGAGGCAGCAATGTGACAAAATAAATATGTACTCACACAGGAAACCAAGCCTCTCTTAAATTATTTTAAATTCTCTTTAAAACTATAATCTATCTATCCATATCCTTAGCCTCGCAGAAAGGTACATCAGTATGCTTATAGACAGAAAACTGAATCCTTCAAACCTCATTTGAGTATTTCTTCATATATCTTTCTAAGAAACTGTCTTCCTAATGCAAACGCCGCAGAAACATAATCAGATCCTCAAACTAAACAAACATACACAAATAACCTCCACACTCATGCCATGGATTATCCAGCAAACCACATCCCTATGCCTTTAGCATGCTGACCAAATTCCCAGTTTTACACTACAGGTGAATTAAGATAAAGCAAGGCATTGCAAAATAGGCTCCTCTTGCACTTTTCTTTTTATATATTTCTAATATTATTTTAACTATCATTTTTAGCAGGTGGGGAGAGGATGTTTTAGTTTTGCAAGCAAAGCAGCAATCCATTGAGAACTTGCTTCAGAGTAATTCACTGAGAACTGAACAGTTAACAGATTAAAAATTCAAGCCACATACACAGTGACATTTTACTTCAAAGTGATTTTAAGGAAACTCTTAACACCGCAAGGTAAGTTAATAGCACATTCCATTCATTTGCAATAGGTACAGAGGTTAACTTGCACTTAATTAGAATTAATTTTAATTTCACAGGAATAAGGAAAGCACATTATACAGCATCCCTCTTAACATTATATATTTCAGGCTACAAACAGTGGTTCTTTATGCAGCTTCTACTCCTGCTGCCACCCGTCTCACATCTCCTTCCCCCAAACTCTCAAGCAGGAAGCATCTGCAAGAAGGAATGTATTCTGGGAAAGATGAGGTGACATATCACTGGGAGACGGAGGATGTAAAAATAAAAACAGGAAAGCATATTAGGCATTCTGCTGTCACTCAGATAAAGGAAACTTGAGAGAAAATGGGGGAGTGGGGAGAGACATGAGATGGGAAAGAAATCCCATGGACAAGAAAGAGGGGACATCTTTCATCAAACCAAGCCTGAAATAAGAATGAGCTTCCTTGTCAGGAATAACTGGCTTGCCAGCTCTAGTGTTCAAGTCTAGCTTTCTTTTTGAAAAGGGTGCAAAAGGGTTGGCAGCCAACTGCAGTCACCCTGAAGGCAAAATAGCCAGAATACCAGCAAGCAAAGTGCCCCAAACATTCATAAGATTTTAAGGAATTCCTTACTGTTCCTGAGAGTATCACAAAAATGGGAAAGGTGGGGGATTAACAGGGTTCTAGATTATGTGTGCAACACTTCTGTGCTTTAACTGCCTCTTTATCATGATTGTCTACAGCCTTGAATAATGAACAAAGCTTCCATTCCATAATCCTAAACGTATCATAGCTGGTGAGTTTCTCTCCCCCAGAATCTCACAGGAAACTGTCATAACCACATGCTTTGCTGGCTCACATTCCATCCCCTTAAGAAAATTATTCAAATCTACAGCTAGCTGCCAAGACTGCCAGACTATGACAAGATTTAGCAAACCTAGCCTGGAAGATGTTAAGTATTACCCAAATGCAGACAAGATGCATTCCTCTAGCCAGTGTCATTGTTCCCAACATTCAGTATTTTCTGGTGGCTATCTCTGAAATTTTTGTCAGTACTTTCTGGTGGCTATCTCTGAAGTCTGAATCTGTATATTGTTATGATACAATACAAAGTAAAATTAAGCAAGATCGTTGACTGGATTCAGCAATTAGATTTAGTTCCTGGGTACAACACTAAGTATCTATACACAAGATGAAAGCATGCTGATACAGATATGCAAAACACTAAAACAGGACAATAATTTGGTTTGCAAAGCCAGGCTTGCAAAAAGGGTTCCAACAAATGAGAGCTACAACTAAGTGTTGTAGAGTGGAGTGCTCCTTTCACTGTTCCATTCAGTCCTGTTCCCCACAATATTCCATCTCATTCCTCATACCACCTGTTTTTCCATCCTCACCCCCATCAGTCAACATTCTATAGGCACTGTTTTTGGGGATTTTTCCCCTAAATATTTGTTTTACTTCTACATTTTTAGGGTTTCTGTGAGCCTCCTGATACCTCCCTCATGTGTGTGGATGGTGTAAATTTGATGACATAAAGATTCACACTTGGAGAATTGAGCTCATTATAAGAATTATAGGTTGTTTAGGCCATTCATATCTAGTAGGTCCACTTACTGACTCATATCTTTAAATGCTTTTGTAAAAATACACCAAACCCAGGGAATTAACAACAGCCACATCTGGGTGCAACTGATCATCCTGGCTGGGGCCAATGGGAGTTTTACTCCAAAACATCTGGAGGGCACCAGGTGGGGGAAAGCTGGTCAAAAGCATGTAGCCTCCTGGCCTCCATTTCAGGGATCATCTCTGAAGAGACAGCCTGAAGCAGAGCATTTCTGTGTATAGATCCATACGTGGAAGGCTATGTTATCTCAACTGCAGTCTCCCCTTTTGTTTAGGTCACAAGGAGTTGGGATACCTTGCACCAGTTATTCAAAACTGTGTGCCATGGCGTACTAGCAGGCCATAAGAAACAACATTAAGAACACAAGTTTCCCATGAGCCCTACTCTGCCTGCTGCATTGCCACATAATTTCCTTCTCTGACCTTGTCTCAGTATTGCCTTCACTAGGGGTAAGTAATACTGCTGCATCTCACATGACTAGGTCATTCACTCACTTCAGATGCTGAAATACAACAGACTTTTTCAGATGAGGCATACCCAGAACAGTGACACCTGTAGAAACAGAGGAATGGTCTCATCAGAAGGTAGGAATTCCTTACTTTTACATATTCTAAAAGTAATATTTTTAGGTGTATGCGTGAAGTGTACCTCCAATTTAATTGAGAAAAGAAGTGTGCCTCAGCTTTCAGAAGATTGGGAAATGCAACCGTATCTCCAAGGTAAATATCTCTAGAATCAAATCACAAGTCCCATTGATCTGAACAGAACTTCATTCTGAGCCATTGTGCTTATGATTATAGCTTGAACAAGATTCAGTTACGAATATAGCTAAGCCCTTAGCTCCATGGCCAACAGGAAAAAAGGAGCTGGTTCTTCATGAACCAACACATCCACAACCAGCATTTTTATATTACATATTTACCCAGTCATTTGCATAGCTGACAACTTGCCAGCTATGTCTCTCTTAGTATCAGCCTTTTGACCAAACAGGAAAAACGTGTTTGCCTCTTTGCCACTTTCATTCTCTTTGAACATCTACTCCTCTCAACATTGTGCTACCTTGACCTAAATCAGATCAACTTTTGTCTTCATGTTTTCCTTTGCTTTCTCCACCTGAATATCTAGAAAGCTGTAAGCATTCCTAATCCGGTATAGAATGTTCAGGCTCCTGATTGCTATCATTTCCTCAAACAGCAAATTTGAAAAGTTAAGTGTCAAAATGGACCACTGAGAAGCAAAGAATTAAAAAAACAAAAAGGGGACCATCCCACCCCCCAAAAAAACCAATCCAACAGGGATTGAGCATACTCCATAGCCTCCAGGAACTTCATAATATTTAGCATCAGTTGGAAAAGAAAACCAGGAAGCTGGAGTGGGGGAAGGAAGTGTTCTGCTTAAGCTGCTTGTAGCTTATTATATCCTAGAGGCAGGCAAGCTGGCTGGAATCCTTTTACAGGGAAAGAGTGAACTGCAACATTTTGTTGCAGGTCCATTTGTTTCCTTACTAAGTTCAAATATTCGAACCCACACAAGACTGCATCTGACAAAATGAGTTCCAGCCCATGAAAGGTTATGCGACAATATTTTTAAGGTGTCACAGGACTCTTTTTTTTCTTATAACAAACTAACACATCTATCTTTCTGTATCTTGGAGATATGTTCTAATAGTCTTGGTCACCTTGATGGATGACCTATGCTGGGAACTGGATGAGATGTGTGCAGCTCTACTAGTTCATCTGGACCTCTTAGGGGCTTTCAGTACCATCAACCATTGTGTCCTTCTGGACCACCTAGCAGAACAGGGCCTTGGGAGCACTGCATTACTGTAGCTCCAGCCCTTCAAATCAGGTCATACCTAGAAGGTAGCGTTTGTGGACTATTATTCAACACTGTGGCCACTGCCTATGGTATCCCACAGAGTTCTCTCCCAGTCTCCTATGTTGTTTATCATCTACATGAAACCACTGGAAGAGGTCACGAAGAGCTCTGGAGTGAGAATATGCTGACACTCAGCTCTGTTGCTCTCTGTTACTTGACTCCAAGGAAGCAGCTGACATCCTTGAATGTTGCCTAAGTTCGATGATGGACTGGATAAGGGTGAACATGCTGAAATTGAATCCAGAAAAGATTCAATTGCTGTTGGTCAGGAGAAATCCTGGCTCAGGTCCTGGGATTCATCTTGTTCTGGATGGGGTCAGAAATCCCCTGAAAGTTCATAGCTTGGGAGTGTTCCTGGATCCCGCACTGTCCTTAGAGTTTCAGGTGGCAAGGAATGGTTTGTGCGACCTTGTCTAGTGCACCAGCTGTGACCATTCTTCCATCCATCTGATCTAGCAACCATTATCCATGCTTTAGTTACATCATAGTTAGACTATTGTAATGTCCTCTACATCAGGCTACCATTGAAGAGTGTCCAGAAGCTTCAATTGGTGCAGAATGCAGCATGTAGGCTGATAACTGATGCATAATATCATGTCACCCAAATAATGCAAGGTCTGCACTGGTTGGAAATTATTTTCTGGGCTCAATTCAAAGTATTGGTTTGGTTATCTGAAGGGCTGCCTGTCTTGGTATGAATCAGCTTGGTTACTAAGATCAACAGTAGAGGCCCTTTTGAAGACATCCTCGATTACAGAAGCCCACTTGTTGGGCACACAGCAAAGTGCTTTCTCTTGTGCTGCTCCCAAACGCTGGACCACACACCCCTTGGAGTTGTGAGAGATCCATTTTAGGGTAGAAATTTCAGCTTAATTTACCGGATAGGTCCTGGCAGATTTCATTCCATTTCCCGCTACTGACATCAACTCTAACTGTAATGAGTCAATCCAATATGTGGATTTCAGATTTTTCTTTAATGGCAGTGCAAATAGAATTGTGGGGTTTTTGTTGCTTGGGTCCCTTGATTTGCTGAAATGGGATCATGCTTTTTTAATATCTATTTTTTATTCCTTAAATTTGCACACATAGGATCATGCATTGGGGGGGTGTCTTTAAAGTTACACAACTGGGGTCATTTTTTTTCATCAGTGGTTTTGTGCAAGTCCATCTATCCACTCTGTAGTCTCCTTGTATATACCTTTGTCAGTTTCATCTTCTCCCAACATTACTTCCTTTAGACAAGCAGAACCATATTCTGTACTTGACAAAGAACTTGTCAATTTCATCCTCCACTTCAAAAATAAATAAATATAAATAAATAAATATTCTTGCAAGGAAAAATACATTAATGCTAACCTTTCAGACAGCATGGGCAGAAATTCAACTCAGGCCTTCCTCTTTTAAAAGGATATGCTTCCTAAAGTATACTTCCCTACTTTAGGGATTTACTTCCTAAAATCTAATGCATGTTCTTCTCAACACTAGTTAATGCAATCCTTTTTATGAACAAATAGTGTGTGTGTGTGCGTGCGTGTGTGTGTATATATATATATATATATATATTAGACCTGTTTAAAAAATATTAATGTTCTTTTTAGGAAATTATATTAGTTTTAATTACAGTCATTCAAATGCCTTTGCCATCTCAGATAATAAAATTAAGGCTGTAGTACTATGTATATTTACTTGGGAATAAATATAAATGAATTCAAAAGTTCTTACTGAGTTACAAGTCTTACTGGGCCCATTGAAACTTATTGCCAGTTATGCATTTGTAAGATCCGAAGTTTGACGAATAAACATCTCAGAATCAAGAGCATAACAGTTTATTTGATACCAGCATAGGTCTACTAGTTTAGCATTGGAAGCAACCTCAATCAACTTTTGATTCATTTGGTGCCAAGAGAATATATAATGGCAAACCTGTTATCATATCAGGTCAGACCCAGGAAAATTTAATTTGGCTTGAAATAAAAATATTTTTTGACATTACGAATGTGCTGCAATGCTAATAGGTAAATGCTAAATTGTTACATCATCGAGGGCACATGTGATTAAAGCATGTTTAGAACATGGAGGGGTTTCCCTTAAAAAAAACCCGATCCACATGGAACTGGCACAGACTTGAGTTGGAAGCAGAAAAAGGAGAAAGCAGACTCGACAGATCTGTCATTTCCTGGCCAGACTATATTCTGGCAACTACATTGTCCTGCCTCTCTGACCATTTCCTCACCCTCCGCATAGATGATTCAGCCCAACCCTGCAGAGAGGGCTCAGGACTCTGTCAATGCACAACAGCTAGTGATGAGTGAATTTCTCTCAACTCAATTCAGTACTGACTCAGTATTTACAATAGGTATAAGCAAGGGTTCAGAAAACTACATCTGGTGTCCAAGAGTTCTATCTCAGCTCACAATGCCAGAACATTCAGACTGATGAACATTATCATATTTCACCCTAGGAATTGTAATTCTCAGCACTAGCCACGGTAAATAGTTTGGAAATTCAACCATCACCACAACCTTCTCTAAAGCACCCCAGAACAAGATATTGTTTAGATCTAAGTGTGGGGCAGCAACCAAACATTTATGAGATAATTTACCCAAACAATAACACTAAGCTGAAAACACTATTTCAGTTTGTTTTCTTTTTTGTTGCTTTCAAAATATTTGCTTTTTGTTTTTCGGTTAATTTTCAGATGTTTTGTCTGTTTTACATCACGCCTGATCTTTAGGGCTCCCAGGAATTCTGTAGTCCCTGAGTTGACGCACAGCTCAGGGAAACTCCCATGACATGGTAGCAAGGGAACTATTTAATCCTTTAGCTTGTCTGACTAAGGACAGGGAAGTTCCTCTACCTAAATGAGCTAAATCTTACACAGAAGCCCTTTATATGCTCTCTTTAAGTCCCCCTTTCCACCAGTGTGACTGAAAAAAGCCCTTCCCAACTCTAATTCTAGTCACATAGATAAGGTACAGGGGTGGGCAACTTGTGGTCCTCCAGATGTTTGGGGACTACTACATTTCATGTCACCCTTCATCATTGGTTATGCTGGTAAGCACTGATGGCCAAAACATCTAGAGGGCTACAAGATGCTCACCCCCTTGGCCAGGAGGGCTTACACAGACACCAGGTTCAAAAGATCACCAGGGGAAACAACGCAGCATTGGCTGTTTCCCCTGCCCCCACAGGTCATGCGACCAGATTATCCTAATTACCTGCATCACATCATGGGTTGCCGTGTCATGTGAACCTGGCACATGGCGTGGCAGTAGTGAATTTTCACCCACTTGCAGTAGGGGCTGTAGGGTGGATGAAAATTCACTACGCCCAGAGTGCAGATAATAAGAATAATCCCGTTCCCACAACCAGCACATGCTGGGACAGGGGAAACAAGCTTGCCCTCAGGGACTGCACTGTTCCCTAGAGACTTAAATCTGTCTTTCAGGTATTTTACACAACTGTCTCAGCTATGATTAGCATCCTGGACATGGACATTGGACACACACAATCAATGTTTATGTAATTTACTGATCTTTTAATGAAAGGTTCTTCCTCACTGTATGATGCAAAAAATGAAACACAATAATTCCAGATGCACTTATATAGAAGAATGGTCAGCCTGAATGCAGAACATTCATGTATAGAATCTCATCTTACATTCCAACATGGAAAGTAACTTTTCAGAGAAATTATGCTCCTTAATACATCCAAGAATTTTTAACTGTATGGAATCGTGTTTAAACCCAGGCAATTATAAAATTCAGTGACATTGCTAATGACAATTAGTTTGCTATCAATGCATCTTTTAATACTTTCTGGCACTTCTGGAACAGTTCTTTCTAGAGGTGCCAGTAAGAAAAAGAGGGCAGTCAGTAAAAGAGGGCAGATTCACACATCCAGCGAACAAAGCTTAGAACCATTTTTGGTACTATTCAAAGATCATTTTGAGTGAGACCCTACAATCCTGGATTTTTAAGTCTGCTATTACTCAGCCTTCTCTCTCTCTCCATCCTCGACTATAGCAAGTTGTTGACACAAAAGCAGCATTAATAGATCATGATCACATGGCATAAAATCCCTGTGTTTGTACGTGTATGTCTTGGAACAGTCGCAACACTGGCCATGTTGCAAATGTTTGTTTTACAGCTACCCCCTGATGGCTTACTATTTGTCATGTATGTTTTGAAAGGAAACAGCCACCACTTCCTGTAGACACCCCACAACTATATGGCCAACGGTAAGCTTAGAAAGTAAAAAAATTACATACCAGATACAGAGAGGCATATATTTGCTCCTCTTACATGCCAAAGGCACTGGTTTCAAGGAAAGAGAACTTCATAGTGTCATCTAGAGCTAAACAAACAGCACTGAAACCTGCCCTTGATTGAGCATCAAATGGAATATGCTCACATTCAGAGACAATACAACCCTTTGCAATACTATAAAAGGCATAACAAGTAAGCCATCTAGGGAGTATATGGAGGGATACTGAGAAGATAAGAATGGATGGACAAACACACACACTTATTTCCCTTGCAGACATTTCTTGATCTTCCAATCCTGTGACTATGGATTCAAGTGCCCTGGGCAACATAGTTAAGCTAGTATAGGCATACACTACCTCCTAAGACAACATCCAACATATACTATAATCAACATTTTGACATATGAAATATGCACTGTCCAAAAACACACACACAGCACAACTAAGGGTCCTTTGGCTCTATTATCATCCCAGGATTGTCCCAGGCCTCAGGCGCTCCCATTCCCTCACCTGCTCCACTTGCCACAAGGAAAAAAGAATGACTAAACTGGAATATCCACAATTATGGGATCTCCTCTGATCCTGAGAGATTAAACTCTCTTTAGAGCAAGTTAGGGAAGATTCTGTGTTCAAATAAATGCAGGTTGCTTACCTGTAACTGTAGTTCTTCGAGTGGTCATCTGTGCAGTCACACACATGGGCTCGCGCCGACGCCGAGCCTGCTTCCGGGAAACTTCACTAGCTAGCTTAGACTTTTGGCGGGAACCCCTCCCCCCACCATCCTACCGCGCATGCTCAGGGTTCCCGCTCCCTGCTTACCTCAGTTCCCTGAGACCGCTTGGCCTCGCGACTAAGGTACGATATATTTTTCAAAAATGAGCATGCCCGAACAACTTGACTATCACAACAGCGATGCCAAGAGGGGATGGTGGGTGGGTTGTGTGACTGCACAGATGACCACTCGAAGAACTACAGTTACAGGTAAGCAACCTGCATTTCTTCTTCGTGGTCTCTGTGCATCACACACATGGGCGAATAACAAGCAGAAACTTACCGGCGGTGGGTAGGCATGCTGATTGATCATTGGCAGATCGAGGAAAGGACCACTCTTCCAAACGAGGAGTCCTGCCTGGCCCTCACATCCAGACGGTAATGCTTAACAAAGGTGGAAGCATTAGTCCAGGTAGCCACCTTACAGAGGTCAGAAAGGGAAGCTCCATGGAGTAGGGCCGAAGAGGTTGCCTGCGCTCTGGTAGAGTGCGCTGTCAGATGAAAGGGTGGTTCCCTTCCGACGATCTGGTAGGCTAGAGTAATGGTGGCGACAATCCATTTGGAGATGCGCTGCTGCGACACTGCCATTCCCTTATTTCTGCCACCATAGCAGATAAACAACTTGCGAGACTTGCGAAAACGATCAGTTCTCAACTTATAGAAAGCCAAAGCTCTCCGCACATCCAGCGCGTGCAACGATGACGACAAAGGGTCTGACGAAGGTTTGAAGAACGTGGGTAATGTAATGTCCTGACTCATGTGGAAAGACGAGGAAACTTTAGGAATGAACGTGGGGTCCGGGCGCAGTACCACCTTATCCCTAAAGAACTGTAAGTAGGGAGGGTCTACTAGTAGGGCCGCTAGCTCTGAAACTCGCCTTGCAGAGGTGATGGCCACTAGAAAAATAGTCTTAAACGTCAACAAGCGAACATCTGTCGTAGCTAAAGGTTCAAAAGGTTTTGAAGTAGGAACACTGAGAACGACTGAGAGGCTCCACTGCGGAACGATTGGACGAATGGTGGGAAACATGTTATGCAAACCTCTCAGAAAAGCCCTTGCAAGTGGGTGAGTAAACACTGAAAACCCGTTAATCAACCCATGGTTGGCCGCAATTGCGGACAGGTAAACACGAATGGATGCTGGCTTTAGTCCTGCGACGTGCAGTGAATAAAGGAACGAAATGATGTCAGGCATGCCTGACGTATAAGAGTCAAAAGTATTGAGGGCCGCATAATCCTGAAAACGCTTCCATTTCCTACGATACGATAGTCTGGTGGAAGGCTTACGGGAGGCTTCTAAAATAGATCTCACTCCGTCTGAGAAGGAGAGATTCCTCCAAGATGCCGGATTCTCCATGCCGTTAGGTGTAAGGTCTGGATATCCGGGTGAAGGATCTTGCCGTCCTCCCGGGAGAGAAGGTCGGGATCGCGGGGTAGGCGCCAAATCGCAGTCCCTGCCAGTCTGAGTAGCGGCGTGAACCAAGGTTGCCTTGGCCACCACGGCGCGACCATTATGGCGTCTGAGTTGCTGCGTCGAATCTGCGCCACTGCCCTGGCAATTAGCGGAAATGGGGGGAATATGTAGAGGAGGCCCCTCGACCAGTCCCATTGGAGGGCATCTCCAAGCGATGCCTTCCCGATTCCTGCCCTTGAGCAATATGCAGGACACACTGCGTTGGCAGCCGTGGCAAAGAGATCGATGTCGGGGTTCCCCCAACGAGCAAAGAGACGACCCAGTATGCGAGGAGAAAGTTCCCACTCGTGTGTGTCCTTGAAAGACCTGCTTAGGTCGTCCGCTTTGGCATTGTCTTTCCCCGCAATGTGTAGGGCAGACAGAAGCATGTTATGGGAGATGGCCCAACACAAGATGTCCATCACAAGGTGGAGGAGGCGATGCGAGCGCGTGCCTCCTTCCTTGTTTAGGTACCACACTACTGTGGTATTGTCGGACAGTATGCGGACATGGTGACCCTGTAGGCGAGGGCGGAATGCTTGCAGAGCCTTTTTCACTGCTAGCAGCTCCAAGATGTTGATATGAAGGCGTGTCTCGGAAGGTGACCATTTTCCTTGCGCTATTAGGTCGCCATGGTGGGCTCCCCATCCGTCCATTGATGCATCCGTTGTAACTATACGAGTGGGTCCCGGCGTTACAAAAGGCATGCCCTGGGAAAGGTTGTGTAGATCCGACCACCATCTGAGAGACACCTGCACAGATCGCGGAAAGGTAAGTAAAAGTTTGTGCGGATTCTGTAGGGGAGAGAAACGCCGGATGAGGAACTGCTGGAGGGGGCGCATGCGAAGTCGCGCCCAACAGACGACGAAGACAGCTGCCGCCATCAAACCTAGTAGCCTTAGGATTGTGAATGCTGTGGCACGATGATGGTCTTGCAGTCTTGCTGACAGCTGCTGCAGGACAGCTATCCTGTCTGTGGGGAGGAAAACCCTTGCCATGGTAGAGTCGAGTGTAACTCCTATGAATTGTATTCGTTGTGATGGTTGAATGATGGATTTTTTGTAATTTATCTGCAGCCCAAGCGACAACAGAAGAGAGATGACCTCGTGGACGTCGGCAAGCGCTTGGTTTCTGGACTTGGAGACGATCAGCCAATCGTCCAGGTAAAGGTACAAGTCGATGTTGTTCGAGCGAAGGTGTGCGCATACTGCCGACATGCACTTGGTGAATACTCTTGGTGCAGATCGCAGGCCGAAGGGAAGGACGGAGAACTGGTACGCCTGGTGACCTATGACAAATCGCAGATAGCGCCGGTGGGAAGGATGAATAGCGATGTGAAAATAGGCATCCTTTAGGTCTATTAGTGTGAACCAGCTGCCCTTCCTTAACATGGGCAGGACTGTTGCCAAGGTAATCATACGGAACTTTTTGGGTCGTACGAACTTGTTTAGATTTCGGAGATCCATAATAGGACGAAGTCCCCCGTCCCGTTTTGGCACCGTAAAGTAACGGGAGTAGAAACCCGCATGAAGTTGGGGCTGCCGCACCCTTGTAATTGTTCCTTTCCGAAGGAGAGTGGTGGTTTCCTGTAAAAGCGTCACTGAGGGTGGCGTGATTTTCACGGTGCCAAGTGGAGGAGGGACATCGAATTCTATTTTGTAACCTTCTGCAATTATATTTAGAACCCAAGAGTCCGACGTTATGGATGCCCACGCTTGCAGAAAAGGTGTTAGTCTGTTCCCTGGGTAGCCGAGTAGAGGCGGTGGCAAGTCAAAAGCGACGTTTCTGAGACTGGGACTGCTTGTTACGTTGCGTAAAACGCGCCGTTGACTTGCGTGGCTGATAAGCAGACTGAGTAGAGGCAGGTTGGTAGCGCTGAGGACGGTCCTGCTGCATCCTAGGCTGATATGGAACTGGCCTGTACCACCGGCGTGTACGATAAGTTTGTTGGGGTTGTGCAACACCCATTTTCTTGGCCGTCATCCTGGCTTTATGAAGAGTGTCCATCGTGGCGTCCGTGGTCGAATTGAAAAGGCCCTCCCCATCGAAGGGAAGGTCTTCAATTTTGTTCTTAGTCTCCTGTGGGAGGGACGCTGAACGTAACCAAGCATGGCGACGCAACGCCACAGCGCCAACCATTGTCTTAGCCACGCAGTCCATCAGGTGACGAGCCGTTGTCAACTCCTGCTTGGACAACCTTATAGCTTCCGCTTGGAACACTCGTGCCAACTCTCGCTGATCTTCAGGTAAATAGTCAGTCAGTGTAGAGATCTTTTCCCAAAGGAATAATTGGTAATGAGCCATTAGGGCCATATAGTTTGTGACCTTAATGCCCAAAGATGCAGAGGAGTAAATACGGCGTCCATAGGAGTCGAGCTTACGACCTTCTTTATCCGTTGGTGCCGAATGTGTTTTTCCTGACCTTCCTTGTGCTGCTTCCACCACCACAGAATTGGACTTTGGGTGCTGGAAAAGGAAAGGTGCTTCCGCCTCTTTGACTTTATAAATGGCATCTAACCGCTTGGAAGTGGGACCAATGGTCGCTGGGTTATCCCAAGATTGTTTGACCGTCTTCAGAAGCGTCTTAACTAAAGGCAAGGTCAACTGTGGGGACGGGTCTGTGTACATGACGTCATATATACCATCGTCCTCTTCCTCCACAGGTTGCTGGCACTCGATGCCGAGGGACTGCGCCAGTCTCAACATCTGGTCCGAGAAGCTGCCCATCTCCATCGTAGGTGAGGCCCTATCTCCAATACCGACATCCTCCGATGGCGATGGCTCAGACGGGCGGGGCGATGGTGCCGATGACGTATCTGACGTATCAAACGACTGGGAAGGCTGTCGATGCCGTGTCGTTGTCGATGTCCTATTGTCTCGAAGTCAACTGGACGACTGGGAAAGCGAAGTCGTTCGCCTAGGTGGGACCGGCGGCGGCGAGTGAGCCCCTGGGATGCGTTGACCTGTATAAGGATCAAAGCGGTAGCGACTCCTATTAGAACGGTGAGAGCGGTCTGAATACACGTCCCAGCCTCGAGACCGAGATCGAGATCGCGAACGTGATCGAGACAGCGAGGATCGGTACCGCCGAGAGCGAGACCGCCGAGAGCGAGATCGTTGCCGAAGGTCGTCCGGGCGCTGGACCAGCGGTGGTGGCTCCATCGTCAGAGGTACTGTGTCTTCTGCATCCGAAGTAATTTCTATGGGCATCGGGCCCGGTGAGGGTAGCGACTGCGGTGGTGACAACACGGTTGTCGGTATCGATAGCGCTGTCGGTATCGACTGTGTCTGCAGAACCGGCGATATCGAAGGCGTGCGCCTCTGCGATATAGAGGCTGCCGGTGACGAGGCGGCACGCTGCGACGACGGCGATGGCGATCGGGTCGATTGTGTACGGTGCCTCGGTATCGAGATAGCCGTCGGTACCGAGGAAGCCTTATGCACCAAAGCCACTACCTTCCTCGACGTCGAGGACGGCATCGTGGGTGGAAGCGACGCCGATTTTTTCGAAGTCGAAGCGGCTGATTTTTTTGAAGCCGTTACCGGTGGCACAATTTTCTTGGCTGTCTTCGACTTCTTAGCCCTTTTCACCGTCGGTGGAGAGGAGGCGGAGATGTGCCCGCAAGCGATGCCTGAGCTGCAGCCCCCAACCGGGGGGAGCCAGGAGATGCTGGGTTCGAGCGTTCCAACTGCAAAGCGCCACGCTCCCCAGAAGTAGATGGGCCCGCCTGCATCATGGAAGACCTAGGCCTGTCTACTGCTGAAAGGGCCTTGCTCCACAACAAGCTGCGAAGACGATCAGCTCTGTTTCGTCTAGTTTGTCTTGAAAATCGCATACAATGCGTACACGAGTCAACGATGTGGGATTCTCCCAGACAAATTAAACACAACGAATGTCCGTCGGTGAGGGCTATTTTTGCCCTGCACCGCGAACAAAGCTTGAATAGCGCAGTTTGCGCCATAAGATGGCAAACCGTTCTAAAACTATCTAATTGAAAACTAGAAAATAATATTTTTTATTTTTTACTAAAATAAGATAGATAACAAGAAAAGAAAATGCCTAAGCTAACTAAAAAACTATTCTTCCTTTCTCACAGATACGAACGTATCAGGACAAAGTCTCCCGCGAGGCTAACAGCGAAGCGGTCGAAGAAGAACTGAGGTAAGCAGGGAGCGGGAACCCTGAGCATGCACGGTAGGATGGTGGGGGGAGGGGTTCCCGCCAAAAGTCTAAGCTAGCTAGTAAAGTTTCCCGGAAGCAGGCTCGGCGTCGGCACGAGCCCATGTGTGTGATGCACAGAGACCACGAAGAAGAACTGTAGAATCTCTGAAGTTCAATCATTCACTTTATTTCACAGTAAAGGAAGAGAATTTATAAGCCTACGGCATGTTCCTAATCTCTCCCTGGGGACAATCTTGAGGGAGTGTGATAACAAACCAATCCCAAGAAAGGGCATAAAATGCATAACTGCAGCACAAAAAAGGATTTGTTTCAGATGAGAAGCAGCATATAAATATTGTCAATAACTCAATAAATGAATAATTCAACAGAGTAATACTGCTTCATTTACTTTGGTTTCTAACCTAGATAAAGTTTCCGAAGAGGTACAAGTCACTATGCTATTGTCGAAGAGGAGAATAAATTCTTGGAAACCACTTATGCAAAGGGATTATGGTGTGAAATTAATATTGGAGAACTACTACAATTCCATAACCTAGTTATACAATTTTGCTGTTAAACTTTCCATATAGGGCACCTTCACACATAATTGACAGCAAATCTTGAGTTAATTAACCGACAATTTGCCAGGTTGTGTGCCGTGCGCAAGTCACTTCCAATTTGAATATGCAAACTCCTATGGTATATTCTATGGGTTATTGTGGGTTAAACAACCCAAAGTTAACAAAAGAACTTTAGGTTGTTTAACCTATGAACAATCCATAGCACTAGGGTTCACATGTCACAAAACATATTTAGAATTGAAGAACCAGGAAAATCATGGGGCCAACCTTACATGCAATAAGACCATTATGATCTTAAATGTATATAGAACTTTCTTTTATCCAAATTTCTGCTTTTTCAGACATTTGACTTTTCCTCAAAAATATTAGCAAACTAATTCTGTAAAGAAATTGTTATTTTAACTATACCTTTCCAGTGTGTTTTATAAAAAGGTAATGTTTCCAGGTGCATTTCTTCACAGATTAAAAAGTCCTAAACCGGATGAACAGAAATTCTACTAAAGGAATAAGGAAACAAATTCAGGTATCCGATTTTCAATAGCCCAATGCAGTGTTCCTGACACATTTGTGAAAGTAAAACATACATCGCAAATCCCATGGTCGGGGGAAGAAGTAGAATATCAGTGGGTGGAAAAGGTTTAAGCATACCATTCCCACCCCCCTTTTCTACTTCAAATCTACCTTCCCCTAAAAAGCAGCTCTCGGGGTTTTAAATACATATATTTGCATGTAACGTTTAGCTTGACCCTTTGGACTACAACAGTATACAGGAGATCCTATATATAATTAGAATATCCTAATATCAGGGTCCTCTCATCTATCACAATGTTAGGTGCAATGTCACACAAAACAGGAAAAGAACTGTATTCTGTACACTAGAACTGGATGACCATAAATTTCCCAAGTAAATGTTAAAATATTCTCTCTTGCTTTTTAAATAGCTCAATCCTGTGTTGCTCAGTAAGGACGCACTGTTGTACCGATAAAGATAAAAGCAATCCTCCCTGGGATTATTGCAACAACAAAGCACAAGGAGCTAGCTAGAAGTTTTAATACCATACTTAGAATACTTAATGCAGGTGCTTAAGGTTAGGCTACTTTTAAAATGTTCTAACACTGTGTACCATTTGCTTCAGGTAGGTCATGCACCAGGAACCTAAATCAGAGAACCCATAGGCCTGAAATCACACTCACTGCATTCATTTTCTTCCCTGGTATAGCAGACAGTATGGCACATAATAAGGCATTCATTTGTGAGCATACAGAGACAACATTAATCAAACAATGGAAGTATGTCTGAGCGCAAGGATAGTAAAGAACATACATTTATTATGCAGGTGAGCATTTACAGTGTCCCCTAACAACACATTTGTCGCAACCAACATTTACTGATCCAGTTTCCCTGCAACAGAGACAATGTGCCACATCTATATACTCTGCTGTCTAGATACTAAATTGTTTTTGAGTTGGCATGAACATACCACACATACCACACAATTCCTGGGTGTTCGCATGCTCTTCCTTTGTTCATGCTGTTAGCTAGAATATAAACTTATGGGATACCTTAAATCAAGGCAATTGCTCATGGTATTATTTTCTCTCACAAGAGTCCATTAGCAAACCTTCCCTTGAGTAATTATAGATAGTAAGAATGTATTCCCAAGGGATGCCCCCAGATTTTTGGCATACGCATGCCTGATGTGAGTTAGGCATGGGCATAAATCCTATCCAACATTACTTCAAATGCAAATTGTATCATGGGAAGCAGCTTTCATTCTTAGCATCCAGCAAGTAAATGGCTGCAAGAATACCTTGCCTTTTCAGTACAAACATAAAAAGACCACTTTGTGCATTCAACTCACCGTTTAAAAGGATGACCCTATTTCAAATGGTAACTTTGCTCCTTGTAGTACAACCTTCCCCACCTGGTGTCCTCCAGATGTGTCAGACTGCAACTCCCACCATTCTTTCAGCATGGCCAGCTGGAATAATGGGTGTTGCAGTCCAACACAACTGGAGAGCACCAGGTTGGGGGTGGTTGCTGTAGTATACCACAAAGATATTGCCAATTATCACAAACAGGAGTTCCTTTAACATGATGGGTGAGTTAGTTCAAAACAGAAGTTAGCTACTGGCAGTTAGCCCATGCCTGTCCTCCAATTGATAACCCAGAAAGAGGGAGAGGAGAGGAAGGGTAGTAAGATCAAACTGCCATCTCCTGATATTGTTTCAGTCCCTCTCTTCTCTCACTCTTGCCTCTCTCCCCCTTACCATTCTGCTACAGAAAATGGTAGAAAAATGCAGGTTGCTTACCTGTAACTGTAGTTCTTCGAGTGGTCATCTGTGCATTCACACATATGGGCTCGCGCCGACGCCGAGCCTGCTTCCGGGAAACTTTAGCTAGCTTAGACTTTTGGCGGGAACCCCTCCCCCCACCATCCTATCGCGCATGCTCAGGGCTCCCGCCTCTCCTTTACCTCAGTTCTCTGAGACCGCTTGGCCCCCTGACTAAGGCACAACTATGTCGATAGACAATGAGCATGGCGAACCAATTGACAATCACAAAAAGCGATGCCAAGAGGGGACAGTGGGCGGGTTGTGTGAATGCACAGATGACCACTCGAAGAACTACAGTTACAGGTAAGCAACCTGCATTTCTTCTTCGTGGTCTCTGTGCATCACACATATGGGCGAATAACAAGCAGAGACTTACCGGAGGTGGGCAGGCATGCTGGTTGGTCATTGGCAAATCGAGGAGAGGACTGCTCTACCAAACGAGGAGTCCTGTCTGGCTCTGACATCTAGACGGTAATGCTTTACAAAAGTAGAAGCATTGGACCAAGTGGCTGCCTTGCAGAGGTCGGTGAGCGTAGCGCCATGGAGCAATGCCGACGAGGTTGCCTGTGCTCTGGTAGAATGGGCCGTCGGGCGAAAAGGAGGATCTTTATTGACAATCCTGTACGCCAGGACAATGGTCTCCACAACCCATTTGGAGATGCGCTGCGGGGATACCGCCAATCCCTTTGTTACGCCTCCATAGCAGATGAACAACTTACGAGATTTTCTGAAAGTCTCAGTTCTTGACTTATAGAAAGCTAACGCTCTCCTTACGTCTAAGGCGTGTAATCTAGACGACAAGGAATCTGATGACGAGTTGAAGAACGTGGGCAAGACAATGTCTTGACTTACATGGAACGAGGAGGAAACTTTAGGAATGAACATAGGGTCTAAACGTAATACAACTTTCTCTCTGAAAAACTGTAAGTAGGGAGGGTCTATCAGCAGTGCTGCTAACTCCGAAACACGTCTAGCAGACGTGATGGCAACCAGGAATATAGTCTTAAGAGTCAATAAGCGAATATCAATTGTCGCCAATGGTTCAAAGGGCTTGGAGGTAAGGGCTGTGAGCACGACAGACAGACTCCATTGCGGTACTACCGGGCGAATAGAAGGAAACAAGTTTCGCAAACCCTTTAGGAAGGCTCTTGCCATTGGGTGGGTAAAAACAGAAAACCCATTTATCAAACCGTGGTTTGCTGTAATTGCTGCCAGATAGACTTTAATGGAAGCTGGTTTCAGACCTTGGTCATGCAAAGAATATAGAAATGAGATAATTTTAGGCATGTCCGATGCGTGAGAATCAAAGCCGTTAAGTGCCGCATACTCTTGAAAACGTGTCCATTTTCTCTTATAGGACATCCTAGTTGAGGGCCTATGTGAAGCCTCCAAAATAGTTTTCAGTCGCTCTGGGAGGTCAAGAACTCTCCACGACGACGGATTCTCCAGGCCGTCAGGTGTAATGATTGGACATCGGGATGAAGAATCCTGCCCTTCTGTTGAGACAGAAGGTCGTGGAGGCAAGGTAGGTTCCAAGTCTCCGCTTTCGCCAGTCTGAGTAGCGACGTGAACCAAGGTTGTCTTGGCCACGACGGGGCTATCAGTATAGCGTCCGAATTGTTGCGCCTGAGCGCGGTCACTGCTCTGGCAAGCAGTGGAAACGGTGGAAAGAGGTAGAGAAGACCTCTCGACCAGTCCCATTGAAACGCATCCCCCAGCGATGCGTGTCCTATGCCTGCTCTGGAGCAATACGCTGGGCAAACTGCATTTGCAGCCGTTGTGAAAAGATCGACTGCGGGTGTGCCCCAACGAACAAAGAGCTGATTTAGTATGCGAGTGGCGAGTTCCCACTCGTGCGTGTCCGCGAAAGATCGACTGAGAACATCTGCCTTGGTGTTCTCCTTTCCTGCAATGTGCAATGCTGATAGAAGTATTTCGTGGGAGATGGCCCACTCTAGAATGTCCATCACCAGCCGTAGTAAGCGGCGCGACCGGGTGCCTCCTTCCTTGTTCAAATACCACACCACAGTGGTATTGTCTGTCAGAATGCGGACATGATGCCCTTGTAGGCGAGGTAGGAATGCGCATAATGCTTTCTTCACTGCCAGAAGTTCCAACATATTGATGTGGAGGCGAGTCTCTGAAGGAGACCATCTTCCTTGCGTTAGCAGGTCGTCGAAGTGTGTGCCCCATCCATCCATAGATGCGTCTGTTGTCACTGTACGAGATGGCCCCCGCGGTACAAACGGCATCCCCTGGGAAAGGTTGCTCGAGACCGACCACCACCGGAGGGATTCTTTGACCAGCAATGGGACGGTAAGTATTAGTTGGTGTGGGTTTTCCAGAGTCGAGTAACGCCTGAGGAGGAACTGCTGGAGGGGGCGCATTCGAAGTCGCGCCCAACGGACGACGAATACGGTTGCCGCCATTAAGCCTAGCAACCTGAGAATCGCAAATGCTGAAGCTCGAGGATGAGTGTGCAAATGCAATGCTCGCTTCCGCAGGGCGGTTATCCTGTCTGCAGGAAGGAAAGCCCTTCCCATGGTAGAGTCGAGGGTAACTCCTATAAACTGCAGTCTTTGTGATGGCTGAGTGATGGATTTTTTGTAATTTATCTGCAGCCCAAGCGACGACAGAAGAGAAATGACCTCGTTGACGTCGGCAAGCGCCTGGCTTCTGGACCCTGAAACGATCAACCAATCGTCCAGGTAAGGATATAAGTCGATGTTGTGCGACCGTAGATGCGCGCAAACTGCCGACATGCACTTGGTGAACACTCTTGGCGCAGACTTTAGTCCGAAGGGAAGGACGGAAAACTGGTACGCCTGGCGCCCAATGACAAAGCGCAGATAGCGTCGATGGGTAGGATGAATGGCAATGTGAAAATAGGCGTCCTTTAAGTCTATTAGTGTGAACCAGTCGCCCTCCTTCAGCATAGGTAGAACCGACGCCACGGTAACCATGCGAAACTTCTTGGGTAGTATGAATTTGTTTAGCTCTCTGAGATCCATAATAGGACGAAGTCCCCCGTCCCTCTTTGGCACCGTAAAATAACGGGAGTAGAACCCCGTGTTTAGGTGACACCGCCGAACCCTTGTGATAGCCGCCTTTTGTAGAAGGGTGGTAGTCTCTTGCGTTAAGGTCAGCGAGGGAGGCGTAATTCTTATGGTGCCCAGTGGAGGAGGGACTCCGAACTCTATTTTGTAGCCTTCTGCTATGATGTCCAATACCCAAGCGTCTGATGTTATTGACGCCCAGGTTTGCAGAAAAGGCTGTAATTTGTTGGCGCTGTGACAGCTGAGAGGGAACGCCAAGTCAAAGACGACGCTTGCCGTGTTGTGCTTGTTTGCTGCGTTGCTGGAAACGTGGCGTCGACTTTCTTGGTTGATAGGCCTGTGTTGAGGCAGGTTGGTACCGCTGTGCTTTATCCTGCTGCGACCGTGATTGGTACGGGACTGGCCTATACCATTTTCTAGGCCGGTAGGACTGCTGAGGTTGCTGAAACCCCATTTTCTTCGCCGTCATTCGGGCTTTGTGCAATGTATCCATTGTCGTGTCCGTATCTATATTGAAAAGGCCCTCCCCATCAAAAGGAAGGTCCTCGATTCTGTTTTTAGTTTCCTGTGGTAGAGACGCTGATCGTAACCACGCATGGTGACGTAAAGCGACTGCACCCACCATAGCCTTAGAAACACAGTCAGTGAGATGTCGCGCCGTTGTCAACTCTTGCTTTGACAATCGGATTGCTTCTGCCTGGAAGACCCTAGCGAGTTCTCGCTGATCGTCGGGGAGGTAATCGGTGAGTGACGAAATCTTTTCCCAAAGAAAAAGCTGATAACGCGCCATCAGCGCCATATAGTTAGTCACCTTTACGCCCAACGATGTCGAAGCATAAATGCGACGGCCATAGGAATCGAGTTTTCGTCCCTCCTTATCCGTTGGCGCAGAATGGACTTTCCCAGATCTGCCCTGCGCGGCCTCCACCACCACCGAATTCGGCTTTGGGTGCTGAAAAAGAAAAGGCGCCTGTGCTTCCCTCACTTTATAGATCGCATCAAGGCGCTTGGAAGTGGGTCCCACTGTGGGTGGATGCTCCCAAGACTGCTTGAGGGTCTTCAAGAGAGCTTTGACCATTGGTAAGGTCAATTGCGGTGATGGCTCAGCATGCATGACGTCATAAATGCCATCATCGGACTCGTCAGCCGCCTGCTGGCACTCTATATTTAAAGATTGAGCCAGCCTCTGCATTTGATCAGTGAAGCTGCCCATCTCCATAGTTGGTGATGCCCGGTCCTCGGACCCCACAGTATCCAAAGGCGATGGCTCAGATGGACGGGGTGATGGAGCTGAGGATGTGTCCGACCGGTAGTCATCAAATGATTGTGAAGGCTCTCGGTGCCGTGGTGACCTGGACGGCGTCCGGCGTAGAGGACGAACAGCTGTCGATGTCGAAGCTCCTTGACGTCGAGTGGAGGTGTGACTCAACGAGGTGGTCCTCCGTGGAGGAACCGGCGGTGGTGTCTGCCCTTCCTGGATTCGATGCCCTGTGTAAGGGTCGAATCGGTACCGACCACGCTCAGACCGGTGGACACGGTCTGAGTAGACTTCCCAGTCCCGTGAAGGCGACCTCGATCGAGAGCGAGACCTCGACTGCGAGGAACGATTTCGACGTCGACGTCGACGCTCTTGCTGACGGCTCGGTGTCGATTGTCGCGTCGGTACCGTGCGCTCGGTGTCCGACGGAATAAGGATTGGCATTGGCTCTGGAGATGGCAGCAAACGAGGTGACAGAGGTTCTTGCGGCGGGTGCACTCTCGGAGTGGAAGGCGTACGCAGCAGAGAAGACACTGAAGGTGCTCGTCGTCTCGATGCTGAAGGGGTCGGTGAGACATCTTGGTGCTGCGAAGTCTGCGACGTTGATGCAATTGATGCCGAACGATGCGTCGGTGCCGAAGGATGTATCGGTACCGACGAGGACTTATGCACCATAGCGACCACCTTTACCGATGTCGACAATGGCATCGAAGACGATCTTGATTTTTTTGATGCCGGCGGCTGTGTAGCCGATTTCGTCGACGTCGACGTTTTCTTCTGCTTTGGTTTCTTTGCCTTTTTCGCCGGAGGCGGGGAAGAGGCAGTTGAAAACCCCGTTAAAGATGCCGGTGCTGCCGCCCGCAATTGGGGGGAACCCGGAGATGCTGGGCTTGAGAGGTTTCGACTCTCCCCAGAAATCCCTTTTTTTGACATGGCTGGGCGCGGTTGATCGACGGCCGACAATGCCTTTGTCCACAACAGACTACAGAGGCGGTCTGCCCTATTTCTTCGAGTCTGTTTGGAAAACCGCATGCAATGGCTGCACGAATCAACGACGTGTGCCTCGCCGAGGCAGACAAGGCAGAGCGAATGCCCGTCGGAGAGGGCGATTTTAGCCCTGCACCGCGAGCAACGACGGAATAATGCGGTCTGTGCCATAAGATGGCAAACCGCCTAAAGATCTCCAAAACTTATATCTAATAATTATCTAAAAATATATATATATATTTTTTAAACACTAAAGCTATACTAACTAACAACTAATCTTACTAAAGAACAGCCTAAGCTAACTATTTGTCTCTTCTTTCTCTCAAAAACAGGTACAACGTACCAGAGAAGTCTCCCGCGAGGCTACTGCGAAGCGGTCGAAGAAGAACTGAGGTAAAGGAGAGGCGGGAGCCCTGAGCATGCGCGATAGGATGGTGGGGGGAGGGGTTCCCGCCAAAAGTCTAAGCTAGCTAAAGTTTCCCGGAAGCAGGCTCGGCGTCGGCGCGAGCCCATATGTGTGATGCACAGAGACCACGAAGAAGAACCTCTCTTCTCTCCCCATCCCCAAATGTTTGAGAAGCAGGAAGAGTAGAATTTTCTCCTCTCTCATATGTTGGTGAGCTCAGGAACAAGCTGTAGCAAGACAAGTTAATTCCAGCCTAGGAGCCAACTGTAAGGCCTTGAACTTTGCCAAGGCAGCAGGATCTGACAGCAAGAGGTAACCTATTGAGGAGAAGAACTGGGGTATATGTTGAGCACTTCACATTCAGCTACACAAATAAAGCAATGCATGAAATTACTTTGGGGAAATCTTACCACTAGCAGGAAAACATACAAGTTGGGAAATTCTTTCCAGGGGCACTTGAGATGCTCTACCAAGCAAAGTCGTTCTCCTGCAGCATCAAGAATATCATTTTATGAAGCAAGCATTAGATGCCACCAAGACGTGCAGCCAGATATAACCTACAGATAAAGAACAAGAACTGGTTTTATACAGCAACTGTCATTACAACATTCCTAAGTTACTTTGTTATTTAACTTCAATAGAGATTCGTCATAGCAGTACTTAGCATTTATATTGCACTTAGGAGTTTTCAAAGCACTTCACAAACATAATCTCAGTAATCCTTAGAATAAACCCATAA
Organism: Anniella stebbinsi; assembly: GCA_029215795.1. Taxonomy (NCBI): domain Eukaryota; kingdom Metazoa; phylum Chordata; class Lepidosauria; order Squamata; family Anniellidae; genus Anniella; species Anniella stebbinsi. Next base: position 43,775,791 of record JARDYH010000007.1, on the reverse strand, counting down.
GGGAGGTCTGTATTATTATCCTAAATTGAAGTTGGGAGGGGGGAGGTGAAACCAAAAGATAGTAATATATCTAAAGCCACCCAATAAGTTAAAGACTAAGGCAAGATTTGAATGAGGGCTCTCAACACTTATCTACTACACTATACCAGCTCCTAGTGAATTCAACAGAAAAAGTGATAATCAGCAGAGTGAAGGCAGGAAGCTACATTTAACTGGAGGAAAAGAGAACACTGGTAGAGCCCAATCTAATGAGCATTACCAAAATATCTATATCACATAATATCTATAGCACTTCTTCATGCAATTCTCCAACCAGTGATGTGGTGATTTTTTTTCTGGAATTTTTCCGTTTCCCAAGTACATTAGTAACAATCCATGGATGCCAACTGCAAATAAAATAATAGGCAACTGTGGCAGTTTCAAAGTTGTAATTAATGTTTTCCAGGTGATTATGCCTAGCAAGTATGTGAGAGAATCAATATGTCATTAAAACTAATATTTGTCCCAGTGTAAAATGGATAAGCAGCAACAGCGAAATTGAAGGTGCCCCAGGAACCTTAGTGGAAGACAGTTGCACTCTGTTGAAATAGATAAGTAGATTTCAACCAAAGAGATTTCAAGCACAGTTCTTTGGAATGCTAAACTTATTTAGAGCAGTTTTCCCAAACTTGGTGCCCTCTCCCACCATCCCCAACCAGTCATGTTGAGTGAAGCAGAATGGGGGTATAGTATATCAGGAGGACACCAGGTTAGAGAAGGCTGAATTAGGCTGCAATCCTATACACAATACAAGCCATGGCTTGTAATAGCGGTTGTGGAGTGGGTAAGAAGCCGTCCCCGTCACACACCACACTGGGTTCAGACAACACGGCAACCCATGCTGCAAGGTGGGGAATTATGTAAATCACGGTTGCACATGAAGCACACGTAGGGGGACAAGCCACGATGGCTATTTTTTTAAAAAATCACATTTAAATCACATTAATTGTGCTTTAATTTCCCCTGGAAAATATATTTCAAGTCAAAGCAGCCTATTGGGATTAAAAATTAACATGGAGGGTACTTTTTTAGCTGTGTTGTTTAGTAAACACAAGTAAAATAAACATACTAACTTACATCACACTCTAGTGATTTTCTGATCAAACTGCTTTTTTCCCCAATGATTCTATGCAAATTAGTCTAATTTGCATAAGAATTGTTTCCCAACCCCCTCACATCACTGTCTTAAACTACTAATCTAAGAACTGTTCTAAAGCCGCTCTAACCCCCAATTATAGTAAAGTCACACTACTCTTTTACACTACTCTTTTTCTGTATATTATTTATACTCCTCCTTTTGATCTTATGATCCCCAAACCAGCTTACAACTGATTATAACAATTCAATTCAAGGATGGACCATAACTCATTGTGAAAGATCCCAGGTTCAATTCCCAGCTCCTCCAGGTAAGGCAAGAAAAAGAATCCCGCCTGAAACCCTGGACAGGTACTGCCAGTCAGTGTCAACAATATTGGGCTAGATGGACCAAGGTCCTGAATCAGCGTATGGCAGCTTCCTATGTTCCTAAACAAAGCAATTAACCATTCTTTTGATGGTGAGGCAGCCAAGAGTGATGCTAGAAAGATTTGTTGAAGCCTCTACCCAGCAAATATCAGGTTTTGTAATGAGGCATAACAAATTCAGTATCCATGGAAGAGTCCAACAGATCAGTACTGGAAATTAGACAAGATAGATTACTTGGGGTCATTGATTACAAATGAGCAGTTGTGACTGGTGTCCTCCTTGGTTTCAGTATCAACATTGAAAGGTTTTTTAATGAATGAATTAGGGTACCTTCCCCAACTTCGTTCCCTTCAGTTGTTCTAACTTCAATTCCCATTAAGCCCGGACAATGGCCAGGAATGCTGGGAGTTGTAGTTCAAAACATCTGGAGAGTACCAAGTTGGGGAAGGCTGAATTAGGGTATAATTATTCTCTGAGTAAATTAACAAATGGGGATAAATATAACTAGTGACCAACCAAAGGGTCAGTTAACAAAAATGTACCGATCAATATGCAGTTTGAATAACACCAGGCTTAAGTTTAAAGGCTATGAGGACAACAACACAGGTAAAATGGCATAGCATGTGCCACTGTATTAATTTCTGTAAGTTTGTCAGTACATGAAATTCAATATAAAATACTGTTCAGATGGTTATTAACGCCAGCTAGATGGAATCAAATGTTTTTTGGACCATTTTCATTGTTGGAAATGTAGGACAAGAACAGTGGATAATTAGGTGGGGATATCAATTTGCACAAACAAAAGACCTAGTCGTATGTAATTAACCCACTATTTGCCATGGCTCGTGCCAGGTGTGCCACCGCCATTTTGTATACACAACTTATGATTGTCCCAATTGTCACATGCTGCATGACATCCAAACCCATATACTATGAGTTAATCGTGAGTTAAACAACCACTGTTAACCTACAGTTAGTTGTTAGGTTAACTATGAGTTGCTTAACCCATGATTAACCCATAGTATCTGGGTCATCATGCAGCAACCTCCAATTGGGCTGACGAAGTTGCATATGCAAAATGATTACAGTATACGCCATAGAAAATTATGTGTTAATTAACCCACGATTTGCCACAGCTACATCCAATCAGGCTCACCACCATTCAGTACTATATGGAATTAAGATTCTTTTTCATTATATGGATTTTTATTTTGTTGCCCAGTACAATCAAGACAGGTACAATACTTCAAATTAACACATATACAGTTTATCTATAGTTGCTAAATCACCTGGCCAGAATCTATTCCAACTTCTTTGGAAAGTCTGGATGGAGTTCATTCTTCTCTCCCCTAGCCACTTCCAGCAGGCCTACCCAGATGAATTTTAAACCTAAGAATTTTAAGATGTCTTGATTGTTGTTTTAATATTGTATTGGTTTTATATGCTCTTTTAAACAGTTTTATGTATTTGGCTTATTGTTGTTCCCCACCTCGATCTAAAGGGAGAGGCGGGTAAGAAACAAAATTATTATTATTATTACTATTATTTTATTCATTGCCTTGGCAGCCCAAACTTTCTTTTTCCATTGTACCAGAGATGGTATGCTTGATTAATGTCAAGCTTTTGCAAAGAAGATCCTTGCAACTATTAACATATAACTCACCATGACTATGGTGTTAAGATTCTTTATTGATTCTAATTAATGTCAAAGAAGCAAATCTTCCAAATAAACTAAATCATTCATTAAGAATCTATTACAACTATCCTCCTAAACATAGGGAATGGTAATGAAAATGTTTAGAGCCTCTCCCCAGGCCTCTGGTATTCCTGACACTGGCAGTATCCTAACTGGGCCTGCAGTGAATCCAAGAGAAATAGCCACCCTAAAAATGACACCAAATTTAGACATTCTTCCCTGTTTTCCTGATGACTATTCTGTTTCTAAATTCCCTTACTGTTAGAATAAAACTGGTTTTAAAAAAAAATCATATTCTTTTGCTCCAGAACTGAGTTCTGGCTCAGCTTAACAACTGGTATGAGAATAATTAATTGCTTACCACCTCCCTTTAACCTCCCCACAGAGTTGCCACCTTGATCACTTGTCCAAGAAAACCATATGCTGACAGTCATGGCACAATTGTCAGACTTGTGTGGCTCCAAAATTACTGCTGCAGCTGTCTCATAAAGATAATTACTGCATCTCTAAAAAGAGCACTAATTCAGTCCTGCTGAATGTCTGGGAAATATTTATTGTACATAAGGAGGCAGCTTATATGAAGGTAATGATTCAGTACATCTCATGCTTCCTGTATTACTTAACAGGCAATGTTCAGTCCTCTCAACAGGGATAAAAATGAAAAAATACAAATGAATGCCAACTGTGGCAAAAACATAATCCATGAAAGGAATACGTAGGTTCAATATATAACACAGAGGAGCAAATATCACCAAACTCTTGACTTAAAAATTACATAGGCAGACTCTGGTCATGTTCTGATAAGATGTCATGCAGATTCTATGAATGTTTACTCAGTATGTCCCACTGTGTTTACTGGAGCTTAGTCCCAGGTAAGTGTGCACAGAATTGCAGCCTGAATGACCCAAGTCGCTACATAATTGATATAATGCTTTGGTAGCCAAATCTTATGAATGCTTAATTGCAAATTAGCCTATTCTATGCAAAGTTGGCTCATCTAAGCCCATTGAATGCTTCCTCTCATGTGAACATATCTTCCTCAAGAGGTCTGGCTCCAATTCCTCCTGGGATATGGTTGATTGTTACCCCAGAAATGATCTTTTTGACAATGGCATCCAGGTTCTGAAACACCCTCCCTTGAAAAGTTCATTCTTCCCTTCACTGTTGTTTTTAAGTAGATCTTCTTTAGAGAGCCTTTGCAGATTGGTTTCTTCCCATTTTTCTGTTGCTGAATTGATTAGTTATTCTTCTGCATTTGTTTGCTTGTCAATAGTCATGTTTTGTTTTGTTTTTATTGGGGGTTTTTAATCTTTTTATTTGCAACATAATAGTAACAAAAACAGATAAGCAAACAAAAAAGCAGGGAATCATATCATGAAATATATGAATATACAGTAATCAATAAAATCTTTGTTGATACAGAGAAAAGGAAAATACACAAGTGGGGGAGAAAGAATTAACATTTCTCTTTCAAACATATACATTAGTATAAGCAGTCCATGTATCTAAATAAACATCCATATGACTTTGACGATTGTAGATGAAGGCTCAAACATAACAAGAGCAATTAGATCACTGTTTTGATTGTTTTAATTTTTTGTGGATTTTTACTATCAGGATCACTATGACGATTAATTCTGGTTGGCATACTTTCGGTAAAATATGGATTTGGTTATAGCTCATTTTATGTCCTGTATCGTGCATTTCTATTATGGCCTTTGGCTAATATGGAAATAAAACTGAACTGAATTATGCATTTTATAAGGTAACCCTAACATATTTACTCAGAATCAAGTCCCACTATATTCAGTAGAGCTTACTCCTAGGTAAGTATGCATATGATTTAAGCCTTAGGCTGCAATCCTAATCATGCTTACTAGGAAGTAAACCCCACTGAACACATCCGGACTTACTTTTGAGTAGACATGCACAGAATTGCACTGTTATAATCTAATCCTATGCATGTCTATTCAGAAGTAAGTTCCATTGAATTCAATGCCAGGTAAGTACCTATAGAATTAAAATTTAATTGATCTATACAGTGTGTTGTATACCAAGAAGTAGGATATAAATATTTTTTAGAAACAGTAGTCAAAATAAATGATCTTAGGCATAGCAAATCTTGCATGTGATCAAGCTTCAGGTTCCACTGAGTTCAATGGGACTCACTCCCGGAGTTCCATTGAACTCGTTGCAATGGAATTAACTCACTGCAGCTTGAAAATCTATTTTAAGTGAAGCTTGCAAAGAAGTCCTAAAAAAGTTTTCACCAAGTTCATGTTTCATATATATCCTTGTTTAATATATATGACACACACTGATAGCTTAAATGATAAAAGAAGCAACTCTCCTAATAAGAAAAGCTACCCTAGTTTGTCACCTGAAGGAAGCCAATTCTTACCTGCCACAGATGTTCAGGTGAGCAGCTGTTTACAAGTCCATTTTAAACAAGCAATCTAAAAATAAACTAATTCAACCTTCCAATATAATTTTCAGAAGACATCCTGTTATTTTGCTGGACATTTCACTAGTAGCTAATGAATACCTCATGGTGCCTACAGTCTTTTAGAAAATACACTTTTGCAAGCCAAGAGCTATCAAGATGTTGAGGTGTATGTCTATTTTTATTCGTGCCTTAGCTTTCAATTAGAAGCAATTTGGTTAGGGGCCGATCAAGTAAAAATAACCACCTCTAATGAGGCTTACAAACCCATTATGGATGTTTTTCTAAAAGCACTTCAATCTATTTCCATGCTTCATTTTTAAGTCACATCACACCAGTTCCTAATTCTGCCCACTCCATCCCCATCTGTCCTTATTAAAGGCCTACATTTTGGCTCCATCCCTGATGTGGATGTCAGTTGTCCATTAACCCTTTGTGCTGCATTGTCCTCCACTCTCACTACTGCCAGTCTGGCAACTCACTAATAAGTCTCTTAAAACCTGCATTTTGTAAATCACTATACATTTACAATGGGCAACAGCTACTATATTTATAAAGCTGTCCAGAATGTTTATTGTCAGGTATATAGGAAAATAAATTTTAAAAATTCATTAAAATACCTAAATCAGTTTGCCAGGCTTCTAATCAAAATGGGCTGACCACTAGTTTTTAAGAGAGTGAGGACTTGAGAGTGGAGTGGTATTGCTACCTCTTCTGCTCCATTGCCAACTGTGGTCAAACAAGATTTAGAAACAATATGACAATTTGCCAAACCTGTTTACTGAAGCAAATGTGGGGTGAGTGTACATACCACAAGCAGCAATGCGTTTCTTCAGAATGCTTTCTACTCTCCAAGTCCCACAATCTCAATACACACGTTTTAACAATCCCATAGAAATATGACAGATAATTACACAGTATTGTAGAATTTAAGGAAATCTGACTAACACCATAGTGGTCCAACAAGCAATGGCGGACACATTACTCTGAATGATAGCTTGCCCATAACAACTAATATTTCCCTGCATTGCACAGCTGCAAAGGAGGTTCTGCATCGTCCTGTCAGCTCACAGTGGGTGACAGAGAGGCCCAACAGGCTTGACCAGTAAGCACCCTGTGTAAACTAACCCTCTACAACAGCCTTCCCAACCTGATACCCTCCAGATGTTTTTGACTTCAACTCTCAACCCTATTTAACATAAACAATGCTCAGGAATGCTGGGAGTTATAGTCCAAAACATCTAGATGGTGCCACATGTGGGAAGCTGCTCTACAACACGTAGTTAGGTTTGAAAAATATTCAGAAAAACAGTTTGGTTTGCTCCTGTAGCTAGATGTAAAGAATTCAGCAGGTGAAGCTTGACACAGCATGGATATTAAGTCGCTGTGGAAGACATAGGAGCAGGAAGCAGGAAAGACTATGATCTTGAAAGGTGGCCAAGAAATATATTAAATAAATAACTTGACAAACCTATGTACAGGGCTTGACAAATGTAAATGTGGAAAAGGTTCCCTGATGGTTGGAACACCATCCTTAGCTATCTTTACAGCCCTCAAATACTGGATATATAGCTTAAAAGGACATAACAATATAAGAGCCCTGTTGAATTAGACTAAAGGCCTAGCTAGTCCAGCATCCTGTTTCTAGATGAACTAGATACCCATGAAAAGCCCACCAGGAGAATATGAAGGAAATAGCCTTCTCCCACTGTTGTTCAGCAAGAGTGACTGACATTTAGAGGTATTCTGTCTCTGATCCTCAGAGTAACATAGCCATCATGCTCAGTAACCACTGATCATCTTATCCTCAATTAATTTGTCTTACACCTCCAAATTGGTGGTGATTGCCACATCCTCTGCAAGGAATTTTTATTATTTAACTATGCACTACATCATTTTTGTTTTGTTTTGTACAAGTTTCATTTACTACCCAAACTAATTATCCTTATCTAACCTTCTCATTCCTTTAGCATTTACCCTGGAAGATTCTTCATAATGCACAAGAAATATCTTTTGTAGTGGCCAGAGGCATCTCAAATTCAGGTTTTCTGATTCTGGCAAATATCTAGCTGACATCTGATGACTAAGAGAAAGGCCATGTTTTCTTTGCTCTTTGCAGAAGAAATTAGAAGTGTCATGTCGCAGTAACTCTAGCTAGTCACAATTAAAAACAGTAATTCTAGCTAGTCACAGTTCCAACAACATTCTTCACACAAGCTTTACAGCAGCTAGTAAATAAACCTGAAGCCATATTTAGATGTTATGGTATGGGATCAATAACTCCATGTTTTAAAACTAAGATATAGTTCTAAATACTTCTTCTATAGTTCAAAACTAGGGTATAGCTGCAGAATTTATTCATCTGTAAAAGATGTATCAGCATCCATATATTGCATGTATTGCATATATTTATCAGCATCCATATATGCTCTTTACCCAAAAAACACATAAGTGCTGGAAAGTAGTCATGAAACACAAACATTTTCCCTCCCTCAGTATTTCCACGAAGAACAAACTTTGTTTGCTTCTAAAGTCAATTTGACACCATAAGGTATTCTTCAAAGTATACCAGGCTCAGTTACAGCTGTAACTTGCATCATGGCACCGGGATAAGGAAGTAGATGTGAGGCTGAGGTGAAAACTACTTGACGTTCTCACATTTTCAAACACAATGAAATATTACATAATCATATTGTAAAACATTAAGGTTATAGTGGTGAAGCCCCAGTGATTAAATGGGCTACCCTAATATCACAGACAGAATGAAGGCAGAAGGGTCTGGTTGCCACTAGGAATATAGGAAGAGTCAAACAATTGGTACATCTAGCTGAATACTGCCTACACTGATTGGTAGCTGCTCTCCAGAGCCTACATGGAGATGCTAGGGACTGAACCTGAGACCTTTAGCATGCAAAGCATGTGCTCCACTACTGTGTTTCAGTTCCTTCCTCTGAGCTACTCTGATTCTAGAAAGAGGCAGAAGGGCCCAGCAAAAGGAGGCAAAAATAGGTCTAGAAAAATAGAAGCCAAGAGCCTGAGAAGACAGCAGTTCAAGAGAGGAGATGGAATAGAGGAACATTCAGAGGAATGAAGAAGAGGCTAAAGGAAGAAGAGGAATCAGAACAGAACGAAAACCAGAAACAAAAATAGTTAGTAAGGACAATTGCACATGGCCAGGAGCTGTAAGGATAAACAATCACACATTGATTTGAAATTACCAGCCAGTTGCTTGTCTCTACAGCTCCTAAACATGCTCAGTTCTCCTTTCTAGCCATTCTTGTTTCCAGTTTTCCTTCTCTTCCAACTCTTCTCTCCATTCCTCTGAACTGTTCCAAGTCCCCATGGTTTCCATTGACTTCTGATTGGTGGATCTCAGGATTGTAGTAAAAATAACATAGATACTGCAAGCTTGAAGTCTGCCCACCTCTGCTATAGCTCATTTTGTGTGTCAGCCATTATTGATAGTAAAGGATTGCTTTTTGAAAAGCCGGACCGGCCAAAGCACCTCTACCCTGATTGCCAGATACCAAATTGGGGTTTTGCTTCAGTGGCACAAATCATTAATTGCGTTGCTGAAAACTGAATCTAATTTACAAGACAGGGCTACTTACCCAGTAACTCTTCACTAAATAAATATTTCTTCCCAATTATTATTTCAGATTGTTGTGCCCTACTCTTCTTATACCATGTTAATCTTATGAGGCCATCAAATTAGACAACTTCACACATTAAACCATAGCAAACATATTTTCCATTTGTGGACCCACAGCAGAGAACTGTGTGGCTAATATCAGCTCTCTTGTCTATTACTCATGTCAGACATACACCATGTAACATGTGAAACAGTCCTCAACTATTCAGCCATCAATGATTTTGTACCTGGGATTCCTTCATTCAAACACAACACTCCGTCTCTGGCACAGCATTACTTCAAGAGAAAGACCTAAAATTGTTTCTAAAAGGGAAAACTGAAGAGATTTATCAAAAATGGGTGGGGAAACATTAAGGAAGCTTGCTTTTTTAAAAAAATAGGACAATAAGTCACATTCACGGTACACTGTTATTGAATGCAGACACCAACTCCACCTAAGTACCGGCCTTTTTAAAACTGTACAACTTCACTAAAACCAGGGATCAGCTTTACCCAGTCAGGGCCCCAAATAGTTTTTGACCACAACTCCCATCATCCACAGCCAGCATAGCCAATGAAAAGGCTGCATATTGTTCACTTACTTTTTGAGGGGGGCCTGTTCACTGGTTTTAGTGAAGGAAGAAGGAATTGAAGGGAAAAGACATGTCAACCTAGGAAATAAACATCCAAAATGGTCCAATTCTACTCTTGTATGAGCTTCTCAAACCCGGAAACAGGACGTAGGAGGGGGGAAGAGTGGAACGTTTATTATACAACTCTCTCTTCAGTAGACACAGTATTTCTCAGAGAATATTTTAAAAAATGACATGATTAACCTGGTGCATAAAAATGCTCCAATAGTCTGAAATACATACAGTAATTATTACTGGTGGATCTGTTCCTATGCCAGCCAAGTAATTTCACTGCAAAGCCAATTGTGTTAGAGCAGTTTTCCCCATCCAGTTGTGTTGGACTGCAATTCCCCAAACAGCAGCCATGTTAGGTGGGACTTTTGGGGGTTGCAGTCTAACACATCTGAAGGGCACTGGCTTGGGGAAGGCTGTGCTTAACAGGCAATGTAAAAATAAAGCCATCCAGGGGCTAAAACTTTTAGCACAGTATATTTAGCCATTTCTATACAGAATACACACACTTATAGCTCTTGCTGTACAAATAAGCAGATTCTGCCAGTACAGAAGAAGCTGAAAAGCAAAAGAACGTTACAGGAGCATTAAGTCATCATGTTTCATCAGTGTTTTGCTACCCACTTAGCTACTCCAAACATAACTGGAAAACATCCCTCTCAAAGCCAGCAAATGTTTTGTAATGGATGGACTGCATAGTAAAAAAAACAAAGAAATTAAGAAATTAAAAATCATTACCTACTGAATTCTGCTTCTGGATGCAGAACCAGGGAATCTACATTCCATTTGGAAATGCCTGTTCGTCTACTTTCCAACTCTCCCTTCCCAAGCATGTGTATGTATTCACTCTGATTTTAAAAAAAGAAAAAGGAAGTTCACAGAATTCTGTCCATCTCTCTCCCCCTGTTCCTTATTAAATCAGCAAGCCTTGCTCACTTGTTCCGTGGGCTCTGGACGGGATGTTCCCCACTGAATACTTGGACAACAAAGCAGGAAGCCTGCCTTCTCACAGGAGCCCAAAGAAGGATTCCAATCACATAAAGGGGGAGGGGGGGACACACATAGAACAGCTGGGGCTGGATTTTGGAATGGGTGGGGAATGAGACAGAAGAGGAGGACAGCAATAGCCCTAAACCAAAAACGCATCTTTGCTAAAATGCTACTGAATGTTGTGGTTTGAAAAGCGAGATCAAGAGAAACAGTTCTCTGCTTTCCTCCATAGGAAAAGCTTCTGCAAAGTAAACCAGATCATGCACTCCATGAAAATAGAAGAATTTACAGAGGAAACGAACGCACATAGTGCCAAAGAGCAAGAGCCAGGCCACAAAAAAGCAGCACACAGAAAGCAAACAGGATACAACGGCGCAGGGAAGGAAGCTGGCTCCGTATCTTCCCCAACTAAAAAAATCATATGTTGATCAGAAATACAAAATAAATTAATAGGAATAAATAAAGAACATGATTTCCTCTTGAGCCATGAAAGCTGGATTTAGTATGATGTTTTTGAATAGGAACACACCTTTAAAATAAGTAATATCTTGCATCCGTACTCAGCTATACTTGCTCTTTCACAGTGCTTGATTTTAGCCTCAGGTGGCACCACGGCTTGCACTTGTCAAGATCTTCCTACTCAAAAAGAACACACACACACACACACACACACAAACATTATGGGTAGAGCATAGATACCTTCTGTGGGAGAAAAGTGCAAAATCAACGGATTGTTAGATTTCAACAGCTGGGCAATAAATGATAGCAAAGAGGGACATGGAATGGCTTTAGGAAAAGATGCTTGGGGCTTGAGGAAAATGGGACGGAAACCATGGAAGTTCTACCAGTTTGACTGGTTTTAAAGCGGGAGAGCCCTGCTATGAAACTGGCTAAAGGCAGGGGACTCAGGTCTGGCATTGAAGCTTCAAACACATATTTAGGGAGAAAACTCCATGGGATCTGGTGCTCTGCCATGGATGTCAATATTCAAACTGTGACCCTGGGAGTAGTCCCTATCCAACATTCATCAGCTACCAGCCTCCTATTTTAATAGTTTCTATAATACAGGATGATTCCTCTTTGGCCCTAGCCATCTGCTGCAACCGATAGCAATATAGCTCTATCACTGCCCCCCACCACCACCACCACCCACATACAGCGCTTGGTGCAAAGCACTTGGCTTGCACACCATCAGGAACACTGCTTTCAAACCATCTCCAGACACAACATCAATGCTCCACCCAGGCTAAACCTGAGCCAAAAGCTCAGCCATACACATGCGCACACACACTTTCAATAGCAGGGCTCAGCACCGGATCTGAAATAATAAAAGGAGAGAGCGCCTCTGAGCATGCCAAGAATTCATTCCACCACAAGGTAACCAAAGCCAGCCCTACCGGCTTCTTGAATCGCAACAAACCCCACCACCACCACCGCGAAGTCCACAGATAGCACAAACATCCCCTTGTCCAGCCAGGCTGCTCACCCTGCTAGGCTGGATTTAAACCAAGAGGGCTCAGTCCCACGGATCGCTTTTCTGCCACACAGACCTGGACGGACAAGCGCCTGAGAACCCGCGGCGACCGTGCCTCTGAGCATGTGTGGAGCGCCGAGGCGGATTCCAGACCTTGGGGGAAAGCGGGCTTTCGCCAGAAAAGGTTCCTGGCGTCTTACATGGAGAGATGAAAGGAAGGAATGAGAGGAGGAAGCAGCAGCAGCAGCGGCGGCAACAACCCTTCCGCCCCATACGGGGATGGGGTCGAGGGAGGCAGCGAAGCCCGCTTTGCCCCCCGCCGCGCTTCAAAAAAATAGTAATAAAAGGCACACGGCGAAAGCGCAACAAGCAGACGTACCCGGGGAAGGAGGCGCCACGGCCACGGAGCCGGCCCCTTGCTCCTCCTCCTCCTCCTCAGCCACCGGGGAAGAATTCATGAGGGCGACGTTCCCCGCCGTCGCCGCCCCCTTCTCCATCCCGTGTGCTCCGGCAGCGGAGGCTTTGCGGGCGTGAGGGGAAGAGAGGCGAGCGACAGAGAGGTGGCAGCGCAGGCCGGCCCGCCCAGCGCGAGGCAGACGGCGGTTTGGGCGGGAAACTCTGAGGAGAATTAGAGCTGTGGGCGCGACCCCCGGTTCGGCGCGTGGAAGCACAAGGGGGCCGGACGCCCGAGTCGGCGTGCCTAGGCTTGGGGCGGCAAGGCTTCCATGCTAAGCACGCTTACTCGGTATGATGCCCCACTGAACTGTACAGCGCTTACTCCTGAGCAAACGCACGCAGGCTCTGGCCGCAGGTCTGGGGGAGTCGGCCGTAGCGGGCGCAGCTGTGCTTGATGTTTAATGGCGGGTTCAATCCTAGGCATGTTTAGCCGCGGTGGGGAGGGAGCCCTATATTCTCCAACCAGCCATGTTTGGGAGACCCTAACTTTCCCCAGGGGATGGGATCCGCCTCGTCGGCGGAAAGGCGCTCCACACATGCTCAAGAGCACAGTCGTCCAGGGTTCTCAAGCGCCTCTCCGTCCAGGCCTGTGTGACAGAAAAAGCGAGCCGTCTTGGTTTAAAGCCCAGCGGGGTGGGCAGCCTAGGTGGGTAGGGGTATGTTTGTGTTGTCTGTGGATGCTGAGAGTTGTGGGGCTTTGTTCTGTCTGAACATCCATAGGATTGCTGCCTAGGGTCCCCTCTACAAGGATTCGCTTTTGCGCCTGGTTAGGCGATTATGCGCATAATCGCTGAAGCGCATTTACGCCTAATCCCTCTGCACGAGAGGGGGCGAAGCGCATTAAGGGATAACCAAAATGCGCTTTACAAGTAGTTAATGCGCATAAGCGCTTGTTCACATAGTCAAAATGCGCTTTAACGGACGGAGCATAATAAAACTCGCTGTTTAACGCGCATTCGATAATGCGCATAATCGGAGAGATAATGCACCTCTACGCCCGATTTGCGCTCCGTTCTTGTAGAGGTAAAAAAATTTAAGCGCCTTGAAAGAGCTTTAAACCTCTCTTGTAGAGGCAGCCCTACTTGACAGGGAGGGCACAAGGTATCATGTCAGTCCTACATAGAGTAGACCCATTGCAATCAATGGGATTGAAGTTAATGATTTAAATCCCATTCATCTCAGTGGGTCTACTCTACATAGGATTAACATTGGATACAACCCAAGATTCAAAGGGCTGCTCTTGGGTATATTCAAGATCACATTGCAAAACACAAACAGCCACAGAATTTTAGTATATATCTTTAAAAGCTTTTGCTGTGGCTATATACATAACAAGCAGGGATATAGGTGGGGAATAATAATCAGCAGGTAGTCTGAAATGGTATGATACTGAAACTTCCCACATTCATGGCTTTGTTTTTACGCAATTGACATCCCAGTTTTCCCCTCAAGAAGCTTAGTAAAAACAATAACATACTATTTAAAAATACAATGTCAAACAACAACAAAACAAAAACAGCAAAGACAGTAGAGAAACAAGCAGTGAATTATTACAAAAGGGTCTGAAATGCTGCTAAAAACACTGGCGAGCAGGGTGAAGTTTGCCTGGGAACCTAAAAGGAAATAAAAGATGGTGCTAGGCAAGCATGTTTAGAGAAAGAGTTCTGTGATTTGGGGGCCATTATAGAAAAAGCCTTCTCTCTAATAGACATCCACCTAACCTCAGAAGATGGGGCCAGCCAGAGAATGGCCTCTGAAGAAGCACATTTCCTATACCTGTCTACACAGAAGTCCCATGTATTTCAATTAAACTTACTCCCAAGGTGCTCCACTAAGCACTACCAAAAGACACTGCAGCTATTCTGTCTTCTCAATGGCTTTTCTGCAGTAAGATAAAAGACTGAAGAACCCATGAGGAAAACATGGGAGGGTTAGAAATTGAAACATTGTCTGGACTCCCATAAAATTCCGTGAAAGAGGCAGGGCCATCCCATGATAAAAGCCTCATCTGGAAGGATCACCCTCCAGATAAGTGGGTACAGGGTTGCAGTCTTAGGTAGTAATCAAGTTTAGGTAGTCTTTTAAGTACCTGGGCCCGGTCCATTTGATGCTCATGGTAGCCTCACTGAAGTTAAATCCTCCAATGTGGACCTTCCTTTCTCCCCTCCAAAATATATTCCCAGGGAAAGGAGGGGGCAGACAAACTTCCTTGTGCTGTCCACGCTTTCACAACAATCTCATTTTTACCTCACACCTTCTATGGCAGTAGTCTTCAACCTTTTCAGACCCAGGACCCCCATTTAACTACAACCTACATCATAGGGCCTTTTTATTTTTCTTTTTTTAAAAAGGAAGAAAAAGAAATCGCCATCTTCCTGGTTTTCTCTTCAGGGTGACCAAATGCAAAGGAAAATGACACAGAAGTACTAAGGAGCCCAATTGCTATATCCTCTTTACAACAGCAACTTAACTTTAATCAGGGTTGTTGTCAGGTGTCAACCAAACTCATCTCTCCTACTGCTTCTTCTGCTAGCACACAGCTGGGTAATTTGTAGCCCTCCATATTTTTGCCTACATTTCCTTCACCACTGGATATGCTGACTAAGACTGATGGGAACTGTAGACCAAATCAACTGGACTTAAACCCAACAGGCTTAAATTTTTATTTTATCCCATTTTCCATCCACAGTTTTTTAGTCCTGCTCCTGGTGGTGCTTAAAGCGGATTCCTGTGAGACCAGCCAGGTCAGTATTTTACACATTTATCACAGAGCTTCGACATGACTGCCCCAAGTCCAGACAAATAGAAGTATTTCTCCACACAACACATAATTAATTTATGGAATGAATTGTCACAGGAAGCTGTAATTGCCACTAATTAGGCAAATTCATGGAGACTACATACATCAACACTTCTTGGGGTGCCTCTACAAGAGTGATTTAAAGCTCTTTCAAGCCGCATTAAAAAATTTACCTCTACAAAAGCAGAGCGCAAATTGGGAGTTGAGGCGCTTTTTCTGTCTGATTATGCGCATTATCAAATGCGCATTAAATAGCGAGTTTTAATTTACCGCGGGAGTTAAAGCACCTTTTGACCATGTAAACATGTGATTCTCCGCATGTCAACAACTTTAAAGCGCATTTCATGCAGCCGGTAATGCGCATCACCGCCTGTCGTGTATAGTTATTAGATGTAAATGCGTGTCCGCGAAGATGCACATGATCGGGCAACCAGGTGCCAAACCTAATCTAGAGGGGACCATAGACACAGGAGCATTATAGAACATCCATGTTATGTATTTATGCAAGGGACGTATGCTGCTCATAACCAGTTGGCAGGATGCAACAATGAGTGGGCTATTGCCTTCATATCCTGCTTATGAGTTCACAGAGATATCTGCTTAGCCACTATCTGAAGTGGTATGATCCATAGATGGACCTTTAGTTGGATCCTGCAGAGGTGTTATTTGTTTTCTCCATCACTACTGTGCCACACCTTTAGGGTTCGGAGGCCTTTAGATGCATTTAGCTATCAGAAAGCTTTGAGCCTCAGGTATACTGCACTCCTATACACACTTAGAAGGATGTATACCCTTCCAGCTGAGTAAACATATAGATACGCTGTTATTTTAGAAAGCAAACATTAGAGTAGGATGCAATTGCCAAGGCTCTTCATACCAGCAGGACTTTATTAGGTAGTAGTAGTAACAACAACAGTCATCAACTACATGTGTGCATGTATGCAGACACACGGACATTCAGGGCATTTAATAAAATATAGTTAGGATGCAACCCTTACCCAAAGAACACTCTGATGTTGGAACATTCCAAAACTCCAATGCTCTGCAGGCAGACACCCAGCAGGGCAGAAAAAGTAACAAAAGCAATCACCATCTCTCCATCCTCCTTTCTGTTTCCATTAGAAAGATGCTTTTGAGTGCATCTAGTGGAGACACGGGATAGGAGCTGGGAGTCTTCAGTATTCTGCTTATCTTCAGCACCTTCCTGCTCCCTGAGTTGCATCCTCATCTGAGGTCGGAGCTCCAACCTCTGGTGTGGAAACTGCTGGAGTCCTTTCCACAGCACTGCAAAGGACGAGGTTGGGGAAGCTCAGGGTGAACTGCAAAAAAAAAAGCCTATGGTCCCTGCGTCCCATAGGAGTATGGCTTTAGTTACATTATTAGTCTTCAGCTCATGGGTCAGGAATCACTACTAGGTCACAAATTGGTCGCAGGACTATGGCTATACAAATATATGGTAACAAGAAGTGGAGTCCCCAAATGCATGCTTGGATTAAAGTCTTGGTGCCTGTAAAAGACCATGTGTGCAGCTTGGATGTTCTCCTGGACTTGGCACTACCTGTGGAAATGAGGATGGCATCGGTTACTGAATCACCAGCTATTTGGAGAAAGCAGGGCTTGCTACCTTCTTCCATGCTCTGATTACATCTAGACTAGATCCCTGTAATGCTCTCCACATAAGACTGCCTGTAAAGTCTGTTCAGACGCTTCAATTGTTGCTGAATGCAGCTGCATGATTGCTTGTGGGGGGTTATGTGATCAGAGCATACAACTTTGAATCTGTACCACCTGTACTGGTTGCCAGTGCATTTGTGGACTCCATTTGAAGCATTGGTGGTCACCTTTAAAGTCCTAAATGACTTGGGACCAGGTTATTTCAAGGAGTGCCTGGGCATCAGGACTTTTCTGTAGTGGCTTCATTCTTATGGAATACCCTACAATGGGATGTGTGCATAGCTCCCTCCCAGACTGTTTTTAATAGGTCTGAAATATCCAGATGTTCCAATCTAGTTTTATGTGAAAGTGTACCCTTTGCAGTTATTTTAAATGTTTTGAGCTACTATTTTAACTCATTGTATTTTATGTTCTATTGTGTTAAAATTTGGTCTTATAAACCATCTTGAGGAAGCTTTGCTCCAAATGACAGTATAAAAATATTTAAAATACATAAATAAAAGCTCAAAGACTACTGTGTTACATAATGTTAAAGTACTACATTACAAATTCTGGGAGAATAAACATAACTTCACCATGTTGGCCCTGGGCAAACCTCCCTTGGGAGAAAATTCCAGAAACCGCACCACCTGCTTAGAAGGCTCTCTTTCTGGTCACCGCCCATCTCCCTTCAGATGGTGGAGGAATAAAAGGCATTTGGTAGGTAAGCAATGTGCAAGGTACTTCACTCCAAGCCACAATAAACAGCAACTGTGCATCCAGTTTAAAAAACTTTAAAAAGAAAAACGTTAACATATTTAAAAATGTGAAACATTTGACATAAAATGTTTTTGTGGTTGAGAGTGGTGTTTTATGCCATCATTTCAAAAACAACAACCTGGATATGTGACTGCTGTTCGTTTATTTTGGTTTGGAGGAAAGAGGAAAACTCCAGATGCTGAACAAAGATGTGTTTGTATGCTCAATGTATTTCAGAAAATCCTTTCTCAGGAGAATTATACACAACGCATATAAAGAATGGAATCAGAAAAGGAAAGACAATCAAATGGCATACAACCTCTTACTATGCAGTGTTGAGATAAACTTGTTTCAACTATTTGAGTAAAAAAAAAAAAAGACTTAGGGCGCAATCCTATGCATGTTTAGACAGAAAAATATCTTACAACTCCCAACATCCCTTCAGCCAATCATGCTGGGAATTGTAGGACTTTTTTTCTGTCTAAACATGCATAGGATTGCACCCTTAAAGCATGTAAGGTGTGGCCTGGGGAACCCTGGAGGGGTTTGGCTCCTTGGCTTGAGTTTCTGCAGCCCTGCTATACATACTTACCTGGGAGTAAGTCTCATTGAGCTTAATGGGACTTACATCTGAGTAGACATGCATAGAATTGTGCTGTTATTTATTTATTTATTTATTTATTACATTTGTATACCGCCCCATAGCCGAAGCTCTCTGGGCGGTTTACATAGGATTAAAAACAATTAAAAACAATATACAACAATTAAAACAGCAAAAACATACAACATACACACAATCTGTACATTTAAAAACCACTTCAACACTTCAAAAAAAACTACAAAAACAAAACAAAACAAACCCAGGCTCCTCAGATATTGCCAAATGCCTGAGAGAAGAGGAAAGTCTTGACCTGGCGCCGAAAAGATAACAATGTTGGCGCCAGGCGGGCCTCGTCGGGGAGATCGTTCCACAATTGGGGAGCCACCACAGAGAAAGCCCTCTCTCTTGTTGCCGACCTCCGAGCGGAGGAGGCACTCGGAGGAGGGCCTTAGATGTTGAACGTAGTGTTCGGGTAGGTTCATGTCGGGAAAGGCGTTCCATCAGGTATTGTGGTCCCAAGCCGTGTAAGGAGTTTCAACTTAGATTATGATTCCTATCTTGTCCAGAATCAAAGTGCCTCATATACCTGAATTTGTAAGCCCTTTCCAAGCCAGGCACTGAAGTAACCTTGAAATATATTTTGAAGTATTAGCCCAAGACGACTTGCTTCCCTTTTCTTATCTGCAGCAGCTTTGCAAACTCCAAGTTTGGTTATGATCACTGCTACAACACTTCAGCCTAGCCATTATTCTCACATTTTATCAGTGCACGTTTGGTCTTCCTTCCCAATATGTGATATTTTGTAGTTAATTAGGTCAACTTACAGTCCTAATCTCTTGTGTTTGCAGCTCTTCCTAACTTTGTATATTGTGTAAGCCTAATGAGCAGGAACAAACTTCAGAAGACTCAGTAGGAAGCCCAATGGTAACTGCTTGTTACATTCTCCAAATCTGATCCTTTTATCCACTCCACTTCATCATACCACATATTCTTTACACAATGCATTAACAAATCCTAAGTGTTTGCAAGATCAAGCCCAAATAGTTTCTGTGTGGCCTGTTGTTCCAGTTTGACTTAATTGATTTAAAATCATACCTTTCCTTAAATGGGTGTAACTTTGCATGTGGAGAGCCCTTCAGCAAATGTAATCATAATAATAAGGTACAAAATAAACTTTGAGAGTACAATGAAGACTATGGCTCTTAATGCAACCATAAGCAGCCCACAGTTACCTCAGTCGCTAGTCATGTCATTAAATGTAACCTTACTATGCAATGTGGTCATGATGCATTGAAGCTGCAAACATAATTTGCCCTATTAACTGGGACATTTAATAACAGCATGATAAATAATGAAGAATATTCCCATAAGAGCAGTGGTACATGAATTAATGTTACCAAATTAATAACATCAGGTTCATATTTCCTGGCTTCCTGGTAGTTAACAACTATAGAACTCTGGTATTACCTTTTACGTTTCAACAGAAGAAAAGGAAAACAAAATATACACAACCATTCTTACAAATATGCAGAAATATTGTACTATGTTCCACACAGCTGATGGACTTTATGTATACAGCCACTCACAATTCATTGTAAATCGTAAATTGTCACAGATCTAATAGAACAAACTTGAGTGTATTTGGCTGAAAGTGTTGGAAATGTTGATAACGCGTTAATAGCTGTGGGATGAAAGATGCACTCCCAGGCCTAAATCCAAATGTGCCAGTAGAAGAGAAATGGTGCACGAGCAGAGATCTGCTGCCTTTTCCAATTGTGCAACTGGTTGTACATGTGGAACTTTAGTTGGATTCTCCTCTTATGCATAACCTGGAACTTGGTTTCCACTATTTCCACTAGCACAACATCATTTGCACTAGCGGAATAACACCACTGGATACATCCGCTAGTAGTTCATTTCCTATAGATCACAGCAACTACAATTTTATATCCCACTCTTCTACTAAAAGTATCCAGATGTAATCATAAAACCATATACTACCACCAAGAAAAATGCAGGTACAACAACAACAACAAAAACCCCTAAAAGCAGAACAACAAAAAAGCCAACACTTATATCAAAGCAAAACACAAGCCTAAGGGGAGCAAGAGTAAAAGTTGTTGCACATTAAAAAATAGCAACAACAAACCTTGGCATTACTCATTAAAAAGCCATTAGAATAAGAGTCTTCAATTTCTGGCAAAAGGGGAAAGACACCCAAGACATTTTGCTGCCTGAGGCAAAGAGCAAGCTGGCACCCCTCCCCTTTCCATGTGTAGAAGCTGGCTGGACTGGTAGGTGGATCTTACTTCAACACTGGCAGGGGGACAATTTATGGGGAGGTAGGATAAGTTGTGAGATATAGATAACTCTGTTCTTAAACAGGGGAATAGCCAGGGAGTTCAGGAGGCTGCCACCACTGTCCCGTTCCCCCAGCATCTGTCAGCTGAGGCAACTGCCGCTCTCTGCCTAATAGTAGGGCCATTCCTGATCCAGGTTAATTTGAACAAAGAGGGCATTCCAGAGCCATAGCACTGCCACAGAGAAAACCCTCTCGTTCTCACACTCACTTGCTGAATCTCCTGAGATGGCAGCAAGAGCAAAGGCCTCTGACATTGAATATAATTCCCTGGCACTCCTATATGGGAGCAAGTGGTCCTTAAATAATGTAGTATTAAGCTGTTTAGGGCTTTATACACGATAGCCAGCCATTTTTATTGAGCCCAGAAGTACATAGGAAGCCAGTGGAGTTGACGTAACATTGGAACTATATGCTGTGACCATTATCCAAAAGTCTGGCTGCTGCATGGAAAAGCAACCTCAGAGAAAGGATAGAGGGGCATTCCACTGGGTAGGGGCCTCTCCAGCCCCCTTCCAACATGCCCCAGCAAGATGGACCAAAAAGCCCATTTAGATTTAGCTAAACAGGAAGTGGGAGGAGCAGTGGAGGTGATCCACTGCTCCTCCCACTCTGCCATGGATGCTCATACTCCTCCAAGTTAGGAGGCTTATGACCATCAGGTGCAGAAGTGATATGATTGTGCCCAAAGACTAACAATATATTTAAACACATCAGAAGCAAGAACATTACTAGCAAGGCAGTTGGACCATCAGATAAGGGAGTTAAACACATACTAAGGGAGATTGCAGAGAAGCTGGATGAATTTTAGGAATCTGTCTTCATTGCAGAAGATGTTGGGTAGATACTCATGTCTGAACAGGTATCTCAAGAATGGAATCAGAGGAACTGAGGTAAACAGTGATGACAGGAGATTATGTTTTAGATCTTGTTGGCGAACTGAAAACAAACAAATCACTAGATCCAGATGGTATTCATCTCAGAGTTCTTGAAGAACTCAAATGTGCAGTTGCTAATCTTCTAAGAATAATCTTTAACAGGTCCCTAAGATATGCCTCTGTGTCAGTGGACTAAAGGGATCATGGGGGGTGGGGAGATCCAGGAATGCATGGGTCTTCCAAGACCACCTCCATCAGGTAAAGAAGGGAGATTGACAAGCAGCAGTGTGGACAGAATCCCTATCCTGTCTCGAGAACCCAACACTACATGCAGATACTCAAGTTTAGTCAATTGTGGAATGGAGCATCTAGTTAGTGAGATGGAACTATGGCAACACCGCCTTCCAGTCCATAAAGTGAAAAGTTGATGCTGAACCTGGAAACCTGATAGGTAAAGCTGGGAGAGACTACCTCACCCTCCTTTCTGGCATCCTCACCCAGGATCAAATCCCGGTTTGCAGCAGTTCTCCAACTTGGCATTTAGGTGCAGCACTTGCAAGTTAAATGGATGTAGATGTAGACACCTATTCTGAATTGGCTTCTGCTGTTGTTGGCTAGTTAACTATGGCCCCCTCCACAAGAATGCGCCTTTGCGCCTGGTTCCGCGATTATGCGCATTATCGCGGAGGCGCATTTACTCACAATCCCTCTGCACGGGAGGCGGCGAGAAGCGGCGAAGCGCATTAAAAGATGCCCAAAAAGCGCTTTCCAGGTAGTTAATGCGCATAATCGCTTGTTCACACAGCGAAAATGCGCTTTAACGGCCGGAGCAAAATAAAAGTCGCTATTTAATGCGCGTTCGAAAATGCGCATTATCGGGGAGATAACGCGCCTGTACGCCCGTTTTGCGCTCCGCTCGTGTGTAGGTAAAATTTATAATGAGCCTTCAAGGCTCATTAAACGCCCCGTGTGGAGGAGGCCTATAGCTGTATCACCATTTCACACATTATACAGCAGCAAACCAAAGTTTGCCACTGAAGCTTTTCTTATCAGGGAGTTGTGGTCAATCTTGGTGATATGACAAGTCTTTGTGTATAAAACACAGGTTTGCAAATGTGTGGTTGTTACAATCACTTTACATGAATTAACAAAACAATGTGTAAAGAGGTCTTTTAAAATATGTCATCTAGCCACAAATATCCTTTCTAAAATTCCTGCCTTCCGTCTTATGCCTGCTGTGCGGAGACAAGTCAGAGGGGGGTTAGAAGTGTGTAGATTTTTATGTTTAAGAATGGCTAATGGAAAAGCTGAGGAAAATCAGGTCTCATTACTCCCAGGAGAGAAAAGTTATCAATCTGGCAACTTTCCATGCAATGTTTGGTGCATAGCTGGCCAGAGCGGATACTGCCTTTCTTGTCCTATGGCTTAAAAGTTTCTGTTAAATCCAAGGTTGTAGAAAACGTAAGATACGTGAAGCCCAACATATGCTGAGTGCTAAAAGTAGCTTCACTACGGGGCTGTTTGAATGGTTATATGATGCAGCCACTGATTCACCTTCACTGCAGGGGAAATAGTCAAAGCTGTGCACTGTAAAAGTCAGGGACTTATCCCAACTTTTCCCGCTGGAGCGAGGTCAGCGCAGCTCCAGCATCTTTCTCTTTCACAGGTGGAAGGATACCTCTAATCAGCCATCAGAAGCCAGGCAAGGGCAGGGGCCAGGCCTGGCAAGCCAAATGGCTGCTGGAAAGCCTGCGCTGTCTCCTTCATTTGGATTACCTGCCACCACCCTGCAGCAACACAACCGTGGGGTTTAGCAGCAGTGCGACACCAAAGTGGCACCATGAAGACAGGCGCCACATTTCAATGTAGCTTCGAAGTAGCTTCACCTCTTGTCTCGCTTACTATTTTAAAGCTTTTTCTTGGTTAGGCCAGTTGTAAGTCCAATACATCATTTACAAAATTATTCCTCTGTAATTTATTGCAAGTGAAAACTGAATCGAATCTGCAGTACCTGCCTTCTTTTGTTTCATTTCAGAAAAGTGCTGGACTGCAATTGTATGGCTCATTTTAAAAGGATGGGCAATTCCTCTCTGCTTCAGCTACACCAAGACTCCAGTCCTAAACACTTCTTTCTGGAAATAAGCAACAGTGAACACAGTAGGATTTACTTCCAAGTAAACATGCATAGTGTTGCATTACAGAGAGTTTGGGTGCCTCTACAAGAGCGATTTAAAGCTCTTTCAAGGCACATTACAAATTTTACCTCTACAAGAGCGGAGCGCAAATCGGGGGTCAAGGAGCTTTTTATCTCCGATTATGTGCATTTTCAAATGCGCGTTAAATAGCGAGTTTTAATTTGCCGCGGGAGTTAAAGCGCCTTATGGTCATGTAAACATGCGATTCTCTGCATGTAAACAATTTTAAAGCACCTCTCGTGAATTGGTATTAGGAGTAAATGCGCTTCTCTGTATATGCGCATAATTGGGCAACTGGGCATCAAACCGAAATCTTGTAGAGGGGGCCTTTAGTTGTTCAGAACAGGACAACTGCAATGAGTTTGTGTGCTTGGTCACATATATTTATGGCGATGAGCTGAGAGAAGCACTCTACAGCACATGTAAGTTAGGGAGTTATGGCAAGATTTTGATTTATTAGAGCAATCCCTGAACTGGGAAAGGCTTTTAAAGAAGGGCTTGATAGGAATGGCACCGGTTATAAGTGCTATCAGCTTTCTCCAGCAAGTACAACAGCCACTCTCAATGTAACAAAACCAAACATACAGACAAAACAAAAATGTGCTAAAACAGCCTTCCCCAAACTGGCACATTCCAGATGTATTGGACAACAACTCCCATCATCCTCAGCCAGCATGGAGAGCACCAAAGGCTGTGCTAAAAGAATTCACAACATCACCATATCAAAATATTGTGCATAATTATACTGCGGAAAATCTGGGTGCTGAGAACTATAAGGGGGAGGGGA
The DNA here is from genome assembly GCA_029215795.1 of Anniella stebbinsi. Lineage (NCBI taxonomy): Eukaryota > Metazoa > Chordata > Lepidosauria > Squamata > Anniellidae > Anniella > Anniella stebbinsi. The sequence goes on along the minus strand of JARDYH010000007.1, from coordinate 43,750,922 downwards.
AAATTCAATCATTTCAGATCTGATGGGGCAAACAAATAGCATGTGATAATGATTATGAAAGCCAAAACACTCCAGGTCATGCTTTGAATGAGAAAGGGAAAAATGCTCTTCATGTCCAAAAGCAACAGGATCAAACAGGAAGAACTAAAAAAATGCTCTCCCTCTTAGGACATTGTCCTAGTTGGAAGCCACGAACACTTTTATAAACTTGACATAGGACATGGATTCTGGACAGCAAATGATAAATCTTTTGATCCCACTGATGCCAAAGTCAAGTTAGCAATTTCCTGGGCAAATTAGTCATTAATCATGACTTCGGAGCTCACAACCACAGATGAGCGAAGGGTGTTTCCAATGCTGATGATAATCTGAATTTAGTAATATTCACAGGATCAAAATATAAGCTAGGTTCATTGTGTAATTCCCAAAGGTGAGTCTAAACATGGGTTACCCGCTGTCTGAGGCTAATTTGACACACTGTACAGGGTGGGGTAGAACGGAGTGGGGTGGACTTGTTAGCAAAGGGCAATTGGGTTTCGGAATACTTAAGAAGGATGTATTCTGGCTTGAGGTCAAACATGAAAGATCAGACCAGATCAACTGATAAACCAGTTTGGAAAATAACTGGGCTATGTCACTCCCATTTCCTTCTCTTTGAAATATCCTTACTGAACACCTCCCAAATACCTCCCAAATGTTTGGCATTAGCAAAATCTGGCCCAAGTATGTCCTTTTAAAACAAACAGCCTGGAAATTTGGTTTTTAACACTTGGACAAATTCACATATTGACCCGGTTTGCATGACACAAGAGTCCATCATGGCTTAATTTACCCTCAGGGGCTGTTGCATTGTGTTGGGTGCCATTTATGCATGGTGCCCACAGGTGCGTGGCTTGTCATGTTGCGCGAACCTCCGGTAGCAGAGCTTGCTTGAGGGTTAGACTATCTCATTGACTGTCCCTTCCTAGAGTTTATCTTGAAACCAGTCCTGGACTGGACAGCCCTTAAGTAGGGGATACATTTAAACAGAAAAGTGCAAAAACCCCACCAAAAAAAAATAAAAAAATGAGAACTTAAGAGCCGTTGGATCAGATCAAGGGGTCTATCTCCTCCAGCACTATGATCACACAATGGCCAACCAGTTGACAGTCAGGGATCCACAAGCAGGACACGCCCGTGTTCTCCAGCAATGGTGTATATAGGCTTACTGCAGAGGCAGTAGCCTTTCCCCTATGGAGGAAGGTTGCAACAGCTGGGATTGTCTAGCTTGGAAAAAAAGAAGGCTAAGGGGAGACATAATAGAGATGTACAAAATGATGCATGGTGTGGAGAAGGTGGATAGGGAGACATTTTTCTCCCTCACCCATATTATTGGAACCAAGTGGGATCATCCCATAGAGCTGATTGGTGGGAGATTCAAGACAGATAAAAGGACTCCTTCACACAGTGCATAGTTAAACTATGGAATTCACTTCCACAAGATGTAGTGATGGCCACCAATTTGGATGGCTTTAAAAGGAGGTTGTTGGCCATCAATGGCTGTGGATCCTAATGGTTATGTGCTACCTCCAGTATCTGAGGCAGCAAGCCTATATACACAAGTTACTGTGGAGTATGGGCAGTAGGGTACTGTTGCACCCATGTCCTGCTTGTGGGTTCCTGGTCGAGAGCTGGTTGGCCACTGTATGAACAGAGTGCTGGACTAGATGGAACCTTGGTCTGATCCACCATGGCTTTTATGATCTTAGGATACATTCAAATACGTTCAGACACAGGGCTATCTTCTGTAGAGCAGAACACCTACCTGGCCATCCTAGCCAGGGGCTTTCGCTCACTGGAGATGTTCAAGCTATCTGTTTCAGATATGATGCTTTAGCTCTGGATTTCCTGCATTAAGGAGGGAGTTGAACCAGAAAACCTACAAGGCCTCCTCCACAATTCCATGAAAACCCCACATATACATACACAACCAAGTAGCTCTTAGTTCTCTGGCTGATGGCAGATGCCAAAGTGTGGTTTCCTTCAGTTCTGCAGTTGCAAAGTAATTGGCAGTTGGAGCAGAGTGTACTTTCTGGCAGGATGAAGGGAGGCACGCTTCTTGCAGCTGGTTCTTTTCTGGTCAGGCTGGTCTTCCTTTCCTGAGATGTTTTTCTTGGGAACCAGGGCAGGCAACCCCTCCAGTTTTCCTTAGTTTTCTGGCCTCTTAAGAGTCTGTCACCAGCAGTTTCATTATTACTTTTAGTAGGGTAATTCTTATACAAGCATTACACAAACCATAAAGCATCTCTCTCAAAACAGTATTGGAAAAAATAACCACAACTTTTAAAGTTCCTTTTATGGAAGATCAGTGGCTACTGGTCATGATGGCTATATACTGAGCTTCTCTAAATGAGCGATTTATTGCATGCTTGTGATTGGCCACTCACAGAAGCTTGCGGGTCCATTACACAACGTCGTCAACAGCCAGGATGTCTCCTGTGCCATCCCCTGGAAATTGCCAATTTAAAAAAAAAACAGGTACTGTGGTATTATCCGGGATATTGCAGGATGTCTCTGCCACTAGATGGCGCTGTCTAACGGGGCCTTTCCAGGAAGGGTAGTTTTCAATTCCAAATCACGTGCTCGCATTTGAAGGAGCGCATCGCGATGGTGGGAACACTGGGAGGACAAAAGCCATGGCAAGGCTGCGGGATTTCTCCTGTTTTTTTCCTGTGTGTAGAGAAGCTCATTACCCCAGGATTGGAGGCTGTATGCCTCTCAATACAAGTTTCTGGGGAACATGAGCTATGGGTGCCGTCGCATTCATGCCTTGCTTGTGGGCTTCTCGAGGATATCTGGTTCCCCACTGTGGGAAGGAGAAAGGTGGTCTAAATAGGTCTTTGGTCAGATCCATTAGGGCTCTTACATGCTACCACTATATATTTAAGGATGCAATCCTAGGTATATTTAGACATTAGAAATCCCACTACTCACAGCATTCCTAATGCTAAGAGTTGTAGGACTTTCTGTCTACATTTGTATACCGCCCAGAGAGTTTCAGCTATGGGGCGGTATACAAATGTAATAAAAATAAAAATAAAATAAATAAAATAAACATGCATAAAATTGCACCCCGAGTCTATGTGCATACAGAATCCAAGATATGAGATTAAGGGAAACCCCACGGCTAAGCCTAGCCAAACACTTCCCTTGCTGCACTTCCACCTGGAGACTGTTTTAAAAGAGGGGGGCATTTTCTCCCTCTCCTACCAAGGCTCTGTGATCCCTGTGTAACCCTTGGAAGAGTTCAGCTTCTCATCCCCACTAGCCTCTTGCAATGTCTCAACAGTGCAGTCCTATAGACATCTGCTCAGAGGTTAAATCCCATTTAGTTCGATGGTCCTCACTCCTAGGTAAGTAAGCAAGGAGAGGATTTTTGCCTTAATCTCCCACCCACTGCATTGTAGGGAGATGGCATTCTGTGCATCGGGTCATGCTGTGTCAAGACAGAGGTACTCCTGGTCAGTTGAAAAGCAGATCAGGGAACAGGGATTCAAACTGCACTGGATAGGGTTAGACTCCCCCTGAATAATGCCAGATTTAGGAACAAGCCAAGTAAGCTATGGTTTAAGGCCTCATATTATGAGGGGCCTCTAAATATGTTGAAAATAACTAAGATGTATGATATCTAAGATGAAATTGCTTTGGCTTAAATATATTGGAAAGTCTGGTGTGACTTGCAACAGAGCTGCTTTATAGAGAGTAAGTGTGGCAATGCAGCATTTAGTATTGGAGGTATAAACTAAAGCCAACTTAAAGACGTTCAAATCAACTTCTTAGTGCTTTTATATACATCTTCAGAGAAGGCTATCCAACACTAATTAACTACAAGCACCCCCTAATGCTGAGTGGTACCCTTTCATTACCCTTTCTACTATAATACAATTGTTTCTCTTTATCTTTACAATATGGGCCACTGAACGTTGACATGGTTTAGGGGCTCAGCATGTCTTAAACCAGCCCTGTCACTAAAGACTCGGGTTTGCAGTTTGGATGTACTTCTGGATTCGGCCCAAAACCTGGATGGCCATGTTTTGGCAGTGGCCAGGAGTACATTTGTATAGCTGAGGCTAGTGTGCCAACTGTGCCCATTCCTAGAGATATCTGTTCTGACCACAGTCACGCATGCCTTAGTTATATCCTCTTTGGACTGTTGTGATGTGCTCTGTGTGGGGCTGCCTTTGAAAACTGTTCAGAAACTTCAGCTGGTCCAGATTGCTGCAGTCAGACTATTGACCAGGGCTGGCTAGAGGGAGCATGTGATTCCCTTGATACAACTGCTCCACTGGCTACTGGTCTGTTTCTGGGACATATAAAGCCCTATATGACTTAGGACCAGGCTACTTGAAGGACCACCTTCTCCCATACTAGCTTGCCTGGGTCTTAAGACATTTGGGAGAGGGTCTCCTTTTGACACCACCACCTTCAGAGGTACGATTGGTGGTCACACGAGAAAGGGCCTTCTCAGTGGTCGCTCCCAGGCAGTGGAATTCACTTTATTTAAGCAGGTCTGTTGGTTGGGGTGCTGTTTTTATGCTGTCTTTGCTGTGTTTTTATTATATTTTAAAGTATTATATTTTATTGCCCAATTGGAGTCTACCAGAAGAAAATCCTTCAGAGTGGTGGCCCCCTTTTTTTTTGGAACTCCCTGCCCCTGGAGATAGGCAGGTGCTAATATTGTGCTGCTTCTGGAGCCTCCTGAAAACAGCTCTATTCCAGGAAGCATTCCTTAACTGACAGCCATGGTTTTTATTGGCACTCTGTTTTTTTAAAAAAAAGGAGTGTAATTTTAAGGATGTTTTTAATCTTTGTATTTTTTACTGTTTTACTTCTTGTGTTCACCACAATCTGTTTCAGATATGGAATGGTAAATAAATTTTGTAAATAAATATAAAAATAAAATTATTTTATTATTGTTTTAATCAAGTTTTGTCTATTGCTGTAAGTCACCTTGAGAGCCACATTTCTTGGTAGAAAGGCAGGGTGCACATCAAACCAATAAAATTAGTGTTGAGTTTCAACTAAGCTTATCAAGAAGGGCTTTTTTGGTTCAGAGCATATTTAGAAAGTTCAGAATTGAGCCCCAGTAACTCTTATTTTAGAAATTGAGCTCCTCCACTCTCCTACCTAGACAAAAACATGTCAGAAACAGCACTGCTAATTTGCAATTTTACAAAAGAAAAACATAACTGTTGAAAATTACAAATCACATCAAGGGGTTCTGCTGGGAATAACTGCTGGCAACCTCCTACTTTATTAAAACACCTCTAGGCATATTTCCCATTTTGGAGAGTGGTTCTGGCACCTTGTTATTTATTTCTGTGTCATCTCCTGACTGCTTGCAGGTGAAATGACTTCCAGTAGTTTCTTTCTCACATTAGCCTCTTTCCAGATGACATCTGGAGGATGATTTGATGTGCACTGGGGTGGGGAAAACAGGATCACAGTGGGCAGTCCTACCTCTGACATAAGTGTGTGTTCAGTCTACATTGTGTGCATAGGTCTTGGAATACAATTCGACCTAAGGTTGGGGAGGGGGGGGGTCACCAAGCTGGAGTTGGCTGTTGCACAGTCTCTCTAAAACAGTCCCCTTCTCTGCTAAAGAAACTGAAGACACTATGGGTGTTTCTAGACTGTAGGCTTTTCAGACAGTCTAGAAACACTGCAGTCATTGCTTTTCTGCCCAGTGCTATGTGCAGAATTGCAATTAACTTTTGGCACTTCAGTGGGTATATCAGCTTTTCATCTCTACATCCTGTAATACTCTAAACATACAAGTGGGCATAACTTAACCATGTGGACAGGGAAGCAACAGTGGATCTAAACTTGCCATTTTAGAAGTATGTTTACTTCTTAATTTGCACTCAAACTTTTTTGTTGTTTGTTTTTAGTTTAAGCAGGGGTATATGTTTTAAAAAACGTAAGTTGAAACATGTTTTAGAACAAATGTCACAGCTGCCTTTAAAAAACAAACAAGCCATACTGCTCAAACTGCACCAACCTGAAAGATAGTGAAGCTACACCATAGTCTGGTCTGTGGTTAGTTCCTCATATGAAGTCCAAGCAGTCTGAGGCCAAAGCAAGAGTGCAGTAGTGCAGATGCTAGAACTGCAGCACCATGCACCAGCATGAAGACAACCGAGGTAGATCCAGTCACAACCAAGCACAAGAGCTAACAGCAAGCCTGCCCAGTTGAGAAAGCACAGACTGAGAGGTGAAACCTAGCTGAGCCACACCCTCCCCTTCCTGATCATCAGCTGGGATACAAGATGCACCTGCTGCCTCTTCCTCTCCTCCTTCATAGGCCTCCTCCACACGAGACGTTTAATGAGCCTTGAAGGCTCATTAAAAAATTTACCTCCACAAGCACGGAGCGCAAAACGGGCGTACAGGCGCGTTATCTCCCCGATAATGCGCATTTTCGAACGCGCGTTAAATAGCGACTTTTATTTTGCTCCGGCCGTTAAAGCGCATTTTCGCGGTGTGAACAAGCGATTACGCGCATTAACTGCTTGTAAAGCGCTTTTTGGACATGAATTAATGCGCTTCGCCGCCTCTCGCCGCCTCCGGTGCAGAGGGATTAGGAGTAAAAGCGCCTCCGCGATAATGCGCATAATCGCGGAACCGGGCGCAAAAGCGCATCCTTGTGGAGGGGGCCTGAGTAGGCCTCTGGTCCTGCAGTCTCTTTGCAGCCAGCTGAGCACTCCTCTGCCAATTCTGTATTACCACCGCCACTAGACCCATCTTTTGTCTTAATTTCTGTGCTGGGGAGGTCAAGCACAGGAGTCTGGATTTGTAGTGTGGAGTAGGGGGATCAGCTATCTGATTAGCCAGGTCAGCCTAGATGCTTGATGACTTGGTCAGGTGTGCAGCAGCAATTCCAAAGTTGCAATTCCAGAGTTGCAGTTCCAAAGTAAACATCTAATGACAGAATCGCTCAAAAATGCAATCCACAGTAGGTTAGCATCTCATGTGGCAGGAGATTTCCCTCCCCACAGTGGCTAGAGTACCTACACCTGCTACCCATGTCCTGCAAGATGGTTAGTTGGCGGACATCCACAGCGGTTGCCGTGTTGTGTGACAGTGACAGCATCCCTATGGGTGGGGAAAAAATGGCAGCAACAGTGGAATCCACCAACAAGACTGACTGCCACTTTTGGTCTTTCTTCATGGTCAGTGGCCATTTTTTCCCCATTTTTGTCAAGGGAGTTGCTGTTGTCTGCCAGTTTGGGGTGTGGAGGATGCATGGTTAAACCTTGCAGAGATAAGTGAGCTAACTACAGGGAGTGGATGGGTAGCAGAACCAAAGGGAGTGGTGTGGTTCCCATTTGTGTGATGGGCTCACTTGTTGTGGTTCCATTACCCCTCCCCTCTCTATAGTTCCCTTACCCACTCATCCTGCATGCATGTCTGAACAAGTTGGCATACATGATCCTCCTCCTCTCCATTTTATCCCCACAACAACCATATGAGATAGTTTAGGAAGTGATTGGCCCAAAATTACCCGGTGAGCTTCATGGCCAAGTGGGGGCAAGAACCTGGATCTCCTAATCCCACTCCAACACTCTAACCACTACACCACACTGGCTCCCAATTTTTAAGTGGACAGTATTATTTGGACTACCACATACTATAAGTGATGGGATTTAAATTGAAACCTATATAGATTAAACGAGATGTCACTGTATCATGTAAGAAACTGGTAAGAATGTGTCTTTGCATAGATTCCTTTGCTGCAAGTCCCTCTAGAGATCCTAAATTAGAATCTTCAATTTAGAATGCATATAAAGCAGATTGAGAAGAGATATTTGGTTTCGTGTGTGTGTGTGTCCCTCCCCTTAGCTCCAAGGAAGGCAGGTTTAACTTTTGCCATCTTTCCCTGCTCTTGGTTAACAATTAGTCGCTATGGAAACCGATAGCCAGGCTATTGGCATTCTTGGCCATTGGTAGTCCTACTCACAGAAATCCAATAGGAAACCCATACAGTATTATCCATGCTTACCTGAGAGCAACACCATGGAACTTTATGGGGCTTCCTTTTGAGCAGACATACAGGATTTGCTCTGTACAAGTGTCAGCAAGTTCACAAGCAACAAATACTGCTCCAGCAGATTATCACATCATCCACATCCCTGCTCTTAAGAAAAAAGTGCTAATACAGCATCCCACTATACTACAAACCTGGCCAGAATCTCTGCATCACTATTCAGTGTAGTAAGTTGTTCCAAGTGAGGAACTAGCTCGGACATAAAGTTTTTCTAAGAGTTGGTGTGTTTCCATTGGCTGATGAGGTCAACTGACCACCTTAGGGTGGGTAGTCAGCTGACAGCATTCAGTGTTTCTTTCTCTTCATAATATCCTCTTCCTTCTTCACATTTATTTATTTCTTTGTAGCATTTATATCCTGCCTTTTCCTCCATGAAGCCTAAGATGGCGCACACAGTTCTCCTCTCCGTTTTATTCTCACAATAACCCTGTGAGGTAGGTTAGGCTGAGAGTCAATGATTGGCCCAACGTCACCCAGTGAGCTGGCTCAGTGGGGACTTGAACCTGGGTCTCCCCAGTCCCAGTCCCACACTCTAACCACTACACCACACTTCCAAATTCTTGTGATTGACAGGGTATATGTTTCTATAAATGAACAAAATAGGTATCAAAACTGTGTTCATGTGGTGAACTCTGTATGTGTGAATGGGAACCCTACAAAATCAGAATCCCTAATAGTGCAGCTACATATATTTACTATTAAGTCTCTGCACAAATAATAACATAATAATAATAATAACAATTTATTTCTTACCCGCCTCTCTGTCTGGATCGAGGCGGGGAACAACAACATGATAAAACAACATGTCATTTTAATACCCCCTGCCCCCCAGTTCCAATGCTCCATGGCATTGCTGTGACAAATGTAAACTAGAGGCAGGGATCTTTATTATGTTTACATGCAGACAGCAAATATAGTATACATCATCAAATCATAGCTCACATCTGTGCATAAAGGTTGCACTGTGAAAAGCAGCAATCCTGGACTTTGTCATGCAAGAGAAATAGAACTAAGGTACAGAAACCCGTGGCTTTTTAAAGTGAGCTACAAATCTGCCATCAAATAGAAGCTAATTTTATACACGTAGATGGCATCATAAAAATAATAGATCCAATGCTTAATGGCGCCACCTTCATAATTAAAAACTCAGCTCAGAGACAGAGATCTTTATGGATCTTCGTCATGTTCAATATGCACTTGCGGCATATCATTGCTTATATGTGACGAAGAAGCCAGGGTGTTGTTGTTGTTTACTTTGTTGTTATTTTATTGCCATTTGAATAAATGTACTTGTTTTTCTTTCATCACAAGCATGCATACACGAGGTTGTTAATTCGATGCATCTACTTTCAGTTTTGTTGCAGAATTGACATCAGAGCACTACTTGAGGAGTGTTTCCTTTCCTACTGTTCCACTACATAACCTCTAGGTGGCACTGTGGTACAGCGGAATAGCACAAATACTGAAGTGGAAATCACACTCTCTTTTCCTTTCACAATTAAATTCTGTATTTCCCCTGCTAAAAAAAAAAAAAAATAGTGAAGGTGCTGATTAAACACAGAAGCTAAACTGGAAGGTCATGACATCGTCTAAAGATCCCATATACAACTGTGAACAGGGAACTATGAGGGCATGATAAATGCCTCATATAGAAAAGCCCATATAAGATGGGATCACAGGTTTCATGGGTGGGAACTGAGCCAGCAGAAAGAAGGTATCTCCCAAACTTTTCAACCAATGCTTGGTTCTTATATACAAAGACTTTTAGGAAATACTTTGTTTAATTTTTTTTTTTACTGCTGCATATTACTCATTCTCACATATATTTATTTTCTTCTTCTTGCTCATAAAAACACACATCAGCATTTAATTTCTTACTACTCTTGCTTGATTTATGGCAGGGAGTAGCTGCTTGGAAAGCTGCGGTGACCCAGTGCAGAAGTCAAAAGCACCTCTTCCTGCCCTAGCTATTAGTCACATTTCAGTCTTCCCTCTCAAGGCTGCAGAATGTATATGACACTTTTCAACAAATGGTTGTAATCCAGAGGCAAGCAGACTATAGGCTCCTGGAATCTGGTTTGCTTTTAATAGAATCCTGAGATATTTGAACCAGGGCTGGGTGCACAATAATTGCTCAGTTGGGCAGACAAATGCTAAGAATTGAGAAAGAGGGTACCTCTGAGCATGTGTGTGGTTAAGGAATTTGTGATCAGTACCAGAACTAAGCCCACTTTCTTTTCACTCATAAATCCATTCTTTCTCTGCAAGCCAATTTAGAAGGAAGAAAGCCTTTTTGTTGTTGCTATCGTTCTGCAACTGGAAGAAGTCAGAAAGCCTGGCCCATCTGCTGCAAGTCACTCAGAGATCTACCAGAAGATCCTAATCTACCTGCTGTGCACAGCATTGTCGGCAATGGTCAGGATACAAAGAGCCATGCAAATAGTTCCACTTGGCTAAAGATCTTTGGACTTACGTCCCCATGAACAGAAGAAGCAAACCACCTTGAAATTTCCTGAGAGTGTCTATGAAGTGTGGGTCGTGCCAGGGGCTTCTAGGCACAGGCTTAAATACCAAAAACTATACACTTCTATGACATGAGTATCCCATGTTTTCTGGAATTGGGGCAGGGTGGGGTGGGAGCTGCCCCATTCAAAATAGCCCTTTGAGTCCGGTGAAGCAGAGAGAGATGCAGAGAAAGTCTGGTGCAAAGGCCTCTTGAGAAATTTGGCAGCTCCGTGGGGGTTTCAACCGACCTACACTGTCTCACTGACAAGCATGGGGAAGGAGAGGCAAATTCTCCCCACGTCTATCCCCGTCTGCCTGCAGTCTGCCTGCAGTGGCATCTCCATCCTGCACTGGGACTGCACTGTGGCTCTGCTCACCCACAATGGAGGCTGCAGGAGGAAGAGCTTCAAAATCAGTTCCTGAAAGGGCCCAGGAGTCCACTGTCCAAAGAAAACTGAAGTTTTTAAAAAAACTCTCAAACCATCATGCATACCTTTTCCTTGCTAGGGAGGGACCACAACTCAATGGTAGTACACATGCTTTGCATGCAAAAGGGTTCCAGGTTCAATCCCCAGCAACTCCCCCATGAGGAAAGGTTACAACTTTTCAGACTATTTAGCTTGAAGAAAAGGTGAGTGAAGAGAAGAACCCTGCTGGATCAGACCAAGGGTCCATCAAGTCCAGCTCTCTGTTCACTGTCGACCAGGGACCCACAAGCAGGACATGGTGCAACAACACCCTCCCACCCATGTTCCCCAGCAAGTGGTGTATGTAGGCTTACTGCCTCTGATAATGGAGGTAGCCAATAGCCATCGGGACCAGTAGCCATTGATAGCCTTCTCCTCAAGGAATTTATCCAACCTCCTTTTAAAGCCACCCAAATTGGTAGCCACCACATCTTGTGGTAGTGAATTTCATAATTTAATTCTGTGCTGTGTGAAGAAGTCCTTCCTCTTATCTGACCTAAATCTCCCACCAATCAGCTTCATGGGATGACCCCAGGTTTTAGTATTTTGAGAGAGGGAGAAAAATGTCTCCCTATCCAAATTCTCCACACCAGGCATCATTTTATACGCCTCTAGCATGTCTCCCTTACCCTCCTATTTTTCCAAGCCTCATGCTAGGAAGCTGATTGGTGGGAGAATCACACAGTGGCCAGCCAGCTGTTGACCAGGAACCCACAAGCAGGACACAAGTGCAACAGCACCCTCCTGCCCATATTCCCCAGCTTACTGCCTCAGCTACTGGACATTCAGTGTTCCCAATCTGAATTATTTCAAAATTTTGTAAAGCAATTTTATTTACTCATCCATTTATTCCAGGATTTATAATTCAACTCATCAAGTTCTCAAGGCAGACGACCATATTAGCAAAAGCAAAAACACATTTATAACATCAAAGGAAAATGCAAAATAGCTCAGCAGCATTATCTCAAGGGCAGGGGAAAAAATACAAGCCAAGCTAAACTCCATCAGACTCAAACTCCATGTATGATTAAAAATATGCTCACATTATATCATTATATCTTCTTTACCCAGCACATTAATCTGGAGCGCGACACGAGAGAGTAGGGTTTCTGTTTGATTGTTTGTTTTTGCTAGCGGTGTTCTGCCCTTTGGCTACACTTTGGTGCTTGACATAAGAATAATCAACAAATCTATTTGTTTTGCTGGGTGACAAACAGAGGCTAACGGATGGGCACCATATGAGCAAGTCAGTTTAGAAAGCCAACCACTATCTCAAATGTCACACAAGTTATTCATCTTAAGGAAACCGCGTGGAAGTTGACCTGTCCATCACACCAACTTGGCATCATTTTTTGTTGAGACAGGAAAGTCCCCATACCCCACCTTAAGCTTAAATGATGTCAAGGCTTTCCATGTAAGAGATTAGTTTTGTTTTAAACACGGTGTTCATAAACTACAAAGCTATATGTTCAACTCCCCGTCCTTAAGTTAGGGGTGCACAACTCTTTTGACCCTGGGGGCCGCATGTGTGATGTTGGTTTGGGGGTTGCAGCCGCATGTACATGTACATCAACACACATCCCTGCAATACATAAACAGGACGTTGTTTCCTCACTAGCAGCATCAAGGAAAGAGAGACCTATATGGGGGTCTCTATGGAAGGGAGTGGAGAGCCTTTCTCCACTCCTTCCCCAGCTGTCCAAATACAGATCGCTTTTTCTTTGCTGGTAGCAGCAGTGAGAAAAGAGCAATTTGTCTCCGGAGCACTGGAGGAGAGGGGCGGAGAGAAGGCTAGCCCCATGAGGGCAGGGGGCACATTTAAGAATATGAGAAGAGCCCTGCTGGATAAGACCAAGCATTATATTCACACAGTGGCCAATCAGGAACCCACAAGCAGGACATGGGTGCGACAGCGCCCACCCACTCATGTGTCTTCAGCAACTGCTGTATATTAGGGTGACCATATGGAAAGGAGGACTGGGCTCCTGTAGCTTTAACAGTTGTATAGAAAAGGGAGTTACAGCAGGTATCATTTGTATGCATGCAGCACCTGGTGAAATTCCCTCTTCATCACAAAAGTTAAAACTGCGGGAGCCCTGCCTTCTTGACCAGATACAAAAGAGGGCAGGGCTCCTGAACCTTTAACTGTCATCTTTTTCGCTGCTTTAGAAGCCAATTTGGCTAAAAAAAAACAGGCTATTAAAGTAGGGTGACCATATGGAAAGGAGGACACTGCTCCTGTGTCTTTAACAGTTGTATCGAAAAGGGAATTTCAGCAGGTGTCATTTGTATGCATGCAGCACCTAGTGCAATTCCCTCTTCCTCACAACAGTTAAAGCTGCAGGAGCCTTACCCTGTCTTGTCACTCTAGTATAGCTCCTGCAGCTATCGACAGTGAATCTGGAATGGATCCCCCAGCAAGGTCGAAGTTGTCAATGACATCCAAGAAACTCTTTGGCCAGAGCTATTTATATCTCAGAATCTTGAGAGCGTTTATAGCCCTTTCTTTTGGACACATGCCGTCCTTGATTTTAAATTTATCTGACACAAAATGGAGCTTAAGAAGGAGGACTTTGAGCTCAAGGTCAGAGGGAACCTGGTGAAATTGGCTTGACATGAAAGGAAACCTGGTCAGATACCAACGCGTTTGTGTCTGTAAGTTTAGATTAAAGGGGAACTATTTTGAGCAAAACCAGTGCATGCATATATTGCAATTTGAGCATAACACACCTCTAAATAAAGATTCCACATTTCTGGGTATAAAATTGCAGAGTTCTTTTCATCCCAGAGGATAACGGCGGCTTGTCTCATGACATATGCCCATCCCATTTTCCAGTGGTAAGCTCGGAATTCCCTGTCTTCTTTACTATTGCTTAATTGTCATTAGAAATGCATCCCTCCCCACCTTGCCGCTGATGCATTAGCATAAAGTCCAGTCATAAGAAATAGGACAATCCCAGCTGGATCAGATGAAAGAACCATGTTGTCTGTATCAGCTGTGTATCAGGAAGCACACAAGCAAGGCACAGGTGCAACAATGCTCTGCCACCCTTTGCCCCCAACGACACGGGTGCTTCCAGGCAGAGGGCTCTTAGTGCTGATGATCAGAGAGAACTGTGCAGCTATTGTGAGTGACGATGAAAAGGCACTGAGAATTAGAAAGATTTGTGCGGCTAAAAAAAAAAGATGAAAGAAGTGGTGCCGAAACATGGAAGGGTTATGACAGGAAAACAACATCATCTGGAACTCCCGCAAACTACGATGAATGAGACAGGGTGAAAGTATGATAAAAGGGCTCTCTCCTGTGCTGCCCCCCAAATATGGAATGCTATCCCTCAAGCCTGTTAATCCGCTGCATCTACTGTCAGTTTCGGCGCAGAATTGAGATCCGAGCAATACACAGGGAGCATTTCCTTTCCTGTTTTGCTGCTCTAGGTGGCACTGTGATATAGTGGAATTGCACAACCAAACAAGAGGAAACAGTGCTGTCTTTTGCTTTCAGAAATAATACCCCATTTTCCATGCTCTAAAAATGCTCACCAAAAGCGACACTGGAAGATCACAACATTGTCCAAGGAACCTGTAAACAACTATGGGTAGGGAATGATGAGCACACAATAAAGGCCTCGTGCAGAAAAGCTCATATACTACAATTGTCTCCTACTCTCTCGGCCTTTAGAAAGGATGTGAAGATGAATCTTTTCAATGTAACCTTTTAAAATATGTAGAATTCATGTAGGATTACAGTTTGTAATGCTCTTGGTTTTTTTTTTTAATTCTGGTGTTAGTTTTATATTGTTGTACGCCACTTTGTAGGCTTTTTCACAGATAAAGTGGTATACAAATATTAATAATAAATAAATAATAAATAAAAGCATTGTCTAGAAGCATCCCTGGCATTAGAGGCTGGTGGCTCCAATGCTAGTGGGAGGTGAACCCGTTTGGCTTTGCACCTTGAATAGCTCCCTTAGAGTTCTGACTGGTTTTGATTGAAACCTGGAACAGATTCTCCGCCCCATTGATATCGGAGCCACCAGCTTCCACTGCTCCCTCGAATTCAGGAGCATGTCGCTTCCAAACCTAGAGCTTCCATTTTGCCATCAGGCTTAATAGTGCTGATGACTGTTGGCTCAGGTGAATCCTCAGAGTTCAGTGAGGGTTATTCCCAAGGGAGCATGCACGGGATTGTTGCAAAAATCCACTTTCTATACATCTCCCATTCATGAGGGTGCCAGTTCCAACCCTGCAGGGCAAGCTGTCTGAATTTAGAGGTTGTGTTTAATTAAGAAACCACCCATAGAGCCAACACATCTGATATCGCATGTTAAAAATAGCACAGATCAAAAAGCTGGTGTGAAAAGAGTTGGCATGTCAGGCCCTGTGGCTGTGCCTTATGGTTTGGCTCTTGGATTTTGTTATTTAATGAATAAACGTAAAGCAAAAACTGCCAGCTTAGTTGTGCAACTAGATGTGGTAGTCTACTCTCCTGACAGCCTTTGGGAAATGGGTTCCTCAAATACAGTCTAGGTGAGGGATGCAGAACCTCAGGCTGGGGGCCAAATCTGGACTCCCCGGGTGCCAATTTGGCCCTTTGGAGTTCTCCATAAGGCCACACGCCTTTCCCCTGGCCCAGGCTCCAACCTGGTTTCCTAGCTGTTGTGCAGTTTTTCCCATTCTAAAAGGTTGAAAACTACGATCCTCAGTGTGTTAGCATGCTGTGCATGGGGGAGATTTCCCACCCCATGATGGGCAGAGCATTTCTGCAGTCATCTAGCAGGAACTCTTTGGGTTTTTCTCGTCATTTCGCCAGAGAAAAAATGATGGCAACCATAGAGTCCACCAGCAAAAGTGTCCGCTCTTGCTGCCGCAGATGTTCCCCATGGTTGGCAGTCATTTCCCCCTTTTTCGTGATGGAGCTGCTGCTGGGCACCTATTCGGGGTGCAGAGGATGGCAGGATGCGGGGTTATTCCACAGGGAGATGTGTGATATAACTACAGAGGGACGGGGTAGCACAACCACGGGGCACGGCATGGTTCCTGTTCATGTGACGGGCCTGCTTGGGCAAGATTTACAGTACTGCTTTAAAACAGTTTCTAATGGTATTGTCAACTGTTGGGGCCCATCACACACTCCATATACCGTTTCCAAACCGTTTTCAGGCCTTGGTGTGGTTCGGTTACCCCTTCCCACTCCGTTGTTTCCCTACCCCGCCTTTGCTTCTGTCTTCCTCTTCCTCATAACATCTATATAACGCAATGCATGCCATAGCATCATAATGCTATGTATTTTTCTGCTCCTGCCTCACATAATTGAGTGACAGTGTTTGGGACGGGGTAAAGGAAAGGAAGATATGCCCAGTGCAAACAATGCCCAGTGTTGGGTTATAGTGTGGTGTAGTGGTTAGAGTGTTGGACCCGGGATTAGGAGACCCAACTTCTAGTCCCCGCTCTGCCATGAAGCTCACTGTGTGACTTTCAGCCAGTCACTAACTCTCGTCCTAGCCTACCTCACAGGGTTGTTGTAAGGATAAAATGCAGGAGAGGAGGCTTCTTGGAGGAAAAGGCAGGATATAAAAATTACAAATAAATAAAAATAAAATGAGTAAGAAGGAAAATATTATGAGGCGAAAGAAAGACAGAGGCTGGTTTTGGACAACACTTTAGTCAATGGTGGGTTGAGTAGCCAACTCACAGTTGGGTTATTTTGTGGGTACTCCCCACACAACATATTCCTACACAACTGTGAGTGGTTGGGGCTGGTGTTGAGTGGACTAATAGTCAACCCGGCATTTGACTGACAAAGCCCCCGCCCCTCTTCCCCCCTCCTCCCTCAGTCTTCCCGGTGCTATCCCAGCAGCCTCTGCAAGTTGCGCCAGTTGTAGCAGAGTGGCAGCCACTGCTTTGGTCGCTCTTGCCGCCTGCCTCTATGGGCTTGTGTTGTAACCCAATCACCGCACACCATTAACACACTCACCCCTCCACACAACACTTTAAACAACTGGCTTCGAGCTAAACAACTCGCAAGCCAGTTGTTTCTCTCCATTGCTTATTTGAGCGGAGTAGCATACCGTCAGTAGTTTGTGGTGTGTTACCCTCCACACAACACAATAAGCAACACAACTGACGATTGTTTCCACCGCCCCCCCCATTGCTTAATGTGTTGTCCAAAACCAGCCAGAGTGTCAGCATATTCCTTGTAACATCTAGTTCTGTTCTCTTTTCTTTCTGTTCCACTTTCCCAGTGAAAAACAGTACTCAAAACAGATTTCAAAGGTTTAAACAAGAAAATGATATATATTAAACTAGTCTTGCTCAGAGATTAGAAAAGGCAGATAAAACCATACACGGAACAGGCTACACAGTTTAAGACTCAGGAATATGTATAGAAATACGGCATTAATCTTTCGCTTTGAAAAGAATCTAAGGGGAAATTGTTATACAAAATCATGACAAGATGGTATATAACAGCCTAGAAGTTGTTAAAAGTTACAGGTACTTGCAATTCAGCTTGCTGGAAGTGCAAGAATGAAACAAGAACATTTCCCCCTCTATTGTGAGCCTATCCACTGGTAAAGAAATAATGGTCTACTATCAAAGCATTGGATAGAATCAAAGATATTTTGTACACTTGGCTCCTATGATACCTTTTATTGACTCATGCACATATCCATTATCAAGTTCCTCGAAGCTTGGTGTGTATACCAATAGTAATAATAATAATAATAATAATAATAATAATTCTTACCGGCCTCTCCGTTTGGATCGAGGCAGGGAACAACCGCAAATACAAAACATGATAAAATACATAAAACTGATTAAAAACATGGCGCACATTATTAAAACTGCATTAAAACATCATAAAAACATCCTAAAAACATTCTACCAGACAAGCACTCTTTCACCAGACAAGCAACGTGGAGGCTGATGAGGATCCTGTGCAGAATGGGATGTGATCATTGCTTCCACACTGGCCTGACTCTGCATTTTTGCTAGGGGCTGTTTTCACAGCGCTGGGTTGGCGCTGCCTCCCTCCAAACTCCCCCAGTTTCTCTCTCCCAGGGTGGCGTTGGATAATCCCAAAGCAGAGGAGGGAGCGCTGGGTCTCCAGGTGATCATCTGGGTGGTGGAAGGTGACTAATCGCTGGTTGTCTTCCACCAGGCACTTCCCCCGGATTGGCCCCAGAGTGACGTCATATGGCGGAAGAGTCCCCAATTTTTTCGATTCGCAGCTTTGTGGGAAAGCCCCGCAGTGTGTGTTTTCGCCCGTCTAGCTGGAGCTTTGCAGAGCAGAAGGGAAGGGAAGGGAAGAAGCTGGAGAGGCTGGAGAGGCTGGAGGATTCTTTGTAAATCGGCCTCCCCAGTCCCCTCCTTTCCCCGCCCACAGAACTGCCCCCACTTTTGCAAACTCGGGTGCAGTTCTCTCCATGCTGGCTGTGAAGGGGAGGGGGGTGGGAAGCTTAGACCTCTGGGTCCAACCTCGAAGCATTGTCTCCAACCTTGGATCCATGAATCCTCACTACTAATGCCTTTGTGGAGTCCGAACTCAATAAGGCTGCCTCTACAAGAGGCATTTAAAGCTCTTTCAAGGTGCATTAAAAATTTTGCCTCTACAAGAACGGAGGGCAAATAGGGCGTAGAGGCGCGTTATCTCCCCGATTATGCGCATTATCGAATGCGCGTTAAATCGCAAGTTTTATTTTGCTCCGTCCGTTAAAGCGCATTTTGACTGTGTGAATAAGCGCTTATGCGCATTAACTACTTGTAAAGCGCATTTTGGACATCTGTTAATGTGCTTCGCCGCCTCTCGCCGCCTCTCGTGCAGAGGGATTAGGCGTAAATGCGCTTCTGCGATTATGCGCATAATCGCCTAACCAGGCGCAAAAGCAAATCCTTGTAGAGGGGACCTAAGACGCTGCAAGTGAAAACTGGTGACCCATTATTGGAATGGGGTGGGGGGGAACAACAGCTATTTATTTATATAGAACGTGTTCATGATTTATGATACTCCAAATGTCATTATAGAATTTTCTAAATATATATATATTTTAAAAGTGTAGATAACCAAACACTAAACTGGAGGGATGAGCAACAAATCAAAGAACCAGATGTTCTCAAAGAGAAAAGCCCCCCCCCTCCTCACGTGGTCCAGCAAACTTCTTCAACAAACAGCAGAGGAAGGATTGCTCTTTTCAAAACAGGTGGGGGGGCTCCAATCCCTGTCTATTACACAGCACATGATTTATAAATCCCCAATGAGAGGCTTTGCTAACACAACAAGCACTGACATTCAGAATTCAAATAGGATCCAGATCTGCTACAACAGCTGACAGCCATTAAACTCTCATCTGTTTGGATGTGCCAGGGAGAGAGGTGGGTTCTTCCAGATTTTCAGCTGGATCTTAGTTTAGTATTGGGTGTCAGGCTAATATGCTGCTGATAGATAGATGCATGGATGGATGCATGGATGGAGAGAGAGAGAGAGAGAGAGAGAGAGAGAG
Source organism: Anniella stebbinsi (assembly GCA_029215795.1). Taxonomy (NCBI): domain Eukaryota; kingdom Metazoa; phylum Chordata; class Lepidosauria; order Squamata; family Anniellidae; genus Anniella; species Anniella stebbinsi. The sequence continues at coordinate 43,731,366 of JARDYH010000007.1, read as the reverse complement.
AGATGATAGATGGATGGATGGATGGATGGATGGATGGATATTATATGATATGATATGAGATCCCTCCATGAATTGTTTCTTCCTGTGGTGGAGAAGGAACCCAACAGCATGACTTCCTAGTTTATGACTGCATTCCTGTATGAGGCATAGCTGTATCCTTTCTGTTTTAGCAGGAACAGAGCTGGCTGCTACGCTTCTGTCAGATCCTGTGGGGATGTTCATATCGGCTGAAAAGTCATAAAATCTTGTGAGACTCCACTGGGGCTGCCAGGCTGTCGTCTCCACTAGTGCACTGCAGCAGATGTGTGTTTTTGGTTTTTTTTTGCTATCTATCTATCTATCTATCTATCTATCTATCTATCTATAGAAGACTAGCAGCTCTCTAGAGTGTTTCATTGCCTCTGGGCCTCCTATTCATTTTTCTGCAGACGCCTTGATCTCTGCACTAATCTACTCTCCTTCTCTTTCCGAAAAGCATAGATAACTCCTCACTTCCTCCCACCCACCCACGCAGGCAGCAGCAACAGGAACTCCCCCGCCCCCCCAACCCCTGGGAATCCGGATCTGAATCAAGGGAGCCAAGGAAGACCACCTGTTGCTGGGTCAAAGCCTACGCTATTGACTTCTTGCCTCCCCCTCTTCCGCTCTGTCAGTGCAGCCAGAAGAAGGGTGTCTCCCCTGCTAACAGCACGTGAGAGCAAGTCTGCAGATTGCTGGTAATGACCCATTGTATAACTGCATGCAGCTTGAGCATAGCTAATTCTGCCACAATTAACAACAGTGGAAACAGCAGCCCCTAGATTTCAGAGGACTGCTGCGCCCAGCCTGGTGCCCTCCAGTTCTGTTGGACTAGAACTTCCATAAGCCCCAGCCATCATGGCCCTCTGGCTTGGATTGATGGGAGTTGTGATCCAACACATCTGGAGAGCCCCAGGCTGGGGAAGGTTGGCCTAGCATCTTCTTTGTCCACCTCAGATGTACTATTACATTGATATACAACCTTTCTTCAAGAGAACTCATGGTGGCACATGTATGGTTCCCGGGACCTCTCCCCACCTAGCCAGTCCCAGACCTTCTGAGCTCCAACGTTGCAGCATTGTGTGCTTTCAGACTATGGCCCAGCTCTGGTGTGGTGAAAGGCACCAAGGAGGTGTCTTGAACTAGGACCCGCAGAAGGAGGGCCTTCAGTGTTTTACCTCATGCATTCCTCAATGGCTGGTTTCGCACGACACATTAGGCAACGAAGAGGGGAAATAGTGTACTGACCGTGCGTTAGGTAGGTGGTGCTCCCCACACGACATGTTGCTACCCCATCCGTTGAGCAGCTGAAAGTTCCGGCTTCCATCTTGGTTGCTGCATCTCCTCCTTCCCCCCCTCAGTCCTCCAGCTGTATCCCAACATGCACCGCACATTCTGCCAGCTGTATCAGAGCAGCTGGGGGTTTTCGGCTGCTCCGGCTGGCAGAACTCTATGCCCAAATGGACTAGTGCACGGAGAGAGGGGGGCTGGTTTCAGACGACACTTTAAACAACAGGCTTCGGCCTAAACAACGTGCAAGCCCATTGTTTTTCTACGTTGCTTAATTGGGCGGAATAGTGTACCGTCAGTTGTGTGTGCATGGTGTGTAACCCTCCACACAACACAATAAGCAACACAACTGACAGTTGCTTCCCCCCCCTCCGTTGCCTAATGTGTTGTGCGAAACCAGCCAATCAGTCAGCCAAGGGTGTGTGGCTCAAAGCTGACCTGAATACTGTCAGCTGACTCCCCAACCTGAAGACAGTCAGCTGACCTCACCAGCCAATGGAGACACACCAAGCCTTATAAAACCTTCCTGTCCAAGCTAGGTCCTCACTCAAAACAACTTGCTACACTGAATACTAATGCAGGCATTGCGGCCAGGGTAGTAGTATGGGATGCAATGTTAGCCCTTTTTTTTCAACAGCAGAAATGTGTATGGTGTGCTAATCTGCCGGAGCAGTATTTGTTGCTTGTCAACTTGCTGACACTTGTACAGAGCAAATCCTGTGTGACTGCTCAAAAGGAAGCCCCATAAAGTTCCATGGTGTTGCTCTCAGGTAAGCATGGATAATACTGTATGGGTTTCCTATTGGATTTCTGTGAGTAGGACAACCAATGGCCAAGAATGTCAATAGCCTGGCTATCTGTTTCCATAGCAACTAATTGTTAGACCAAGAGCAGGGAAAGATGGCAAAAGTTAGACCTTCCTTCCTTCTAGCTAAAGCAGAGACATACGGATACACACGTTTGTGTGACCAAATATCTTTTCCCAATCTGCTTTTTATGCTTTCAAAATTGAGGGTTCTAGTACAGGATACTTTAGAGGGACTTGCAGCAAAGGAATCTATGGCAAGGCAAATTTCCACCCATCTCTTACATAATACAGTGTCTTGTTTAATTATCCATATAGCTTTCAATTTAAGCACCATTACTTATAGTGCTTGGTAAGACGAAATAAGTCCAAAAAGCACTATTCACTTAAAAATTGGGAGCCAGTGTGGTTTAATGGTTAGATTATTGGACTGGGAATGGGAGACTCCGGCTCTAATCCCCACTCGGCCATGAAGTTTGCTGGGTAATTTTGGGCCTGTCATTGAGTCTCAGCCTATGTTACCTTACATGATTGTTGTGAGGATAAAATGGAGAAGAGGAGGACCATGTGTGCCACCTTGGGCTCCTTGGAAGAAAGGTGGGATATATGTGCAACCAATCAGTTCATATATCACTTTCCTTTGCAGCTCTTTCTTCCTCTTGGAATTTTCTCTGCTGCTTTACGAAGATATGTTGGGACTTTGCCTAACTCACTACCTTTCCAGAAACTACTTTTTGTGTGTGTGTGGAGAAAATGGCTGCCAATCATTTTCATACAGAAAGGAAAATTTCAAGGCGAACCTGCTCCCAGGTATTGAGGGACTTAAAGGCCAGGTTCAAATGCTAACCCAATGTGGGTCACTTTCAAGAGTGACCCATGAGGGGTTAGCATATTGTGGTGGTGGTGGTGGTGTATTTTTCCTGCCCGTGGTCTGTAAGTTACCCGCCACTATTACCCACCCTCTGCAGAGTGTGGGTACAGAGCCTCAGGGTGGCTTATTGTGTCATGTAGCGAGAGCTCCGTTGATAAATTGCAGCAACCAGCAAAACATCTCAACATCTCATCACTGTGAGGAAGGCTGTGACCAGATCACACAAGCGCCTGCTCCATCTGCTGTCCCAATGCTAAGAGCTCCTCTGAGCGATTTATTGCACCGTTGTGATTGACCACTTACAAAAGATTGCAGGTCATTTGCATGACATCATCAACGACCAGGACATCTCCCATGCAATCCCTGGAAATTCCACTGTGAAAAGAACCACTTTTAAAGTGGTAACATCCTCAGAACAGCGTGATCTTTCACCACTAGATGGTGCTGTCTCATTGAAGTAAATGGTGGTGGTGGTGGTGGGGGTAATATTCAATTCAAACTATGCGGTCACCCTTCTCTGCCCGTGTAATGCAGCCCATAACAAGCGCACCGAAAAGCAGGAAACACAAGCACCCCAGGTAAGCAATGGGAGATGCTTTAAGTGTTAATGGGCAACTTCAAGGTCCCTGACTGCTCTCCCTTTTTAGGGCTCTTGCTCTTTGAAATGGACTTAGATTGGGCAGTCCTTTAAATAGAGGGCTGTCCTCTCTAAAGTAGGACACATAGTCGCCCTATATTCTGGAGCAATTGTGACTCCATTTTCAAATGTGCATAGCAGCACCTATACCAGCAGCCAGACTTTCTCTCGGCTTAAAGTAGTGATTATGTGGGGGTTTTAAAAACTGTTTTAAAAGGCAATCCTTGAACCCTCTCATAAGTACTATTTTAATTCAGAATGCTGTGCAGATTTTTTTGTGGGAGGAGGGACAGAAATTGCACATTAATGCAGAAATGAAGTAGACTTCAAAATGAATGCTTGAGAAAGTGACATGAACTTATTTATTTATTTATTTATTTATTGCATTTTTATACCGCCCCATAGCCGAAGCTTTCTGGGCGGTTGAATCGGACTGATCTGTCCATGCCTGCTGCTCAACCGTCAACCTGTGGCTGAAGAAAGGAAGTTGGAGGAAACCAGCCACATCTTTAAGGAAGGCTCTGAACAGGATTAAGTCTCTGCTAGTCATGTGGAACTGACTGACTCTTAAAAATGCTTACAGAGCTGGCCTGCTCCAAACAAGGGAATGCAGCTGCTTTTGATGGACTACCTTTTCCTTGAGGTTAGACCCAGTGCCTTATGCTGCTCACATATAATTAGTCACATGCTCCCTACTTCCTTGAGCAGCTAGACGATCTAGAGATGCTGTGCTACAGGGTTTAATTTGCTTCAGAGATCACCAGAGACGTTTAATATTTGTTTTATTTATAAATCTACGAGTAGAGCATCGTAGGTAACAGATTTGTCATCTTCTGCTCGCTAACTGTGTGCATCCGATTTCCAGAGAGAGTTGGCAGCTGCAGTCAACTTGCTGCTCCAAAAAATGCTCTGTCTGAGGGCCAAGCAAGACATTAATTACATGAATGCAATTAACTTGCTCATTTTTGGTTATACAAATAGTAGCTGCAGGGAAGCCTGAGAAGCTTTGGAGCGATGTGAGTAGGAAAGGAAAGTTTAACTCTTTGGTTCGCATGATCGAAACAAGCCACTATGGCTTATTTAAGTCACGCTAGCTTTTTAAAATTCCTGGTGCATGCCGAACACTATTTCTCTAATTACTTGCCTGAGCACGGCTTGTCATGTCGTGCAATCCCGTCATGGTTTGTTTGATGGGGAAACACCCCCCAAATAACCTATGTCCTGTTGTAGGGTTATTTGAGGGTGGCTTTCCCCCCCTCAAACCATCTTGCCTGGGTTCGGACAATATGACAAGTTGTGCCTGGGTGGGTAATTAGGGAAATGGTGCTGGGCACACACTGGGCATTAAAACAATCCACCGTGGCCTATTTAAGCAACGGTGGCTTGTTTGATTGTGGGAACCGGTCCTTTTTCTCCCTGCCATAGTCCTGACAAACGATGCCTTTCCAAAGATGCTATTTGCATATGATGTGAGTTTTAGTTGAACACATCTGGAGGACACCAGATTGGGAAAGGCTGAAGGGAGGTTTCCATCAGAGGCGATGGAGAGTTCCCTTCAAATGCAGCTTTGAAGAGGCCATCCCATCCTCATGGCCCTGAGGCCCAGGCTTCCCAGTTTGGCCCTAATTTTCTCTCTCCATTCAAACTGCATCCTGACATCTTCTCAATGCTCTGTTGGGCATAACATTTCAAAAGCTGGAGAGAGGTTCCCAGCTATCAAGAGGCTAGGAGTTACGTGAAGGTCTGCCTGCTCCAAAAGGAATCTGCTTATTCACAGATATCTTGATTTGAGGCTCCGCTCTGGACTATACCTACCCTCCTAGTTTAGGCGGACAGGGACTGAAGATAAGACCATTTCAGGGTTGCGGAATTCCTTTCCAGCTACATTTGTCTGGTGTCTGCTTTCCCAACTTTTGGACACCAAATTAAGATATTTTTATTCTCCCGAGTTTGTAATAGATGGTTTTTTTAAAGATCTTGTCTGCTATTACTTAGTGTTCTGTGATTGCTGCTTCCTCAGGAATGAAGTTACTTGTCGAAAATGAAAACCTATTATTTTACTTGTTAAATTTCTAGCTTTTGTCAGCCTTCTTGGAAGATTTTGCTAAATGGCAGGAGATATATATATATATATATATATATATAAACAGCTCTTGTCATTAGCTTCCACAGATGAAATTTGGCCAGTCCTTTTGACCACTAGCAGGCAATCAGCTCAACAAAGAACTGTCAGCCAGCATTTGTAATGTATTAATTTGTCTCGTTACATTACAGGATGATTCAGACACAAAGATTATTATTTTACTAGATGAATACTTTGTGTGCAATTATGAGCGAACACAGTTGGTATTTATAACTTTCATGGCCATGTTAAAGGCAATTCACTCATATAATTTTAATATAACATTTGGATTTAATTAAAACTGTTATATAATTTCATACGGATATCCGGCATTTGTTTTTGTTTTTGTTTTTAATTGTTCCAAAGGTATGTTGTATCAAGAATCTGCCATCATTTAGGATTTTTCCTCCAATGCTGTTGATAGTTGGGGAAGAAATAGAGGAACAAAGGAGAAGTGTGTGTGTGTTGGAGGGATGCGAGAAGAGAAATAGCAGATGGATGCTATTGTACATCTGCAGCTGGTGCAAACAGCCTGGTAGGATGAGGTGACCACTTACGTATCTCCAAAACAGAGAAAATGCTTCCCCTCAAAAGAAGACAAGTGGACACAGATTTGCATAAAACTTGCATATGCTAATTTATATGTATAGATGCACACATATGACTATAATATTTATGTATTTTATTTTTAATACATAAATAATATAAGTGCAAAAAGAAATAAAATGCATTTCATCACAGCTGGGAAAACTGTGACTTTTGTGCTGCTGTTCATTCTGCTTTCCAGGTGCTGATGGGCAACTTCAAGGCCCCCGCTACTAACCATCAGTATGAGTCTTTATTTTTAAACAGGACCTGGACTGGACAGTCCTTCAAATAGAAGGCTGTCTACACGTGGCCGCCCTCCAGCAGAATTTGAGAAAGGAGGGCAAAACTAGGTCTCTTCTGGAAGGTTGGGCTTAAAGATGAATTATGGGTTGTGGAAAGGCTGAAGATCATTATAGTACAATCACTTTGAAGCCCTTTTCATATGAGCAAAGGCTAAAGCATTTGAAGATATTTAGTTTAGAAACAAGTCTGGGGGAATGGCACATGATTTATTTATTTATTTATTGCATTTCTATACCTCCCAATAGCTGAAGCTCTTTGATTAAAAAATACAGTTCTGTTTTTCATAATATTAGAATTTGAGGTCACCCTGTGAAATGGAGTTTTTAAAAAAGCATGGCTTGCATGGTCCTCCTCATCTCCATTTTATCCTCACAAGCCTGTGAGATAAGCTAGGCTGGGAAAGTGTCTGGCCCAAAGTCACCCAGTGAGTTTCATGGCCGAGTGGGGGCTTTATTGAAATATATATTTTTATGGATTTTTTTTATTGAGTCCACTTTATGTGGCTTTTATCTTGTATGCCGCCTTGAAAGGGGTCCATCCTTAAAGTCAGTCTAGAATTAATTTTAGATAGTACTGGATAGACTCTTGTCTGATTCAGTAGGATTGTACACTGTTGTAGCTTCAACAACACCCTCAGGACTTTCTCAGGTCAAAGTAATGACCCATCTCCTTCCAAAAGTCTCCACACTCAGAGCTCTCACTTCCATAAGTCTCTCTTCTACGATACGGAATTATGCCAATAAGTTTGGAATTAACATATGTACAGAAGCGCACAAACATCTATGACAACTTCATTTACTGGAAGCCATTTTCCCTGGAGTCTTTCATGTGGAAATGTAATGATGATCTAAGGCATCTTGATTTGTACACATTTTCTTGAATGCTATGAGGCAGCAGCAAGAGGCAAGCCCACCGGTTGGCTTTGATTATTATTATTTTTTATGCAGGTTTAATAAACAAAAATTATTACTTCAGAACTTCAAGGACTGGGGGGATGCGAGCTCTGTAATCTGTGACAAAACTGCAGAATGACTATGTAGAATCTGAGGCAGGACCAGACTACAGAAGTCATTAAAAAGCATGTCAGCAGAGTGAACAAAATAAGATGAGCTGCTGAGGTGCCAGAGGCCTGAGGTGGCAGAATATACTGTGGTTGTAATTCTGTATATACATACCTGGGAGCAAGCTGTCTATTTGGAATACTTGTTTTCAATGCATGTACAGAATTGCACTGTGTACTGCTTATGATCACAGGTGGAATATCACATATGTTTTATCACCCTGCAAGTAGAAAACTAGCACAACCAGAATAAAACAATTCTCTCTCCCATGTGCTATTCTTTTATGCTACTGCTTGAAATTGTACTCCAAAATAAAATTAATGACTACCAGTAGCAGATCTAATTTATAAATTTATAGAGTAAATGTTTTAAATTTCTCTCTCTCTCTCTCTCCCCCCTCCCCCCCGATTTTAAATGTTAAACATTTTGGTATAAAACATAATTTCCAGTCAATTTTGGAAATGTTTACATTTATACAATTTTAACTTTTCAAATGTTTAAATCTTAAAATTTATACATTTATAAACTGGATGCGCTACTGGTCATCACTGGTTTTGCTTTGGAGTGCTGTTACATGCACATCATATAGTCTGCATATTGGTTGCATAGAATTGGTATATGCTCCTTTATATGTATAAATGCAGACTTATAAATAATTACTTTCATTTAAACAGAAATACAGTACTTCCCACTCCAGTGGGGAAACTGTTACCAGGTGTCCTGTGTGCCTGCTCCGTCTGCTTTCCAGGTGTTGCCTATTTTAGGGTGACCATATGGAAAGGAGGACAGGGTTCTTCTATCTTTAACAGTTGCATAGAAAAGGTAATTACAGCAGGTGTCATTTGTATGCAGGCAGCACCGGGTGAAATCCCCTCTTCATCACAACAGTTAAAGCTGCAGGAGCCCTGCCCTCTTTTGTATCTGTTCACTCTAGTATAGCTCCTGCAGCTTTAACTATTGTGATGAAGAGAGAAATTCACCAGGTGCTGCATGCATACAAATGACACCTGCTGAAATTTCCTTTTCTATTCAACTTATAAAGATACAGGAGCCCTGTCCTCCTTTCCATATGGTCACCCTACTATTGATGGGCAACTTCCCATCAAGGCCTCTGGGCTCTCCCTTCCTAGGGTTCTTTATCTTTAATCCCAGCTTGGACTGAAAAGCCTTTTGAATAGCGTATGCCTTCAAATAGAGGACTGTTCTCTATAAAGTATGATACAGAGACACCCTGCTCATGGCAAGCTGCCAAACTGTGGGGAATCATTGTGGAGATAGTTTTGTTCTATACCCAGAAGGTTTTTTTTTTTGCCTATTTGTATTTGTCGGATGTCAGGTGCTTCATAAACAATTCACTAGGCTGGCCTAGTGAATTGTGAGTTGATAGCTTGGCAATTGTTGTGAGAAAGGCCCCCTCCACAAGGATGCGCTTTTGCGCCCGGTTCGGCGATTATGCGCATTATCGCGGAGGCGCATTTACTCCTAATCCCTCTGCACGGGAGGCGGCGAGAGGCGGCGAAGTGCATTAATTGATGTCCAAAAAGCGCTTTACAAGAAGTTAAAGCGCATAATCGCTTGTTCACACGGCGAAAATGCGCTTTAACGGCCGGAGCAAAATAAAAGTAGCTATTAACGCGCCTCTACGCCCGTTTTGCGCTCCGCTGGTGTGGAGGTAAAATTTATAATGAGCCTTCAAAGAGCATTAAACCTCTCTTGTGGAGGTAGCCAAAGTCTGTCTCTGTGCTGTGCTTATCTGTGGCTGCTAGCCGAGGCCTTGAATGTTCCTTGAGAACAAAGGAATGTTTTGAAAATGTGGGGGCTATCTTGCAAGCTGTCTCTCACATAGTGTCGTCATCAAGAGGAGGTTGAACCGTGCCACCCTGTTGGCACATGAGTTTGGATTACAGGCCTGAAGCCCTGTCTGTCAAAGTGGCTTGGAATTAGCCAGCCTCCATCCTATATAGATACGAGCAAAGGGGAGGCTCTTTGCTAGAAATTATCTGTTTGACTGTTTGCCTGTTCATCTGATTCTACGCTTGCCAAGAAACTCGTGTTTGGGATTCTATCTGGTTTGGAGATGTTGGATGCACTCTGTACATGTTCTGTTGCTATTTCGACTTGGAATTTCTAAGAACTATGCCATGAAAAGTGCTCTGTGGCTTTTCATAGATTTGGACTTGCAGATTACTGTTCTGGATTTGTGTTCTATTGCCTGTTTTTCCCTGCATGGAGCCAAAATACGGGCACAGGGGAACTCTGAGGCTGATCATTGCTGTTCTGGAATTATGTGTGTGTGTGACCTGCGAGAGAACCTTCCTCAGAGCCAAAGCTACGAGCAGGGAAGGCTTCCTAGGTTGAAAAGGTTCGTCCCCTGGCATCTTGCTTTTGTGATCAGCTTAGTGTTCCCTGACAGGCTGAGTTTGGTTTGGTGCAAGATGATCTTGTCTACTGTCAGACCTCATGCACTCCTTTGAGTGTTCCCCGTGTTCCTGATGAGTCAGTGTGTGTGGCCACTCCTGACCTCAAGGGACAGGGGCTAACTCTAAATGTCTCCCCCTGAGTGAGTTGCTGTTTGCATTAAGCCGTTGTACCTGAAAGCTATCTGGTTCGTCTTCAGCTTCAAGCGTGTGTATGCAGAAATGAAACTGTTATGCCTTGAATTCCGTGTGATTTTACAATAAAAGAAATCTCACAGTTTTTGGAGTGTGTCAGTTTGTCTAAAGTTTGTGAGCAGAAGCCTGGGGGTGAGCTTGCGTCACAACAATATTTTTTAAAAAACAAACACATTTGATTATGTTCCAGTTTTTTACCCTCCCTGGCTCTCCCTGGGCCCCAGGACTAAGGCTAAATTAATGTTCACCTTCATTCTGATACTTAGAGTAAATTTTTAAAAAAGCTAGTGGGACCTGTAGGTTTTTAAAAAAAATTGAACTGATTGCAAGAGGATGCAAATCATCTCCCAGTGAAATTGCACCCTAGTAGATATTTCCAAAATGTCAAGTACATAGGTTGTTGACCTACTAAATGTACTGATTTGGAAGTAAATTCCATTGAAATCTATGGAAATTGCTTCCCAAGAAGTATGCCTACATGACAGGAAAATAGACTAAGGGCGCAGTCCTACCATGTTTAAGCCCCTTAACTCCCAGCTGCCTGGGGAATGCTAGGAACTGTAGGGCTTACTTCTGTCTAAACATACATAGGATTGCACCCTTAGCTGTCAAGCTGTGTGAAAAAGAGGAGGAGGAGGAGGAGGAGAGAAAGAAAGAAAGAAAGAAAGAAAGAAAGAAAGAAAGAATCAACTGCAAGAAACTTTGCACTAGTGCCCTGTTACAGTCATGGTGTGTCCACTTAAGATATTGCTCTGGTGCAACAGCTCAAGACATTTTAATTGTCTGCAATTTCATACATGCCCAGTTTCAAGATAAAGAAGGGAGAGCAACAGGAGCCATTAATGTAGGGTGACCAGATAAAATGCAGGTCAGGGCTCATGTAACTTTAACAGTTGTAGAGCAGAGGGAATTTCAGCCAGTGTCATTTGTATGCAATTAGTTCCTGGTGAAATTCCTCTTCATCACAACAGTTAAAGGTGCAGGCACTATACTAGAGTGACCATATACAAAAGAAGGCAGGGCCTCTGCAGTTTTAACTGTTGTGATGAAGAGGGCATTTCACCAGGAACTAATTGCATACAAATGACACTGGCTGAAATTCCCTTTTCTCTACAACTGTTAAAGTTACATGAGCCCTGACCTGGATTTTATCTGGTCAGCCATCAACACTTTGAGCACCAGGACAGCAGACTAAGGGCTTCTTTAGATTAAGGGGAAATCATGTTGCCTTACTGGGTTTTTGCTTCCTGCTTCTCTTGTGCAATTTAAATAGGCTGTGTTACGCTGGCAGATAGGGGCAACCATACAGTTATAATTTAACATTTGCCCTCCTCTCGGTGCTCATAGTCTTGAATAGGACAGCGCCCTCCAGTGGATGCTTTGTAGTGCAACTTTGGCTGCATACGGTAGGAAATCCCACAATATTTCAGAAGAATTGGAATATCCAAGTTTTTTTTTTAGAATGGAATAACTGGGGGAAGGTGCGGGAGGTTGACGTCGTTGTCAAAAGGACCTGCAAACTTCTGTGAGTGGCCAGTCACAAGCGTGCCTTATTTTGCTCGTGTAAAGAGCCCCTAAACAAGGCATACTGGTCACATGGTCACAGTCTTTTCCGCTGTGGTAAGATGTATTGTATTTCTACTTAAACAGCAGCAACTAAATGTGCCTCTGTTCTCATCAATTATTATATGTCAATTTTATTCAAATCCATATCCTCTTTTGTCCTTTTTGTGGGGGGTGATGCATAAACCATCCTGTACAAGATTCCCTGGCACCAGTTTGGCAACCACTGGCATAAATATCCTTTTAGAAGATATCTAAAGTGGCTAGGCTCAAAACTCTCAAAAGGACATTGCCGTGAATCTGTTGAATACAATTCTTGCCTTTGAAAGCTCATGATGTGATGAAATAATTAGTTTTTAAAGTGCCACAGTATCCTGCAGGACAGCGTTTTTTTTAAAATGAAGGGATGGGGGAGGGGAATCCCACCAAGTAAAAGGTTTATTTGTCTCATATTTCAATTGATTTTGCCATTGCAAAAATATATCAGCAGTTGTTTCTGAAAATATCTAGTTAGAGATTGTGAGGATTTTCAGTTGGACGGGAAATAGCGTTTTCTTACTGTTGCTCATTTCCTGGTTCTCTTCCTCAATAGGGACGAGCAGAATCACATGGGGGAAAAAAGGGGGAGGAAACAGCAACCACATGGCCCATTCAGTTTAATGGGACAGCATCCTCTAGTGGGCGTTTTATAGCACAACTTCTCCTGCACACAGCAGGAAATAGCGACAAATATCACTATGGCTCAGAAAAATCAGGTTTTCGGAGTGTTATTATGTGACGTAAAAAAGGGCAGAAGGAGTGGAAGATGCTCAGGAGGATCACTGCATTGTCAAAATGACCCATGAACATCCATGAGTGGCCAGTCAGGAGCGTGCTATAAAAAGCTTGTCTGAAAAAGCTCATTGTTTCATGCTTCCAGTCCCTGCTACTTGCCTCTCTGATTACACTACAAATGATATAGTCTCATGTAGACACATCATGAATCAATGTTGTCTCATAATATTGCCTGGCTGTGATTTTAAGTGTGCCGTTTAGGATTTGTAACTTGAATTTTATCAATGAGTGGCATAAAGAAATAGGAACTGTTGCCATGGTCTCTGTGTTGCTTAGCATCCAGTTTCGCAGCTCTGGGCTTTCAGTCTTTACAAGCAAAATTTTGAAGAAAACCGCTTTGATGGAATGGCTCTTAAGGACATTTTCCCAAAGATCTTGGCTCGAGCTGCACAAGTTGTCTGCAGACATAATCTGAGCAAAGGCTGTAAGATCAGGCTTGTAATAAGCAATGATTTATTGTTTATTAGGAGAAAATATGTTATCTTTTCTTGCATTTTATTGGTAGACATTTGCAATGCAAATGCAGGTCAAATTCAAATAAGATTCAGTTTTTGCACAAAGCGTACATTAAAAGTAGAAGGGTTCCCAAGTCTATGGTTGCATTCAGACAACATGATAGTCAATAGTGGGGTAATAATCAACTTGAAAGTTGTTTATCTAGGGGGTACTCCCCACACAACATGATAATAATCAACTGTTCGCATTGAATTGTTGACTATTAGTCCATGCTGAGTTCACTCACTCATCCCCCTGAGTCCTCCTGTTAGTATCCCATCAGCTATTGCTGTCAAAAATCTATCCTGCTGGCTGGACTAGAGCAGCAGCCACTGCTTTGACCGCTCTTACCTTGTGACTCTGTAGCTGATGAAATAACCAATGTGGCTGAAGAAATAACCAACGGTACCCTCCACACAACACAATAACCAATGGTGGTTCAAATAGCCAACTCTGTACAGCGTTGGTTATTTGCATTGGTTATTTTGGCCAAATAACCAACTGTTCATTAAAAAACTCCCTCCACATAACACAATAACCCATGGTGGGTTAAATAACCAACCGTGAACTATTTAAACCACCACTGGTTATCACGTTGTCTGAACTCAGTCTACATATTTACTTTCTGCCATATAAAGGAATAGTTACCATTCATTTCCATGGGAAAAGTACAATCATCACCATTGTTATTTCTGGCTGTTAGGCTTGCAACCTATACTCACTTACGTGGGAGTAAGTCTTATTGAATGTCATAGGACTTACTTCTGGGTAGAAATGCAGAGCATTGCACTGATATCCTCACTGTGCTCCAAGGAGTGCTTGGCAGCATCTATGGCCCTGTGCCACCTATTTAATTTTCATAGGAATCCTATAAGGGGCCCAGTGAATGTTTTAGACCAGAGGTTCTCACTGTGGTCCCTGAACTCCATTCAGATGCTTCATAGAAAGGCTGCAGAACAGTTGAGAATATCTGTACTTGTCCCTGCACTTGATCGATCTTTTCTGATGATGGAAATAAAGGTCATTTTGACCAGGGATGGATGATCAAACATGGTAAGAAGTCATGGCCTAGGGTCCAACGTTTTAAAGCAAGATTTTTAGAACCCCAAAAAGATAAGTTTATTAAGTAGTCTGCCAATTTTCAATTTCAAGCCATTTTCAAGCGGTCCCCAAGGAGAAAAGTTTGGCAACCACTTGCCTAGAACAACTGATCCCATGACATTGCTGAAGTTAGAAAACAAACAAACTTGGGATGGGAGACTACTTGGTGATCCCCATAAACGTGAGATGGGAAAGGGGTACCACAAGTCATTTTGCTGCCTGAAGTGAAGGACAAGCTGCCCCCCTCCCCATTTCATGCACAAAAGTGGCAGTTGTCAATGGAGCAGGGGGCAAGGCAGATGTATAGAGAATGTAGGGACGCGTCTGTTGGGAATTCCCTAGGAGTGTTAGTCTATTCAGTTGTCCTTCAGTAACCCGAGACTAGTAAATAAAGTGTCTTTATCGAAGCATTTCTTAAAGTGTCAATTCTTTGTGGAAAGGAGGACTGGGCTCCTGTATCTTTAACAGTTGTAGAGAAAAGGGAATTTCAGCAGGTGTCATTTGTATGCATGCAGCACCTAGTGAAATTCCATCTTCATCGCAACAGTTAAAGCTGCAGGAGCCCTGCCTAGCATGGACAGATACAAAAGAGGGCAGGGTTCCTGGAGCTTTAACTGTTGTGATGAAGAGGGAATTTCACAAGATGCTGCATGCATACAAATGGCACCTGCTGAAATTCCCTTTTCAATACAACTGTTAAAGTTACTGGAGCCAGTCCTCCTTTTCATATGGTCACCCTATTTATGGGCCAAAAGTGCAGCTTCTAACCTCCAACTGACAGTGCCTTGGGACTGCAGTCCCTGGGCTAATCCATTGGCCAGAGAACCAAAGGCCACTGAAAGACTGCACCCCCTGCCTGCCAAGATAAACATTACAGCAAAGGGGAGATCATAGTGGGGGGGGGTACATTGGCCAGAGAAGGAACAGCTGCAAGGGAACTTGTTTCGTCCGTCTCTCTCAGAAAGAGTTTTGCTTTTTTCCTCCTCCCTCCCAACTCATGCCTTTTCAATTGTAAACCAGAAGGCAGGAACTGTCTCATTATTTATCTTCGGAAGCTACTCAGGGAGCCGTTTTTGGTTGAAGAGCAGGGTAAAAATACTGCGAATGAATAAATAACCAGGGGCGTGGGACTTCTGGAGCCATCCGGCCCCCTGACCTTCTCCACAGGCCCTGGCCCTCTCTGATGCCCCAACTCCGAGCCAAGCCATGTGACCCTTTGTGGGCTGCTTAACCAAGTGCTTGGAGGAGTCACTCCGTGCCAGCCAAGCCAACAGACCAGTCACATACCACGCACTGTTCCAATTGGGATGATGAGCGGCACGCTGCTTGGAGGAACAGGTCCTTCAAGCGTTGGCCAAGTCTCTAGCACTGTGCAGATAGATGCATGGAGAAAGGTAAAATGGGATATCAGGGGAGGGGCTGGGGGGGGGGGCAGAGCGCCACCCCCTAACATCACCTTGCCTGCCAGATTGGTCCAAGAGGGCAATCCGACCCCTGGACCAAAAAAGGTGCCCACACCTCTGCTTTAAACAGTGAAGATTTCTGAACCTCTCTAGCTCAGGAGGTTTCAAGAGCTAGATCTCAAACAACTTTGTTAATTATGATTGGGAATAATTTCTACTTGTCAGTAGTTCTAGAGCTTAGTCAGGTGGTGGGGAGGGGATGCAGGATCTCATGTCCCAGTCCTCTTTCTAAAAGGTTTATCAATAACTGTTTGAGAATGCCTTGGTTATATGACAAGTCTGAAAAATGGCAGTTTGTTGCTTTGTATTTAAGTGGAATGATGGCAAATATATTTTCTCCAGGTTTTGCTTCAGGGTATTTGGAACAATGTTTATAGCTGGTAGTAAGAAGGCAACAACATGAATTATCTTGAATTTCTAAACATGCTGTATTTGTAAGCCTTGGTTGGCATATCTTTTTTCCTTCTCAGATTTTGTTTGTTTGTTTTGCTATAAAGCAAACAAGACACCTAATATTTTTATGAAGAACTCTGGTTTAGTTATGAGTCTGTTCCAAAGCAGGTTTCCTAGCTCAGAGCAATGTGTTTCCAGTGAAATGTTTCCATGCCAATCATATCTATGTGTATTTAATAGTAATAATGGCATCTCATTTGCCATGTACCTTTCTTGAACATAATTGCTTTTCAGAACGCAATTCCGCATTCGGATAGATAGTAGATGTTGGCCCTCTCCTGGGTGGTTTTATAACTGTTTCCCAATAAACAATTTCAGCAACACTGGCTGCATACTGTATTTTACATTTGTCCTGAACATTCCTGGTATCAATTTTGGTAACTTCTCTCTACATATTAGATGAAGAGCTTATGACAGTTTTGCTTATCTGATAAAGTACCCTATTTTCCTGGCAATAGGACAGATGGACTTTTGAATATGTATACATGAAAAATGAATCAAACAAAGTAATATTTGTATGTTTAGTCCACAGGGAACAAGATTGTACATGATTGAAAACTGAGCTTTTTTGTGTATTAGATTTTAGGGTTCTGTGGCCTTATGTTAATATTTATTTGTTTTAAATCTTGTTGGAAGTTGCCCAGAGAGCTTATTAGGTGGCATTGGGAGATCTTGGAATGAGTTAAAATATGTAGCTAGGATTCTTTTCAACCACTTAGGAATCTTTGTTCTTGCAAAGCTGCAAGAGCTGTAAATTCTTGCTTGATGTCCCCACTGATATTTAGCTCTCTACTATAAATTTGTAAGCAGCTTCCCTTTGCTATGAACTTGTTTTGGCTTCAGCAGCTGTTTATGAATGATAAATGATTACCTGATGTAACTTAATAGTTAAGTAATTTCGCTTAGTATCCCCTCACACAGCTGTTTAACTTGCCTGTTTGCTGACGCTTTGTCACTGGGGCTCTTCGCACTCAGGGGCAGTCCTCTATTTCAAGAGTGCTAAAAGAAATCAGTAGATTAAATTACTGAAGTAGCAAGGGAAAAGTGTGCAAAGGCACAAATTCACTGTAATTTTTTTAATTAATTAACAAAAATGGCATTGGAATGTTGTGCACTCTCTTTATGTAAAGTGGAATGAACATGGATGGCACTACATCAGATAAAAATGACAAAGGGGGGAACACACTTCCCTCACAAGTTACTTTTGGGGGACAGCCTAATGCTATGCATCTTTACTTGAAAATTCGTCCCTCTATTTTCAACAGGATTTACTCCCAAGTAAGAGTGCACAAGATTACAACCACATTTTGTTAGAAGAAATGTGAATCATTTAACGCAGGGCGTAAAATGCAGTTGGAATACATTCTGTACATGCTCAGAGGCACTCTTCTATATTATTGCTTTACATCTGCCAGAGCTGAATACTTACACTCAAAACATGTTCTGAGGTTAAATCCCATAGGGCACGTCAGTAAAATCATACAGTTTCGGGAGACATGCAGGACCTTGTCACTGCAGCTGTGTGTGTTTTTTAAAGCAAACCCTAAATATGCATTTATTCCAGTATGCATTTGGTGCTTGAAAATCAGTAGCAGCTGTTACTACTGGTGTGTGTGTGTGTGTTTGTTCTGTTCAATGTTGTTGTTTATAATCCTAGCTCATCATGAAAGTTTCCAGAATATTATAAAGGTAAAAACAAAACAAAAATTACAAAGGTGAAAGAAAATTACTAATAATTCAAGGCTGGCAGAATAAAATTAAGGTTAAAATTCCCTATTACTGATTTCCAAGTGATATAAAAGCCTCGGTTGTGGCTTTTGTAAAACATACAAGTCTTAAAATTGTTACGGTAATTAATCGGAGACCAGTCCAAAGTTCAAGTTCCAAACAGATAGCCTTTATTTGCTAGCAAAGACCACGGTCTGGAATCGTTCCACAGACTGCAGCCCCCCCCTTTGGGTGACCCAGTCTCTTATACATTTCAAGCAAACAGGAAAGAGCATGTCATACAACAGGATGATGCGAGCGCAACATAACGTTATGGTAGCAGGTGTTTCTCCTTATATGGTCTGGAACGGTCTCTTTAGGTCAGGTCACATGGTCTGCTGTCTGCATGCAGTTACAACAGCATAGAAGCTACTTATAAGAGACAAGGAGAGGGACAATAAAAAAAAATCATTGTTAGGAGGACAATTAGGTTAAGGCCATACAAAATGGAGTCAGTTAGGTTCAAGTTCCTCCTCAAAATTAAGCATTAAAAAAGCATTTTCTCTAGTACAACCTATTTCTTCTGCCTTATTAAGTTTGATGCAAACTTTAGCTAATGCCATTAAGAAAGTGGCGACTCTTCCCATGAGTTATTGTTCTAGAACAAGATATCTATCTTCAGGCAAACTGACCAGCTTTTCCTGATTTTTAGCAAGCCAAGAAAATTGTTTCCCCTAATGTCTTGCATCAGAGAACAATTAAACAAATAATGAGGAAGGCCCTCAACCGAACCACAATGACAATAGTGCAAGTAATAAGGTGTCTTAGGGCACAATCCTTTGCAGGTTTACACAGCAAAAAAAGTCCTACAACTCCCAGCATGCCTTAGCCAGCCAGCATGGCTGGCTAAGGCATGCTGGGAGTTGTAGGATTTAGTTCTGTCCAAACGTGCATAGGATTGCACTCTTAGTCCGCTATGAAGGATTGCAGGAGACATAAACTGAAACCTGGCAACAATTATTTCTTTCCTCAGACTGAACTTTTCAATTTTAGATAAATAGTCCCCCGGTTATAATTTATATATTCATGTTTTTATAATATTATAACTTATATAACCTTTCAATTTTAGATAAATAATCCTCTGGTTATAATTTATATGTTTATGCTTTTTATAATGCTGGAAGCCATGCTGTGAGGGCAGTGTGTCCTGAAAGGCAGGTTGAAAAACTTTAAAATAAATAAGTCATAGTATCCTTTCGACTACCTCATCCCACTCAGAACTGGCACAGCTCATCAAATGGTCCTGAATTGGGTCTCTTTTTCTTGACTTAAGTAGTGCCTTGCCAAGGTCTAATAGTCCATCGTTCTTTAGCCCACGGGCTACACGCCACCCTTGGTGTGTAGAGCAGTGCAGGCCATCCTGCACCATGAGATAAAGAGGTTCCCAGCATGTCTAGCGGCAGAAGCACGACCTGCCTTTCTTGCGAGCCCAGGATGGTGGGAATAGAAGAGGAGGCGGCGGAAGAGCCACGTTGCTAAATCGGGGTAACGAGGCAGGAACTCTAGTAAGGCCCGGTTCTGTGCCCAAGGCCTCAGCATCTTCCGCATGGCAACCGTTGCTAAGGCTCGGCGGTCTGTTGCTAAAACGGTTCCGGGCAGGGTTCAAACTCCAGCAGGCATAATCAACTATGAGACGTAGGAGAGAGGAGATTTCCAATATATCACTAGGAAAAGTAACCCGCTGTTTTAACAGCAAGTTGCGGAACTGCCCAGAGAGCGGGGCAGCTCCAGTGAGCGGAGTTGTTTATTTCACAATAAGCCCTGCCAGGACCTGAGAGCGCGAACTGACCACCCACCAGCACCATAGAGATAAGTCAAAATTAGAGACGTTCAGTAAAAGAAATGGAACTCTGCCCCCCAAGTAAAAGGAGCACATGAGGACAGTGACTAACAAAAAAGACACAAGTGTCCTTTTCTATTTCTGTGGTTGGATGGCCGTGTTAGTCCGTAGCAGCAAAAACAACCAAAAGCTAGTGTTAAAGGTGCCACAAGGCTGTTTATAGTTTTATCTCTATGTGGACACAGAACCGGGAGGGCTGTTCTAGCCCTACGCATCTCTATGGTGAAAGCCCTCTATCCTTTGCATTAGACGTTGAAATCAGCTCGGTATTACACCGGAAGTAGGGCTGTAATGGGCTTGGCTGGCTGGCTTTGGAAGGAACGGAGGGGGTTTTCTTGCTGTTTGCATGAACTGCTGATTTGCCAACCTCCCTCATGCTGCCTGCCGACTGTGCCCACAGGTGGTGATGTTGTTATTGTTATTATTATTTGATCAGTGTGCATGGTGCTGGACAGAATGCAAGAGAACAGGTCTCTTCCCCGAGGAACTTACAATCCAAAATTAGGTGCAGGGGACACAACACAGGGAAATGGGAGGCAGGAGAGAGTTTTCCTTTGTTTCTTTCCCTGCAGCCCAGGGTGGAGGGCTTGTCCCCAGAACCTGCTTGCAGTGCAAAGGCTTAGTAGTGCCATCAATTGTAGTGACCGGCCACCAATTCCTGGCGGAGAAGGCTATTCATTGCTGCTAGTTTTGATGACTATGCAATCTCCAGTATCCGAGGCAGGAAGCCTATATACGCCAGTTGCTAGGGGATATGAGCGGGAGGGTGCTGTTGTTCTTGTGCTGGCTTGTGGGTTTTCCATGGGCAGCTAATTGGCTGCTATGTGAACAGAATGCTAGACTCAATTCAACATGTTCTTATGCCGTAATGGGAAGAGGTCCAGGGCTCCACTCCATAAAATGAGTGGGAGGGCTCCCAAACATAGCAGGGCTGGCTTACCACATTTGAAGGAAGTATTTCATGTTGCCATCTGAAGAAAAACTCCTTCGCTGGATTGATTGGTCATCTGCAGAGAGGGGCCTCCTGTAAGAGCATTTGGAGACTCAGCCAAAGGATTTTAAAAAAGGAAAGGCAGTGTCTGATCATGTGCAGAGTGCTTTTCTAACCGATCAAAAAGAATTTCAGTTAGTATTTCAGATTGGAAATTTATGTTTAGCTCTCCCCACCCACCCCACTCTGCCCAGGCTGAAAACCAGGAGAAGGAAAATAATAATAATAATAATAATAATAATTTATTTCTTACCCGCCTCTCCGTTTGGATCGAGGCGGGGAACAACAATATCATAAAATACATAAAACTGATTAAAACATGACACACATTAAAACTGCATTAAAACATCCTAAAACATCCTAAAAACATTCCAAAATGGCCTGGAGGTATTGATAATATTCCTTGCAGGAAACCCTCAATTGAACAGAGTCATAATCTAGATGTCGGTTACTTAAGGAAATGATTTTGCGCACTTTTTGGTCGTTCAGTATTGGTAGACTTGGTAGGGTTCCAGACCAATCTTTTTCCAGCTGTTGACTCTGAAGTGAGCGAGGTAGATTAAAAGCATCCCTTTAGCTAAAGTGTGAGACATCATGGTTGTACGTGTCCCATTTTAGGCTGGTTTCCCTGCTTACCCAGGCCTTGGAAGACTGTGATGAGGAGAAGCAGCGACTGCAGCAGAACCTAATGCGTTGCCAGGCTCTTCTTGGAGACTGGTAAGTTCGGGGGGGGGGGGGGCGGCAGGGGGACAGTGGCAGTCCAATACCCAAAGTGCCAGAGGGTTGTCTTTCTCCTTTGTGAGGAGGCGGCGGCAGCAAAGAATGCAGTTGAATTCTGTTTCTTTCTCTTCTTTCTTCACCACGTGGAAGGGATAAGTCCAGGTAGCAAAAATCTAAAAGCCAAGAACTTTGTGGTTTTCTGCAGGACAAAGGAAACTGTTGTAGTAAACTGCATCATGAAATCTTCATGGTGATACATGTGGAGAAATTACTGGGCATACCTATTACTGAATGAATGAATGTGCTGTGTTTCCTTTCTCTGTGCTAGGAACTCACAAGTTCCTGAAAGCCCAATCCATGAAGTTGGCAAAAATGAAATTCAAGGTAAGGGAAACATCGTCCTTTACCACTACCCCCTTTTGTTCATTCTTTCTTTAGCGTGTTCTCTTTCCCTTGCCTAGAGGGAGTGCTAGGTACTTCGGGGGGGATTTACAGAGTGAATGTCACTTTACAGTTACGTTATAATAATGTTATCATATGTTCTGCTTCAGTGAATTGGTGAAGGGGGAGATGTGTGGTACCGCTGAATAGGGTTTCGTGTCTCTTGTGTAAGGAATGTTTGGGATCATGTGCATCTCCTCTGCACTAAACGTACATAGAACAGGAGTGAAACCTGGCTGCTGCATAAAATGTGAAGCAGTTCTGGATTCAGACCTAGGCCAGATTGAATGCTAACCTCAGAGGAGGCCATGGAATTGCACCCAGGAAGGTGAAAGGAATTTCTTTTTGAACATCGCTGCTTGCTTCTTTGGTTGTATCTCAGGAGAGGGATCTGAATCTCTCTCCATATGTGGTTGCTCTCGATTCTGATTTTCAACCATGCAGCAATGCACGTATACACACGTGCATTTTGCACCAGGGAACCCTGAGCTGTGCAATTGGAGTAATGCAATTGAAGCACATTTGCATAGTCTACAAGATCTGGGTTCTCAAATAACATACAAACCATTATTTTGTAAAGAATAGGAGGGTGGAAAGGGCATGACAATTGCAGGTGGGCTGTAAGATTTAAAAAAAACAAAAAATAGGCGTGTGGGGGAAGGGCCAGGAATTCTGTATAATATTAGAACAGCTCTGCCACACCTGACCACTTGAAATCCTTCTCATCTCTGTCCATCTTGTGAGATTTCTCTATCTGGTTCCTATATATTTGCAAGTTTCATACAGAGCCAGAAGCCATTCATGAGCTCTGGGTTTCTTTCCAGTCTGCATCAAATTTCACATGTGTGCAATTTGCATACCCTTGCATTTTTGTGAACTGATTATGGGTTGGTCTTTCTGTAGCTTTTTGCAGCATTATCCTGAGGAATTTAATAATGATATCTCATTTGACTTACTCTATCTTCATGGCAAGAGCATTCAGATATAGTTTGACGCAACTGACCCATAAGGACATTTGCCACTAACAAAATGCATACATATATATGCGTGCATATAAAATCTCTCTCTCTCTCTTAATACGTTGTCTATAAATACCCTTGTGTTTTTATCTCTGTGCCATTTAGAGGAGAGTGAGACAACCTTGAAAGATTTTGAGTGCTATAAAATGCTGTGATGTATGTTTTCCGGTGAAGGGGGTGGAAATCCTAGGCAACTTAGGCTAATGAATCTATGTAAACTAAGCTAATTTGCATTGGGTCATTTGCATCAGGAAAATTCAGTTTGCCTTGGAACATTTTCCGATGTTGTCGAGGGATCTAATTGAGCATGTTTATTTTATTTGTATTTAGTAAACAATAAAGCTGAAAAAACTGCCCAAAGTTATTTTAGCATGTGATTCCCCTGCAATGTTTAAATTTACAAACCAAGCAAAGATACTGAACACTGTTGATACACTAATTAATTTTAGCCACTGAAAGTACTGTTCGTGATATGCTGACAACTCCCTTCCACTGAGGTGTTAGGACACCTTCAGTTTCACAGTCACTACTTATTAGTTCCATCTCATACTGATATTTCAATGGCATAGATGTATTCTCTCACACAATTGCTGGGGATAATCGCCTGAAAAACGTTGGTTACGACTTTGAAACTGCCAAGCTTGTGTAATGTTGTATTTGCCGTCGGTGTCCTTTCATTGAGAGCTTAAGAAATGGAAAATGTGCCATGGAAAAGTTAAGCATTGGGAAAATTTCAGCCCTGCACCATAGGATTAATGACATTTTGACTCACCTCCTGTATTTGTAGAAAACGAGCCCTCAGCCAAGGAGCTTGAGGAACTGGAGCTGCTTAACAAAGCCCTGGAGAAAGCATTAAGAGTCCGATCAAAGTTCCAGCAGGCTCCCTGCGAGGCTGCAGAAGGTGCTAAAGCCACAGCCAAGAAGCCTGTTACGAATGCCGCTTTAAAACAGCAAGCCGATCATTCTAAGGAGAGCATCTCTAAAACTGTCAAAGTGTCCTCTGTGGGCAGAAAGGTCATGCCTTCCAAAAAGCCCACGGCGTACATGCTGAAAGCTCCCTACAGGACTGACCCAGATGTGAGAAGGCCACAAGCGAAAATGTCAGCCGGGCTGAGCTCCAGAGCCTCAAAGGTACCTGGGAAGAAGAGGTCACCCAAAGGGCCTGCCTCCCCCCGAGCCAAGTTGCCTGTAAAAATCACTGGAGCGGGTCATGAAAAAGTCTGCGCCGCCGGAGAACCTGGAAGGCAGCTGGGCTCTTCCGAATCCCTGCATCTTGCAAAGCGAAACCCTCCATTTGGGGACTCTGCAGGTGGGGCAGACTTCGCAAGTGCCAGTCCGCCATTACCTGAAGCAGAGCAGAAGGATCCTGCTGCGGAATCTCTAGTCGTACAGAGCCATATGGGAGGAGGTCCCCCAGGTACGGGCACGACATCCACTCTCCAGGAAAAAGGGTAAGTTCCCAGTCGGAGCTTAGGCTCTGTAGTCGTAGTTGAACATACCTGGAGGGGGTCAGGTTGGGGAAGGCTGCCCTAGATGGCTTCACTTACTGCTTCTACAAGTGCTTCTTTTGACCTGATTTATTTATTTATTTAAAACATTGATTGGCCCTCCCAAGGTGGCTTACAACAATAAAGTACATAACATAGTAAAAGCAATCAAATATTAAAAATATTAAAAGCCATAAAAATACGATCGCAATAAAACAGCGATTTAAACAATAAAACCAATAATAAAACCGGCAGGAACAGCAATACCAATACTCATCATGAGAAGGCCATGGTAAAATAAAATGTTTTTATGGTCTTCTTAAAAGCCTGCAAGGATGGTGCATGGCGGACCTCCGATGGGAGTTTGCTCCAGAGGTTTGAGGCCACTGCAGAGAAGGCCCTTTCTTGTGTGGACGCCCACCTAATTGCCCTCACAGGTGGGCAAATGAGAGGGGCCTTTCTTTCTGATCTTAAAGTGCGGGCAGGCTGATATGGGTGAAGGTGGTCCTTCACACATAGATTTCTGCCATAGGTTTTGGTGTGTTTAAGAGCAGGTGTTTTCTCAGCACAGACTGGGCCTAAATGTTTCTTTATTACTTTGTACCATCTAACATGTTTGGAAACTTTGGATGTTTATGATCACTATCTACTGTGCACTCTTATCCCAAAATAGTCTAGGTTTTGCTGTAAGAGTATGGAATTTAGGTTTAGAATACACCTATGTGGCTTTAAATTCAGCTTTTAAACATCTGAAATCTAGCCTCCCCCGTGCAGAGAGCCTCTGAATCATATCCTAAAGCATGGGCAGGTAAGCAGGCCCTGGACTGTGTAGGACAGCATTCCCCAACCTGATGTCATCCAGATGTTCTGTACTTTAGCTCCCATCAGCCCCAGGCCAGCATGGCCAATGATAAGGAATACCGGGGGCCATCGTTGAAAGCATCTGGGGGACATCAGGTTGGGGAAGGCCGGTATAGTGATTGGCCACCATATTTCCTCCAGTTAGTTTGGAGTACAACTCCCATAGGGGCACAGCCAGCATGGCCAGTGGTCTGAGATTATGGGAGCTGTAGTCCAAAACATTGAGAGGCCTTTAAAGGCCGGGGCTACAGTTTAAATTGAGCCTGGAAACAAACGAGACGGTCTGAATTTTGGGTACTTTGCATTTTGGAACTCCTGAAGTTTCTGAGCTGTTTTTAAAGGCAGTGGGTCTGAACAAATTAATGTTAACTGAATTAATTTAGTCAGTGCCAGTGAAGGGAAATATTTGTGGGTGATTGAAATTGTTGTGGTATGATAGTCAGTCCTGCATTATGGAAGGGCAGCTGACTTCACGGAAGCTGGTAACTAGGTATGGCACTAATGTCCTACTTGTGAGCCTCCTTGTGAACAGCTGGTTTGCCCCTGTGTGGACATAATGTTGGACTAGATAGGCCTTCGGTCTGATTCAGCAGGGCTCTTCTTACGTTTTCTTAAAAAAAATTGAAATGAAGGAAGTAAAAAATTCTCTAGATTCTGAATGTGTGTGGCTCTGAGCGTGTGAAGTGTGCTAATTCAACTCAATTCTTTGCAGGTCTGTGCTGAAACTGCCGCTTCCTTACAGGAAAGCTTTTGCCAGATATACCAGGTAACCTCATCCAAACGACCTTAGTCCAAAATTGAAACTTCCCTGCAAGTGAATGGGAGAGGGTGAGAGGAGGTGCCTGTATGGTAGGATGACCTGGGGTGAGTTATTTTGCAAAATGGGTTGGAAGATTGAAGATCTTCCAGGACATCCGCAGCTGCAGCACAGAGCTGATAGCTTGTAGAGCTGAATTTGGCTTAAGAGACCGTGCTTATTATTGTGCTGAGGATCCTGTCTTGGATAGACTTTTGCAATAGGGTATCTTGATTGCTTCAGACTTTCTGAGGCATAGATCTGTTGAAGCCCTCTGTGATTTGGGATCCTGAAATGCAATGGAATAAGAGTAACTGGCGGAGTCCCTGCTTCATGAAGTAATGTACTAGGTGTACGCGTTCAGATTTATCCCAAACCTTGCTGGTTCTTTGTTCTCTCTCCCGCGCTCCCCTCTTCCTGCTTCTTGCTGCAAATGCCCAGGCTGTTGGAACAGTGTCGCGTTTGCCAAACAACCCCAGAGGCAGCTCTTGCCAAAAATCGCTTCGTGGAGAAGCTGCAAGCAACGGTATCCTTTTGCTAGTTATGGCTTTAGATGTAGGAAACACGCCACTGTGGACGTGACTCAATGAGTGTGCAAGACAACCTACGTGCAAAGTACCTTTTCTTTCCTGGGCTTGCAGCTGGAGGGAGCTCCATTTTGCTGATTGCCCACCACCAAGGACGATTAAGTGGTGCATACAAAAGAGAAAGCCTTTTCAGTGCTGGCCCCCACCTCTGGAATCAGCTTCTATCGGGTTAAGGAGACTCCGTTCTTTCTAGATCTTCAGAAAGGTTCTCAAGACCTATTTCATAGAATCATAGAATAGGTGAGCTGTCAGTGGCCTATAAGGCCATCGTCTCCAACCTCCTGCTGAATGTGACAGATGGCTGTCCAGCTGTATCTTGAATGCCTCTAGCATTTGTTTTCACTGGCCTTTCCATCGTCCATGGGTGCCGATTTTATTACTTTTATTTTGTGGGTGCAGGATTTTTATTGAATGTTTGTACTATTATATTTGTTTTGCATAGGTTTGTATTGTATTATCTTAAGGTTTCTACCCTCGAAGGCATAAAAATTATTTTAAATACATCATCTTAAAATATGCCAAGGCAGGCTGGCTGTGTTTTTCAAGGCATTGAATATGGTCAGTATAGCATATAACATAGGGAAATGCCTTTTTAATTCAGAGAATAATAATAATAATAATAATAATAATAATAATAATAATAATTCTTACCTGCTTATCCCTTTGGATTGAGGTGGGGAACAACATTAGTACAACACAATAGAGATCAAATACATAAAATTAATTAAAAGAGCATATAAAACAATCAACACATTTTAAAATTCTTGGTTTAAAGTTCATCTGAAAAACTAGAGTACATGTGTTTTAAAAGCATCTTTTTTTTTCTTTTTAATCTGCCATGTACCTTCTTTCCCATTCCCCTCCACAGATTCAAGTGGAGTGCTTCAGCTCTTGGGCAGTATAGAAATGCAATAAATAAATAAAATGTGCTCCCACCCCCTCTACACCATTTCGTTTCCTCTAGTTTTCACCCAGGATTGGGGCCTGTTTTCACATCTCCCAGCCAGACATGCAGCAATTTAATCCTGTCTGTCCCTGTTAACAAAGCGTAACAATTCAGCACAGAATTACACAACTTGAACACAATTTTTAATGATGCTTCTTGCAAGCTGCTTGGAGGACCTGAGCTTCAGCGAAAGGACAGGTTTACAAATTAACCTGCAGAGTAGCTTATTGCGGTTAGCTCGTTATTGTATTTTGTTTTGCCACAGCAAGAGATAGCGCCTGTACTTTCTTCTCTGAGTCACAACCTTTCCCCATTCTAGAAAGTGGAGGTGATATTTCTCAAAGAGCAAGATCATTGACCTTTGATCCTTTCTTCAGGCATATTGGCCATATAGTCATTGTAAAGCAGGATAAAACGGAAACAAAGTTTTTTTAAGTGGAAATGCTGAATGAAATCTGACTAATTCACTCCCGGATTGAGATATCTAGTAAATGCATCCTTCTTATTCAGTCCTCTACATAGAGATCATGCATATGGAAACTGTGTGTGTGTGTGTGTGTGTGTAAACAGTTACAACATAATTTGCAACTGGATCATCTGCCATAGCAACTGCATAGAACTGCTAATTTGATCAGAGCAGAAACGCTGGGAAAGGGGGTGTCTAACCCTTCTTCACCATGCAGTTTTCCCTCCAGCTGCTGTTATTCCTTCTTGGGGGAAGGATGAATATAAAGCACTACACAGGTACTTCTCTTCCCTCACTACTTCCATGGGAGAAATAGTTGGTGAGAGGGGGCAATTTAGAAAGGCAATTTAAGTGACACTTCTCTGCTCGAATTACCGTATTTCACCAAATCTAAGATGCCATTGATTCTAAGACGCAGCTTAATTTTAGGGCCACCGACAGGAAAAAAAAGCGTTGCGTCGATTCTAAGATGTGCCCCATTTTCAGACACGTAATATTGGGGATAAGTGCATCTTAGAATCGAAGAAATACGGTAGGGCTGTGCATGCCCCCTCTCGATTCGCCACCCAGGGACCTGCTGGGCTGGGCCAGCCCAGGCATGAGTCCCCCTCCTCCCTTCCCCACTCACCGCCAGTGCCGCCCCGGTCCTCGCCGCCAACGCCTCTGGCAGCGGCCTACCCGGCCTGGAAACGCAGCGTTACTACAAAGTAGGCCACGATCCCATGAGATCTCGATTTCAAGATCTCGTGGGATCATGGCCTACTTTATAGTAACACTGCGTTTCCAGGCCGGGTAGGCTGCTGCCAACAGCACTGGCGGTGCGAACCGGGGCTGCGCTGGCGGCGCAGACCGGGGCGGCGCTGGCGGCGAGGACCGGGGTGGCGCTGGAGGCCAAGGAGGTTGGTGCCAGCGGCGCGGAGTGGCAGTGATAGAGGCGAGTGGGGAAGGCCGAGTCCCTTGGTGGGGGGCATGCAGAGCCCCTTTCTGAAGGTGCTGGGGGTGGGGGGGTGTATCTTCAACCCCATACCAGAGCTGGAGAAATCCGGCGATTCTTAGACACCATCGATTCTAAGACGCACTCCATTTTTACAGATGTAAATATGGGGGGAAAAGTGCGTCTTAGAATTGAGGAAATATGGTAGTAGCTCCCCAGAGTTGTTTTGAAGAAAACCAGAAATGTTAGGAAATCCAAGTATGGCTTTTCCACATCACGTCTGTCTTAACCCTGAGCCGTTTAACCATGTTATAAAATTTGGGAAAACAAGCCAAACTGGATTGCAAACTGGAGGCATCTCTTGTTGCCACTGTCTTCCCTGGGGAGGCACACAACCAGGCCCTCTTTTTCTTAAGCTTCTGTCCAGTTCAGTTCACCTTCTCCAGCCTTCAGCCCAGCCGAGGTAAGAAAGGAGCTGATGCACTTGCGTGACGTCCATTCCCTTGTGAGCCAGCACATGGAAGCAGAGACCCCAGGTAAGAAATGCATGGAAGGTAGCTAAACATGGCCTTTTCACTCCAGTTCGTCTGAAGGATTTGTATGGGAGCATAATTGTATAAAACTATGATATAAAATTCACTTGGCATTTACTGATTTATAAAACCTGTCCTTTCATTTTTATTTTAATGTCGGTGATTGTATTGTATGACTGATTGTTTTAGCTAAAACATACGTATATATAGTGGTATACTGCCTGGATACGTAATGTGTAACAAGAGCTATAGAAATACTTAAATACAACCTTAAAAGTCACAGCATAAGAGGAAAAGTAGTCAAGGAGGAGGAAAAAAGCAAAGGCAAACAGTAGTTCATATAGGGATTCTTTTGGGAAGGGATAAGCAAGCTCCCTGGAGCTGTCTCTTCTCCGGCCGATCGATGGGCCCAGGTTGTTTTCTTTCTTGCCTCGACATTTTTCCAGGGAAGCATGGGTGCAGCTTCCTAGTGCTCCTTGATCCCCCGGCGAATAGATGCATCCATATCCCCCATCGTGAATGTATAATTTTGCAAGAAGTCATAGCTTGGAGTTGTTCCATGCATTGCATGGCAGCGCATCAAGCTTTGCTGCCAAGGGTACATTCAACGTTAGCTCTCTGTTAGCTTTTAGCCTATATGAGACATGGGCTTCCAAACACACAAGCCCCTCGCCAATATGGTACATTTTTTGGTGTACATTTAAAGAACCATAATGCGTGGTAGCCCTTGGAGCATCGTTTGCCTGTATGGGAAGAATGTTATCCAGTTTGGAGAGGGGTGGATTAGCTGGACCACTCCTTAAGAAATCTCCTAATGCTCTGGGACTGTAGACCTGAAGGGAAGCAGGGTCTGGCCAGAGAACAAAGGACCACTGAGAGGTTGCATCCCATGCTTTCCAGGAAGAACATCGCAGCAAGAGGGAGACTAGTCTGGCGTTGTCCATCAGCCAGAGGACCAGCTGGCCAGGAAAACACTCTGATCCCACCGCCAGCAGCCCTGGGATGGAGGAACAGAAGGGAAAATACTCTTTTACCCCATCTGTTGGTCAGAGGACAAAACATGTGTGGTATGTGTGTGTGTGTGTGTGTGTCTCCGAGTCATGGTTCTGTTATTACAGCGTGATCTTCAAGGTGTTTTCCAACAGGGGAGAGGCAACTTCAGGCTTGCAGGATCTACTCTGTTTTCTACTAGAATTCCAAGGTCTACAAGTGAGCCAAGTGCAAAAACAGGCAGCTCAGGGACCGGAGTCCGTTCCCTGCTGAACCACTGGGTTGACTTTCATGCCCAAATACAAATCTACGTCTGTATCATATGAAGGATTCTAATTCAGACCTAAACGTTGCTATCGTTAAAACAACTTGGAATTGTAGGGCCTTGCTGATTTACTGCAAATGGCTGAGTGATTTACCTTCTGCCCATCCTGGGCTTACAAATTTTGGTTGGATGTAAATCTTCAAAATCAATAAAGTAGAGTGGGGAAGGAGCTTTGCCTGATGTCTCGGAGAGGTGGACATGAGATGCGCTGCCAGTCAGGAATTTGCTGTACTGGGGTGGAAGAACCATTGGACTAGTTTAGTACAAGGTATCTTACCCTAAAATGTTTTCTTCAGATGGGGGAGAATGCAGTCTGTGTGTGTGTGTGTGTGTGAGAGAGAGAGAGAGAGAGAGAGAGAGAGAGAGAGAGAAAGAGAGAGAATTTTTTTTTAAAAGCCTTCTAAATTACTTTTTAAAAAAGCCTCCCACTTATTTTCATGTTTTGATCCGGTTTAACGGGTTGAGAGAAATTTAAGACACCAACAATATTGTTTTCTCTTGTTGCCTTGATGTATGTTTTTATAGCACAATACTTGCATATTCTTATTGTTTTTATGTATATGTTTTAACCATATGGATAAAAAAGATACTGCTAGATTTTGTTCCGATTATATTTTCTGTCACTCATATGCCCAATCAAGCTGTTTGGTTGCTTTTGATCTGGTTTGAACCCTTCGGTTTGCCTGTGAGATCTGGGCACACACGACTTCGGGGAGGTCATAGGCTTGATGCTGTGTTCTCCAAGTGATCCCCGTCTGGCCTCAAGCCTCTAACTTTGCTTTCCTCTTAGCTTCCCTTGGCGAAAACCCCACCTGGGAGAGACAGTATGAAAGTCTCCTGACTCTAGAGGGCCTGCAAACGATAGTAGACCAATGTCTGGACAAAGTGGACAAGTTGAGTGAAGGTGAGGAACATGACCGGATGGTGCTGTTGAAGCGGATGATGCACCCACCTTTTGCTTGCCCCAAGCTGTTGGAAATGCTCGGCGAATTCCAGCACATTACCTAGGAAGGCCGTGCAAAGTTAATTAGAGCCTTCCCCAAACTGGGCTGCCCTCCCGATGTTTTGGACTTCAACTCCCATCAGCCCCAGCCAGCATGGCCAGTGGTCAGGAATGTTGGGAGCTGAAGTCCAAAATTATCTAGAATGCACCAGGTTGGGGACGGGTGGGTTAGACTACGCTGCTATAACTGCTGGACCTTCTTTCGTGGCTGGCTTGTTTCGGCAGAGACAGATCAATCGGGGGGTGGGGGGTGGGAGGTGGGGAAGACTTTCCTGAGGATGGGGAAGCGGATTGGGTCTTATTTAGATGTTGCTGCAGTTATACGTTTGTATTCATGGAACCTTTTCTATTTCAACATCAGTTGTGCTGATACATAAAAAGAAAATGTATGTATCCCTGAAGGAGGGCTGGAAGTGCCCTAAGGCATAAATTCCCAACCTAGATTAAGCTGTCTAGTTAGACGCTGCTTCTTTTCCCATGTTTTCCAACTCTAAATGCGTTCCAGCCCATCTCTGCCTCAGTTTGTGAATTTCCCCCTTAAGCATCCACGTGAAAGCTCCTACTCCGTTTTTATGTGCACTTTGCCCTACCATAATACATTTTTGATGCACCCTTTACCATATCATACACATTTTTATGTTCACTTTTTCATTTACGAACTCTTTCGCAAAACCCAGAAAAGTGCAGGCCTACAACCGCATTCCAGTTTGCCTGTGGGTTTGAAAGGTGTGACTCGGGTCTGTTTGCATTTCAATCTGAACCAAACGAAATGAATTCCTCACCCGTGCAGCACTTGGGGCATGAGATGGAAAGAGATGGACGCCAGAAGTGCCTTTTTGCACAACCATCTGGTTGATGTATGGCATTCACTGCCATAGGATGAGCATGGACTTCGGTGGCTTTAAAAGGGGATTAGACAACTTCATGGAACAATGGTCTACCTACCAGTGCCCATTAGTCATGGCAGGTCTATGGATTCTCCAGGATCAGAGGCAGCATGCCTCTGAATCCCAGTTCCTGGGGAGGAACAAACAAGAGAGGGCTATTGCCTCCCTTCCGTGCCAGTGGGCTTCCCAAAGAGTAGCCTAGCGGCCCGGCTCCACGGGCCAGGAATTCGACACATGCTTAGTTGGACTCACTTTTCTAGTGATGCTGCCCTAATATCAATGCAAACTGCTGCGTTTGAAAACATTGGGCCAATCAAGACGCGCCATGCCGGCCGGTCAAGCATCAGGTTGACCGCCGAGCAAAACAAGACGGTGGTAGCCAAATGTGTTCTGATGATCCTCAGTTTGTAGCGATGTGTGGCTTGGAAACCCAGAACCAGATCATTCCCAACACATGGCTGACCTTCAGCCATGTGTTGAAGACCTTCCATGAGGGAAGAGCCCCCTCCGTCCCAGCTAACTGGTGGATTGTCAGCCTGCTCTTACCACCAAGAAGTTTCTCCTGAAGTTCATCCAAAGTCTACCTTCCTGTAACTTCAGCCCATCAGAGCTAGGGCAGGAGGAACCTGTCTTTGTCCTCTTCTGTACAATAGCCCTTCGAAGAATGCCCTCCCGTCCCTCCTCATCCTAAATATACCATCTCCTTGTGCTTTCTTGCCCTGACAGCTATGGCATCCCATTCCAAGATGTTCCCTGCCCATCCTGCTTGCAGCGAGGGGTGTTCATCCACGTGCTGTGCTTCCCTTGGGAGGCAGAGGTGTTGGGACGTCGAAACCGTTGGGCCGCCTCCCCTGCTTTTTTATTCCAGCTTGAAGGAGCTGAAGGACATGGAGACCTTAAAGCTGAAGGTGGCGATGCTGCATCAGCGACTCGAAATACAGAAGGTAACTTTGGAAAAGGTGTGCCTTTGGTGAGGGTGGTGGTTGAGGGAGGAAGAGACCTGTTGGCCCTTTACTCCCATTGCCTTGTTTTCATTCAGCATGGGCAGGTCTGGGTGGTTATGGGAGGCTCAGTAGCCATTGGGTCTCTTGAAAGGCAAGCGAGAGACCACAAAGACAGCCCCAGTTTTCCTCTCCCCCCCCCCCCATTGAGTAAATGGCTTGCAATCTTCAGTCCCTACTGAAATGGTCTGTTTTGGAGATACACATACACACGCTCAGGGACTCCATCCCCTGTGCTGTTTGGGAGGCAGAAAATGTGTTGGGTTTTAAACTCCTCCTGAAAATGTACTTGTTTCTGCAAAATTTCCCTGGTTTATAACTGATGAGCACGCTGCTGCTCCATTTCATTGTTTTCCTTTGCTCTTTTAAAGTTGTGTTGATTCTGTTCACATATTTATCTTGGTTGTCGCTGCACTCGTTTATTGAGTATTTTAATAGCTATTAGTAAATATTTTAGCATGTAAACTGGCCGCTTAGAGATTTTATTATATCAAGCATATATATATATATATATATATATATATATGTAAATATGCACACACATTTGAACATTAACTGCTGTTAATGTCAACATTAACCCCAGAACTATATTTAGGCCTGGCTGAGAGTTCACAGTTGTTTTAAATGTATACTGTCTATATATGTTGTCTGTTTTTATGCTTTTATGGTTTAATGTTTTGTAGATCGATTTTTAATGTCCAAAGTTTTCGTTTTTGTAAACCGCCCAGAGAGCTTTGGCCATGGGGCGGTATATAAATGTAAACAATCACAATAACAATTGTCTTGCTTGTGGGCAGGCCATGGAAGCTGAACTCCTCCCACTTCTAGAACCTGGAGCTGTTCAAGAAGACTCCAGGGCATTGTTGTACCGCACTGTTTACACACTGCTATGTGAAGGGGGTGAGCACTTTCCTGTGCTTGTACAGGATGAGGAACCCTCCAGCTGATCTGAGACCTACACCAGATGTAGGGCAATGCACACAGAAAGCAAGGAACTGTGGCTGCAGTTGGTAAACCGATGCGTTTCCTTCGATTGTTCCAGGAACGATCGCACTTAATGGCATGTTGAGCGGCAACATTTCCCCTCCCGTGCCTTTGCAAAACAAATAAAATTATTTTATACCTCTGGAATCTCTTTCCCTTGCACAAATGTACTGTATACTTATGCCTCATCCCACATCTCTCAAATGTATTTACTCGTTTCATTGATTTACGTAATGCCTTCCAGTGGGCTATCAAAGTGGTTTAGGGAAATGATAAAAACTCAAAATAATAAAAGCACAGTGAATGGGTTTTGAAATATCTCCCTCCCCCCTTTCTCATTGAGGCACCATACTCTGGCTTCCACGAGCCGACCAAGCTATCCTCGGGTGCAGTTGTACTACCTCAGCCCACGTGTGTCCCAAATTGCATTAAGGAGACACCTGCTTATTCACGTTCCAAATCAAGAGCCAAGGTGGGAAAGGGACAGCAATTTCTAGGCCGACTGCAGGATTAATCCACAAGCAAGAAGAGAAAGATGCTGGCTACAAACTCAAGAGGGCGTAGCTGAGACCTCTGAGACTACACAGCAACCGTCGAGAGACTGGGCACGCGGAGAGAAAAGGCTAGGATCCACTGTGCAGGCAGGGCTGAGCACGCTCTATGGTGTCCTGCACCACATCACAAGCCGGGCCTCTTGGCTTCCTTCATCCTAGGTAGAGAAAAAAGGGCTGCAACCTTTATCTTCCACATCAGAAAGTGATTGGCACAGTTATGTCAGGCTTGTTGCCCTGGCCCCCAAGAAAACAGTCCCATTGGGGCAGGAGGCAATCCTATATACTCACCCTCGTTTGAATAGGTGCACCCAAAAAGGGGGATGTGTTTATAATGCTTTGGGAGTTTGCAGGATTGGAGGATTGGGACCAAACCTCATAGCCAGCCTCCTCAATTAAGGGGGAAATCCTAATTGGAATAGGCCAATAGGGCTGAACATGTTGAAATGGCATGGAATGCTGGCCATTGAAAATGGAACTTGGGGGGCGGAGGGGGGTGGAATGGAGCAAGGGTGGGCAACTTGTGGCCCTCCAGATGTCGGGCCTACAACTCTAGCTATGCTGGCAAGGGCTGATGGGAGTTGTAGACCCAAACATTTGGAGGGCATGAGTTGTCCATACTTGAAACGGAGTGTCCTAGAAACGAGCATGACTGGCCGGCTAGAACCCGAACAGGACCGCTTCATACTGCAACATTTTGTTGAAGGTCTCATTTGTCCGCCTCTGAACTCTGAATAGCTAGTTTCTGCTTTGATGCCAATGAGCAGTGAAGTCCAATGGGCCCACCCTCTGGGCAAGGGACGATCCTATATACAAGCTGGGTGACTTAAACTTCCCACAGGGGATACCTCTGTGATCTTTGTATTTTATGCTTTACTTGGGTCTGGATAGTCATGCGTCGAGCCCTTAATCCAAAATTGAGAATTTGTAGCCACATCAGCCTGTGATCTGAGCCCACATTGAGTTATTCAAAAGACCCAACAATGGCAGGCTTAGAAAATGGAAAGACTCGTAAAACACAAACTATGACTTTAGGGGGAAAAAAAGTTTAAAGAAAGGTTGGATTTGACTCACAATATCTGATCAGTTTTTGCAGCTTTAAAGGCGTTCCAGCTCAACAACCATGCTTTGACTGAATAGCTTCCGTTGACATGGTGCCACATTAAAGCCCGATTAGAGCATGGAAAATCGCAGTGAGGCTTGGCATTGACAGAGTTATGACATTTTAATCAGTTCACCTGTTCTCCTTTTTATTTCTGTCAAGTCTCAGGAACTGTGAGGGTTAGTCTGGCCAGAACAGCTTTCTCAACAATCATGGGAATTTTAGGGGGGGAAATGAAGCGGAATGCTACCAGCAAAATGGTATTGTTCAACATCTAGGGTTACTGGCTTCAAAATGTTCAAATAATTTTTTTGCTCCCGGAAAGAACATCAGATTAATTCTGTACTTTTTCTTTTGAAAGGCAACTTGCTCTTTATTCTGGTTCGTGTGCCCTCGAGACACGTTCACTGCCATGTTTTAAAACTTTTCATCCTGTAAAGTGAACAAGTTAAGGCCCGCACCTACTTATCTGTACAATAGAGTACAGAAAATAAGAGTACCTAAGAGAGTGACATGTGGATCAGAAAATCAGCCCCAAGTTCAAATTTTACCCCTCCCATGAATGCATGAGATCCCTCTAGGCAAGTCTTTATCTCTCAGCCTCAGTCTCTCCATCTGCAATATGGAAATAATAATATTGACCAACCCTAGAGAGGTGTTGTAAGGGGTTGCTCAGATTATTATGTGAAGTGCTTTGTGGTTTTTAAACTCTCTGCATTTAGAAAAAATATTTTCTACATTGACTTGTCTGTTGAGGATCTCCTTGTAGCCACAAAACTCCTGTACATTGCAGAGGATTCTGTGACTCACATGGGCAACTGGCCAGCCCTATTTAAGCCTCATAAATTGTTTACAGAATTTGTACCCTGCTCCTTAGCCCCCCAAAGTGGTTTACACTCCAAAAGATATGATGCAAAGTGGGAGGGGAGGGATGGAGAGAGAAAGAAGGAAAAAAGCAAGATCAAATATCAGTTCTTAAAAATTACAGTTCTTATCACATCCAGCTGGGATGGGAAACAGTTCAAGTAGCCTGATGGAATGACTGCTGGCTACATGGTAGTTGGAGAGAGACAAAGGCAGCTGGTGTCTCAGCAGAGGCAATGGAGCAGCCCAGCTTCTCTCCTTCTACTATATAGCTGGATGAAATGGCTGCTGCTAAGGGACTGTTACTCTGCCTGACCTGAAGGTGCCCCCTTGAGCACACTCAGCCCTCCCCTGCCGTGGGCAATTTGTCTTTCATGGAAGTTTGTCTGCTGTCTCTGATTTCATGGAGGACTGGAAGCAGCTGTTCTAAATCCTAAGTGTTATTCTCATAGTTATCATCAAGTTTTATCTTGGTTTGTATTATATAACGCCATCAGTGTGCATAGTGCTTTATAGGGTGCCAGAGGCTGGGTCCCTGCCCTGAGGAGTTTACAGTCTAAAATTCAATACAGGGGAAACAATAAAGGAAGGGGGTGACTGGAGCCCTGAACAGGAACACTCCTTACCGCAAAATTGTGTGTGTTGGGTGGTGGTGGTGGGAGGAGACACAGAAAGCTGAGGTGTGGGAGAGAGGTAGAATGCAATGGAATATCCTGGAAAAGGGCATCTCTGCCTGGAACCCTGAACAGAAGCACTCCGACACTGCAACATTTTGTTGCAGTTCCCACCTGTTTGTTTTAATGACCTAATTGCTGCTTTCTTCATTTGTTGCTGTGTTCTCCATTCCTTCAACTGGGGAAATTGGCTTGCAAGTAAGTCCAAACTAGTTTTGACAAAGCGTATTTCCAAATAAGTAAGTATATGTAGATTCATTACATTTGCTATCTTAAAAATAGTTTGTTTTTTAAAAACTGCTTGCTTGAAAAAAGTTTCAAAATGCTTAGGGTATAACTTGTCTTAAGAGGGACAGTGGGAGCTGCAATTGTTACGCTCTTTCCATGGAGGCAGTAAAAGTCTTTGCTTAAATTGTTTAATAAGCACATGCAGAAGACGGAATGCCTCCTTCTGAAAGACATGTTTTCCAGAATCATATATGCCAATAGCAAACTCAATTCACCGAGTGCTGATCATTTTGTAGCCAAAATGGCATCATCCACAGACAAGAAGAAGCTTTAAG
Organism: Anniella stebbinsi; assembly: GCA_029215795.1. NCBI lineage: Eukaryota > Metazoa > Chordata > Lepidosauria > Squamata > Anniellidae > Anniella > Anniella stebbinsi. The sequence goes on along the minus strand of JARDYH010000007.1, from coordinate 43,692,818 downwards.
CAGCCATTGGGGAACCTCAAAGGTTTGGAGAAATACAAACTCCTTTTAGAAAAAAAAATTTAGAGGAGGGAGGACGCAACACCCCCAGCAGCCAATGAGAACAGAGCTTGCTCACTGGACAAGAAATGCTGACTTTTGGGGGGCAGGGAGGCAATCTGAAAACTTAGGGCAGGGAGTAGGGCTGAAACGGAGCATCCTGAAAAAGGGCATGGCTGGCAGACTGGAACCTTGAACAGAACACTGCAAAGTTTTGTTGCAGTTTCTAACACTTCAGGCTGCAAGTCGGGGCTCATATGATAGACTGCTTCTTTATACTATACATACAATAACCCTTGCACACAGAAAACTAGGCTACAACTCACCTTGATGTGCTAGTTTTCCATGTGCAATTATTTTTTTTAATAGAAGCTTCCTATCATGTTGCAGTATTCTAGATGCAGTGGTTAATGGAGGCAAATACTTTACCCCTGGTTGCAGACCACCCCCGGGGTGTGTGTGTGTGTGTGGCAGGTGACGGGAAATATTTAAAGGGAGGATTTTTCACAGCTTGCAAACAATGTGGTGGAGTTATTAGGGGGAGGGGGAAATTTTGGCTCGTACCTACAGATTTGGGGTTCGATTCACAACCCCTGCCTTCCGTTGACGGAAGGGCTTCTCTCACAGAAGACCCCTTAGCCCCATTGTCCAGGATCCCTTCTCCCCACCCTCCGCTTCCCTGTTCCTCTGTGTAGCATTTTCAGGAGGCTGCTGTGGAAAGGTGTGGGGGGGGGCAGGGGGAGATCCACCTCCATCAGCTCAGTTGCAGGCGCTTGACCCTGGATCCATCCTGTGTTGCCTTTCTGCATTTGGCAGAACTGGCTGTCGATATTTCCGCTGCTTCCTTCTTCCCCTCCGATGCAGGCGTGAAGTTGCTGGGATGCTTTGAGAGTACTAATCAAGGGAGGCTGTGAGCCTGCTGTCACACTGGAAATAGCAGGGAAGTGTCACCAACTCACTTGTCACCCTGCACGGAGCCTTTGTTGATGGGGAGGAAGGTGACATTTTGATGCTATTTTCAGAGCCACACACTTCGTGAAGCTCCTGTGTTATTAAGACGCAGATAAGACCGCGTTCTCTCCCCCACTTGACTCATAAGCGTGAGAGGCAGAGGAAGGCCTGCTCGGATGTGAGCGGAGGGTTGCATTCTTTTGGCTGAGAGCCTCCATTTGTGCTTTTTCAGCAGGGTAGCCACTTGCAGATGGCTAAAGCAAGAGGACAGGCCACGAGACAGATTTACATAAAATGTGCATTTGCTACTATAGACGTACAGAGGCCAATTTAGAAACAGTTGCAAGATTTATTTCATTGCAATCATTATTGGGGCGAATGTGTGGCTAGAGAGACATTTTTCTCCTTCCTTAGTACTAGAACACAGATCTCTTGAAACGGATGGCTGGCAGATTCAGGACAGATAAAAGGAAACAAAGCACAAGAGTTAAACTACGAAATTCGCTACCACAAGGCGTAGTGATGGCCACTAATCTGGATGGCTTTAAAAGGGCGGTGGATACATTTCTGGAGGAGAAGGCTCTCAATGGCTACTAGTCCTGATGGCTATGTGCTTCCTCCAGTAGCAGAGGTAGTAAGCTTATCATGTACACTAGTTGCTGGGGATCATGGGTGGGAGGGTGCTGTTGCACCTGTGTCCTGCTTGTGGGTTCCTTGTCGACAGCTGGTTGTGTGAACAGAGTGCTGGACTAGATGGGCCCTTGGTCTGATACAGCAGGGCTCTTCTTATGTTCTTATTCAAATAGGAATACAATAAATCTCAGCATAGCAGGGAATTTTAAGACCTCGGTAGGATTTACCCTACTGTTTTATAACGGTATTGAAGTGCACTGACAACTGTTGGGGCCCATGGCACATTCCATATATACCGTTTTTAAGCCATTTTCATAGTGTAGATCTGGTCCTAAGTGAGCTGCCTGACTGTTCAGACTGCTGCCCAGGAATTAACTGTCGACGTGCAACTTCAAGGCCCATTCTTCTTTAGTTTTAAAGCAAACTCGGACTGGACAGCCCATAAAATAGAGGACGCCTTCAAATAGAGGGCTGTCTCCTATAAAGTAAGCCACCCTTCTGCACAGGCTGTTACAGCACAGAAGAGTGGAATGGAGCCAGCAGGAGTGTGAATAAGCCAGCTGTGAAACTTGCTCCGGTTCCTTTAGGAAAATATTCTGGTCTTTCCACTCTTCTTCCTCCACCCTCAAGATTTTGCCTCCCACTCCAATCATGAGGGTGTAATCATGAGGGTGTATAGCAATGCCCCCTGTTTGCTCAAATCTCCACACATGAGTTGGTTGTCCTCGGGGCTTGAACTTTCTCCTGATCCCTAAGGAGAGAGTTTAGGGAGGCCGTTCACGGTAAGATCGCCAGGTGTAACAGATGACCTAACCAGGGATGTTCAGGTAAAGTATGGCTGAGTTCGGACGACCTTTTAGGCAACGGAGGAGGGAAGAGGCAACTGACAGTTCATTATTTTTGTGGTGCCCGACACATGTCACCCCTCCCCCGTTGCACGGCTGAAAGTCTCGGCCTCACGATAAGCAACAGGTCTCCTATAAGCGACGGAGCAGCCCGTTGTCCCCCCACCCCGTTGTTAAGCAATATACTGTCTGTTGTGTGTCCCCCCCCACGACACAATAATCAACACAATGGACCGTTGCCTCTTCCCCCCTCCGTTGCCTAAAGTGTCATCCAGACTCAGCCTACCTATTCACTGCCTGGTTTTGCATGACATATTAAGCCATGGAGGGGGAAATAGCGTACTGACCGTGCGTTAGGTAGGTGGTGTTGTCATTCCCCCCATCGTGCGGCTGACAGTCCCAGCATCCATCTGGGCTGCAGCGTCTGCTTCCTCCCACCTCTTGCAGTCCTCCGGCCGTATCCCAGCATGCACTGCACGTTCTGCCAGCTGTATAGGAGCAGCTGGGGTTTTACGGCTGCTCCGGCCGGCAGAACTCTATGCCCAAACGGAATAGTGCACAGAGAGAGGGAGGTTGGTTTCGGACGACACTTTAAACAACGGGCTTCGGGCTAAGCAACTTGCAAGCCCGTTGTTTCTCTCCATTGCTTAATTGGGTGGAATAGCATACCGTCAGTTGTGTGTGGTGTGTAACCCTCCACACGACACGATAAGCAACACAACAGATGGTTGCTTCCCCCCCCTCGTTGCCTAATGTGTCGTGCAGAAAGAGCCACTAGATAGCTGTTAGAATGGAGCCTAATCACAGGTGTAGTTGATAGCTAATTAGTGCTGTAAGCAGGAGGTGGCAAAACGTGTTGAAACCTATCAGTGAAATACAGTTTAACAAAACTCACCTCCCTCTGTGCAAAGGTTGTGCCATGGCTGACCGCCTCTGCCTGTAGTGAGGTTCCTGGTAAACTGAAGTGGTGTAAGTTGTCTTTATATGCCTGTTCCTTTCCATGTTCTTTTCTCCCCCCTCCTTTAAATATTTTTTATAAACAAATAATTAAAAAATATCAGTTTACAAATTTGTCTTTAAAAGTCTGGCAGTCCTGATGAACTGCCCCCCTTTTTGGCTGCTCCCCCAGAACTTTTAGGATGGCAATAGTCCTGAATCTTGTCCTGAATCCTGAAATTTAGGGGGCCAGACCCTCCCTAGCCCTCCCCCCAGGTTATAGGTCTGGGAGGTTTAAAATGCTGCTAACAATATCCCAGGCTTAAACCCCCTGTGTCACATCTAGCTGGGCTCCGGTGGCGATCTCACTGTCAGATTCAGTGAGTAATTTTATTAAGATTTAAGGTGTATTTTAAATCAGAACGTTTTAAGGTGGATTCCCACTTTGTTTATATCTGTTTCTGTCCCCATGAATGTTTCTGTGCTTTGTTGATGCCTATGGCTAAAAGCAGTGAACTTTTGAATGAGAATGACTTGCCTACAGGCAACTGAAGTAAGTTCTTGGCAAATACTTCAGTAATGAGGACTTACGAATCCACATGGAACCCCATATTTTATTCAGGATGTCTGTGTGTGTGTGTGTGTGTTACCCTGCATCCCAAGCCTCTGTTGTAGTGCTTGCTTCTGTGTGAGCACAGCTTTCCTCCACTTCACGGATCTCTGTGTTGAAATCGGAGCACAATCATAACCTAGGAGCACCCTTGACAGGTCTAGAAGACTGCTTTTTTGTGCCTACAGGTGAGCACTGCAAAAAAGTTGCAGCATGGCATGCTCTTCTTCAGGGCTGCGGCCGGCCATATCCTTTTATAGGATGCGCCATTCCATTTCCCCCTCCCCTTGGGGTTTTCCATGGTGCAATGATAGGAAAAGTTTTCCCTGCCACATTGATGTGATTTTTATGAAAAGTGGTATAGAAATATTTAAAGAGATAGTCCAGAAAAGTTTATGCCGTAATAAAATTAAGATGTCACAATGTAAGGTTTCCCAATAATTCTCTGCTTCCACTAGAGGGCGCCTGAGTCTCAGGATCTTGTCGTCTTCTGTGTGATCCCTACCTTGTTGGCGTAGGTGATTCTACTCTGCTGGTCTATCCATCCATCCATCTCTCTAAGGCGCTTGCAAATGGGTCAGGTATTTCCTGCTTTCCCTCTCTGTATAGAATGAGTCACACAAGCCCAGCTGCGCTGATCTGTCTTTTGCTCTGCGTGGGGGAAACGGGAGCAGGATGCACCGGGAATATCACTAGGTTTATTCATCTAATGATAACTAATAATAAATAATAAAAAGCACATCCTTACATTGGTCACATCAGCAAATGAGACCAGATGCAAAAAAGAAGAGAAAGAAAGAAAGAGGAATAAGATTTCTTTGCCTTTAATAACTGTGTATTATAGGGGATATCAAAGAGGAGTAGCTTTCATCAGCTCAAGAACACCAGCTGCACTTGTTAAAATCATTTCTGTATGTCTGTATTGAAGATACAGGGACCCTTTTTTTCTCAGCTGAGAAGGAAGGAAAGAAGGTGGGTTGACCTTTTGCAAGCTGCAGTATAAGACTCGTGACGCCGAGAGACCAATCCTAATTATTTGGAAGCTCATTGAATTCTGTATGATTCCTCCCTTTTTTCCCCCTTGGGTGTGCCTTCGATGGCAGTGTCGGTATTAAATAACACAAATGGAATCTGCAACAGAATGTTGCAGTATGAAGTGTTACTCTTCAGTATTCCAGCCAGTCAGTATTCCATGCTCACTGAGTATTGGGGATTCCTATCCCCTTTACGGCTCTACCCCATCCCCCTGAAGATATTTAATTCTTCTGCTTGATTCTGCTAAGTCTGTGACTACCTCCCTCTAATGTGTGGACAGTGCTGTTTTGGATGTATTTGAGCAAATCTTCTGTTGATCCGGGGACGAGGCTTCAGTTCCTTACTTGGCTTCCTGCCTCTCTCCATAGCTAACAGAATAAAACTAGGCAAAGAATTAGCAAATGTTTTCCAATGTGTATGCTGCATCCAAGTCCTAAGAAGCTATTTTCCTTGGCACTTTTGCATTTTCCACGCACAGATCTCTTCCCCCTTCCCTTTCTGAAACACTTGGCCAAAGAAGAGGAAGTCTCCAAGCTGGACGCCTTTGCAAAAAGAGATCATGGGAAACTTTCCCATCCCTCCTGCCCTCCCTGGGGCATTGAATGCTTTACCTTTGTACTGAGCCCCTTCTTTTCTCCCTTTTGGATTCTACACAGGAATGGACTAGGCGGCTCATGCTTTCCTTCTTGAATGGATTCAATTAAGCTTGCCACATTTCTTTCTTTCTCTCCCTCCACCCTTACTCTGTGCCCTCAACCACATTGATTGCGTTTGCAGGCTTCCTTCTGGTCTCTAACACTCTCCTCCGTCATTTAGGGAAATGGGTTTTGTTCCTAGAAAGAGAAATGGGCATGGGCATGCTCAAAAAGGCAATGATGGTTTAAGGTGGTGGTGAAGCGGGGAGCTCGATTAATACCCCCCGTTCTTTCCATTGCTAGGGATGGCTGAGATCGAAGCTGAGGCTTCCAAAGGGCACAGGCAGGCCAACAGTAGCATGCTGATGGGACCGGGCAAACACGGCGGCCTTTGTGTGCATCCAGCAATCTCTTGCATGCCAAAAAGGATACAGCCGTTTTGGAGGTAGCCGGACCAGAGCTTTTGCCCAGGGATTGAGTGTTTGTTGCAGGACATTCTAGGCTTGGCAAACTAGGGCAGAGTCCCTGAGGAATCTGTTTCCAATGGCCTTGGATCTATTCCACAAAGCCTTGAATGTCCATTGGTCCCACTGGAAGGCTCCCCACCCCAGCTTAATTGCCAATCAGGGGGCATTTTTCAAGGGGGATTTCAGCTGGGGAGGGAAGGGTTAGCTCTCCCTTTCTACATGCTGCAACACCTCCACCCCCACCAAATCTTCCCCTGCATTGGTTTGGGATGATCTCGGTCAGGGTGCAAATGGACCGAAGAATATATTTTGTCTGAGAAATGAATTTGCTGGCGTTGCCTCCTGTGACAATACATCCCAGTAATTATTTCTAAACTGCATATTTTCCTCAATTCCAAGCTTAAGTGGATTGGTCAAAAGTTTTAGTGTCCAGAAGGACAGAACAGCCAGCTGAATGCAATAAGCAAGAAAGGGTTTTTTCTATGTTTGGAAAATGTAAAGGTCAACTGATAACAGGAAAGTTGTCTATCAGGATAAGGTAATTGATCTGGGCTGGCTGGAGTCTAAAATGTATAAAAGAGAGCCTTAATTAAATGGCTGTGTGGTGAAGAGTAAGGCGTGGTGTATTTTGGACGGAGAATTGCGTATGATAGGAATTGACGAAGGACTGTATATATCTGATGGAACCTGTTGTGCTTTTGTATATATTGGACCACAAGTAAACGGCTTGTATTATACACAAGATACTTTGTGTGAGTATTTATTCTACTCCTGGATTTCTACTGGACTTATTGTTTACCAAAGCGCAGGCAGCGTTTGTCTACTCTTGCTTCCCTAACAATAAATAGATCTATATTCACATATGCAGATTTTATGCTGGCTTGCATCCTATGGGCCTTGTTATTGAACCTTCTATGCCTCACAATGCCATGAAAGTGGGAACAAATGTAGAGGTAAATTTGCCCATCAAGGGTGGACAAAAGGTAGATCTGAGGCTGATGAAAGTTCTAGGTCAAAATACCTGAAGGGATCCACATTGAGGAAGGTTTATTTGATGTTTTAATTTATTGCTACATTTATATCTGCCTTTTTTCCTCTTGCAAGGAATCCAAGGTGACTTACATGGTGGTCCTCTCCATTTTGACCCTCACAACAACCCTATGAGACAGATTGGGTGGAGAGTCAGTGACTGGCCCAAAGTCACCCAGTGAGCTTCATGGCCAAGTGGGGACTACAACCCGGATCTCCCGAGTCCCAGTCCAGCACGCTAACCACTACACCACACTAGCCTTCTTGCACTGGTTGCCCTAGTCTGCCTGCAAGGAAAATCAAGTGGGATTTATATGCAAAGTGCTCTATGAGAGAAATCTGAAATTTATTTCCAAGACTTCCTTACGCAAATCCACAGTTGAGAGGGTTTGAACACTGGCTTCCCATTCCAAGTCTAACACTTATCAACCGCCTCTGGTTTTTTTGTAGCCATTTAAATACTTCAATTTTGCATAGTTGTTTTGGTGTTTTAATGGGAATCTTTAGAGTTTTAGAGAATTTTGGTTAATTTAACAGACATCGGGACTAAAGCAGCTGGGTGTAAAAACAGAATGGGGCTCCTACACCTTTAATTAACTGCGCAGAAGGGGGGAGTTTGCACAACAAGCAACACCTGCTGAAATTCCCACTTCATAACAATTAACTCAAGGTGCAGGAGCTCTGTCCTCTTTTGCATCTGCCCACCTAACTGGGACTTGGGATTTATTTCAGTGGTATTATGATCTTTTCCAGTTCCTTGGGAAAAGGACTTTCCCTTAAGCAAGCAAATGAGGGGGGGAAAAGACCTCTTGCTTGTACCACATTTTATTACAGGAAATGCTAATCGAACTCTCTGCTCAGGGATCTAAATGATATGCTTGATTTGCTCTAGAAGGGTCAATGACCAATTTTGGCAATGGGCAGATGATTAAGTGAAGATAATGTTGGCATATCGAGATGCTGTCATGCTGAATCACTTATGTGGCACTACAAACTTGAACTTGCCCTTGACTATGAGCTGTTCTGTTTCTTATTCCTGGCAACTTTCTGTCTTACACTGCTGAATCTTCACGATAAAGTATAGAGACCCTATTCTGCAGAGTATTTTACACCTGCTCAAAGAGAGACATTGGAGGGCTTTAAGCCGAGCCAGTGATGGGCTGTAGTCAGCATTCGCCAGATCTGAATGACTGCCCAAGAAGATACAGGGTGAAGAATTCTGTCCCAGCATACACTGGGATCAACATTAAGAACAACATGCATTTTTAGAAGGGGCAGCCTGGCTGTTGGAGTGTTTTTCAAGTCTTGGTCAGAGTTTCAGAAGGAGCTTTTGCCAGGGCTTTGTAGTTTATTACATGTCTGTTTGAAGTTGAAGCTCTCGATCCAAATACATGTCAGGTGTTGAGCCACTGGGAAGCTTTCTATGCACCTGACTCTTGCTTGTCTGGATTGCAAGCTAGGGGTCCCCAATACTTTTGGGTCCGTGGGTATATTTGGAATGTTGACAGAGTGTTGTGGATGCTCTCACAAAATGGCTGCTAAGGGGAGGGGTTGGCTTGCTCATTTATAAAATGGTTGCCCTGGTGAGCATGGCCAGTCACAAAGTACCCATTTCCGAGAAGGCAAAACAACTCTTTTGAACCCGAATATAGACGGCGTGAAGGGCAACTTTTTGTTTTGCAGCATGCCATAGAATCATAGACAAATAGAATAGTAGAGTGAAGGGGCCTATTGAGTCCAACCCCCTGCTCAATGTAGGAATCCACCTTAAAGCATCCCTGACAGATGGCTGTCCAGCTGCCTCTTGAATGCCTCTAATGTGGGAGAGCCCCCCACCTCCCTAGGCCATTGGTTCCATTGCGCTGTACATAGGGCTACCTCTGTGCCTAGTTCGGAAACTTCAACTAGTTCAAAATAAGGCAGCCAGGTTGGTCACTGGTACACCTAGGGGTGACCATATTACGCCAGCTTTAAAATCACTGCACTGGCTGCCAATTAGTTTCCGGGCGAAGTATAAAGTGTTGGTCATCACCTTTAAAGCCCTACATGGTTTGGGTCCAAGTTACATGCGGGATCGCCTTCTCCCTTATAATCCACCCTGCACACTCAGGTCCTCTGGGAAGAATTTATTACAGTCAGCCAAAACTAGGCTGACAACTGTTACCTAGAGAACCTTCTCTTCTGCCACTCCCAGACTGTGGAATGACCTGCCAGAAGAGAGTCATCAACTTAACAGTCTCCTGGAAATTAAGAAAGCCGTAAAGACTGAGCTCTTCCGGCTCAAGTTGAATTTTAAGATGCCTTTTAATAATGTATTCATTTTATATGCTTTTAATTTATAGGTGTTTTTTTTGTTGTACCCCGCCTTGATCCAGAGGGAGAGACAGGTAAGAAATATTATTATTATTATTATTATTATTATTATTATTGCTGTGAAAGTTTTTCCTTCCTTCTACTTTGCTGTCTCACCAATACATGGACAAAGACGAATCCTTGCCTTGACCACTGCTGGGTCCCCTGTGTAGGCTCAAGTCCTGACTTGGCAAAGCAAGAAGGCCCCGTTCTTCTTTCCTTGGGAGTGGAATGCTTTGTATGCCTCCTTACAGCTAATAGCAGCCATGCTAGGGTGACCATATGGAAAGGAGGACAGGGCTCCTGTATCTTTAACAGTTGCATAGAAAAGGGAATTTCAACAGGTGTCATTTCTATGCATGCAGCACTTGGTAAATTCCCTCCTTTCCATATCGTCATCCTAAGCCATGCCCAACATGGCTCCCTCCAGATAGTCCATACGATTATGAATCAGAATGGGAAGGGTAGTTCCTCTAAGAAAATGGCTGTATAGCTCACCACGAGCCAAAGAACCTAAACAGATATACAACAGCATTATGCACCGGCCCCCATATGTTCCTGGTCAGTAGGAGTAGCAGGTGTAGGTAGGCAGAAACTCCAGATTAGAGGGACCGGGGGGGGCACACAATACATGATCAGTTGGGCAGCTATACCAGGGGAGGTCAGAAAGTAGATTTTCAAGTGATTTGGACTTCAACTCCCAGCATTCTTGACCACCGTCCATGTTGGCAGGGGCCTCTGGGAGTTGAAGCCCCAAATATCTAGAGATCTACCTTCTGTGTACCTTTGATTTACACTTGCATTTTTTCCCCTTTTGGAAACATCTCAGTCAACCAGAAAACAAGGTAATGCTGAGGTTGTGGTTTTGGTACTCTGGACAGCTCCCGATTATCTGGATTGAGTGTAAAGGGGAAATTGTGTGCAATAAATATACGTCAATGATCTGGCAGTTGCTGTTGGAAAACTGGCAGGTTTAGTTTCCTTTATTTCTTTCTGTTTTTGTAATTAACATTTTAAATTTAGTTATCTGGAAATGTATAACTGCATGTTGAATATACATTTCAGAAAGATGATAGATGAGCTGTTATACCACCATGATGCCAAGACAATTACAAACTCAAATGTGACAAGAAACTGGTTATTCCTTATGCATATTAGGGCATTTTTCTGCAATAACCTTAGAGTCTTGGTCTTGGATGTATTTGTTACATTTATATCCTGCCTTTCCTCCAAGGAGCCAAGGCTGTGAACATCCTCCTCCTCCTCCTCTTCAGTTTATCTGCACAACAGCCCTGTGTGGTAGGTTAGGCTGAGAGTCAGTGACTGGCCCAAAGTCACCCAGTGGGCTTCATGACTGAGTGGGGGCTAGAACCCAGGTCTCCAGAGTCCCAGTCCAGCACCCTAACCACTACACCACACTGGCTCTCTAGTATGCAAGCCATTTCTGTGGATGAAAGAAATTATTGGGAACCATGTCACCAAAAATCCATCTTTCTTGGTTGGGAATGGTAGTCCAACACATTAGGAGTTCATCTGGTTCATCTGGTTGGGATAGGATAAGGATGAAGCATGCCAGGAAGTCCATATTCTTGCCAGGCTCAGCTCCCGCCAAATCAGAGGAGCACGATCCAGGGAGTGAGTCAGGCATATCAGCATGGCGAGGCCAATGGCCAATGGCCAGGCTACAATGTTTGCTTTGCACTGTTCAAAGTGTTTGTGCTGATCTTTAAAGCCCTAAATGGCTCAGGACTGGTCTACCTTAAGGAGTGCCATCTCCCATATGTCCCTGCCTGGCTGTTAAAAACATCCTTGGAGGCTCTTCTCTGGGTGCCACCAATGGTGCGGCAGGTCTGATCACGTGATCTGCTTTGACCTATGAAGTTCAAGAGGGCAGAGCTGCCCTCTTGCAGCTCCTTCCTTTGGACAGCAGGAATGTGCACACAACCCTTGCATGGAGATGGATGGGACTTGAATGTGATCAACTCTAGCTGGGTTGCTTTGCTTTAGTTCATTGCAGGAGTTATTTCTTCCTCTCTATCTGCATGCCAGTTCTTCCTTCTCATGCCTTCTTTTTTCCCCATCCCAAATGGCCTGTGATCAATCCACTACAACACGGTTCAGGGGTTTATGGTAGCAAGAAGAGAATCAAGGAGGACACGTTGTGAACCATTGCACCGCTGTTCTTCTTTGGAATACCCCAGAAGCTTGTGCCAGTGTGCACATTAAGCAGGGGAATGTTTAGTGTCACGAGCAGCGACTATAATTGGATGTGCCAGCTCTTTTGTTCTAGGGAACATAGCAGGCCTTCTGTAAATTGCAGCTTTGCCAAACGTAATATATAAAATAGTACAACCATTGGGCAGAAATTGGCAGGGAATTATCCTCAGAGTTAATGTGTCCCACACCATACGCCAACAGAGGCAAAGATGTCAGAAGTCTCTTTGATTGGTATTTGTTCATTCATTTCAATAATAATAATAATAATAATTATTATTATTATTATTATTATTATTATTGCAGTTTTCATGCAATCAGTAAAACAAGACATTCCTTGCCTGCAGGCATACAGTCTAAAAAGGCATGACACACAAGGGAAAAGAGATGGGGAGGGAAGAGGGAAAAAAATTAAGTGGTCTTCAGCAGGGTTGGTGGAATGGTGCTACTTCCCTTCTCATCTCTCTCTAGTTATTGTTTCTAATGTTTGTGTCCCCATTTCCTTGAGGTATGGCTAAGGAATGCTGGGAGTTTTGGGGACTTTTTTTCTGCGCAAACATGCATAGGTTTGCATCCTTAATAAACAGAAGTAAAATAAATAAGAACCATACGTATGCAGATCGCCCCTGAAGAAAGAAATCACATGAGTATCCTACAGTCCCTAGGGGAGCATCCCAGGACCCCTAGGACATGACGGATTCTTCCCCCTTCCAGGGTTGTAAAGAGAAATCCAAAACCGGCCTCTTTCCTCTTTCCCTCCATGCCTGTCTTCCAGGGAGTGGGGGGACCAGGTGCTCTTTGGTTTCTTTATAGTTGTACGATTCCATGATCAAAGATTGCACTGCAGGTTTTCTGTCTCCAGCTGTCTCATTTCTTGAGATTTTCTGACTTGCTGCTCGGGCGGCTGCATTCTGCTTCCATTGATGTGTGTGTGGCGGGTGGGGAGGGAATACCCCCACCCTCTCCATCAGGGCGTTCTAACTATAGAGCTGAAAGTATTTTTCAAAGACTGAATTTATTGGTCCTGGAAAAACAGCACCCTTCTGACCTCCTAGCACAGGGAAAAGATGACTTTAGTCTCAGACGCAATCCCAAACCAGCAGGGCAGCTGCTGGACGTTTGAGGAACCTTCTGCCTTACATAGAAGGGTTTGCCTGACAATAGAGTCAGGCCAATGAGCCATTCAGACCCATTGCTGTCTGCTTTAGCTGGCAGCAGTTTTGCAGCGTTTGAGATATATGTGTAACATTACAGGGGTACAAATTAGCAGGAGAACAGCTGCTAGCGATGTAATGGAGGAGGGACACAGGGGAGTGTAGCTCCTCAACTTTTTTCAGAGCTGGAGTAGTGACACCATCCATCTGTCAAAGCCCCAGGATCATGGAGAGTCTCCTTGCTTTTTCAAATGAATGCAAGGCTTCCCAACCTTTTTGAGTCAGTGGGCACACTTGGGATTTTGAGAGGGCTATGGGTGCTCTCACAAAATGACTGTCGTGGGGGGGGGGGGCAGCTTGCCTGTTCATAAGATCATTGTCATGGTGGACTTGGCTCAAGAACATAAGTACAAGGTAAAGGTACGGTGACCATATGAAAAGGAAGACTGGGCTGTATCTTTAGCGGTTGTGTAGAAAAAGGAATTTCAGCAGGTGTCATTTGTATGCATGCAGCAACGGGTGAAATTCCCCCTTCATCACAACAGTTAAAGCTGCAGGAGCCCTGCCCTCTTGACCACATACAAAAGATGGCAAGGCTCCTGCAGCTTTAATGGTTGTGATGAAGAGGGGATTTCTCCAGGTGCTGCATGCATACAAATGACACCTCTGAAATTCCCTTTTCAATACAACTGTTGAATATACAGGAGCCCAGTCCTCCTTTCCATATGGTCACCCTAGTAGAGATGGTCTGGGCTACAAAACAAAGCCACTCTTTTCAACCCAAACGAAGATAGCACTGGAAGGCAGCAGCCCTTTACAATTATTTAATTGTGAATTATTTAAATGTGTCCATGTGCAGGAGCTATAGTAGGGTAAACAGAAAAGAGGGCAGGGCTCCTGCAGCTTTAACTGTTGTGATGAAGAGGAAATTTCACTAAGTGCTGCATGCATACAAATGGCACCTGCTGAAATCCCCTTTTCTATGCAACTTGTTAAAGATACAAGAGCCCTGTCCTCCTTTCCATAGGGTCACCCTATCACTGGGTGACTTTGAGCCAATCACTGACTCTCAGCATCACCTACCTCACAGGGTTGTTGTGAGGATAAAATGGAGAGGAGGATCATGTAAGCCACTTTGGGTTCTTTGCAAGAAGAAAAAAGGTGGGAAATAAATGTAATATTAATAATAACAACAATAATCCAACCCATGAAGGCTGGGTCCATTCGCTAGTAAATAAATAAAATCTGTAAGAACGTAAGGAAACTGTGCTGTATTAGACCAAAGGCCTTATCTAGTCCAGTGTTCTGTTCCCACAGTGGCCAACCAGCTACTTCTAGGAAGTCCACAAGAAGTAGCGCCCTTCCATTTTTGTTTCCGAGCAACTGAGATATTGATATATATACATACAAGCAAACAAGCACATTGAATTTAAATCTAATTGTTGATGCATTACTTCTCCCCACTACCACCAGCAACTGGTATTGAGAGGCATGCTGCCTGTGATGCTATGGGAGCTCATCTGTAGCCATCGTGACTAGCTGCCGCTGACAGCCTCATCGAACGCATCACAAAAATAACAAGTTAAAAACGCTGACGATGAATCAATGATCCACAAAGGCACAACGCCGCAAAGCCACCTGAGCGGAAAAGGATGATGCTCAATGCTGAAAAGCCCTCAAGAGGCAGCTTGCAACCTGGGACTCCAGGGCAGTGTGTTGCCCACCGTTCCTCGGTGAAACAGTTAACTGAGCTCCCACCCACAGGCATGATATCACTTCTCCCATCCGCCAATCGCCGCTCCGCGCTACAGCAAAAGAGTCTGTGGATGCAAAGCTCGCAGCAGAGAGCGAGCAGCGGCAGCCGGGCCAGACTCTGCCAGGCGAAAGAAGAAGGAAGGAGCAGAGGCACGCAGGACTTTGATTTGGTCCTCTGCTCTCCTGCTTGCCGGGAAAGCCGTGTCGCAGGGCAGGAGGGCCAAACCCAAGTCCCGACTGGCCTGCCGGACTTGCGTGGCTGCCTTCCTCCGTGCGGCTCGCCAGGATGATGGGCTGCAAGTCCAACTCGCTCACTTGCCTGCAAGGAGGGAAGCCGGGGCTGCCCGTGGCCGCCGCCACCACAGACTCCACGGCCACGCTCAACAAGCTGGCCCTGGCCACCGGGGGGACGGAGAAATCCTGGTACCGCTGTGTCTTCCCCTTCGGCATCGTCTCTCTGGTCATTGGCATTGCCGCCACCTGCATCACCTTCACCATCAATGGACCGCAGATGGACATCGCTAAGGTGGTCTCCGTGGCCACCCTGATCTTTGGGGTGGGCCTGCTGATGGGCGCCTTGGTCTGCTGGCGGGCCAAGAGGGAGCGGCAGCGCAAGAAGCAGCAAGAGGAGCCCGTCCCCTTGGAACAAGGGGCCCTATGAGGCAGGCACTGAACCAAAGCCCCGACAGGTAGACCCGAAGGAGAGAGGACCCCACCTTTTCCTTGTAACCTGTGGCAGAACGAGGGGGAGCCGGGAAGGGAGCTTTGAGGGGGCCCTGCGATGTCCTGCAGCTGGAGGAGAGTGGAACCAGGCGGCACATGGGCAACTTTGCCCTGTTTTTATTCAGCGTGATGAGCCATGTTATGAACCGTTAAGAGACTCGGCCCGCTCTAAGAAGGGTGAGTGATGGAAGGCGGGAGCTGAGCAGCAGGCATGGCTGGCTGGCTGGCTGGCTGTGTGCGTTGGACTGTTTCCCTGCAAAGATGCCCTGACCTTGGGGTTGCAAGCTTCTGGGCCACACAGAACTGCTTGTTGACCTAGAGCCTCCAGAACAGCTTCCCTTAAGGCAGGAGCAGAGGCAGCAGAACAGGAGCCGAGAGGTATGTACCCCTTCCCTCAAGGGTGCTCTCTCTCCATCGTAGCGGCGTACGCCCTTGACTGATCACAGAAAGATATATATTTATTAAAAAGATGAGAGTTCTGTAGCCGTGTTCCCCAGGGAGCGCAACTGGCAATAGTGAAAAATTCCCAAGGTGCTGGTGGGGAAATGATGCAATTCCGATTTTTAAGCTGTTGGTGAGAAGGATGCTAAGAAAGACTTGGGGTTTCAGTTGGGGGCAGCTGGAACTATATAGCCTTTTCTCTGTGAAAAGGTACAGTGGGATTATTGGGATGAACAAATACCCCACCCCCCTCCAGTGCTGTCACCGCTACATCGAGCAAGTAAAAGTGAAGGAATATTCTTGACCACGTCTGCAAAAGTGTGCAGTGGCTGTGAAGAGCCAAGTGAAGTTACAAGATCTCATGAAACTTGGAGCAGCCGGAACTGCGGCTGAAGCTTGCAAAGCGGTCCGGCTTCTTACCAAGGAGATGGTGGGCCACACAGTCTGACCACTAAGAAGTACAGATTGGCACCCATCCTGAAATACCATTGAAGTTGTCCTGTGGTGCACGGCGCTGCGTTGTAAGAAAGTTTGTAGCGGTGGCAAGGGTCAAGTTCAAGTTTTACCCACAGTCCCATCTGTGCGCCATCAGCCCATGCTGTCTGCATTGTGCCGCAGGTTGGTTGCACACTGAATGTAACCTGTTGCACAAGTGAGCCATGAGATTGGCCACCGACAACCGGTGTCGGAACTGTGTTGGAACGGAAGCATTGCCGGCATGGATCGTCCCACCCTGTGGCATTCCTGATTTAATAAACGTATCATAGTTTGACGGTTGTGGCTTCAGAGGGCGCAAGGCAGAGCTTGTCAGTTTGAGAGTGTCCCACTCAAGAGAGAGAGGGGGAAATGTGCATTACAAATTGGTACATAAAGGGAAACCAAACCAAACTGATGTCTGGCTCCATCTTTCAGTGTCCCTCCTTCGAAAGTGATAGGATCAGAACAAAGCATTGCATGTATTGTTTATCTACAGTGTTGCCCTTAACTTGACCCACCGTGGCACATTTATTTTTAAACCAGGTGGTCACAAGTTCATAGCTGTGTTGCCTAGTGGTTCAAGGTAGGTCTCCCTTCCCCTGGTGGCATTCTGTTCTCAGTCGAGTTCTTGCAATACCCAGGAGGGCTGCTGCTAGCTGTAGGGGGGAAAAACAGCTGTTTCTTTTGGCTCCTCGGCACCTGGAGACCATCCACATACGCACAAGCAGCTGGAATGACATGTAACTGGACTCTGTAATGAGCCTCGAAGCTCGGGAGGGGCAGCAGCCAGGACAGGCACGGGGGGTGGGGGGGTTGGATCGAGCCGAGAACGCAGGGTGTGCACATCCATCACGTTTCTTGGCTGCGTACTTCACGGTACTCCAGTAGAGCCCACCCACCCTGAGGACTCAGCTATGCCTGGGCCGGATGTGAGAGCGCAAACTTTTACTGCGCAGGAGGAAAAGCAGTCAGAAAGGCAGCTTATCCAGATGGCAACCTCCTGCACTCCCCACATCTGTTCTCTGGGAAGCAATCTCCCAGGCTGTACTCTGGTGCCGGGGTGTGTGTGTGTGTGTGCGCAGGGTGCAAGTTTTTCCTGCAAAAATTCTGAACTGCTCGCTGGTTGGCAAGGCTTCATAATAGACGCGACATCACAAAAAAGGAAGGCGTTGGTGGTTATGGAGCAAATGTGCACATGTGGAACACATCTGCAGCATAACTAGAGTGAGACAGTATGGTGTAGTGGTTAGAGTGTTGGACTGGCTTCTAGTCCCCACTCGGCCATAGATGACTTTGGGCATGTCACTGACTCTCAGCTCAACCTACCTCATAGGGTTGTTGTGAGGATAAAATGGAGAGGAGGACCACCATGTAAGCACCACAGGTTCCTTGCACAAGCAAAAAAGGTAGGATATAAATGTAATAATGAATAAACACACACACGCATGTGTAATTCATTATGATATTTTCCTCCTGCCTTTCCTCCAATGGCAGCCTATCTAATCCTCACAACAACCCTGCGAGGTAGGTTAGGTGGGAAGATGGTGGCCGGCCCAAAGTCACACAGCGAACATAAGATGAGTAATGCTGGATCAGACCAAGGGTCCATCTAATCTGGCATTATGTTCATGCATTGGCCAGCCTGGAAACCCACAAGTAAGATGCGTGTGCAAATGCACACTCAATGCGTTTTGTGGTTGAATGGATATTTGAACCGTGTCTTCTCCTCTTCCCCCAGGTCTCCATCCACCACTCTGGCCACTGATACACTACACTAAAGTTTCCCATATTGTGTTTTCCCTTTCTGTTATTGTCTGTGTCTGCAACTTCTATTTAGCTGGCATCTCTCTCTGTGTCTTACAACTTGAAACCATTTCCCCCCACCCCTTTCTGGCCTGAGTGAAACTATGAGCAGTCCTGATTCACTTTTGGAAGGGCTGCCAGAGACAACACAGAATTGCCTGAGGGGCTAGATAGGCCCAAAGGCTCCTGGTTTGGGCTGCTCCTTCTCAAGGATGAGGGCCCCCACATCTGAGAGAAGGCACCGAGCTTTTCGCCAAGAAACCGGATGCATGCAGACTGCACAGGTGCTCGCCACATGAATTAGCCAGCTGACCGGTGTGGGTGGACACATTTTGCTTGCTTGCACTGTGGCCATTGGATGTGCTGAAATAACACGCCACATTGCCCGGAGACACAGCTGCGCTCTTAATGCGTCCTGAGTGAAGGAACTACATGATAACTGCAGGTTTCTTGGAACTTGGGGATGGGATCATAGCTCAGGGATAAAGTTACATGAGCCCTGACCTGGATTTTATCTGGTCACGCTACTGCAGTTAAAAAGGGAAACAAGTAGCCAGTGATGAGAAAGTCTCCCCTCTGCCTGTATAGCCATAGAGATACTACTAGTAGGCAGAGGAGCTCTGTACCAGGCAGAAGAGTTGTATAACAGGAAGAGGAGCTTTACAGCAGGCAGAGGTACTGCAAGTAGCCAGAGGAGTTTTATAGCAGGCAGGTTAGTAAGCCGAGTACCAATAATGCAGGCAAGGCAACAAGGCTAGATGACAAGTGTAAATAAAAGATCGCCTCTTCTGTAACTTTGCTCCCATTTTATTTAAACATGATCCATGCATTTCAGAGGGAGGGGAACCCTTCAAGCATAATCATAACTTCGGATGAAAACCATGCAAAGCCAGAGTTTGCTCTTCCTATGCCATCTTCCCTCCCTTACTTCCGAAGAAGATCTTTTGACAGTTTTTAATACTTTGTTCTCTCGCTCAAGAATATCTATGAACAGAACTCGGAGCGCTCTCTTCTCTTTTCATTATATAGTCTCAGTTTCGACAGAGTGGTGGTGGAGTGCCCGGGCGGAAGAAGATGATGAAGAAGAAGGGGGGGGGGGGGAAAGACTTGTTCACCTGGGGAAACCCTTTGTCTTTTTGCAGAACAGAGCAAGGAACCAGCCAGGTTTAACCCCTTGCTGACTATTTCACTCTAGCAAGAGGCTGGCTGGCTTTCTATAATTAAGCTGCTAACAGCATGTCTGTTTTCTCTATTTCTGTGCACTGGGTAATCAAATCCCCCCCACTGCCCCTTGGCCTCTGAGCAACTGAGCGAAATGCGTGGTATTTCCTGAGCTGGAGAGAGCTGTAGCCAGGTTGTTGACAACTTGAAACTCGTAAGTCGCAAGCAGACCTACCTATCATTGGGAGCGGATGCATTTTTGCTGCCATGGGGTGAATGTGTCTATCCGTTTCTAATGCAGGGGTTTTGAACCTCAGACCTGTGGACCAAATCTGGCTTGCCTCTTGGCCCAATCTGACCTCCTGAGATTCCGTCTCCTGGACTCACCCCCTTTCCCCCCGAGTGCTGGTCATTTGGTAGTTTCTGGCTTTGGCCGTTTCCCCTCGCACACACTCGAAAAGGTTGAAATGCCCTTTCTAGGGTTTTGTTACCAGCAGTAAGAGCTTCCCATTAACTAGGCTGGCAGTTTTTGTATTTTAGCCCCACCACTTTGTCATTTTTCCAAGCCCTCCCACTGAGGTGAGACAAGCAAGACATCTGCTGTGTGATCCACTATAGTTTATTCAACAAATAAACAGCTCTTCAAACCTGAAGGCAGTGTGAAGGCTGGGAGCTATCCTCTAAGCCTAATTTGGCTAACAAAGCTAGGCAGTTGCCTTCAACTAAAGCAAGGCTGGTTCCTATAGTTCAATAGGCACATTAGCTCAGGGAGGGTCTTTCGTCAGGAGCCTCTCATGAGCCAGTACCCTGAGAGACCTCATCCCACCTCCTCTCAACTCCACCAGCTTGACTCTGCAGTGGACTCTGGGATCTGTCAACTCTGATGTCCCCTCCCCCTCAGACAAAGGCTGAGTTTCCAGGAGTGTGTGTGGGGGGAAATGGTCTCTGAGCTGTCTGCATTCTTCGCAATATGCTTGTGGGAAGATTCATCCTTGACTCTTGAAGAGTTTTGGAGAATCTCCTCCCCCACTTCCTGTGTTGGCTGGTAAATTCTTGGTTCTTCTTATGGTTCTGAGTCCGATTGACCCCCCAAAATCTTTTCCCCCACACTAAAGAGAACAGGCCTGATCCTGACATTAGGCCTTCCCCAACCTGGTGTCCTCTCAACACTTTGGACTACAGCTCCCAGCATTCCTGACCATTGGCCATGCTGGCTGGGGCCAATGGAAGCTGCGGTCCAATACATCTGGAGGGCACCAAATTGGGGAAGGCAGCCTTATGGGATTATGTATAGGCTGCCCATACGAAAAGGAGGACAGGGCTCCTGAAACTTTGACAGTTGTAGAGAAAAGGGAATTTCAGCCGGTGTCATTTGTATGCTATTAGTTCCTGGTGAAATTCCCTCTTCATCACAACAGTTAAAGCTGCAGGGGCCCTGCCTTCATTTGTATATGGTCACTCTAGTATAGTGCCTGCAACTTTAACTGTTGCGATGAAGAGGGAATATCACCAGGAACTAACTACATACAAATGACACTGGCTGAAATTCCCTTTTTTCTACAACTGTTAAAGTTACATGAGCCCTGTCCTCCTTTTCATATGGTCAGCCTAATTATGTAGCCACACAGTCAGCCATCTTCTATGCTTCTGGCCACATTTCCCTCCAGCCACAGACCTTGCCAGCAGATGGACACCTGGCTCCAAACTCCAATTGTCTTTCTAGATTGTATGACTGCAGAGACACGTATGCCTCTTTTTCCCCAGTTGCTGGGAAAGGTGGGCGGGTGTGTCCGTCTTGCTTGTGGGTTTCCCGTGACCGTAATGCTGGACCAGATGAAGCCTTGGCCTGATCCAGTCAGGCTCTTCTTAGGTTCTTATATTCCCCTCTTCCCCTGAAGCTACAGAAGTAGGAAATGAAAGTGAGGAATGCTTATAATGTATTTGACAGACAAGCTGCCCAGAGAGGGCAAGGCTGCCACACGCTGATGGAAAGCAAGCATGGAGAAAGATGCAAGCTCAGCCTTCTCTCTGCTACTGTCAGGGATGTGGTTCCCCCCCTGCTTTCTTTTGTGGAAGAACATTCACCTATGCACATTTGTGATGCCCCCCACCCCTGTATCCGCTTGCAGCCTGAAGTGGGACATTCCAGGAATAACATTGCCACGTGATTTAGGGCAGGGACCGGAGCTCCGTGGCAGAACGCACATTTTGCTTGCAAACGTGTCCCGGCAGGTTTGGTCCCCGGTGTCTCCAATTGAAAAGGAATCGAGGATCAGATCTGGGATGGTCCTCTCTCTGCCCCGAGCCCCTGGAGTGGGGCTGCCAGTCAGACTTACCCCATCAGACTTCCCCAACCTCACGCCCTTCCAGATGCATCAGACCACAATGCCCATAACCCTTAACCATCCTTGGCTGGGGAAGATAGGGGTTGTAGTGGTGCTGGTTTGGGGGAGGCTGTGTTGGATCCAGTATAATACAGCTCCATTCCAGTATTGCTGATTGTCTCCAAATCATGCCTTTGAAAGAAGCCGTCCCTTTAAAAGGAAGCGTTTGAGAGCTATCAAACACTGGGCAAGTTCCGGTTTGGGAAGCAGGCAGGCCAAGCCGCCTTGCCTTTCTAGAGCTGGCAGGGTGTTAAGTGTTCCTGCTGCTGCTGCAGCCAACGTGGCTGGCCAAGCACTCCCTGCTGATGAGTGGCTTAATGCCTCCCTGGAGGTACTAATACTGATCCTGACTTTCTAATTTGGCCGAGTTCCTGTTTCCCAATAACACCTTTTCTCTCTGCTTCCGAGAAGCTAAGTTCAGCTGAGTTCTCGGAAGATGGAACCGTCCAACGCACCAGGAGGGTTGTCTCCCTAGCACCGTTCCGAGAAGCCTTCTGTGGCTTTAGCAAAAGAATCAAAGTCAACATCACCTGCAAACATCTTCTCCTTCTAAAGCTCTCTTCCTCCAGCTGGAGGGGAAAAGGTATCTGTTTGGAACAGCATTCCACAACCTGTTGCACTCCAGTTGTATTGGACTACAGCTCCAATCGCCTGCATGGCCAATTGGGACTAGTTTGGGGATGGCTAGTTTGGAACGTTCCAACAATCGCATCCCTTTCAGAGGAGAACATCACCATCGATTTGCTGGCCAGCTCTGTCTTCTTAATCTCGTTGTCTTCCTCTAATCCTGGCTGCAGCGGAAATCATCCAGTTGTGGTGTGGCCCAAAGCGACGCGATGCAGACAGGCGACGCCTCTGGAACATGCAACCATCCCTCCTTTATTTTACTCGGTGTTCAGTGTAGTCTGATCAGAACATCAGAAGAGCCCCGCTGGATCAGACCAGAGGTCTACGTAGTCCAACCTTCTCCTTCCCACAGAGGCTAGCCAGATGCCTCTAGGAAGTCCACCGATGGGGCACGATGGCTACAGCCTTCTTTCTTACTGTTGCCATATTGAAGTGCCATAAAGATAAACTTTGTACGTGTTTTGCTTTGGTTTTTCGTATGCCTGACACCATTGTTGCACTGGAATCACATCAGTAAAAAGAGAAAAGAGAAACATCTCATCTCTACTGAGCCGTTTTGCTTTGTGTGACGCATGAATGGTGCTGATTTAATTTTCCAAATATTACTGCATAAGAAAAAAAAAAAGCAGGAGCGTGTGTGGGTGTATGAGTGGGTGAGCAAAAGATCCCAGGAGGCATTTGTCAGAAACCTACTCACCTGACTGGGCCCTGTTACACAGGGATATCCAAGCTCCGTTTAAAATCTCTTCCTACAGGATTTACTACCGATTTAGTTCAGCACAGGCCCACTGACATACCTGTGAGCAATTGCCAATGCCCCAGGGCCCTGAGAGTGGACGCTGGCGCTGATGCTCGCCCAGTGCCCCAGGTTTGTGGCTGGATCCCCTTGGCCAAATGCCTCCTGGTGGGACACATCCTACCTCAGTGGGACCCTGCAGGTTTACCTGCTAGCAGAAGTAGACTTTTGTTTGGTGCTGAGCAGGAGTCATCATTTAAATTTCCCACAATGCACCCTGATGTAGCATTGCTCTGGAGCATTATGAGAAATCAGAATAGCAGCTCCAGGCCCTGCTGCTAATGGACCCTGCCCTGGGGTCTGTTTCTTCTCCAATGTAGGGATTGCCTTGGGAGAGATTGCTTTGCAATACTGTGACCGCCCACTCACACGAATGGTTTATTTTCTGGGAATGATGGGATTTGTAATCCAACACATCTGGAGGGCACCATGTTGAGGAAGGGTGCACTAAATCAATTGGGACCTGATTTTGGCTGGGCTCACACAACACACTAAGCCATGATGGTTTATTTTCTGGTGGAACCCATGATGGTTCATGTGTCAGTGGTGGGATGTTTCCATCACCCATGATGGGTTAATGCACCCAAGCACCCCACTCTGAGAACCCACACTCTGCAGAATGGGTATAATAGCTGTTTGCATAATCTACAACACATAGTAGTTAGCAACTCATCATGGCTTAGCGTTACGACACATAGTGGTTAGCAACCCATCATGTGAACTCAGCCAGTGTGTTGAGCAGCCTTCCCCAACTTGATGCTCTTCAGATGTGCTGAAGTTCAACTCCTATCATTCCCTGCCAGCAAGGGCCCTGCCAGCTAGGAATGATGGGAGTTGCAAATCCAACACCTCTGAAGCACACCGGGTTAGGGAAGGCTTGTGTAGAGTCATTCCAACAACAAACAATGGTACCTACTTATCTTCAGATCAATAACGTTTCTCAGGCATTTAGATGCCTGGGATATTTCTTGTGCTCCGGAATTACACAGGCGTGGATTGCTGAAGCAACAATGAAAGAAAAGAGTGTTTTTATTGGTAAACATTGAGCGATAAAGGGGGAGAAGTGTACAGGCAATTCAGAAAATAAGCTGTCAGAGGAAAAACCAATTCTAACTTCTCTGGGTTGATTCTGCACTGGTGGTAGTTTGCTGAGGAAGCTTTGAGAGTCACTAAGCTCAGGGTGTCAAGGGTAGGCATGGTTGGGCACCTGCAAAGAGTCCATATCCCAGCAGGGTCCCACTGACCATTGCAGCCAGCTTGTTCACCTGCCTCTCACTCTGGCCCTTACAATGGTGGTTGTGCAAAGGAGCAGCAGCAGCAGCAGATGCCACGGCCTACTTGCTCCCTGGCTCTCTGCCTATCAAACAAGCAAGTGGTAGCCATGATGACAAAAAGGAGGAGGAACAACGGCAGCCAGTGAGAATAGCAGTGAGAATGTAGACTCAGTGAGGGAGGCGGCCCATTGAGGATGTCTTGACCAAGAGTCCCCAAAAACCTGGAGCTGGCACTGACTAGGTTGGAAGTCAGGATCCATATACTCATGCTTGGATCAGAACCAAGATGGACAGCAATTCCCCCCCTTAATGGGCAATTTATTCCTCCTCCCTTAAAAAAAAACCCTTCCCATCTTTCTTTTGAAAATGATCACTTTGGCAGGTAGCATTTTGCTTTGGGATCAGGGCCAACAGGGCCTGGGGCTTAGTGTCATTTGCAAATTGGAGACCCCAGCTAGCATGGGGAAGCGATCTTACCAGATGTTTTATTAATCACTAAAGATAAACGAGGCTGGAAATGATTATGTGTGTATTTATCAGGAAGAGAGCAGTTAGCTCTTCACTGGACATTTGTAGTATCTGTAGCTTCAACTAGAAGGCATAATAGGAGCTGCATTTCAAGAGACATCTGCTCCAGGGCATGTTTGCTGTTTACTGGAAAGGGACTAATCCTGCCTGTGCTCATGGGAGCCTTGGAGTCAGATCTACTATACAAGCGGCTAGGGTATCCCCAAAGGGGCATTGCAGTACTTTCTGCAGTTGGAGTCATGGAGAGAGCAGGGGAGGCATCTGAATTTATCCAAAGCTGGGGGGTTTAATAGAAATTTGAAAAGCTTAGGTACAGGAGGTGACAAGGAACATCAGCTATTGTCAGCCTGACTTCAGAGGCACCCTGTGCCCATCTCTAGCCATTTACAGAAAAGTAGCATAGCAGAAGCTGCAAAGCTTTCTGTCCGGGTCCTGGACCAGTAAGCTAATGGTCAATTTAGAATATCTTTAGCAGGTTTATATTCTGCCTTTCAATCTCATGATCTTCAGCGTGGTTTCCAACAGGCTAGGAGCACAGAGTCAGGCCCTTGATCCATTTAGATTCTAGTCCATTATTGTTGACCCTGATGGGCAGCGGCATTCCAGGATTTCAGGCAGACATTTTTCCAGCCCTAGCTAGAGAGAAGAACATAAAAAGAGCCCTGCTGGATTACATCAAGGGTCCACCTAGTCCACCTTTCTATCACAGAGTGGTCAGCCAGCTGTTGTCGTGAGACCCACAAGCAAGACATGAGTGCAACAGTACCCCCCTGCCCATGTTCCCCAGCAACTGGTGCACACAGGCTTACTGCCTCTAATATTGGAGGTAGCAGATAGCCATCAGGACAAGTAGCTGTTGATAGCCGTCTCCTCCATAAATTTGGCTAACTCCCTTTTAAACATGTGAAGCAACATGGGTTTAAGAGAACTTGTAAAGTACAAAACTCAGATGGTGCAACCATAAAATAAACTTTAATAAAATTTGATAAAATAACTAATCCATACTACAAAATGTAAAAAGCAATTGTAAAAATTAAATTATATAACAACATATAAAATTATACTCAAATTGAAACTAAACAGTTCATAAACATAGTGACCTCAGTTTTTTCTAATAGTCATTGAGCAGGCTATATTAGTACACATCCACCTGTCCCAAACACGATAAATAATGTTATCAAAATTATAGCAAAAACACTACCAAAAAAAAGGTTACTGATCCAATTCAGTCCTGCAAGGCAAAATAGCTGTGTGTGCAGGTGGAACTGGTAAATGCTCATTCTATTTTGCCTTTTCGTTTTTTCTCTGCTAATTGCCTCTGTAGGCATCATTGCTAAATATTCCCATCAACTGCAACGGCTGTCTGGAGTTTCAGGTAGGAGTTTTATGTGCCCTACCTAGAGATGCCTTCTCCATGCAAAGTCTGTGTTTTACCCCAGAGCTGGGACTATGAGAGATGCACACATGAGTTCTTTTCTAGGTAGCAGTAATCCTTTGTTGACGACTGTAGAAGGTATATTTATTTCAATAGACATATTTATCAGCATGGGAAGGGTTACTACTGTGTGATTTCCCCCCTCTCCTCTAATCAGCCTGAATACAAATACAGCTGACAAATGGATGTGGATTAAGAGGTTTTGGCTGGCAAAAGCATGTCCTGTTTACCCAGCCAGTAATGTGCCTTAATAGCATTTCCAAATGTGCTCTATAGGGTTGATCCTGTCTGCCTGATGGGTAATTTCTTCCCTCTCTAATAGATGTACAGAGCAACCCATTGAGTCATCTCAGTACCTGCCACTCATCACCTGTGCCTCTCCACCCCCATCCCTACCTTTACACTAAGAGCGTCATCACGCGGGAGGTTTAATGCACATCTGCTGCGACTTTGATCCACTTTTTATGTGCTGGACTAGCATGACATCGTCCCTGTCACGTTGTTCTCTAGCCCTGAGCGAGCCCAGCTCCGAAAAAGTGGATCAAAGTCATGGCAGATGTGCATTAAACTTCCAGTGTGATGATGCTCTAAGCTGGCCATGTGCCAGACCTTGCAGAGGACAGTCCTCGGTTTGTAGAGCTGTCAGAGGACAGCCCCCAGTTTGAGGGGCTATCCATCCCAGGCCCCATGTAAAGATAAAGAACCATAATAAATATACCCAGGGGCCTTTACGTTGCCCATCCACAGTTAGCACCTGGACAGCAGACTGTGCAAGCACACATGTCACTCAGACCCCCTCTACAAGAATTCGGTTTGACTCCTGGTTCTCCGATTATGCGCATCTTCTCGGAAGCGCTTTATGGCAAAAGACTTTACGCGGCAGGTAATTGAGCGCACAACTGGTGGCCTTACTGGTTGTTTGAAATGCGCTTTAGAAGTAGTTAATGCGGAGAATCCCTTGTTCACATAGTTAAAATGCGCTTTAACTACCGCAGCAAAATAAAACTCGCTATTTAACACGCATTCAATAATGCGCATAATCGGATAGATAACGCGCCTCAAGTCCTGATTTGCGCTCCGTACATGTAGAGGTAAAATTTTTAATGAGACTTGAAAGAGCTTTAAACCTCTCGTGTAGAGGCAGCCTCTCAGATAATCTTCTCTGTCATGGTGAGATTAATGGTCTTTGTATTTAAATCAGGGTACATACATATGCATGTTGACAATGCATCATTGGCAACCCTATCTCGTACGTTGCAGCTCACACCCTTCTCAGTTAAGGGAGACATCCATTCCTATGCATATCTAGACAGAAAAACAGTCCTATAACTCTCAGCATGCCCCAGCCAGCCATGCTGGGAGTTGTAGGACTTTCTTCTGTCTAAACATGCAAAAGATTGCACCTCAAGTTTGTTTGTTTGTTTCTTGGCTGATTTCAGGCTAGAAGCTCTCCCAAGGCAGGTGTACAGCAATAAAACACATAAAACTAGAATGATATAAAAATGAGCGATAAAAAAAGTAAGAAAGACAACAACAAAAACAATAATAAAAACAACAAAAATAGCCACGAAAACATCAAGAAAAGCAATCATATTAGGAGAAAGCCAGAGAAAAATAATATGGCGGCCCCTGGTGGCAACTTATTTCCGAGGTGTGGGGCCATTGCAGAGAAGGCCCTCTCTCATGTGCTTGCCTACCTTACTGCTCTCACAGGTGAGCAAATGGGAAGAGCCTCGCTTGCTGATCCTAAAGTGCGGAGCGCAGGTTGTCCACTCTGCTTATGATTTTATCTTCCTGATGTTAGTTCAGAGGTAAGCAACCTGGTGCTCCCCAGATATTTTGGACTAAAACTTCCGTCAGCTACACCCAGCATGGCCAATGGTAAGGGATTGTGGAAATTGTACTCCAGAACATCAGTTTACCTAGCCCTGTGTTAGTGCCAGTGGTTTAGTGGATCCTGGGCTCTCAGGGGGCCGATCTACATACGAGGTTTTTGACGTTTTATAAGGGTTATGAAAACTCTTTGGGCCACATGACGCACTCCCTATAACGTTGCATATCTGAGGTTTTTTAAAACTCACTTCAGTTATATACAACAGTTTCACTTTTAATAAATTGTTTTAAGTAAAATAATGTGTCCTTCCTTACCGTTTGTGATTCATGGGGGCAGTGCTTCCTTTACTGGTGCCCAAATGCTTAGCAGTTGATTGGTGGGAAGAAAGAGGAAGTGGACCAGTGAACTACAACACCCACAATTCTTAGCCCTATACTCGCTAGGGAATGACAGAGGAACTAAGAAGGAAGTGGGTAACTGAACTACAACCCCCACAATGCCTTGCCCTAAACCTATTGAAAAATGAAAGAGAAAGAGACAGGGCAGAACAGCGTGTGACCGCACACACCGCTTTAAAGACGGAAGACTGTTCTCCTGTAACGTGAGTACTCAGTAATGTGGCCTAAGATGTTTTAGAACGCACCTATTTGGAACGTTTTAAAATACTTTTTAAAACGTTCCAAAGTACTGTGTAGATCGGCCCAGGGATACAGTGACAACCTTTTTTGTTCGCAGAGATATTGATGTGATGTGCCATCTCCTTCAGTATTCCCTGTTCCCTCTGAGCTTATCTGAAGTACTCACCTTTGGTTGTGGGGTAGGGAATTAATTTTCCAAGCCATAGCTTTACAAAAGTCCTACTGGTAGCAGATGGAAACTATGAGAATTGGTTTGTTGATATGGCTCCACACCAGTGCCTGCAATCTTGGACTCTCCTTGGGGCATGGCCGGGGAACTTTCATGATGCGTGCCTAAATTTTACTCCTTCGCTCACTCCTTCACTCACTTTGTCACTTCCTGAACGGGCTTGGGGGAGCCCCATGGTTTGCAGAATTACAACTCCCCCCCAAAAAACCAATGGATAGACCTCAAAACAGCTTAATGATCAATTCACATGCTCAGTGGGCACAGAATGCTCATTGCCTGTCAGAGGAAGAATAATAATGGAAAACTATCCTGAAAAGGGCTTGGCTGGCTGGCATGCACTTCATGCTCCAACCTCCTTCTATTGCTTTTCATTTATACTCTTCCTGCATAACACCTGCTTCTCTTTCTATAAACTTTGATTAACCTTTTTATCCTTTCCCTCAATTTGCCCGCGACTCGCTAGTGAGCAGAAAGCAGAAAGGTAGTAATTAAACAACGTGTGATTTTAAAAAGAGAAGCAGCAGCAGGACCAAAACAGAGCCCTGGAGCATGAAGTGAACATCAGCTAGTTCAACCACCCGCCACGTCTGATATGACATTTGTCCTCCTATCCCTTTCAAGATGCGCGTCCTTTGGGCGTGAAGCTCTCTTTCTCTGGCTGCCTAGCCTGGCTCATCATCTTCAATGATAACATCTCTGCATCTTGGAGGGCCCAGGAACAGAAGAAGGTTTAATAAAGGAGAGCAAGCAAGGCATGGAAGGATGAAGTGGATCGCAAGACAAGAATACAGCAGTTTCCTTCGCCATTCCAGAAAATGTCGAGAGAGAGAGCTGAATGCCCATGATTCTGCCTCACAGCTGCCGGGTTTTCTAGTGGCACAGGTGAGAGTTCAACATAGAGGTGGACCTGTTTCAGGCAGGCCTGTCAAGTGATTAAAGAATTTATTGCTGATGAATCAACTTTAGCCTCATCTTAGGTTTATCTTACCCCCTCCTTCCTCCTCCTGCTGTAATTTCTGGGATGACATAAGAACATAAGAAAAGCCAACCTGGATCAGACCAAGGGTCCATCTCATCCAGCATTCTGTTCACATAGTGACCAACCAGCTGCCCACTGGAAACCCACAAGAAGGATATGAGTGCATCAGCAGCACCTTCCTGCCCATGTTCCCCAGCAACTGGATTATATAGGCTTACTGCCTTTGATACTGGAGGTAGATACTGGGAGCTCTCTCTTGCTCCAGACTGTGTAATGGAACACAGCGGACCGAACAAACTCTTTTTGAAACTCTGTGCTATACCTGCATTTTATATGCAAGGACATTTGTGAGTAAAACCATTTTACCTGTTCTTCACCAAAGAAGGATGTGGTCTCCTTTTATTATTACCAGATAGCCTGTGTGCATGTAGGACTGGTAAATGCGCGTACTGTTTTGCCTCTTTGCTTTTCTCTGCTAATTGTTTTTCTAACAGGAGGCATCATTACTAAATAATCCATCACCCATTAAATAGGTGCAGAAATGCAACCCAAAGTTGCAATGCAAAACATGCATAGGACCTGCAATCCAAGGCATGCTTACCTGGGAGTAAGCCCCATTAAACTCAATGAGATCTGCTGCTAAGTAGACAAAATAAAGAACTGTTAAAACACTGTGAAAATAAAAAGGTCTTCACCTGGGGTGCCACAGCAGAGAAGGCCCTCCTCCTAGTAGCCACCTGTTAAGGCCCTCCTCCTAGTAGCCACCTGTTAAGGATGAATTCATAATTTTTAGACACATGGTGAGTCAGTGTGTTGTCTCAACAGGCTAGGCTGACCAGATAAAATCCAGGTCAGGACTCATGTAACTTTAACAGTTGTAGAGAAAAGGGAATTTCAGCCAGGGTCATTTGTATGCAATTAGTTCCTGGTGAAATTCCCTCTTCATCGCAACAGTTAAAGTTGCATGCACTATACTAGAGTGACCCTATACAAAAGAAGGCAGGGCCCCTGCAACTTTAACTGTTGCGATGAAGAGGGAATTTCACCAGGAACTAATTGCATACAAATGACCCTGGCTGAAATTCCCTTTTTTCTACAACTGTTAAAGTTACATGAGCCCTGACCTGGATTTTATCTGGTCAGCCTAAAACTTTAGGATTCATAATAAATGTAGATAAAAGTAGGAGCTAATAAGAGTGTATATGTCCCTATGGAATGTCCCCAAAGCCAACCTGTTTCCTCAGTAAACATTGATGCCCTCCTCAGTTTTACTTCCCTCCGATGTTTCTGGAGCGCTGTCCAGTGTTTGCCTAGTTAAAGTGACATTTGCTTGTTTATTCATCTAAAGAATTGCAGCACTTAGATTTTTTACGTTGTTATGTTTAAGCTGAAAATCTGCTCAAGGGGAGGGGGGGAGGGTGTGTCTCGTTGTGACAGGGCACCCAGCCAACCAATGCTCTGCACAGCCATTCTGCTTCAGATTGGCAGAACTTGCTCCCCTTCCCTGAGCTTGATCCTCAAGAGAAGGTTGAACTTCTGATGACAACATGGTTAGTGTGATGACTTTCCACAGTGGGATGGAGCCTGTTTTCATGTGCATAATATATCTTCGCATCCTCGTTTACCTCACAGGGACGCGTTGAGGATATAAAAAGGTAGCTTTTATTGAAGAACTGCAGGATACACATGTGATAAGCAAATGGCAGATTTTGGCAGATTTTTCCACGAGAGGAATGTAGGTGCCAATCGAAACCCCTGAGAGTTAATAGATACAATAGTCAGTGGTGCGGGTTTTCCGTAAAATGTTGGATCCGGAAATTATTTTGATATACTAAATCAACCTTCCCCAACCTGGTGTCCTCCAGATGCGTTGGACCACAACTTCCACTATCCCCTGCAAGGGTGGCCATACTAATTGGGAATTATGGGAACACACCTGGATGGCAACATGTTGGGGAAGGCTGCACTAAATCAGTTGGGATCTGATTTTGGCTGGGTTCACACAACACGCTAAACCATGATGATTTATTTTCTGGCAGAACTCATGATGGGTTCATGTGTTGTCGGTGGGATGTTACCACCACCTACGATGGGTAAATCCACCCAAACACTCCACTCTGAAAACCCACGCTCTGCAGAATGGGCATAGTGAGCTGTTCGCATAATCTACGATGCATTGTGGTTAGCAGCCCATCATGGCTTAGTGTTAGTTGTGAACCCAGTCTTTATTTATTTATTTAACAGTATTCATATGCCACCCAGTAAGTAACCTGGAGCTCTGGGCAGGTGGCTGTACTACAAGAAGAACAATAAAAACATTACAACTGTAAGCCATAACAACAATAAAAGTAATGCAGCATCAAAACTACAGCAAATTGCTAATGTGCAAGTTGGAAACTCGTAAGTTCAGGTACTTTGAGTACAAGACATTTATGTAGTTGTAAACATCGCAAACATTTGTTCTCGACAGCTAGATTAAAGACTAGAGAAAGTAACGGAGAGAGTGTAGCATCACAGAAAGAATTTCTGATTACAGGCCACGTATCAAACAATAAAACAAATACCTTACGAAAATATACAATATACAATCACAAGGACTCTGCATTCAAGCATTTTAGAAACTAATATTCTGGCTTTATGAAAAAGCAAAGGGGTTTGTCACATGGGCTTTAATGGAACACAGACCTTTCCCCCTTCTCTTTTTTATATTTTGGATCAAAACTGAGTACAAGGATCACACTTGTGTTACAGTGACATATCCTGTGCTTTAGGCTCTCTGCCTAATGGTAGGGCCAGCCAGGCTGAGAAATTGTGATTTGTTCCAGCAGGGCTGATCCAGGATATTTTGGTGTCTGAGACAAAGGGCAAGATGGCACCTTCCCTCCAATCCTCCTACTGAAACCATCTGGACTGACAGCTCAGTCTGACCTCAACACTGGTGATGGGAAAGCATTCTCCACTGCGCTTGAGGGCAGCTGGCTAGCTATTGGGTGCAGAGCAGGCTGCCTGCTGGAACACGCAGCTCTGCCGTCCAACAGCTACCCCCTCCACATCACCCAGAACTGCTGCCTGAGGTGACGACCTCATTCTGCTTCATGTTAGGGCCGGCCCTGTGCTCAAGGCTACCCAGTGAGCTTCATGGCTGAAATAAAGAGCAAAAGACTTTGTTGTGGAACAGGAGTACATTTAACCCCCTTTGCATGGTTGGCAAACAGGGCTGAGAAAAAGTAAGGACTCCAAAGCAAATAAGAACCCTCAGCTCAAAATTTTGAAAATAATCGGCATTGATGTCTATCCAAGTGCCGGCCTGTTTCTTCTGGACGTCTTCCAGTGTCCTTGGGTTGACTGCTCCCGCATGGGGTCTGGAACCCATCAATTTTTGGTTGGAACAGGAAGAGTCTTTTGTGTGTGCGATTTGAAAGTAACATAGTTTAGCCTTGAGAAGTTGCTGAGCCCGTTATGACAGCAATAGGTGCAGGGTGAGAATGTTGAGAAATGACCGTAAAAATAACTTTGACATTTCGAACGCAGATAACGCTTGCCAGAAGCTTCAACGTCTTTATGCTTTTCCTGTTGGAGAGACTTAGAAAGAGTGGGAGAGTGAAACCAGATTTGTTAGATGTCTAATGGGTGTGATTTCCCCCTTCCCAAGAAGGCCTGCATGTTTCCTGGAGCAATGTAAGGCCTGGATCATGGAGACTTCTTTAAAAAAAAGACAGAGGGAGGTAGTTTTTTAAGAGGCTAGGGCAACTTGCCCAGAGTAGCTCCACCTCATGGTCTCTGTCTACGAAAGCAAGAGGGGACATCGTGCACAGGTTGGGGAGGAAGAACGTTGGGATGCAAATGTCCTCTTGTGGTTCTGGTTGTTGTGTAGTGAACAAAGGCGAGTGTTGATGGGATTATTTAGTAATGATGCTTCCTGTTAGAAAGGCAATTAGCAGAGAGAAAAACAAAAGGCAAAACAGAACGAGGCAGGAGTTGCTGGGGAACATGGGCAGGAGGGTGCTGTTGCACTTGTGTCCTGTTTGTGGGTTCCTGGTCGACAGCCGGTTGGCCACTGTATGAACCAAGTGCTGGACTAAATGGACCCTTGGTCTGATCAAGCATGGCTCTTATGTACCGGTGCCACATGCACACAGGCTATTTTAGCACAATAGAGGAGGGACCACACCCTTCTTCAGTGGAAGAAAGAAAACAGCTATACTCACAGATATCCTTACATATACAATGCAGGTACAGTGTAGAGTTTCAAAAGGGGTTTGTTCAGTTCATTTTGTGTTCCATTACCCAAGCAGGGGAGAGTGAGCAAACATGCACACTCTCAGCAATGGTGGAAGAAAGGGGGGGGGGTGGCGTGGGGAGAAGAGGAGGAAGCAAAAGTAAGAAATGACTTGAAACCACATTGTAGGCTATAGAGATCCTAAGGCTAGCTGTGGCCAAAATTCCCATGAACTGGCTAATTGCAACACGGAGAGCCTATCTACACTACCGCTTCAGAAGGGTTTATAACAGTTTTAAACCGGTCAATAGTGCTTATTAACTGGTTTAAAACTGTTATAAATACCTAGTCCAGAAACTTCAATTAGTTCAAAATATGGCAGCCAGGTTGGTCACCGGTACACCTAGGGGTGACCACATAACACCAATCTTAAAATCACTCCACTGGCTGCCCATTAGTTTCCGGGCGATGTATAAAGTGTTGGTTATTACCTTTAAAGCCCTACATGGTTTGGGTCCAGGTTACCTGCAGGATTGCCTTCTCCCATATAATCCGCTCCGCACACTCAGGTCCTCTGGGAAGAATTTACTCCAGTCAGCCAGAACTAGGCTGACGAGTGTTACTCAGAGGACCTTCTCTTCTGCCGCGCCCAGGCTGTGGAATGGCCTGCCGGAGGAGATTCGACAAATTAGCAGTCTTCTGGAATTTAAGAAAGCTGTGAAGACTGCTCTCTTCTGGCAGGCCTACCCAGTTTAATTTTAAGATGTTTTAATAATGTATTTGTTTTTATCTGTTTTAATGATTGATCTATTTTATTGTTTTTATATTTATATTTATTGTTGTTCCCCGCCTCAATCTGGATGGAGAGGCGGGTTAGAAATGAAATAAATAGAAAAATAGAATAGAAAATAAACCGTTGTTAAGCAGTAGTGTAGATAGGCTCATTACTGTCCCCTTCCTGCAAGATGCAGATGAAGTTGAGTATTCCCAACAAAAGTCACACGGGGATTTCCACTCTGGCCTGGGCAGGTTTTGTTCTAGGTAATGTGGGCTTTGAAAGGAAAACATTTCCAACCCCGGAGGAGGATAAGGTTATCAATGGCTGGTAGCCGTATCAGCTAAATGGAACATACATGTTCAGGGGCAGTCTTATTTATTTATTCAAAGACTTTCTGTTCCGCTCCCGAGCCAAAAAGGCTGCCAGAGCAGCTTACAACATGCAATCAGTTCATCAAGATGCTCCCTTCCTGCAGGTTTATAGCCTAAAACAAAAACACAACACAAAAGGAGTGGAGAGGGAAGAGGGGGAAAAAAATAAGTAGCTTTTCATGAGGGCTGATGAAATCGCCCTGTTTTCTTTCTAGTTCCCTTTGTATACCCCTTGAATGTCAGATGCTGGAGACAAATTGCAAGCCCAGTTTGCATCCTTTTGGCTGGCCACTGTTTGAAAGAAGATGCTGAACCAGATGGATCCTTGTTCTGATGCAGCCGGGATCTTCTCAAGATGTCAAGTCTCCTTTCTGCGAGATTAACGCTCTCTCCGTTTTCTCTGGATTGTGCTTTGAATGAAAACAAGCCCTGTGTTCTACAAAAATTACTTTAGATGGGCTTTGGTGCTATAGACATGACATCCCAGAGTCCAGGAAATATCCCTCTCTTTTGAACAAAGGCAAGCAGCAAAGCCAGTGAATTTCATTTGTGAGTATCTTTTGTCTTATTTTTGGTGGAAATGGATGTACATCCTTGTGGAGTTAAAGTTTAATTGGGCATTTAATTATTTTTTGTATATATTTCTTCCAGGGTGTACTATACACACCAATGTGGGGAGTGACACAATCCCATCATTTGGGAAATATCTAAATCAGCCCCATTGGAAAAAACTTTTGCCTGGTACTCAAACCATTTAGGTGGGTTGTTGTTTTTCTTTAAAAAAACCTTATATATTGAAAAGACTAAAAAATTTCCTCCATCTGGGGCACTACTAAATGTCTTATTATTTTTGTTGTTTATTTTCAGTGATTGGGCCACTGAAGAAGACACTTTTGTCGAAACGCGTTTGGCCAGAATCATAAGAGCCTTGTTTTTACTTTGTTATTATACATATGTATTTTAAATAGTTTTTTTGGTGATAAATATATTATTTTATTAAGTATTAAAATTCATTACATATTTTCCCCTTAACTTTCTTTTTTTTGTTCTTTGGTGCTATAGACATGACATCCCAGAGTCCAGGAAATATCCCTCTCTCTTGAACAAAGGCAGTAATCTTTCTTTTTGAGAACACACACACACACAATAACACCGACCTTTCTTATCCCTTTGATGTTTTTCTTTACCTTTAAAAAAGATCTCCTTGTCTCTTTGCAACTCCTTCTTAGTCTCTTCCCACATCATCTCATTTCGATTCCCCCCCCCCCCACACACACACACACTCCAGCACTTGTGTTCATGTATTAAGGACGCTCAGCTCGCATCTTGAGAAGCATGGAGACAAAAGTCTGCAGGATTTAAAAACAAGCTATCATTATATGGGATCATGAGTGGCTGCTGGGTGAATTTTACTACTCTCTGAATGAAAGAGAGGAAAACTGATAGATATTTCAGAAAGTTCTTGATATGTAGATTATGCTTCTCACAACATAGGAAGAGCCCTGCTGGATCAGATCTAAGGTCCATCTAGTCCAGCACTCTGTTCACACAGTGGACAACTGGCTGTCGACCAGGAAACCCACAGGCAGGACATGGGTGCAACAGTACACTCCTGTCACCATGCTCCCCAGCAACCGGTGTCTATAAGCATTCCACGACATCCATGTAAACCTAAAACGGGTTATATGGAAGTTGTAGTATCGTTATTGCACCCTTCTGGTACTTTTTCTGCTTTATTGCACTTCGTTGCAATAGCATTGTCTTCAGATTTTGGAGGTCCCTTGGGCAGGGCCTCCTCAGTGTGGCCCCTCCCTCACTGAATCTACCTTCTCACCAGCTGCAATTGCTCCTCATGCCCATTCTCCTCATTGCTACCAGTTGATAGGCAGAGAGGAAGCCGGGTCCTCAACTACTCCGCCTTCTCACTACCACTGGTGTCTGGGTCACAGCGAGAGGCAGGTGAACAAGCAGGTTGTAGTGGTGAAGAACAGAAACTATCTGATGTGGGGGGGTTGTCATTGGGTAGGCTGACCATATGAAAAGGAGGACAGGGCTCATGTAACTTTAACAGTTGTAGAGAAAAGGGAATTTCAGCCAGTGTCATTCGTATGCAATTAGTTCCTGGTGAAATTCCCTCTTCATCACAACAGCTAAAGGTGCAGGCACTATACTTGAATGACCAGATACAAAAGAAGGCAGGGGCCCTGCAACTTTAACTGTTGTGATGAAGAAGAAATTTCACCAGGAACTAATTGCATACAAATGACACTGGCTGAAATTCCCTTTTCTCTACAACTGTTAAAGTTACATGAGCCCTGTCCTCCTTTTCATATGGTCAGCCTATCATTGGGCCCCTACTGGGGTGTGAGCCCTTTACAGGTGCCCAACCATGAGCCTGTCTACACTACTGCTTTAAAACAGTTTATAACAGTTTTAAACCAGTTAATAACCGGTTTAAAACTGTAATAAAGTGTTTTAAAGCAGTAGTGTAGATAGGCTCCATGTCTACCCTTGACACCAGGCTTGAATATCAAGATCCCAGCAAAAGGATAAGGGAGTACTCTCTAATTCCTGAATCCTAGGAAGAATTCCCTACAGGGTGTATCTCTCCCTCCCCCCCCCCACCTCTGTGTGTGTGTGTGTGTGTTTGCAGCCTCCCAGTGATCACTTGTCACATGCAGTGCTGCTGTTTTCTAGTTGTGGAGGAAAAAATCAACTTGTTTATTGGTTGGAAATTTGAACCGAAGTGAAAACATTAATCAACACCTAACGATAATGTAATTTTGCCACTGTAATTTCCCCTAGTTCGGTGCCCTCCAGATAGCTCAGACTAAAATGCCCATCATCCCCAGCCATGCTGACTGGGGATGATAGGAGTTGTGATGATGACATGGCGGAGCTAACGTCTGAGGAGCTATGTACAAACTCTACGCAAGTCTTCCTGTAAATGCAACCTTGCGAGTTTAGCCCTCAATGGGTGCAGCCGTATGCAAGCACATGTGTGCCTAAGTGCATGGGGAGCCCCCTGCCCCCTGGTACCTCCCAATATGGTCCTCAGGGCCAAAGAAGAAGAAGCCTTTTTGATGTGGTGTTTCATGATCAGGGCTGGCGTTTGGGTCGGCCTGATCAACCACCTACCAAAGGCCCACTGACCCACTGGCAAGAGTTCCTCAACTTGCTTCTTCTCATTAGCATTGCAACCTGCTTGTTCCCCCACCTCTTGCTCTGGGTCAGAAGGAGCGAGCAAGCAAGCAAACAAGCAAACAAACAAACAGAGGTGGAGATAAGGTGTACCAGTTGCTCCCACTGCCAACTTGCTCTCTGCTTAAGAACATCAGAAGTGCCCTGCTGGATCAGACCAAAGATCCATCTAGTCCAGCACTCTGTTCACGCAGTGGCCAACCAGCCGTCGACCAAGGACCAACAAAGCAGGATATAATGCAACAGCACCCTCCCATCTATGTTCCCCAGCAACTGGTGCATATAGGCTTGCTGCCTCTGATACTGGAGGCTAGGGTGACCAGATAAAATCCAGGTCAGGGCTCATGTAACTTTAACAGTTGTAGAGTAAAGGGAATTTCAGCCAGTGTCATTTGTATGCAATTAGTTCCTGGTGAAATTCCCTCGTCATCACAACAGTTAAAGGTGCAGGCACTATACTAGAGTGACCATATACAAAAGAAGGCAGGGCCCCTGCAACTTTAACTGTTGTGATCAAGAGAGAATTTCACCAGGAACTAATTGTATACAAATGACACTGGTTGAAATCCCCTTTTCTCTACAACTGTTAAAGTTATATGAGCCCTGACCTGGATTTTATCTGGTCACCCTACTGGAGGCAGCACATAGCCACCATGACCGGTAGCCATTGATAGCCTTCTCCTCCAGGAATTTCTCCCAACCCCCTTATAAAGGCATTCAAATTGGTGGCCATCAATTGCGGTAGTGAATCCCATAGTTTCACTCTGCGCTGTGTGAAGAAGTCCTTCCTTTTATCTGTTCTGAATCTCCCACTAATCAGCTTCATGGGAAGACCCCATTGGGTTTTAGCATTATGGGACAGGGAGGAAAATGTCTCCCTATCTACACACCATGTGTGATTTTGTACACCTCTATCCTGTCTCCCCTTAGCCGCCTTTCTTCCCAAGCTAAACTATCCCAGGTGTTGCAACTTTCTCACTTAGGGGAGATGCTCCAGCTCCTGGATCATTTTAGTTGTCCTTTTCTGCAATCAGAAAAGGGCAACTGGAGGAGGAGAAGGAGGGGGAGGAGGAGCTGGAGCTGGTGGCCACAGTGGCAATGAGAGAGGGGGGAGACAGAGCGAGGGAGACCCATTGGGGGTGTTTTGCCCAGGGACCCCCAAAACCTGGAACCGGCCCTGATCCTGACTTTGCTTGGCGTCTTTCGGACCTCCTCTTTGATGTTGGTCCAGGTTTGCTCTCCCTGGGCTGGCTGTGCAGCATTCCAGAGCTTTATATTTGGAAAGTGATCTGTAGGTGCTGCAAGCTGCTTGCGCAGTCGGTATTTCACAAGCGTCAGTCAGGCGATTGGGTTTCGGGCACCAAGGCCCCACGAAACAAATCTTCTGTTCCGGTTTTGGGTTACACGGAGCTGTTAACTTGACCCTCGAGAAAACACCAGCAGGTGCTTTTGAAAAGTGGATTGTTAGCTGAGCAGAGAATCTATAGAGTTCATTCACCTCAAGTTAACACCCAGCACCGGCCCCGTAAACCCATCTGCTCAACAGGTTTATGGATTGTATTATTATTATTATTATTATTATTATTATTATTATTATTATTATTATTATTATTATCATCTACGTTTATATTCCTCCTTTTTTTCCTCGAAGGAACCCAAGGCTGCGTACATAATCTTCCTCCTCTCCATTTTATCCTCACAACAACAACCTGGTAGCTTGGGCTGCGAGTCTGCGACTGGCCCAAAGTCACCCAGTGGGTTTCCATGGCTGAGTGGGGACTAGAACCCGGATCTCCCGACTCCCAGTTCATCTCTCCCTCCAATCCCTGGGGCAGCTTTGCACTTTTAAAAAACAACTACACCCTCCCTTCCTTTCTCACTAATAAGGTGATGAATGGACAAATAAACATACATGCAGTGGTTTGATTTGTTTTAAAAGGCAGGCAGCCCATCTGAAGCACAGAGGGACGGACAAGATTAATGGCAGAACCAACATTACTTATATTTTAATGGATTCTAAAACTACCTTTCAAGATGCAGTCAACTCACTGGTATGGGGCCATTTCAAAGACTACAAACTCCATCACACCTAATTCCACCCCCCCCAGGTTTGCCTCCGCGTATTTTTACCTCTAAGGCAAAAGCGTGTCAAGCTTATGATCCCTTTCACCTGAATAGCTGCTCTTTCCCTCTTTCGCTTATTTGCTCTTCCACTCCACTCCACCCCTCCCTCCAGTCAGGTCCTGTTAGATGAGTACTTCAACCAGACCACCTTTCTGGTGGGCAAAAATGGAACAACCCGTTAGTCTGGCTCTTTGGGCGCATGGAGGGAGTACATTCCTGTCTCTGCAGAGATTCGGGCATTGTATGATTTTAAAAAATGCTTTCGAGCTTGGGATGCCAGGTTTGGGTTTTATATTGAGTCTTGGAGCCGGCTGCTGGGAGAGATGGCTTTTCCCTGCCAGGACCTGATGCAATCCCTTCAAGCCAACAGCAAGACTCCCGTCACAGCACACGCCCCCAATTCCTTTAAAACCACACGGAGGCTTAAAGGCACATTAAATGCGCTTAGGGAAAATAATCCAGACTTTTAGCATTCTAGGAAAAGACGGAAAAGGCTAGGAAAAAGGCAGGGTGTCAGCAGGACAGGCAAGGCATCATGTGAGTCCCGTGCTGCAAATCCACACACCAAGCATGGCGAGCGTGCACAAAATCACTGGCGTGATGGAGGTCTAAGTCAATGAATTCCCTTGCTAGCTTGTGGCAAGGATGGAATAAGAAAATGGCTGGAAAGCACTGGACATGTTACACTGTGCTATTAAAAAAACCCTGAACTTTCCCAACCATTTTGGTGCAAAGCTATGGAATGCTGCTGCCGCTGCCTCCTCAAACTCTTCCATCTACCCCTCCCCCCCAAAAAAATATTATTAATAAAAAAATGTATGTTAAGGTTAGATCATGAGCGGAAAGTTGGATAGCTCTGGTTGAAAAGGGCGTGGAAGGGTGAGCAGTGGAGGATGGAGCTTCAAACAGCTACAAACATACATCCAAAGCGGAAGATAAAAATAGGCCTGAGTGTGGTCTTAAATCTAAGGGCTCTTTACAAAATGTCATGGGCGGATAAGCCTGGAGCAAGGCCAAAATACCAAGAGCTGAGCCCAGTTCTCCACTAGGAAGATGGATTTCCCAAGACTGGGGAAGTCTTCCTTCTGGGAAGCAAGAAGAATCAGGGGGGAAAGCACAGAAACTCCATTTGCTGGATTCGAGGTAGTGGTCTGAGTGGCAAGATATTATTGAGTGCAGGTACCTGGTTTTGATCTGATGCTGCCGTCACTGAGCTGATGATGCTACAGGATTTCCTTCCATGCTCTGCCTCAGTGTATCTGAGAGTTTAGATTGGATTGGCTCGTGGCCAGGCAACTAGAGATGGCGCCAACACCCAGCATCTATGGGCAGCCACCAGGGTCCTACCAGGACCAACTGCTGATGCCTGCTCTGATACCACCATAAATTTGTTTCTTCTTCCCTTGCATTCTGATAGGGAGCCACTTATGAATCTCCAAAGAGAGGCGAAAGAGAGTATCAATTTGCATAAAATTTTGCATGTGCTAATTTAGAAATAATAGGTGCACATTTTGAAATAATTGTTATTGTTAAATAGAAACAGGGTGAATCTCAGCATAGCAGGCTAGACCGTGAGCAGGTGTCTTCTCTCCAGGTGCTCACTCTGGCTGAGCAACAGTTCTTAAGGTTTTTTAAAATCTTTAAACCAGAATTGGACACGAGAGCTGTTGAAACAGAGGACACTTTCAAATAGAGAACAGTCCTTTGTAAATGAGGACACCAGGCTTCTGTGCCCTACAACCAAGAGCCCATGGTACTTCCTTTTGTCCTCCCATCTCTGGGGGATGGATATATAAAGCACATTCAGAACAATCAGAAATGGATGAAAAATGTGTTGAGTTCACATTCCCGAACCAATACAAAACCCCAAATGCAGTTATCCTTCCGTATTCACACTTCCCTAAATTTTGCTATGTGGTTTTGCAACCAAAATATGCATACAACAATGCATATATTGGGGAAGCGCTCAGAAAACTGTGCATATTTGTGGAACTAATGTGCAAAAATGCATTATATTAGGGGACATTCCTTTCAAAAATGTCGAGATGGTTAGGCAAGCGTGCCTACAAAAAATGATTTTGGGGGGTTGAAATGTGCCTGAAGATGCACGCAAACTTTTATGCAAACATTTAAAAAACAAATTGCAAACTGATGCAGAAATGTGATGAAATGATTCAAGAATCCGAGAGAACCCAAAATTGAGAGATTCGTCCGTCCTCAGCCAAGGAGAGGGCAGAAGGGAGACCTCCTGGGTCCATCTAGTGGTCAGACCAGTCTCAAAGAGCCTTCCCCAACCTGGATCTATAATTCCACCACCCCGACTGTTGGCCATAGTGGTTGGAGCTGATGGGACTTGTGGTCCAAAACACCTAGAAACATCCAGTTTGGGGAAAACCGCTCTTAAAAATGGTATATTCTTAGCCCATTTTTCTTCTCCTCTTCAAATGGTTTCACATCTTTTCTGCCATAACCTAAAGTTCCAATGATAATGTTTGTTTGTCCAGAGAGATTGCTTCTTGCTAACCTAATTTCAGATCACATTCGTTCTTTTTGATAGACCATCACATCACAACAGCCCATTAGGGGAGCCTGGTGTTTTGTGTTTTTTTACAGGTACCCTTTAAAATGTGCTACAAAGTCAAGTTGACCTCAGCATCATTACAAGCCCGGCCAGGGTCTGGCACTGTGCATTTTACTTTATTAATCCCTGTGATTCTGCGTTGAGGCAGGTTAGGTGTGAAACAGTTAGAAAAGGCCATCAGCACATTCTGTCCAGTGGTTTCTTTTTCTTTTTCATGACATAGGATGCCTTTATAAGGATGCACATGGGGAGGCAGCGTACAGCCGGCCCCCTGAACACTCAAATGCAGTTACACACAATGGGCCATTGCTTAAGGGCAAACAGAGCGTATGCTTTGCATGCTGAAAGCCAATATCCTGCATCTT
Organism: Anniella stebbinsi; assembly: GCA_029215795.1. NCBI lineage: Eukaryota > Metazoa > Chordata > Lepidosauria > Squamata > Anniellidae > Anniella > Anniella stebbinsi. Next base: position 43,649,198 of record JARDYH010000007.1, on the reverse strand, counting down.
CAGTTAAAAGGAATAGATAGCAAATGATAGGAAAGTGCTCAGCCTGAGACCCTAGAAAGCTGCTGACGGCCACAATCAACAGTAGCGGACCAAGAGCCTGACTTGGGATAGCATCCATGGATCTCAGGTTATCTCTTATTCAGCAAAAACTCTTGTTCCACGTCTAATGCAGCCACAATGTCTCTTCAATAAGGGTTTGTCTAAGTCGGCTAATTGCTGGAAGTGTAATACCACCAATGCTGCTCTTATTCATCTATGTTGGCAATGCCCAATCGTTGTTTCTTCTGGGGAGGAGGTTATTATAAGGGATATGCAAGAGGTTGCTGGATATCTGCCCAGTCTGTTCCATGAGGACTCGGAATAGGGCCTTTAGCGTCATAGCGCCCAGTCTCTGGAACTCTGTGCCACTACAAATTGGGCAGGTGCCAACCCTTCTGGGTTTTCAGCACTTCCTCAAAGCATACTTTTTTCCCCCCCAACAAGCCTTCCCAGGAAGGTAATCTTGTCTTCTATATGCAGTAATATTATGTAGTATAATATAATCATGATCTCATAGCGTATTGTTTTGTACAATGCTTAGACACTTCTACATGGTTCATAAATATTGTTAACTAATAAATAGATAACCAAAACCTCATTGGAAGCACCCTTAAATCAGTAGCCTCCAGGTCTTGTTTGACAACCAAACCCAAACAAAATGGCAGTTTTTGCTTTTATGGCTCTATTTTTCTTTTTTGAGTATCCTTTTTTGTTTCGCTGTTGTTTCACAGGCCCTGGGTGCACATCCTGACTGGCAGAGGCCAGGCTGTTCTTTGGAGCCCAGATAAAGAATATGAAATAATAATAATAGTAGTAGTAATAATAATAATAATAATAATAATGCACTGGATATGCACATGGGAGCCCACGCTCCTAAAACGCATTATATTGCCAAAGACATAAACAATACTCTTTGCTCACCAGCTAGTACGGTGGAGTCTGGGGGGCGGGGGTGTTTGCATTGTGTGCCTGTCCTGCTGCTGTGAGGGGCAATCCCATGAATGAACCTGCGTGGGTGTTGGGGTTGGTTTTTCTATTTCCTCGTGCCCCCCTGGTCCTTGCTGCTTAGCGTCACAATGAACCCTTTTGCCTCGCTCAAATTCAGCCGCTGAAAGGCACGTTCCCCCCTAAGCATTTAATTATGCATGCGCGCTTGTCACAACTGAAGCTGTGCTGGCAAATTATGTCCTTAACCCTGCAGTGGAGGTGGAAAGCAGAGTTAAAAACAGGTTTTAGGGGTGGGGGAGGAGGAACAGCCCCCTCTTGGCAAACAGCCACATAGGCTGTCACATAACTCCTGTCACACAGGACGGGGCCGGGAGCTGAGTCACTGGTACGGCACAGCCAGAAATGGTGAGTCATCCTCACTGTAGCCTAACCAAGCATATCAAGAATGAGAAGAGGGCTGTCACTTGACGTTGCTGAGTTAGCTTCCACCGCCAGCATCTGTGTTTCCCCAGTCCTCACTTCGTAACCTTCCTCAAATCAAACAGGTCCCTGGAGTGGAAAATCCATCAAGTTTTCATTTCGTTCATTCTCATTCTGTTACCTGCTCCCAGCCCCAATTCTTTGCTTTGATTCTTCTGCTGCTGTCCCTTCACTACAGTAGCCACTTACCCATCCCCAAAAGAGAGGGGACAGAGGTTTGCATCGCATTTGTACATGCTCATTAATATGTACAGATGCAAACTTAGAAATAATTACTGTCATTTAAACAGAAATGCAATACACCTCACCATTGTGGCAAAGAACATGACCTGGTTCACACAACAGGACAGCCCACCATGGGTTAATTTACCCATGGGGACTTTTGCATTGGGGCTCATTTTAAGGGTATTTGAGGGTTGTTTAACCCTCAAACAACCCCTCCTGCCTGGGTTCACATGACACACTAGCTCACACTGGCTGAATTCGGACAGCACAATAGTCAATGGTGGGGTAATAATCAACTTTACAGTTGTTCATCTAGGGAGTAATCCCCACACAACATGGTAATAAATAATCAACTGTGGTGTGGATTAGGATCAGCGCTGAGTTGACTATGGCAGCATTCAGACAACACGATAGTCAATACAACTGACGATTGTTTCCCCACCTCCAGTTGCTTATTGTGTCATCCAAATTCAGCCACTGAGTGGTTGAGTGCGAATTATTGTTGAAATGTGGATAGTTTGTTAAACTGGGGGTTAGCGTGTTGTCTGAATCCAGGACATTGTCCACAAGATGGCTTGTTAACCACCCTGAACAACCCAACAATAAGCTATGGTATTTCAAGGTGGCTTGCTCAAGAAAAATAAGCCACATGGCATGGTTATCAAGCCATCCTGTGGAAAATGTCAATAGAGTATAGAAAACTGAGAGATGGCAAGCAAAAACAAAATAGAAAATTTTATGTTAGCTGATCTCGTTTCATTTCTTTTATGAAATTAAAATACAGACTTGATATTAATAAGTATAATATTTTATAGGATAGTTAAATATTCTTTGATTTTTCTACTGTGTGTGTTATATAGTGTTAATTTTTTTTACTGGTTGTATACCATTCATATTATGTTCAATATTAGATAAATAATTTGAAATATATAAACACAGATTTTAGAATTTTTTAAAAAGAAAATAAATGCTGCCAGACTGTTCCCTCCCCACAGGTATGCTCTTTTATCCCACACCCAACCTACAATTGTAGTTCGGTCTTTTTGCCCACTTTTAAATGGCTCTTAAGGTTATTCCGGTGGGCATTTTTTAAAATTAGAGTCTCTGGTTACAATTTTCTTCTGCTGTTGCTTATACGGTATTTATGAAGTTGTTTTCTGATGCGGTTTTAACTACATCATGTTTATTTATTTGTTCAGATTGCTTTTTGAGATTGATATTCTTATTTGCAAGTTGCCTTGCATGCAATTTTTTTCCCCATAGAAAGATAACATATAAAAGTTCAAGTAAACGAACAAATAAAACCTGTGGCCACTTGCATTCTGTGTAGATACACAAAACATAGTTAGTTAGATCTTGAAATAACCTTCCAAATACAATTTCAAACAATGCATTGAAAATGTTCTTTATGGTTCATTATGAGTCAGCGGAATATGCACAATTCAGCCTTAGATCGGAACACTCCGTGAAATGGTTGACCAAGGAAGAAGAAATATTAATGCGTCCAACTTGCACTTCCTATATAATTTATATAGAGAAAACAACCCATGTCTCCTGTGAGAGAAATGCAAACTCATGTGTGTGTGTATGTTAGGGCTTACACAGTTCATACAGGGGAATGTACTTTTATAAGCAATATTATACTGCCCTTATACAAAACTATGGTGCGACCACAATTGGAATACTGTGTACGGGTCTGCTCACCACACCTAGAAAAAAGATATTGCAGAATTAGGAAAAATAATCAAGGGGCTGGAACAACCCCTCGATGAGAGAAAGTTATAAAAGCAGGATTGTTTCTCTTGGAAAAAAGGTGAGTAAAGGGAAACATGATACAAGTATACAAAACTATGCATGATATGGAGAAAGTGGATGGGGAGAATCATAGAATCATAGAATCATAGAATAGTAGAGTTGGAAGGGGCCTATAAGGCCATCAAGCCCAACCTCCTGCTTAATGCAGGAATCCACCTTAAAGCATACCTGACTGAAGGATGCCCAGCTGCATCTTGAAGGCCTTTAGGGTGTGAGAGCCCACAACCTCCCTAGATCATTGGTTCCATTGTCGTACTGCTCTAGCAGTCAGGAAGTTTTTCCTGATGTCCAGCTGGAATCTGGGTTCCTGTAACTTGAGCCTGTTATTTTGTGTCCTGCACTCTGGGAAGATCGAGAAGAGATCCTGGCCCTCCTTTGTGTGACAACCTTTCAAGTATTTGAAGAGTGCTATCATGTCTCCCCTCAGTCTTCTCTTCTCCTGGCTAAACATGCCCAGCTTTTTCAGTCTCTCCTCATAGGGCTTTGTTTCCAGACCCCTGATCATCCTCGTTGCCCTCTTCTGAACCCTCCAGCTTGTCTGCATCCTTCTTGAAGTGTGGTGCCCAGAACTGGACGCATTATTCAAGATAAGGCCTAACCAGTGCCAAATAGAGGGGAACCAGTACTTCACACGATTTGGAAGCTATACTATTAATGCAGCCCAAAATAGCATTTGCTCTTTTTTTGCAGCCACATCACACTGTTGTCTCATAGTCAGCTTGTGATGTACAACAATTCCAAGATCCTTTTCGCTTGTCGTATTGCTGAGCCAAGTATCCCCCATCTTTTTCTTCCTCTCTCATAAAACTAGAACCCGACAGGGTCATCCCATGAAGCTGATTGGTGGGAGATTCCGAACAGATAAAAGGAAGGATTTCTTCACACAGCGCATAGTTAAACGATGGAATTCGCTACCACAAGTCATAGTGATGGCCACCAGTTTGGATGACTTTAAAAGGGGGTTGAACAAATTCCTGGAGAAGGTTATCAATGGCTAGTAGTCCTGATGACTATATGCTACCTCCAGTAACAGAGGCAGATGCTTAAATTTACCAATTACTGGAATACGTGGGTGGGAAGGTGCATTTGCACTCATGTCCAGTTTATGGGTTCCTGGTCACTGGGTGAACAGAATGCTGGACTAGATGGACCCTTAGTCTGATCCAGCATGGCTCTTCTGAAGTTCTCATGTGGCTTATGACACTTTTTGGGGGGGGGAGTTAAACTTAGGCAAGCCCTATGAAAAGGAGGACAGGGCTCCTGTAACTTTAACAGTTGTAGAGAAAAGGGAATTTCAGCCAGTACCATTTGTATGCAATTAGTTCCTGGTGAAATTCCCTCTTCATCACAACAGTTAAAGTTGCAGGCACTATACTAGAGTGACCATATACAAAAGAAGGCAGGGCCCCTGCAACTTTAACCGTTGTGATGAAGAGGGAATCTCACCAGGGACTAATTGCATACAAATGACACTGGCTGAAATTCTCTTTTCTCCACAACTGTTAAAGTTACATGAGCCCTGTCCTCCTTTTCATATGGTCAGCCTAGTTAAACTTCTACTGGTTTTGAATTTTGCTTTACAAATCAGTTCATCAATTAATCCACAATTTGCCCATCTTATGTCTCCTGAGATATCCCAGTTTGACCATCACTGCTCCATCTTCCTCTTCGTATGTTGCCTTACTTGTGTGGAATTTTAGGGCATATTGTTTAAAAGTGCAGAGACGGTAACCAGGGGACCTGTGTGACTGTTCAGTCTGCTATGGCTGGCTGGGGAATGCTGGGAGTTGTAGGACTTTCCTCTGCCTAAACATGCATAGGATTGAACCCTTAGTGTTCTTTACCTTTAAACTGGACCTGGACATAGGCGTGTGCAGCAAATTTCATTAGCGGGTGCACCCAGGGGATGTTTTTTAAAGGTGAGCATTTATGGAATACTCAGTCGTAAAGGACATATTTTTATTCATCTATTTATTAAACACTATAGACTAGGCTGACCATATGAAAAGGAGGACAGGGCTCATGTAACTTTAACAGTTGTAGAGAAAAGGGGATTTCAACCAGTGTCATTTGTATGCAATTAGTTCCTGGTGAAATTCCCTCTTCATCACAACAGTTAAAGTTGCAGGGGCCCTGCCTTCTTTTGTATATGGTCACTCTAGTATAGTGCCTGCACCTTTAACTGTTGTGATGACGAGGGAATTTCACCAGGAACTAATTGCCTACAAATAACACTGGTTGAAATTCCCTTTTCTCTACAACTGTTAAAGTTACATGAGCCCTGTCCTCCTTTTCAGATGGTCAGCCTACTATAGACACCGATGCCCTACTCTGTGTTCGGCTTGCCTGACTATGGGAGGGCCATTGCAGGTGGTAGTGGTGGGGTTGAGGAGATGCTTCTCAAGATCCAGCATTGGTGGGGCTTTGTGGTGACACTGGCTGGAGGAGGGGCTTACAAGGCGATATTAGTCTTCAGGGGCCCTCCTCCTGGCCTCTTTGAAGTGCGGCTCCTGGCAGAGAGGCTCTCAGCAAAGTAGTTCCTGAGTGCTTTCTCTGTACTTTCTCGGAGGCAACGGTTCTTCAGCACAGCGGCAGAGCAATAGGAGGACCGTTCCTGCTGCATCTGGATCCCCCTCTGGATCCCCACTCAATGCCCCCCTCAATTCAACACTTATTACTTGAGACATTAGAGTGTGCCTGGGCACACCCAGCACATCCCTTGCACATGCTTATGGACTTGGAGCCTATCTACACAGTCCCTTGGAACGTTTTAAATAGTATTTTAAAACATTCCAAATAGGTGCATTCTAAAACATCTTAGGCCACATTAAGGAGTACTCACATTACAGGAGAAAACTTCTTCAGTCTTCAAAGTGGTGTGTGCAGTCACACACTCTTCTGCCCTGTCTCTTTCTGTTTCGTTTTTACAATGAGTTTAGGGCAAAGCATTGTGGGCGTTGTAGTTCAGTTGCCCACTTCCTCCTTAGTTCCTCTTTCAATTCCTAACTTTCAATGAGTTAGGGCTAAGGATTGTGGATGTTGTAGTTCACTTGCCCACTTCCTCCTTAGCCCCTCTTTCTTCCCCACCAATCAACTGCTAAGTATTTGGGCACCAGTAAACGAAGCACTGCCCTCACGAATCACAAACGGTAAAGAAGGACACATTATTTTATTTTAAACAATTTATTAAAAGTAAAACCGTTGTATATAGCTGAAGTGAGTTTTAAAAAACCTCGGGTATACATCGTTCAAGGGATGTATACCAAAGAGTTTTCGCGACCCTTATAAAACGTTAAAAACCTAGCGTGTAGATCAGCTCTTGGACTGGAAGGCTTTCAAATAGAGGACTGTATTTGATAAAGTAGCACACAGGGACATTTGAACAGCCCCACATATGACTCACAGACGTCAGAGACACCCCCCCCCCCCATTCAATGTTGCACGTTGGCTTTGCTTCAACTACTACACTGTTCCTCAGATCAGGAATACAGGGAAAAAAGTGCAGTTGCTTTAAATCATCCCAGCGCTGACTAAACACTTGGAAAAGGGCCCAGCTTACCCGAGAGAATCTTTTATAAGCTGGGAAACAAACCTTCTTGGAAGAAAACAATGTTAGAGGTGTTTCTACAGTTTTACTGCCTGTGGACAGCAACCAGTCATTCATCAGCAAGCTCCAGAGATGCCCTGCATGTGGGGCCAAGAAGGACCCAATGTCTGCATGAATCAGGGAGATGCCCTTGTAAGTATTTTGGCTATTGGAAGAGAGTGATCTGTTGCAGTATGTGGAAAGAAACGATGGCAGGGGAGCCAAGGGTGGATCAGCGGTTTGGGCTAAGGCTGCATTGATTCAATTTCCCCTCTAACCCCAACATATAAGAGTGCAAGCTGTACATCAGACAGGAAATTCAATTTCCCAGTGCCGCGGTTGTTATCATTTTCACTATTTTAGTTTCAGGGCTGGCGCCAGCAAGGGTAAATATAACTGGGCACCTGCCAAGGCCCACACATCCCTGAAGGGGGCGCACTACAATTCTCCAGAGCTTCTTTGCTGCTACTGCTGCTCTTATTCCTTGCCGTCGCCGCTGTTCAAATGCCCGCTCCCAACTATAGAAGCAACAGCAAGAATGAGCAGATGGATCAGGAAGGAATTCCACTTCCTTCTCTGGGAATATGCGTGGATTAAGTCCACAGGGAGAGGGCAAGCAAGTAGGCAGCAGTGCCTTGGAGAGGAGCAGGACCATTGAGAGCACCTTGGTCAAGGGACCCCCCAAAATCTTGAGCTGGCACTGCCCCCCCATTTGGATTTCAGTTGCTTTGTATAATCCTCTTTCCTCCCCTCCAGTACCATTTCCCGAACTTAATTCTTCCCTGAAGTTGCTATTCCATAGGAAGCTCTCCAGGATTTGGGGGAAAGGGTCTTTTCCTAAGCTACAGCCCTTTTACTGACAGTGTTGGTAATTAAACACAGCAAAGACTACAACCACCACTGTGCAATGTTACACTCCTCTAATATAATGTGGTGTGATGTATTCACCAGTTATTCCTTGCTTCCCCCAATTAATTCTTCTTATGCAGTTGGTTGCACACCTTAAGGGGAACAAAAAGGATGGGGCATTAAAATAAGTGGGATAATTCATACTCATAACTCTTACCAGGTCCATCTCTCTTGGTATTGCCTTCTGCATCTTTCCCCAGCCTAGTGCCTCCAGATGCTTTGGACTACAACTCCCAGCATTCTTGACCGTTGGCCGTGCTGTCTAGGGATAGTGAAAGGTCAAGTCCAAAGCATTTGGAGGCCACTACGTTTTGGGTGACCATATGAAAAAGAAGACAGGACTTTTGTATCTCTTAACAGTTGTATAGAAAAGGGAATTTCAGTAGGTGTCATTTGTATGCATGCAGCACCTGGTGAAAATTCCTCTTTAGCACAACAGTTAAAGCTGCAGGAGCTATACTAGAGTGACCAGATACAAAAGAGGGCAGGGTGACCTTGCTCCCAACGAAAAAGTTGGGGTAAGTCCCCAACTTTTTAATAGTGTAGCTTCACAGAAAAGCCCCATGGTGGCTGTGAATCTGTGGCTGCATCCTATAACTGATGCAGCGATGATTCGCAGCCACTGCGGGGCTTTGAACACATATAGACAGCCCGCTGCTGTGCAGTGATTCAAAGACCTTTCATTCATCTGCACTGAGGTAATTTCATCAGCCTGGGTCCTTCACTGAGACAAATGTCTCCTATTTTTTCTCTATGTAACTACTAGTCGATTAATAGCGCTCTCCCCTTTGTGCTAATTGTGGCGCAATGAGTTAGAAAAAATTATTAATAATTTATTTTAAAAACGGTAGAGACAGGAGGTGGCTGGGCTGTCCTAGGCTGATGTCCCTGAACGTCTTCAAAGTCTCACGCCACAAAAGGATGAGAGTTTTGAGGAGAGGCTAAGTGGTAATGTAATTAGGTGCCCCACTTTGAGCTCTCCAGTACAATGTTGTTCAACTGAGCATCTGTCTTCGAGCCCCGTTGAAATTGCAGGCAGAGGCCCTGCACTCAGAATCCATGGAAAGGCAGCGGAAGGTTCCCAACTCCTGTAAGAGGCTAAGTGCACCATTGTTCTCCGGAGATGCATGCCTCGCTCTGCTCATTAGCTTCAGCTGGATGTGACAGTCAGCTCTGTTTGTACAGGACGGAAGGAGAGACGAGGGGTGGGGTGGAGCGTGCAAGAAAAACAGGTGGAGGAGAGCTCTTGTTCTTTCTGCTTCAGGGTGGAAGAAAAAGGCGTCTGGATGCATCAGAGCTGCCCATCTCCTCTCTGAGGACCTTCTCTGCAACTGCAGCCCATAGCGGCCAGATGCAGGAAGCCAATGCAGACCATTGGTCTCAGGTCTGATGTCAAGTGTAGGCATGATTGGGCAGTTGCACAGGGCTCACAGCCCAGCAGGGGCCCACTAGCAAGAACCCCCTGGGATTTGCTCCTCTCCCTCCCCATTGCAACCAGCTTGCTCACCTGCCTCTTGCTCGAGCCCAGGCGATGCAGGTGGTGAGAAGAAGGAGCAGTAGAGGCCACTACCTACTTGCTCCCTGGCTCTCTGCCTGTCAAGTGAGCAAGTGGGGGGCTATGATGAGGAAGAGGAGGAAGGGCAGCTGGTGACGAAGGCTGCAAGAGGGTAGACTCCTTGAGGGAAGAGGTCCATAGGGGGTGTCTCGCCCAAGGTCTAGAGAGAAGTTCCTAGAAGTTAGAGTCCCTTCAGATGGGAAGAGATGTTTATTGCATGAATAAAGCTTGGTGGATTACGTAGCAGACCGATTTATTGTCTCCCAATAAAGCGAGAGATTTTTGGGAAACACGACAATGGAGCACCATATAGGTCAGATGTAGCTTGTTCTCGATCTAAATTTGACCTTTTTACCACTCCGTAGAGGGTCAGTTCACCAGGGCACTGGTGAGTGTGTGGCTTGGCTGTTGGGGGTAGTGGACCCTGGACCCCCCCTGCAGTTGACCCCCCCTACTTCAGAGTAAACCAAATGGAGAGCTACATGCTATAACATAACTTGTAGTTTGGACCCTGGGTTGAACAGTTCAGCTAGCTCCACAACCCACACCTTTACCAGGGCACCACACACTAACCCACACTCGGTGGTCGAGTGTGAGTTGTTGTTGAACCATGCATGGGTTGTTTGTTGAACCATGGGTTAACATGTAGTTTGAACACAGGGCGTTTTCTGCAGGGTGGCTTGTTAACCGCGCTGTGTTGCTTCTTTTTCCTCAGACAAGCCAGTTTGAGAAGCCATGGTTTGTTGTTGGGTTGTTCCAGGTGGTTAACAGCTTTCTCGACTTATTCTGCCCCTTCCTTCCCCCCCCGCCCGGTTGCTTTTTGCTCCCCTTCTTCCCAGTGAGGGTTCAGTGCTTCTCTTCATGGTGCTGAAGGTGTATTTCCATATAGTTGTTACTGGTCTGTCTCCTCCTTTCTTCCCCCCACCTTTGCAAGGCTAATAAACATAGGCTGCCACAGGAACACTGGGAAATAATTGGTAAAGATGAGGGTGTCGTTGGTGCAGCTGCAGAAAAGATAGGCAGGAGAAATAATGGGAAGCCGTTCTTGCAGTAAATTACAATCCAGGCTGCTATAGTAACACGTCTTTTAGAGATTCTTTGACCTCCTTTGGACTGTCAAAAGCTTCTCTCCGTCCGTTGGTAGTTTTCCATTTCCCCTGGCATTGCCTGCCTCTTTGTGCCTCCCAACTTCGAATCATAGAATCGTAGAGTTGGAAGGGGCCTGTAAGGCCATCAAGTCCAACCCCCTGCTCAATGCAGGAATCCACCTTAAAGCATCCCTGACAGATGGCTGTCCAGCTGCCTCTGGAATGCCTCTAGTGTGGGAGAGCCCACGGCCTCCCTAGGCCAATGGTTCCATTGCCGTATTGCTCTAAAAGTCAGGAAGTTTGTCCTGATGTCCAGCCGGAATCTGGCTTCCTGTAACTTGAGCCCATTATTCTATGTCCTGCGCTCTGGGATAATTGAGAAGAGATCCTGGCCCTCCTCTGTGTGACAACCTTTCAAGTCCTTGAAGAGTGCTAGCATGTCTCCCTTCTCCACGCTAAACATGCCCAGTTCTTTCAGTCTCTCCTCATAGGGCTTTGTTTCCAGACCCCTAATCATCCTCGTTGCCCTCCTCTGAACCCCCTCCAGCTTGTCTGCATCCTTCTTGAAGTGTGGTGTCCAGAACACGATGCAGTACTAAAGATGGGGCCTAACCAGTGCTGAATAGAGGGGAACCAGTACCTCGCGTGATTTCGAAACTATACTTCTATTAATGCAGCCCCAAATAGCATTTGCTTTTTTTTGCAGACACATCACACTGTTGGCTCATATTCAGCTTGTGATCTACAACTTGCTCGGAACCAGATTCTAATCCGCCCTGAGATTATTAGTTATTGGGTGGATCAGAAACATACTAAATCAAACCAAATAAATAAATAAATCTTAAAGGCCAGATCCCAATTTATGTCACACCATGGGCTACGTGCTGCCTCTTACCTATCCTAGGGGCTGTCTTCACGTCTCCAAGTTATCGCTGCTCCGCCAACAAACCCAATGGTTTTGCTGGTGTGGGGTGGCAGCAAGTTATCCAGATGGAGGGAGGCAGCATGGGCTTTCTGGCAGCCATTAGACTTGCCAGTCCCGCCTCCTCCCATGGCTTCTGGTGACCAATGGCAGGTTGCCATCCAACGGGAACACCCCCCAGAGCAGTGCCTGAGTGAGGACAGATGGGGTAAATCCCTGACTTTTCTGCTCTGCATCGTCTGCTCTTTTCCCCTGGGTGGCTCCAAATCGGCGGCTGCACCGTATAACAAACGCAGCACAGATTTGGAGCCACCCCCAGGCAAAGACAACATATAGACAGTCCACTAGAAAGTGGTGCAGGGGGGCAGAGGTGTAGCCGGTGAGGGGCTATAATACATGAACTGAGAGGACATAGGAAGCTGCCGTCTACTAAGTTGAACCCTGGTCCATCTAGCCCAGTATTGTTGACACTGATTGGCAGCTGCTCTCTAGGTTTTCAGGCAGGAAATTCATTTCCAGTCCTACCTGGAGATACCAGGGATTGAACCTGAGACCTTTTGCACGCAAAGCAGGTGCCCTACCATTGAGCCACGGACCCTCTTTGTCAGGAGCTGCTGTGGTGCAACCAGGACACTTTGGATTTATGCAACGCTGATTCATAGGTTGAGCTTCTGGACTGCATATTGCACCACCTGCTTCAGAGCAGTTGGCTATGTGCTTCCTCCAGTATCCAAGCCGGTAAGCCTATATACACACCAGTTGCTGGGGAACATGGGTGGGAGGGTGCACTGTGTCCTTCTTGTGGGTTCCTGATCGACAGCTGGTTGGCCACTGTGTGAACAGAGTGCTGGACTAGATGGATCCTTAGTCTGATCCAGCAGGGCTCTTCTTACGTTCTCTCTTTTCAGCCGCTAGCTTGAATCTGCTAACCAGGCTGGCTACCGGATCCTTCTGAATAGGCAGGAAGGAGTATAAGAAAGTTTCCAGTTCCAATCCAGCCTTGCTTGAGAAACAAGTTCTTCCTGAGCGGACAACTTGTACCCCTCCAGAAGTTTAGGGCTACAATTCCCATCAGCCCTAGGCAGCAAAACCAATGATGAGGGATGATGGGAGCTGTGTACCAAAGCATTTGGAGGCCTATAAGTTGCTCAGGACATAAGAACATAAGAAGAGCCCTGCTGAATCAGACTAAGGGTCCATCTAGTCCAGCATTCTGTTCACACAGTGACCAACCAGCTGTTGACCAGGAACCCACAGGCAGAACACGGGTGCAACAGCACCCTCCTGCCCACGTTCCCCAGCAACATGGGCTTACTGCCTCTGTTACAGAAGGTAGCATATAGAACTCGGTGTCTAGTGGCAATTGTCCCCCTCCAAGCTGAGAAGAGAAGCTTCCATTGAGGTTCCTTGGGCAGCTGTCTGGCTTCCGTGACATCAGAACAGCTAAGCCAATGACATCAAAAGTGCAATGATGTTCCTGCCTTGTGGCATCTGCAACAATTAGCTACTCACCCTTAGATTTCACTCACAGACCATGAGCTGCACTGAGTCTTGCTAGTGACAAACTAGTTATTTATATATTTTTATATTTAAAAATTAACCCTCGCCTGTTTGAAACCATGCAGATGTGCGTGTTTCTAGTACAGTTCCTTTGATTCTTCAGCCATGTTTTTCCTCTTTCCAAAATGGTCTTTTCAATTTCTGTACTGGAGACTCAGTTGAATAACAAGGAAAGGAAACACGTATTCCTCAAACATTATTGCCAAGCACCCAGAGTAAATTGAAAATGCTTTTTCATCCTGTCATCCCTTCCCGTTAAATTCACTCCTGTGATTACCAACTATACTAGCAGGAAGAAACACATCTTCAAACAGTTTTTTAAAAAATGCAATATTCTCAAATGTGCTTTTAACTGTGCTCAAGTCCCAACTCGTGCAAATTCTTTAAAGTTGTGACAAAGGTGAAAGTAGAAACAGCTGATTAACCATCTCGTTAAGAGGGCACAGTGGACCTTTGTTGGATTAATAAGGTTTTCCTGATGTATCTGGCCTTGTCCAGGGGCTGTCTATATGCGGAGAAAGCCCTGCTGTGGCTGCGAACCTGTGCAGTGTCAGTTATATGACGCAACCGTGGATTTGTAGCCACCGTGGGGCTTTCCCATGAAGCTGTGCATTGAAAAAGTCGGAGACTTACCCTGACTTTTTCAGTGGTGGAAGGTGACCTGCGATTGGTTGCTTTCAACCAGGAAGAGGGCGGGGGGCGGATCGGGTACCCGGATGACCACCGGAAACCCTGACTCCACCCTGGGTAAGAAAAATTGCGGGGTTTCGGGGGAAGGCAGCACCAACTCAGTGCCATGAAGACAGGGACCTGATTGCTCTTCAGTCTTGAGTAGGGTGACCAGATTTTGGAAAGCAAAATCCCTGTCCAAAATGACCACCACACCAAAGCAGCCTCCCCCCCTCAACATAAAATAAAAAAATTAAAAAAGCTGCCCACTATATGGCTAACAAGCAGACACCCCCGCCACCCCCCCACCCGAAACAACCCCCCCCACCAAGTCACACACCCCCAAAAACCCAGCCCAGACCTACCTGGTCCTGCCACCGCCGATCTCCTCCACTGCCGCGTGACCCCTGCAGTCCCCTCACCCTTCTTGCCCTGCTCCTGGGCTCCCTGGAGGTATCTGAGGAACAGCAACAGCAGCAGCAGGCAAAGGAGGAGGAAGAGACTGCTTTAAAATGCCGGCGCTGCTCCAGCCTCCGCAGGAAACAAGTACTCAGGGTTAGGGAGCGTCAACAAATTCCTTGTCTGGTGGCTAAAGCAGTTAGCCACCAGACAAGGAATTTGTTGACGCTCCCTAACGCTGAGCACTTGTTTTTTACGGTGGCCGGGGAGTGGCCGGGGAGCAGCACAGACAGGAAAGAAATGCTCAGCATTAGGGAGCGTCAACAAATTCCTTGTCTGGAGGCTAAAGCAGTTAGCCACCAGACAAGGAATTTGTTGACGCTCCCTAACGCTGAGCTCTTCTTTCTTGCGGAGGCCGGGGAGAAGCGCGGGCATTTTAGGGCGGGAGGAGAGTTGATCCTTTCCCCGGTTAGCCCCCGCCACCCCCCTGTCGGCCCGGATTGCCCCAGTTTTCCCCGTTAGGACCAGCAGGTAAGTGCCCCGCGCCCCCCGCGCACCCCCACCCCCCGTGCACACCCCCCGCCCCCCCCGCCCCCCGCTCCTTACCTGCTGCTGCTGGGACGTCCGTTTCCCTCCGTGCTTGGAATCTACTGAGAAACAGGCTTCCTGGCCTGTCTCTCAGCAGTGTGCCGGGTGATGACATCATCACCCGGCGCGCTACTGAGGGACAGGCCGCGAAGCCTGTTTCTCAGTAGATTCCAAGCACCGGTGGGAAGACCCAGCAGGTAAGTGCCCCGCGCCCCCGCGCCGCCCCCCCACCCGCCGCGAGCACCCGCGCCGCACCCCCCCCCACCCCCCCACCCGCCCCGCGCTCCTTACCTGCTGCTGCTGGAGCGTCCGTTTCCCTCCGTGCTTGGAATCTACTGAGAAACAGGCTTCCTGGCCTGCCTCTCAGCGCGCCGAGTGATGACGTCATCACCTGGCGCGCTACTGAGGGACAGGCCGTGAAGCCTGTTCCTCAGTAGATTCCGAGCACCGGAGGGAAATGGACGCCCCAGCCGGTAGGTGCCTCGCGCCGCCAGCCTCCCGCCACCGCCGCGTGACCCCCCCGCCGCCCCGGTTTGCCCCCGCCGCCCCCCAGTTGGCCCGGCTCGCCCCAGGGCCATATGTTCACCGTTTTGGGGGGCTAAATTTCCGGATTTGGCCCCCCAAAATGGTTTTTCCGCCCGGATGAGGATTTGCACCCCATTTCCCGGGCATGTCCGGACAAATCCGGGCGTCTGGTCACCCTAGTTGAGTCCTCCACTCACTCCCTAGCTCTTCGTTCAGCCTTGACAAGTATTGTATAACTTTGTATATCTTACTTGACTTGTCCTGGGGGGTGTCATTTGGCACTGAAGGCACAGAGCATAAACTTTAAGGCTATAACGCTATCCCTGCTGGCCTTTCCCCCCTGGGTCATTGATTGCTGACATGCTAATGTTAAATGCGAGTAATCCAGCTGATGTGTGAAATGCATTTCACGGTGATGGAGGAGGTAAAGGCACCCAGCAATTTAAATCAGTATAAGCCAATTAAGAGGGGAAACTGGATAATCATGGCATGGTTTTATACGCTGTGCATTTTGATATAATCATTCCCGGTGAACGCTGAAACTGTGAAGTTAATGGTGTTCACAACTTTTGGCTGTGTAATGCAATAAAACAATATTGGAAAGATGTCGTAAGAGTCATTAAAGAAATAACAGGAGATGTTTGGGAACATACACCACAGGTTTGCTCTTAAATTACTTGAGAAATTGTAGCACAGAACATTGATGAGTAATTTATTAGCTGGAGCGAGGACTGGAAAACCCGAAAGACAGAATGGGGAGAGTTTTATTTCACTCTCTTTTTTTTATCCTACCTTTCATGCAAGGCAATCTAAAAAAAATAAAAATAAACATGGAGCAAATTCATTATAATAAAATAGTTTAAAAGCTAAGGAATTGGTGATGCTTTTGTCTGAAATTCTGCCTTTACATACTACTTAGTGCTTCTTATTTATTTATTTACAATATTTATATACCGCTCCCCATCCAAGGATTTTGTAGCAGTGAACAGCAAATACAATAAAAGAATAAAAACACCATATTAAAAATACAGTTTTTAAAAGAACAAGGTTCTTTTAAATGATAAAAACCATGGCCAGTCAGTCATTCAGGAAAAGCTTCCTGAAACAACATTTTCAGGAGGTGCCAGAAGCAATACAACATTGGTGCCTGCCTGATCTCCAAAGGAAGAGAATTCCATAGATAGGGGGCCACCAAGCTGAAGGCTCTTCTTCTGGTGGACTCCAATCAGGTCATGGGTCCATGCGGAACCACCAAGAACATGTCCTCAGATGACCTCAATGAACAGGCAGGTTGATAAGGGAGACGTCACTTTCCCAGGTATCCTGGTCCCAAGTTGTTTAGGGCTTTGTACACTGATGCCAAAACCTGGCCCAGTAGCAAATAAGCAGCCAGTGCAGTTCCCTCAGCAAAGGAATCATATGCTAAAATAATTTAGAAAAGGTGTTATATCTTGACCCTCACTGTCAGCTTCAGGTAGCCAGGTCATAATATTCCAGTGTTCCTAGCCATAAGGATTGTGCAGGGTTCCCCACCACCACCTGAGCTTTTGCTCTCTGTAGATCCTTCTTGCCAGAATTTCTGGTCATACCTGCTATTTTCCTCAAGCTCTATTTTCCTGTTCCTCAATCCATGGTCTATTCTACATCTTTTCTTCAGCCCCCTTGTTTCTGGGCCTCTTTCCCTTTATTTTTGCCATGTCCTGGGACCTCTTTTCCATTCTTTAGCTCAGGAGTACAGACACCAGCTCTCTTGAGGGCCAAATCTGCCCCCCGAGGGGTTCCCAGATGGGCACCTACCTCATCCCTGGTCCTTACCCCCTTCCGCCACCCCCCAACCACCAACGGTTCACCAGTTTTTGTGCAATACTTTCCTGTTGTTCTAAAAAGTTGATATGCCTCTCCAGAGCCTTAGTTACCGGCAGTAAACTCTTTAAACTAGAATATACTGGAAGGGGGGGGGGGTTGGGGAGGTAATTTGGCCTTATCTCCTTTGCACCACCTTTTTTGTCTTTGGCCCCGCCCATCACTGGAACATGACCCCTGTAGTGAGTTCGTTAGTGAGCAAAAAAATAGGCCTGTTTCGGACGATATGATAACTCATGAAGGGTTTTTTTTCAAACAACTGTCAGTTGTGTTGAGTATTGTGTCGTGTGGAGGGCAACACACAACGCACACACAACTGACAGTACACTATTTGGGGTACTTAAACAACGGAGAAAAACAACGGGCTTGCACGTTGTTTATCCCGAACTCCGTTGTTTAAAGTGTCATGTGGAGGGAACCCCCATCTCTCCGTTTACTGTTCCGTTTGGGCATAGAGTTTTGCCGGCCGGAGCAGCCGAAAACCCCTGGCTGCTCTGATACAGCCGGCAGAACTTGCGGTGTATGCTGGGATACGGATAGAGGACTGAGGGAGGTGGGAGGGAGGAGACGCTGCAGCCCAGAAGGATGCTGGGACTGTCAGCCGCGCGACGGGGGGAAGGGCAACATGTCGTGTGGTGGGAGCCACCGGATTAACGCATCATGAGTGTGATATTCCCCCCTCCGTTGCCTAAAGTGTCATCCGAATGCTGCCATAGACTTCACTGAGGTCCAAAATGCTGCTAAGAGTCCTATGTAGCTTAACAGAGTGAATAGGTTTGAGCAGGCTTTAGTTGAGAAGAGCAGGCCTCATTCCCTGGATGGGCCTTTCAGTTATATGTCACTCCTTTTCTTAGGGGTGACCATATGGAAAGGAGGACAGGGCTCCTGTGTCTTTAACAGTTGTATAGAAAAGCAAATTTCAGCAGGGATCGTTCGTATGTGGTGAAATTCCCTCTTCATCACAACAGTTAAAGCTGCAGGAGCCCTGCTCTCTTTTGTATCTGGTCACTCTGGTATAGCTCCTGCAAGGAATTTCACCAGGTGCTGCATGCATATAAACAACACCTGCTGAAATTTGCTTTTCTATTCAATTGTTACAGATACAGGAGCCCTGTCCTCCTTTCCATATGGTCACCCTACTTTTCTCATAGAGTCATATCTCTAGATGAGCTGGGAGGTTTTCACTCCTAACCAGGCACTAGAAAGGCTGTTAGTTTCCCAAGCTTAGAGCCTATCTACACTACTGTTTTAAAACAGTTTATAACAGTTTTAAACCAGTCAATAACCGTTATTAACCGTTTTAAAACTGTTATAAACTGTTTTAAAGCAATAGTGTAGAGATGCTTTGGGAACCTACGTGAGGGAAGGATGCAGCCTGTCAGCTCCTGAGAGGGATGTAGGCAGGCATCTAGCGGAGGAGTCTATAAGATCCAATGCACAGGCATCATGCTTTGGACTTGCTTCAGGAGGAACTGTGTGCGCTACCGGCCTGGAGAACCTGCTTCAGCTTAAAGGGGCAGCTTCCATCTATCATGAGGAGCCCAATAGACACCCAGCTATTAGAGCTTGATTAGCTGGAAGGAGGTGTAAACTTTCTTTGCAAGTGTATATTCTGCATCCATTTTCTATGGATGCAGAATATATTGATGACTTGGACCTAGCAGAATCAGAACCCAACTCAACACAGCCCCCAAGAGTTTATCCTAACTGGAAGATGTGCGTGTTACGGTAATTAATCGGAGTCCAATCCAAAGTTGCAGTTTCAAACAGACAGCCTTTATTGCTAGCAAGACAACAGCCTGGAATCGTTCCACAAACTGCTGCCCCCCCTTTCGGGTGGAACAGCATCTTATACATTTCGAGCAAACAGGAAATATGCATTTCATACAACAGGAATATGCGCGCGCAACATGCAGTGTGGCAGGCCAGGTGTTTCCTTTTATGGTCTGGTCTGTACTTCTCAACTAGGTCAGGTCACATGGTCTGTTGTCTGCGTAACAGATATACAGCTACATAGAAGCTACTTATGAGAAAAGCAAAGGGGAAAGAAAAGGGGGGGGCACAAAATGGAGTCAGTTAGGTTCAGGTTCCTTCTCATGCATTGGGCTGAAAAAGTTTTTCCACCCCTGTCCTACAGATTCATTCGTTACGGTTTAGGTTAACAGAACAGGGCTTTCGTACAGTTTTAAAAAGAACAGCGGGCATGCATACAGACCTGTACTTATCTTGACTTGTTACTTGGAGGTTAATAAGCCCTGTTTCAGTGTTGCTTAATTGGAAACCCAAACCCATAATGGGATTGTGCAGGAGAGAAAGCTTCTGATGTACAAATGGTCATAAACGGCAATGTTCCTGTATCGCTGAGCCTGTGTCAGCTGTGATCAAGGGAGTCTGAAATGGACATCATCAGATGATCTAAGGCTGTTGACGCCCACAAGAACTTTTATCAGCACAATAGTTTTCTCCCTCTAATGACATATAATAGTGCTTGGGCAAGGGGCCTTACACTTTCAGTGGGTTTTTAAAGCATTCCTTACATGTAAATTCTGGCAAAATAATGTGTTATCTGCAAATGGCAGCCACAATAGCCTTGCCAGTAAAGAACATCTTGTGGGTGTGATTGTTTTTGAGTAGTGTTTCTGGGACAGTGCTGACAGCAAAATTAAAAAGGCTGACCAGGGAGGCCTTGTTGTCATTATGAACAATTTTGACAACAGACTGGAGGATGAGAAGCAACTCCCCAAAATCACATTTTACAGTCCCTTAGATTCAAACCTACGGAGGAATACCAGAAGGAACTACACAAACGGATTCAGGAATTAGCCATAGATGTGCAAATCCAGATCTACCGGGGGGGGGGGGGGTAACATGTCGTGTTTCCCAACACCCCTCACTTTATAGGAAGAAAATAAAGAGGTCTGCCACATAATCCACAAAGCTTCATTCAAGCAATAAACATCTCCTCCCACTTGAAGGGATTCTAATTTTCTAGGAACTTTTCTTAAGCAAGATTATGCAAACTAAGCGAGACAATAGTCCTTTCAAGAAAAAGGAGGCTGATTCTGAAGAAGCCTTTGGCTTGAGAAGCTAGCTGGGCTGACCTCCTCTCACTCCGCCCATATTAGTCTGCAGTGGATTCTAGGATCAGCTAGGCTTTCAGTGCCCTCCCCCTCGGAAGAACATTGATTCCCAGCATGTGGGTTGTTTACACCCTCAGAGATAAGGTCTGGCGAAAGTTCATTCCCAGCTGGTGAACAGCCCATGAGAGTCACCTCTCCCACTCCTCATACATGCTGGTATGTTTCTGGTGCCGTCTCTTCTGCATCAGAATCTGACTCTGATCATCTGAAAATCCTTCTCCCAGCCCAAGGGGAGCAGGCCTAGTCATAACAATACACTTCACCTAGGCATCTACTCTTTATGTATTTTGCCACCCAAAATACATTAAAAATACACTTCACAAAAAGACATCCCATTGTTTCAGGCATTGGTACTATCACAGTGGGGTGTCTAGTTATATAGACTCCATTTTTAGAGCATTATGCCAGGAATACTCCAAGTTGTGGGATTCCACTGATTTCCACAGAGGAAACTATATTCCACTGAGAATCTCCCAGGTCTTGGGTGTTGAAGCCCTGTAAACCAACAGCCTCCACAATGATAAACTGGAAGCCATCAGAAATATCATCACTGATGACACTACAGCCACCAAACGCTACCACTTTGTACTTACCTGCAGTTATTTCAGTTTTGGTAAGAATATATAACTTCAGATCAAATGGCACTGTCATGGGCACTCAACTGGCCCCACAGTATGTCAATATCTTCACGGCTTTCTCAACTCCTGTCCCTGTCCTTCTCTAACTGAGATTCATTGATGACCTCTATATTATCTGGACTCATGGATGGGAGACCTTGATCAAGTTCCAGGAGGATGTCAATAACTTTTACCCCAAGGCATCAACCTAAGCCTTGACCAGTTCACACAACAGGTTCACTTTCTGGACACGACTCTGCAACTACATAATGGACATATAAGCACCACCTTATACTGGAAACCCACTGAACACTACATGCGTTTTCATGCTTCTAGCTTCCAGAACATCCCACAAGGTCCAACGATGCAACCTTATCTGTTCAGATTCATTCCACTCACAATGTAAGGATTTAAATTGGGCATTCCTCAGACCACAATACCCACCAAAGTGCTTTGTACTTTTTCATTTTTGTTTTAGGAAGGGCAACCCTATTTTTGTCTTCATTTATTAAGCTGATTTTAATTATTCTACATGGTGCAGGACATAAGTTGTAGTTTACATATTGCAGTGGCCCTTGAATCTGTTTGTTTGTCTTTTTGTAAAGTGTCTGTTGAATCTGTTTGTGTTTGTCTTTTTGTAAAGTGTCTCCTTCACAGTATGTCTGAGGCATCTTTGCATCCCTGCCTTCTGAATCACGGATGTGATGAAGCTTTGTTCAAAATACAAATTGAGAGTGTTCCCCCCACCCCAAACTGGCTTGCTAAAAACAAAGCAGAAATCTATACTTCTCCGATGCTAACAGGAGCAATATTGTAACAATATGAAAGAAGTACTGGATTCAGCCTGAGTGGGTTGTGCTTCCTTGAAGGAACCAGGAAGTGCTTCTGGCTTGAGGCGAGAGAGGCCACCACCTGAGAGAGCTCAGTGGATCAGCTTTGTTTAAATAAAACTTAGGTTTGGAGGACAAAGTCTGTGGGGTGCAGTACATCAACTTTGAACACCTTCTGGGCTGCGGTGATCATGCGAACTGGCGCAAAGTCTTACATTTGTTAGGACACCCAGTGTTCATACATTGACTGGCATTAGTGATGCATGAAGCAGTATAATTGGTTGTTTAGTGGCAGTTTAGCAGCCAGTGGGAAATAATTAGCTGCATTAGAGCCGTTGCCTTATTCTTAATAGATGAGCTGAGCATCCTCCTCATTTTCCCCTTTCAGCAGATGGACATTAATGACTGAACCATCTTCTCCTTCCAAAGAGGAGGGGAGACTAGGATGAATCACAAGGATGGTGGGGAAAGCATGTTCTATAGATGCCACATTAAGTTTGCTCACTGTCTTCGAGGACACCATAAAGAAAACCAAGAGAGAGTGAAGGAGGTGGGAGAAGAGAATGTAAGGAGAAGAGCTAGACCGGCCAGAATGGTTTCAAATACTTCTGCCCATGATGAAAAGGGGTGGCCTGCCTTCTTTTCATTGACAGTGGTTCTGTGATTTTAACATCTGCAATGGGGTAGAAATTGAAACGGCAACATTTTCCCCAGGGTGGAAATGCAGTAATGAGGGAAGCTGCATCTGTTGAATTTCTGCCTGTTATGAGCTTTAGTTATTTATTTGAATTTTAAAACACCCTTCATCCACAATGGACTTGGATTGGGCAGCCCTTTGGGTAAATCCTTTGTAAAAGTCAGGGCCAGCACCTGCCAAAGACCCACACTTCATCAGGGGGTCCACTGTCATGCCCTCTTTGGAGGAATCCTCCTCAGATGACAATTTGGAGTCTTCTGAGCAAAATATCTGTGGGGAAACAAGACGCTTCAGGGAATCCTGGGGTAGGCTGACCAGATAAAATCCAGGTCAGGGCTCATGTAACTTTAACAGTTGTAGAGAAAAGGGAATTTCAGCCAGTGTCATTTGTATGTAATTAATTCTTGGTGATATTCCCTCTTCATCACAACTGTTAAAGGTGCAGGGGCCCTGCCTTCTTTTGTATATGGTCACTCTAGTATAGTGCCTGCAACTTTAACTGTTGTGATGAAGAGGGGATTTCACCAGGAACTAATTGCATACAAATGACACTGCCTGAAATTCCCCTTTCTCTACAACTGTTAAAGTTACATGAGCCCTGACCTGGATTTTATCTGGTCAGCCTATCCTGGGGCTGATCAAGAAAGTCCTGGACCCTCTGAGAGAGGACTTCAGAACATCCCTCTCCCCTTGAAAGGTTGAAAATTCTGCTTCCGAATAAGAGGAGATGCTGACCCTCCACCTAGCTCCTGAGAACACTGCTGCCTGAAGGCTCAGACCATGGCTAAGTGAAGGAGAGCCTGCTTGGGGGGGAAAAAAGACTCCTCAGGAGAAAATGACTCCTCATGAGTAGGGCTCTAACCAGAGAGCCCTAATGTTCTGTAGCTGAGCCCTGAGTGGGGCTCAGCAGGCTCTGGTGATAAAAGTTTCCGCGGCTGCCTAGCCAGTGCTGGAAACAATGTTTCACCAGTCTTTACTGCTGTATATCCTGTTTTCCTGACCTTGGCTTTTGAGTGAACCTCCCTGCTACTGACCTCGGACTGCTGCTTGACTCTGCTTCTGGTCTGTGTAATGCTTCTGACTGCCTGTGTTTTGACCTCGGACTGCTGTCTTGGCCACTTCTGCCTGAGTCTGACACCATGTGTCTGGCTAATTGCCTGTGCTTTGACCTTTGCCGGTTTCATTACTTTGCTTTGCGGTTAGCCCCTTTACTGAGTCTGTTACAGCCAATGCAGGACACCAGCTGACAAGAGCCGCCTTGTCCTGTTCCTTGTCTTCACCAATGCAACCTGCTTGTTTATCCACTCCTTGCTCTGACCTGGATGGTGTAAGCGAGCGAGCGAGCGAGCGAACAAGCAAACAAACGTGGTGAGGTGAGATGGTTGCTGCTACTGACTGGTTACTCAAAGGCTCTCTGCTTGGCAAACAAACAGAAAGAAGGAGGAGGAGGAGGAGGAGGAGGAGGAGGATCTAGCCACAGTGGCAATGAAGAAGTAGGATGACTGAGATCTTCTCTACATGAGAGATTTATTGCACGCTTGTGATTGCCATTTGCAGAAGTTTCCATGATGCCATCAACCTCCTGGATGTCTCCCATGCTTTTCCCTAGTAATCTCATTTAAAAAAAATTGGAGATGATGCAACATTTAAATTATTGCAGGATGTCCCCATTGTGTAAAGCCAACATAGCACTATAATTCTGCCACTAGATGGTGGTGTATCATTGAACAGGATAGCATTGCTGAGAGGAGAAATTTTCAATTCAAAGTCACATCCTTGCCAGCTAAAGAAGCCCATTGTAAACACAGAAAGACTCCAGAAGAAAAAAATCCAGGTAAGAATGCAGGTTCCCCCCCCCCCCCACTTAATGTAGAGACAGCCTTAGTGAGGGGGACCTTGGAAAGTGTCTTGCTCAAGCCCCCCCCCCCAAACTGAATGCTGGCAGTGGAAAAGTAAGACACATGAGTACCCTAACCAGGGGCTGGAGAACCAGAAAATTGGGTCTGAGCTTGTTCCAGGTAAATAGAGTCAGTCGGAACATCTGCAGTCTCTCAGAGGCATGCTTCCACATTATGACTACATGGCGTACATGCATAGGTGTACACAGCTCATTTCATTAGGTGTGCACCTTAAGGGCCCTGATTGGAGGGGAGGAGGGGAAGTGCGCTTTCTTGCCCCGATTGGAGCAACAGGGGTTGGGGTGAGAAAGTGCACTTTCCAGGGCCTCCGGAAAGTGCATAGTTCCCCCAAGGATGCTAATGGCGGCTTTCTGTAGACGTTCCTGTCCTCTTTAAAAGCCCCAATTCGAGCGGGGGACAGGAAAGCAGAGGTGGCCCTGGGAAATTAGGGTGTGCATGCCTATGCGTACAAGCTCCGAACTGCTCTTGCAGTTTGGAAATTTAGAGTCGAGCCAAAAGGTCTCAAATTTCCTGGGAATTTTTTGAGATCTTTTCCCACTCCTTACCCCACTGGAAAAAGAAGGCCACTCTGCTGAATTTTCTCCAGATATTCTCCACCAACATTTTTGCAGTGGCTGCCAATTTTCCCCTGCCCTCCCTCCCTGCAATGCCCTAGTATAACATGAGGGTTGGGGCAGATGCACAATGGGGGTGAGGCAGCCCACATAGTTGCTGCTACCGCCCCCTTCCGGTAGCAAGAAAACAAAAACGTGGTGGCAGGAATAAGCTGTGCTTCTGCTGCTGCTAATTTTGAAGCCCCCCACCCCAAGAACTTCAGTAAAAGGGTCCCCCCTCCCCCCAATTTCTATGTCCTCCAAGAGGGTAGAGAATTTCAAGAGGCCGTTTGCTCGTGGATTTTCTTCAGCTCCACCTAAAGCTGCAGCTACTCTATAGGGGTACGATGAATAGGAAAGACCTGTTCTGGTTGTTTAAATGAGGGTTTTTCAGTGCCCGTTGCAAATCAATGAAAGAACACTCAAGCAAGAAGCGGCAGAAACATTTAATAAGCCTGTGTGAAAGCGGAGCTGCGAGGGCAACATGAGCCTGCCTGACAAAACTGGGTTCTCCAGGATCTTGCCAAGAAGCCACAAGCGAAGGGTGAATCATGGTCTTAGAAAAAGCCAAAATCAATTTCCCCGGGACTGGGCAATGTGGATAGAAAAGGATGCAGATTGCTTCTCCAGGTAGGAGGACAGAGGGTTTTTTTTCCTATGACGGTAGCCTTCCCTATAGCATCATAACTGTTCCCTCCTGTGCAGAGGGCGGAAAGTTCTTGTTTTTTGGCTTGTCTGTCTCCCCCACCCCCCACCCCCCGAGATGATAAATGGGAGCTGCTAATCCAAGGCTATGTAATTAAAATAATTACTGTGTTTTTGGCAAGTGTATGTTAACTTGCGCATCTCCCAGGGGCTAATGGAGTGCGCAGTGGGGCCATGATGGATGGGAAATGGCTGTTTAATGGCTGGAGAACAGGCAATTTCCTTTGGATGATCATTTTAACACTCTCTTCTGAGCATTTTAGGTGTTGCTGTTGAAACCAAGGGTGCTTCCAGACGGAGGGCTCCTAGCTCTGCTAGTTAGAAGGCATTTGTTCCATCTGCTTCTCCTTAACGGGTTTTCGGCAATAAGAAAAACAAAGAAAGAAATCCTAGGAGAGCGTGGGGGGCAGAACCCCTCCTCTAAAATGCAACGACTGAGGCAGAGCATGGTAAACCTTGGTAACGAAACTGCACTTTGCATTTCTGTTTTTGCAAATCCAAAGTCCTGAGCAAGCAAAGATGGAAATGTTTGGGGCTGGAAGGCTAGCTTTGCTAATTTTAAATGGGCATTAGGATTGTCAGGTGTCAAGGTCAGATGGGATAGCATCCTCCACCACAGGTGAGGCAGCAGGCTAGATCAGAGGGTCCAGGACAGGACTTGTGGCATACCCAGCTCCATTCTCTACAAGAGGGGAATAGCTGAGGGGCACAGGAGGAACAGCAGAGATGATGCCGCCCCCCAGTATCTGCCGCCCAAAGCAGTTGCCACACTCTGCCTCATGATAGGGCCGGCCCTGTAATTACGCTTATTAGTCCCTACTTTCTGAATTTCTTATGGCCTGATAAATGTAGTTCACTGTTAACTCCTGCTGTGTTCAGATTGATGAAATTTAATATTGTTGGATATTGTTCCTGGACCATCCCCCCACAAAGTGCTCTTGCTTTGTTGTGTTACTGTCTGCTATGACTCACTGTGGAGAATTGATGGGGGCACTTACAAACAGCTGCCAGCAGTGTGGCACATAGGAGAACCAGACACTGAGAGTCGTGGCTAGAAAACCCGGAAGTCCTTTCAATCCAATTATCACAATACTCATTTATTTTTAAGTCAGTGTCTTTCCTTGCCACTGAGATCTGCTGTGGTAATTAAAGTGGCTGAGAAAACAGAAAAGAAGAGCCATATTGAATCAGACCAAAAGGCTTTCCTAGTTCAGCCTTCTGTTTACAACCAGTGGCCAACGAGCTTCCTGTGGGAAACCCACAACAAGGACAGGAGTGCAATAGCACCCTCCCACCCTTGTTCCTCGTCAACTGGTGTACGCAGGCATATTGCCTATGATACTGGAGGTAGCACATAGCCATCATGACAAGTAGCTTTTAATAGCCTTCTCCTCCATGAATTTGTCTAATCCACTTTTAAAGCCATCCATGCTTGTGGCCATCACTACATCATGCAGTGGTGAACGCCATAGATTAACTACGCACTGTGCGAGGAATTGGGAAGTCCCAGGTTCAAACATCAGCTTTGTCATGAGCGACGCTCCCCTCAATCTGTGGGTGGGTTGGGCGAGGGAGTAACTTGTGTCTAGACCACACCGAGCTCCTTGGAGGAAGTGTTGAATAAAAACATAATTAATGAATAACAAAGTCCGGTAGCCTAAGAGTTGGCTGGTAGAGTCATAGAGTTCATAGGGACTTCAAAGCTCATCAACCCTCTGCCAATGCAGGAATTCAACTGCTATATAGCATCCCTGCTAGGTGGCCATAGCAAGTTCCCTGCCATTAGTCTTCCTTAACTCTCGGCTCTACTTCCCACCCACAGAAGACAATACCTCATGTGCCTATTATTATTATTATTTCTATACCGTCCCATAGCTGTAGCTCTCTGGGCAGTTTACGTAAGATTAAAACAATTAAAAACAATATAAAAAATTTAAAACCACAAAAACATGCAACATACACTGAAACATACATCTTAAAACAACTATAAACTACTTTATAAACAACTATAAAAAACAGATCCAGGATTGATGAAGCTTATTACATAGTTAAACGCCTGGGAAAAGAAAAAACTTTTAACCTTGTGCCAAAACGATAGCAACGTTGGTACCAAACAAGCCTCATTGGGGAGATCATTCCATAATTGGGGGGGCACCACAGAGAAGGCCCTCTCCCTTATTACCATCTTCCAGGCCTTCCTCAGAGTAGGCATCCGGAGAAGGACCTTAGATGTTGAACGTAGTATATGGGTAGGTTCATGCCAGGAAAGGCATACCGTCAGGAATTGTGATTCTGAGTCGTTTAAGGCTTTATAGGTTAGAACCAGCACCTTGAATTGGGCTCAGAAATGTACAGGCAGCCAATGCAAGTGGCCCAGAGTCGGTCTTACATGTTTGACCCTTCTGGTCCCTGTTATCAATCTGGCTGCCACATTTTGCACAAGCTACAGCTTCTGAACCATCTTCAAAGGCAGCTCCACATAGAGCGCATTACTGTAATCTAACTTGGAGATCACTAGAGCATAGACAATGGATGCCAGGTTATCCCTGTCCAGATAGGGGCGTAGCTGGGCCACCAACCAAAGTTGGTAGAAGGTACTCCATGCCACGGAGGCCACCTGAGCCTCAACTGATAGAGATGGTTCTAGGAGAACCTCCAAGCTACAAACCTGCTCCTTCAGGGGGAATGTAACCCCATCCATAACAGGTTGAACACCCTCCATCTGGTCAGCAGAACCACCCACTAACAGCATCTCAGTCTTGTCTGGATTGAGTTTCAGTTTATTAGTCCTCATCCAGTCCATTGTTGTGGCCAGGCACCAGTTCAGCACATCCACAGCCTCACCTGATGAGGATGAAAAGGAGAAATAGAGCTGCATGTCATCAGCGTACTAATGACAACACACTTCAAATCCCAGAACGAGCACACTCAATGATCTCATGTAGATGTTGAACAGCACTGGGGACAAAACTGACCCCTGTGGAACCCTGTACTGGAGAATCCACAGGGCCGAGCAATGTCCCCCAAGCACCATCTTCTGGAGTCAACCCACGAAGTACGAGAGGACCAATGCAGTGCAGTGCCTCCCACTCCCACCTCAGCTAGTCGTCCCAGAAAGATACCAAGGATACCCAGAAAGTCACACTCCCGCTGTCTTTCTCCCGACATAGGCCATCATACAGGGCGACCAAGGCTGTTTCCATACCAAAACCAGGTCTGAAACCCGACTGAAATGGATCCAGATAACGGTCTCATCCAAGAGTGTCTGGAGCTGGCTCGCAACCACCCGCTCAAGGACCTTGACCAGGAATGGAACATTTGCTGCTGGCCTATAGTTATTAAGATGTTCAGGGTCCAGGGAAGATTTCTTCAGGTGTTGTCTCACTACTGCCTCTTTCAGATGGTCCGGGAACACTCCCCCTCACAAAGAGGCAGTAGTCTGTGTAAGATTCCCCCTTTTTCTTCAGTCCCTCAACACCCTGGCTTTCCCAGCCTTCATTCCCTCTTGATATCTAGGGAGGCCGTATGTCCTCTTTTACAGAAGGTCTGTCCAGTCCAGGTCCGGTAAAGATAGGGAAACATCAGAAGGAAGAGCTGGTCCTTGAAGTTGCCCATCAACAGCACCTGAACAGCAGACGAAGCAAGGCACACAGTCTTCTACACTATGGTGAGATATACTGTATTTCTAAAGTGGCAGCTATACATATAAATTAGCATTATATAAGATAGGTATCCTCTGTTGACTTCTTTTTCAGATGTCCTTTTTTCTTTTTGACTATTCACAAGTGGCCATATATGCAACCTGCAGTTCCTAGATTCTCAACCCATTGACCAGTCTATCATGATTGACCATTTGCCATGTTGGCTGAGGCTGATGGGAGTTGTACTACAAAACATCTGGAGGGCATCAGGTTGGAGAAGGCTGGTGTAACCTAATCACAAGCAGCCTTACTTTCATGTTGGAAGTTATGAAGTTTAGTCCAGTGGCTGTCGCCAATTTTTTTTTAATTTGCGAGTTTACCTTGCTGGGAACTAGATTGAGAGAAAGGAAATGAAGATATATCACAATTGGTCTGTCTGCAAGAGAACATCAGACACAAAGTGGTAATTAAATTAACAGAAAGAGGGGGGAAAATGGATTGAATCTCTTTCTTAAAGCTTGCTTTGCAAACTCTGCCTTACGCTGCACCAAAAGACTTTGATATCAGATTTATGTAGCGAACTCTGATGTATGAGAAGCACCGGATACTCTATATGCTAAAGCGCCCAAAGAGTCATCATTAGCTATGTACAGAACACCCAAAGGGTCAACATTAGCTTGCAAACAACTTAATTTTGACCCTTTTGGTGCTCCATAGCTGCTACAAACAGCATCCCCCCCAGTTAAATGTATTTGGGGAGTGGCAAGGGGCAGCGGGGGGGGGGGGTGGCCCATGGGCTATGTGTTGCCCAATCCTAGTCCAAAATTACCTAGTTGCACCACTGATGTGCTCATGCTTCCAGCAGTGAGCAATTGTCCTGATGGAGTTCTGCTACTTTCTCCAGGAAAGCCCTAACAACATTTATGTTATTTTGTGCTACAAGCATTTCCTTCCAGCCTTACAGATCTTAATCATGGAGCTGCTTCACATGAAAACAGACATTGCAAATCTTGCCAAGGTGCTTATTAATAAAACTCATTCAGATCTTAAGCACTGGAGGAAATAACAACTGTAAGAACATCTGAAGGTTTTGAAATGTTTGCACATAGTTGTCATTTTAATTCCGTTTCCTTCCCAAACGTTATATTCTTAAATTACTCCCAAAGAGAAACAAACCTACATGCTGTGTTCAGTTACGAAGTGAATATTTTTAATCAATGGGCTTATTTTTTTCATGTGAAACTGTCAGGCAGTTCGTTTGCGATGGAGCTTTTCAGCCCTTTGTTCCCGGAAGTCGGTTTTTCCAATATACAAAAGGCTTTAAGAGAATTGAAATAACTTTCTGCAGCAATAGGCCGGCAAGTAGGAAAGAGCTGTGGCTCAATGGTAGAGCACATATTTTACATGCGGGAAGGTTCGATGCTCAGTTCTGGGCATCTCCGTCCCCCTTATCTTAGACCGCGGGGAAACGCTGAACTAAATGTACAAATGGTCTAATTCCTATGGTCTGTTTCTGAAAGTATTTGGAAAGTTAAACTAAATAGGCACATTGTTAGTTGAGCATTTTATCACATGCTCGTTACTGGCCACTCACGTTTTTTCACGGGTCTTTTGACGCTGACGTCCGCCTCCCATGTGTCTCCTGTTCCTTTTGCTCTTTTTTCCGTGACCCGGTAAATCTGTGGGTTTTTTAAATTGAAGCGGAACTTGCCGCCATTTCCTACTGCGTGCAGGAAAAGCAGCACAATAAAAACACCCACTGAATGGGCCACGTGGTCGTTGCTGCTTCCTCTTTCTTCCCTGTGTGAAGAGGAAGCTGTTTGTCACTATTGTGGGACAGCAGCAGGAGGCCAAAGCGACAGTAGGAAATGTGATTTCTTTCCCCCCCCCCCTCAGTCTGGTCTGACGATGCTCTATGGGGTCCATCACACCTACTTTTTTTCCCCAGGTACGATCCGCGGTTTCCACCTCCATTTCATTAGCGCATCAAGCGCTGGTCCCTTCCATGTGCCTTCCTGGTATCTTCATTGTATCGTCGAAATCACTTTTCACTTGTTCACTCTTCCGCTATTGCGCCCACCCCGCTCCGTCCCCTTCTCCTTCTCCCTCCCACTCGTTCATTGGTTCTTGTGGTTGATGGACATTGTGATGAGTGTGGGTGCCTTCTCCCTACCCTGGTTTTGTTGTCTAGCGCTTTAGCATTTCATCGGCTGGATGGCGTTTCTGCCTTTAGAGGTGAGATGACGCTCCCTTCTGTGCGGGGTCTTCATGCTCCCTCCCTCTCTCCCTCCCTCCGCCTTCCCAGTTGAGTGGTTCTACGGACTGGAGAACTACCCCCGCCCTCCTCTTTCATCAGCAAGACCGCCCTTCAACGCATTTGCCCACAAGAAGGGACGTTCTGTGACATAGCATGAGGATGACAATACATGGAGACAGATGGGCATTTTTATCCCACATGGAGAAAAAATGCTGCACTTTCCCCACCCTAGAAAAACACGGAAAATGGAGGGGAAGAGGCAAGATGACTGCAGGACAGGATTGACATTGTGTGAGGATCGAGGGGCAAAATGGTAAACAAGTCAGGATGAAAGTGCTATAAAACACTGGTGTAATCGAGCTCTATGTCACTGTATGGTCACATTTGCGTTTCTAAGTCTTTTCAAAAATAGCAGCTATGGGTTGTTCCAAACTGAAACGATGGTGTTGGAGAGGGTGGCCATGTGTCTTCTTTTACAGAGGGCACTCTTCTGTTTGACGGGCGGCCAGAGGGCTGTCCTTTAGTTGAAGGTGTCCTCTGTTTGAAAGGATGTCCTGTCCAATTCCAAGTTTAAAAAAAGAACGGCAATTTTTTTTGCCCATCAACAGTGAGCACCTGAACAGCAGCCTGAAAGGGGAAGGAACAAGTGTCACCTAGCCAGTCTTTCACATTATGATGAGATGTACTGCATTTTTATTTAAATCATAATAATTATTTCTAAATTTGCATATATACATACACACACAGTTTTGCATAAATTTTACATATGCATATATATCCATATCTACATATATATCATATGTTAAATTTATGCAGAACGCTGTCCTCTTTTTGTCTTTGTTTTTAGTAACGCATTTCCTCTTTTGGGGCAATTTGTAAGTGTTAACCCTAGCGTAAGACTCCCCTTTGCACCATTTTCCAGACAATTTTTTTTCTGTCCAAACTTCTATTTGCCTGGCTGGAAAGCTGTTTTGGGCACAAATAGTATTCTTTCCTTTAGAAAGAAAGCTGTTAAATATGCAAATGTGATCATGCGTTTAATGAATTGTGCAGTTTGGCTCAGAGCTTTCTATGTTTCTTTTCTCAGCAGAGAAACAGCTTTTTAAAACACACCCACCCTTCCCTTTGAGTGATGAAAAGACACTGTTTGCCTTGCAGAACATTTCGTGTGTGGTGTTTTGTTTTTAGTTTTGCTGCATTTTAATCAGTAGTAAGTGCGGTTGAGTTAAATGGGACGTACTCCCAAGTATGCTGATGACTCAACAAAAATGCTTCAGTGAAGCCAAACTAGGGACAGTTCCATGAAACCATTTCTCCTTGAATTCCTGGGTCAATTTCACAATGTTTTAAAAATCAAATCACTGTTTCTCTTCAGTCCTATCCCTCCTCCTTGTTTCCAAGGGCCCCCGTTTTGACTACACTCCTGTTGGCACTCACCACTTGAGTCTGGTTTTAGAAGGAGTGATGTGCAACTGTGCCAGCAGGATCTTAAACAAGTGGGGGGGGGGGGGGTTTCCATGCCGGACCAGCAGGTATGTATCTGACCCTGCTGTTCCAACTCATTTACGCAGTTGAAAATTAGAGTTTAGACATGTCTCATTTAACAGCCATCAAAACAGTCATACCCAGTTTGGAGTGCCAAAATTTTATACAGACTCACCTGGAAATAAGCCAAAGGAACACAGCGGGACATATATTTGAAAAAATATGCATAGGATTGGGCAGTAAGCCTGCAGTCTTGTGCATGTTGTCTTGAGATGAAGCCCCGCTGAAGTCAGTAAGACTTACATCTGAGTAAATATGGAAAGGATTTAATTGCATATCATATTTTGTGAATATTTAAGGTTGACAGTTTCTCTCCCCAGCCCTCCTCATCCAAATATATTTGATTGTTTATATTTGATTTATTTATTTACTGCATTTCTATGCCGCCCAATAGCCGTATACAAAAATTAACAAAAATTAAAACCATTAAAACCATTCAAATATAAAACAATGACAGTATAAAAACAAAATGTTTAACTTAAAGAGTTCTACTCTCCCCCTCCCTTGATTTCTATACCCAAGACAGTTGACAATAAGTAAAATAACATCAAATGTGTAGATATAGATATAAAACAGATCAATCAATCCATTGGTTTATTTCAATCTACAGACCATAAGACACACACATATATTAATAATGTACATTAATTTGGTATTACATTGATTACCAGCAGAAAGGGCATTATCTGATTAAAAGTACAAACTAGGAAGTGAAAAAATTGTTCATATACAAATAAAATCAATGGTCAACTAAAAGCTAAGAGTACATAAGAACTCATACACAAGTGAAATTCATGTTCATCCAACAATAAAAAATATCTCCCTTCGCTGATCTCTGCTGATCTCAAGCAAGTAAAAGAAATAGTGCTGCATTCATAACTTTGAAACTGGATTATTGCAATCTGCTTTATGTGGGGCTGCTCTCAAAGAAGGTTCAGAAGCTGGTTGCTTTGTTTGGCAGCCTATCAGCAGCATGTACACCTGTGTTGAAGGAACTGCATTGGCTGCCTGTTTGCTACTGGGACCAACCCAAGGTTTTGTTGCTAGTATATAAGACCTAAACAGTTTGGGATCTGGTTATCAGCTGTAATGAAGAGCTCCCCACATCTGAGGCTTTACAATTCTGGCCAGGACTTCAAGGTTTGGCATTTACCATTTGCCTTATTGGTGTTATTATACTAGATAGTTTGTATCAATATATATGTACTTTTTCACAGTGAATTTCTATATGGAGCTGAGGAACGGATCCCTCCATTCATCCACGGCAATAGCTTTCACGATGGTGGTGAGTTATAACACTCTTCATAACTTGGATATCTGTTGTTAAAAAAAAAAAAAAAAAGACCGGATGTGTAACCTTCCTCTGGGGTCTCATTAAAATTTTATCTACAATTATTTATGTCTTTTCAGCTAATAAAGGACATTTTCTGAAGAAGCTTCTTGCAAAACAGGTTGAAAAAAAACCGGAGGCCTGTTATGGTTGTTCTCCTTGTAAAAAGAGTGTTGCAAAAACAGTTTGTTCTCTTTGTATAAAATATCTTCACTAAGCGTTTGCTCCTTATCATAGACTGCTCGGTTGTTTGTCTAAACACTCTTTATGCAGCCGTGTCAGCTTGTTAATATAAACTGTTTAAGTTCATTTCACTGCAGCAGTATTAATGTCATTTCGCATTTCAGCGATGATACTATATATAGAGAATATAAAAATTGATATATCTGATAAAATGTATTCTCTTACCCCAGCAGTTTTGAAATTTATTCTATATTAGTTGTGTGCCATGTGCATTACATTTGTTTAATTTTGTCAACTGCTGCCTTCTTTATTGATTTACCTTAGAGACTGCCATCTCCCCTATAGACGGTTTCAGTCCTTGAGGTCAACTGGTGAAGTTCTCCTAATGGTGCAGCATACTCCTGAGGTCTGCTCCGCAGTCATTTGGAACAGGGCATTTAGTGTGGTGGCACCCACTACGTGGAATAATCTAAGATTAGACATGTACAAACGCTGTTTATTTTAGGTGCATGCTGAAGACACATCTGTTCGTACAAACCTTCCCTGGCTAGTTTAGCACACCATCTTATGTATATAGAGTTAAAATATCGTCCCTATATTAGTTTTTATATTTTTTAAATGTAAAATTTTATGATTTGGGTACATTGCTTTGAAATCTGTAGATATAAGTGATTTATAATTGTTTGTTTGTTTTTATGTACAGGCTATTCTTGAGTTTCCTAGGGCAACTGAGCCTTCTGTCCTCTGGCTGGAAGCTGGTCTTTGTACGATGAAGGTTATAGTACATATTCTTGCCCTCAGATATTCGTTGAATTGAAACAGGGGATAGGATCTGCTTTAATATTAATTTGCTATCAGGAAGCTGTAGAGTGTTTTTATCCTGGAACCAGGAAATGTTATGGACTCCCTTTGGATATCTTGAGCTCTTTAAATTTTGAAACAGCGTCACACGATCTGGAATCTTATATGTTAAAATGGGACTTTAGAGCTGATAGCGTTTCTGCTTGTCTGTCAAAATCTGCAATAATAGTTGTGCTGAAAGTTCCTCTAAAGACATTTTTTTATCATCACTTATATGAGCAAAGAGCTGATAATAAGGACTCCTCCTGCTTAAAATGCCAGCATTTTGCATTAATTCTCCCCACCCCTTTTTCAAGATGTGGAGGACGAAGAAAGTTATGCAATAAAATATGAATCTGATGCCACCTGGTGGTAGTTTGATCATGATGGCTGATGCTGTTGTTTTTGATCTTGTGGTTATACAAGGCAAATCATTTGAAGGGGGAAAACAGAGTCCCGATTCACACATCACAACAACCTAGGGTTTAAACCCTGAATTGTTGTGGATGTGGAAGTGTGCTGGTGCATACCATGCAATTACTCCCACTGAGAGCAGGAGTGGCTAAACATCCCCGGGTAGTTTCTCATGACATATAAACAAGGAACTCTGGCTTGTTTTCCCTTATGACAAGCCAGAGAAATAACCCACGGTTTCTGTCAGGTCATTTCTCTGACTTGTCAGGGAAGAGACAAGCCAGAGTTCCTGATTTGCACATCATAACAAACAATCCAGGGATGGAGATTCCCCGGCTTGTTTCACCACTCCTGTGCCTAACAATCCAGAGTCGGGCCAATCAGTGGATATAAACTGCAGACTATCAATGCTAACAAATTCTGTCATTTTGGGATATGCTTTCTGAGGTCTCGCCAGCCACCTCCACCTCCTCTCCTCCTGCACACCTGCTCGACCCTGATGCACTCTTAAAACACTCTGGGTGGCAAGCTAGCCTCTCAGGACCAAGCTACAGGTGAATCTGGGTTGCCTTCAGCCTCTCTCTGCCTTATACCAGCCAGCCGATGTCTCCAGCTTCCAGCCTCAAACAATTCCCCCTCTCTCTGCCAAAATCTCCCAACAGTCCAGCCAGGCTGTGCACTTGTACCTTGTGGCTGGGGGTAGGGTGCCAGCTTATAGCTTGGTCACATCTGGTGACTCTTGTTTTTAAAAAAACTCCGCCACCAGCCACCTCTGTCTGCACCAACAGTGGACTCTGAGATGCTCTAAAAAGGCTCTGTGTGGCACACCAGCCTCTCAGGGCTAAGCTACAGCCGTCTCTGAAATGTAACTCTGTTTGAAACGGATGCCAGCTAAAGCCTCCAACCAGCCAACACCTGCACCAACACTTGATTCTGAGACGCTCTTGAAAGGCTATGTGTGGCATGCCAGCCTCTCAGGGTTCAGCTACAGCTATCTCTGAGTTGTGTCTTCAGTCTAACTCGGTCTCTAAGATATGCCAGCCAGCCCAAGCCACAAATCTATCTATTTTTCTCCGACACACACTTCAAACGTTCTGCATTGCATGCCAGCGGTGCAGACAGAGCCTAGCTCACAAGTGAACAAAGTGAAATGGAAGGGAAGGGGTAGCAAAGCAAAGCAACGACATGCCAGGTTCCAACATCCGCATCAACAGGACATCCGCAAAGATGAGAGCTCTCTCTTGACTGACACCTCACTGTTGGTCGTGAGAGTTTTTCTCTAAGGATGACCCTTCATCACCCATGATGTGGAACTCTGAGAAAAGGGCCTCTGGCCTGTTCCGTTTTGCCCTGTGGGCTGCTTTGACTAAACTCTTTCTCACATTTTGATCTGTGGATGCTTCACCTCTGCTGAGCTCCAGGTGCCCGACTGTCCACCAAATCTGCAACAGGAAAAGTGCCCTGCTTGCCCAGCACTTCTTAGCTAAAAATTTGAGATTCCCTTGATGCCAAAGGCTGAAAATTCTCAATGGGCAATACCCTAAGGAGGGGGTTTGACAACCTGAGTTTGAAGGATATGGCTCCAGCGGTTTTTAAAAATAATAATTTTAAAATCTCAAACTTTACAAAATTCCTAAAAATCAATGGATGAACTGATCTGCTTCAAACTTGGCAAGGATAAAGCCCTACCTGAGATCTATCATGGTGCCATGAATTCATTTCTTTATTTTTAAAAATGACAGTTTTTAAAAATATATTTTAAAACCTGAAACTTTTTTAAAAATCCTAAAAATCAGTGGATGAACAGATTTGCTTCAAACTTGGCAAGGCTAAAGCTCTATCCGAGAACTATCATGGTGTAAAATTTCATCTCTTTACCTTTAAAAATGACAGTTTTTTAAAATATATATTTAAAAAGCTCAAACTTTTTTTTAAAATCCTAAAAATCAACGGATGGATGGATCTGCTTCAAATTTGGCATGGCTAAAGCCCTTCCTTCATCTCTTTATCTTTAAAAATGGCAGAGCTGTAAGCGTTTTTGTTAATTCTATTTAAAGTAGAGCTGCCCTTTGGCTGGGGAGGATGAGAAAAATCCAGATTTTTCTTCAAATTTCATAATTTCCCCCCTTCCTGGATTTGCTACCAAAACTCCTGACAAATCTGGGTTTTTCCTGTCATATGGCCACCCTATTTGCCCATTCCTTAAGAACTTCTCCAGGGTCCTTTGCGGAGGGAAAGCTCATTTTGTAGGGACTTTTCTGTAGTGTTGCCCAGTCTTTGGAACTCCCTCTCCATTGAAGCTCATAGCATCAGCACTCTTATCATTTTGGTGCCAAGTTAATACTTATTTGCCCAAGTATTTTAAAGCATTATGCCATTATGTTCTGCTGTTAGGGTGCAATCGTATGTGGATATCTAGCAGTTGTCCTGATTCCAAGCCCTCCCACTGAGATGTGAGACAATAAAGAGGTCTGCTGTGAAGTCCACAAAATGCTTTATTCAGTAAACAGACCCCTCTTCATACCTGAAGGGAATGTGAATGCTAGGAGCTATCCTCTAGGCTTAATTAGCCCATCAAAGCAAGGCAGTTGCCTATCAACTAAATGGATGGTTTCCTGCCATGCCTGACAGGCTTTTACCAGACTCTTCCTTCAGGGAGGGTCTTCAAGCTGCAACCTCTGCCATGTGGCTAGTCTGGTGAACTGCCTCCCACTTCCTCTCAACTCCACCCATGTGAACCTGTGGCGGACTCTGGGATCTGCCAATTCCAGTGCTCCCTACCCCTCCAACAAAGTTTGAGTTCCTGGGGTTCGGAGGAAGGTAAAGATTATCTCTGAGCTTAGGTCTCCTGTTTGGAAACCTCCTCTGAAGATTCCTGCTTGACTCCTGGAAAGTCTTGAGGAATTTCCTCCCCCACTTCCTGTCTTGGCTCATCTTCTCCTTCAGCCTCTGAGCCCGATTCAGAATCCACCCCAGGAAGACCAGGCCTCACACTGACACCAGCCTCCAAACTTGGAGGTTGCTGGGTATCTGTCAGGTATAGGTTTCAGCAAGTTGTAGTTAGATTTATTATAACTAGTTTGGAATGTCTGTGCAAGCTTATCTCTGTCAGGATTCTCAAGGGAAAAGTTCACCCCCACCCCGCCCTCTGGCCTTGATCAGGTTAGAGTTCCCTGGCAAACTGATAGAGTGTTTAGAAAGGTGGGGGGAGCAGTGCCACCCAGTTTGGACACGGACATGATTTATAGGCTGAGCCCATTTGTCAAATGACGTTGAACAGGCCTATCTTTTGACTCATGGCCTGAAATCCCTCCCTGTTTGGATCCATCTCTGTTTAGGACTTTGAAGGCACTCTGCACATGGAATCTCTTCTATTTGGACTTTAGATTACTAAGGACTGTGCCATGAAAAGTACTGTGAGGCTTTTCATAGACTTGAACTTGCATTTGCTGTGGATTGTGTGTTTGTAGTCAGCTCACCATAGCGGTGGGCTGGGATTGACCATTGGACTTTTCCTCCGCTGACTCAGGGGGCAGGGAGTTCCCTGGTCTGAAGTACAAGCACGGGAATCCTTGTGCCTAGGGTTTTACCTTCTCTGGATTATGTGTGTAATCAACTGCTCAGTGTAAGGGTAGAC
This sequence comes from Anniella stebbinsi, assembly GCA_029215795.1. Classification (NCBI taxonomy): domain Eukaryota; kingdom Metazoa; phylum Chordata; class Lepidosauria; order Squamata; family Anniellidae; genus Anniella; species Anniella stebbinsi. Next base: position 43,609,679 of record JARDYH010000007.1, on the reverse strand, counting down.
TGGGGTTGATTTTTATTGTTGGGACTTTTTCTCTGCAGACTCAGGCAGCAGGCAGTCCCTGGGGCTAACGTACATGCATGGGAGTTCTTGTGCCTATGATTTTTACCTTCCCTGTGATTTTGTTTAGGCTGTGGCCACATTCCTTGAGTTACCAAAGACTTACAAATCTCAGTATTCCCTAGCCAACGTGGAGTTGTAGGACTTTTTTCTGTCTAAACGTGCATAAGATTGCACTCTACGTAATTTCTTGATTTGCTGGTTAGACCACTGACCTCAGAAATAGTTGTCTGTCACTAATTTCTCCTCTTTCACTATCCTCAAATAATAATTTTAACTAGAAGGAAAAAATCAGGGAAACGGTTAAGCGCAGGGAAACGGTTAAATGTCTACTCTCCAGAGCTGCTACTCTAGTAAACAATGGAGCTCCCTACGCTGCTTTAAAATGGGGGAAAACGCTGGAGATCTGACCATTGATATCCTCTTTCACATCTCTTTTGGCCCTGAATTAAATTACCATGGCTATGTAAGGCTTAGGCCTGGTTATCTGTAAAACAACCCTTGAGCATCATTCAAACTCTGCCAATACCGTTTCCAACTAGGCTGGTAGATCTGAAGAGGATTTTCTTCCTGTCAAAGTTAAAATGTCCACCCCCACATCAGTCCATCACTTTCCACTCACCAGATCAGTGAATCACCACAGTACAACAGTAACAGATACAGGACCTCGGAAAGCGTACTCTGAAATGACAGAGCTTGTCAGTACTGATAGCCTGCAATTTGGAGCGCTCCTTTTTCACAGGCCAGATGGCCACGGAAGAGCGAGGATCGGCAATGAAATTCATGGTACAATTTCTTCCTCTTCACTCAGGGCTAGTTCACACTTGATTACTCATCATTCGATGATTCACAGCTTGAGCACCTGAGTGGACATCAACCCAGTTCTCAATGAGGTAGTAAACTGGGGTGTGCTTTGCCTCGGATTTAGCCCCTGAATCCGAGTTGAAGTGGGCCGATTTGGCCTGCAGCAACCCGAATCTGGTTCGGGATTGGATTGAGCCACCTTGGTCCAAAGCGGTCAAAGCGCTTTGGGCAGAAAGCCAACTGCTGCTCCCTGCCCACAGGACTTACCTGAAACCTCTGTGCACACTGCTGTGCCACCTGTCCTGAGAAAGAGCCTCTCTGGCCTGCTATAGAGCTACTGTTGTAAACTACAGAGGCTTGAAAAAGCCATTTCTGGCTGCTGTAGTTTACAACGGTAGATTTATGGCAGGCCAAAATGGCTCTCCCGGAGGATGGGTGGGTTGATGGCAAGTGCGGAGACTTCAGGTAAGTCCCGCAAGTGGGAGGAGAGAGGAGTCCTATGGGCTCCTGTTTGGCCTTGCTCTCAGCTTTCCTGGGCACCCACAACAGCCGGCTTGCTTTGGATTCGGAACCGAGTTGAATTGGGGCCGATCTGGAAGCTCTGAATCGGCCTCCAAGATGAATTGGGAGGGCTGTGCATAATTCTAGTAGTCAACCTATGTTTGGATTTACTACTTCGCTCTGCCAGTACGGGCTGACATGATTGAATTAAAACCAACTGTACATGAATTAAAACCAGGGACTTCCTTATTATGAATATTTGTAAGCCACTGTGGAAGACTTATATATATTTTTTAAATTTTCCTTTGGCTGAAGAGTGGGATAAAAATTATTTAAATAAATAAATAATTAAAACATCAGCCAACAAAAAGGATCTGAACCCTATTTTAGAAACCATTAAAAAGCATAAGAGAACAGTATAGGCTTTGCCTGGTGCTGAAACATAATGACGAAGGTGCCAGACCCACATCAAGGGAGGGAATTCCACAATTTGAGTGCCACCAGTGAAAAGGCCCTGGTAATCATTCACCTAACGTCAGAAGGAGGAGGTAATCTGAAGCAGATTTTAATTTGTGAACAGGTTCATGTGGGAGAAGGTGATCTGGACTCCAAACTGTTTAGGGCTTTACAGGTTAAAAACCAGCAATCTGGATTGAGTCCAGATACAAATTGGTGCAATTCTTTTAACACTGGAGGGATATGTTCTGTAGGGTTATCCTCAGTTAGCAATCTGACCACCAGCTGACCTGTTCTTCAGAGGCAGCCTCATGTATAAAACATTACAGTACTCTAGCCTAGAGCAGGACTGGCCTTACTATTAGGCAAAGTGAGGCGGTCGCCTCAGGCAGCAAGTGCTGGGAGGTGGCAGCAAGGTGTTGGAGCAGAGAGCTGAGTGCCAAGCCCTGTGCTGTCTAAGCTAACCTGCTGCCTTCAGGTACAATGTAGGATGTTTTCCATTGTCAGTGTCGAAGAAACAGTCCATTTTCCTTTCCACATAGAAAAGGAAAAGGGTGCCATCTTGTTCTTTGCCTCAGATGGCAACATATCTTGGGCTGGCTCTGGCATATCAGCTGAGCTGGTGAAAGGCACTACATGCTGAGGATAGCTCTTGAGTATCCAGTAGGAAAGCTAAATCCAGGAGTGCACCCAAACTGCACCCATGCTGTCTGCTGTCCTCCAGTGCAGGTTGAACACTACTTCTTCCTGAGTCCACAGCACTTCTATCCTGTCTGGAATGAGCATCAATTTATTGACTCATCCGGCATTTGCAGACTCTTTTGCAGTGCTGTTTTTTTTATTTTGCATGACATTTTTTTTAATGTAGAGGAACATTCAGTAGATACCATTAGCTCAGGTGAGGAGAAGACCCTACCATCTTTGAACACTAACATCTCGTGTTAGCCAGGCCTAGGGTTTGGTTACTGACTTCGAGGACAGAAGGTCTATTCTTCTGAGGCCATTGTGGGCCTGGTGAAGGAACAACAGCAAGAAGAACATTGGGGACTTTTTAATATCACTTTCTCCCAACAACCTCCTCCACCAAGGGTTCAGAGAGCCAGGAACTGCTGAAAAGACACCATCTGTCCACTGAGGCCTACCCGCCTTAAGGAACAATCTGTTCAAGGAAGAGTGGGTTTTTGCTTTTTTGGACTGAAAAAGGAGGAAATGGATTATAATAAAAGATGATTTGTGCAATGGGTTGGTGCCAGGAATTTAAACAGAACCTGCTTCTCATGGTTTTTTTAAGGTTCCTTTCTGACCTTTTGCTTTGCAGCTTTAGCTGGAGGTAAAAATGCAACAGCCTGGCTGTAAGGTGTGTGTATGTGTTTTTAAATTTAAATCTCACGGAGAGGGCGCTCCTGCAATTTGGGCGGGTGGATTTAAAAAGTAAGCAGAGCCTATACTGGGGCAGGAACTGCCTACGGAGTGAGGGGATTGGCTTGAAGCAGTGGCTGAGTTCGGACAACACTTTAGGCAATGGAGGGGGGAATAGCATACTCACGGTGCGTTATTTTTGCAGCACCCGCCACAAGACATGTTGCCTTTCCTCCCGTCACACGGCTGAAAGTGCCGGCATCTTTCTGGGCTGCTGTGTCTCCTCCCTCCCTCCTCCCTCCGTATCCCATCATTCACTGCAAGTTCTGCCGGCTGTATTGGAGCAGCCGGGGTTTTACGGCTGCTCCTGCCGGCGAACTCTATGACCAAGTGGAATAATACATGGAGAGAGGGGGGGGGTTTCCCTCCGCACAACACTTTAAACAATGAATTTCAGAATAAACAACATGCAAGCCCGTTGTTTTTCTCCATTAATTGCCCCAAATAGCGTACCATCAGTTGTGTGCGTTGTGTGCTGCCCTCCACACGACACATTAAGCAACACAACTGACAGTTGCCTCTTCCCCCCTCCATTGATTATCGTGTTCTCCTCACAGAGGCAGTGTTTAGAAAGCAATTTCCTTCCTTTGCTGTCATGAATCAGTGACTGGCAGCAGAGAACTGGCTGAGGTGAATTACTCCACACTTAATGAAGCGCCAGTCGTCAGGACGTGACCTCATTCCACTGAGTGCTTATTTATGGATTTATTACATTTCTATACTGGCCAATAGCTGAAGCTGTATTTGAATGTGCGTAATATCGAGGGTGTGACTACTTTTACTCGCTACCGCTGCACCTTTCGGAAGGGGGGGCGAGAGGGCCCCCCCTTCATTTACGCCTGCGCCTCAACGCAACTCCCCGCGAGGCATTCGAACCGCCAACCGCCCCCCAATTCGAATCCGCGTCGCGCCTAGCCCAATGGTCATCCGGCGCTCTCGGCCAACCACGTTGTTTGCCCCGCCCACCATCCAATCATGAGCCAGGCTGAGTTTGAAAAAGTGGGCGCGCGGTTGCTAGGCGTGAGTTGGGGGGGAGGAAAGGAAAAGGAGGCGTGGTTCGGGCGTAGCTTCGCAGTAGCCTGCGCTGCCAGAGGCGATTGGTTAGTCCGTCCTTAATTGGGGGCGTGGCTTTCGATTAGAAAGGGAGGCGGGGCGTCAGCTCTCTCTGTTCGCAACCGAGAAGTCGGAGGAGAATCGAGGCGGGGCTAATATGGGCATTGCCCACCGGCCGGCTCGGCGCTTACTACGAACTAGTGACTTGACGCCTCCGCCGCAGTTGTTTTGCGCTCCCCGGAGAAAGACTGTACGAACGGACTGACAGGGATGAAAGCGGGTGGTGAGTGTCCATCACTGTGGCATCAAGCCTGGGGAGCCTTCATAGCGTATTTGGGGAGTGTAGTCCAAGGTTTGCGGGTTACCTCATAGACCTGCGTGAACCAAGTTGGGGGGGGGGGAGGCAGAGGCCCTCCTTTTTGTCCCCTCAGGAAACTGAGGTAAGTTCATTCTTCTCCAACCTTGGCGCCCTCCAGATGGGTTGGGACTACAACTCCCATCATGCCCAGCCGACCAGGTTTGCTGGCGAGGGGTGATGGGAATTGTAGTTCGTGTGTATACCTGGTCACATTCTGGGCTCCTTTGAGGTTTAGGCTGTAGGGCTAAAAACTGACCGCCAATGCATGTCCACTCGGAGGTAAGACCCATTCAATTCAATGGGGCTGACTCCTAGGTAACTGGGTGTAGGATTGCAACTTTAGGCGACCCACCTCCAATTGTCCATCTTTAATCTCTTAAATCTTGCCAATGCTTGGCCTAGGAAAGCTTCATCCCGTTCAATCCCTGCTCCTAGTTTTCTAGGAGTGCAGGTAAATCCCATTTAGTCCAGTGGGGCTGGCTTCTGAGCAAAAAGCAGGTTTTAGCTGGGATTGTGGATTTAAGGCTGTAATTTTCCTCATGCTTACTTCGGGGTAAACCGCCCTGAAATTCTTGGGGCTTACTTCCAACTAAATATTGATCTGGCTGCATGAGTGTGTAACATTCATGCATAGGAGTTATGCAAACGTAACTGCCTTGAGTGCCATTTTTCTTGGTACAAAGACCAATCAATCCCTATGCACCTTTAAAAAACATGCATCAATCACTACACTTCATTTCTGTTAAGATGTTAGAAATCCCAGAAGCCTGATCATGAGACAGATTGAGTTTGAATGGGACAGGCCACTAGAAGTGGAGGCTGCTAGGGGGAGGCACTCATCTGGTAAAATCCAACATTAGTCCTACATAGAATAGACCCATCGAAATGAATGGGTGTTAAATTAGCCATGACTAATTTAAGCCTGATTGAAATCAGTGGGTCTCCTTTAAATGGGATTTATGTTGGATTTTACCCTTCAGCTCCAAGAATGTAAATTTGCCCCCAAATTCCCTTATCAGCAAATGCCCTGAAGTTTGAAATAGTATTTCAATAGCAATTTGCAGAATGTTTTAGTGTAATGGATTGGTGCCAGGAATTTAAACAGAACCTGCTTCCCATGGTTTTTTTAGGTTCCTTTCTGACCTTTTGCTTTGCAGCTTTAGCTGGAGCTAAAAATGCATCAGCCTGGCTTTAAGGTGTGTGTATGTGTTTTTAAATTTAAATCTCATGGAGAGGGCGCTCCTGCAATTTGGGCGGGTGGATTTAAAAAGTAAGCAGAGCCTATAGTGGGGCAGGAACTGCCTCCAGGGGGAGGGGATTGGCTTGAAGTTTTTTCAGAGGCATCAAAGACAATTCAGAGCATTATTTATTTTTTTTGCATTTTGGACTCACTCGGCTCCCCCCCCACATCAGACCCCCAAACATCCAATATCTTTCCCATATACTTTTATCAGAAAAAGACAGAGGTGTAGGATTGGGATGGCTAGGTGTAAGTTAATTTAGCATCCAAAAAGAGTAGTAGAGCAATATACTTGTTTCTTTAGCAGTTTTATGAAAATATATTTGAGTTTTTTGGGTCATGAATACAGAATTCTCTTAGCATTGTTTTCACTGCATACTAAAAAAAAGCAAATAATTTTTAACTGATTTTTGCAGCTTGCATGCTAAACTAACTGAAAATAGTTGGTTTAACTGCTCTTAAATAATTGGGGTTTTACTTTCTGTGTAAAAGGAAATAAATTTCATATAAAATTTAGAGGTTTTGGCAACATTACAACTTCTGCTTCCCTAAATAAGTACCAGTGTTTGAATCTAACAGTTGAATTATACAGTTTCTTTTATGTTGGTCATGCACTTTGCCACAGCTTCATTTTCTTGCATTTGAGTATTTGAAAGTAATTAAAAGGCGGCTTCATGCCCTACAGTCACATCCCAGATGAAATAGAGCAGTTTTCATGTCCCATTGATTTTAGTGGGAAAGTTCAATGCTCCAGTACTGTATGCACTTAAATCTTGGGGTAAATTCCATTGACATAATGGGGCTTATTTCTGAGTAAGTGTGTGCCTAGGATTGCACTGTTGATCTCTCATTGCTGTCCATGAGACCTGCAGCACATTCCTAAGCATGTTTTCTCAGGAGTAAGTCCCGCTGAGTTCCCAAAGTACATAGAATCATATAATAGTAGAGTTGGAAGGAGCCTATAAGGCCATAGAGTCCAACTGTGATCCTGTACACATTTATTGGAGAGTAAACTCATTGAACTCTGTGGGACTTAATTCTGAGTAAATGTGTATAGGATCGCACTGGAAAAGTGCACTCCAAGGCTGGGTTGTGCTGTATACGTTTTTTGCACAGGAAGAACTGTGAAACCCACATAAAGATGGTTGCGTGTGAATGTACGTTCATGTATTCTGTTGGGTGACCGTCTGCCAGGAAGTAATGGTTAATTGCAGCTTCCCTCCACATGTAAGGATAGATAGATAAATGTGTACATGTGGGAATAAGCCCCTTTTCAGAGCTTCCTATGCAGGAAAGAATGAATGTGTGAGGTGCTCTTAACTGATAAGCTGCTGGAAACCAACTGATATTTTGTAACTGTGAAAAGTGTTTTAAAAAATTAATTCATTCTTGTTTGAACAAAATAGTTGGCATTCTGTTTCCCTCTAGCTAGTGTTAATAAAATTTTAAATTAATCTTAAGAGTATTGTGTGAAAGCAGACTTTTCACATCAATATTAATAGCTTTAAAATATTGGTATTTGTTTATACACTTCAAAGTGGTATACAAAAACAAACAAAACAGAACTTTAAAAAACCCACAACTGTGGTAAAAAAAATTCAAGTTATTTCATCAACATAGTTGTGTGTTCAACAGTAGCGTGGAACGCGTTTGTGATCAGAATGTCGTGTATTTTGCTTCATGCAAAGGACTAAAATATGGTTCAAAATTACTCTGAATTGCCAGGTTGTTTTGCCTAGCACTTCTATTATCTTTAAAACCTAATCAGTAAATAGGCTAGTAGCCATGATGGTGAATCTAATGTGTGTCTGTCATTTATTTTTTTAAAATGAGTTTAGTCAATAGTTCAGAGAATGCTGTTGCTTTGTAGGTATTGGTTACTGGGATGCAAAGATGAACACTCTTATGGATGAAGTGTAGTTGATTTCCTATTTATAAATATTGGGATATTTCCCAACCCATTTCTCCCCATCACATGACTGGGGCATCTTTACAGTGCAATCCTATGCGCGTCTACTCAGAACTACTATATACTTCCACGTATATATGATTGCATCTATAGTTGCTGTTGCAACAACTGGCACTAACCTGTCTATGCCCTTTTATTTCTGGAAATTCCAAAAATTTTAAGTAACTTAACTCATGCTAGGTTAAGTAATTAGGCTAACCTTCTTCAACGTAGTGCATGCCAAATTTCTAGACTACAACTCCCAGTATTCCTGACCTTTGACCATACTGGCTGTTGAAATCCAAAACATCTGGAGGCCACTACATTAAGGGAAGGCTAATTTAGGCTAAATATTTTGTTCTCTTTCTGAACGTAGTATGTTAGCTCAAATAGTTAAATGTTATTGACCTGGTTCACATGTAATGATAGCCCAGTGCACAAGTTGAATCATGGTTTGCTGTTCAATTGTAGGTTGTCACTATGTGAATCCTGCACTATGGTTTAATTATGGGTTATTAGCCCTGAACAACCCAACAACAAACTACGGATTCTGTTCCTGGGTTGTTTGTGGTTAACAACCCAGAGTTAAGCGATAGCGTAGGGTTCTCAAGTAACGGTATTCCATGATTCAACAGCAACCTATACTCATCCTGTGCTCTGGGTTGTCACTACATGCGAACCAGGTCAGTCTATTCCAGCACTGCCAATATACAAATGGTGCAATCCTATCCAATTGGGAATAAGTTCCATTTAAGTCGGTGGGGTTTACTTCCATGTAAATAGGTATAGGATTGCGGAGAAAGTTCTGCAGTCATTGAGCCTTATCAAACAAAGATGTGCGAAGCCTCCATTCCTTGACATCTGTACTAGATTGTTAGGTGTCGACCCCAAACATGGATGAAAATTTACTTCAGACGTCTACCTGGCTGGTATCAATTTTCCAGTAACTTGAAAAACAAGTTGCCTGAGACTTTTTCCATCCTTGGATTAATATTCCCAGTTGACAAGAGGAGGAGTGGCGGGAGAGAAAGATGTCTAAAGTAAATGAGAAAGTCCAAGGCAGACATCTGAACTCAAGCTAGGTCTTGGAGTTTTCCTTACATTTCTCAGTATCAAATAAATTCCAGCCAATTTACAAGCTACTGCACACTTTATCTTTTTTTCTCTTCCTATTTAAAAAAAAACAATGTGAAATACCCTAGAACATTGGTTAGAACACATCTACGCTACACAATTGAAATCGTATTAAGCCTCTTTAAAGGTTAGGGCTCATTTAATGCCCGCACAGTTGCAAAACTTTTCCTGTGTGGATTTCATGAGTATGTGTATGTGTTTGTGGGAGAGGGAGAAAGCGAGCTAGTTCTGGCACTTAAAACTGCTTTCAGACCTCAGCGCATAGATAAAAGATTTTAAACAGTCAGCAGAGCACATTGGTGGATCTTGTTAAAAAGCACATTCTGGAACCTTCAAGAAATCACTCTTTCCCTGATTTATGCTACTGCTCTCAATTTCCTGGGAAGCTGGTGAATGGGATAGAGAGCAGAGGGGTTAGCTAGGAAATGCTGGGCAGCCAGGCAGAGCGGGGGAGGCGAGGGCAAGAAGAGGAGGGACCCATTGAGGTAGAAGAAGCATCAGTTGGCAGACGGTAGGTGCTGGGATCCACAAGCATTGCCCTGGTTTGCTAGCCAACTGTTCCCTGTGGTTGCCACCAAGCCCAGTCCTTGCATTCTTTAGCACACGCGGGAAGCTTGGGAGACATGCAGGCTCATTTGGGTGGCATGTCTCCCAAGCTCATTTGGGTGGCTTGGGAGACATGCAGGCTCATTTTCTGCGTATGACTTGCTGTAGAAATATTCCTGCTAGAGTGGTGTGGATGGAAGCCATCTGCTCCACAGTGCACCACCTGAATTGTTTGGGTAGAATAACATTGACTGAAATGTGCCCTAATATTTCACCCCGGATCTGTTTTATAGCCACTGAGACAAATGGTAATACATGGTGTTGTTAGAGAGACCATGCGATTCTGCTAAATCCAACTGCTTATATGCTGATTTGTGATGTGGTTTTGAGTTCTAGTGTGTCTTGTTAACTTCTCTGCTTTGATGAAATGCCTGTGCTCGTTCTAGTGATTCACTGTAGATGTTCCAGGTGCTTCTCAGTCCCTTCAAAGCGAAGGATGAGGAAGAGACCCCGAGTTCTCACGTTGCTGTGCCTTCCTGAAGATGTTCTCTTCCATGTTCTTAAGGGGCTGCCTGCTGAAGATCTCCTTTCCCTCCGAGCTGTAAGTTCTCTTTCTTGGGGTGCCTGGAACTGGCCTGCCCACTTCAGATTCTGTTCCAAGTCCGAAGCAGGTCGGCTGTTGAAGTTTCCCAGGCATGAGGCCAATTGAGAGTCCAGCGGATTCCCCTCCTGTTCGCCCCCAGATCTGCTGCTCCCCAACCGGGGGACCTTACCTGAAGTCTCTGCTTGTGCTGTCCTCCAGGAGAGCCATCATCTGGACTTTCATAGATCTACGAAATCCTTTTCCAGCCACTATAGCTTGCTACAATAGGTCTACAGCAGGCTAGAGCTGCCATCTTCCTTAAAGATGGCAGCTTTCCTGGAGGGAGGGCGGCTTGCTGGTGCGAACAGAGGCTTCGTGTAACTCCTGTGGGCAGGCGGGAGGCAGCAGCTGGTCATTGGGCCAAATCGGCCTGAGGTTCCTTTACCTTTTGGGACTAAACTCGATGATAAATTAAATGTGTGAATCAATTTAATGTTGTCTCCTTTTTAATCCATTTAATGTCTCCTTTGTAAAAAAATTTTTAAAATAAGTTGCAGAAAGATAAAGAGTCATGCTAAATCAAACCAAAAGCCCGGCTAGTCCAGCATTCTGTTGACACAGTGGCCAAACAGCTGCCTGCGGGAAACACACAAGTAGGGCATGAGTACAACAGCACTCTCCTGCTTGTGTTCCCCAGCGACTGGTATACAGAAAGATCCTGCCTGTAATATTGGAAGGAATATATAGCCATCAAGGCTAGTAGCCAGGTGGGGATGGGTGGGGAGTTAACAGCTCTGTTTTCCCCTCCACCAGATGAACTACCTTCAGAAGGTAGCAACTTTTGCCTGGGATATTGCATGGAGCAGAGGGGAGAGGTATAACCTCCCTTCCTTTTCATAGCAAGCCTGAGAGTACCTTTCCCCCATAGCTATTATTTTTAATTTAAAGAAAGAAACATAAATGCATATATTTAATCTATCTCTAGTTTGGCCCTCCATGCTTATTGATGGTGGGAGGATGCTGTTGCACTCATGTCCTGCTTGTGGGTTTCCCGTAGGCAGCTGATTGGCTGCTGTGTGAGCAGAATGCTGGACTGGATGGATCCTTGGCCTGATCCAGCAGGGCTCTTCGGATGTTCTTACGGGAGGTGCGATGCAGGCTATGCGCCCCAGTCTTTGTGTTAATTGACCTTGAGCAGTCTGCTTCTTTTTCGACACCTTCTTGGCTGTAATAACCTGTTGATCGCTCTTCCAGGTCCACTCTCATCTTAAGTACCTTGTAGATAACCATGCTAGTGTTTGGGCCTGTGCAAGCTTTCAAGAAGTGTGGCCTTCTCCGAGCAACTTGAAAATGTTTGAAAGGTAATTCATAGGAACTTGAGAAATCAAAAGGTTAAAGAGAATCAGAGGTTCAAAGATCACACACCTGGATTATGATCAGGGGACGGTGGCTGACAAACTTCCCTTCGCTGTGCTATTTTAAGCGGTCATGGTTAAAGTACCAGCATATTTTTAGCTTAAAGCTCTTACTGCCAGTAAATAAGCCTTAGGAGAGGCATTACAAGCTGGGCACCCCAAAGTGCTGGATTGGGACCCCAGAAGAGCCGTGTTTGGTTCTGAGTCCCTTTTGTAGAGCATTGGCAATGTCCTATGGGTTGGGTGTTGGTTTACACACATGGACCCTGTTCAGATGACACGCTAAGCCACGGTGGTTAAGCATGTTGAGCTAAACATTGACCCTGTTCAGAAGATACCTTAAGTCATGGTGGTTAAGGCTTTTTTGTTTAAAAAAAAAAAGAGAAAAAAAAGAAGCCTTAACTGCTATGGTTTAAGGTGTATTCTGAACAGGGCCATTATAGCTTACTGTGTCACGTGAACCATTCTTAACCATGGTGGCTACATAACCATGGTTTAAGCATGCTCACTAACCATTTGCTGCAAAAGGGTTAGCAGCCTAGCCATGACTTAGTGTCTCTTTTGAACAGGCCCATGATGTGTTTGAGAGAAGGCTGGTTAGGGGCCAATGGGATAAGTGGAAAATGTTGAAACACACTTTCTGAATTGGTTCTAAGCTATCTGTGTTTGGTAAACATCCAGAATTTTTAACACCCTGTGTTTTTTGTATTTGTTTTCTAAATGAAAACCCTGTCTTATTTCCTCAGGGCTGCAGAAAAGGGTAATTTCGAAGCTGCTGTGAAACTTGGCATAGCCTACCTCTACAATGAAGGCTGTAAGTACCGGAGTGTATGTTGACAAGCATGCATATCAAATGTTTCGGAGGGTGGGGTCGCTAAAGGATAAGAAGTTTGCAGTAGACTACATGTAAGTATAGGCCTGCTTGCTGTTAGGCCTTTTCTGTTGTGGCACCCCAGTTGTGGAATGCCCTCCACTTGGAGGCCTGACTGGAGCTGACCGTGGCTTTGTTTTGGTGCCAAGTTAAAAAGTGGCTTTTTATCAAAGCCTTTGAGAGCTAAATGTTCTTTTTATTGCTTTTAAATTTTCTTTTGAGTTTAGCTTGATTAATGGTTTAATATGTTCTTAGCTGTGTATATTGTTTTAAACTGTTGAATTGATTTTATCTGTACGTTGTGCTGAGATCCCAATGATAGGGCAGGATACAAATGTTTCAATAAATAAAAATATTAATAAACGCATTTCATATCAAAGATACACACACACAATTGCTTTGCTTAGAGCACAGACATAATCGCCTTTGGGCTCTGGCCCTGACCACTGTCGAATGTGGCCCCCAACAGATTACCCACCAGGGAATGTGGCCCTTGACAGGCAAAGGTTTGCCCATCTCTGAGCTAAATGGACCAGTGGTCTGACTTGATATTAAGCATCTGCCGAGTTTTGTACAGGGATGTTCTGTTGACACCCACCCTGAACTCTGAGAGATACTGAGTGGATATTTCTTGCTTTCTGGTGTCAGAGCCGGTGTGGTGTAGTGGTTCCAGTGCTTGAGTGGGACTCGGAAGTCCTGGGTTCTAATCCCCACTCAGCCATGAAGCTCACTGGATGGCTTTGGGCCAGTTACATAGGAAGCTGCCTTTAACTACACCAGCTCTGACACCAGAAAGCAAGAAATATCCACCCAGTATCTCTCAGAGTCAGACTATTGGTCCAGCCAGTCCAGTATTGTTGACACCGACTGGCAGCTGCTCTCCAGGGTTTCAGATGGGATCCTTGTCCTCGCTCTGCCTGGAGAAGCCGGGGATCAAACCTGGGATCTTCTGCATGCAAACCATGTGCTCTATCCCACTGTGCTATGGCCCCCTCTGCTTAAGTTGCTGACTCCTGGCCTAGCCTACCTCGCAGTTGTGAGGATAAAATGGAAAGGGGGAGTGTGGAAGAAAAGGTGGGATCTGTAAATGTTACAAACAAACACAAAATATTGGGTGGGTAAGGCTTGGGTGGTATGCTGTGGATTTCAGGGATACCAGACAAAGAAGGATGAGTCATTTCTAACTGTAGTCCCCTGTATTGCTGCTTTGCGCCTTGGAACCCTCAGTGCAGTGGGCCACCATAGTTATGGCCAGCTCTTCTTGCTTACCGGGCCACAGTCCACTGTTGGGGAGGAGGGCTACATGGGTGCACATTTTCTGTCTTTGGCATGCAAGTCTCATTAAGGATGCAGAGTGAGGTATACCATAGCCTCCCATCGAGGAGAGTCTATTTGGCGTACCTCTTTGAACTTCTCTACCGCAGTGCCAAAACAACTGTAATGGCTTTTGATCACACCTGAGTCTTCAGGTTTCTTACGTCCCAAGTTTCATTCTGTATTCCCGAAGAAAAGGGCAACTTAACCAAACAACCCCCACAACCGTTCTGTTTTTGTGTTTTTCTTTACCGGTTCAGTATCGGTTGCTGATGAGGGCCGTGCAGAAGTGAACGGGTTGAAAGCCTCTCGCTTTTTCAGCCTGACAGAGCGCCTGAACACCTGCGCGGCGCCATTTGTCTGGCTTTTCATTCGCCCACCCTGGTCTCTGAGCGGAAGCTGTTGTAAAGCTGTTGTCTATGAGAGCCTCAAAGCGGAGTGTCAGCAGCAAAAAGTAAGCTGGCGTAATTTGCGGTATTTAGACCTTGCTCTTTCTGTCCTCCCTGTGATTAATGCAGACTTTTTGCAGGGAAAGGGACGTGATGGCTCAAGTCAGTATATGTTGTAGCCAAGGCTAGGTATCTTGTACTCAGGAAAGTTGCCTTATACTTGGAGAAGTTGCAAGTGTTTAGTATCAGCCAGCTAGAGTAGGCAACTTGCTGTCTAGATTTTTGGGACTATTTATTTTATTTAATGTAATGTAAAAGCAACTCCCATTGGCCTCAGTGAACATGACTAATTGCCAGGCATTATGGGAGTTGTAATCCAAAGCATCTGGAGAGCACCAGGTTGCCAGCTGCTCGGCAGAGCATCTTGAGAATGTCTGCTTCCTTAAAAACAAGCTTTTTATGGGTACAAAGATGTATCACGATATAATTTAGTGTGCATAAAATACTTAGTGAAATCTCTTGATCCAGAGGGGGGCTGAGTTGGAATTTCAGGGGTGGGCTTACATAGTTCTTCTTCGTGGTCTCTGTGCATCACACATATGGGCTCTGCGCCGGCGCCGAGCCCCAATTGGGAAACTTCACTAGCTAGCTTAGTGCTTTTTTGGCGGGAACCCCTCCCCCACCATCCATTGCGCATGCTCCGGGTCCCGCCTTACCTCAGTTCTTCTTCGACCGCGTAGCTGATCGCCTCGCGGGAGACTTCTCCGAACGAATCCGTTCGTAGCTATCTGAAAGAAAATATATTTACTTGTAATTAGCTTAGTGTTAGGATTGTTATATTGTTAGTTTAATTTAAAAAAAAAAAAAATTTTTTTATATATCTTAGTAATAGTTATAGAAATACTTGTTGTTTTAAGACTCCCTGTTCGTCGGAGTTATGGCGCAGGCGGCGCTATTTAAACATTGCTCAAGTTGTAGGGCAAAATTGACCCTAACCGATGGACACTCTTTGTGCCTCGTGTGTTTGGGGGAAGGGCATATTGTTGACTCCTGCCCCCATTGCATGACTTTTTCCCGCCAAACCAGGCGGATTCGGGCGGACAGACTTCGTAGCCTGCTATGGAGCAAGGCCTTGTCCGCGGTGGACCAGCCGCACCAGCAGGCGGGGGACGCAGAGGCTGGCCAATCGACATCCGGTGAGCGCAGGTGGACGCCTGTAAGTCGTTCAAAACCGGCATCTCCCTGCTCTTCCCCGTATAGGGACGCGGCAGAGGAACCTTTGCCACGACTTCTAACAAAGCCTTCCAAAAAGGCCACCCTCGCGGCCAAGAAGTCTGGCAAGAGTAAAAAGGCATTGAAGTCGAAGCAGTCGATGGCACCAAAGCCCTCTTCGGCATCGAAACAGCCTACAGACCATACGGCGTCGGGGGACGGCCGTTCTCCGATTCTTAAACGGCCTTCGACATCGGCAGTAGAGTCTTCTTCGGCACCGAAAAGATCTTCGACATCTGCACCACTGCGGTCATTGGCATCGACAACATCTTCGATACCGAAGCGATCTTCGACATCGGCAACGCCGTCGGCGTCGAGGCTCCCGCCGACTTCGAAAGACCGACCGCGTAAGCCATCGTCGGTATCGAGTCGTAGATCGACATCGTCGGCACCACGGCGTCCTGAGCCGTCGATACCGACGCACCAGCCCTCGTCTTCGTTTAAGAAGCGTTCGACGCCGACGTCTGCGCGCCCAGCGTCTTCGCCGATCCCCTCTCAGAGGTCCCTGTCAATGACACAGCGTGCTTCTTCGTTGCCGCCACGACCGGTCCTCCAAGCCCTGGATATCGAAGCGGGCTCCTCGGATGTAGAGCTAATAGATGTCATCCCATCTGACATCTCTGTGGATCACGACGTTGATCGCAGATCTCATGAAGAGGATGTCCAACAACCTTCACCACTTGGGGGCGTTGCATCCCCGATGTCGAGAGATTCGAGAACAACTTATCGGTCTCGATCGCGGACAAGATCCCAGTCTCACTCTCGATCCCGACACTGGGAATCGGCTTCTGATAGATCCAGGAGCAGGTCCCGACACCGCAGAGCCCCGCGCTACCTGTTCGACCCCTATACAGGGAAGAGGATTGGCCAGTCGTCCTCGCAGCGACGACACCAGAACAGCACCACAGTAAGGCAACAGCCTTCTTCGACACCGGCCCACACCTCGACGGCCTTGGTGCCAAGACCACTCTCTCCAACCTCGGGCGATGACTACCCTTCCGACGCGTCATCTATACGGTCCCGGGCCCCATCAGTCCCTTCTCCTCCTGAGGGGGTTGGCTCTACTGACAGACCTTCGCCATCGTTAGAATTAGGCTCCTTTTCAGACCAAATGCAAAGGATGGCACAATCTCTTGGTCTAGACATTAACCAGCCACAGGAGGACCTCAACGATAAAATTTATGACGTGATGTACGCTGAGCCTGCACCTCAACTCACCCTGCCCTTGGTACCGACGCTCCTAAAAACGTTTAAGACTGCGTGGGAGAATCCGGCAACAGTGGGGGCTACGTCAAAACGATTGGAGACGTTGTATAAAGTTAAAGACGTTGAAGCTCCATTCCTGTGTAGCCATCCTAGGCCAAACTCCATTGTAGTGGAATCATCGCAGGGACGTTCCACAAAAAGCCATTCTACTCCTGTGGACAAAGAGGGTAGGAAGTTGGATACGTTTGGTCGCCGTGTGTATGCTTCAGCAACGTTAGGGTTTAAGATAGCAAATTATCAGGCTACCATGGCAAGGTACCAGCTTTTTCTCTGGGAGAAGATCACTACGTTAACAGATTATCTCCCAGATGACCAACGTGAGCTGGCCAGGGTTTTCCAGGCTGAGGCCACAAGATTGTCTAGACAACAGCTAACCACGGCGAACCACCAGACGGATTGCGCGGCTAAAGCCCTGGCGGGATCGATTGCGCTACGTCGACATGCATGGTTGCGCTCTTCCACACTACCAGCGGAAACAAAGACGCGGATCGAAGATCTCCCGTTCGACGGGGAGGGTCTGTTCCATTCGTCGACCGATAATACAATGGATGTCATCCATAAGTCGAAAATAACTGCTCGTAAGATGAGTGCAACCGTGCAACAGGTGCAGCAGCAGTCTCGCTCGCGTCGATGGTATCGATCTTTCCAGTACCAACCTCGACGACAGCAGGAGCGCACACAGCGTTTCCAAGCACAACAACCGCAGTCTTCTTTCCAAGCCCGGAAAGCTGGCAACAGATACACCAAGGCACGTCGACAGGATCAGCCGTCAAAACGGCGCCTTTGACTCCATTCCGATAACTTTGCCACAACATCGCACAACCAGGCTCCAACCCTTCCTGCACCGCTGGCAATCCTTAACAACGGACAAGTGGGTGCTTTCAACAATTGCAGAAGGCTACCTCATAGAGTTTCAAACTTATCCATCTCTAGGCACTGTGCGGACCACTCCACCGTCTCCCACACTGTTACAGGAAACAGCAACCCTGTTACAAAAGAGAGCAATCGTCCGCGTTCCCTCGCGGCAACTAAAAGCGGGTTTTTACTCGCGCTATTTCACGATTCCAAAGAAAGACGGCGGTCTTCGTCCTATAATGGACCTCAGACACTTGAACAAGTTTATAAAGCCAAGGAAATTTCGCATGATTACCTTAGCCCAGATCTTGCCACTACTCAAACGACACCGGTGGTTCACTTTGGTGGATCTCAAAGACGCTTATTTTCATATCCCAATACACCCAACTCATCGCAAGTATCTGAGATTCATTATAGGAAAAAGAGTATATCAGTTTTCAGTCCTTCCCTTTGGCCTCCGGACTGCACCAAGAGTTTTTACCAAGTGTATGGCCGTGGTGTGTGCCCATCTCAGATCACAGAATGTCGAGCTCTATCCCTACCTCGACGATTGGTTGATCGTTTCGCCAACCCAATTGCAAGCACTCTCCGACGTCAGCCTCGTCACTTCTTGTCTCACCAGCTTGGGCCTAGAAATAAACAAAGAAAAGTCCATTTTTCATCCCACACAGATGATTCAATTTATAGGGGTGTTTTTAGACTCGACGGTGGGACGAGCGTATCTACCAACCGAGCGCACTCGAACCATAGTGTCCCTCGCTTCGCGGCTTCAACGGGGCTCACGCACGACAGCGTTCACAGTGCTTCGCATGCTAGGATTCATGGCCTCGGCAGTGTTCGTCGTTCGCTGGGCCCGCCTCCACATGCGCCCACTACAGCAGGTGCTTCTCCAGCGCTACCGTCCATGTCTAAACCCGAGGAAAATAATACTTACCATCCCGTCGGGTGTCCTCCCTTCTCTCCGTTGGTGGTCGTCCACAGCGAATCTGACCCACGGCATGCCCTTTCACAGCAGAGGTCCTACTCGAATGGTCACTACAGATGCTTCTCTGGAGGGATGGGGAGTGCACTACAACGACCTACAGATTCAAGGAAAATGGTCACAGTCAGAGTCCCAGCTCCATATCAATCTACTGGAAATGCTAGCAGTAAAGCGAGCGTTACACGCCTTCTTGCCACATCTTCAAGGGCAGCACGTCCGCATTCTGTCGGACAACACCACTGTGGTGTGGTACATCAACAAAGAAGGCGGGACAAGATCTCGTCGCATTTTGCGTTTGACTCTAGATATTCTACAATGGGCCATTCGCAGAGACATCTGGCTGTCCGCGCTTCACATTGCCGGAACGGACAATGCGCAGGCAGACGCGCTCAGCTGGGAATTTACCGACACACACGAGTGGGAGTTGTCTCAGGAAGTGCTGCAACACCTGTTTACAAAGTGGGGCACCCCGTCGATAGACCTGTTTGCGACTTCTGCAAATGCCGTCTGCCAGGACTATTGTTCTCGGGCGGGGATTGGACCTGCATCGCTCGGAGATGCATTCCAATGGGACTGGTCCAGCGGCTTCCTATATATGTTCCCCCCGTTTCCACTAATTGCGAAAACGGTGGTCAGGGCCAGCAGATCCTCTGTGAACGCGATACTGGTGACCCCTTGGTGGCCGAGACAACACTGGTTCACCACACTTTATCGTCTGTCTCAAGGGATATGGTGGCGGCTGCCCATGATACCGCACCTACTATCCAGGAACGCAGGAGCGATACTGCACCCGGACTTGCAGTCGCTGCACCTCACTGCGTGGCGGATCCAACCAGTTGGCAGTCTCTAGAGATACCTTCAGCTCTGCGTTCCATATTCGAAGCCTCCATTAAATCATCTACGCGGGCTTCTTACACTAGAAAATGGAACCGCTTTCTGAAGTTTGCTAACGACAAGGGTTTTTCTGCACACGATGGCCCTGTATCGGGGGTCATCGACTTTTTGTATTCCCTTCATGCAGAAGGTTTAAAGCCTTCCTCGATCAAAGTCTACTTGGCGGCCATTTCAGGACAGCACGCTAAGATGGATGGCTATACGGCTTTTACACACCCGGTGGCGAAGACTTTTATGAAAGGATTACGCCACATGTTCCCGCCAGTACGGCAGATTGTTCCTCAATGGAGCTTATCTGTTGTCTTAACGGCGCTGACGACAAAGCCGTTTGAACCGTTAGCCACAATAGAACTCCGTTTGCTCACACTTAAGGCCATATTCCTGGTAGCTATAACATCCGCTAGACGCGCCTCAGAGCTAGCGGCGCTGATGGTGGGGCCTCCTTATACTCAGTTTTTTCGGGACAAAGTTGTGTTACGTCCTGGTCCCTCGTTTGTCCCTAAAGTTTCTTCCATGTTCCACATTAACCAAGATATAGTTCTCCCAACTTTTTTTAAGGCGTCTGCGGATCCCCTTTCGGCGACCTTGCACGCACTGGATGTTCGACGTACGTTAGCTTTCTATAAAAAGAGGACAGAACCTATCCGTAGGTCGGATAAGCTGTTTATTTGTTACGGTGGAAAGACTAAGGGGTTGGCGGTTTCCTCCCAGCGTCTGGCCCATTGGATTGTGGACACTATTGTCCTGGCCTATCAAGTTCTTGGCAAACAGCCCCCAACTTCGTTCACAGCACACTCGACAAGGGGGCAAGCGACATCGTCGGCCCTGATCCATGGATCATCAGTTCCAGACATTTGCAGGGCAGCGACATGGTCGAGTGCATCAACTTTTGTGAAGCACTACAGGCTGGACGTTAGAGCGGCAAGGGACGCCTCGTTCGGCCGGGCGGTCCTGTCTTCCATCTGTCAGTGACCCACCAGCGTGCATCCCCTCCTCCGGTAAGTTTGGCTGATCAATCGCCCATATGTGTGATGCACAGAGACCACGAAGAAGAAATGCAGGTTGCTTACCTGTAACTGTAGTTCTTCGAGTGGTCATCTGTGCATTCACACAACCCGCCCACCATCCCCTCATTGCAACGCTATGGTGTATGCAGGAGGATTAGAGCGCATATGCCTCCTATTTGTTTACCTAGTGCGAGGCCGTAACGCGGTCTCAGGGAACTGAGGTAAGGCGGGACCCGGAGCATGCGCAATGGATGGTGGGGGAGGGGTTCCCGCCAAAAAAGCACTAAGCTAGCTAGTGAAGTTTCCCGATTGGGGCTCGGCGCCGGCGCAGAGCCCATATGTGTGAATGCACAGATGACCACTCGAAGAACTACAGTTACAGGTAAGCAACCTGCATTTCCTCTCCTCCACTCTGTCAAGTAGAAGCTGGAAAAAATGGCTTTGGGCATCCTGAACAGGCCCCGTTACCTGCCACTTCTTCAAGACACTCCTGGTCCTGCATTCTCTGTTTCTCTCTCCTGGGCCAGTTGGCTGCTCTTTCCTCTTCCCTGAGCCCCAGGGAAGCCAGACATGAGGCTGCCATAAATAGTGGTCTAATTTCCCTCTCCTTCCAATTAACTTTAAATTGCTCAGGCTTTGCAATAGAACTTGAGAGTCCCAATTTTAGCCACAGCTTGAGTGGCCAGGCTCTTCCTGTCAAAACACCTTGACTTGAGGGTAATTTGCAAAAGCGGTGAGTTGAAGCATCGATTCCAGGAAGTTGAAGGGGAAATTATTTTTATGTGTGACTGCGTTCATCATGCTTAGTTCTTGTAGTTCTTGTTTCTCTTCATAACAAATATGTTTTCTCTCCCCCCCCCCCCCCCCCCGTTTTGTTTTTTTAGTCTCAGAGAGGATCAATTCTCTATTGCCTGGCTAAGGTTCTAAATCTCTTTGAGGTACGGTTTCTCAATGGTATTGTTTTACCACGCCTTTCCTTTTGCAATTTTTTGTTTTTAAAGAAATCTGTGCAAGGTCCTTTGCACTCAGTGACATGTCACTGTGGAGGTGGTTATCTGTACTTTTGATCAGGAGTTAAACTACCACTAAAGGATCGTTATTGTAGGATCTCAGAAGCTAGACAGATCTGGTTTTGGCCTGCCATTCTATTTCTTATGGCTGGGTCGATCATGGGAGAACGACCCTGCGGAATGCAGTCTGAGCAAGTGGACTAGCAACTTCCTGGGCTGGAAACGAAAACGGGGTATGACTTTATGGAAGTGCACACCGATCAATACCATAATGTGGTTTGGGGAGTTAATGCTTCAAGCAGTGCAATGCCTGATGAATGGCAATTGTAGGGTTTTGGCTTAGCCGTTACAGCCACATCAGCTCTGTTGCCATTAGCGGTATAGCAACTTTTAAATATAATAAATAATTCTCCTTCATGAGACTTTGCAGGTGCTAACACTTAGCTATGGTAGAGCTCTTGTGGTGATTAGCTCTGGTAGTGATTGCTAAAACCAATCCCATCGGTACCTTTATTTTTAAATTGTTTGATTTGTTAGGTTTGTTTTTATTGTAAACTGATATTTATTATTCACTCTTTAGATTGAAAAATGGGGTGAGCCAATAAATTGGATTTGGGAGAGTATGGAAGGGCCATGAGCCGGAAATGAATGTGCAGAATCGTGATACAGAAGCGTCTTTTGTTTACACTTAATAAAACCAAATATGAAAGATTAGAACAAGCTAATCTTAGTCTGCTTTCAGTCTCAAGGTTTTAAATTCCTCGATTCCTCTTCCGCTGATATGATAAACATTATCTTGTTCAGTTCTTCAGTCCTGCATTAGAAGAAGGGTGGGCAGGAGGTAGATCTCTTGATGATTTTCGATAGATTGGCAAGGATTTATGACTTCCAGTTGTTTAACCGCAGTCACAAAATGACTCCCTTCCCCTCTCCTAAATTATACTGCTAAAATTAAGGAAGTATGGGAGAAGCAGGAGTGGATTCTTGTGTGAAAGGACTGTGAATTCTGATCAGTTCTGGTATTCCAAATATATTCCTGGGCTTGGATTCCTTTAATTGTAAATGTAAGTCTTTAGTATCCAGCTCTGGTTGGTGAATCTCAGAGGTTCTGGTAACAAACTGAATAGTCCTGCAAGCCTGACTTCTGCTCATCTTCCTGCATTAGAATATTCTTTTTTAGCTCTCTGAGTAAACTTTGCACAATTTTTTGGAAGGTGGGAAGCAGTAAGGCCTTTCTTTTGGAATTTGTTGTATGTAAGGAACCCTCTGGCCCTAATAATAATAATAATAATAATAATAATATCAATAATTATATAACGCCCCATAGCTGAAGCTCTCTGGGCAGTTTACAAAAATTAAAAGATTGAACATTAAAAAGTAAATATATAATATTTTTTTTAAAAAAAAACAGCTGATATTTAAAACATTTTAAACTTTTAAGCCTGGCCAAAAAGTCAGTTAAAAACCTCAACTTAAGCTGTTAAAATGCCTGGGAGAAAAGAAAAGTTTTGACTTGGCGCTGAACAGATAACAATGTTGGTGCCAGGCGGGCATCATCGGGGAGATCATTCCATAATTGGGGGGCCACCACAGAGAAGGCCCTCTTAGAGGTGCAAATGAGTTACACCACAGCTTCCCCCTGAATTGTCAACTTCTAAATTATTGGATCTTGGTGGCTTGCATATATACACTACTGTAGCCAAACACTTGGCATAAATATATTTTTTGCCCTTGTTTTTCTTAGGATGAAGAGAAGACAAATGAAGCTTTTGAAATGTTTGAACACTCTTCAAGGCAGGGTTGCTTGCACAGTTCCTACCTCCTCTGGGAAAATAACAGAAAAGCTGCTGTGAGTGTGTGTTGTGACTCTTGTATTGCACTTGCGGGTAAAACAGGCTGGAAGGGCCAGATAAAGCCCAGGGATTTATGGCTCCCAGTAAGAGACAAGACTCTTCTTGGGCAGTAGACATGGATTGGAATACGACTGGAAGGAAGGAACAGGAATCGGGCTAGGGTGTTTGGTGTCCTGCTTGCCAGATGTGTGAGGACACTTGTCCCTGGCAAGCAGAGTTTTGGATGCAGCAGGTTCTCTCTGCATCGTATGATTATTTTAAAACAAAACCGTAGTTCAGTATAATGCAAAGATGTAAAAACACAGCCCTGCACATCCAGCGCAATTAAAATGGTGATAAAAAAATACAGTGCAAAGCCAACACAATAAAATATGGTTTAAAATAAAGAGCTAATCCAGCCAATAAATAAAATGGGAGTTACAGCACTGATATGAAATGGGGATTAGAGTTGTGAAGATTTAAAAGGCCTGTGAGAACAAAAACAGTCTTAACCTGGCGACAGAAAGAAAACAATTCTGGTGCCTGGCAGATTTCCCTGGGGAGAGCATTCCATAAATGGGGGTGTTTCCACCAAGAAGACCCTGTCTCTAGTAGTCACCCTTCAAGCTTCAGAATGGGGGGGGGCACTTGAAGGAGGATCTCCATAGGTGACTTAAGGGCACTGGTAGGTACATGTGGGAGGAGGCGTTCCATCATTTTCTGAAGGACTGAAGCTTTATAGGTCAAACCCGCCACTTTGAATTGGGCTCAGAAATGAGCTAGGAACCTTGTTAGAATACAGCTGCATATTACTTGTCCATCTTTCAAATAAATGCTGTAACAGTGCTGGGAGTATTACATTTCTTTGGTATCCTAGTCTAATGAGATTCCGTTGTCCTCAAATTTGTAAGTACAGGAATGACACAAGGAAATATATTCAGTTAGTAATGTAAAATCTGCACTTGGCATTCGCTCGGCCTGCACTGTATCATGATTGCATCTCTTTGTAGATGTCGGACCCTGGTAGATATCTCCAGAGCCTCCGGAAACTCAGGGACTATGCAGCCAAGGGCTCCTGGGAAGCCCAGGTAAGATTGTCACTCTTGTATCTGAGGCTTTTGCATTGAGCAGACTTTCCTTTACTTCGGAGCTCCATCTAAGCAGGGTCTGTCCCATTCGCTTTCTAGTTAACTCAGCCAAATCCTTGCCTGGATGAAACTGCTGGATCCAGTCACCTACGTCTATTAATGGAATGATACTGAGTTAATACTGATCTGTCCCTAATGTGGAAATCCCTTATTTCCTCCAGCCCCATCTCTAGATTTGGAGAGGGCCCTGCCAGTGTTGTGTCCCCACTGGTTAATGAGCTTCCCTGCCAGCAGTGGCTGAAACTGGAAAGCCTTCTGCTGTTTTCCCACAATGCCCTGGGGTGACACTACATTGGGCGCTTTGGATCATTGTGGGAAAACTTAGAATGGCAGGTGGCTTTCTAGCTGTTGCCTCCAGATAAGCCTACAGCTGGGAGAATGGCTAGGAGAGAGAACCAAAGCCGATGCTGGGGCTGCTGGGACACTGGATACCTGTGCAGCAGTGCCAGGTAGTGATCTCAGCCCAGCTTTCCCCCAAGCATTGAGGACTCTTGTCACTTGATACACCAAATGCTTCAGCTATTACTTATATTCTTGGCCTTCCTGAAAAGATGTCCCTGCCTTTGGCAGAATGACATGGGTCTGTTGTTCCTTGCTTTCCTAAGTTGAGCGATTCCCTCTTGATTTGCCTTCTCTGTTATGCAGATAGCTCTAGCCAAAACTTGTGGAAATGGAAACCAACTAGGACTGGAAACGAAAGCCTCCAATGAGATGGTCTCTCAGCTGTTCCAGACTTCCGTTCCTCTCAGCAAGCAGAGCATCTTCACTGTTCAGAAGGGAATGAATGAAACTATGAGGTAGAGATGAAGGCCAGCAGCTTAATCGGTCCTAAGGAATTGATCTGCCAAAGCGGAAAAGGCCATTAGCTGTGTTAAATAGCTCTTGTCAGACTCTTGGTTGTTGTAGTGCTCCGTAGGATGACTTGCAGCCTGCTGGGTTGCTGGAGGAAGGGCCCTTTTCTTTTTGGAATTTGAATCTCTCATTTTGGGGAAACCATCAAAATACCTGCACGAAAACGCTGTGCGTGTGCGTGTATATATTAATAAAATCCCTAGGTGATCAAGAGGTGGATATTGAAATCTGTCTAACAATAGCGCAACCTTGGCTTTATTTCTGTCTGGTTGTGTCTCTTGTTTTAGATACATTCTAATTGATTGGCTGGTAGAAGTGGCCACTATGAAGGATTTCTCAAGCCTCTGTCTCCATATGACAGTGGGGTGTGTGGACCGGTACTTGAAAATAAGACCTGTGCCTCGGGCTCGTCTTCAGCTTTTGGGAATTGCATGCATGGTTATTTGTACACGGTAAGTACCATAACTATTGGGAATGGGAACGGTTGGGTGGTGCTGATTTAATGAGGACTGCACCTCTGGCGAGAAATCATTATTTGCAGAATTTTCAGGATGTTGTGGCAGTATCCACTAACAATGTCTCCTGCTACCTTTTTTGGAAGCTCTGGAGTCGTGAGCCAAAGTACAAACAGTGTCTGTGCTGGGAATGGGGGGCTGTATCTGAAATGAAATTGTGGAATCCATTTTACCCAGTCCGCTGTGATTCTAGGAGCATTTGATTATTACTGGAGCCAAAAGGAACAGCATTGTATTGGTACACATGCTTTGGGGTTAAAAGTCTTACTTATTGATTCATTCAAAGCATTTTTATCCCAACCTTCAGCCATAAAGGTGCACAGAGCAGCTTACAAAGATAAGAAATAATACAGTCCCCCCCCCCCCCCCCCCCACACACACACACACTTGCAGGCTTAGAATTTAAAAGTCATGACAAAAGGAAAGGCGACTGGGAAGGAGGAGGAAAAAAGCAAAGGTCAGCAGTTTTTGGTTGGTCTAAACACAATGGAAAGGCAGGTGCTGCCTCTGATGTCCTCAGCAATGGCAGTTGGTAGCAGGACTCACTGTGGGGTAGATATTAAACTGTTGGACTGAGCAAACCCAGGTTCTAGTCCCAGCACAGCCAGGAAATTCACTAAGTGACTTTGGACCAGTCATTGACTCTCAGCCTATCCTACCTCATGGGGTTGTTGCGATGATAAATATTGAGGAGGTTCCTGTAGTCTGCCTTGGGCTCCTTGCAGGAAAGGCAGCATAGAAATGTAACTAAAATAGGAGGGGGGGCTCTCAACTGCAGGTGAATCAAGGCATGATGGAGGGTGCTTGGCTGCTGCTTCCTCTCCCTCTGATAATCTTTGACTGTCACATTTTCCAGATGTTCTCTTTAACCCTAGAAATCATACCAACAGATCAGTGCTTTTATGATTTCAGCTGATTGTGATGTTGATGATGATAATAATAATTAATTGAATAAATGCTCCATCCTTTCTGGTGTGGATTGAGTAAGCAGAATCTACCGCTTGCTGAATTGAAGGTTCACACACTCTTGTTCCGTCTTTGGGCCTTGATGCTAATCGAGTCCTTTGTCACAGTTTTATCAGCAAAGAGATTCTGACGATACGGGAAGCCGTTTGGTTAACAGACAACACGTACAAATATGAAGATCTTGTCAGGATGATGGGGGAGATCATCTCTGCCCTTGAAGGGAAGATACGGGTAAGCTTGGAAAGATGTTGAGATCTTCTCACCTAGCTGCTGCTAGCAGAATCCGGTTGCTGGCTAGATAGGTCTTGGACTGATCGAGCAAAGCAGTTGTATGTTAACTTGCTGCTCCATGAGCTATCCTTGTGGAATAGCTGTGTTCTGGGAAGCAGGACATTCATATAATTCAGTTTTGCTGTTTGCTTCCTCTTGCCTTCCATGCTTATGGTATATAGAATAAGAACATAAGAGCCATGCTGGATCAGACAAAGGGTCCATCTAGTCCAGCATTCTGTTCACACAGTGAACAACCAGCTGCCCGCAGGAAACCCACAAATAGGACATAATGCAACAGTACTCTCCCACTCATGTTCCACAGCAACTGGTGTACATAGGCATACCCACTGTGATACTGGAGGTAGCAGATAGCCATCAGGTCTATTAGCCATTGATGGCCAGGAATTTGTCTAACCCCCTTTTAAAGCCAAGCAAGTTGGTGGCCATCATAAAGATAAATAGCTAGAGTGTCTTTGCCTATTGAAAGGAGGCTGTTATTGTTTGGTGGGTTTCTGGGTGTTGTGCAATTTCCCCCCGTTCTAGTAGGTTGAAATGGCTCTCAGGCGAAGCACCTTGGGTAGCTCCTTTAGAGTTTTGACTGAGACCCAGAGCAGGTTCACCACCCCATCAACGTTGGAGCCACTAGCCCCCGCTGCTCAAATGTTGTGTGTGCTGTGAGCATATTTGCCTTTACACTCTCAGTATTCTCTTGCTTTTCTAGATTCCGACTATTGTGGACTACAAAGAGGTGCTACTGAATGTAATCCCGTTGGAAAGGAGAACCGTGTCCCTGTACAGCTTTATCTGTGAACTCTCCCTCTTAAACACAGGCCTTTGTGTGTACTCCCCTGCCTGTTTGGCTGCAGCGGCCTTGCTACTAGTGAAAGTATTGCACAAGCAAGGTGAGGAATGGCTCTTGTTTTAGGTGTGAGGAGAACTGCAAAGAGGACTGCAAGAGCACTTTGGATAATAATCAGTTGTCAGTATATTAGGTTGGATCCAGATTTGGTCATATTTAGAGCGGAGCCATTGAAATAGATGGGGCTTAAGTTAGTCATGAGGTCCCACTGATTTCAACAAGTCTACTCCCAAGTATGCTTAAATCTAGATCCAGCCCATTTGAAGGTATTGATAGCCATGACAACTGACTTTGATTAACCTCTACTGTCCAGAGACGGGTGAGCAATATTAGTGATCTGTCATGTTTTTCTCCAGCTCGTCCTTGGACTGGCCAGTTATCTGAAAGCACGGGATTTTCCCTTGAAGAGCTGATGCCCTGTGCGCTGAGTCTCCACAAGAAATGGTAAAAACATTTGGCAGGGTGTGAGTAAGCAGTAACGAATCGGTCTGTCCAGCTGTTGCAAAATAGCCATTGGTACACTTGGAGCCGACTATGTACTTCCTATATGTAAGCTCTCTGAGAGTAATGGGCAGCTCTGGTTTTCCCCCTTTTGGCTCCGGGCCAATGCTGTTTAGCTCCTTCCTCCCCTCCTGAATCCCTGGAAAGAGGCTGCTAGTTGTAGTGGACAATACTGGGCTCCTTCCATCATCCCCAGCCACCAGGTTGGGGAAGGCTGAGTTAACATGATACAGGGCGGCTTTCTGTGTTCTGCCTATTAAGTTTGTATTATGCATCTCATCCTCTCCAAGCTGTCAGCAAATGGCTTCTAAGCAGGGCTGCTCAATCCCTCCACCCCTCTCTCTCTCACATGCGCGCACACACACACTCTTTGTCAGACTAGCAGTTGGATTTAGCCCAGCGGTTGAAGTCTGCCAAGATCTCTGCTGTTTACAGTTGCGGGGTGGGAGGGAGAATTGTCTTGCTTTTGATTTGGGCCTAGGGTTGCATAGTGTATGTATACAGTTCTTTCCCCATCCACCCTCCAGCTTGGCTGAAGCTTTTCTTGCCGTGGAGGGAAGAGCTTCACCTGCTAAATTTAACAGGCTGCTGTTAAAAACAAAGAAGCAGCCGCCCCCCCCCCCCCCCCCCAATGACTCCATACAACAGCCCTACATGACTCCATGTACACTCTCTTGGCTGGCTCTTCACTTTTACCCAGTTCAAAATTCAGTTCCTGTTGTCAATTAACTGATAATCAGGAATATGTAGGGTGATGTGTTTGATTCCCCCAAATCCTGTTCTGGAAGGTTGCACCTTGGGCTCCCATGCTCCCTCTTCCACTCTCCAATACGATACTTCCTTGTTAGCACAAACCATAGTTGCTGTTAACATCTGACTCAGCAAGTTATGGTTCAAGCTTAGCCTGCAAACTCTTGCTTGAAGCTGGCTCACAGTCCTGGTGTGGAGGAAAAAAGCAAGCCAACGGTCATTGGTTCTGATGCAAAAGCAAACCTTAGCTGATACTAAAAGAGAAGGAACTAATTGTCACAAGGCCTCCAAAGGATGGTTTGGTGGTTTGGAAAATGCAGATTGATCCATAATGATAAGAAGGCGAAGATGTCAGGCTGCAACAGATGCTTCCTGTCTAAGGAAAGCTGTAGACACCTCTTCTAGTTATCCCTGTAGGATCTTCCAGTAATTCTCTGCTGCCAATGCGAGTGTTAAAAAGGGAAGCTGTGATCTTAGGAATCTGATCAAACTCTGCCACATTAGGCACTAGAAGGCAGGCAGAATTACAGATACTTTCTGCTCCTCTTCCATGCACGCCTCCAAATAAAATAAGAATAGTGATCAGTCTGAGAATGATTTTGTTGATATCAAAACTGGAATTTGAAATCCGGTTTGGGAACTTAAAGGAGAACTGTTAGTTACCAATTGGTCCTACAGATTTCTTGATAGTTCTGCTAAAAGTACCTGTTTAACCTCTGAAAGGTTGCTCTTTTCTCTCTCTCTCCTAGCTTCCATGAGGATGTGCCGAAAGATTATAGACAGGTGTCCCTTACCGCTGTGAAACAACGATTTGAAGATGAGCGGTATGAAGAAATTGGCAAGGAAGAGGTATGTTGGGCTCTCTTCCTGGGGAGTGAGAAATGGACAGTGCAGTCCTATGTGTGTCTACTGAAAAGTAAGCCTTACTGAGTTCAGTGGGATTTACAATCCCAGGTAAGTGTGTGTAGGTTTGCAACCTAAATGCAACATTGGTAGACCTGTCAACTAAAAGTTTTAATGGTGGTTGATATTTGGTTGACTAATTAAAATTTAGTCAATGGAATGGATGTGCATATTTCTAGAACTTCCATTGAGTAGATATTGAAAGAAATGTAAGAACTGAATCTAATTTAAAAAGCTACCGTTAACTGATGGAAGGCAAGGCTACTTTTTAATACTTCTGTTTTACTGTACCAGACCAGAAGCAATTTACAACCCCACTGTTTAGCATTTGCCCATGTTGATTTTAATCAACTAAAGGGGGGGGGCAGCTTGTGGCCCTCCAGATGTTTTGGCTTACAACCCCATTATCCCTCACCAATGGCTTTGTTGGGTGGGGCTGATACGAGTTGTAGGCCAATACACCTGGAGAGCCACAAGTTACCCACTCCTGAACAAAAGCTTTAGCTGTTCTGATTTAAGGCTGCAATCATATGTGCACATAATTTATTATTTATATCCTTCTAAGGTGGCTTACAAGTAACATGAAAATACACTTTTTAGAAATACAACAAATCACATAAACGGAATAAGTCATCAGAATAGCTCTGCAGGAGGGCTGGTGGTAAACATGTATAAGATTGCCCTGGTTACTAGTAACTTTGAGGAGAGCCTTAAAGAATTGGGGAGGTTGGGAGGAGCAAAGGATGGCAGGCTGCTTTTGCAGCAGGTGGTGTGTATGTGTGTTAGGATGCTTGGGTGGCTGTAGCGATGCTAACTCATGGGGCTCCCTGTCTTAGGTGATGAGTTACAGCCAGCTCTGCTCGCTGCTAGGCGTGAAGCAGGAGGATCCGGAGCCTGATTCTTTGTACATGAACACAGTGGAAACCTTCCTCACTTCTCCATCAGGAAAGAGAACTAAAAGGCAAGTTCTGTCCTTCTGATCTAATTGAGTACAGTAAAATCTCCATTGAATACTTCACATGTCTTCTGGCAGGTTTCAATGAGCCTGCTTGCCATGGCGAGTGTGGCACCTCCCACTGGCGAGCATGACAAGTGACCAACCTTTCCTTCCAGCTCCAGAGTTCCATTGACAATGCTTACGTTTTCTTGCCTTTGGGGCTGGGGTGGGGGGAGCTTTCCTTTGTATTTGTTATTTTATTTCAAATTAAGCTAGACTCAGCTGTCAAAGAAGTGGAATGGTTTTGGGATTGTACTTCAAGCCCTGACTATGGAAAGGCTGACTTGGCTTTTCTTCCTACCCGTGTCCTTGACCTTTTTGAGAATCTGATATTAATGGTGGTCTTCTGGCCGCAGGAGAAGAGAAGACAGCATCCAGGAAGACAGAGGCAGCTTCGTCACTACACCCACAGCCGAACTGTCCAACCAAGAGGAGAGTCTTCTGGATAACTTCCTGGACTGGAGCCTGGATTCCTGCTCTGGTTATGAAGGAGATCAAGAAAGTGAAGGCGAGAAGGAAGGAGATGGTAAGCTTCCCCCCTTCTTCTTTTTTTCTTTGTTCATATGGCCATCAGTTACGTAGGGTGTCTGTGGGCTGAACTTGTGCCACGCAGTCAAAGCTAGAATACTTGGGGTTGATTGATTGCTTCCCCTCAGAAACAAAGCAGAATCTCCAAGAGGTATTGTGAGTGGTGAAAAGTGGTAAAAGCTTCACTTTCTCCCTTGCATGCTAGTTTTCTGCATGCAAGGAGGGTTTGATGGGTTTTTGTTTAGGATGGGGGAACATTCAGACATGCGATCCTCGACCTGTAGCCTGCACTGGCATAGCCTAAGGTAAGGAGAGGGAACGTGTGGCCTTCTAGCTGATGTTGAATTGCAGCTTCCACTATCCCTCAGCAATTGGCTATGCTAGTTAAGGCTGAAGAGAGTTGCAGTCCAACAACATCTGGAGGGCCACAAGTTGTCCATCACATGTCTAGGACAACCCTCTCCCCCCCCCCCCCCCCCCCTTAGTTAAACATACCAGGCTAGGCAATCTGTGGCCTTCCATTGTTGGACTGCATTCTTCCAACAATCCTAGCCAGCATAGCTAAAAGTGAGGGATGATGGGAGTTGTACTCAACATCTGGAGGACTGCAAGTTGCCCACTCCAGATATAGACCTACTTGGTTACGAAAATCATCTTCTGAAGCTGTTCTCCAGGTGCTTTGGGTAGTTTGCCCTCCAAATAAGGCAGGTGGCTATTAGAAAGAGGGCTTTTTCAGTGGTGGCACCTGTTTATGCTTTCCTCTGAGAGGCCTACGTGGCACCTATGTTGTGGCCTTTTGGCAATGTGAAGACTCTTGCTTTATTCTCGTTTTAAAAATATGTTTCGAACCTTGCATTGCTGTTCCCTCCTTTTACCTTGATTCTGCGGCTGTAATAATTTGTTTTAGGTTTTGCATTGTTTTATTATCTTTGTACGTTTTATGGTCTTAACCATCCAACCATTGCGAGATATAGAGATGCCGTAAATAAAATAGGTAGATCTAGATTATATAAACTGACCCACAGAAGGCAGCTTTGGGTGGGGAATCTGTTTTATTTTATTGATACTGTGTGTTAATGGTGTACTGTAAGAGGATCAACATGGCCAGAATTAGAGTGCAAAATGCTATAACCTTTAAAGTTAGGGATAGATGACTCTGTCAGTTTCTTTTTCTCCCACATTCAAACTTTTAAAATCCCAGGATGGCATCCCGAATATGAAGAAATTTGAAAAGTTTGCTAAATTCTGATAAAAAAATTAACTGAACTGAAATTCTCACTCATCTGCACCAGCAAAATCCAGTAGATACAGCTCTCTTTACCTGCCTGCCTTACGGCTGTTAAAGTTGAGGAAGCTTTTAGCATAAAGAGATGGCAACCTGAATTCACCACTAACATGGTTGAATACACACAAGGATTCAAACTCAGACTTTTGAAATCTGAGTACTAAAATCCCTAGGCCCCGATGGCTGAATCTGTTAGTTTAGGTTTGTTCCACATTCACTTTTTTTGAAATCTCAACTTCTTTCCATCTCACATGTAGAGTAACATGTGAAATTTGCAAAAATTCTTCTCTGAAGCAAACTGAAATGATATCCTCACCCATCCCTACTTAAAACATATTACAAAGATTAGTCTTGATTTCAGGAGGCTTCATTCAGCCACCTAATTGTATGGTTTTTCTACATGGTTACAGCTCCCAGTGGATTTCTGGATGTTACTGTGGTGTGTATGGACCCTGAAGAGCACAACAGCTGCTGCTGTGAAGAATCCAGTGATGAGGAGAGCCTTGACAAAAAGGGGTCTATGTATGACTTAAAGAATTATGACCAGCTGGGTTGTGAGCAGAGGTGGCTTGTCTGCAACACCCTGCAAAATTCTCCCATTGACGCCAGCTCCGGGTATTCCTCTGTCCACAGTGCTAGCCCTACTTCCACTATCAATTGCAACTTCGGCGCATTTCCCAAAGCTACCTCAGTGCAGCCTCCGGGCCCTGCCAAGAACAAAGGACTATCGCTGCCACTTGACTCAGAATTGTCTTCACGCTCTGCCTCTGCTAGATCTGGCAGAAGGCAAGCAAAGCGGAAAAATGTGGCAGAGTATAATGAAAAGGAGAGGATGAACTTGGGCTTCTTAAGTCTCTGATGGCCCAATGCTGTTTACTTTAATGCCCAATGTCTCTGAAGCAGGGGGAGGCTTATGGAGCCTCTCTTTGGTTGGGGCGCTGTACATGGTTGTAGGCTACGTTCCACGTTGTGGCTCATGACTTGTGCAACTCTGGTCTCCTGTAATGTTTACTTGAGAGCTTTCCCAAGGTTTCTGTCTTCTTCTCAAGGTTTCTATTAGGGATGTGCAGCGGATCCGATCCACGATCTGAATCCGATCCGGCCAAAATTGGATAAAATGAAATGATTCCGATTCCGATCCTATGAGCCATCCGACCCGATCGGACCCGATCCGGATCAGAAAAAATTGGAAAATCGGATGCCATTTTGAATGCTTTTCCCCATAGCCTTTTATTGTGTTACAAAAACACCTATAACTTTTTCATTTTTAAAGATAGAAGGATGTAACTTGGGCACTTTGTAGATGGGTTAGGGGTAGTTATCTGTGAGAAATTTCAGAACGATTGGTGCAGGCATTTTGTGGCAATGATTTTTTTAATAACGAACCAGGAATGCCTATAACTTTTTCATTTTTAAAGTCCCACACATGAAACTTTGCCACATTGCAGGCGGTATGCTGGGACCCATGTGTGGGAAATTTCAGAAACATAGGTGCTTACCTTGTGTGGCAATTAATTTAGAAAATGGGTAGCAGTGGGGTAAATACAGTTATGCCTTCAATGTTTTTATTTTTAAAGATACAAACAGGAAACTTGGGCACATTACAGGTACCACTTTGATTGATATGTGTGCGAAATTTCAGAAAGCAAGTAGTGGCAAGGTATTTTTGAAACAATGAGGAAAGAAACACCTATACCTGTTTTATTTTAAAAGTTAGAAGTCTGAAAGTTGCTCACTTCGTAGATGGGTTAGGGGAAGTTATCTGTGAGAAATTTCAGAAAAATAGGTCCAGGCATTTGGTGGCTACGAATTTTTTAGATTAAAAGTTACAAAAGTTTTCCCACAGAGGCTTGAGCTGTCAATTGCACCCCCTCCCCCTCCCTCTTTTATCTGTCAAAACTCCGTGTTGTTGTAACCTTTAATCTAAAAAATTCATAGCCACCAAATTCCTGGACTTGACTTTCTGAAATTTCTCACAGATAACTACCCATAACCCATCTACAAAGTGAGCAACTTTCAGTCTTCTAACTTTTAAAATAAAAAAGGTATAGGCATTTCTTTCCTCATTGTTTCAAAAATACCTTGCCACTACATGCCTGGACCTATCTTTCTGAAATTTCGCACACATATCAGCCAACATGGTACCTGTAATGTGCCCAAGTTTCCTATTTGTATCTTTAAAAATAAAAAAGTTGAAGGCATAACTGTATTTACTCCACTGCTACCCATTTTGTAAAATTAATGGCCACACAAGGTAAGCACCTATGTTTCTGAAATTTCCCACACATGGGTCCCAACATACCGCCTGCAATGTGGCAAAGTTTCATGTGTGGAACTTTAAAAATGAAAAAGTTATAGGTATTCCTGGTTCGTTATTTAAAAAAATTGCCACAAAATGCCCGCACCAATGGTTCTGAAATTTCTCACAGATAACTACCCCTAACCCATCTAGAAAGTGCCCAAGTTTCATTCTTCTATCTTTAAAAATGAAAAAGGTATAGGTGATTTTGTAACACAGTATTAAGCTATGGAGAAATGCATTCAAAATGGCGTCCGATACAAAATGGGATGTCAGATTTTCGGATCGGGATCGGATCCGATCCAGCAGACCTTCCAATTTTTTTTTAAAAAAATCCGATTCCGATCCGATTTTTCCGTCTGTGCACATCCCTAGTTTCTATCTTCTTCCCTACGTTTCATGTCGTGGTGGTGTGCTTTGTAGTCAAACTGAGGCTTAAGGCACTAGCCGGCATAACTGGTTTTACTGGTCCTCCAGAACGTGGCTGTGTAAACTTGCTGTAAGGGGTGGCCGGCAGTGAACAAATAACATTATTGCCACATCTTCCTCCTTTTCTGCATTAAACATATGTCCGTTGCGCCAAATGACATGGTCAAGCAATCTTGACTAGGGCCTCAGATTTAGCTCTGCCCTCATCCCTTTCGCCTCTTTGCAAGATTTGATAGCCATCTTAAATAGGACTGAGCTAATATCTTCATTACCCCAATTTTATGGGATCTTTGTTTCCTGTTAAGATGGGGAGAATAGCGGGAACAGGGGGGGGGATGCAAAAGGCATACCAAAAACTTGCCAATGGAGAAAAAATACCAACCTTTGGCCATGTTGCCAAAATGTAAGTAACACCCCCTGAATGTTTGCCCCCTATCTTTGGGTCATTTCTCCCCCCCCCCCCCCCCCAATGTTGTAAATAAAACTAGGCCAAACATTTCAGTTCTACCTTACTCTTAAGTGTCTGGAAAGGGTGGATACCAACACCGCCTTGTTAGTATTGATGTAGCCAGCTCCCCCACCTGAGGCCATGGTTGTATTTGGTATGCCAGTTGAGATCTGCACTGCCTTTGTTTTGCTACTCCTAAACAGCATTACTGCAGTTTACTAAGGAATACAATGTCCCTGTTTTACCACTGGTTTTTTTAAAAGGCTAGGTGCTATTTTTGCTTTTGTTTTGCATATTAAACCATGATTGCCTTCATGAACCAGGGGCAAATGGCTATCTGTGGAAAATGTGTTCCGTGCCAATTATGTGGTTGGATGTCGTTCTTGATTAATTTTTTTTTTTCATTTTTATTTTCCTTTTGGAATCCTCTTTTGATATTCTTCCTCCCTTTCTTCGGTTTTACCTGCTCCTTTATGCATAAAAATATTGGCCCTTACTGTCTCAATTTTTTTAAGGCTCCACCTCTGCTATAGTTACAGCTTGTATGGAAAACGTTTTCATTACACAGAACTTTGAGGATGGAAATTAAGCTCATAAATCTTAATCAAATGAACAGGAAGTGAGAAGTTCCAAAATGTAAAAGATAATGTGTTTAAATTGCTCCCACTTCTGATGTCCCATTGTGTGGTATAGCTCATTGATCACAGAACCTATAGAAATGGATTGTCCTTTTAACAAGCTGATTACATTAGTAATCTGAACTCAGTATCTTAGACCTGCCTTGCCCAACTTGATGCTCCCCAGATGTTTTGGACTGCAACACCCCATAATTCCAGATTTGTTGGAATGACAAGAGTTGCAGTCCAACACATCTGGAGAGCAACAGGTTTGGGAAGGCTATCTTAGACACAAGGGCTTGGAAATTCTTTTAAATTAACCACTTCCTTTTCATCTATACAAGAGC
The DNA here is from genome assembly GCA_029215795.1 of Anniella stebbinsi. Classification (NCBI taxonomy): domain Eukaryota; kingdom Metazoa; phylum Chordata; class Lepidosauria; order Squamata; family Anniellidae; genus Anniella; species Anniella stebbinsi. The sequence continues at coordinate 43,572,756 of JARDYH010000007.1, read as the reverse complement.
AAAATTTTGATGAAATGGTGCCTGCAATTAATTATCTATGACTATTGTGCAGGCAGTAAGAATTCTGGGCCATGGCATGTGTTTTGTCTACAGAGGCCCAGAATATGGTTTTGTTCCTTATATGAGTTATGCCTCCATAGAATGTGTACCAAGGTACAAAACATTTGTTTGCTAACGACTACATGAGTTTGAAGAAACACTGGACAGGCTAAACTATATTTTTTTAAAGAAGGTAATGTCAATGACAGTTCATATTGCCTAGTGATTATGTTTTTTTTTATAAAAACAGTTTTTTATATATGTAAGCTGACTCCTGACTTTATTTGTGGGTAAAGGTTATCTTAGATATTGTCTTGAAGCATGCATATGTGGGGGATTATCTTTGTTAACAGCTACATGTCACATCACTGCCACATTAGAGAAGAACCTATGTGTTGGGCTGACATTGATCTGCAGCCTCTGGAAGCATAGTGGGTGAATAACTAGAAGAAGGAATGGCAAGTTGGAAAGACAGCATCAACACCATCTAACACCTGGCTCTAAGGTTGAGATCTCCATTGTGGTGCCCTGGAAGGCTCGTATGCTGCAAAGTGAAGTGCTGTCTTCCAGGGTCATCTTTATTTGGGTTCAAAAGACTGTTTTTGTGTTTTAAGAGTTCAGATCCCACCTCTGCCTTGTACTTAGATTCTTTGATAAATTACTTTTTCATTAACCTCACCAGTTTGTCTTCTGGGAAATGAATGTTTTGTGATAAGCCATGTCTGCCGTTTTATGAATAGGCAGCCTGTCCTGTCCTGCCCCATGGCAGCCATTTTGTGAGAGCACCCATGAGATTTTCAACATCTCAAATGTGCTCAACCCACCCGAAAAGAGTGGGGACTGCTGTACAAAGGGCTGTTGCAAGTATATTTTCCTCACTGAAGGCTGCAGGAGACGTGACAAAGAAGATCAAATTTCTGATCTGTTGCTGTCTTTGGCCCTGAATAGGCAATATGCTTATAGAAGCTCTGAGGGGATTTTTAGCAGGAAAATGGGAGAGGTGGGGAGCCCTTCCATGCGTGTTACGGTCTGAATCAGAGCCAGCAGTGGCTGCTACTTTTTAGGGGGTGGGGGAAGCTTGGGAGAGTTGATTTGCTTTTGGTTTTTTATTTCTAAGGAAACACCTTGTAAACTATCCTGGGATTAGTTTTGAGCTAGGGCACTTATAAATATATAAAATTATTCAACCTGCTGCATAGAAGGACTGCATTTACAGGGCAAGCTGTACCTCCATGCTTTTACTTGTACCTACCTTCTGGAAAGCAGCAGGGGGAAAGGCTGCAGATTCAAAGAGGGGCTCTGTAATATCCCTGAAGGGTACAACCCTGAAACTTCAGAATTGCAGGATCTGTTTTGTGATTTTGTAGAATCCTGAGAGTCTCCAACCAGGGTGTAATGTAAAAGACACATACTTAGAATTCTGAGCCTAAGAATTTGTTCTGAGTACCATGAACTGAATGGAGCTGTTTTTCGCTCTGTTCAGAAGCCACGCTAAGCATTTTGAGCTAAGCATGGCTTAGTGTATCCATGTGAACCACTCCTAACTAGGGTGGCTACCTAACCATGGTTTAAACATGGTCACTAACCATTTGCTGCAAAGGGGTTAACGGCCTAACCATGGCTTAGCGTGTTGTCTGAACAGGCCCTGTCTTTCTATACCAAACCCCCATCGGTGGATCTGTTCTTCATTTCAGCATAATTTTAATGTTTTGGGGTTTAAAATGTTTTTTTTATTGTGTTAAGGTTTTCTTGTATAAAATTATTCATTGTCTTAGTGGCATTTTAGAGGACAATTATTAGGTTATAATTAATAAAACTAAATTAAGAGGGAGGGGCTAATTCTGTTGCTGCTCTTGTTCAACCATGGGGAGCCAGCGCTTCTTGCCCATGCATCGCGAAACAAGTCCTGAGAGGGCTGCAATCCGAAGCGCGCGCTTCCCTGAGTATAAACCCCATTCAACAGAATAGAACTTGCTCCAGAGTAACCATGCCTAGCCTGGGATTACTCTGTGGGCGACGCCAATAACAGCCGAACATCTCACGGAGCTTCTATTAATAGTGACAATAGGGATTTAATGCCACCAGGCAGGTCCGACACCGGTTCCTGGATGTGGGTGGGGGGTAAAGTTCGATCTGAGGGAAACCGAAAACGCCTCATGGCTGCGTCGCGCTCGAGCCTGTGAGGGGAAAAGGGGGCGCTTGAGTGTGGGTTGAGGCGGGCTTCTTTCTCTTCGGCCAGGCTGGGCTTAAGGCGGCATGAAGCGGCTCAGCGGAGGACGGAAGAGATCCCGGCCTGGAGCCGAGGAAGGAGACGACGACGCTGTTGCAGCCGCCACCTGCAGGCTGGCGAGCCCCGGCGCTGGGTGAGTACGAACGCGAGCGGGCCTCGGCTGCGAGGCTCGGCCGGGCCTAGAGGAAGGAGCCGATTTAGGGCGCAATGCTGTGCAGATTTAAGCAGGGAAAGTACTACAACTCCCAGCATGGCTGGCTGGGCATGCTGGGAGTTGTAGGACTCCCCCGCCCCCCGCCTACACGTGCATAGGATTCAGGCCTTTTAGTCGTGGTAAAAACGGCGAGTTGCTCCCCTGGCACCTTCTTTAATGACCCACACTTCCAATATGGCCCGGAGGCTGCAAAACCTACGCACGCGTTCGTTGAGAGTAAGCCCCATTGAACGCAGTGGGGCACCTCTGAGTAGACGTGTGTAGGACTGCACTGCCAATGGGCTGGTCTCTTAAAAGGGCGCTGTTACTACGGGCCTCCTCGTTGATCTATGTGGGGCCGACCCCCGAGGAATGGGGTCGGGATCAAAATGCCTCAGGCAAGGAGGATTTGGGGCCGTGTCAAGGGGGGAAGAGAACTGGCAGGGGGAAAGTGGGCCGGCTAGATCTGAAAGCGGGTTTTGGTGCTAGGGGTGGGGTAGCATGGCGCCCTCGTTACCGTTATGTATTTTGTTTTATTATATATCCCGTTTTTCTTATTTAACTAAGAGGCAGTGTGGTATAGTGGATGGAGCAGGGGCTAGGCAACTTAGTGCCATCCAGGTGTTTTGGGCTACAAGGTTCATAATCCCTGGCTATTGGGTTTGCTGGTAGGGTGACCAGATAAAATCCAGGTCAGGGCTTCTGTAACTTTAACAGTTGTAGAGAAAAGGGAATTTCAGCCAGTGTCATTTGTATGCCATTAGTTCCTGGTGAAATTCCCTCGCCATCACCACAGTTAAAGTTGCAGGGGCCCTGCCTTCTTTTGTATATGGTCACTCTAGTATAGTGCCTGCAACTTTAACTGTTGTGATGACGAGGGAATTTCACCAGGAACTAATTGCATACAAATGACACTGGCTGAAATTCCCTTTTCTCTACAACTGTTAAAGTTACAGATGCCCTGACCTGGATTTTATCTGGTCACCCTACAGGCTGGGGCTTATGAGAGTTATAGTCCAAAACATCAGGCAAGCAGCAGGTTGACTCCCCTTGGGTTAGAGGGTTGGACTGTGACTGGGGAGAGACGCAGGTTCAAATCCCCACTCAGCCATGAGGCTGACTGGGTGACCATGGGCCAGTCCCGCTTTCTCTCAGTGGAACCTACATCACAGTGTTGTTGTGGAGAGAACAGGGGCTGTTTGTAAACCGCCCAGAGAGCTTCGGCTATGGGGCGGTATATAAATGTAATAAATAAAAAAAACATGTGTTTGAGCTCTTTGGAGAAAAGGCTGGGCTTTAAATGTAATGAGTAAAACAAGGCAGTAAAATAAGATGTATGCAGGATGTGAGTGTGGGTGTGTTTTACAAAATTAAAAGCATTTCAATCAATTTGACTCAGTTTTAAAATAAATGCAGCAAAGGAAAACAGTGAGTGTAATTTTGAAAAGAAGCAGTAGCAGGCAGCATATATGTTCATCCTGCTGTTTCTGCTATTTGTTGAAACTTTATTTATCTATTGGTTTCTAGATTTGAAATGCTGTTAGTATGAATCATTTTAATTTGTTTTGAGTAAAAGGCAATTTATAAAAATAGGATGTTAAGATACAAAATCACAATAAAACCTTAAAAGGAACAGCTGATTCTTTAGGCTTTATTGTTTTAAACTGTTGTGCACCACCTTGATGGATTTTTAGCAAATTAGGTGGCATAGTAATAATAATAATATTAATAATAATAATAATATTACAGTAGCATCAGATAATATCAAAAGCAGAAGCGAAGACAGATAAATATTTTGTTTGACATCAACACACAGATGTGTTTTCCAGTATCTAAGTGTTAAAATAATTAATAATGTGACTAGATAGCCATGAAGGAACAGGTTGCAAGAAGGGCCTTGAAATATGGTGTGTTTTACTCCACTGATAGTTGGACTGTCTGAAATTTGTCAGGTTAAACAGTTTGGGGTGGGATATTTAAATGGCTGCTTGCTTTTTTGTGTTCCTGCCCCACTTATTCAGGCCTTGCTCTGTAAACTGGCACCTTATTTATTTATTTAGGGTGCAATCCTATACATGTTTAGTTCAAAATAAGTCCTACATTTCCAGCATGCTGGCTGGGGAATGTTGGGAGTTGTAGGTCTTCTTTCTGTCTAAACATGCACAGAATTGCACTCTTAATAGCATTTCTATGCCACCCCGTAACCAAAGTTGTCTGGGTGGCATACATAACAGTTATAGTACCATATGAACAATATAATTACTCTATAAAGCACATCATAACCATTATAAAGCACTAAAATGAAACCCAAACAGGTATTTAAATTTTAAAAAGCCAAAACCTCAGGATCCATTAAAAACCAACTGAAAAACCTGTGAGAAGAAAAAGCCTTTGCTCGGCACCAAAAATAATACAAAGTTGGTGCTAGAGTAGCCTCTTTAAGGATGCTGTTGCAAAGAAGGCCCTCTCTCTTGTAACTACCCACCAGATCTCTCTTGGCAGTGGCGCATGGACAAGGGCCTCCTACAGTGAGCTCAAGATCCATGAGGAATATATGGGAGGAAGCAATCCTACAGGTCACCTAACCCCCAAGCCATTTAAGACTTTAAGGTTAAAACCAGCAGTTTGAATTTGGCCCAGAAACACACTGGAAACCAATGAAGCTTAGAAAGAACTGACATAATATGGTCAAGAGATCCAGTCTAAGATATCCAGATGCAAAAGAGGCTCTTGCACTTTTAATAGTTGCGTAGAGTGCAGTCTTTGAAGAAGGACATTGTTATTTAGAAAAAAGACAATAGTGGGCATGATAGAAGTGTATAACGTGAGTGGGGTAGAGAATATAGACAGGGATTTTTCTTCTATTCTCATAGTTGAATTTGGGATTAACTAACAAAGCTGATTTGAAGTTGAGAGAACATTTCCTGGAACATAATTTGAAAACCACTATGCTTGGTTCCTGAAGTATAGAAGCAGCAACTGGTATGGTCGCTTGTGTCCTAAGGGGAAAAGGATAATGTGAACACACATGCCTGTTGAATATCAGCTACACTGATGTCCTGTAGGTTCTAGACAAATTCATAGTGTTGTGCCTATGAACCTCTATTTGGATTGGCCCTGGTTTATCTTAGGGCAGGAGTGGGCAACTTGTAGGCCAAACAAACTGGGGGGCTACTGCTCCCACCCTCCCTCATGATTGATTGTGTTGGCTAGGATTGATGGGAGTTGTAGGGCAAAACACGTGGAAGTCCACAAATAGCCCTTTCCGTCTTAGGGAGTGCCTACTTCTTCATAGCTCATGCTCTTAAACACTATGTACACTAACAAAATCAGTCCAGTTGCAGAGATAGTTTGTGGACATTTTTAAGTGTGCGAAAGGGCTTTGCATTTTTTTAAAAAAAGATGGTGGGTGACCTTTCCTTTTTTCTATTTTGTCATAGCTGCTTCTATTTTCCTCCATTGAATTAAAGCAAATAACTTGGCCTGATGTTTGTTGTATGGAGTCCCATCAAGATGTTCACTGATGCAGCTACCAAATTCACATTAATTCCCCCCCCCCCCCCCCCCGTTTTGGCACTTACAGCTTTCTCTGTATGTTTCCTCTCCCCTTCTCCTTTACTTTTCCAGAATGGTCAATTTTTGTCCACAGTGCGGCCAGAAGGCAGAGGCAGCATTTAACTTTTGTCCCTCCTGTGGGGGCAGACTGCCTTTGTTAGAAGAGGAGCCTATGCAGATCACTCCGATGCCTTCACTGAAAGGTATGAATGTGGATCTCTGCAAACTGAGAAACATTTCTTTATCTGAAGGGGGGCGGGAGAGTGGGAGCTTCCAGACAGGCAACACAATTTAGCAGTAAGGATTTAAAGTTCTGCAGCAGGCATTGTCTCCCAAACACTATATCCAGACAGAACAGAAATCATACCCTCTATCAGCTTCACACTTGTTATTCCTATGCAGTAATGGTCCCCTGGTTAAAAGTGCTTCTGCTTATAACCACGGATCAGGAGTGTTTACTGTTGAAGAATTCAGTAACTGCAACATGAGCTCAATCCTGTTTACTCAAAAAGTATGTCTCACTGGATTCTGTGGGATTTGGTCCTAGGTAAGTGTGTTTAGAATTGCAACCTCAGATATAGTAGTTTTGGTGAAACAGAGACTGAGAGTCGGAACCATTTATGAATCTTGGGTGGGAACTTGGGTCAGGTAAACAGGACAGCCTCCAGGCCATCGGTGAGTCACTTGGCTGCCTTGTTTGCAGGCAGGTAAGCCCATGGTGGATGCACTGAGCAGAGCTCTATGCTTCATGCCAAATCATGCCCAGATTCACTGGCTGAATTCGGACAACACGATAGTCATTGGTGGGGTAATAATCAATTTTACAGTTGTTCATCTAGGGGGTACTCCCCACACAACATGGTAATAAATAATCAACTGTGGTGTGGATTAGGATCAGCGCTGAGTTGACTATGGCAGCATTCGGATGACACGATAGTCAATACAACTGACGATTGTTTCCCTCCACCGCACCGAGTTGCTTATTGTGTCGTCCGAATTCAGCCACTGTCTTAATTTTGCTGGCCTCATACCCAATGTATGCTTGATGGGGTGGGGCTGGCATAACTAAGGCAGTGGTGCTGGCAAGTTTGGGTGTGCTGTCTGGTGGTTTGCTCAGCACTGTTGCCAGAATGCCACCCTCACCCCCCACCTCTCCGACTGTATTGCAGGCAGATAGTCTGCCCACCCTTTGGTGGTGGCCATGGCTTGGCACCATCACTGAGCGGAGTTCAGGCTGCACACTTGTACTCACTAGTCCCACCATCTTCTCTATGCAATCCCCAGCCCTAATATGCATATCAGGTGTGGGGCCAGCGTAATGAACATAGCAGGGCTGATGCATTCCAGCTTGCAATTTGGAACTTCATTCACCCCCCCTTCCACTCAGGCCTCTGCTGGCTGCCGCTGTGGATGGGCAGGTAGCCGGCCAGCTGTTGGTCTGTAGCAGTGGTAGTCCAGCCATAGAGATGGGCCCTGCTGGGGTCACCGGGCCAGAGTGTTCCACATGATAGCACCAGCTGTGACCGTAAACACCTTTGTCATTCTGTCTTGCTCAGCATTAAACCAGGAAAGCCAGGATCAGCTGCAAAGATCTCCTGCGAAGAAAAGGATGGAAATGGTTTCACCAGGCAAAGAAAAAGCGTTTGTTTCATTTAAACAAGACCCTGCACAGAATTCAGCAGCTACCATATCCCCAAAGGCAAAAGGTGAGGATTTGTGGGTAAGATTAGCATTGCAGGTAGCACTGCCTGCTCATGACTGCTAGCGGTTGCTTCACCACTTACGGAATTCCTAAACAAACTCTTAAATTTTGTCTTCTCTTTCTGTACTCCAGGTTTAAAGCCCAAAGATCAACCCGAACAATGTTCGCGAGGCTTGTCCTAAACACTAGCTTTCCTAGCCCACACTTAACAGTGTCTTGTCCCCATCTCTGCTCTGCTTGCACTCTTTTCATTTGTTTTTTTAAAATTTATCACATCTTTATCCTCCTCCTCCTCCAAAGGACTCAGGGCATTGTGTGTGGGGTTCTTAATAGCCTCATGACATCCTTGCAAGTGGGATTAGACCTAGACAGTTGAGTGGCTGAAGGTCACACATTGAGCTTCATAGAGTGCCTCTACAAGAGCGATTTAAAGCTCTTTCAAGTCGCATTAAAAAAATTACCTCTACAAGAGCGGAGCGCAAATCGGGGGTTGAGGCGCTTTATCCGTCCAATTATGCGCATTATGAATGCACGTTAAATAGCGAGTATTAATTCTCCGCGGCCGTTAAAGCGCATTATGACCATGTAAACAAGCGATTCTCCGCATTTCAGCCACTTTGAAGCGCGTTTCATACTGCCGATTATGCGCTTCACTGCATGTCGTTTACAGGATTTAGGGGTAAACGCGATTGTGAGAAGATGCGCATAATCAGACAACCAGGCGTCAAACCGAATTCTTGTAGAGGGGACCATAGCTGAGCAGGGATTTGAAGCCAGTTTGCCATATTTCAGCTTGAAAAGGAGTTGCCTCAAAAAGGCAGATATCAGCCATGCCTTTTGTGCTGACAGTGTATTAATGCTAGGGCAGGTATATTATTATTATTATTAGCATTAACATTTATAGTCCTTTAAGCTTATGTTCAAAGCACTTTCTATACATTGCCTTTTTATAATCATTACAACAATCCTATAATGTAGATGACTGTTTTTATGCCCGTATTTTAGATAGGAGGCTTAGAGAGGTTTGTTTAAGGCTACCTGGTGAGTTCTTGACAGAGATGAAATTCAACCTGGGTATTTTCCTGAATTGTACTCAGTCATTGCCACTAGTATTCCAGCTACTTTCATATTGACTAAGGGTTGGACATGGAGGGAGGCTATCATTTCATCTAAACAGCAACAATAGCTGAACATTTCTGCTACAGGAAGTGTCTTTTAATGAGGAATGTTCTGTTTCAGGGACTTCCCTCTTGGTTGGAGCAACCTAAGTACAGGAGGAACAGGCTTCGATGTGCATTGGGACAGCAGCAAGAATATAGTGATATTGTAGTTGGTGCTTGAGCAATGGGTGGGAGACTCAGCAACACCAGAGCTTCGGTTCTTTTCAGGAGGTCTTAAGACTTCAATTGAGCTGGCGTCTTTTGTTGATCAGTGTAGGAATGTTAATACAGTTTCCATTTTAGCCCATTGCCCTGAATTTCATAATGTAGAAGGCTACAAATCTCAATAATCAATATTTGTCTCTCTCTTGTAAAGCAAAGCCTAGTCCGCGATCTCCCAGGAAGGACAGGAGTGCCTGCGTGAGACCTCTCCCAGAGGGACAGATCCTGACAGACCTGAACAACAAGCAGTGGATGGTTAGGAAACTTCTGAGTCAGAGTGACCATGGGCTGATTTATGAAGGTATAAGATGTGCCCACATGGTAACATATTGGCTGAATTCGGACAACACGGGGGTAATAATCAACTTTACAGTTGTTCATTTAGGGGGTACTCCTCACACAACATCGTAATAATCAACCGTTGTGTGGATTAGGATCAGCACTGAGTTGACTATGGCAGCATTCGGACGACATGATAGTCAATACAACTGACGATTGTTTCCCCTCCCCCAGTTGCTTAATGTGTCGTCCGAATTCAGCCATTGCGTAGAGAATATAGCCGCCTGTTCTGTGTCCCACTTTCTGAAGGAGAGTCTGTCCTAAAGTTAAAAATGGGGTACACCTACTGATGACTCATACAATTTCTGTGGACTTATTATTTCAAGCATGTTGTTGTTGTTGTAAAAGCAGGATGTAAATGCCTTAACATTTAAAATAAATATCCAAATTATCTGTCAATAAAATATTACTAAAACCAAAAATTAATGGGCCTGTTCTTCTTCGTGGTCTCTGTGCATCACACACTATGGGCTCGCGCCGGCGCCGAGCCTCTTTCCGGAAACTTCTATAGCCTAGTCTCTTGACGGGAACCCCTCCCCCACCGTCCTACTACGCATGCTCAGGGTTCCCGCCTACCCCAGTTCTGTTTCGTCCGTCGTGTTGTTAGCCTCGCACGGAAGACTTCGCTTCGTTTGATCTCAAAATCGTTCGTAGGATAGTTAGTTAGCTTAGACTCTTACCTTTCTCTTTCTCTTTTCTTCTCTTTCTCTCTTATCCTAAAAAAAAAAAAAAAAAAAAAATTAATATTTCTACGACTATCGCTCTTGCTTTATTATCTTTATTCTCGTATATACAATTCCCCCCCCGCCCCCAAAGGGTATTCCGTTCCCCCCGGCTTGCCCGGGAAGAAAGGAGCCTGATTATGGCGCAGACCGCGCCTTTTAAGTCCTGCGCGTCGTGCCAGGCCAAGTTAACCCTCTCCGACGGGCACTCCAAATGCCTATTGTGTCTGGGCGAGGCCCACGTTGTGGACGCTTGTGTGTTTTGCCAAAATTTTTCAAGGCAAACTCGCAAAAATCGCGCCAATAAGTTGCGGGCGATGTTATGGAGAAAAGCCCTGGAAACCGTGGATCCTCCAACGCCCTCCTCGGCCATGGTGGAGACGACAGTCCCACCCGCCCCCCAGAGTAAAAAGGAGCGGCCACATAAACGGAGAGCCTCCCCATCGGATGAAGGGGAAAGGGCCAAAAAATCCAAAAAGGATGCCGGAAAGAAGAGGGATAAGGCGAAGGATTCGCCAAAAGCACCCAGAGTGAAGCCGCCAGCGCAAAAATGCCCAACCACGACACCGGCACGGCCAGGATCATCCTCGGTACCGACAAGGTCGCCGGTACCGATGGCCCCTCCGACTGCGTCGCCCTCGACGTCGGTGTCGATACCGATCCCGCGCTCGGCATGGCCCTCACCTACGGCCGCTGCACCGACGGCACTGCGACGAGCTACCAAGGACCAACGGTCTACAACGTCGAGAACCATGGCAGAACGGTCTACGACGTCGACAACCACGGCGGAACGGTCTACCCACTGGGTATCGATGCCGAAGCCGTCGGCTCCTTCCACCTCGACATCGAGGGCCAGGGCGGCACAGTCTACCCGCCTAGTCGAGAAGCCGAAACCGATCGCACGGTCCACCCAGGGGACTACAGCCCAGAAGCAGTCGACGAAGAACAAGGGGAAGACACCGAGGCACTCGGTACCGGCCAAAGAAAAGACAACCTTTGGGCATCGAAAGAAAGACTCTGAACGGCAAAAGGCCCGATCACCGTCGACGTCGGCGTTGCACCTCTCGCTCTCACCACCTGCATCGATACCGGGGGATGTCCTATTCGATCCTCTGACCCCGCAACGGTCGACGGAACGGTCTCCAAGGTCGGAGCATTCAGCCACACCACCCTACCGGTCTCGATCACCATCACAGTCCCCATTGAGGGATTGGGACTGCTTCTCCGACCACTCGTTGCAGCCCTTGACCACCCACCATGAAGCACCTGCCTACACGGGCGATGGTCGGGACTTCCTCTTCGACCCCTATACGGGCAAGCGTATGAGACAAGGTGATACCTTCATCCCTCCGAGGCCTCCGAAGCAACCTCCATCGGCTACAGTCTCTGTGCCAACAGAGGAACCTCGACACGTGGCGGTATGCGACATCGAACACGAGCCATCGTCCCCCTCGGCTGAGGACTACGAGTCGGACTCATCGGCTTCTATTCAGGCCCCTCCTTCTGTCCCATCCCCGGGAGACGACGTAGGGACCAGTAAACGAGCATCTCCTTCGGTTGAAGTGGTGTCTTTTTCGGAACTGATGCTACGACTAGCCCAGTCGTTAGAAGTGGACACTAAACTGCCTGATGGGCAATGCATTGATAACATCTATGATGTTATGTATGGCGAAGCGGCACCTACACTGGCTGTACCCATGATCCCAACTCTACTACAGACGGCAAGGGAATCATGGACTAACCCGGCTACAATGGGTCCGGTCTCTAAACGGCTGGATGCATTATATAAGATCCAGGATAAGGACGCAGCGTTCCTCCTGACTCACCCGAAACCGAATTCCATTATAGTCGAATCAGCACAGGGCAGATCTTCCAAGACTCATTCTGCCCCCATAGACAGAGAAGGGAGAAAACTGGATGCCTACGGGCGTAAAGTTTATTCGTCCGCTGCACTCGCCATGAAGGTCGCGAACTATCAAGCACTAATGGCACGTTACCAGCTTTTCATATGGGACAAAGTGTCATCTCTACATACCCACTTGCCAGATGATATTCGTGACGCGGCCCGTGTGTTCCAACAGGAGTCCACGGCCGTGGCCAGGCAGGAATTGTCTACAGCTAGACATCAAATTAACTGCCTGTCAAAGGCCATGGTTGCCGCTGTCGTGCTTCGGCGCCACGCTTGGCTGAGGTCATCTAATTTGTCGCAAGAATCCAAGACACGAATCGAGGACCTTCCCTTTGACGGGGAGGGTCTGTTCAACACATCCACAGACTCAACAATGGATACAATCCAAAAAGCAAGGACTACCGCAAGGAAAATGGGATTCTACCCCGCGACTACTCCACACCAATTCCGACCGCGACGCTGGGGCAGGCAGTCTCAACAACAACAGCAATATCAGCCACGTCTCCCACAATACAGACAACAGCGTTTCCAGCAACCCTCGACACAGCCTCCTTTCCAGCAGAGAAGAAGCTTCTCCCAGGGGCGTTTCAAGCAGCAACGGGGACGTCAGGAGACTTCTCACAGGCAGCGCGTTTGACTGCACGTTGGTCACTCCCCCTCCAAGACGACCGTTCAGCCACAGATTGAAACCCTTCCTATACGAATGGAACCAGATAACATCCGACAGGTGGGTCCTGCAGATAATAGAAAGTGGCTACCGGATAGAGTTCGCGACATACCCGCCACTGGGCGAGGTAAAATACACAACACCCTCGAAAGTGTTACATCAGGAGGTCGCCACCCTACTGCAGAAGGGAGCCATCACAAGAGTGTCATGCCCCAAGTCATCGGCCGGGTTCTATTCCCGTTACTTCACTGTCCCGAAGAGGGACGGGGGACTGCGCCCCATTTTGGATCTGAGGGCCCTCAACGAATTCATTCCCACCAAGAAATTCCGCATGACCACTCTAGCATTGATTCTACCGCTCCTCAGATGCGGCAGGTGGTTCGCCCTCATCGACCTCAAAGATGCGTACTTTCACATACCCATCCACAAGTCTCACCACCGTTATCTCAGGTTTGCAATCGACCAGGAAGTGTTTCAATTCAGAGTGCTACCGTTCGGTCTAAAGACCGCACCGAGGGTGTTCACAAAGTGCGTTGCAGTTGTGTGTGCCTTCCTGCGCTCAATGGGAATCGAACTATACCCATATCTCGACGACTGGCTGATCGTCTCCCCCTCTCGCGCTCAGGCGGTGCGGGATGTGACCACGACAACAAATCTCCTGAACAGACTGGGACTTGTAATAAACATGGAGAAGTCTATTTTTCTACCGGACCAGTCAATTCAATTCATTGGAGTCCACTTAGACTCCAGGTTGGGACGTGCATTCTTGCCTCGAGACAGACAGCTGACGATCCGACGCCTGGCAAAGAGAGTATGCGCATCAGCATGCGCCAGGGCACGGACACTTCAAAGACTGCTGGGCCTGATGTCGTCGTCGGTGCACACAGTACGATGGGCCCGACTCAACATGAGACCCTTGCAACAATTCCTCCTAAAAAATTTCGACCCCACCGCGGACCCGCCATGGACCAGACTGCAGATCCCACAAACACTAAGGACCGAACTACAGTGGTGGAAGGTCGCACACAATTTGGACAAGGGTCTCCCGTTTGTAGATGGCGGCCCGACGCGCACTCTGACGTCAGACGCCTCACTCCTGGGCTGGGGGGCAAATTGCGATCACCTCATCGCCCAGGGCAAATGGACCAAAAAGGAGAAGTCGCTCCATATCAACAAGCTGGAACTGCTCGCAGTCTTAAGGGCAATGAATACCTTCAGATGTCACCTATTGGGTCATCACATCAGAATAATATCCGACAACACCTCTGTAGTATGGTACATCAACAAGGAGGGGGGCACCAGATCACCATCTCTGCTCAAATTAACACTTCAGATTTTCCATTGGGCAATCGCCCACAACATGCGATTGTCCGCCCTACACATTGCAGGAGAGGAGAATGTACAGGCAGACACTCTCAGTCGCCATTTTCACAGCAGCCACGAGTGGGCACTCTGTCCGAATGCTTTACATCGACTGTTCGAGACATGGGGCACTCCTTGCATCGACCTTTTTGCGTCAACAGAAAACGCAGTCTGCAAAGCCTTTTGCTCAAGAGCGGGAGTGGGCAAAGGATCCCTGGGGGATGCTTTCAACACCCCATGGGGGAAAGAACTGGTATACGCGTTTCCCCCCTTTCCCCTAGTCGCAAAGGTGCTGACAGCCATGCAGAGACGACAGACAAACGCGATTCTAATTGCGCCATGGTGGCCCAGGCAGGCATGGTTTGCTCCGCTTCTTCGTCTGTCCAGAGGATTATACATCCGACTTCGAATGTACCCACAGCTGATCTCCATGGATCAGGGACGGGTTCTTCATCCAGAACTCCGCAAGCTACAGCTCACGGCTTGGAGAATCCAACCGTCTGGCAACACCTAAATCTCCCCTTGCCAATTCAGGCAATTTTGCTAGAAGCAAGAAAACCCTCTACCAGGTCATCGTACCACAAGAAATGGTCAAAATTCTCAACATTCATCGAGAATAAGGGCCTTATCCCGAAGTCCTGTGGAATCCCGGACATTCTCTCATTCCTACATTCTCTATATGAGAAAGGCCTTAAAACCTCCTCCATCAGAGTGTATCTGGCGGCTATTTCATCACAACACGATTGGGTGCAGAATTTTTCGGTGTTCTGCACCCGGTGCTCCGCAGTTTCCTGAAGGGACTAAAAAATCTGCATCCGCCCCGCCGCTCCATAGTGCCACAATGGAGTTTGTCATTGGTCCTAGCGGCGTTGACCTCTAAGCCGTTTGAACCATTGGCCACTGTCCACATCAGTTTGCTGACGCCGAAGGTGGCCTTTCTGGTCGCCATAACTTCAGCAAGAAGAAGTTCTGAACTCTGTGCGCTCATGGTGAATCCTCCTTATACCCATTTTTTTCACAATAGGGTGGTCCTTCGACCAGACCCTACGTTTCTCCCTAAAGTGGTGTCCTCCTTTCATATTAACCAGGACATTGTCTTACCTACTTTCTTTCAGTCAGCTCAGGACCAGGCAGGGGCTAGGTTACACTCACTGAACGTTAGGCGGGCTTTAGCCTTTTACAAGACACGGTCTGCACCATTTCGAAAGTCAGACAGATTATTTATATGCTATGGAGGGAAGAATAAGGGGTTACCAGTGTCTACCCAAAGATTTGCTCACTGGGTAGTACGGACAATCCTGTTGGCCTACCAGCTGGCAAGAAAGGACCCTCCAGACGCTATCACAGCTCACTCCACTAGATCTATGGCAACTTCGACCGCACTGGACAGGGGAGTCTCTCTCCCAGAGCTCTGCAGGGCAGCGACGTGGTCGAGTCCGTCAACGTTCGTCTCCCATTATAAACTGGACGTCAGAGCCAGAGACGACGCCTCCTTTGGACGTGCTGTCTTGTCCGCAGTTCTTCAGTGATGGATTAGCGAGCTCTCCCCTCCTTCCGGTGAGTGATTGCTTGTTATTCGCCCATAGTGTGTGATGCACAGAGACCACGAAGAAGAAATGCAGGTTGCTTACCTGTAACTGTAGTTCTTCGAGTGGTCATCTGTGCAGTCACACAACCCACCCACCGTCCCCTCTTGACCTCGCTAATCTGGGTCATAGAGGCATTTTCGTACACGCAATGCTCCTTCAAGCTGGTTGGTATTGAATTATTTATCTAGGTGTAGAGCCACGGTGTGGCTGTTTCTTATCTCAGTTGCGAGGCAAGCACGGTCTCAACAGAACTGAGGTAGGCGGGAACCCTGAGCATGCGTAGTAGGACGGTGGGGGAGGGGTTCCCGCCAAGAGTCTAGGCTATAGAAGTTTCCGGAAAGAGGCTCGGCGCCGGCGCGAGCCCATAGTGTGTGACTGCACAGATGACCACTCGAAGAACTACAGTTACAGGTAAGCAACCTGCATTTCATACAACACGCTAACCCATGGTTAGGGACGCTAACCCTTTTGCAGCAAGTAGTTAGTGAGTGTGGTTAAACCACGATTATGTAGCCACCATGGTTAGGAAAAATACAGTTCACATGAAACGTTAAGCCATTGTGGTTAGCTCAAAATGTTTAACCATTGTGCTTAGCATGTTGTCAGAACAGGGCCATTGTAAAATACACACTTGTATAAAATAAATTCAAGTGCAGCAAGAATAAAAAAATGAAAAATAAGAGTGGCATCAGACGCTGGCCACATTTGTACATCACAAGAAGTGAAACATTCTAACCCAATAAGCCAGTGTTTGCATGAGCATCATGCACCTACATGCATCCTCCTTACTCCACCTTTTGCATAAGTAGGGAAATAAGCTAAGGAACTAGATTTAACTATACTTACTGTTGCTTGTGAACCAGAAAGTATGGTTAATTGTTCCCAAACAAGCCAGGATTCATACAACAACTTCACACAATGGTTTAAAACCAGTATTTTTGGCTTCCCATGATGTGTGAACACAGCCAGCAAAAAATAGTAAAACACCAGATAAAACACCTAGCCTCAGCAAATAAAAAAAAAATCAGTATCCCATTCATAACAAGGTCTTAACCTGCCACCTAAAACTTAGTGGAAAAGCTAGATGGACACCTCTAGGGAGTGCGTTTTTATAAACAGGATTCTATGAACAGGGAATCTCTCCCATTGCCACCCATCTAACCTCTAACAGAGATGTCTGTGTAGGTTGATTTGGGAGACCTTATCCCGCACTTGTCTTACTGCGTTGTGTTTTAGCTCAGCAAGTCGTGTTTTCCCCCAATACTCTGAACTGTGCCTTCTTAGCATTTATGTGGTTGTAAGAGACCAACCTACTGCAATCTGGTGCCCTACAATTCCCAGCATTCTCCAGCCAGTTGTAGTCCAACACATCTGGAGGGCACCAGTTTGTAGAAGGCTGCAGTAGACCTAAAGAGATGTCATATCCAAAGGGTGTTAGGTGGCAGGGACTTCATAATCCAAAGTTGCTTATCCCTCAGCATGTTATACTGCTATGTTTTCTGTACCCTAGTGTTTCTCTAGTGATGTGATCCTGGCTTAGCTTCTCAGTTTGTAACCCGACATTAAGCCAGAATTCCCAGGATCTTTGCACCAAAGCTGGTGTGCAACTGAGGGGATTATGAAGTTTATGAAGCATAGAATGATCATCTAAACTGGGCCATTGTATTTGGAGTGCATTGTGAGACTGGACCATAATGCCTATATCCTCTAGAGGGCGAGTCTGTTTGTTAACAAATAAACAGAAGCCTTGTAGCTCTAAAATACTATGGGACTTGACATGCAGGAAGCTTCAGGGACAGTATTTCCAGTATGTCAAAGTGAGAGACTGGAATTACTAGAGCACTGTTGAATTTTGTTAGGTCCATTAAAAGCATTAAAAGCAATGAAATGCACCTCTACTGTGTTAGCTAACTATAATCTTCATTTGTTTCATCCTTTCACAGCAAAGTTAGTATCTGGAACCTGCCTTCAAAAGCAGAGATGTTCCCTCAAACTTGTGAGTTCAGATCTCTGTGTTAAGTGTAATGTAGAACATTGCGTGTATTGGAACTGGAATCTGGGCTTGGCAAGGCATAGGTCAAAAACAAGCATAGCAAGAGGACTTAAGATGGTTCCAATAGTCAGTGACACATGGGAGGACTTTGACAGTAAGATCACACAGACAGAGGAAGCAGGACAGAGTTAGGAAGGCAAAGGACAAGAGTAATTCCACCGTTCTCCAAGGAACAGTGCAACCCACAAGCAGCCTATTTTGAGTCTACTAGAAAGATCGTTTGACTCCCTGGTAGTCAGTGATACTTTGACTTAGAACAGCATTGCAGTTTGCCAGGTACTAGGCTTGAAACGAGTGAGAACAGAGTTTAGGGCTAAAGTGGGGAACATTTTCAGTGAAAGGGCTCAAATTGTAGCCCAACCCTGACATATTTTGTTATAAAGACTTGGGTGGGCTCTGTTTGTTCTGTGCTGTGTTTTAACAACAAAGACTTGCTGTCTGCACATGGAATCAAACAAAACATGGAATTCCAAACTCATAAGAAATGGCGTTGCACTCCACTCAGCCACAGCAGCTTTTTTGGAATATCTTACAACAATAGAAGTTATCACCAGGCTGACATGCCTCCCTGTTTCCTTTTCGAAAGATACACCCTAAACAGAAATCTAAATTGCCACCTAATTTTTCCCTATGAAAAATTCTTTCGTAACCCAGCCCTTCCATATATTTTCACACCAGGAAAAGTTGGTCCATTAGTGGATGCTTTCTTTTCTATTTAGTTTCCCATTCTCTCGGACATGAATAGCAACAACTGTCTAATTAAACGTGTAGGCAATCTGCTCAGTTATATTCCTCTTTTGTGGTATATAAGAATCCATAATATCTTCTCAAGGACAGGTGCAGTAAAGGACAAGGGACGGAGGGAGAAAGGTGAGACCAAGGTGGTGATAGGAGCATGGCGGATAAGCGATGCTTGAGCATAGCTTTCATATCCAAGTAATGAGCAGAAGGAGGATAAGAGAGAGTTAGCGGGTTATAGTTGGAGTGGAGTTGGGAGCTGTGTAAGGCAGGGGTGGGCAGAAGGTAGATCTCCAAATGTTTTGGACTTCAAGCTCCCAGAAGCCACTGCCAGCATGTGCAATGCCAGGAATGCTGGGCATTAAAGTCCAACACATCTGGAGATGTACTTTTGATGACCCCTGGTGTACAGTAGCTTTTCTCTTTGTTGTTTTGAAATTCCCATCAGCATGGTATTGTTTTGTTGCTAACTATGGGGAGTATGAACTTTCTCATTTTTTAAAGCACAAAAAAGAGAGGAGCAATGAATTGCATATTAGGTGGCTGTCACATGTGGATTTGTAGGATACTAACTGTGCTGGCTGTTAGTTATGCATTGTTGGGAAAGCATTCCTAGCATCATTGTAGTCTTACATCCTCCATATGCTTTGTGTTGCTGAGGACATTTCTCGCCAGTATCTTGTTTCTTTTCCTCATCTGTGAAACAGAGATGGAAGTCCTCACTTGCCTTTGAAAAGACTGCTGAGTGTTAGAGTAGTTATATGCCAAGTGTTCTCGTCATAATCCAAGCGAGAGCAACAGTGCTGATGAGGCAGTGAAAAGTATATTGGTGCCAACTTCTCTTTTCCTCTTTCTCAGGATGCCAAAGATGGAAGGGTCTTCAATGAACAGAACTTCTTGCAGCGCGCTGCAAAGAAAGCCACAGGCAAGACTTCCTTGGAGTAATTAGGGTGACTGATTTGTGTCTCTGCCTTTGGCCTAGTGATACTTTCAGCCAGTAGACACTTGTACTGTGGTGCTGAATGTGGAGAGCCGGGTAGCTGAGCCATCCCAGGAGATATTCTGTTGCACTTACCACTCATCTGCTGTCATGAGACCTGGTCTTACATTGCATTAAGCTCCACCTGGAGACACAAGGGTCATTTTTCATGTAGGGATTGACAGGACAGTTTATTCCTGGTTCATGTCAGTTTCACATTTGTTCATTCCTGTGTCTGTTACATCCTGTTTCTGCCTTAATCTGTGTTTTGTTTTGAGTCCCCACAGAAAATGCGTATTTAAATATCCATTTGTTTTCTCACAATAATACACATATCTAAATATATTTCCTCCAAAGATATGCCTTTTATGTGCATTTTGAGGGAGGGGGTTGAGCTGAGAACTGCGTTGCAAAATTCAGAGAAATGCAAAATCTGGAAGGATAACTGTGCTCTGACCCACACATTAGTCTGGGAGGTGCAGCTCAGGCTGGTTCGCTTTGAATTGTGGCTCAGAAGAAATCCCTGAGCATCCCATTCCCACCTAAAACTTAGTGAAAAAGGTGCTAGGTGTCTCTGCCCATTCTTGACAATTTTCTCTGTTAAAGACACAGGACTCCAGTTACTGGCTCTTTTGGTTATGCAGAGGCTCTTCTGCTGTGGGGCAGATTCCTTTGTTCCTGTTTCTTTTGACACGTGCTTAGGGACAGTGGAGGCTTTCTGTCTCCTAGGCCCTCAGGTCTGGATTTGAAAATGTCTTAAGCCCCATTCAAGCATTCTGAACCTGAATAGCACAAATGCATAAGGAGAAGGGACGTTTCAGCCCCACCCTTCTTCCTTGCTGCATTCGTAGCCCTCAACTAGTGGAAGGCAACAGTCTGAAAGGCGGAGATCCTTGTGTCCATGAAAGGTCTGCACACAAGCCAGAATGCTGGGAAGTTTGTGTTCTGGCTCTCATGGAAAGCCTCCATGGATGGAGAAGTTTTCCCTCTTCAAACTGTCGCCTTCCACAAGTCGGGGCAACAGATGCGACGAGGGAGAGAGCAGGGTTGGAGCGCTGATTCTCATACGTTCATGCTATTTAGGTTCAAAACGCCTGAATAGGGCTTTAGTTACAAAATTTTGTGTCCAGGTATTGGTCCTGTCTCCAAGGAGTAAAGAGCTTTCTTTCTAGAAATATCTTTTATGTTTTTAATTCCTGGTGACATGATTTCCTATCCTATTTGTATCACTAGTAAAAGTCCGCTGGAGTTGAATGCTCTGCATTTGCATATGCTTAAACACTGTTGTGCTGTATGCTACTGGTAAAGTGCTATTTCATTTTTAGGACAAATGAAGGCACTGCCAAATAGCAGAAGGGAAAACAGAAAAATATGAGTGACTATTTTTAGCAGTGGCAAATGATTACTATCTGTTTTATGATTTTTGAGCATTAATAGAATGTACGAGGGTAAAAGTCTAGGACATTGTAAATGGGGAAAAAAGCATAACCTTTCAGTTCTCATAGCTACATACAAAGTTGTTTATGTGGAGAAGGGGGTAAAAGCCTTCATATTGGAGTTGGTTAGCTATAATTCCATTTTCTCAAACTTTGGGCAGCTCCCATTTTTCACATTTTGTTTCCCCTTGTCTCAAAAATCAGTGGAGAAATGGAAGAAACAGCATTCAGTACCATTGCTGGGAATCCCTGATTGCATTGGCTTTGGTCTCCATGGTGGTAGCTACAGGTGAGACAGCTTTGACTAGGGAGTTCCTGTGTACCATCCCTTCTTTACTGCCCACATCCCTCCTTTGTCCAAAGCCTTCATCTCTCAACCTCCAATCTTGCACTCACTTCATTGTCTTCCTTTGATATTACTTAACTTTTCTTCTACCCCAGTCGGCTTCCTTTCTAACTGGCTGGAGCCTCAACCCTTCCCTTACAGTGCTCTGACCTTCCTTATTACCTACTCTGTAATTTTTCTTCATCCACTATTCAATATTCTGTTTCCAGAAGGGCAAAATGCCTATTGGTTTTAATGGATCTGGATTGCCTCCTGAAGCCTTTCCTTGTTGCTACACCTTCTCCTTTTGTACGCTTCCACTTCTAGCCTTTGGGTAATACTTAATTTCATACGTTCTAACTCCGAGAGAGGGAGGTCATCTAGCCCTGGAAGGCCATGACTATAAACGATGTGCCTCCCATTTCGTAACCTAATTACTGGTAATTCTTCTGTCAGCTATCACTGAAGCTGAAGAGGAGTTAACTGATGCAGTGACGGAGGCTTGGGGGCTAAAATTCATATGGAAGTGGGTGGAAACCTTCAACAGAACGCACAATTCATGTACAGCATTATCTCCTTTGACTGGCAGGTTCCTGGTCTTCTCTGATGTGGGTCGCTCCCTTCAATCAATCCTAGATGACTGTGCAAACAAGATGTCGGAGAAAGCTGCCTTGCAGCTTGCAGTCAGGATGGTATGGGATGCCGAAAAGGAAGGGGGATGGAGGAAGAGAGGTTCTTCAAAAGATGTGTGGCTGACTTTTGTCCAGCTGTAAAATGGAGGCTCTTGCCACTGGCCCAGGGGGTTCTCAGCGATTGCCCTATTGCTGCAACCAGGGTGACTTAGGTACCAGTTCCATCCCTTCTGTCCTCCATAAAAAGGTGTGCTTGTCAGGGCAATTTGCAGGGAAGAAGCAGCTGTCAGGTTAACATGGTTGTGTTGTCATGTTAAGTTTGATCCTCAGACCAAACTTCCCAGGAATCAGGATTGGAGTGCTGTGCTGTGCAGTGCCTGAGTTTCTTTGCGCATTAGGACTTGTGTGGCTGTCTCTGATCCTGGAAGAGCTGCCCTAGGCACTGGCAATTAGCTCAGTGTCAATCGATTCGAGGTGTGCAGTCTTGAGTGGCTTATCGAATTGGTCTAGTCCTTGAATGTTTCAGATGTATATCTTAGATTGTAGACGCTATATGGCAATTTCCCTGCCCCCTGCTAAGAATATTCTGGGGCAAGTGGCCATGGGTCAATGACCCTGAGAAATGTAGGCATTCCATTGGTAGTATTTCTCCTCTGCCTTAATCTTTGCCTTTAGCTGGATGTGCTGGAGTATCTCCATGAGAATGAGTATACGCATGGGGACATCACTGCTGAAAACATATATGTGGATCCGGCTGAACTTACTGCGGTAAGAAATGGAGTAGGGGCAGGTGATGAATGCGTCCTTGCTGAAGAGTGTTCCTGTAGCGTAGAAGAACATGTATTTTTTTCTAGTGAGTTTCCCTAAGTGTATGTCTGAGAGACTGAGACTGGGTTCAGACGACATGTTAACCCACGATGGGTTAAGTCAACCACAGTAGTTTATTTAACCCATATTGGCTTACCGTGTTGTTTGTGAGCTCTTTTCCCCACCTCGTGGATTATTTCCCCCAAATAAGCCACCTGGAAACCCACGGTCTGCAGTAAGAGCGTTTTTTTTTAACCTACGATGGGTGGGTTAGGGAGATCGCGTACAGAGCCGCTTGGCAAGAGCAACCAAAAACATCGCCACTGCTGTGCTCCTCTCAAGTAATCTCTGAGCAAACTTGTTTTCCTGCCACATTCAGCTGTGCCTCCAATTCCAAATAAGTCCCTCCTCCCCCGCAGGCGTTTTCAAGATGGTTTCACGTGTAGATAAATCCTCACTTTTCCATGGAAGTACAAAGTCCTGCATTTATCCAGTAGTGTATGTAGTGGCTCCCCATAAGGGGAACCTGTATATTAAATTTCGTCCCATTCCTGCAAATGTTCAAGGAGTTGGAGGTCCCCTTTTTGGTGCAATGTTAGCAACCCTCCATTCCAGTCAGGACACCCCTCACCTCAGCAGAGGAAGAGAAAAAGGGAAGGGAAGCAAACCTTTTGTTTTATGTGTGGATAATCCTCACTCTTCCATGAAAATGCAAAGTACTGGATTTATCTGGTAGTAATGCAGGTGGCGGCTCCCCATAAAGGGAACCCTAAATTTCTTTCCATTTCTGCAAACTTTCAAGGAGTTAGAGCCCCCTCCCCCATTTTTGTTGCACAGAGACAGAGAAAGGAGGAGGAGGAGCGAGGGGGAAAAAATAAAAATAAAATATTTGCCTGACAGTCGGAGCACAGTAGGCGATTTGCAAAATACGGTATTGTGCCACTATGGGTTAACGTGACGTGTGAACAGGCCCTGCAAGTCCATCTCTCTCACTAAGGATAACCAGTTGTTTCCTCCAAAAATGCATCTTCCTTTCCCTTTCCTGTCACCAAACACTGCCTGTTGCTGATTCTGGGACAGGTGCTTGTTAGGGAGAAGGAAGTAACGAGATGTCTTTACACTCGTACTGCTTAGCAAGGAAGGGGTTACTGGAGGGAGTGGCTGCCGGGACTGCACCTTCTGGCTAAACCTGTTCTGACCTTAGTGCTGTCCAGGGTATTGCAGAGATAACGGATTGAGGCTTCAGGGCAATAACTAAGGATACTGGATAACTGGATTAAAAGATGTCTTGCAGACCAGACCAGGCTGGTAGCTGTTTATCTTGTTGGGTCATTGTAGCATCCTGTTCATTGCTGTCTTCCTCTCCACTCAGGTCACCCTGGCAAATTACTGCTTTGCCTTCCGATACAGCCCTGGGGGAAAGCATGTGTCTCAACGTGACGGCAGCAGGACTCCTCACGAGGGCACCTTAGAGTTCATCAGCCTGGATAGCCACAAAGGAGCCGGTGAGATTTCAAGCCCTGAGAATAGTGTGTGTGTGTGTGTGTGTGTGTGTGGTGCAAGTCATTATTTTGACCTCTGTCCTGCTCTGTCACCTTTCCTCTGTGCCCCTAAATGATGCTATCTATCCAGGAGCTGCCCCCTCCCTGGCCTGCTTGCTGAGCCAAGACCACACTTCTTATTAGGGCTACAATCTCTAGAGTAACCAGTTAAAGCGTTCACTGACTAATCACTACAAACCATTTTTAATTTGGAAAGGCTGCAAGTGAAAGGCACATTAATTTTTAAGGCTATTATAGTCCTGTAACAGCAAGAAGCAAGTTTTGTTAGTTAAACTGTGACTTGTCTTACCTTTCCTTCAGTATTGCAAAAGGAAACCTAAACTGAGATGTTGATAATGTGCAGATAAATCAAGTGCTTTGCTTTCCAGTACACCCGATCAATTTTTTTTACACTAAATCCACATAGTGAAGGTTATAGAGAGAATTGTTTTGGGCTGCTTCACACTTACGATACAGTGAAACTGACTATCTTTTGGAAATGCTACCTTATTAATTGCCTGGATACTTTAGGGCAAATTTAAACAGTGGGAAACTGAGGCACGTTTTAAGGCAGAAACTTACTCAGTGAGTGACCATGCTCTATGTGAGTTGCTGTGACCAATAAAGCTGTACCTTGTCTCCATTTCCCCCATGGGTGTAGTTCTCAAACTCTGCACTTGGTGTTTCTTACGTGAATGTGTTTTCTTTTCCTGCACTATCAGCACCATCCCGTCGGAGTGATCTTGAATCCTTGGGTTACTGTCTAGTGAAGTGGCTGTGTGGTTTCCTTCCCTGGTCTGATGAGGTGACTAATCCCTGTGTGGTCATGGGGAGAAAGGAGAGGTGTGTGCGGTGCATGGGTGAAGCCCTTGTTTTTAAATTCTACTTCTTATCAATTAGAAAAGGAAACTGCTCGTAGATCTGGAAATGATATTACATTATTCCAGCCGTTATCAATAGTAAAGGTTTCCTTCAGCAGGTTGCAACAGCGATCGATACTGGCCATTGTCGTGGAAGCACTCAGGATAGTGGGTTCTGGTTCAGCTTCCTTACTGGTTCAATGCTCCCCCGTCTTTTCAGTCCAGAAGTCGCTGGAGAGCACATTTTGTACTCTGCAGCTACCATGAAGCATCCGTATTTTCTAGACTGGCAAAATAGCTGCTAGGCTCTGGTGAAGACACCACCAGAGAGATGTTTGGTAACAGGTTGCTTGGAAACTATTGCAGCATTGTTATCTGGAGCAAATGCCACACTTGTCCAATAGGCAAGAGAGGCCTGGCTAGTATATGCGCCCTTTGGGCATTCATCCTGCCTCTGGAGGTCAGGACTAGAGTCAGTGGGTGGAAATGGCAGGAAAGGGGATTTCTGCTAAATCTTAGAGACACTTCCTAACAGGAAGAGCTGTTCAACAGTGGAAAAAACTGCCCTGGCAGGTGGTGGGCTTTCCTTCATTGGAGGCAGCTCAGCAGAGGCTGGATGGCCATCTGTTAAGGGTGCTGTAGCTGCATCCTGCATTGCAGAACCTGACTGAGTAGAGGTTTGGACTACATGTCCTTTGAGATTCCTTCTAAATCTATGATTGTGTTATTTCTTATAGCAGGGGTGGTGGAGCAGATGGAATAAAAGTGTCAGTGCAAAATTCTCAGCACAGTCTTCTTGGGGTCATCTCTTTGTCACTGTCGTTGTAGGTACAAAGCAGATGTTATCCAGCATCCAAAGTTGTCCTTTGGCTGGAAAGCAATTCCAGGTACAGACTTGTTTGTTTTTGCTTTCATTTGGGGGTCTCTGTATGGCATGCATGGGGCTAACTCATTTTAATCCTTGCAACAACTCCGAGAAGTTGGTTTGTTTGAGAAATAGCAACTTGCCCATGACTGGGCATTTGAACCTTGGTTTCCTGCATCCCAGTCCAACGCTCTAGCCCAATCGCCCCCAACCTGGTGCCCTCCAGATGTGTTGGACTGCAACTCCCATAATTCCCAGCCAGCTTAGCTAATGATGGGAGTTGCAGTCCAACATACTTGGAGGGCACCATGCTGGGGAAGGCTGCTCTAGCCACTATGCCATACTAGCTATTCTGTACCTGGAACTCAAGCTCTTGGGTTTTCAGACTTGCTTTTTGTGCATCAACAAATCTGAGAGTTGTCCAGGTGAATTGTTCTCATTTCCCATTGTCTAGAATGACTGAATCTCAATTACTACACAAATAGCCGCACTATTATTTATAAGTTGGTCCCCACCTTCACTGACTCTTTCTACATCCGCCCCTCGGCCATCCAAACTCTCCTAAACATTGCTGGCTCTAGTCAATGTCATGTTTTTATCTCTGTACACTTAGCAAATAGGCAACCTCTCAGACCTCTTATTGAGACAGATCAGCAGGTGCTTTCTCTGTGAGACAAAATGTTCCATGTGTGAGCTGATGAAGAGGATAATGAGTCGAGTGAGCTGTTCTGCGCTGACTAGTTAAGATTCTGGAAGCTTTAACTTTATGTGAAGACCACCTGCTGGCTAGGATCAATGGGGGGTTGAATCTCTTTGCACACAGAAATAGGCAACATGATAGATGCCAGCACCAAAGTTTGTACTGCTGTCTCATTCTTTCCCTTGACTCTTCCCTATGTCAGAGACCCTGCAGTATAGTCTAGTGGTTTGTGTGGCATCGTGCGCTGGTGATCAAATCCTGAGGCTGGGACCAGAGGACTTACGCTGCCTTTCCAGCTCTGCTATTGTTAGTCAGTATGAACCCCAAGATCATCTACTGAGGCCCTGCTCTGTGTTCCCAATGCCATTAGAAGTGTGGTGGATGGGCATAAGTAACAAGGCCTCATCTGTGGTGGCACTGAGGCAGTGGAACATTCTGCCTGACAAAGTTTGTGGCCCTCTGGTACTTGTATTTTAATGGGCAGGTTGCACCTCTTTTTTCCCAGCAGGCATTTTTAAGTGCTTCTTCTTGAAATATAGTGTGTGTGTGTGTGGGGGGGGGGTTCGTTCTGCTTTGAACTGTATGGTAATTTTAGTTTTTACGTAATTTGATCTTTTTTTTAAAAAAAAAGTTGGTATAATTATTAGGTGCCTCGAGTGAGTTTTATATAGCAAGACGGGTTAGAAATGTTATAAGTAAATAAATAAGACATGCTTTCAGGTTCCCTTCCTTGGTTTTCCTATGAGTTCAGTGGGGTCAGTGCTTGGCCTCTATGAACTGTCATGAGCCACACAGCCAGAGAAATGTGACCTCTCCACTTGCATCAGCAATAAGCGGAGGTTGGAATGCCAGAGGGACTGCCTTGCAGGAGCCAGCCATGTCTCACTGACCTCCACAATATCTATTCTAGAAGCCCTGCAGAGCTACCTGCAACAAGTGATGCCCTTGGAATATGAAGAGAGGCCAAACTACGACGCGCTGCGAACAATCCTGAGGAGGCCTCTTGAGTTGATGAGATCATCTGCCTATGACTCAGTAGACCTCAAGGTGGCAGCCTAGGTAAGGCGCTGAGACCGGCTGCGCTCTCTCCAGACTCCACTGCTCTCCATTCAGGAAACACAGGCCTTAGCTAGGCATGGGGGTGGCAGAACCTTGTGTCTGGGACAAAGTACACGTTGTATTATTCCCTCTTCTTATGAAGTATGCTTAAGCTGGCTGCTTTTATTTTGAAGGCAAAACAGCTGTAAGTTTCCCAGTACCCGGCCCTCCTGCCCCACTGCTATTTGCCTACATAAACAGCACCTTCGGGAACAAATAGCAATGGGGGGGGGGGGGTTGCAGAGAACTGGTGCAAGCTCCCAGTCCAGAACAGGGCCTTGCACAGCGGTTCTCCTTTAAAATAAAAGTGGTCAGCTTTAAGCAAGCCTTTTTGTAAAAAGTGTGAGTAATGCAACATGTCCTTTGTGGCTCTGCTGCACAGCTGAAAAGTGGAAAGTGCAGACAGGAGAAGGACACTGAATAGTTCCCATTGTCAGTTCGTCCCTGCAACCACATTTCGCCTGGCTGAGGTTCAACACCAGTAAAAGGCATGGAGTTTAGCAGCCCCTCTGCCACCCACCACTTCACTGAGTTACATCTCTTCTCTTCCATACCTGACCCCCCCACATTGCATCTGTACACATGCGTTCTAAGTGTTCCGAGACAGGAGACATGCTGCCCCATTGTTGTTAAGGTTGCTGTAGACCCTTACAAGTGGGGAGACTAGTCTTAGTCTTGTGCAGCAGGCTAGAGAGAATGGAAGCATGGATGGTAAAATCTGGGTGTTGATACTCCTGCTCTGTACCAGCTCTGCATCTTCAATTTAGGCAATTATTGACTGGGGTGCCTTCAGTCTAATGAAAGGGTGACAATTAATAAAGTAATCCCTTTCTGTTAGGAATGTCACAGAAATCTGTTTGGGGTGTGGAGTTTGCCAGGTTTTCCTAGGTTTGCCCCCCCCCCCCCCCCCCCCGGACTTCGTTCTGGTTCCCACTGTGGCACCCAATTCAGTCTGCAGTGAGTTGGGGCACTTTGCAGATTTTCCAGGCATTTTGTGCATTTTTTCCCCATTTCGTGCAGATTTATGAACAGTTTGTGCAAATTTCAGCTGGATTTGCACAGAACTGCATGCCACACACAGTAGAGTTACACCATGGAAATTATGTACCCATAGGTAGTTTCTGATCAATGAAACCAACTGCACATTTTTCATTAATTCTGCCCCAGGGCATGGTTTTTCTACATATGCTCCTGGTCTACTACTGCTTCCTTATTTATTTATTATTTTATTGATTGATTTAGTACGTTTCTAATCTGCCCAATAACTAATGTTCTCCGGGGGATTACAACCAGTTAAAAACTAAAATGCCATTTTAAAACTCCGTTAAAAATATAAAATAAAATACAAATATGTAAAGACTAAAATACAATGTAATGCAAAACAATAAACAGCCCAGGAATCAATATTACAGCCATAATAACCTAGAACTAGGTCTCTAAAATGCTTGAAAAATAGTCAGTGGCTATAGGGGCTGGGTAACATTAACACTGTGCAGCGAATGTTGTTTTCATTGTCATGCTAGGTGGTGAGCTAGATTTTGGGAAACGTTGATCCCAAATTTGTATCTCTGAGAACAGATACAAATTTCATTTCATTTCATTTATTATGTTTCCATACTGCCCAATAGCCAGAGCTCTCTGAGCAGTTTGCAAACCTGTGTCATCGGGTAACTTATTTGCATTACGCTGTGAGATTCACCTCCTCTTTCCTTTAGGCTTCCAGCAACCTAGGAGCTGGATATCTAGAGTAATGAGTAGCAAGTCTAATAAGTCATATTCTGCTTTGCAGGGCAGAAGCTGAGAAAAGTTGCTGTACAGTCAAGCCCACTGGAAGGTTCTCATGCTGGAGCAGATGGGAACACGCTTTCTATTTTATTTTTCATGCCTGACATTCAGATTGGAGAGGGAATTTCTTGGAACTGTTTGTTAGGACCTGTTTCTTGGAACTGTTTGTTGTCACCTTTTTTATAGACTCAAACTCTATCCAGCTACATAACTCGATGAATAGTAGCTAATGTGAAGCCTGAATCCCTGTTTGGCAGTCTCCTATTTGAGCACCATTTTAAAGTCACTTAGCAGCCCCAAATGTTAGCATAGATATGAAGCACTAATCCTAATGAGGTAGGGAAGCCCCCAAGTTGTTTTTAAGGTGTTTGCTGTGTAAATTTTGACCACCACTTTACAGTCTTGCCTTCTAATTTATTTTTAATAAAGTGTCTTAATGGTGTGTTAGTTTTATTTTATTGTAAGCTGCCTTGGAGGCCTAGATTGCCACTTTCCCTTCTCCACACTGCAACATTCTGTTTGTTTGCTTGGTTGCTTGCTTGCTCGCTCGCTCGCTCTCTTGTTAATCTATTGTCTTGTGTTGGAATGAAGATGTTAAATCGTCTTGTTGTCTGATCCTGGTTAATCATTATGGTGTCTCTGCATGTAACAGGAATAACATTGGGAGTAGATTGGGAAGATTTCATTTTTTTCACTTTCTGTTTTACATGACTCTTTCCAAAGTGTTTTCTTTGTGTCACTGGTTCCAAGCCAATCCCTACAGTCTTGTCTCTAGGCAACCACACTGCCTCCTGCAGTGCCTTATTGTGGAAGGGCAACCTAATTTAGTTGTCTAGCTTGTTTTCCTACTGGAGATTTCTTTTTTGTTATTCTGATGCGATTCATTTATAGCCACCGGACACATTAAGAGAAATGTTTATGTTTCCATCTAGAGGAAAATTCAGAATGTTGGTTGCTTGGCCATCATGAGGAGCAGACTTATCTCCACAGGTTTTCAGGTTATAGGGAAGGATTGGGTGGATGTGAGAAGGAAGTATCAGAGGCATTGACCCTATGTACACCAGTTGCTGGGGATTATGGGCAGGAGGATGCTGTTGCACTAAAGTCCTGCTGGTGGGTTCCTGGTTGACATGTGTTTGGCCACTGTGCAAACAACGCTGGACTAGATGGACCCTTGGTCTAATCCAGCGTGGCTCTTCTTATGTTCTTACATCTGAGAGGCCCGCTGTTCACAGGAAGCAGGGAAAGATGGTGAGTTAGAAAAATCAGTGGAGGAATGGTGAGTGAGGCATAGCATCGACAAGCTCATCTTGTCTCAGAGCTGAGAGGTGACAGTCCAATTGACTAATGTCTCCATCACATCCTAAAACGAGTGACCAAACTATAGCTATCAAACTGTGAGCCTTGGCAAGAGCCGTGCTAGTGCTCAGGGATGCTTCTTGTGCCTGTCAATTGCTTAAGTATTCTATCGCAGCGATGCCCATGGTTCTCCAGTTCAATTTAATACAGACTTCAACACTAAAACTTTTCTTTCTTTTGCTAGTTGCATTATAGTAAGAATGTTCCAGAATCTGTGTTGTCAAGCAATGAAAGGTTTTACAGCAGTGAAGCTTCTGGCAATGATAGGTTGAGCTGTTGTGATGTCATAGAAGGTTTGCAAACTTTCATTGTGTGAATAAAAGCTGCCAATAGCAAGTTTGCAAACCTCACAGGTTGTACGTGGAGAGTGAACGGTTATTCTGCTAGGGCAAAAACCTAAATACTACAAGTGAGAAGGATATTGAAATTGTATATCACAAGCTGAAGTATAGCTTCAAAATCGCATGAGGTACTGGTTCTCTCTTCGGCACTGGTTAGTCCTCATCTTGAGTATTGTGTCCAGTTCTGGGCACCATACTTTAAGAAGGATGCAGACAAGCTGTAGAGGGTTCAGAGGAGGGCAACGAGGATGATCAGGGGTCTGGAAACAAAGCCCTATGAGGAGAGACTGAAAGAACTGGGCATGTTTAGCCTAGAGAAGACTGAGGAGACATGATAGAACTCCACAAATACTTGAAAAGTTGTCACACAGAGGAGGGCCAGGATCTCTTCTCGATCATCCCACAGTGTAGGACACGGAATAATGGGCGCAAGTTACAGGAAGGCAGATTCTGGCCAGACATCAGGAAAAACTTCCTGACTGTTAGAGCAATATGACAATGGAACCAATTACCTAGGGAGGTCGTGGGCTCTCCCATATGGAGGCATTCAAGACGGCAGCTGGACAGCCGTCTGTCAGGGATACTTAAGGTGGATTCCTGCATTGAGCAGGGGGTTGGACTCAGTGTCCTTATAGGCCCCTTCCAACTGTACGATTCTATGATTCTAAGAAATAATTTTAGCTTCCTCAATGGGCCGTTCAGAAGAGCAGCTGTGAGGACATAGACTTAAAAGCTACATGTGAAAGAAGAAAGGAAGCCCAGATGCAGAGTGGCTGATGGAAGGGAGCAGGCTAGCCTTCCTCAACATGGTGCCTTTCATATGTTTTGGACTACAACTTCCATCAGCCCTAGCCAGCATGGCCAATGATTGGGGATGAGGGAAGCTGCAGTCCAAAACATCTGGAGGGCACCATGTTGGAGGAAGTTGGAGTAGACACTGAGCTGAGAAACAGTAACATAAGGACACCCTTGGGAAAAATGGTGTATTAGTTTGAGTATTGGATTGGGACTCGAGAGACCCAGGTTCTAGACCTCACTTGGCCATGAACCTCACTGGATGACTTGAGTCCAGTCACTGACTCTCAACCTAACCTACCTAACAGGGTTGCTGTGAGGATGAAATGGAGAAGAGGTGGACCATGTTAAGCCAGCTTGGGTTCCTTGGAAGAGTGGAAAAGGTGGGATATAAATGTAATAATAAATAAAGACTAAAATAGTGTGTGGAAAATGAGAGTAGCGGAGATGGAGCTGAAGCAAGAAAAGCCCGATCAAGAGAGCTTGGGAGGCTTGGGGAACTGTAGGCCAGTGAATCAGGGAAGCACAGATTTGCCAGGTCTATACTTCGCTGGTTGCGGAGCTTCCATATGTCTTTTCTACACCTGCGGCAGAATGAGGTGGAGAAGTCCTGAAACAGTGGATTGGACTATTAACATTTCAGACTGCAGGTGAGGGACCACATTTTGACTGCTGTCTTATGAAGACACAAAAAAGCCCCCCGGAAAAGTAGAAACAGGACAGCAGGGAGAAGACTGGACTGGAAACTTGATCTGTGGTGGGCAAATTTTCTACTTTCAGGGAATTCTTAACATGGAGGAGCATTTAAAAAAGCATGGCTGCCCACACACCCCTGCTACCATCTGAAGTCCTACTGGCCATTCCATCACCTCAGGATTCTGTCACCTCATCCTGCTGCACAGAATGGACAACTACTAGGAGTAGCTTCTGTCAGTGCGTCGTCTTAGTCACCTCATACAATACCCTTAAAGAGCTGCATTGAGAGCTGTATTTCACTCATTCTGAATGGACCTAGGCTAGCCAGCCAGTTCTTAGACCTTGTGGCTTTTGTTTCTTATTTTATAACTCCTTTACAGAAGACAGTCCTCTATTATATTTTTATCCCAATTGCAATAATTATTTTGAAAGGTGTATCTATACACAGCTTAGCATCTGCACATTTTATGCATGTCTATATCCTCTGTGTGTGTGATGCATTTCTCTTTTTTGGCAATACAGAAGTGGCCACCCTAAATGCTAACCCATCTCCATGTAACCATTATTGATGGGTTCAGCCAAGTAGGTGGTTGCTGACATTCGAGATCCTTTATCGCAGAGTAGCATTGTTTACTTCATGACTGTTTAATGAGCAGCCAGGATTTGGCACTATCGTCTAGCGACTATTTAACCCTGGCTTTTACAAAGTAAGCCTTTTCTTTACATGAGGGAGCTGCAAAGCCGTCCCAAGACATTTTACGGCCTGAGACAGAACAGCGAATGATGCCGCCCCTCCCCAAATCAAGATGCATAATACCAAGAGCCAGTCAAGGTTGGTTTTTCTTTTGTTTTGTTGGACATTTGAGGCCAGTAGACTCAAGTCCACAAAAGCTTATTATACCATAATGAGTCTTCAGGATGCCACAAGACACTCTGTGGCTTTGGAACACAAAAGAACAAGAGGTCCCTATGCTTCTTCACATCTGTTCCTCTTTTCTAGGAAGTGGAAACCCCTCCTTTCAAGGAGGACTGTGCACCCACCGTATCCTGGCCTTGTGGATCCTGACACCAGCAGGTGCACTCCAAAAAGAAGCTTTCAGAGCCAAGGAGATCCAGACACCACTTCTGTTCCCCTGTTCCAGATAAGGGGCCTGGACCAGTTTGGAAGGAGCAATGCAAGAGGAAGGCCTCCGGCACTCCATTGAACATGTCAGTAGCCATCGTACCTGCCCTCCACCCCCTTGCCAGGAGCCTCACCGCCTACAATGGCGAAGTGTGGAAATTGGCTGGGCACTTCTCCCTGCATAATGAGGCACCAGCTTGCAATGGTGGCGGTGAGCAATTTTGGATGCTGGATGTGCTGGTCTTACAGCCTCTTTTATATCTTAAAATGCAGCACTTCACTTCGAATGGCAGGTATAACTTCCATGCTGCCCAGGCTCAAAGAGCAGTAGCAGCAGCGATCTGGAGACAGCTGGATTTGAGAACCAGAAG
This sequence comes from Anniella stebbinsi, assembly GCA_029215795.1. Taxonomy (NCBI): domain Eukaryota; kingdom Metazoa; phylum Chordata; class Lepidosauria; order Squamata; family Anniellidae; genus Anniella; species Anniella stebbinsi. The sequence continues at coordinate 43,538,563 of JARDYH010000007.1, read as the reverse complement.
GCCACAATGGTTCACCAGAAAGCAATATACAGTGGCAAAGGGGAAATCTCTCAACTTGCATTATGGTTTCACCCCTCACCTCTGCTGCCTCTTTGTGTATTTTTGTATAAAAATGCTTTCTTTTCTGGCTCCGGTTGAGGTCTGATTTACACATGACAGTAGCCATCCCCAACCTGACGACCTTGGGATGTGAAGTACTGCAGGTCGTATCATCCCCAACCCGACACCCTTGGGATGTGAAGTACTACAGAGCCCATCATCTCAGATTGGGGAAAGCTGCGCAAGAGTATTCCTCAGTATCTCCAATCCACCTTATAACAGGTGACTTGCAAAGAAGTCCATTTCTCAAGCGTCTAGGTTTCTAATTTAGTCCACAAGAATGCAATCTGCAGGAAATTATTGTCTAGACATGGCAGACTAAAAACAAATAAAAGCCCCAGTAATCTTTAGAACTCCGCCACCTCTGCATTCGCTATTTACCTTTCACTTTTTGTAGAGAGAGACAATATAGCTGACTCAAGAGACCTTCCGAATCAATGAAAAACTGCAGAAAACAACTCCTGTGTCGTTGTTTTTAAAGACAGGCTAAACATTGGTTAAAACAATCATTTTGTTTAAATTTGTAGGAAATCCTTCATGCTCAATATATATAGATATAGATATGTAGCAACATATCGCCACCTCCTGCCTACTGCTGGTGCTGCATCCGTGAAGATCCAATGGATAACTGTGTATCACTCTAATAGAGAACTTAAGTGCAGAACTGTTTTGGGGTGTGGGGGGCTGAATAATGTAGCTTCCTGTGTCTTCCACCCCACCCCACCCCACCTGTTTGCCTTCAAACACATTCAAATTTCTCTATGAGAATGCTGAAATAATTCTTTTTTCATTCATGGAACTGTGGGAGCGGAGGGGTTTTCCAAGACAAATGGCCCTTCTGCCAGGGGGGGGGGCACCCACAATGTGTGTGCGGCCCATAATTTAAAGATGCCCGGAGGGGTTCCTGCTAGAAGATGCTTTTCTTTTCCCATTAAACTGTGACCACAGGATGTTGGGAAACGATGGATTTAGCCAGAGCCGGCTCTGTATTTGGGGCGACGACCCTCTCCCACACCCATCAGTGGCAGAGAAATCCCCCCCACAACCAAGTACATTTGCCCCAATGCATGGTACGCAGTTACTGTGAGTTGTAGGCAAGCATAGGATTGTGCGCCTAAGAGTTTTAAGCTAAGGGGAAAAAGCTGATATTTTGAGCTCTGTCCCCTTTGCCCTCCACCCCATCCACCACTGGAATGCGGCCTCTAAGAGCTCCGAAAATGAATTTGGTTCTCAGGCTGAAATAGGTTCAAGACCGCTGCTCTAAGTCTCCATTTTCAAATATAATTGATTGATTCATTGACTGCGGCTGCAATCCTATACCCATTTATCTAGGATTAAGACCCATTCAACTCAATGGGGGCTTATGAGTAGGCATCCCTAGGATTGCAATCCAGTGCATGTCTACTCAGATGTACGCCCCACTAAATTCAGTGGGTCTTATACCCAGGTAAATGGGGAAACTATTGCAGCCTGAGGTTCAGACATTAATCGATTTACGGTATCTTTCATCAGGAGACAGCCCCATGTATTATGGATGACGTTTGTGCATCTTTTCTGTAAAGAAGGCAGGATTGTGTGCCTGAATTGAGATCAATCCTGCCTTTGGTTCTAAAAATATGTCTATGGGATAGAAGGGCTTCTGCAGGCAGCAAGTATCTTTGAAGAAGAAGAAAGAAATAGTAAAATGAGTTGCTATGTAGAAATATTTATCCTGCCTTTTAGGATAATAAGGAGGCGTTTAATTGCCATTAGGGGCAGTAGTGAGTTGTCTTTAGTGCTGTATTTAAAACATTCAAACAGAAATAAAACCTCATTACGAAATATTTTTTGTTTACTATTAAATTTATATTCCGCCTTTTTTCCTCTGGCAAAGACTCCAAGGCAGTTTACATAGTGCTCATCCTTTCCATATTACCCTCACAACAGCCCTGTGAGGTAGGTTAGGCTGAGAGTCAATTGTCTGGCCCAAAGTCATCCAATGAGCTACATGGTTGAACAGGGACTAGAACCTGAGTCTCCTGAGTCCCTGTACAACACTCTAACCGCCACCCCACAACCACACTGATAATCCATGATTATAGCAGATTTTAATAAGTTTGGGGATGCCACACATTTTATTTTGTCTTAGTGGCATGATATATGGCTGAATTGCCATTTAATCAGAGGGCATTACAGGTCATCTCATCTCACACTTTGAAATGCAGGAAATCTAGAACAATAGCAGCCTTCGCTAGGTCTGTTGAACTAAAATTCACAGCATTCTCCAAGCAGCAAGGGAAAGAGACACGGCTCAGCAGTAGAGCACCTGGTTTTTATGCAGAAGGTCCCAGGTTCAATCCCCAGGATCTCCAGATAGGGATGGGAAAGAGCCCTGCCCGAAACCCTGGAAAACTACTGTTGCCAGTCAGTGTCAACAATACTGGACTAGACCGACCAAGGTCTGTCTCAATACCAGGAAGCTTCCTACATTCCTCTGTTCCTAGATCAACACATTTGGAGGGCACCAGGTTGGAGAAGGGTGAATTAGTGCACCCCTAACAGATGGCTGTCCAATCTCTGCTTGTCCAAGAAAGAGATATTGGGGTTGTGGTGGACAGATGAAAATGTAGGCCCAATGCACTGCCACTGTGAAAAAGACAAAGTCCATGTTAGGCATAATTAGGAAGGAATGGAAAATAAAACTGCCAATGTCACACTGCCTTATACAAATCTATGGTGTGGCTGCACCTAAAATGCTGTGTACAGCTCTAGTCACACTACACCTAAAAAGGATATTGCAGAGTTGGAAAATGCAGAAAAGGGGAACAAAAATGACCAAGGGGCTGGCGCAATTCCTCTTGATCAACATTTTTCTACGTCTCTCCCAATGACATTGGAACCTTCAGCCTCCAGGACCTCTATCATGTCTCCCCTTCCTCGTCTTTTTCAAAGCTAAACAATCCCAGCTGTTGTAACCTTCCCACGTAGGGGAGTTACTCCATCCTCCTCCTACTCCCAGCGTTCCTCAGCCAAGATGGCTGGCTGCAGCACCCCGGAAGTTTTAGGACATTTTCCCCCCTTCTGTTTAAGCATGCACAGGGTGGCGCCCTAGGAATCATACATCCTTGCCAATCTACTGTAACATCACCCAGAGAGCTACCAGTAGACCATCCCTACTTGCGGTTGTCCACCGTGCCTTCGATGACCAGCCAACTTCCCCATTCTGCTCCGCCTGCTTGGTGCTGACTCCACCCCTGTCGTCTACCCCCACCCCCTTTATTACGGCCCTGGCCCCATTCTGCGCTCTCCATCCCCCTCCCCACCCCCGGACTTTGGGTTTCCGCAATGGGAGCAGTGAATTGTCCTCCTAGGCGCCCCTGTCGTACGTCCCGTTGATGAAACGCGTGGGCGCCTGCAGCGGCCCGCTCGCCATCGGGACCACCATGGGGGAGGGCGGGGCAGAGTGGCAGGCAGGCGAGGTGGATCCGCCCCCGGGAGCCACTGGCGCGGCGGCCCCGCCGCTTCGTGCACCGGCGGAGCAGCCCTTCGCCCGCGTGGCCTTTTGCGCTCTAGCCGGGGCGGGCTGCTGCGGGCTCTTCTCCGGCCGACGCGCCCGCTTTCCAGCCGCGGCTGGGCGCAGAGGAGGGCTCGACAGACGTGTCGCCGCCGGAGGGGCTGAGCCCCGGCGCCGCCTGCCCGCCCCGCTCCCCGCCCTCTCCCCCAGGCCGGCCTCCTCGCGTCATGGGAGGCGGCGCCCGGGCGCATCAGCTGGCAGCGAGCGACCGCCTCCCCGGCCCGAGCCAGAAAGCCGGGATGGCAGCGGCGCCCGCGACGCGAGGAGCGGCCAAAGGGAAGACGTCGGCTGCGGGGGCCGGAGCGCTGTGCTGAGCCGGTAAGGGACACCCTCCCCGGCCGCCCCTGCTCACTCTCCTGCTCCGCCTGGACGCGCCTCCCCGGTGCCAGGGGGCTTCGCTGGCGGTCCCCGCGCCTCCCCCTCCCCGATAACCTTGCCCCAGCCCCGATCCCTCCCCGAGTCTCAGCCGGCTTCCTTCCCCTAGTTGCTGCTGGCACTGGCTCCTCGCCCGGCCGCCAGCTCCCCTGGGGCCCTCTCCCTCTTTTCACGCCCGGCGTCGGCGTTCCTCCAGGCTGGGGCTGATGCCGCCTCCGCCCCGCCAGGATCGATGCCTCCCCTCCCTTCCTTCCTTGGCCACAAAAGGCCCCGATCCCCCGCACGCCCCCTCCCATCTTTGCCAGACCCGCCCTGCTTGGCTGGCATCGCGCGTACAAACAGCCTCTCCGAAACGCGGCTCCCGTCTTCCTCTCCCCCCCCCCCCCCGCGGTTGCCCTCCTCTTCCCGGCCCCTTGGGTTCCCTCCCGCCCTGCTTCCTCTCCGAAGTCGGGCCGGCTGGCGTTTGCCTTCTCCCTCGAAAGGAGCCCCGCAGACGCCGGGAACGGCTGCAGGAGGTGGCCGCGGCACCAGACGCCGGTTGCTCCCTGGACGAGAGAAATGTCTTTTCTCAACCGTGCGTGAATCATCCTTCCCCTTCCCTACCGCCTCCCGCCTCTCGCTTGGGAGAACCTCATTCCCTGCTCGCCAAATGCGCCCCTCGCCCTGCCCTGCCCGTGCCCGGAGCACCCTTTGGGGAGTGACGCCCCCTGACGGGAAATGGGCTCAGCCTCTGTCTGGAAATTCGGGGTTGGGGTGTTCGGATGCCGGGCCTGGCGTGCCTTGGGTTGACACAAAGGCGCCTGTGCCTAGGGCTGGGGAAGTGGGCTGCAGCTCCACCTGCGGGCGGACCTTCTTTGGCCTGGGCGCATGGCGGCCTGGGCTGGGATCGTACAAAGTGGCGCTCTGGGTTGGCGACCCTGCCCGCCCTGAAGATCGGAGGCCTTTGCGTTTCGAGCGGGGTGCAAAGAACTGTTTGTACCCTTGGTGCGTCTTACCTATTTAGGTGTCACCAGATATATCTATATATATTGTAAAGGGCAACTAAAATGATCAAGGGGCTGGAGCATCTCCCCTAGGAGGGAAGGTTACAACGGCTGGGATTGTATAGCTTGAGGAAAAAGCCGGTAAGGGGAGACATGATAGAAATATACAAATTATGCGCGGTGCGGAGAATGTGGATAGGGAGCCATTTTTCTCCCTCTCTCATAATATTAGAACCTGGAGTGATCCCATGAAGCTGATTGGTGGGAGGTTCAGGACAGGCAAAAAGAAGGACTTCTTCACACAGCACAGAGTTAAATTATGAAATTCCCTGCCACAAGATGTAGTGGTGGCCACCAATTTGGAAGGCTTTAAAAGAGGGTTGGATAAATCCCTCGAGGAGAAGGCTATCAATGGCTATGAGCCCTGATGGCTGAATGCTATGTATCTCCAGTATCAGAGGCAGTAAGCCTATATACAGTGGTTGCTGGGGAACATGGGTGGGAGGGTGCGGTTGCACCCGTGTCCTGCTTGTGGGCACGTGGTCAACACCTGGTTGGCCACAGTGTGAACAGAGTGCTGGACTAGATGGACCCTTGGTTTGATCCAACATGGCTCTTCTGATGTTGTTAAGTTCTTGATTTTATTATCTTTTATATGGTGGGTCGAAGGATTTGCCTCTTCTGTAAGAAGGGGGTCCCAGAAAGGTGGTCTGTGAAGTGTGCGCCAGAGGTGGTTTGTATGTGACCATAAGACTGGTGGAAAGGGACTGTGGCCTGCAGAAGGTCCCGAGTTCAACCCTTGGCATTTCCAGGGCGAAAGGATCAGGTATCAGGTGAAGGAAAAAGTATCTTCTCTGCCCAAAGACCGCTGCCAGTTAGAGCAAACAAGATTGGGCTAGGTCAGGGTTTAGGCAACCTGGTGCTGTCCGGATGCTTTGGACTACAACTTCGATCAACCCTAGCCATCATGGCCAACGGTTGGGGATTGTAGGAGGAGTTGTCTAAAACATTTGGAGGGCCCCAGGTGGTATAAGGTACATTTTTATGATTAATTAATTTCATTTCTATACCACCCAATAGCTGAAGGTCTCTGTTCCTTTGGGTGCCTTCCAAGAAGGCTTTTATTGTGCAACGAACCTGTCCCAGATACAGAATTTTTGCAGGGGTCCAGACACCGTCATTCTTACCAAAGGTTTTTTCTTACCAAAAAAACAATCTGTTGAAAACGAAATACCAGAGAGGCTGTACAGTGCCTTTTGATCAGTTGCACTAAAACTGTCGGTGTTGGAAGCCTGACCAGAAGATCCCAGCCGGAGCCAGATCTCACCTGGGCTTGGCTTTAGAATCTGTTCTTAAGGTCCGGTTGCTAGTCTTGCTGTGCGGTGGCTGCTTAAGACGGGAAGTTGTGTGCCATCAATGGACTGACTATTTGTCTATCTTATCCAATATTATCTACAGTTAGGTAACTTTGGACTCTGGACTTCATGAGGGTGGGGGTCTCTTTAGATGGCTATGTGTATTACTCCAGTTATGAAGCACACAGCTAATATTTCTCTTCGCTGCCCACCATTCTATCCTTTAGAATTGCTTCTACATTCAGATACATTAGAACAGCAAAACAGTTTACCAATGCTGCTTTAAATACTACTAATAATACTCTCAGCTTGCACAGTTTTGCATTTTAAACTCACTACTGCCATCATGGTTACAGGAGTAATGGTTACAGGAGTAAAATGGACTATGCTTCTGCTTCTCACATCACTTGTGACTCACTCTTGTTGACTTGTTGTTGTTTTGATTTCTATACTCCCCAATAGTCAAAGCTTTCTGGGCAATTCAGAAAAATTACAAACCACACATGCCCGGAGCCCCTGTTCAAATGTCCTGCCAAAGCAGCGCTCCCCAACCTGGTGCCCGCCAAATGTTTTGGATTACAACTCCTAGCGTTCCTGAGCATTAGCCATACTGACTGGGGATGATGGGAGTTAAAGTCCAAAACATCTGAAAGGCACCAGGTCGGGGAAGGTGTGCAAAGGTTTCAATTCATGGTCAGTTTTGCCGCTCCTGCTGATGGGAGGAACCAAGCAGAAGCAAATGGGCAGCGTTTACAAGCAGGCAGCTGGTGCTTGATAAACAAGACTTCTCTGGAATGACTGTGGCTATAGCATTCCTGCTATACCATATTCAAATAAATAAATATATAAATAAATCATCAGTGTTTTTTAAACATAGCATGAGAATATGGAGTTCATCATCCCAGTCATTAATGAAAGCTACATAAGAAGAGGCATGACGGATTAGATCAAAAATCCTATGTAATCCAGCATTCTGTTCACACAGTGGCCAGCCAGCTGCCCACAAGAAACGCAAAAGCAGGATATAAGTACAATTGCACCCTCTCACCCATGTTCCCCAGCAAGTGGTGTACATAGGCATACTGCCTCTGATATTGAAGGTAGCATATAGCCAGCAGGACTAGTAGCCATTGATAGCTTTCTCCCCCAGGAATTTGTCCAATCCCCTGATGGTCATCACTACGATAGAATTCCATAGTATAACTATGCACTGTGTGAAGAAGTCCTCCATAGAATCATAGAACAGTAGAGTTGGAAGGGGCCTATAAGGCCATCGAGTCCAACCTCTGCTCAATGCAGGAATCCACCTTAAAGCATCCCTGACAGATGGTTGTCCAGCTGCATCTTGAATGTCCCTAATGTGGGAGAGCCCACGACCTCCCTAGGTAATTGGTTCCATTGTCGTACTGCTCTAACAGTCAGGAAACTTTTCCTGATGTCCAGATGGAATCTGGCTTCCTGTAACTTGAGCCCATTATTCCGTGTCCTGCATTCTGGGTTGATTGAGAAGAGATCCTGGTCATCCTCTGTGTGACAACCATTCAAGTATTTGAAGAGTGCTATCATGTCTCCCCTCAATCTTCTCTTCTCCAGGCTAAACATGCCCAGTTCTTTCAATCTCTCCTCATAGGACTTTGTTTCCAGACCTCTGATCATCTTTGTTGCCCTCCTCTGAGGGCAGATTGTCTGCATCCTTCTTGAAGTGTGGTGCCCAGAACTGGACACAATACTCAAGATGGGGCCTAACCAGTGCCAAATAGGAGGGAACCAGATCCTTCTCACTTGTGGCATTGCTGAGCCAAGTATCCCCCATCTTGTAACTGTGCATTTGGTTTCTTTTTCCTAGGTGTAGAACTTGGCATTTATCCCAATTAAATTTCATTCTGTTATTTTCATCCCAGCTATCCAGTCTATCAAGATCACTTTGGAGTTGTTTCTGTCTTCCAGGGTATTAGCGATCCCACCCAATTTTGTGTCATCTGCAAATTTGATAAGCATTTCCTGCACCTCCTCATCTAAATCATTAATAAAAATGTTGAAGAGCACTGGGCCCAGGACTGAGCCCTGCGGTACTCCGCTCGTTACCTCCCCTCAGTGTGAAAAGGTGCCATTGATAAGCACTCTGAGTCCGATTCTGTAGCCAACTGTGGATCCACCTAATAGTTGTTCCATCTAGCCCACTTTTCACTAGTTTGTTAATCAGAATGTCATGGGGCTCTTTGTCCAAAGCTTTGCTGAAGTCAGGATATACTATATCCACAGCATTCCCACAGTCCACAAGGGAGGTTACCCGATCAAAAAATTAGTTCAGATTAGTCTGACAGGATTTGTTCTTGACAAATCCATGCTGGCTTCTAGTCATCACTGCATAGTTTTCAAGGTATTTATAGATTGGCTTCTTTATAATCTGCTCCAAATTTTTCCCAGGGATGGTTGTTTGACTGACTGGTCTGTAGTTCCCATGTCCTCCTTTTTGCCCTCTTTGAAGATAGGGACATTAGCCCTCCTCCAGTTGTCTGGCACTTCACCCATCTTCCATGATTTTGCAAAGATAATAGACAGTGGTTCTGAGAGTTCGTCTGCCAGCTCCTTTGTTACTCTAGGATGCAGTTCGTTGGGCCCTGGAGATTTGAACTCGTTCAAAGAAATTAGGTGTTCCTTGACCATTTGTTTATCAATCTCAAACTGCAATCCTGCCCCTTCAGCTTGTACTTCACTTTTTCCAGGGAGGTCATAGACCCGGTTTTGAGAGAAGACTGAGCCAAAGTAGGAATTGAGCAATTCGGCCTTTTCTTTTTCATCTGTTACCAATTTGCCATCTTCATGAAGCAGTTGAACCATCATTTCTTTCCTCTGTCTTTTACTGTTCACATATCTGAAGAAAGCCTTTTTATTGCTTTTAGCATCCCTCGCTAGCCTCAGCTCCTTCTCAGCTTTAGCCTTCCTGATACCATTCCAGCACTTCTGTGCTACTTGTATGTACTCTTCTTTTGTAGCCTGGCCTTCCTTCCACTTCCTATATGTATCCTTTTTATTTTCAGGTCATATCTAAGCTTTTTGTGGAGCCACATTGGTTTCTTCTGTTGTCTTCTATCTTTTTTCCTTGTTGGAATTGTTTGTAATTGTGCCTTTAAAATTTCCTTTTTAAAAAACTCCCACCCATCTTGGACTCCTTTTCTCATTAGGGTCACTTGCCATAGGACCTTACTTATCATAGTTCTGAGTTTATTAAAATCGGCTTTCCTGAAATGGCTACACATGGCTACACTCAGCTTTTGCTTCCTTTAAAATCAAGAACTCAAGTATGGCATGGTCACTTTCCCCCAGAGTTCCTGTAACTGCCACTTTATCCACTAAGTTGTCCCTATTGGTCAATATCAAGTCAAGGATAGCCATTCCTCTAGTTCCTTCCTCTACTTTCTGTAGGAGAAAGTTATCAGCCACACACGTCAGGAAGTTCTTGGAGGGGCCACTTTTGGCAGAATTTGCCTCCCCAACAGATAGCGGGGTAATTGAAGCCCCCCATTACTACTACATCAGATTTCCTTGAAACACTGGCAATTTGATTTTCAAAAGTTTCGTCCTCATCTTCTCCTTGATTGGGTGGTTGGTAGTAGACTCTGACTATCATGCTCCTTTTATTCCTTTCCCCATTTATTTTAATCCAGATGCTCTCGATGGGGCTCCCAGGCTCATCCTCCTGTATTTCTGTGGAGGGATACGTATTTTTAACATATAGTGTGACTCCGCCTCCCTTTCTATTTCTTCTGTTCTTTTTGAACAAGTTATATCCTTCAATTGCTATATTCCGGTCGTGGGAGTCACCCCACCAAGTTTCAGTTAAACCTATCAAGTCATATTTGCCTTCATGTATTAAGAGTTCAAGTTCATTCTGTTTGTTTCCCATACTCTGGGCATTAGTATATAGACATCAAAGCCCATGTGCTTTGTAATCTGGCTTCTTTCCTACATTGCTGTGTCCTGAATCTCCCACCAGTCAACTACATGGGATGACCCCGTTGGGTTCTAGTTTTATGGGAGAGGAAGAAAAATGTCTCCCTACCCACATTCTCCACGCTGTGCATCATTTTGTACACCTCTATCCTGTCTCCCCTTACTCCCCATTTTTCTAAGCTAAACAATCCCAGCTGTTGTAACCTTCATCCATCAGGTTTCTGCTTTCTTCTTTGAATAATACTATGGCAATGTGTACTTTAGTCCTAAAGTGTATTTACCCATCTCTAAGTCCCACTGAGTTCAGTGTGGTTTGCTTCCTAGTAATGCGTGTTTGTGATTGAAACCTACTCAAACCATTTACTTTTCCATTCCTTAATTGTTGGTAGTTTACTCGTTCCTCAGTTAATAGCATGGCTGCAGTTATAAGGGCCTCTGTTATTAGCTCCTGTTCTTTACGTTCCATCTTCTTGATACCTGTGCCTTTCATCTTTCTTTCTTTCAGCCCAGGAAGGAATTCCTGAAAGCTGTTGGGCTTGTGTCAGCTATTTTATAGCATATTATTTAATTCTCCACCTGGTCCTTGGATCTGTGTTGTATTCTTGAGTAGGCCGGCTTTAAATAGTCACTCTGTGTTCTGTCCAAAATGAAGCTCCCTGTTCCTTCATTTTCAGTCCCAAAAGGCCCAATAATGTTGGTGTCTTTGTTCTAAAAGGTAACACAGGTGTCACCAGAAAGGGGTGTGAGGGGCCAAGTCCCCCCCCTCAGACAATTATCCCCACCCCCCACCCCCAGTGTCAGTCCTCTGCAGTTACTTGAAGGCAGGGCACTTTTCACATTAAAATTATTACTGAATCATAAACTGGAAAGTAAAACAAGGAAGCTAATCATGCTCACCCAAAAGTAGACTCCAGCCAAATCAGTGGAACTTCCCTTAGAGAAGTTATGCTTACGATGGGTGTATTGATATGACACATACTCTTCTCTTTCTGAAATCTAACGTGGGACAAAGTTTGCCCCCTCCCCAGAAACTCACTTTGCCTATTTGATTGATGCTCCCTTAAATATGTCCTTCTGATGATGCCACTTAAAGCTAGTCACATCCGAACACTCATTACTTTTGCACTGTGATAAATATTTGGGGTGGGGAAAATCCTCCACTTGTAATAAGACTGAATTTTAAAATGGGTCTTACATCCAGATGATAAAACCCTTAAGACATGATAGAGGTATACAAAATCATGCACGGTGTGGAGAATGTGGATAGGGAAACATTTTTCTCCCTCTCCGATAATACTAGAACCCAACGGGATCATCCCATGAAGCTAATGGGTGGGAGATTCAGGACAGATCAAAGGAAGAACATCTTCACGCAGCACATAGTTAAATTATGGAATTCACGACCACAAGATGTGGTGATGGCCACCAATTTGGACAGCTTTAAAAGGGGGCTGGATAAATTCCTGGAAGAGAAGGCTATCGATGGCTACTAGTCTTGATGACTGAATGCTACCTCCAGTATCAGAGGCAGTAAGGGCCAGGGAACATGGGTGGGAGGGTGCCGTTTCACTCACGTCCTGCTTGTGGGTTCCTGGTCTATAGCTGGTTGGCCACTGTGAGGACAGAATGCTGCACTAGATGGATCCTTGATCTGATCCAGCATGGCTATTCTTATGTTCTTTAAATACCTGGCAGTAGAAGAGCACGTTGGATCTAGACTGAGTCGTACTTAGGGCTGGCCGTTGTGAGGGAAATCTAGCCCCTTTTGGGGCCCGACAGATCCCTGTGACACCCTAGACTTGGCTTGCCTTTGCAAGCTGAGCTGCAGGTTGGTTCCCGAGCCAGCAAAACCACGCCGAGCTCCACCCAACCCCCAATGGATTCCCCCAACGTCCCTAGTCACACTTAAGTCCCATTGACTTTGATGGGTCTGCCGTCAGTATGACTCAGTCTGGAGCCATCCCAGAAATTCATTTTTTTAATGTATAACCTTCCCCACCTTTTGCACACTGTGGAGAAACTGAAGTCATCTCATGAAATAAACATTTAAAATCATGATGATCTTCATTAAAAAGTAAAATGATCTATACAAAACCACCACTGTCCTTCCTTTTATCTGCTCTGAATCTGTCACCAATCAACTTCATGGGAGGACCCCGGGTTCTAGTATTATAAGAGAGGAAGAAAAATGTCTCTAGGTCCAGATTCTGTCGTCTTCAATTTGTAGCCCTTCCATATTTTCTCTCCACTTCCATCTTTTTTCTTCCCAGAAGAAAATATCGTATATAAGAATACGGTAGTGTAAGGCTGATTACTATAGACCCACCAGACCGATTTTGCTCATTTTTGTTTTAAACTGAAGCTTGAGCAGTGTAGATGTGCAGAAAATGTAGAGGGTTTGAAAAAGTTTATAGCTTGAGCTTTAATAGCAATTAATTTCCTCCACGCCAAACAGCCAGGGTATCCCCTCTGCCAACGGGATGATAGACAGCTCCACTTGGGCAATTAGTGTGGTGTGAAGGCGGGCTGCAGCCATGCAGTTAGGCTGTTGCCGCCGAGGGGGAAGGGGAAGGGGATGGAGGGGGCCAATCAGGGTGCTTGGGGAGTGGGCCTGGCTACACCATATGCAACTTTCAGGGGGGTGATTCACTATGCATGACTTGCATGTTCATAATTCATGAGCCTCTCAGTGAGGAGACTGAGGGGCAAAAGAGTGGGAAAGAGTCAGGGCTACGAGCGTCCATGGTGACATGAGCTTTACCTCTGTCTGTTAAGGAAGAAAAGGCGGAATCGCTGCACAGTGCCTTCGGGGTGTTAGTGCAACAGGCCCACAACCTGGAAGCAGCCTTAGAGAAAGAAAAGGGGGTGGCAATTTCAGCTTCCCTTGCCAAATAGATGCTTGATATCTCAATTGCTTGAGTCGCCTGCAGCCCTTTGTTCCGACCGTAGCATCGTGCGGCAGTTTGTACTCGCTTCGTTCATTGCACGCCATGCCGTGCCTGGGTTGCGTCAATAAAATCTGGATGCGTGTTAGGAGTGTGGGGGAGTGTTGGCCTGGACGGGATTAAGTCCCTTCCAACGCCCTGGGCCTAAGCGCCAGTCCGGATGCCTCCGCGCACTGAGAGCGTGGGCAGGTTGGTAGCCTCAGGCAGAGAAGGCCCAACCCCAGACACCCAAGGAGCATGAGGTTGCTTTTCTTGCACAACGTAACAAAGGTCTTGAGCCTTGTGAAGAGGGTGTTGACGAAATGATCAATATTTTAATAGCAGGAGAAGTGGGCTTTTAATCACAGATGAGCTCCTTGGTGAAATAAAGAGCCTTTGTCAGGAGCGAAAGGTGGGACAGGTTGTTTAACTTAAACCCTGGGTTGGGCCGGGCCGGGCTGGGCCGGGCCGGGCCAGGCCACCTTCTTCTGGGAATTGGCTGGAACTGGCCTGGGCATGAAGTCAACACTCAGCTCGCTTTCTCTTTGCTCTCTAGTGTCAAGTGCTTCCAAGCATCCACATTCTTTGTGGCTTTCCCACACGGTTTTGTAATTTCCAATAAAACTGCTCTCACATGCGCCCCATGGCCCCAGAAACTCCATGCGTCACCGCCTCTTCCTTCTCCAGCAGGACGAGCAATCTTGATAGTGCAGCACAGGGGTGGTTTGGAGATGGGGTGAAAGAAGAAATGTAGATTTCTGCAGTTTGGCTCCGGAGTTCTGCCTGCCGCAAAAGCTTGCCTTCTTGCTTTGAGCAATTGTTCGACGGGTGCATTGCCTTTGCACAGCGAGCGGGCCGTGAGTGTTTGCAGTAAATGAAGGCGCAGAAGATGGGAGAGCCAAAAGCTGCCGAAAAGGAAAGCCACCAGTTAGAGCTGCAGTCAGAATTTTCCAGTGGGTTCCAGAGCTTGGAAATCAAAATAACAGAGGGGGAAATAAGTGATTGAAAACATTGTTTAAAATAAATCCTGCTTTTCAAATATTTGCTCGGGGTGGTGAGCAAACATATATATATATATATATATATATATATATATATTATCTGTCCACATGATACATTTGATATTCATCTGATAAATCACTTTTGTTAATAGTGATGTGTGAATTTGATACATAATAATGATCTGTCCACGTGATACATTTGATATTGGTCTGATAAATCACTTTTATCACTGCTAAATCCTTTATCCCTATAAATAAAAGTGATTTATCAGACCAATATCAAACGTATCACGTGGACAGATCATTACTAAGTTAAGGCTGCAGTCCTGAACAGACTTACTAGGGAGTAGGCCTCATTGAACATGCTGGGGTTTACCTCTGAGTACACATATATAGAATTGCTCTATGTTCCCTCTTTGTTGTGATCCCGATCCTGATTATGCCCCACCCGCCACTGGAGTAACTGCTTTTTGTCTTCCAAACCAGTCTCGTTAAATGCAGCACTAACGTGCACTTTGGCCCTGCGTGACAGAGGCTTCAATGTGAAATCCTGGCCTGCTGTTCTGCAAGAGCGGCAACATGTATTCCAGCCGTTTGTGCTCTGTGTGTGTGTGTGTGTATTTGTTTTGGCTTCAGAACACTTCACCCACTTCTCTGTGATTGACAGGTTTAATCTCCTCTTTGCCTGTTGAGATTTGTCTGCTGTGCACCAGATACAGCTTTTGCAGTGACAACGACTTTGTTGTCCCTTTGAAAGCTCAGCCTTTGTATATGTGTGTAAGAGGCGCAAGCTGTCGGATAATAAGAGGGCTCGGGAGAATATTCCCTTCCTGGATATATCTTTTGCCACATAACGCAGGGGCGGAATGAACCTGGGAATGAAGCGACGCCATGATCACAGCCTTGTTTGGGCTTGTGCAATGTGCTGTTGACTCTGCAGTATTAAATAGCTATGCTGCCGAAAACGTGACGTCTACCACAAGATGTAGGGATGGCCACCAATTTGGATAGCTCTAAAGGGGGTTAGACAGATTTGTGGGGGAGAAGGCTATTGATGTCTATTAGTCCTGATGGCTGAATGCTGCCTCCAATATCAGGATGCCTATGTTCACCAGTTACTGGGGAACATGGGCAGAAGGGTGCTGTTGTGGTTGTGTCCTGCTTGTGGATTTCCCGTGAGCAGCTGGTTGGCCACTGTGTGAACAGAATGCCGGACTAGATGGAGCCTTGGTCTAATCCATCAGGGCTCTTCTTACGTTCTGATATATTTTGAGAGAGTTTGAGGTGGTATATGATAGAGGCAATGAGGCCTCTGTGACGCTCACACGCATCTTCCTATTATTTCTCTTCACAGGTTTTGTGCAGGTTTTGGTAATTCTTCGGAAACCTGCCAAACCTGTTCTACCAGCAGGACAGGAGGCAATAACATCCCTTATGGAAAGTTCTGCCTCCGCCATAACACCTTCAGTGCTTTAATACTGTTGTCTATCTCCTGCCAGATGGGTCTTGAGGATGAAGATACTCTAACAAAGCCAAGGCGATCCTGGTCGGGAGAGTTTGTCCAAAAATGGCTAAAGAATTAAGCCAAAAGTCTATGTCCCAAAATGCTTCTTTTTATTCACCCAACTGTCACATGCTGCGGCGTGTTTATGTAGCAGTCTTAAACAAATGGATAGAAATAGATTCCAGAACTATAATCTCTCTGCCAGCTGATTTTGACGACAGCTTACATTTTGGGTGTTAGTGGTCAAACGAAACAGCTTAGGGTGCAATCCTCCGCAGGTTTAGAAGGAAAAAAGTCCTACAATTCCCAGCACTCCCCAGCCAGCGTAGAAAAAAGTCCTACAATTCCCAGCATTCGCCAGTCAGAGTAGAAAAACAGTTCTACAAGAGTTGTAAGACTTTTTTGCCTAAAGCTGCATAGGATTGTACCCTCAACTGGTGATATAGGGCAGAGCAATCCAATTCGAACGATATTGTTGTGAGGACAGCAGTAAAATAAAAATCACACACCGAGAGCACAAGGTTGTGTCTTTCCTAAGAAATCAGCTGCTTAGCCATAGGGGAAGTGGGATCTCTTTCTCATTTGATAAATGAAATAATCTAGGCCCCTTCCTCAAGGCAGGACAGGAAGTCTGTAGCGGAACCCAGCTGAGTTGATTGCTCTGTATGTAGTTATTCTGATATAACCCCCAAGGTTCTGGAATCTACCAAGAAGGTGTGTTCTTCAAAACAAAGCATCTTGTGTTCTTCCTGTCCTAGAGATCTTAGGTGCAACTTGTACCAAATTCTTGGAATTTCCCCTACACAAGTGAAAGTTCTCTCCCTTTGTAATTGCTAGTGTTTCAAGGATCTCTTAAAAAAGGGGAAAGGGGGGGACACCTCTAACAATTTCCATCCAGTTTACTAGTTCCAAGCTCATCTAACATCGGAGTTTACTCCTCCTCTGCCTTTGCTGTTTTGGCAGAGGAGGAGTAAACTCCGATGTTAGATGAGCTTGGAACTAGTAAGCTGGATGGAAATTGTTAGAGGTGTTTCTCCCCCCCCCCCCTTTTTCCCTTTTCCCTAATTTGTTTCTGGGCAAAATATGAGGTGCTGGTTACCTTTAAGGCCTTAGATGGTCTAGGCCCTAGGCACCTCCGCACCTCCTCCCCTATGTCCCGGTCTGCCACTTAAGTTCTTCTGAGGGTTGTCTGATACAGCTGCCTCTTTAATTTATATTTATTTAAAACATTTCTTGGACGCCTTTCAGGGCAAAAGCCCTCACAAGGTGGCTTACAACAATAAAATACATTAAAGCCATTGAACTCTGAAAAGCAATAAAAACATAAGCATAGTAAAATAGACATTAAAAACAATCAAAGCCAGCAATAAAACTAACAAGAATGATAGGGACAAAAGCAGCAGGAATAGAACTTATTATGCGAGAGCCATGATGAAATAAAATGTTTTCAAGGCTACCTTAAAAGCCTGCAAGGATGGTGCATGGTGGACCACCCAAACCTTGATAGGGGCCTGGCCCCGCCCCCGCTGAAATAGGCAGAGACGGACTTCCAGCGGCGTTCGGCCGTCTGGTGCAGTTGTGCAGGTCGGAACGAAACCCCCCAACGCTCCAGACCGTCTGCCTGCATCGAGCGTGGAGAGATGGCTGTCTTTTCTAGCCCTGGTTCCTATGGCAACGGTGCATCAAAAGAGCATGGGACGTGGCGAGGGCTTTGAAAAGGAGTCCCTGGGCTTCCTGGAAGCTTACTCTGAACTTGCTCATCCTCGTGGCGGAGAGACAGCCGGTAGCAGGTCTGTTCCATCAAGAGCCGGCTGGGTGGCTCGGAACGGATCTGCTGTATGTGTTACTTCAAGAATGGAACGATGTTTGTTCATATAGCAGCCTCTGAGTTTCTGGCCGTTGCATCAGCGTATTACTGCTGTTGAGAAAGCTGAGAGAGATAGCGATGAAAGGAGGGTGTGCCCAGGGGACGGTTATTATGAAGGGCCAAAGAAATGTGCCCCGAACGCAAGGCCAATCTGTGCAATTCATACGAGTCACATTCTCCACCCTGACCTCTCCTGGCCATGCTGGCTGGAGGGGACAGAAATTCAGTGTTACCCCAGTTAAACCTGGGGTGGGCAACATTTTGCAGATAATTAGCTCAAGAGTTCTCGGTTTCCTCAGGCAGCCTGCTGGGTGGGGAGAAAGGGAGGCCGAGGGGAAGGGGAGAGAAAAAGAGGGCGGCCGAGGGGAAGGGGAGAGAGAAAGAGGGCAGTTGAGGGGAAGGGAGAGAAGGGGGTGTCCCCTTCCCTCCCATCACCAGCTCCAGCTCCTCCACCACTGGCATGCAACCCCCAAGAGATTATCCCTGAGGTAATGCAGAGTAGGAGAAACAACTTTGAGAGTCCTGAGTATACCTGGGACTCCAGAGAGTGGCTGCCAACCAAAGTAGACAGCATTGTGCTTGATGAGCCATCACCACAATTTAGAATTGCCAGTGTGCTAAGGAGAGGGGGCACCTGCTTCTACCACAATGTGGACTGATATACAAAATGGGCATCAGGGGTCATGTAAAGTATCAGCAAGTGCCAATAACAACACTAAGTCACACATACTAATAGTGGTCTCAGTTATTTGAATTCTAGTCCTTAGGTAGCAATCAGCACGCTTGGGGGAGATTTCTTTAGTGAGGGGGGAAACCTTAGAAGGAAAAGAACCCCCCAAAGAGCCCAATGAGGAGTGAGCCTGCACGGTTGGCATGGAATGCTGATTTGCTGTTGTGTGAGTGAGTGGGTCACAGGAAATGGGGAGAATGGAATCAAGCGGCTGGAATTCTGAACAGGAGCCCTCTGTGCTGCAGCATTTTGTTGCAGGTCTCACTTGTGATATAAGGCTTCCCATTTGGGATAATGAAACATGCTTTTAAGATAGCAGATGAAAAGCCAGATATCTACATGTTTGGAGGCTTAATGGGAGCAGAAGGCCAGGAGGAGAGTTCTGCTGGTATAGGTTCTCTTTGGCTTGTTGTCTTCCACACTAAAGCACTTTTAGGCTTTAAATCCAACTACCAATTATGGGAGGTGGAAAAATCATAACCATGGACTCTACCCACCCACTAGTGAGACCAGCAGGTGGGTTCCAACCCCCCATCGCCCACAACTTCTGAGCTGACTCACTGCAAAGCAGAAGGGAGCAGGAACAATCAATCTGCAGGAGAACGGGTTGATTCCACGCAGTTCGTATCTTTATTTTTGTTCAATTTATACCCCGCCTATGTACGAAATACCCTATGGCAGTATCCTTAAAAGATCTACAGCAAGGGTGGGGAGTTTGTGGCTCTCCAAATGTCCTTGGACTCCCCCATCAGCCCTAGCATGGCTAGGGCTGATGGGAATTGTAGTCCCAACACAGCCTGGAAGGCCACAGGTTCCCTGTCCTCTTAACTCACCCCATTTCTTACCAATCACTCCCTCCAGGGGTCACTCCGGAGGTAACTCCTGTTTCGGGCATTTAACCTCTTTACCTGTTGCGTGCAATCTCCCAGATGCATGAAGTCTCGGATTTGATCCCTGACATCTGCAGTTAAAAAGATCAGGTCGAAAACGCTGTGCTCTTTGCTGGAGATGCTAGAGAGAAGCTCCCAGTCAGAAGAAACAGTACTGGGCTAGACAGATAAGTGACTAGTTTCCTGTGTTCTAACAAGGTGGAGAAGTGACTAGTTAGCTCAGAATAAGAAACCTCCTTATATCTCTTTAAGTAATTGCGGGAATAACGAGGATCATTTGAATCACATTGCAGGAATTTTCATCGTTTTGAAGCCACGGAAGAAAATAGCTTGTGTTTCAATGGTAGCTGCTTTCTACATTTCGGGGTAATTTCGCAAGGGACGTGTTGAGAATGTGGAAGCCAGTGTCCGGATGCGTTCTTGAGATGTTATGTGCCCATCATTTTCCCTTACAACAGTGTGTTGGCTGATCTTTGTAAAGCCCACTGGAAGAGCTGGTGAACTGGGCAATGCAGGATTTATTTATTTTTTAAAAAAAACATTTCTTGGTGGTTTACCGCAACAAAATACATAACGACAACTTAAACAGTAAAAGCAGTCAAAATAAATAAATAAATAAATAAAATATAAAAATAAATCGTAAAAGCAGTCAAAATAAATAAATAAATTAAATAAATAAATATAAAAATAAAATAAATAAATAAAACAGCAAAGAAAGCAAAGAAAGCCAACGGTAAGACCGCCATCAACAACAGCTGTAGATTTTAAAAACAAACAAACAAACAAACAAACCATCAAGGTTTTGCTTGAATGCTGGAATAAGGATTTTCCCCTCTTCCTAAATGAAAGTCACTTACAGGACTGGGCACATATGCATGCTAGCAGCACTTAATTGGGCACAGAATTTTGCCATCCAAAAAACTGGATTGTTCATCCAGAAAGCATGTTTCTAGTCCTTAAACCTGCAAAGAGTAGCTCGGTGGACAAGGCCCATTAAAATCTTAGAAGCCAGGAGAGCTGGCCTGCGTGGGATTTCCAGTGCTCAGTTTTTCTGTGATGTAAAATAAATTAAGATGCTGCATACATATATAATATTGGGTGGTGTAAGTACGAGTTACAGCCATCTGTTTTTTTAAAAAATCAACTGGATGTACATTTCTGTTTCAGTGACAAAATCCTGTTAGAAATGTTGGCAAGGCATGTGCAAGAAATGTGATGATCAAATGTGTGTTTAAAAGCTTAGTTGAGCTCAAGGGGAAGGGGGCGGGAAGCATAGGCAACCCAGTCTTGCTTTGGAGTGCAGCCTTTGATTACTTTTGAATAAATGCAGATTTATGACAAAGTGACTCATGATTCATTCTAGGCGTGCATAGATTGGAAAGATTGGTACAATGAGAACCATGAAAACATTGAGTTCAGGTGGGGATCTATAGAGGTTATTATGAGACCATGGTATATGTTGATGGTCTCAGTGGTACAGCCTAAAACAGGGCTGGCTCTGGGTTCGAGGGGGCGTTTAGCAAAGTACGCTCTTGTGGTTCCCCCTGGGTGAACTTAACCTGGTAGCATCGAGCAGCAGCTGTACAATGACCACCTAGGTCTGGCAGCCACTATCATTTTAATTTCCCACAATGCCTCCAATCTAGTGTCGCTCCAAGGGCATTGTGGGAAGTTAAAATGACCGTGGCTCTCAGACCTAGTGAAGAGTGTCAGGAAAAAAAAAACACCACTGTTTTGAATGAGGGCACTGGGCAGATGCCCAGCAGAGCCAGGTAGTGCTACTGGGCTTGGCTCCAAAAAAGTGGTCTAAGTTGAATGGCAGCAATAAGGGTGTGAGAACTGGGACATAGCTGTGCTAGAGCAGTAGAGGCTAGTAGCGCCAGTGGGGCTATGAATCCACTCTGGGTTTCCATCAGAACCAGCCAGAGCTCTAAAGGAGCCATCCAAGATGCTGGACCTATTTTAGGAATAGGGTTTGGTACCTTGGAGAGCTCCTTCAGAGTTCTGGCTGGTTCTGGCTGAAACCCAGAATGGGTTCACAGTCCCACCGAAATCGGAACCCACCAGCCTTCTTTGCACCAGAGACTTAGCCTGTGTGCACTAGTTGCTGGGTAACATGGGCGGGAGGGTGCTGTTGGCCCATGCTCTGCTTTGTGGGTCCCTGGTCGACAGCTGGTTGGCCACTGTGAACAGAATGCTGGACTAGATGGACCCTCGGTCTGGTCCAGCAGGGCACTTCGTATGTTCTTAAACCAGTTAAAGAATGATTCCCTCTCCCCTGGGACTTGTCGTTTTGGGAGAAGGCTGTGGATTTCTAAGGGAAATTCCTTCACATCCTCACCAAATCACAATTCCCAATGTTCATTTGGGGAAGCAATAATAGTTGAAACATGTAATGCTCCATCATGTGTTTGTAGAGTTCCCAGTGGCCCGGCTCTGATATATTACTTCCTGTGGAATCAGTACTGTGTCCTCACTAGATGAAAATCTAGCCGTGCAATGTTTTGCAGGGGGTGGCATCTTAGGATCAAATGAAACGTTCTAGTAGTCACGCATAGTTTAGCTATGTGTAATAGGCTCCCTTACCCTGGTGTTAAATGTGTGGGGCCTAAATGTGTGGAGCTTAAATGTTCCCCAGAATTCCAGCCCCATTGAGATATGTGTTGAAAAATAAAGCCTTCTGTCAAACTCATAAGAGTTCCAGAGTCTCAAAGGTTATCTAATCTAATCTGTCGATGTCTGGAGTCCGTTGCTACAGCATTATATAATTTAAACCAGTGTTCTTCAGCCAATGGGTCACGACCCAAAAGTGGGTCGAGAGATCCCATGTTGCAGGTGGGGAGTAGTGTGGATATACTCATAGGCTCGATTTCCTGCTAGAATTGTGCATTTCCCTTGTCTTTGCTGGAATTTCTTGAGCTGCTCTGGGCCCATTCTGTTTTGGGCAGTTTTTATGAATGAATGGCTGCCCTGATTTGTCTTGCTTCTCTTCTGTACCATGCAAAGTGCCATGCCAATCAAATCCCTTTGGAGGGCACAGACCTGCGGATGCCTCCATAGCATCCTCGTCTTGCAAGAGAGATCAGAGATAGTGCTTTTGTTAACCTTTCATTGATCATCTGGTTTCCTTTGATGCTGTGAGTGCGCGCCATAGGAGATTTGAGTCTCAGGGCAGGATTATGGTGGTTTTGTCTCTGGAAGTTCATCTCTTTGATGAGGGCATTTTGGTTTTTTGATGAGGAAAAGTCATTTAAAGCTTCTTGTTGGTTTGCGGTACCCGTTTGAATCTATAAAGGGAAATAGTATTTTGCGGCATGTAAGACGGAGAGTAGAATCCTTTGATGTCCGGCGGGCACAGGGAAATTGCTGTTGCTTTGTTTTGGGAAGAGTTTGGCAGCTTCCCTCATCTTTGCTGTTTTACGAGATGCATAAACTGCGTGTCAGGGCACATTGTACCCACATGGCCATGTGCAGAATAATTTCACAATAAATGTAACAGTATAAAAATGATCCAATTAAAATCCACATTGTGTCCCTTTTCAAATGAGCGGTAAAACCTCAACAAGACACAATGATGAATAAAATGCAGGTTGAATTAAAAATGTCCTTAAGAATTCTCTTAAAACCAGCAGTCCAAGGGCCATACGTACTTCCTGGGGGAGGGAATTCCACAAGTGCAGGGCCATGATTGAAAAGGCCCTGTCCCCCATACCTGGCAGCGTAACATTTCTTAGAGATAGACCAACAAGTAGGACCTCAAAAGCTGATTTCAAAACATGGGTGAGCTATGGGAAGAACAGTTTGAGGAAGAAGATGGACATAAAAATATGATGAATAAAGCAATACCTCTTATTATTTTTCACAGTGAACCCCACCGTTTTTATAAGAACTCTAGAAATAACTGTACCTGGATCCCACTCTGCATTTTCTGTATCACTGTGCAACGGTACCACTCTGCATTTTCAGGGGAGAGGAAACATATGGTATAGTCCTCCAAAGACTGGGCCATTTAAGTGTTTAGGTGGGGCGTTGAATTCTTGAATGTTTTCCTATGTTAAAAAGAAATCCTTCCTGAACGTTGAAAACTCAGGGCCAAACCAATATCCATGTGATTGGATCTCCTGTGGTTCCTCCACCCACCACTTCCCAAAATGGTAAAAGGACCTGCTAACTGGGACTAAGCATTGCAAGCACATGACAGCAACCAACACTTCACCATTTCCACTGGTCTCCCGGTCCATTTCTGGCCAATTAACATGCTGGCCGGCAAACCTGATGTGGTTTCTAGGATTTCTGGCTCCTTAAGCACCGTTTGCTCAAGAGGCTGTGAAATGGAAACATTCTTTTTCTTCCCCCAATCCCCAAGTACTTTTAGGAGGGATATAGGACTAATTTTGTTCTATATTGAGGGACCAAAGTCATTGATTTTTATATTGCCCACAAATTGCTATACCGGGTCAGTTTGGGACCATGCCAGAGGGAAATTCAATTGGAAAATGAAGGTGTTGGAATAATCCATCTTTGGTGGAAAATACTTTTTTTTAATCGAGAGAGAGAGAGGGAGAGGGAGAGAGAGATGTCCCACCCCATCCCACCCCAGTGGGTTATGTCCCCTGAAGAAGCCACCCTGCAGAAAAGGTTATTTTACATATGGTGGGTTAGTGTGTTGTCTGTTGCGCCAGCATGGGTTACAGAGATCGCTTACAAGAGCAGCTCAGCAAGAGCATCCAAAAATGACAACGCTCAGCTCCTCTCAAGCAATCTCTATTCTCTCTGCAAAGGAAGCTGGGATACCTGCCCGGCTGGGTGGGAGGGCTACAGGAGGACAAGGGTGTGTGTGTCAAACAGACTACTCCATGTAGCTCCTTTGCCTGATTGTCTGACGGGAGCACAGTAGGTTGTTTGCATGATCACCTACCCAGCATAGCTTGCCAACCCCCATGGGTTAGTGTGACATGCAAACCCAACTCTCAAGCCTATTTATTGTTGGACATTCTGCCCCCGTTAATAGCCTCTCCTTGAAATGTGTAGGCTTTCCCCTTCTTGGTCAGTAAGCACTGATGAATAGCTCCTCTGACTTCTGTTGTTCTTTTCTCGATTAAAGTAAGGCCAGCTGTGACCTAATGTTCCCTACCAGTCGGCAAGGAACGATGTGTCCTCATTTGTATTAGCTGAGCGCTCTCGTTCTGCGGAGCCATGGATGCGTTGCTGTTACGACTTGCCCCATGTCTTTCCGTGGCCCTCTTATTCTAAAGGGAAACTGGTTTTGCGGCTCTTTTTCCTGTTTTAGGCTTCAATCCTGTGCATATTTATAGAGAGAGAGAGAGAGAGAGAGGTCCTACAACTCCCAGCATTCTCCAGCCAGCTGTGCTGGCTGGGGAATGCTGGGAGTTGTAGGACTTTTTTTCTGTCTCAACTTGCATAGAATTGCACCCTCATCTGTTTAGATATATCTTTCATATTTTGTGTGTGTTACTATTTATAAATATACCAATAAGCTTCATTCCATTGTCGATTCTTTAAAGAAATAGCAAGTACAGTAAAAGAGACCTAAATAACTTCACTTAATGCCCTACATTCTTTATATCTATTTGTTTATTATTAATGATGATTGATTCTCTCCACCTCAATCCAGTAGTGAGAACAATCACAGTGTAGTGTTTGAGAGAGCTCAACCTGGTACCCTCCTCCAGATGTTTTGGATGTCAACTCCAGTCCGCCCCAGGCAAAATGCCCAATGGTCAGGAATGCTGGGATTTGTAGTCCAAAAACATCTGGAGGGAATCCAGTTGGGGAAGGCTAGTTTAAGAGCCTGAGCCGACTCTGATCTCATCATGGCTGAGAATTGTGCTTGATAGTAAGTCAGCATTACTCAGCATCGCCTTATCCATTCTGCCTCTGTATTGTGGGGATAATAGCACTGACCTATATTATATGGGTGGTGTTTGAATGACTGGGATAACATATGTGAAGTGCTCTGAACCCTCAACAAGCTTAGCCAGTTTTATTCATACAACAACCCTGTGAGGTAGGTTAGGCTAAGAAATGGTGTACTAATCCAAGGCCAGCCATTGGGCTTCCTGACAAAACAGGGAGTTGAGCTCAGGTCAACCCAATCTAGGTCTAACACACTGGGCCTGTTCAGACAACACCCTAAGCCATGGTTAGGCCGCTAACCCTTTTGCAGCAAATGGTTAGCGGGTGTGTTTAAACCGTGCTTATGTAGCCACCATTGTTAGGAATGGCTCACATGACATGCTGAGCCATAATGTTTAGCTCAAAATGCTTAACCACCGTGACTTAGCGTGTCTTCTGAACAGAGTGTTTGTCTACTACTCCACACTGGCTGTCCTTCAAAATAAATTGTTTTTTTTTACTTTCAGTCTTTGATACATTAAAAACAGTGTGTGCGCACACACACACAAAATAATCAAAACATTGCAATCAGACAGCACAAAAGATGTAACACATCGGTGCTAACTTTTGCATGCTTCTTTTATACCAATCTTCAGCCAGGTTGAACGTATCAGCGATCCTTGAAATAATGGATAAAAGGCTTCTGAGCAGTCATGAAGTTTTAAAGTATCTAAAGATCTTTTCTGTTGGCGTAATTTCAGTCACCGTTGCGCATCAGGAAGGCTGTTTCTCTTCCACCTCTTGTAATATGGCTCGTATTATTGTTTATATGTGTCAACCAAAAGGGCGTGAGGTACATGTTCCGGATTTGCAGTCTGGTAATTGCAATGCAGAGGTAATTGTTAATACAATATATATAATGTAGTCTTCCTTGATTGCAGCACGTAGTCGCCAGCGCCATGGCTAAGCTTCAAAATCCTTTTATTGATAGGTATGCAGTCCAATTTGGGCCAATTCTTTGCCTAGGTGAGGATATCTTTGCATGATCACTTTTCAGGCCAAGCTCTATATTTCCCCTCCCCCTGCAGGTGTGTGATACATCCCACCACCTTAGATAGGATCCTTTTGAGTGTACATTTTGCCATTGCTACCATCCTAGATTTCCCTTGGCTATTCCTGAACTGTGTGGTTACATGTGTTTTTAACTGATTGCATTATTTAGCACTAAACTGGGAGCATAGGCGCTATGGGAGGGATCATAGCTCATTTTGATAGGACACATGCTTTGCATGCAGAAGGTCACAGGTTCAATCCCCGGCTTCTCTCTGGGTGGTTCGCAGCAATTAAAGCCATAAAATGCAATATTATAAAATGCAATATGAAAGTGTAAAAGTACAGTATAGATTAAAAATGAAAACCATAATGAAACCTAGCAGCGGTGCCAAATGCAGATTTTAAACAACAGATACTGAAAGACTGAAATGCCTGGGAAAGTAAGATGAACAGAGCACAATGTAGGCGCCAGGCAAGCCTCTCTGGGAAACTCATTCCACAACCAGGAGGCCATAACAGAAAAGGTCCTTTTCTTAGTAGCCACCCACCTGACTTCCTTTGGTGGGAGCTCCTGGAGAAGGACCGCTGAAGATGATCTCAGGGTCCGGGTATGAAAGGAGATGATCTTTCAGGCCCGTTTAGGTCTTTGAATGTTAATAACCAGTGTTTTGAATTGGGTCTGGCAATGGACTGGCAGCCAGCACAGATGAAAAAGAACTGCATAAAATGATCTCATTGGCCGGTCCCAATTAACAACTTCGCTAAGTAAAGTAGTAAATAAGGTCATTAATGAATAAGTAGGATGAATAAATATTTGAAGGTAATGTTCAAATAAGGCAAATGTGTAATTAGGTGCTGAGTGATGATTGGTTAAGCAATTTGACTTGTATTGTAGTGGTTGGTCGTTTTGGATCTGTGTGATGATTGTGAACAGTCTCACTTGGACCCTTGAGTGCAGACTCCTTGCAAATTTGCTCGTAATAAACTTTCCATTAAAAAGAAGGACTTGTTGTCTTGAGACTTCTTGACCCTCTCCATTGGAAGATCCTGAAAGGAAGGAATCCTGAAATTCCTCCACACCTACATCCCATGTAAACTTATGGAAAGATCTGGTGAATTAACTATGATGTCCATCTATTATAAACTCTTTCATAGAAGGCTGAGAAGTATAAGGTTATGAGCTTTATACAGGGAAGGCTATCTACTTTTTGGAAATATTTTGTGTGTACAGATCAGTAATCTCTCCATTGTCTATCTGATGATGTCCTTTTCGTCTGTCTTTTGTTGGTTGTTTAATAAATTAGTTTGAGAGAGAGAGAGAGAGAGAGAGAGAGAGAGAGAGAGAGAGAGAGAAGGCCTCAGGCCTTGGATAGTATTTCCCAAATGCAAATAGAGATGAACTTGGAAGCCCTGTTCTCTAAGGATCACTGCCTTGGAGTGATTCAAACTGGGATCTTACTGCTGCCACCCCTCCAAATTACAGGGAAAGTTCTTGCATTCATGGCTTAAAAGGAAGACTGTCAATGGCTACTAGCCCTCATGGCTATATGCTATCTCATGTATTAGAGGCAGTATACCTGTGTACACCAGTTGCAGGAGGATGTTGTTGCACTCGTGTTCTGTTTGAGGGTTTCCT
Source organism: Anniella stebbinsi (assembly GCA_029215795.1). Lineage (NCBI taxonomy): Eukaryota > Metazoa > Chordata > Lepidosauria > Squamata > Anniellidae > Anniella > Anniella stebbinsi. The sequence continues at coordinate 43,510,783 of JARDYH010000007.1, read as the reverse complement.
GGTCAACAGCTGGTTGGCCACTCTGTAAACAGAGTGCTGGATAAAATGGATCCTTCATCTGATCCGTCAGGGTTCTCCTTACGTTCTTATTCATAAACCACCGTTTGAAGTTGGCTTGTTTCAAACAAACCATAGTTAAGATTAGCCACAGTTTGTCTGGTTTGGATGTCACGACAAGCCGTGATCAACAAAAAATGCAGCGGCCAGATTGATAACTGGGACCAGAAGGTTCGAGCATATATGACCTACTCTGGCCCGCTTGCATTGGCTGCCTGTATGTTTCCGAGCCCTATTCAAGGTGCTGGTTTTAACCTATAAAGCATTACACGGCTTGGGATCACAATACCTGACGGAACGCCTTTCCCGACATGAACCTACCCGAACACTACATTCAACATCTAAGGTCCTCCTCCGAGTGCCTACTCCGAGGGAAGCTCGGAGGTCGGCAACATGGGAGAGGGTCTTCTCTGTGGTTGCCTCCAATTGTGGAACGATCTCCCCGATGAGGCCCACCTGGCGCCAACATTATTATCTTTTTGGCACCAGGTCAAGACTTTCCTCTTCTCTCAGGCATTTAGCAATATCTGATGAGCCTGAGTTTGTTTTGCTTTTAGGCTTATAGCTTTTTAAAGTTATTATAATGGTTTTAATTAAATGTATGTGTATATTGTATGTTTTTGCTGTTAAAATTCTTGTACATTGTTTTTTAATTGTTTTAATCTTATGTAAACCGCCCAGAGAGCTTCGGCTATAGGGAGGTATACAAATGTCACAAAATAAATAATAAATAAAATAAATAAATAAAAAATGGAAGTAGAAGTTTCCAAATTCCTTGCGCCTATGCCGGAGGAAGAGAGGGGGGTATCCAAGCCCGAGAAGGAGGTTAGGGTTGTGACTTCAAAGACATAAATATCTTATACCGTGTCAGAATGTGTCGAAGTGTCACTGTGTGTGCATGCTTGTGTGTGTATGTGTATGAGACAGGGGCAATGGAGGGATTACACTGGTGTGCGTGTGTGTGTGTGTACGCATTTGGCGTGGCTCAAAGGCCAACAGCAGGTTTACTGGCTAAATGTACTATTTTAGAGAGCAAGCGTCGAGGTTTTCATCTGTTGTGTCAACTAGGCTGACTGTTGCTATATGTTTTTGAAACGGGCGCTGACCTTTACAGGTGCCAATTGTTGCCTCTTCACCTGAAGCCTGGTTGCACAAAGGTGGTTTGCACGGCGCTTTGCATGGCCTGGCTTGTCAGGCAGGTCGAGTTGATAAGCCTTGTATTACTTGTATTACATTTTTGTTGTTGTTACTGTGTTGCCCACATAGTACCGAAAAAGGCAACCCCCAATAAATAAAAGCTCGTGATAATAAAATAAAAGCTCGTGAAAATAGCACCATCTTCAGAATAATAGTAATGCTGATGCTGGAAAAGTATTCTGTGATAGAATCAACACAGAGTGTGCTTCGAACCAGATAAACGTTGCATTTGAAATGACTGGATTGGACGGAAAAAGTGCTTGTTTGCTGCTGCTTTACCTGCAATAATAAATGTAATGTAATGATAAATAAAACTGTATGCAGCCTTTTTGGACAGCACTTCGAATTATAATTTTTCAAACGTGTGACTCCTCAGCTTGGGATTCTCCAGGGGGCTGTGTTCTCACGAAGGGAGAAAAGCAGAGATCAATCCCTCCCCCAAGCATTCTTCACATGCTCCTTGTACGTGCAGGAATATTTTGTTCTCTGCTCCCCCCCCCCCCCCCGGAAGATCATGTTCTAGGTTGCCTTGAGAGTTCTCCAAAGCCCTCTTCTGTTTCACTTTCCAGAAAAAAATTGCTTGCTTCCGGATGTGCTTTGCATGTTTAATCAACGGTTCAAATCGTTGTCTTCTACAGAATCCTGGATGGTGGTGACGCTCCCTTCCCAAGGAAAGCATGGTTGTGCTACGGCAGTTCGGGCTTCTTCTCTGGAAGAACTACATCTTGCAGGTAAGCCATTCATTGTAAGCCACCCAGAGAACCCAAACAAACGTTGTACATCAGGGATGCAGAACCTATTTTAGCCCGAGGGCCGAATTCCATTTCAGAGAAGCACTGGGGGGGGGGGCCTACATTCCAGCAGTGGGAGGGGCCCAAAGCAAAAGGGGCATGGCTAAAAGTTCCAGCTTCCTTTAGCTTCAAGCTCTTACTGCTACATGTGGCCGAGGGCAGGAGGATGGCAATGGAGAACAGAGATGAAGACTTCAGACTTCTTGTCTGCTTGTGGGAGTATCCGGGCTTCTCTCTTTAAGTTGTGTGTTCATTTCTGGAATTGTCACTGTCCTACTGCTTGTAGCTTAATTACTTTCCAAGTGAGGTTTAACTGGCGGTACAACACTGAGGCCTAGTTCCTTTGCTTCTGATTTAAACTTGGAATTCAGAGAGCAGCAAGAAGGGAACTGGTCATTTCAATCTTCCCGCAGAAGGGGTGACCACCAATTTGAGCTCAGGCCACCAGCCTTCTATTACGTGGCCTGCCACGTGTCTGACCATATTTATTCATTTTGTAAATGTGTATTCCTGCCTCGCTGTCATGGTGTAATCCTGTGGGTGGCTTGCGAATCCATTAAAATGAATTCTGAAATCTCAACGATGGATCATTTAAAAATAGATCCTCACAGCAGCAAAAAAGAAAGCCAGCCGTTAAAACGAATAAAGACGAAGCAGATTGCAGTTTATCGATATTAATTGCCATTAAAAACATGGAGCAACAGGATGAGCTCAGCTTGGCATTGAAAAGCGGTAGCGATGCATGAGAGCTGCAACAAAATGTTGCCGTATGCAGTACTGTTCACAATTCCAGCTAGTGGGCCAGCCATGCCCTCCTCCCCAGTACTTCATTACATTCTGCCCACCTACCTTCCAGTTGGTCAGCCAGCATTCTAGGGTCACTGAGCAGGCACAGTCTTTTATGGACTGCTTGGGGCAATCTGCCCCCCCCCCCATGTAAGCGTTTGCCTAAAAAAAAATGTTTTTTTTGTTCTCCTGCGTCTTCTGATCCCTCTCATGTTCATAGTGCGGTTTTGGCCACATAAGCAACGGCACTCACACCTAAACACTCACTGGCATTCCAGCAGGCTGTGTTGAGGGAGATGAGAGGGAGGGTGGGGAGTGAGGCCACTCCTCCAGCCCTGTTGTCGTAAATCACTGGCGTTGAACTCGCTAAGCAGGAGGGCCTACCCAGTTGAATTTTAAGATGTTTTTAATGATACTTTAGTTTTTATTTGTTTTAATATTTTATCTGTTTTGTGGTTCTTGTGGTCCGCGCTGCTTTATTCAGCTTTATTAGGTAGAGATAGTCGTCAGACAAAGCAAACGTTTGACGAAAGATACTTTCTAATAATAGAAAGATAATATTTACATAACATTAGCACAAACGCAGAGCATATAGAATAAAATTACAATTCTGAATCCCTAGCTAAAATAAATAACATGCATTTACGCAGGACTATAATGAAATTATGCAAATGTGTGCATTCAGATATTGTCATCTTCCACTCATAACAGCCCCCATCCATGGCTTCCCAACACTTCTTCCGTCTTTTTTCTTACTGCAAAAAATCCGTTAAGAAAGAAAAGACAGAACCGCTGCAGAATGCTTTGTGATTGTTAGTGCTTAGATCTCTCCATCTGGAAGCACCTTCAATGTTTCTTTGCATTTAAAATGTGCATTTCTTTTAAATACAAAAAGCTGTTGGGGGGGGGACATTCTTCCCCGGGTAAATAGCAGTTTCTGAAGAGCCTTTTCATCAGGATCATAACAGTGGCGGAAAAGGTTTAAACGCCCCCACCCAACTTGTTGGGATCCCAGTAATTATCAGAGCTGGAAAATTGTCACACACACACACACACACACACACACACACACACACATATATATACAGAGAGAGAGAGAGAGAGTAGTTGCTCTTTGCATTGTGTTTAAAGATTGCTGATATAGCAAAATGAGCACTCTCCACACTTTAGCAATGCGACGCTTGTGCAAATGGATCTACACATTGCGTGGGAAAACGGTCTTCCCTCAACGTGGGAGGACACCTCTTCTTTGTAAGAGGGGCTCTAAGGAGTGGCATTATCCTTTCACCAAGGAGGAGACATGGGCCGGAGAGGGGAGTGGGGTTGAAGAGAAGACATCAGTAGAGCAGAAAAAGAGAGAGAGAGAGAAAACGTGAATTTGTTCATCATCTGCTTGATGCTTTCTGAACTCCTAAGGTTTGGCAAAGCTAAGGAATAAGCAATAGATAGCAATCCAAGCACGCCCCTTTAGCTTCAACTGAATATCATTCCCAGCAGGTTGATTTAGTCTGGTGTGAGGGCTCTGCAGAGGGAGGCTTGTATCTGAGGATGCTAGGGGGCCACATCATGCTGTTGCTGGACTTTGTGGTCTGTCTCTGAATGCTACAGTGTGAAAACTACACTTAAAAGATCCACCACGCACACCACCGTACAAAGACTTTATTTCTCAAGGCCTCAAATAGGTGCCTGAAACCTGAAGAATCACAAAGCTAGAAAATTGATCAAATTTTAACAAGGCAGTTCTAAAATAAAAAAAGGTGGGTTGCGGATGGGAATAGTAATTTATCAGGGACAGAGACTAGAAAACAGGGACAGTTGGAGCATAAGAAGTCCGTTCATCTGAATGCTACCAGAATAGGGCTTTCTGCATCCACCCACCCTTTCCCAGGGTTCCTCTGTCCTCTGCAGAGAGAGCTACTTCCTGTTTAGGAAGCAGAGCACAGGAAAGCTCTGGGATGCCCTCCTATGATTCCTTTGAACGCAAACCTTTTTATGGAAACAAATTGAAGAAAGTAAACTCCTGCGGACCGTTCTGAACTAAAGTGCTTGCTCCAGAATAACTCGTGAAAAACTTTGTTCATGTGGACGCAACCAACATGGGGTTGTTGTTTGCTGTTGTTCTGTTTTAAACACTAATCGTGTCTTTGCCGGCCGATTAAAGGGGCTTACTAGAGAGTTTGGACACTGGCTTAATCCAATGATCCCATGCCAAGATTAATCTCCTGTAGTCTTTCCCCTATAGCACCTGTCAGATGTAAATGGATCTCCTGTTACACATTAAAGGGCCATGAAAGGACTCCTACCAGGTCATAGGGCAGTGACTTATTTTTGCATACCAGTACCATATCAGAGGCCAGTTTTACACATGAAGCTGAGTCAAACCATTGGTCCATCTCTAGACCAGGATTGTCTGCTATGACTGGCAATGGTTATCCAAGCCTAAGATCCTTATAACTGGAGGATTGAAACTGGAGTCTTCTGCATACAACACACGAGCTCTACCACAAAACTTTGGTCCTTCCTCTAATGGAGATTGCACATTTATGTGTGAATCGGGATGTACGAATTTTGTTAAATCCATTCCGGCTGAGTTTAGTGACTTGTCAGGCGTCTTAAACTCATTGACAAAATCAGGTTTTTTTTTCATCAGAACTTTATTCTACTTGCATTAATGCGCAGTAGCGTGACTGTGCAATAGTGCCACTGGACTAATGCACATTAATTAATGCACATCTGTGGATCTGTGGGAGTGTGCATTAGCAAACTAGCTTAACCCCCCCCCCCCCAAAAGGGAACAACTGGTCTGCTGTGGAATCTGCAAGTTGGATTCATACAAATCTAAATTCATTTGAATCCGTTGCAGATTTCTCCAGCAGCCCTATGTGTGAAACCAGTAAAATGATAGTAGATGGTTTTTTGGACTGTGGAACCCTTTGATTTCAAATTATTAGATGGAGCCACAGTTGGCTACAGAATTGGACTCAGAGGCTCAGTTCGGATGACATATTAAGCAATGGAGGGGTAAATAACGTACTGACTGTGCGTTAGGCAGGAGGAGCTCCACAGACAACACACTGCAGCCGGTGCTGCTCAGAACCAGCAAATGCCCCGGCTGCTACACACTTGCGGCGGCCATTTTGGTTGCAGCCTCTCCTCCGTGTGTCCCCCAGCCGTATCCCAGCATGCACCGTGAGTTCCACAGGCTGCATAGAGCGGCTGGGTTTTTTTGGCTGCTCTAGGCAGCAGAACTCTATTCCGAAATGGAATAGTCCATGGAGAGAGGGGGGGCTGAATTCGGACGACACTTTAAACAATGGGGCTTCGGGCTAAACAACGTACAAACCCGTTGTTTTGTTCCGTTGTTTAAAGTGCCTGATTAACGTACTGTCAGTTGTGTGTGTGTTGTGTGCTGCCCTCCAGACGACACAATAAGCAACACAACTGATGGTTGTTCCCCCCCTCCTCTGTTGCCTAATGTGTCGTCCGAACTGAGCCAGAGAGTGCTAATCAATGGTACCTTCTCAAACTGGGGGGAAAGTAATGAGCAGGGTACTGCAGGGCTCAGTCCTTCAACATTTTTATTAATGACTTGGATGAGGAGGTGCAGGGAATGCTTATTAAATTTGCAGATGACACAAAATTTGGTGGGATAGTTAATACCCTGGAAGACAGAAACAAACTTCAAAGTGATCTTGATAGGCTGGAGCGCTGGGCTGAAAACAAATAAATGAAATTTAATAGGGATAAATGCCAAGTTCTATATCTAGGAAAAAGCAACGAAATGCACAGTTACAAGATGGGGGATACTTGGCTCAACAATACTACCAACGAGAAGGATCTTGGAATTGTTGTAGATCACAAGCTGAATATGAGCCAACAGTATGATGTGGCTGCAAAAAAGGCAAATGCTTATTTCAGATGCATTAATAGAAGTATAGCTTCCAAATTGTGCGAGATAATGGTTCACCTTTATTCGGCACTGGTTAGGCCCCATCTTGAGTATTGTGTCTAGTTCTGGACACCACACTTTAAGAAGGATGCAGACAAGCTGGACATGTTCAGAGGAGGACAAGGAGGATGATCGGGGTCTGGAAAAAAAGCCCTATGAGGAGAGACTGAAAGAACTGGGCATGTTTAGCCTTGAGAAGAGAAAAATGAGGGGAGACATGATAGCACTCTTCAAATACTTGAAAGGTTGTCACACAGAGGAGGGCCAGGATCTCTTCTCAATTATCCCAGAGTGTAGGACACAGAATAATGGGCTCAAATTACAGGAAGCCGGATTCCAGCTGGACATCAAGAAAAACTTCCTGACTGATAGAGCAGTATGACAATGGAATCAATGACCTAGGGAGGTTGTGAGCTCTCCCATACTAGAGGCATTCAAGAAGCAGCTGGACAGCCATCTGTCAGGCATGCTTTAAGGTGGATTCCTGCATTGAGCAGGGGGGTTGGACTCAATGGCCTTATAGGCCCCTTCCAACTGTACGATTCTATGATTCTAAGAAATCTCTGCTTGGTCACAAAGCTCCCTGATGGCCATGGGAAAATCATAGTCTCTTACCTAAACCTGCTTTCCTTGATTGCCATGGGGAAACCACTGTCTTTCAACCAAGCCTACGTCTTAGGACCCGCTTAACATCTTCCGCATGACTTTGACTTACCTGTATTATAAACGATATCTGTGCAGAATAAAATATGATATTTATAAGACTATTGCCAAGCTCTGGTTAGTTCTGATCATATGCCCACAAGACTAGGCAGCATTTACAAAGAGGCAGATTGGCAGCTCTTTTTCATGGGTTATCGCATGATCCAGACACCTACATAGTTCTGGCAGTGATTGTTACAAGTAGTGCTTGGCTCTGGTTTTCTGCCTGCCACCACACAACAGGAAATTAAGGTTTGAATGCAGAGAGAATGTGATGTGCCCATAAGAGAGAGAGAGAGAGATGCCTGGACCGCCTGCAAATAACTGCCCATTTATTGCTTTTGTGTAGCTATTCCATCTTTTCCTCGGTAATGGGTTTTTTTGTGTGTGTGATAAAGAAAAAGACAGAACAGCCAGTGAAATAACACAGTGTCCTGTCTAGCTCATCTCAGAGTTCCCAAAGGAGCTGATCTGAATAAGGTGCACTTACTAGGGGGGCAAGGCAGAATCAAGTTCGATGAGGCAGGATGCCAAGGCAGGCTCTGTGAGGACCATGGACAGCACCATGCTGGTTGGAGGTCACCCAGGAAGAGCTGTTGTCTCAGCAACACGCAGAGGCCTTAGGAAGCCTGGCTGATCTGGGTCTACTCCTAACCTCACCCTCTCTGAGGAATTCTTGTCTCTTAAAGGGCCATTGGCTGGTTTTGCAAAGTCCTCTGACCGAGAAGGAGAGATCAGAGTCAGAGAACTTGACACATGAGGGGGTTACAAATGGAAGGTGATGTTGTTTGAACCTCCCGATAAAATTCCGTGTGAGACGTATGGAGATAGCACAATAAAAGCCTCATCTGAAAGCATCCCTGCACAGCACACTTCAGGCTAGATTGCATGTACATAGGAACTGCCTGTATTAAACCATTGTTCCGTCCAGGCCAGTACTGGTGACACTAACTGAGAATGGCTTTCCAGGGTTTCCAGCAAGATCTAGCCCTACCTGGAGATGACAAGGATGGAACCTGGAACCACCTGCATGCAAAGCAGGTGGCCCGCTGCTGAGCTACTCCCTCCCCCAGGTGCAAAGGTACCCGGGCTCAAAAGAATGGTGTGCATGACTAGCATGGAGATCACTACCCCCAAGATGGCTTTTAAAAAGAATGCAATAAGCTGGTGGATAATTTATTGCAGAAACAGAATGCTGGATTGGATGGATCTTGCTCTGGATCCAGAATGGATAGCAATTCCTGATCCACATCAGCAGCCCTTCCCCGTTCCCCGTCCCTGCGGAATCTTGCATCAATTTACATGCGTGCAGGGTCTCTGGATAAACCAGCTTTCCCCTGCCTTGTGTCCTCCAAATCCGTTCAACTGCAACTCCCATAATTCCCAGGCATTTGGGGAATTATAGGAATTGCACGGCAACTTATGTGGAGGGGAACAGGTTGGGGGAAGCTGGAATAAAACTTTGTGTGCCATGGAGCAGCTATATAAATATAGTAGCATAGAATCCAACCCTTTTTAAATATAGTAACATATAAGCTAACCCTGTGAGCATGCAGAAACACAGGTCCTGCATGCTCTCAGCTCCTGGGCCGCCTGCACAAGCTGACCGCCGGATCAGGGCACGGGAGGCTCCACTTTGACCTGTGGAGAAGCACTGACGTTTTTGTGATCCGGTAACTTTCAACACGCTAATGGGAGTTCAGTTGCCTCCTCTCGCGTTGAGCTGAACGTGCGCTCCCCCTCCCGCTTTGTTCTGCAGAAACGCCAGATTTTGGTCACGGTCATCGAGATCTGCCTGCCGCTGTTGTTTGCTGCCGTCCTCATTGCCCTTCGCAACAGAGTGCACGCCGTCAACCACCCCAACGCCACCATCTACCCTAACACGCAGGTGGATAAGCTGCCCGATTTCGTCCATTGGCACCTGGGCGGCCCCTGGGAGCTGGCGTACGTACCCTCCAACAACACAGCTGTGAAGAGAGTCGTTGAGGAAGTGGTGGAGGCGCTCGACGTCAAGATCAAAGGTGAGGAACTGAGCCGGGTTGGTTGTGCTCAAGTGTCCCCTTCATTTGTGTACAGCGACCATCTCCCGGAGCATAATTTCTCGTGCGTTAACTTCTCTCAGCCCGCAGGTCAATTCCCATTTTGGAGAAGCTCTCGGGGGCCGAGTTCTGTTGGTGGGCGGGGCCAAAGGCAAAAAGGGCGGGGCCAAAATGCCACCAGATTTGACCTTACAGCTCTTGCTGCCGGTAACTTGGCCTTAGAAGAGGCTTTTTGATATTTTGCGATGGGGAAAAAACTGTAAAAAAGCTGGGAACCCACCAAACGACCAGTGGTTGGAGAGAAGGGGTGGGGCCATCTGGGACCCCACGGAGGGCCAGGTTTGTCCCTGGGCTTGGGGTTCTGCACCTTTGCTTTAGCCGAACACGAGCCATGAAATTCCAGAATGAACTTTGTGGCTGGACGTCATTATATAAACACACCATTACGAATGGGGCGAGGAAAGTGAAGAGAGGGAGCCATTTCTCTCCTTCTCATAACACTAGAACTCAAGGCCGCCCAATGAAATAGGTTCTTTCCTTAGCTAATGTATGTATTTTCTTTCTTTAATACATGTATTAAAGGGCAACTCAAATGATCAAGGGACTGGAGCATCTCCCCTATGAGGGAAGGTTGCAACAGCTGGGATTGTTCAACTGGGAAAAAGGAGGATAAAGGGAGACATGGTACAGGTGTGCAAAATGATGCATGGTGTGGAAAACGTGGACAGGGAGAATTTTTTCACCCTCATAATGCTAGAACCCATTGGGGCCATCCCATGAAGCTGTTTGGTGGGAGATTCAGGACAAATAAAAGGAAGGATGCCTTTACACAGTGCATAGTTAAATTATGGAATTCACAAGATGTGGTGATGGCCACCAATTTGGATGGCTGTAAAAGGGGGTTGGATAAATTACTGGAGGAGAAGGCTATCAATGGCTGCTAGTCCTAATGGCGATGTGCTATCCGAGGCAGTAAGCCTATATGCACCAGTTGCTGGGGAACATGGGTGGGAGGGTGCTTGTTGCACTGTGTCCTGCTCGTGGGTTCCAGGTCGACAGCTGGTTGGCCACTATGTGAACAGAGTGCTGGACTAGATGGACTCTCGGTCTGATCCAGCATAGCTGTTCTTATGACTTGCACCCTCTGCCTACTAGGCGCCCAGGGTGACGTATGATTAAACATGCCATTTAAACACTCCACATCGTAAAATAAACACAGGGGCACAACCATAAACCAAACCAAATCAAATCGGAGAGCTTCAATTAAAATGCGAGTTAGTGCTATGAAGTAACGACAGCATTAAAAGCCCGATTTAACCAAACAGTCTTTGCTGCCTATTTAAAACACAGTAATGAGGGAGTTTCACTGTTGCGGTGCAGCTACCGAAAAGACCCTGTCCCAGGTACATACCAACCCAGCCTCTTTAGGCAGTGAGGAGTAGAACAGGGCTTCCGAAGATGATTGTAGATTATGGGGCAGGTTCATATGGCAGGAGATAATCCTTCAGATATCCTGGATGGGTCCAGAGGCACTCTATCTCTTTGTAACAGTTGCTAGAGGATATTTGGATAGCCACTAATGGAAACCGAATTCTGACTCGATGGATCCTTGGTCTCGATCCGGTGGGGCTGGTATGTTTACATTCTGCGTCTGGAGGGGACAACGTCTAGTCTTGAATGAACTACCTTGGATGCTCCCCGATTTCATTGTGTGGATTTCATTTTCCTCGCAGCTCATGGCTTCCCATCTGAGAAAGACTTTGAAGACTACATCCGGTTTGATAATCACTCCGGCAATGTGTTGGCTGGACTTGTGTTTGAACACTGCTTTGCTCACAGTCTGGAGCCCTTGCCGCTGCAGGTGAGGAGTTCTGTGGGCGGGCCTCTTCCAGTATTTCCCCGCCCATGTCTCAAGTTGATGAACGGCAACCTCTCAACCAGGGCTGGAGAATTAGAACATACACATGTGTCCTGGAGAGCCATTTAACTTGGCCAGTGGGCTGCAGTCGTGAATGCACATCGTAATCAGAAATGTATCTCTCTGCGTATTATTATCATCATCATTTGTTGTATTTTATTATTTCATGAATTGCTGTAAACCAGCAAGGGACCTTTGGCTACTGGGCGATATAGTAAGCCTATGTGCAGCAGTTGCTGGGGAACATGGGTAGGAGGGTGCTGTTGCGACGTGTCCTGCTTTGTTGGTTCTTGGTCGACAGCTGGTTGGCTGCTATGTGAACAGCGTGCTGGACTAGATGGACTCTCAGTCTGATCCCAGGGCTCTTCCAATGTTCCTTCTTTCACCCACGGGATCTTCTCTGACTCTCTAGTTCCTAGGTCAGCTTCTACCTTTTTTCAGAACTTTTGGAGGTGTCATGGTTTTGCTATTTTTTTTCCCTTTCCTCCTCCTCCTTTGTAGGTCAGTTACCGGCTACGTTTCAAATACAGCCCTAGGAACGCCCCTGCAGAGGAGCAGACCGGACTGAACCCCAACCGGGACCGAGATTGGCACACCAGCTACCTCTTCCCATTGTTCCAGTTACCCGGCCCCCGGGAACCCAAGAATCCTGATGGAGGAACGCCAGGTAAGTCGTATCTAGGCTGTGAATTCATGATGAAAGTTGACCACTTTCTCATCTGGACATAGAAATGTGGGGAGCTTTCTTATTTCTTATTTCTTATTATTTATATATGATTACATATATAAATAATAATAAAACTAAGCTTTGTGTGAGCCCGTGTTAAATATGAACCTGCCTTACATTGAGTCCATCTGTTGGTCCAGTTAGTACCTTTCCATCTGCACTGGCTTCCAGCCCATTTCTGGGCCTGATTCAAAATGTTGGTATTAACATGCAAAGCCCTAAAAGGCTTGGGGCAGGTTATCTGAAGGATCATCTCCTCCCATATGTACCTCCCTGGATCCAAAGTTCATCTTCAGCGCTCCTTTGGAAGTGAGTTGGGTGGCGACCAGGAAGAGGGCCTCTTCTGCTGTGGCCCCCTGGCTGTGGAATGAACATCCCAGAAAGGCTCACCACAAGTTGCCCACCTCTGCTTTAGAGTAATTATTACTGTCTGTATGTCTTGCATTTTGTTCCTCTCTGGTATCACTGCTAGCCAGTTCCCACCCAACCTACATCTCTCTTCATCCATATGCATGGCATATGTCAGGTCAGGATGACATGCATTTAATGAAGTAGGCTCTGGTTCTCAAAAGCTCATGCCAAAATGAACATGTTAGTCTTTAGATGTCGTGAGACTTTTTGTGATGTCCATCTTAATTATGATGGCAACTAGAACATTAAGTGGGCTTGAACAGATCATCCTGGATTTTGGGAACAGCCTGGACTGGAGGATTGTAATTCCGTTGGGAAAATTCAGAATAAGCTGTGCAAAACCTGAGCACATCTGACCCAAACAACGACGTATTGCTTCCCTAATTCCCTCTGCCTCAACTTCCCTCCCCTTCCTCCGTATCGCATTTTAGGCTGTGAGCTCTTTGGGGCAGAGACCTGGCCTGTTACACCATTTCCCCCAATTTGATGCCCTCTGGATGTTTTTGACAACAACTCCCATCATCCCGCTGGCTGGGGCTGACGGGACACTGGTGGAGTTGGATGAAGTGGCCTCTGGCATCATCATCATCATCATCATTGTACCTCTAACATTTTCTAAGCACTGTACATATATTGGGAGATAAGACAGTCCTAAAATCAACTTCAGGGAGTGCTTCTCTGGGAGCCCCTGCCAAAGGAAGTGAGGTGGATGGCTACCAGGAAGAGGGTCTTTTCTGCTGTGGCACCCTGGCTGTGGAATGAGCTCCCTAGAGAGGTTTGCCTGGTGCCTACATTGTGTTATATTTGGTGCCAGGTGAAGACCTTTTTATTCTTCCAGGCATTTTAGCATTGTAGAGGCAGTAAGTTGCTGGGGAACATGGGTTGGAGGGTTCTGTTGCACCCGTGGTCCCTGGTCGACAGCTGGTTGGTCACTGTGTGAGCAGAGTGCTGAACTAGATGAACCCTGGGTCTGATCCAGCAGGGCTCGTCTGATGCTCTCACGTCTTTGAGCTCTGTTGTTTTAAAGCTGTATTTTAAATTTCCGCATTGCTACCAGCTTTTATTCTGGTTGTCCTTTTATATTGTAGTTTTCCGGTTTTATATTATATATTGTTTCATGCTGTACTTTGTGGTTTTAGTTTTTGTGAACCTGCCCAGAGAAGCTTCAGCTATTAGGCAGTATAGAAATGTATATTTCTCTAAGCCTTCGGCAACATTGTCAGCTAAGGATAGTGTGTCTCCTCTGAATGAATGCTTGGAGGCGGTAATGGGCTGGATGAGGAAAAACAAACTGAAGCTGAATCCAGACAAGACGGAGGTGCTTGCTGTCAAGGGCCACAACCTGGGGTTGGAGGTGTGTCAACTAGTTCTGGATGGGGTTACACTCCCCCTGAAAGACTGTGTTCGCAGCTTGGGGGTACTCCTGGATCCGTCGCTCCAAATGACAGCCCAGATAGATGCGAGTGCCAGGAGTGCCTACTATCAGCTTCGGCTGATACGCCAGCTGCGCCCCTTCCTAGAGTTAGAAGACCTAAAGACGGTAGTGCACACGCTGGTAACTTTGAGGCTCGACTTCTGCAATGCACTGTACATAGGGCTACCTTTGTGCCTAGTCTGGAAACTTCAATTAGTTCAAAATATGGCATCCAGGTTGGTCACCAGTACACCTAGGGGTGACCACATAACACCAATCTTAAAATCACTCCACTGGCTGCCCATTAGTTTCCGGGCGATGTATAAAGTGTTGGTTATTACCTTTAAAGCCCTACATGGTTTGAGTCCAGGTTACCTGCAGGATCGCCTTCTCCCATATAATCTGCTCCATACACTCAGGTCCTCTGGGAAGAATTTACTCCAGTCAGCCAGAACTAGGCTGAGGAGTGTTACCAAGAGGACCTTCTCTTCTATCGCTCCCAGACTGTGGAATGGCCTGCCGGAGGAGATTCGACAAATTAGCAGTCTTCTGGAATTTAAGAAAGCCATGAAGACTGCTCTCTTCCGGCAGGCCTACCCAGTTTAATTTTAAGATGTTTTTAATAATGTATTTGTTTTTATCTGTTTTAATGGTTGCTCTATTTTATTGTTTTTATATTTATATTTATTGTTGTTCCCTGCCTCGATCTGGATGGAGAGGCGGGTTAGAAATGAAATAAATAAATAAATAAACAAATAAATAAGTAAGTAAATAAATGGTCAGTGCAGGGCACTCTTGGCCGTACTCACTCTAACCGGGCCTCTTCAAACAGGGCTTTCTGACTCCCAGCTCTTGCTTTCATAGGATACTTCCGGGAAGGTTTCCTGACAGTCCAGCATGCCGTGGACAAGGCGATCATACGCTACCACACCAACGGTTCTGCTGCGGATCTCCTCAAAAGGGTCACCGTGGTGGTTCAGCGCTTCCCCTACCCGCCGTACGTGAATGATCTCTTCCTCCTGGCCATTCAGAACCAGCTTCCGCTGCTGCTCATGCTGAGCTTCACCTACACCTCGCTCAACATTATCCGTGCCGTGGTTCACGAGAAAGAGAAGAAGCTGAAGGTAACGCAACATGGAGCCCCCCCCCCCCGGAAGCCGGCTGGGAGTATTCTGCCCTTTCACCCAACAAATACTGCGTCCGTGTTTCCCAAAACCTCCCGCCTTATTGGGAGACAATAATAAAAGAGGCCTGCCAGGTAACCCACAAAGCTTTATTCAGGCAATTGACATCTTTTCCCAACTGAAGTCCAACCTCTAGGAACTTCCCTCTAGGCAAATTATGAAAACTAAGCGAGACAATGATCCTTTCAGGAAGAACGGGAAGCCTTTTCCCAGAACGCTTCAACTTCAGGGAGGCTGGTTCTGAAGAAGCCTTTGGCGAGAAGCTAGCTGGGCCAACCTTCTCTCACCTTCCTTTAGCTTCTCCCATTTTAGTCTGCGGTGACCCATTTTAGTCTGCTAGCCTTTCAGTGCCCCCTCCCCCTTGGAAGAATACTGATTTCCCAGAGCCAGTGTGTTGTCTACACTTTCAGAGATAAGGTCTGGCAAAAGTTCATCCCTAGCTGGTGAAGAGCCCATGAGATTCACCTCTCCCACTCTCCGTATAGGCTGGTATGTTTCTGGTGCCGTCTCTTCTGCTTCAGAATCTGAGTTTGATTGGTCGCCTGAAATTCATTCCCCCAGTCTAAGGGGAACAGGCCTAGTCCTGACATACTGGCTCTGGGATCTGGAATTCCCGAATGCGTTATCGTGAGAATCTTTGCTTTCGTCATTTTTTTAAAAAAGCAGAACTCTACCGCCTGGCTTGCAAATAACACTAAGGCATGGTGTGTTTTGTTGAAATCTGGCTCGGGCTAAAATACCTAACACCTAACCATTGATCTAAATCCACTGTCATGTTCAAGAACCAGGCCCTGCCCAAGGCAGGTCATCACTTGAAGTGGGGATCTGCTGCTGCTACCGCCGCCCCCTTCCCTCCCAATCCGCCCGTCCGCCAATTAGCTAACTTTTCTTGGTGCATGGATGTGAGCCCGCCTTGCCAGTGCACTGCCCTTAAGGTGGTTCCACCTTCAGGAGGTGCGCGGCGCCTGCGCGTCAGGCAAAGTATCTCAAGAGGCCTCAAAAGGCACTGCGCGGCTCCTTAGGACAGAAGCACCTTAATGGCAGCAGGCTGGCAAGGCGGGCTCGCCTGCAGGCACTCAAAAAAGTAAGTCCGGCTGGCAGCTAGACAGATGAGGCTAGTGGCTTGGGAAGCAAACGAGCGGGGGGCGCTGACGGGAGGCGAGGTGGAAGGTGCGTGGGTGGGTGGCTGCTTTTGGTCCTGCTGGCTGCTGGCATGGCTTGCCATGCAGGTGGCTGGCAGGACCAAGACATGGGAGGCCCTTTGGAGGGGGAAAGCGCCACTCTTCCCATACTCTGCCACCTGCTGTTCCCGCACCGTCCCTCTTCATGGTAGGGCCGACCCCGTGGAGAACGTATGCATTACAGGTGAACTTGTGCATAGCCAGTGGGCTCTATTTGGCTTGAAGAGTTACACAAGCCGGGTACGCCTGCTTCAGTGGCAGGAGAAACAGACACCAAAGTTGGGGGAAAGCGTTCCTATGCAAGACCAAAGCCAGAATGAGCATCTTAAAACAGACAGACTTTACTATTTATTCTGGCTTCTCTTTTAAAGGACTAAAGATCACTTGAGAATCTCAGCTTTCATTTAAAAAACAAACAAACAAACAAAAATTGTCTCCAAGTTCCTAGTCCTTACGGTTTTGAAGATACGCAAGGCGTCAATCCGTGGTACTTCAAAAGACCAATAACTGCACGCCCGTTGCTTATGTATGTGTAGGAAAGAGCAGGTGGTTCTAGGGTTGACGGCAGAACTGAAGGGCAGGCCTCCCTTCGCCCTCCTTTTCATGGGGAGCTTGGACTAGAGAGGCAGCTGGTTCTGGGAGATCAGAGGACTCGTTTGGGTGGATCCAGTATCCAGCACTTAAGTTCTGCCTCATAGGCTGTGTGACCTTTTCCGCTCAGAAGGGCTGCTGCATTTATCACTGCTTGAGACGACGCTCTTGGATGAGGTGCAAGTATTATGGGATTCAAGAGATGAGTAATGCCGAGAAGGAGTCATTGTAAGGAGAACAGCGGCTTATTTATATCAGCTTTCGCATCATGTCCTGTACAATTTTGTGTCCGCAGGAGTACATGCGCATGATGGGTCTCAGCAACTGGTTGCATTGGAGCGCCTGGTTCCTCATGTTCTTCCTCTTCCTCTTGGTGTCTGTCGTCTTTGTGACTGTACTCTTCTGTATCAAGGTGGGTGCTAAAACTAGGCATGGACAAATCTGTCAAGTTCAATTCCAGTCAGTTTCCCATTTTCCCCATGTTTGTTCCATTCTGTTCCTGCATCAGTTTGCGAATTTTCAAGTTCGCATGAAAATTCGTGCGCATCTCCGTGCACATTTCGCAAAACGTACGCATTTTGTGCGCATTCAAATGACATGCCTTTTTGAAGGTGATTTCCCCCGAAGGCGAAGTGTTCTCATGCGCGCTTCTCTGTCATAGTTTTTGTGCGTAGTATTCTGTATTATATCCATTCTTGGATTCATTTTTTGGGGGAGGTGGGGAAGTATGAACTTCGATCACAAACTTTGGGAAAGTGTGGATTTTAGTGTTTAACTGCATCCCAGTTTTTTTGTATGAGTTCGTGCCGTGCGAATTTGGTGAGTTTGCTCAAAAATGCGAATTGAATGGATTTCTCCCCTCCTCCCTAGTTAAAACTAGCTGCTGCTGGTTTGGGGAGGATGGTGAAAGCCACTCTAGAGCCAGTGTGATGTAGTGGTTAGAGGGATGGATTGGGACCCAGGAGAGCGGGATTCTTGTCCCCCCTTGGCCATGGAAGCTCACTGAGTGACTTTGGGCCAGTCACTGACTCTCAGCCTCACCTACCTCACAGGGTTGTTGTGAGGACAAAATGGAGAGGAGGGGGACTGTGTAAGCTGCTTTGGGTTCCTTGCAATAGGAAAAAAGGTGGGATATAAATGTAGTAGTAGTAGTAGTAGTAGTAGTAATAATAATAATAATAATAATAATATATTTCACCAACAACTGACCATCAAATTCAACCTTATCAAGCAACCTACACCATACTATACATACTCACCCAAAACAATCTTAGAAAATGCAGATCATAAAATATACTGGGACAGAACAATTCATACCAACAAGACAATACATTGCAATTGACCAGACATAACGGTCATAGACAAAAAAGAAAAATACACATACCTCATCAACATAGCAATACCAAATGACAAAAATGTTGTTGAAAGGACATCTTTTTCATAGGTTGTTGATGTTTATTATCTTATGGAAATTTATACTTGTAGTATGTTATAGTTTATATATGGCATGGTTGAACAACTGTATTGCATTTATTTCTTAATTGAAATTAAAATATTTAAAAAGAAAGAAAGGGTATTTTTAAAAATATTTTCTCTTTCATGTACTATTTTGCTAATGCACCAGAATCAAAACAGCCTCCAAAACAACCCACACGCATTGACTCTGTTCAGATGACACACTAAACCATGGTGATAAAGCACTTTGAGCTAAACATTACGGCTTAGCGTGTCATGTCAACTATGACTTAGCATGTACTGTGAACCATTCCTAACCCTGGTGGCTATATAACCACTGTTTAAACACACTCACGAACCATTTGCTGCAAAGGGGTTAGCGGCCTAACCATGGCTTAGCGTATTGTCTGAACAGGCCCAGTGCATCCATAGCAGGCAGCCCCATTGATAAAAAGTTGCCCTCCCCAATTAAAGTGGACTCCTACCAATTAGTCAACTTAAAATCTTGATGGACCAATCTACGGATTAAAGCTTGCAATCTTTCTGTCCGCATATACCTGCAGAACGCCTAGGTCTAGGCCAGGTCATTAGCATTTGCCATCAGCCAGCGTGGAGAAGGGACTTCATGCCTGTAACTCTTTCTTTACTATTCTCCCTCCAACTTCCGGGTTTCTTCATGTTGTTGATGAGCACTGAGCGAATACCAGGGCTGATGGAAGGGCTTTGATTTTGCAGGTGAGTGAGCAGGGAGCAGTGCTTACAAATAGCGACCCTACTCTGGTTTTCACCTTCCTGGCTATCTTCTCCATCTCGTCCATCTCCTTCAGCTTCATGGTCAGCACCTTCTTCTCCAAAGGTGAGCGGTGTTCCCTAAGAGCCGTTAGTTCACAAAGCCACCCGGCTTCATATTCACTAATTTGCATCCGCTTCTCGTGGTGAATGGACTGCATGAACAATTCTTCCTGAGCTCAGGCTGCTGGCGTTGCTTGCTGCTCTTTATCTCCCCATTTGAAACATTTCCTGGCTGGGTAATGCTGGGAGTTGTAGGACTTTTTTTTTTTTTTGCTGTCTAAACACGCACGGGATTGCACCCTAAAGGGAAGAGAAAAATCACCCCAATGAGGACTGAGCATGCTCAGTGGGCATGGCTTGCTGACCGTCTGTCGGAGGGGACAGAAATGGAATCCTGGGGAGGGGGGAGAGGGGCAATGTAATGGAGTATCCTTGAAAAGGGCGTGGCTGGCTGAAACATTCCACAGTGCGACATTTTGTTGCAGGTTCTGTCTGTACTGCATGCACAGGAGATGTATGCGCGTGGCTTTCGTTCCCTGCTTTGGTCCAGCCGTGCTTCTAGTAAAGGAGGGGTGGGATTGACTCGATCGTTTGCCGCGGACCACTCTTTTGCACTGCACAGCCCAGGAGACTTGCAAGAGTGTGCAAAACTCTGCGCATCCAATGGCCTGTTTCAGATATGGGGCGGTGGCCTCCCCAGCCCCGCCCCCTCATCTAGCCTCATGCGCTGGTTTTGGGGCCGCAGTTGTGGTTTCAGTAAACCAGAGTTCACAATACATTTCTCAAGGCATAATCCTCTGCATGTTTAGACCGAAAAAAGGCCTACAACCCTCCAGCATGCCCCATCTAGACATGCATAGGATTGCCCCCTTTGGCTTTTGAAATGCGAGGAGAGTCTTGGTCTTTGTTTTACCCTGGATATTGTTTCTCCACCCCCACAAATATCATTGCCTTCACAGCAAACGTGGCTGCCGCTGCCGGGGGATTCCTGTATTTTTTCTCCTACATCCCTTATTTCTTTATCTCTCCGCGCTATGACCTCATGACCCACGACCAGAAGCTTTCATCCTGCCTCCTCTCCAACGTCGCCATGGCCATGGGAGCGCAGCTGATCGGCATGTTTGAAGGCAAAGGTGAGCTGGCTTTGTTTTTCTCCCGTTGCTAGATCCTTGGTAGCCGGGCCAGGATTTCATCTTCTTGGCTGGTTGCCAGTTTAGCTATCGAGTTGCCACGGAGTTTGGGGTGTGTGCAGCTTTAAGCATGGGCATGTATGTATGTATGTATGTAAGCTACTTAATCTTAATAATAATAGTAATACATCCACACCAACATCCAGAAAGCAGTCATAATTAAAACATGCTCAATCGTCAGGAAATTCCTGAATCAATAAAAGACAGCATGACTTGGCAAAGCCAACAGAATGAAATTTAATAGGGATCAATGCCAAGTTCTACACCTAAGAAAAAGAATCCAAATGCACAGTTACAAGGTGGGGAATACTTGGCTAATCAATACTACAAGCGAGAAGGATCTTGGAATTGTTGTAGATCACAAGCTGAATATGAGCCAACAGTATGATGTGGCTGCAAAAAAAGCAAATGCTTTTTTGGGCTGCATTAATAGAAGTATAGCTTCCAGATCCCATGAGGTACTGGCTCCCCTCTATTCGGCACTGGTTAGGCCCCATCTTGAGTATTGCGTCCAGTTCTGGGCACCACACTTCAAGAAGGATGCAGACAATCTGGAGCATGTTCAGAGGAGGGCAACGAGGATGATTAGGGGTCTGGAAACAAAGCTCTATGAAGAGAGATTGAAAGAACTGGGCATGTTTAGCCTTTAGAAGAGAAGATTGAGGGGAGACATGATAGCACTCTTTAAATACTTGAAAGGTTGCCACACAGAGGAGGGCCAGGATCTCTTCTCAATCAACCCAGAATGCAGGACACAGAATAATGGGCTCAAGTTACAGGAAAACAGATTCCGGCTGGATATCAGGAAAAAACTCCGACTGTTAGACCAATACGACAATGGAACCAATGACCTAGGGAGGTGGTGGGCTCTCCCACCTTAGAGGCCTTCAAGAGGCAGCTGGACAACCATCTGTCAGGGATGCTTTAAGGTAGATTCCTGCATTGAGCAGGGGGTTGGACTCGATGGCCTTATAGGCCCCCTCCAACCCTACTATTCTATGATTCTATGTCCGTCTAGAAAAACCACCACGAGCGAGAAAGTGATGATGATGATGATGATGATGATAATGATGATGATGATGATTTCTTATCTGCCTCTCTCTCTGGATCGAGGTGGGAAACAACATTGAATACAAAAATATTATAAAATACATAAAACTGATTAAAAACATATAAAACTAATACATTATTAAAATTACAGTCAAACATCTTAAAATTCAACTGGGTATGCCATTTGATACCCTAAGATCTCTAAGCAGTTTTTCATTAAAAAAATACATCTAGTACAATATTATTCGCTACCGGGACAAGTTTAAGATTTTGGTATTAGTATATAAAGCTCTAAAAAACTTGGTACCAGGATACTTGAGAAAGTGCTTTCCCCCCTCTCAAACTGCCCAGTTACTGTGGTCATCAGAAGGTATATTTCTGGTGGTTCCGCATGGACTTATGGCCTGATTGGAGTCCACCCGGAGAAGAGCCTTCAGTGTGGTGGCCCCTTCTTATGGAATTCCTTGCCTTTGGAGAACATGCAGGCATCAAC
Source organism: Anniella stebbinsi (assembly GCA_029215795.1). Classification (NCBI taxonomy): domain Eukaryota; kingdom Metazoa; phylum Chordata; class Lepidosauria; order Squamata; family Anniellidae; genus Anniella; species Anniella stebbinsi. The sequence continues at coordinate 43,488,856 of JARDYH010000007.1, read as the reverse complement.
ACTGTGTTGTTTCATGCACCTCCTGAAAACAGCTCTATTTTAGGAAGCCTTCCTTGACTGTCCAGCCATGGTTTTTATTGGCACTCTTTTAAAAGAACAATTTTAATGGTGTTTTTTGGGGGGGCGGGGTTGTATCATTTTATCTTTTATTGTTCGTCGCTCCAGAATCTGCTTAGACGTGGAGTGGTATATAAATAATAAAATATAATACAAATAATACAATATAGAAACCAATGTAAACACAATATAAAATAATAAGTACATTAAAATCCATACAGGAACAGTGAAAACAGAGCAGTGTCATGGTGAATTACAAATCAGGAAAAGCTTGAGTAAACAAACACATCTTCAGGAGACCTTTGAAGCTCGCCACAGTTTTCTCTTCTTGAACCACATGGAGGGGAGTGTTCTAGAGAGTGGGTGCCGCTACTGAGAAGGCCCACTTTACGTGCTGTTACCTGGCAACACACTGTTGGTTGTAGGACGTCCATTAAGGCCTCAGAAGATTGAAGAGGAAGGCGGTCAGCTAGGTAACCTTGTCCCGGGTTGTTTAGCTCTGAAAAGTGAGAGAAGAATCTGATTTCACCCACAGTGATCCCCGGTTCTCCTAAGTATGATTAGGAGAGGGACTGAGTATCTGTGACGCTCTGGATTTGCTGGACTACAACTCCCATCATGCCTGATCGTTGGCAGTCTGACAGGAGTTGGAATCCAACACTAAGTACCACGGTTCTCCACCCATGCATTATGAGATCAGACAATGTTAGGTCTATACTGAGCCAGTTTTGGGGACCAAGTTACTTGAAGGGCTGCCTTCACCCATATCAGCCTGCCTGCACTTTAAGATCAAAAAGAGAGGCCTTTCTCACCTGTCCACCAGAGAAAGAAATTAGGTGGATCTCCACACGGGAGAGGGCCTTCTCAGCAGTGTCCCCACACCTGTGGAATGAACTCCCACTGCTGGTGTGCCATGCACCACCCTTACAGGCTTTTAAGAAGGCCTTAAAAACGTTTTCTTTTACTATGGCCTTCTCATAAATGAATACTGTTTTGCTGCTACCGCCCTTGTTTTTTTTTTATTGTTAGTTTTTCCTGTTAGCTTTTATTTTTTTAACTGATATTTTACTGTCTATGCTTTTATTGCTTTTACAGTTTATACTAGTTTATGTATGGTTGTAAGCCACCTCGGGAAGGCTTCTGCCCTGAAAGGCGGCTAAGAAATGTTTTAAATAAATAGAATTAAAACTAGGAGGCAAGGTGGAGCCAGTCACATGACTGCAGGCCACAGACTGAGCCATCAGTAAATATTTGTGTAGCTATAATACTCCTATCATTCCGGTCCTGGCTGGGGAAAACAGCTGGCTGAAAAAGTTTTTATAACATTTTTTTCTATCTCCTAAAAAAAGAAAGTAGGTCTTGTTTTTATAAACTATCAAAAACAAGCAATGATAGTGCCATCTATGAACATGGTACTTTACAAAGGGCACGTGTGATAGGTCTCTGCCTGCAGGGGCTTCCAATCTAAAATCAACCCAGAGAAGCAACATTGGTAGGAGGGATGGAGACAGGGATTATCAGGGGAAGAATATATGATTGTATTTCAAGAACTTTACGCGTTAGCAGCTTCACGGGGGCTGCAGCATGTTCTTCTGCCTGTTGTCGGATGCAAAACAGACTTTTCTGTTTTCCAGGTACTGGGGTGCAGTGGAGGGATTTGATGAAGCCGGTCAGCGTGGATGATAACTTCACCGTGGCTCATGTGCTGGGGATGTTACTGCTGGACTCTATGCTTTACGGCTTGGTGGCTTGGTACGTGGAGGCCGTGTTCCCGGGAGAGTATGGCATCCCACACCCCTGGTATTTCTTCTTACTGGTGAGTCCAGAAGGCCACTGGTCAGCCTATGACCCTGCTCACACGTAACAACAACCCAGAGTACACGTTGAGCATGGATTGTTGTTGAATTGCAGGTTATTGTTGAATCGTGGGTGTCGTTGAATCATGCCTTGTTGTTCTGTGTGAACCCTGCATTGTGGTTTAATTGTGGGTTGTGCACATCCCGAGAGTCATCTTAGAAGGCATGCCAAATTTCAGGAGTCTCAATTTCACAGTTTTGGAACTAAGGCACTGACAGACGTATACACATAAACCCTCCTTTATGATTATCGATTTTCAATGTAACACTCTTTCTTGGGAGCAGTAACATACCCATAGGAAAAGTTTAAAACTTTGAGCCAAAAACAATGGTGAGACCTTCCATTCAGAGATTTTTCTCCCAACTTCCTCTGGGTCTGGGGTGGTTGCAGGATAAAATCGTTAAGGGCACAATCCTATGCCAGTTGTAGGACTTTTTCTGTTTAAACATGCATAGGATTGCATCCTAAATGTCTCTCCCCCCCCCCCCCCCCCGGAATGTTCATGAACAGGAATTAAATCAGTTGCAAACAATAACATTCTGTAGGAAGAAGTGGTGATGATGATGATGATGATGATGATGCTACCTTTCTATTTCTCTCTTTAGCCATCATATTGGTGTGGCAGTCCTCAGACTGTTTTGGGAAAAGAGAAAGAAGAGGAGGAAGACCCAGAGAAGGCCCTAAAAAGTCAGTACATAGAGGAGGAGCCATCAGATCTGGTGTCGGGGATTAAAATCAAACACCTGTCCAAGGTGAGTTCCTCCAAGCTACTACCCTCCTAAAAGAGCCCAGTCCCCTATGGTCATCAGATGGGATGCTCCTTGGAGTTCTGCATGGAGCCTACCCGGGGCAGAGCCTTCAGTGTGGTGGCTCCCTCTCTGCGGAACTCCCTGCCTCCAGAGGTCAGGTAGGCGCCAACATTGTGTTGTTTTGGGCATCTGCTGAAGACATCTTTCTTTCAAGAAGCCTTCCTCAATCGACCAGCCATGGTTTTATCGGTATTCTGTTTTTAAAAACTTTTAATATTTTTTTTAATTCTTTTTATCTTTTATTGTTTGACGCTCCCAAATTTAGATGTGGAGCGGTATAGAAATGTTCTAAATAAAATAAAGGAAAGGAGAAAAGCAAATAACCCCATAATAATTCCTATGGTCCCCTTACTACGCATGTGAAATTCAGATGTTTAGGTGTCATGGGCTTGAAGCCATGGCGCAGACAGACAGACAGACAGACACACACATATCTTCCTTTATTATTATAATACTCTACAGTCCTTGATAGTAAACGAGCCAAGACACCTTACCACTTACTTTGCTTTTGTCATTTTGGTTACTCATTATTTGTTTCATTGTTCTTTGATGCACGACATTGGGGGGAAATATTGGTGACGGCAATGCCAAAGCCGCATCAGAGGCCTGCTCATATAATAAGAGCAAAGGAGAAAGTTCCCACTCTGGTCTGCTCTTTTGGCCCTGCCCCCATCAAACCGATCGGAGCCCTGACTGGCTAAGCATGCCTCTCCCTTGAAAGCCGCTGACTTCGTGGCTGGACAGCCACTTCTCCAACAACTAGGGTTTCACAAACTGTTTATAATCTTAACTATGATTATTGGAAACAAGCCAGCTTCAAAGCTGAGTTTACAAAGCTGGCTTGTTTTCGCTAACCAAGTTAAGATGAACTACTGTTTAGGGTTCAGATGACATGAATGCAGGGGGCGCTCCTCCATTTTATTTTCTGTTTTAATCTGGCCTCTAGTTTAGCATGGAGCTTCTGAATCACTCTTGCAAAAGCACCTATAGAAAGAGCATCTAAATGTCTTGTTTCCTGTCTCCCATCTGCAGGTGTTCAAAGTGGGGAACAAGACCAGGGAAGCAGTACGGGACCTGACTCTGAACATGTACGAGGGGCAGATTACGGTTCTTCTGGGACACAACGGTGCGGGGAAAACAACCACTTTGTCCATGCTGACAGGTGAGGTTGGGCTGTTGCAGTGATGGGAAACATGTGGCCTGCCACACCTTGGACTGCAATTTCCATCAGCTCTAGCCAGCTTAGCCAATGGTGAAGGATTATGAGAGTTGTAGTCCAGCAATAGATAGATAGATAGATGGATAGATAGATATAATGTATATAGATATAGATATAGATATGGATGGAGGGTCACATCTTCCCCATGTTTGAGTTCTCTGAGCTATTGGAACTAGACTTGGCTTTAATTTAAACCCAGACTTAACTAGCAGCAGATATCCATCCCCAAACCTCCATAGTCCTAGGTTGTGTTCATACATCACGACAGCCCATTGAGGCTTAATTTACCCATGGGGGCTGTTGTGTTGTGCTTGGCACCCACAGGTACCATTTTTGCATTACTCTCATTGGCCCCCAGTTTATTGTGGCTTGCCGTGTCATGCAAACTCAGGCGGCGGGTTCTGTGAGAGTCAGACAACCCTCAAATAACCCTAAAACAAGCCATGGGTTATTTGAGAGTTGTCTAACCCTCAAAACAATCCCTGCCATCGGAATTCGCATGACATGATAAACCAGACACCCATGAGTGCCTGGCACTAGATGACAGCCCCTATGGGTAAATTAAGCCATGGTGGGCTGGCGGGTTATGTGAACCCAGCCTGGGTGGGTGGGGAAGCCCTATCTGCCATTCTGCCTTCAACAGCAAAATGCCTTAGGCCGCCCCGGTGTTTTTTTTTGTTTTTTTTTTTTAACATTTTGGGTGTTGTTCCCCAGGGCTGTATCCTCCCACAAGTGGCCAGGCCTACATCAATGGCTACGAAATCTCCCAGGACATGGTCCTGATCCGGAAAAGTCTTGGCCTCTGCCCTCAGCACGATGTCCTCTTCGACCACATGACGGTGGAAGAACACCTGTACTTCTACTCTGGAGTAAGTCATTTTTGATCACTGTTGCAGCATTTCTGTAACTCGGTCTGTCTGCGTCCGTTTGTTACGCCAGTCACTATTTGCCTACAAGTCATGTGGCTGCAAGGTACCTTGCAAATGCTCTTCTTGCGTAGGATGAGTAACGAGTATACCTTCGGCAAGCAATGACAATTAAGGGCGCAATCCCATGCATGTTTAGACAGGGGGAAAAGTCCTACAACTCCCAGCATTGCCCAGCCAACATGGCTGGCTGGGGAATGCTGGGAGTTGTAGGACTTTTTTCCTGTCTAAACAAGCACAGGGTTGTGCCCTTAGTGACTTAACCCTTTCTGGACATCTGCCAGCAATACAGCTTTTGAAGTAGCAAAGGCCCTTCCAGGGGCAGGAAATGTAATAGCAATCTCACTTTGAAACAAGTTTAAAGCCAACCAAGATTGGGTGGGTGGGTGTCTTGATTCACCTGGCTTTCATTTAAAGAGGAATACCAGGATAATAATCTGAGGATTCCAAGAAATGCCGTCTGGGGAATGCTGGGAATTGTAGGACTTTTTTCCCACCTAAACATGCATAGGATTGCGTCCTAAATTGCTTAAAAAGTGAATGCTGTGCAGATTCAGGTTTAGACTTAACCTCTCACCTTGGAGGACGATGGGCTAAGAGTACACACCACCTCCTCGGGCTGTGAGCACATGTGACCCTTTCCATGCTGTGGATGATGGATGATATGGGTAATATATGATGGGAGTAGAGATGTAGAACATCAGGTCACAGGGGCAAGATCCGGCGCTACTGGGGTTCCAAAATTGCCCTCCAGGTATCCACAGATGGCTCCAATCCTGAACACTGATTTTTGGTAGTTTCTTGGCTTTTGTGCAGTTTCTCCCCCCCCCCCCCCCCCGAAGGTTGGAATTGCTCTCCAAAATATTCTGGTCTTTTGGGCTCCGCCCCTTTTGCCCCACCTACAACCAGAATACAATTCCCATGAGTTTCTCCAAAAGGGAATTTGGTCCTCAGGCTGAAAGAAGCTCAATGACCCCTGTGATAGTTGTTTTTTTGCATGGGTGGGTGGGTTCGTCTCGTCCAATGATGAGGGCTAGAAACCTGTTCTTTTGAACCATTTAAATTAAAGCAGCCAAAAAGCCGGATCTTGTGTGAACTCTTTTCCTTTCTCCCCACCCCCCTTTCTGTTCTGTTTCAGCTGAAAGGTTTCCCTGCTGAGAAATGCCCGGAGGAGATCAGTCGCATCCTGTACATCCTCAATTTACAGGAGAAACGCTTTTGTCTGTCAAAGGCATTATCCGGGGGCATGAAACGGAAGCTCTCTATTGGCATTGCACTCATTGGGGACTCCAAGGCAAGTCTGAGCAATACCTCTGTGTTTCTTCATTCTACGGCTGGCCTAGGCCATACCAGGGTGATGGACAAAGAGACTGAACTGGAAAAAGGCACCTTTCCTGTGTTCTGAACAGCAAGGGAGATAGTTCCTTAACGAGAGGATAAGTAATGACAGAGAAACGTCCCTGGAAGGCTGCTTGTCCGTCACTGCCAATTTTCTCCTGCAGGGAACTGCTGGGTTGCTATGTGGAGGGCTCTCTCAGTTCATGTGGAATACTGAGCCTGTTCAGACAACACGCTAAGCTATGCTTAGGCTGCTAACCCTTTTGCAGAAAATGGTTAGTGTGCATGGTTAAGACGTGGTTATGTAGCCACCAAGATTAGGAATGATTTACATGACACGCTAAGTCGTGGTTCACACGGAACTCTAAGCCATCATGTTTAGCTCAAAATGCTTAACCACCGTGGTTTAGCGTGTCGTCTGAACAGGGTTGTCGAAGCCCTAGAATTCCTGGCTTCCTCAAACAGCTGCTGAGGCTTCAGCCCTGTTCTCCCCTTCTCAACTAGCCATGTCTTTGAGCAGCCATTTTTATTTCCCACAATTCCCAGGAGTGAGGCTACCTCAAGCATTCAGGGCATTGCGGGAAATTACATGGATTACTCTTAGCCAACTTCAGGTAAACCTAAAGGAATCCCATGACGAAGAAGGGTGCCCACCAGAGGGTACTTTGCCCAGGATTCCCCTCAGACCTGGAGCTGGGAATTATAAAACAAAGAGCAACCTTCCAGGGTGTTGCAGTGAAATGTTCTACTTGTCTTGCAGGATGTTTTGTTCATAGGTATGAATATTCCTTCTAAATTTAAGTGCCTCCTATTAGTGGGGAATAACGAACTCACATATTTAAACAGCTTACCCATGGACGTGGTAGGGTCGAATCCTGACTGCACATGCCTCTTTAAATCGATCGATTGATTACATTTACGTTCCGCCTTCCCTCCGAGTTGCTCAAAGCGGTGTGCATTTTGTTTTCATAACAACCCTGTGAGGTAGATTGGGGCACAGAGAGAAAAGTGTGTGGCTGGTCCAGCTTCATGGCTGAGTGGGGATTTGAACCTGGGTCTCCTCAGTTGTAGTCAAATACTCTAAACATTATACTACACTGGCACCTTTGTGGATTCTGGTGGTGCTCCTGGTTTTTGAGTACCCTTGGTTAAGGCACCGTCAATGTAGGCTGACCCTATGAAAAGGAGGACAGGGCTCATGTAACTTTAACAGTTGTAGAGAAAAGGGAATTTCAGCCAGTGTCATTTGTATGCAATTAGTTCCTGGTGAAATTCCCTCTTCATCACAACTGTTAAAGGTGCAGGTGCCCTGCCTTCTTTTGTATCTGGTCACTCTAGTATAGTGCCTGCAACTTTAACTGTTGTGATGAAGAGGGAATTTCACCAGGAACTAATTGCAAACAAATGACACTGGCTGAAATTGCCTTTTCTCTACAACTGTTAAAGTTACAGGAGCCCTGTCCTCCTTTTCAGATGGTCAGCCTACGTCAATGGGCCCCCTTCCCATCGCCATTGTTACCTGCTGGTCTTGCTCCTCCTCCTCTTCCTCATCATGGCCACCACTTGCTAGCTGGACAGGCAGAGAGCCACGGAGCAAATAAGCCATAGCGTCTCATGCTCCTCGTTCTCCTCACCACTGTTGTCTGGGCCAGAGCGCGAGGCAGGGCCTAGTTTGAAGGTCTATGAGGCAGCTACCTTGCTGAAGCAAAGCAGGTCTAGGTCTGGCCAGTACTTGGAAGGGAGACCACCTGGGAACCACATGAGTTCCATGATGGGAGAAAGGTGGGATATAAATGTAATACATAAATAAACAAGCAGGTTGCGATGGTGACGAGGAGGAGCAACTCCAGGTAGCTCTTGTCAGTGAACCCTGGCTGAGGTGTGGGCCCTAGGCCAGTACACGACCACGCCTAGCCCTGGCGCCATTCCCAACTGTTTCAAAGCACGCGTCCCTTTGCACTGAGTCCCTGTTGTCTGCGCCATACAGGTGGTGATGCTGGACGAGCCGACCTCCGGCATGGACCCGGTTTCTCGCCGAGCCACCTGGGAGCTCTTGCAGCAGCAGCGCAGCAGCCGCACCATCCTGCTCACGACGCACTTCATGGACGAGGCGGATCTGCTGGGGGACCGCATTGCCATTATGGCGAAGGGGGAGCTCCAGTGCTGCGGGTCGTCGCTCTTTCTCAAGCATAAATACGGTAAGGGGGATCCTCCCGGAGCCAATGACGGCTCTCGGCTAGAAGCCAAAAGGAAATGAGGCAGGTGGCTACCAGGAGGAGGGCCTTCTCTGTTGTGGCACCCCGGCTGTGGAATGAGCTCCCCAGAGAGGTTCGCCTGGCACCTGCATTATACTCCTTTCGACGCCAGGTGAAGACCTTTTTATTTTCACAGTGTTTTCACACTTCTTCGGTTTGATTTTTAACCTTGCTGTTTAAATTTGTATTTTAAATCCCTATCAATTCATGCATGGCTGCTGGGTTTTTATCCTGGTTGTGTTTTATGCTGTATTTTAAATTATGTTTTTATACTGTCGTTGTTTTATATTTTGAATGGTTTTTATGGTTTTCATTTTTGTAAACCGCCCAGAGAGCTTTGGCTATTGGGCGGTATAGAAATGCAGTAAATAAATATGAATAAATAAGTGACCTATGTAGAAAGGCGTGCGTGCAGAGATGGCGACCTTGGTGGCTGACATCCAGGAAGGGTGGCCAGCTGAAAAAGAGGACGGGACTCTTGGACCGTTAATGGTTGTCAGGATTTCAGCAGATGAGCTGAACTCTTTTCGTGCAACGTGGCCCTCACTACTACTACTACTACTACTACTAGTAATATATTTATTTATTTCTTGCTTTGTACTGCCCTTGATGGTAACACAGAAAAGCCTGTTCCTGCCCTTGAGTACAAGTGGAGGGATGGGATGGGACCACAGTTCAATGGACCAATGTCTCAGTGTAAGGCAGCTATTTATTTATATATATATTTATTCATTTATTTATTTCATTTTATTTCTGTATTGCCCCCATAGCCAAAGCTCTCTGGGCGTTTTATGACAATTCATAAAAATACAACATAATAAAAATACTCTAAAAAATGTAACACAGAAAAATTTAAACAATGTAAACAGCTAAATTTAATTGAAATAAACAGTGTTTTTCCTAATTTACTTGTTTTAAAACAGCAGGCATAGATGCCTCATCATATACCATGAAATGCCTGGGTGTAGAGGGGGGTCTTTACCTGGCGCCGAAAAGGTGACAGTGTCGGCGCCAAGCGGGCCTCACTGGGGAGCTCATTCTACAGTTGGGGGGCCACCACTGAGAAGGCCATGTCCTTTGTTGCCACTTTCTGAGCCTCGCTGGAGGTGGCACTCGGAGGAAGGCCTCAGGTGTTGATCGTAGTGTCCGGGGAGAGGTGTTCTGTGAGGTATTGCGGTCCTGAGCTTATGCTCCTAATAGTTGGGGAAGGGACATAGCTCAGTGGTAGAGCACCTGCTTTGGAGGCGGAAGGACCTGGTTCAGTCCTCAGCATCTCCAGATAGGGCTGAGAAAGATCTGTGTCTGAGACCTCTTGCCCGATTTGGCAACATTAATCTTTCAGTGGTTATTACATGCTTGCACACAGCAGATCGGGTGCTTCTCAGAGAAAGTCCATAACTCAGTGGCAAGCTACACGTTTTGTGCCCAGAAGGTCCCGGGTTCAATCTCCAGCATCTCCAGGTAGGGTTGGGAAGGATCTCTGTCTCGAACCCTGCAGATGCGATGTTAGGCAGTCTAGGCAGCGGTGAGCTAGACGGACTATTGATTGGACTTCATGTAAGGCAGCTTCCTATCTTGGTAAGAGAGAGACTTCGTTATCTTCTCCCCACCCGCCCCCAATGCTCCAGGTGCAGGATACCACATGGTGATGGTGAAGGAGCCATGCTGCAGCCTTGAGGAAATCTCCCGTCTCATTCACCATTACGTGCCCAAAGCCACCCTGGAAAGCAATGCTGGAGCGGAGCTCTCCTTCATCCTACCCAAAGAGAGTACACACAGGTACGGTCGCCCCCCTGTAACCCCTGGAGATGCGTGAGACTGAGCTGCACTTGCCAGTGTTTTTAACTTTAAAAAATTGAAATACTTTTAAATTGTTTTTAGAGTTTTTTAAAAGTTTAGGAAAAGAGTCTCAGATTATTTGAAGTTTAGTTGTACACAGGGAATTTGGGGAATCTTGGAGGACCAGATTGGGACCCGAGGCAGGCCAGATTTTCCCCTTAGGCCCTTGGTTCTGCACCCCTGCGTTCACTCAGAGGGCTGGTAGCGCTGCGTACTACAGAGAAAACTCGGGCTCTGCTTCCTTGTTTCCAAGTCCTCTCAACATCCTTCCTCTTCCAGGTTTGAGGCCTTGTTCACGGAGTTGGAATTGCGTCGGGAAGAACTAGGCATTGCCAGTTACGGAGCCTCAGTCACTACTATGGAGGAGGTGTTCCTCAGGTAAGCCGCCAGAGAAACAGGGAAGCTTGCTGGGCGACCTCGAGCCGACCGCTCGTACATCAGTCATATTTCACAGGGCTTTTGGGTGAATAAAATGGGCGCGTGAGGCCAAGGTGAAATTGTGCATGCCTTAGAGGAAGGCTGGTTTGAAAAATGTATTAAGTTAACTAATGAGGCAGGCCGGAGCTCAAGGGACGTGAGCATATTATGAATGGGTAGAAGAGAGCCACAGCTGGAGTTTGGGGACCTATGAGCACTTGAAGGGAAAAATGAATCCTACTCTTAAAGATTATTTTTGTTTTTAAATGAGTTATTGCGTTTTTAGATCTTTACACTGCTGCTGAGTTTTATTCTGGCTTTTTATAATAATAATAATAATAATAATAATAATAATAATAATAACGATTTATTTCTTACCCGCCTCTCCGTCTATTCTGTTTTTATTTTGTTTCAAACATTTAACGTTTAAGATTCTGATGTTTTATGGCATAATCCTATGCATGTTTAGGCAGGGAAAAGTCCTGCAACTCTGAGTGTGCCCCAGCCAGCATTGTTTCACGTACAATCCTAGCCTTAGAATCATAGAATAGTAGAGTTGGAAGGGGCCTATAAGGCCATCTAGTCCAACCTCGTGCTCAATGCAGGAATACACCTTTTTTGTTTAGACATTCAGCATGCTGCAGCCAGCATCGCTTTCGTTGTGTGTTTAAGCACACACACAAAAATTCCTACAACTCTCAGCATGTTCCAGTTGGCACTGTACAATCCTATACATGTTTAGACAGAGAAAAATATCCACAATTCCTAGCATGCCACAGTTGAAGACATTTTTCTGTCTAAACATGCGTAAGACTGCGCCTTGAGTGGTTCTCCCATGTTTGGATAGGTCAGGGCTCATGTAACTTTAACAGTTGTAGAGAAAAGGGAATTTCAGCCAGTGTCGTTTGTATGCAATTAGTTCCTGGTGAAATTCCCTCTTCATCACAACACCTTTAACTGCACCTTTAACTGCACCTTTAACTGTTGTGATGAAGAGGGAATGTCACCAGGAACTAATTGCATACAAATGACACTGGCTGAAATTCCCTTTTCTCTACAACTAAAGTTACATGAGCCCTGACCTGGATTTTATCTGGTCACCCTAATAATAATAGCAGTACTAATAGTAATAACAATAGTAGTCACCAGCATCGCATCAAAAAACTATACAGAAAATCTTCAGAAACTGGGCCGACCAAAATATGTCTACACCAACATCCAGAAAGCAGTCATATTTAAAGCATGCTCAATTACCAGGAAGTTTCTGAGCCAGTAAAGGACAGCATGACTTGGCAAAGCCCGTCCTGTCCGCTAGAAAAACCGCCACGAGCGAGAAAAGAGAGATAATAATAATAATGATAATAATGGTTTTAGAAGATGTTTTATCATGTTCTGTTTTATAGTTTTAATTTTTGTGAACCACTGGAGAGCTTTAGCTATCGGGCGGAGCAGAAATGTAGCAAATAAATAAATACAGCTACATTCAGACATATCTACAACAGAGGGGTTTTCAGTGAAAGATGGCTCTCAAAATGCCAAGTCTTCAACCTCTGGGGTGGCTTTATTACATTTCTTTTTTTTCCAAAGCCAGTGTTGATGCACTTCACTTCAACTGCTTTGGTCTTTTCCTTCCAGAGTTGGCAAGCTGGTTGATTCCAGCATGGACATCCAAGCCATCCAGCTGCCAGCTCTTCAGTACCAGCACGAACGGCGATCCAACGACTGGGCCGTGGACGACTCCAGCAGCCTGAGCGGAATGACGGACATGACAGACGACAGCGGGGCTCTGATCACGGAGGATTGCTCCAACATTAAGCTGAACACGGGGGTGAGCTCGGAGCGGGGATCTAGGGTGGAAGCAAGTGGGGGCTGTGAATAGAGCAATACCCCTCCCCAAAAGGCGACCCATTTTTCCCTTTCGAAACCGCACAAGGACAAATCATGCAGACATGTGTCTTTGTTGCTGCCATGAGAAAAGCAGCTGGGGGGGGGGGGGAGACAGTCGTAGGACTTTTTTCTGTCTAAACATGCATAGGATTGAGCCCTAAATTTAATAAACTCGCGGCTACTTCAAAGCGTGCACTTCCTGTCCGTGGCATGCACCATCCCGCATCCTTTGCCTGCTCTCTCTCTCCACAGTTGTACCTCTGCTGCCAACAGTTCTATGCCATGTTTGTGAAGAGGGCTGTGTACAGCTGGCGCAACTGGAAGATGGTGGCTGGGCAGTTCCTGGTGCCTCTGATTTTCACCGCCTTCGCCCTGATCGTGGCCAAGACCTTTCCCGGCCCCCGGGACTCTTCCCTGCTGAAGCTGACGTTGAATCCGTACGGCCGGACAACAGTGCCTTTCTCGGTCTCCCGAGGATCCAGCGCGGCCCAGAGGTTGGCGGCGCAGTACAAGGATGTGATTGGCGCTCAGCGCCAAGAGCCGCTGGAGGTGGTAGGTGAGTTTCGGGACCAGGGCGAAGCGATGCTAAGCAGAAAAATAAAATGAAAACCAAAACCAAACTGGAACCTAGCAGCAGTGCCAAGATTTGAAATACAGTAATGGGATTTTAAACAGCAGAAACTGAAAGACTAAGTTAGCCGTCCTGTGGCCCCTAGACAGAGTCTTGTGCGGGGGGTGGGGGGTGGGGGGTGGAGGGCAGGGAGCATGGGATAGTTCAGATTCCGAGATCCGAGGTCGGAGTCAGCATTCCAACCTCGGAGCCAGGAATCCGAGCTCCTCACCCACTCCTCTTCCCCCTCGCAGTCGGCACACAAAGGCAACCTTGGAGAGGAGGGAACAGGGGCATGTCGATGGGAGGGAGGGGTGGCAGCTGGGGAGAGGCCGGCTTACAATGTATCCCTCCCGCTCCACTGAGCCCATCTAGCCGAAATACAGAGCCCATCTAGCCAAAAATGTCCATCCATCCCAAATACAGAGCAGGAGGAGGATAGAGGCGATGATTGCCTCCACCGCTCCTCCCGCTCTGCGTTAGATGGCTGTAAGCTTCCTGATAGAATCGCACTCTCAAATGTCTAGGAAAATAAGAAGCTTTTCACCTGGTGCCGAAAAGACCACAACCTAGACACGTGGTGAGCCTCTCTGGGAAGCTCATTCCACAACTGGGGGACCTTCCACGTGGAAGGAAAAAGTCATATAAATGGAAGTGGTGTCATTGCAGGCAACCTTCAGGAATACCTGATTTCTCGAGCATCCCAAGAGGCCGGAGCCTTTAACGAGCGCTATGTTGCAGCAGCTTCTTTCGAGGAAACGGAGGACCGAATGCGAGTTGTGGCTCTCTTCAATAACCAGGCATATCATTCCTCCGCGGCGGCGCTGCTGCTGGCAGACAACGCCTTGCTGAAGCTACTGGCCGGCCCGAACGCTTCCATCACAGTGGCTAACTATCCACAGCCCCGCAATGTGACTGAGACAGCGAGGGATCAGCTCATGGAGTGAGTCCAAGATTCCGCCTTCTTTTTTTCTTTCTTCCAAATACAACAAATTCACCTACTCTTTCCAAAATATAGACGTAACACAGATAGTACCCATCACAGCGTGTTAAATACGTGATGGAAATTTGCAATTGCACGTGCCTTGTTTTTCCAATAAATAAAGGAACGTCTGTTTACTAAAAGGGCATTGCAGTATTTCCTTTCTGCATGCATCCAAACGTATAGCCAGTTCATTGAGCAGATACTTCCAATTAATGAAATCTCTCAACATTCAAAACACACCTTGAGCATGGAAACATAGTCTTACTAGCCTCTTAGCAGACCAGATTTTTCTTTTAAAAAAGAGCCTTCTATTGGAGGAGACTGTCGGGGGAGAGATGGAACAATCCATCCCACCTGCCTGTTCACTCGCCTATGTGGAATACTTGGTCACCTCTGGCGACTCGGTGAGTTGTTAGATACAAGGCTGGCTAGCGTAGGAGTCCCTTAAATTATCGCATTCTACATTGTAAATCCCTGCATTTAATATATTTATTTATTAAAACATTTATATCCTGCCCTATATCACACGGATCTCAGGGCAGCATTCAGATGAAATATCACTCTGATTGGCTCTTTCCTTACTGTTATTGTCACCCACCTTGAGTTCTTTGGATAGGTCAAAATAAACAAGAAACGTCCGTCTGACCCTGCTGTCTTTTTTCATGTCCTGCTAGGGGCCAGACAGGCTTTGCCATCGCGATCAACTTGCTCTATGGAATGGCTTCCCTGTCCAGCACCTTTGCTCTCCTCTTAGTCAGCGAAAGGGCTATCAAGGCCAAGCATGTGCAGTTCGTCAGCGGGGTCTACATTGTCAATTTCTGGCTCTCGGCCCTCCTGTGGGACCTCATCAACTTCCTCACTCCTTGCGTCCTCATGCTGGTGAGTCATTATCATAAGAACATAAGAGCCCTGGTGGATCAGACCAAGGGTCCATCTTGTCCAGAATCCTGCTCACACAGTGGTCAACCAGCTGCCCACAGGAAATCCTTAAGCAGGACGTGACTGCAACAGCACCTTCCCACCCATGTTCCCCAGCAACTAGTGCACATAGGCTTCCTGCCTCTGCTACTGGAGGTAGCACATAGTCATCAGGACTAGTAGCCGTTGATAGCCATGTCCTCCAGGAGTTTGTCCCATCCCCCTTTAAAGCCATCCAAACTGGTAGCCATCGCTACAACGTCTGGAAGCGAATTCCATATTTTAACATTGTGAAGTATGAAGTCCTTCCTTTTATCTGTCCTGAATCTCCCACCAAGCAGCTTCACCAATCAGCATCGCATTCCTTGTGCATGCGGTTGCCACAGGAAACCCTGCTGTGGCATAATTGCTGCTTATTTGGCCAAACGCAGCCGTTAGATGAGCTGCTGAGAGGATCCAGTAGAGATTCAGGTGGTAACCAGGCACATAATCAGATATTGTGTGTGCGTGCGATGCGGCTGAGGTTACATGGATGCTGGAGGGACATTGCCACTCAGGGTAGAACAGTGCAGAATGGCACAAAGCAAATGTAAATACTCTAATGTTCGTTAGATTAAATTATTAAGTGATTAATTCCTTAGATTAAATGAGTAAGGACGCGATCCTATGCTCGTTGAGGAATTCTGGGAGTTGTAGACCTTTTTTTCGGTGTTAACATGCATAGGATTGCGCCCCAAATGAATTATTTTTTAGCAAGTAGTTTTTAACATGTGTGACTGGATTATCAGTCATCCCAACACCTCATTTGCCAGGTGGAAATATGAAAGCAGGGAACTTTGTTCCCCCCTGAGCAATTGGGTAAGAAACCAGCTGAAAGTTTTTTCCTGGTAACTCCATCAATAGAAGAGTTCTAGAGATTCAGTGTTGTTGAAAAGAATGTCGTAAATCAGGGAAGGAGAATGGAATATTCCAGAGGGGAGCGCGTTCCCCCCCATCCCATATATCTCTTGCTGCTGTAGTAATATAAGTCCCACCCAAATTTAGTGATGGAACACCTGGTTTCTTAACAGAATGTCCCAGGTTCAGTCCCTGGCAAGTCTAGCCAGAAAGGTCAGGTAGCAGGTGATGGCAAAAAGACCCTTCTCTGCCTGAGACCCTGGAAAACAGAGCCAGCTGAAGACATTTTGCAGCCTGTGAAGGATAAAATGGCCGCCCTCTGTCCTACATGTAGGAGTTCACCAGAGTGATAGTTGAATCTTACTTCAACAGTGGCAACGGCACAGCTACTTCCACCACAGCTAAGGACAATAAAATAGATTAGGGGGTATAGGGCAGGCTGTGTTGCCCCACTGCATCTGCTGCCTGAAGCGGCCACTTCACTCAGCCTAAGGGTAGGGCCGGGCCTGCTGGAGAGCCACTATCGGTCAGTGTTGACATTCCGGGGTTAATTCAACAAATAAATGTCCCCTCCTCCCCTGCTAGAGACCATTCCAACCAATTGCCCTTTTTGCAGGAGAGGAAGAGGAAGTAAATGGTCACCATGATTGTCTCTTTGAAGAGGCTTTTAAAACTATTTTTAATTGTCTATATTCTCCATCCCCACCCCTTCTTCCTTGTGTGTCACGTCTGTAAGCCTGAGGGAGGGACTGTCGTGCTACTTACCTTTGTAAGCTGCTCTGGCAGCCTTTTGAGCTAAAGGGCAGAATATAAATGCTGTAAATGCAGTAGGAGAATTCTAGAGATTCAGTTTTGTTGAAAAGAATGTCGAAAATTCAGGGAAGAAGAATGTTAATGCTGTTACCTTTTCGGCGCCAGGTCAAAACTTTTCTTTTCTCCCAGGCATTTTAACAGCTCAAGTTGAGGTTTTGATTGACGTTGCGGCCAGGCTGAACAGTTTAAAATGTTTCAAAGTGTTTTAATGTCAGCTGGTTTTATGTTTATGGTTTGGGATTTTGTATGTTGTCTTTTTGGTGTTCAGTCTTTTGATTTTTGTGAACCGCCCAGAGAGCTTCGGCTATGGGGTGGTATATAAGTGTAATAAATAATAATAATAATAATAATAATAATAATAATTGAATGAATAAATGAATAAATAGATAATCTGCTTTAGTGCAAGGCAGCTTTCTGTGTCCTTAATTGTAAGGCTGCTTTCATCGCTTTCCCCTCCAGGTGATATTCCAAGCCTTCGACGTGAAAGCTTTCACCCAGGACAACCACCTTGTTGATGTTATGCAGATCTTTCTCCTTTACAGTTGGGCCATCATCCCCCTCATGTACCTGCTCAGCTTCTTCTTTTCCGTAGCAGCCACGGCCTACACACGCCTCACCATCTTCAACATCTTCTCAGGCACCGCCACCTTCCTGGCGGTCACTATCATGAGTTTTCCAGGTAAGGGTCTGTTTCTGGCGCAGGTTTCCTGGCCTACGCCATCCGCGGTCCCTTGATTCCTTTGCAGCGTTTTTATATTCCCTCTTTCCCACAGTCTATGTATGTAGCTGCAAAGTAGCCAATGCGACGTTATGAAGCACAACAAATAAGCCCAACCAATGCTAAAGTTAGATGAATATTACGCTTAAAATAGCAGCAGACACACACACACACACCCTCAAAGTCTTCCTCTTAAAATGCTCAGGGAATTAGAATAAGGGAAGCAAATGAAAGCACTAGAGGGGAATTCCAAAGTTTGGGTGCTACCACAAAAAAGGTCCTATCCCAAGTTGCCATCCACTTTGGCCCTTTCTTCACCTAAGGGTGTAGAGGGAGGGAAGGGGGGTGATCCTGGACTTACCTACTTCTGGGATTGTCCCTGACCTTCTAAATGGAAACGCGACGTCCTGGAAAGGAAAAGGGACGTCGCTCCTGCCATTTTTAAAAAAAGGAATGGGAGCCGGAGTGCAGTTGTGCTTCTCCAGAAAA
This sequence comes from Anniella stebbinsi, assembly GCA_029215795.1. Classification (NCBI taxonomy): domain Eukaryota; kingdom Metazoa; phylum Chordata; class Lepidosauria; order Squamata; family Anniellidae; genus Anniella; species Anniella stebbinsi. The sequence goes on along the minus strand of JARDYH010000007.1, from coordinate 43,470,822 downwards.
GTTAGTAGAAAAAAAGAAAAAAGCCCCAACCCCTTTCCCCCTGCACCCCCAATGTTCCTGGACTCCCCGTGGCCCAGCTCCTTCCCTCTTGCTGAACCCTGCTACTCACGAGGAAGAGGGAAGAAGCTGGGATGGGTGCATACACTACCCGCAGTCCTCTGGATCGTCCCAGGACCGTGGGGAAAATCGGGATAACCGAGACCTCAGTTATCGCGGTAAAATGGAGGAGTCGTCCCTGCCTTCTCCCAGGATCCACTGCGTGTCATTTGGATGCACAGGGACGACCCCGAGAAAAAAGGCCGGTGTAGACACGGCCTTTGTGTTGGAGCAGCAGTTGCAGAGCCCACATGACTCAGCATAAGAGTTAATGAGCCACACCGTCATTAGCTCCCGTTCAGTTTACCGCAACACGCTCAATGTGGGTCAACTCTTGAAGAGTGCTTGTGCAAAACGCTTGTGCAAAATGCAGCATGCCCTTTGCTGATCGTATACACTGCTCTTGTATCAATTGCACCGGCTATCTCAATATCTGAAAGACCATCTCACCCCATATGGAACAGCCTGTAGTCGAAGATCTCCAATGGCCCTTATGCATGGTATGGGGAAGGTGGCTCGGGAGACGTTTTTCCCCCCTCTCTCGAATGCTAGAACCCAGTGGGGTCATCCCATGAAGCTGATGGGTGGGAGATTCAGGACAGTTCAAAGGAAGGACTTCTTCACACAGCGCCAAGTGAAATTATGGAATTCACTTACACAAGATGTAGTGATGGACACCAATTTGGACGGCTTTAAGGGGGGGGGGGGTTGGAGAAATTCCTGGAGGAGAAGGCTATCAATGGCTACTAGCTTTAATGGTTATGTGCTACCTCCAGTATCCGAGGCAGTAAGCCTGTGTGCACCAGTTGCTGGGGAACATGGATGGGAGGGTGCTGTTGCACCATGTCCTGCTTTGCTGGTCCCTGGTCGACAGCTGGTTGGCCACCGTGTGAACAGAATGCTGGACTAGATGGACCCTCAGTCTGATTCAGCGGGGCACTCTTGATGTTGTTATGTATATCCAACCATCAAGAGAGGCTAAGTTGAAGGGAACATGGGGTAGGGCCTTCCCTGTGGCAGCACCTCACCTGCCTGTGGAACTCTCTCTGTAAGGGAGTTATACTTCCTTATAACTTATTCTTCCTTATATTTCTTCATTTGCTTTTAGATGGGCTGTTAAACCCTTGTTTGCTCTGCATGGCTTTTTAGTATGTTAAATTTATTAGCCCCACGCTCTGTTTTTATGATTTTTGTCCTGCTTTTAATTCTGGTGGTGTGATGTTTTTAAAGTTACTGAGGATATTGTCCATTATGTTACCTAGTGTTCTCTTTCTAAGGATCCACTTGCAAAATATTTTGGCTCAGGAAGGATTTTGTTACACCTGGTGAATTTGTACGTTTTCCGTTGTTTGATTATGAACATTATGTTACCCATGGGTGTTTCCTTATTTGTGCTGGTGGCCAGGAAATGGAGGGCTAAATTTGTTGTTCCCCTCTGAACATGCCTTCTGTTTTTGTTATAAACAATAAAATGCTACTACTAACCATGCTCTAGATATGAACAGGGCAGATGTGTGCATACATATCTAGCTTGGCACACAGAGGCTCGCTCTTTGACTTCCCCACTTTGTCTTCCAGAGCTTGGGTTGGTGGATCTCTCGACGACGTTGGATAAAGTCTTTCTCATCCTGCCCAACTATTGCCTGGGACAAAGCATCAGTGACTTCTACCAGAATTATGAATTCATGCAGTTCTGCAGCTCTTCATTTCAGGCTTCTCTCATCTGCAAAGTATTTAGTGAGTATCCTTCTCTCATCTGCAAAGTATTTAGTGAGTATCCAGTATCACCTCTTGTTTCGGCTTCTGTGCGGCAGGTCAGAACTTTCCCCTTGAATTTATAAAAACTTGTGGGAAGGAAATCCTGTTAATTGGTCGTTAATTATGTGCTTAAACCCTTGCTTTACCCAGATCAGGGGGTGGGGGTGGGGGTTCTTCTTTTCTAGTGTGCACCATTATGCTGTTTGGATATTACACATCTGTGTAGTGTGATTGGTGGGAGTCCGGAGATCCGGGTTCTAGTCCCCACTCAGCTATGGAAGCTCACTGGTGATTTTGGGTCAGTCACAGACTCCTAGCGCACCCTGCCTCGCAGGGTTGTTGTTGTGAGGATAAAAATGGAGAGGGGATTATTTATGCTGCCTTAGCTCCCTTAAGAAGGAAAAAAGGCAGAGATATAAATGTAAAAATAATAATAATAAAAATTCTCCCCATGTTTCTCAATCCTATGAAATAATCTTCAGAGTTACGTTTATAGTATTAAGGTGTTAGGACACAGTCTAACCACAGCTAAGCGTTTTAAGTCCTATTGTTTTCCGTAGGATATGCTTAACATATCCTCTGCTTTTCCCCTTTGTACTAACATATTTGCTTTTCCCCTTTGTACTAGCAAGTGCTAATGATGTTGCGCATGCAACTACCGCGATATCATTAGTGCTGTGCCACTATAACATACTATGCTTAGGGCATAATCCTGTGCCTGTTTAGACAGAGAAAAGTCCTACAGCTCCTAGTATACCCCAGCCAGCATGGCTGGCTGGGGCATGCTAGGAATAGTAGGACTTTTTTTCTGTCTAAATGTGAATAAGATCGTAGCCTAAACATGCATAGGATTGTAGCCTAAACATGCATGGGATGATAGGTTTTCTATCTAAACATGCATAGGATTGCTCCCTTAGTCTTTAAGGACTCTGATATGGATGAAGTAACTTGTCTCTTTTCTCTTCCACCTCTTCTTCCTGCCTTTCCTCTCCCACCTTCCAGATATTACCTTCCAAAACAATTACTTTGCCTGGGAGAGCCCCGGGATTGGCAAATACTTGACCGCCATGGCTGTGCAAGGGCTCGTCTTCCTCCTCCTCCTCTTCCTCATCGAGACCAACCTCCTTTGGAGAGTGAGGACCATAGTCTGCGGCATGCGTTGGAGGCAGAAATGGGTAAGGACTGTACAGAAGGAAGAGCCTTTCCTGGCTGATAGACCCATGGGACAAACATCTCTGTAGGCAACAGACCCTGCAACATGGATGTGGATGCAGGATTCGATTTCCTGTGGAATCCCGGCTTCCATTTCATTAAAACAAAGCACGTTTCTGGCCCTTATGGATGCAAAGATGCATTTGAAACGGTGGGAGCCAAAGGAGTTGCTAAATAAATAAATTAATCTTAGCTGGCTCTTTGTATGGCTTTCTATTGATTTAATTCAGTCTCCTGCCAATATGGGCCTCTCCTGCGTATTTTGCATTACAACTCCTAGCACCTATAGCCAGTGCACCCAATGGGCCTTCTCACTGGGGATGATGGAGCTTGTAGTCCCAACACATCCAGAAGGCACCATGTTGGGGCAGTCTGGTTTCGTTAATTGACCAAACTTTTATAGTTCGCATACGAATAAAGTGACCATTCTGTAAAAAGACTAGATGGACCCTTGGTCTGATCCAGCGTGGCTCTTCTGATGTTCTTAGAGGCATCTTTTATCTCAGAAAGGTTTTTGATCGATTCATTTGAACGGATCAGTGGACGACGTGTTGCCTCGCCGCAATTTCTCAGCGACATGTTCCTGCTGCAGGTAGTTGCTCAGCTCTGCAGGGTCGTTGTTCACTATCTGTTGGCTTTTCCCACATCAGATGCTGCTGCTGAACAGAGTCCCTGTGCTGCCAGAAGACCGGGACGTCGCAGATGAGAGGAAGAAGGTTTTGGAGTCACCAACGTCGTCGCTTTCGTCGCTGAACAGTCCCCTAGTCATCAAGGAACTTACCAAGGTGACGGCTCCGGCCCTCTTTCGGGGATTCAAAAGCTGTGTTCCAGGGTGGCCTCTCTTTTGGGGACTTGTTGAACTGCGCTTCGTTGGGCAGGGTCCATCGCTCAATCGCAGAGCCCATGCTTTGCATGTAGAAGGGCCCAAGTTTGGCCCCTAATGAATCCCATCCCGACTGCAGATGATGGGAATGCCCTCTGCTGGAGCTACTGGAGTGCCGATCAAGGAAGTCAGTACTGGGCCAGATGGCCAATGGCAGCTTTATATGTCCATATGCTCAGATATATTCAGTGCATGAAGTTGCCCTGGGACAGAATTGGTTCTAGGCTACTCCACTCGTTAAACTGCCAGCGCCTGCCAAGTGGAAAGTGATTTAAAGCAGGCTTGTAAGTAGCTATTTACCTAATCTCCTATGGTGAGTCGGATTGGCCTGCAGGCAACCGGCCTGTTTTGTCGAGAGCTAGTGGTTCTTCTTATTAAGCTGTCCATGTTCGACAAGGTCCATATTATCCTCACAGCGACCCTGTGATGTAGGTTAGGTGGAGAGTCAGTGATGGCCCCAAAGTCACCTAGCGAGCTTCATGACTGAATGGGGACTAGAACTCAAATCTCCCGAATCCCAGTCCAGCGCTCTAACCACTACGCCACACTGGCTCCCACTAATACGGCTGCTGTTTTGGAGGCAGTGTGAGAGAATGGATGTGCCCCATCTCTTGCGGACTGAGGGTACCTCACCTGAGCCCCTGCTCCAAAACCCTGGAGGGCGTCCAATCCTCAGGAAGTGGTCCTGATGCCACTTCTTTCGGAGGAGCCCTGGCAAGCCACCTCACGCCCTGGCGGTTTGCTCTTCCAGGTGTACAGCAGCAGGGACTCGTGCTTGGCGGTGGACAGAATCTCCCTGGCGGTCAGCAAGGGCGAGTGCTTTGGCCTCCTTGGCTTCAACGGGGCAGGCAAGACCACCACTTTCAAGATGCTGACGGGGGACGAGAGCATCACGTCGGGAGACGCCTACGTAGACGGGCACAGCATTCTGGACAATATCAAAAAAGTAACCAACGCTTGGAGCCCTGCTTTAGGAACTATTTTTTATTTACTTAAGACACAGTCCTATGCACGGTTAGAGGGTGGAGGGAGAAAGTCCTACAACTCCCAGCATGCCCCAGCCAGCCATGCTAGATTGGGGCATGCTGGGAGTTGTAGGAAAAGCCAGTTTACATGAGCCCTCTGGCGCCCCCCCCCCCTTGAATTCTCCCCCCCCCGCCCCAAAAGAAAGGACTTTGCTGCTCGTGGGCACTAGGTTCTGAACCATGCGCAAGAGAAGTCTAACCATTACGTTTGGGCATCCCGTTGCGCATAACTCTTGTGCAAGCTGTTGCTCAACCCGTAGCACAACTGGCTGTGTAAGCGTAATGGGCAGCCGCTTGCGCAGTAGAAATTTGTTTATTTATTTATTTATTGCATTTTCATACCGCCCCATAGCAGAAGCTCTCTGGGCGGTTCACAAAAATTAAAACCATGAAATCATTTTAAAAATATAAAACAAGCCACAATCTAAAAACACAAAATAACATACAATATAAAAACACAACCAGAATAAAACCAAGCAGCAGGAATTAATACAGATTAAAATACAAATTTAAAACAGCAAGGATTAAAATTGAGTTAATTTAACTGTTAAAATACTGGGAGAATAAAAAGGTCTTCACCTGGCGACGAAAAGAGTACAAAGTAGGCGCCAGGCGAACCTCTCTGGGGAGCTCATTCCACAGCCGGGGTGCCACAGCAGAGAAAGCCCTCCTCCTAGTGGCCACCTGCCTCACTTCCTTTGGCAGGGGCTCACAGAGAAGGACCCCTGTAGATGATCTTAGGGTCTGGGCAGGTACATATGGGAGGAGGCGTTCCTTTAGATAACCTGGCCCCAAGCCGTTTAGGGCTTTAAATGTTAGTACCAGCACTTTGAATTGGGCCTGGACCTGGATTGGCAGCCAGTGAAGTTGGAAAAGGACTGGCGTAATATGGTCTCGTTGGCCATATTACGCGGAGCTACATTAGTGCCCTCTTGAGTTTGTGGAATGAGCCCATTGGGTACCACTCTTAGAGTTTGATGGGACACTTCTGGCTATAGTTGGTAGGTTGACTGATCCCTTTGTGACTTCACCTCCTCGCTCTGTTGTTTGCCTCCAGGTCCAGCAGCGGATTGGCTACTGCCCTCAGTTTGATGCCCTTTTGGATCACATGACCGGGAGGGAGACCTTGAGCATGTACGCCCGGTTGCGGGGCATCCCCGAGCGGTACATTGGCAGCTGCGTGGAGAACATGCTGCGAGGTTTGCTCCTGGAGCCGCATGCGAACAAGTTGGTCAGGGCGTACAGGTGAGGCGGAAATGCGGCAGGCCTCTTTAGCCGGTTGGGTGGGTCAGTGGTTAGACAAGCCCAAGCCGTGGGCCCTGATCCAGAGGGTCATTGCTACGCAATTGCGTGGGTGTAGTGCAGCTTTTTAAGAGATTTTCTTTTTCTCCAAACTGCAATCTGTACAGCAGCGGTGGGGAAGCTCAGCCCCGGGGACCAAATCTGGAACTCGGGTTCCCCAGAAGGCTCCCCACCCTAAATGATCAGTGGTTTCCCAGTTCGGGAGCAGTTTTTTCTTTCTCCCATTCTGAAAGGTTGATATCTGGCTCATTTGCAGTAGATCAGCTAGGAATTCTGACTCCCAATTCGTTAACAGCAGCAACAAACGAAAAGGGCTCCTATAACCCCCTATAACCAAGGAAGCATGGGAGGAAACCAGGACTGGGTTTGTGTCTGAAGGAGCCATGACCTTAATTCTGGTACTGAACACAAATTCCTGGGCTGAGCATGCGCCCCAGAGGGTATCCTGTTCATCAATTTGAAGTGTCACTCTGGCTCCTTAAGGCACCTTCTTTTTATTTTTTTATTTTTTTTACGTTTGGGTCCAATTGGCAGATCTTGGGGTTTTGCCAAAGGAAAACGTAGGTGCTGTATGCCTGACATCCGCCCACCCCTGTCGTACAGGAATTGCAACAGCCGTCGTATCCCCCACGCCACCCCATAATCGCTTTTGTCATGGCGCTCTCTTCTCCCTCCACAGTGGCGGCAACAAGCGGAAACTGAGCGCTGGAATAGCCCTGATTGGTGGGCCCCCTGTCATCTTCCTTGACGAGCCGTCTACTGGCATGGATCCGGTTGCCAGGCGCCTGCTGTGGGATGCAGTCGCCAGGACGCGGGAATGCGGGAAGTCCATCATTATTACTTCTCACAGGTTGGGAGCGTTTTCCTGTCCTCTGCCAGGATGAGAAGAGGGAGGAGGGTCCCCCACCCCCTGTATGTAAACTGGGAATGGTAGTGATCTACCTTACAGGGTTGTTGTGAGGCCAAACACAAATAAAAGATGGAGATGGGCCGTGAATGAAAAGCGTAGCATAAATGGGGAAGTAGCGCTCTTGCCTTAATTCCAGTTTGGTGCAACATCTCCTGTAAAGCTAGTAAGTTCCCCCAAGAGCAAGAGACCTAGAGGCTCAGAGGTCAGGGGTCGCCTGGCTGGAGGTGCCAGTGGGTAGAGTCCCTTTGCCTTCCATGATTCTCTCGAAAAGCTGAATCTTTACACACCTCGTAGGTTCTGATGCTCACAAACTCTCTCCCATTTTTTCCGCTCTGCTACTTGAGCCCTTTGCAAAAACTTTAAAAGTACACACAACGGACACACGCACCCAATTTTACAAACACAGGTGGAAATCAGTGCATATATTAAATAAATAACATGCCTGTATGCATGATTGGGATAACGTATTCCAATGTTAGGACTCAGGCTTCCTGGCAAAATCATGCCCTTTTCTATGGCTCAATTCGGACGACACGTTAATCAACTGAGAGGACTTAACCCACTGACAGTGGGTTAAAAAGGCGGCCTCAATTCGGATGACACGCTGCAGCAGGGGATGCAAAGTTAAGTTAACCACCCTGGTGGTTAATAACGTACTTGGTTCTGACTGACAGCTTGGCCGCCATTTTCCCCGCCTACCTAGGCTGACCAGATGAAAAGGAGGACAGGGCTCATGTAACTTTAACAGTTGTAGAGAAAAGGCAGTTTCAGCCGGCATCATTTGTATGCAATTTGTACCTGGTGAAATTCCCTCTACATTACAACAGTTACACAAGAGGGCAGGGCCCCTGCAGCTTTATCTGGTCACTCTAGTATAGTGCCTGCAACTTTAATTGTTGTGATGAAGAGAGGATTTCACCAGGTACTAATTGCATACAAATGACGCCTGCTGAAATTCCCTTTTCTCTGCAACTGTTAAAGATACAGGAGCCCTGTCCTCCTTTTCATATGGTCAGCCTACGCCTACCAAACCCCGTTAGTCCTCCAGCAGGTATCCCAGAAGGCACTGCGGCCGAAAACCATGGGCGCTGCCATTGAAGCCGATGCAGGACACGCCTACCAAACCCCATTGGCCGCCTCAGTCACTGGGCAGAACTCAGCAGCCTTGGGCAAAGAGGCAGCCAGGAGGAACCGCAGCACCTACACAAGAGTAACAACCAGCAATGCTCCCCAAACGTTGGCACCCACACCCCAGGGAGCCACCCCCGCCCACCCTATATGGGAGACCTGGCATCTGCGAGAGTCACCCACCTCTCCCAGCCCCCTCCCACCTCCCTCCCAGAGCAGTCACCAGCACACACAGGAAAGAAGGCGAGAGAGGGAAATCTTTATTCAGCAGGAAAATCAGACATGGGCAGTAAGGCACATGGGCACCACTATGCCAGGGCAGAACCTACGGAGAGGACAGGCGCCCCTGGGAAGGGAGGAGGAGGAGGCTGGAAGGCACAGTGGTGAAGAGGGGATGGCCAACGCCACACCCCCAGGGAGCCAAGCACGGAATGTGCCAAGGGGAGGAGGTGGAGAGGGGGCCATGCCAGGGAGAGATGCCAGTCCAGAGATAGGACTCCACAGCCAACGCTCACACGGGATGGGGGTAACGCAGCCAGATCCAGGCACTGATGCATTTACGCACCCGGGACGCCTCCGCACGGGCGCGATGCTCCCCAACGGGGTTCTCGGGGCCCGGCAAAGGCTCGCTGTCCGGCCGTGTTGGGCGGATGAGGGGGTGCTCTCTGGTCAACGCTTCCCCTGCCCTTGTCCTTCTGGGTGAAGCGAGGGTGGAGGTGGCGGTGCGGTGGGGGTCTGCTTCGGGTGGATTGCGGTTCTCCCAGTTGGTGGGGGGGGGGGCTGCCTCTTGCTCCAGGGCACCTGGGGTTTTTGGTTATTCCGTCTCCCCCTCCCCCCCTTTGCCATGGCTCCATTCTGGTGTGCTTCCCTGTCTGTTTGGGTAGCTGACTGGGCACCCTGCGTGAGTTCTTGCAGGAGCTGGCTCCTTTTTGAGCTCCGTGCCGGCTGCCTGGTGGGGGAGGCGGGCCTCCTGGTTGCTTTGGCGGCGAAACCAGCGATCTGTTTCATCTGTGCCTGAGCTCCCGTCTGCTTTCTGCCGCTCTTGCCGCTCTCCTCTATGGTCTTTTGTGTTAACGTACTCACCTCAGTTGTTTAACTCACGCACCTCAAGCGGCTGAATTCGGACAACACGTTAGTCAATTGACTAACTTTTAAACAACTCGCAAACGAGTTGTTTAACTCAGTTGTTTAAAACTGCAACTTAAACAACCGTGGGTTGGTTAACCATAGTGTGGCTGATTTCGGACAACACGTTGAGCTAACCAACTGACGGTTGGTTAACTTAACAACCGTTGGTTAACATGTCGTCCGAATTGAGCCTATGTCTACTGCACAGAATTCCCCTTCAGTGGTGGAGGTCATCCAGGGATGGGTTGCTCCTCCCACTTGCTTTGGAGGCGGCGCTATGCAAATGACATCATGACTTTCAAAGAGAGGCGTCTTGAGTTCCAGTCCTGCCAGCTTTGAAGGCATTCATTCAAATCTAATAGCATGAGAGTGTAGTGTAGACATGCCCTTATAGACCCTGTTCAGACGACACACTAAGCCACAGTGATTAACATTTTGAGCTAAACATTATGGCTTACCGTCTCATGTGAACCATTCCTAACTTTGGTGGCTACATAACCACTGTTTAAACATGCTCACTAACCATTTGCCGCCAAAGGGTTAACAGCCTAACTGTGGCTTAGCGTGTTGTCTGAACAGGCCCCATAGTCTGTCCTCACTTCTGTAGAATCTGGGCAGCTGTTGCTGGTTAATACTCTAGGGTTGAGAATTAGGACGTGAGGCAGTTCGTTTCTTGCAGGCTGAGTCAGAGGGTCATCATTCTAGTCCTCACTGAGTCTCCCCAAAGCACCGTTGTGTCTTCATCATTGGCTATAATTAGGTTGTTCCAGAACCAGCTTTTTGTCTTCCTGCTTCATAAGATGTTCTGCTTGTTCCCACAGGGTCTGTGGCCGCTCCTTGCATTTTGGGGACGCTGATTTGTTCTTGTTTTACTTCTTTGTTTCCTTTTGACAGCATGGAAGAGTGCGAGGCTTTGTGTACCAGGCTGGCCATCATGGTAAACGGGCAGTTCAAATGCTTGGGCAGCCCTCAGCACCTGAAGAGCAAATTTGGCAGCGGGTACACGTTGCTGGCAAAAACCCACAGTGACGATGAGGACAACCTGCAGGCCTTCAAGATGTTTGTGGAGAAAACTTTCCCAGGTACGTTGGGCTTGGGTGGGGAGCTCACAGGACTGGGCTCATCTTTTTAGTCACAGAGGTGACAACCCTACATGCACTTACCTGAGAGGGACTCCAGTTGAATTCAGTGGGGCTTACGTTTGAATAGACGTGCACAGAATATCATGGTTAAACATCTTTCTTATTGTTTTAAGGTGCAGAGGAAAAAAGGGTTTACATAGAAAAAAAAAGTCCTACAACTCCCAGCATGCCCCAGCCAGCATGGATGGCTGAAGGGATGCTGGGAGTTGTAGGACTGTTTTCTGTCTAAACCTGCATAGGATTGCACCCTAAATGTTGCAGGTGAGGTCTGAAAAAAATACTTAGCATTTGTTTTGCACTTTTGAGTGTTTGAAGCACTTCACGAGCATGATCCTTTCATCCTTGCAACAACCTTGCAAGATTGGTTGGAAGTATTATCATCCCCAAATTGGGATTGGGAAACGTAGGCTAAGAGAGAGAGAGAGAGAGAGAGAGAGAGAGGCTTACCCAAGGCCACCTGGTAGGTTAATGGCAGGTTGCAGCAAATATTCAAACTGGGGCTTTCTGAGTCATCGATCAGCCTCCAGAGATGGGGACGAAATTCGTTTGATTCGCACTTCAATATAAACTGACTTAATTCGTGCATCCTAATACATACACTGGTCTTCAGACGTCACGCTAAGCCATGATGGTTAAGCGCTCTGAGCTAATGATGATGGCTTATCATCTCAGGTGTAGGGCAGTTTTCCTAACCATGGTGGCTACATATCCATGGTGTAATCCCGCTCACCAACTACGTGCTGCAAAAAGGTCAGTAGCCATAACCATGGCTTAGCATGTCGTCTGTAAGGCCCCTGTGGTTAACTGAACGCCGCCATAGATCTCTGCGGCAAGAGCAGCTGCTGCACGGGCCGTCGTGTGAGAACTCTAAAATTAGACGGACGCAGAATCGAAATGGAACTAACTTCGGCTTGAAAATATGTGAGCGTTTCTAGGAGGTCAAAGACAGGGATTCATCCATCGCTATCGACATCGTAGCAGCAGTCTGTAGTTCTTCTTTCCCCTCGCCATCGGCCAACGTGGCAAATGCTTTGCTTCTCCTCTTCCAGGGAGCGTGCTGAAGCATGAACACCAGAGCATGGTCCATTACCACCTCACCAATAAGAACCTCAGCTGGGCACAGGTAAGAAGAACTAGGGAGGAGCTGAGCATCATCAGCCAACGGAGAGCTGATGGCCAATCCATCATCGTTTGGCTGATGATGCTCAGGCAAGCGGTATGGACGTGGGTGGTGCTATAGGAATAAATAACGGTCAGAAGAAGGGCTGGCTCGTGGGGAGAAAAGGAAAGCCCTGGGAGAGCTAGGAAGCCGTTTATTTATATGTTATAAATAAATCCTACACCTCCCAGCACTTCTGTCTAAACATGCATAGGAATGTACCCTGAATTGTTTTATTTTATTTTACTTTATTTCCTCCCCAAAGTGGTGCTCAAGGCAGGCTAACAATAAAATGCAAATTAAAAACACAATCTTAATTAAAACATGACATGAAAGCAAATTTTTTTTTAAAAAAAATATGCATAGGATTGTGCCATGAATTCTTTTATTTTATTTTACTTTATTTATTTCCATCCCATCTTTTCCACCCCATAACGGCACTCAAGGCAGTCTAGCAAAAAAAGGCAAATTGAAAACGAAATCTTTAATTCAGTCGTGACGTAAAAAGCAAATAAATGAAAATCAGAATTAAAAACACAACAAGAAAAGAAATAAGCGGCACCCAACCAGTTCAAATCCCCTTCTGCAACAGGCTAGCTTCCATGATGCCCAGAGGTGCTTCTCTGCGTGGCCATCAGGTGCCATTTCTTTCCTGATTTTAATTTTTATTTCTTAAAATATTTTAAATCTTTTTCCCCCCTTAACCGGCGTGCTGCAGAGCAAAGTGCTGCCCATTAGCACTGTCTTTATTTGTGTTCAAAAGCAATTTCTGTGTGTTTTGGAGCTCAGATCTGACTTCTGCCTTGTACTTAGGTTCTTGGGCGAGTTTCTTTTAGTCTCACTGCCTAATGGTAGGGCCAGCCTTTTTCACCCCCTTACTGACATTATTTTTTTGTGACTGGCCATGCCCACCAAGGCAGTCATTTTATAAATGGGAAAACCCCTCCCCATGGCAGCTATTTTGTGAGAGGATTCACGACCTCATCTCAAAGCCCCAATGTGCCCACTGACTCAAAAAGGTTGGGGACCCCTGCCAAAGTCGTAGGTGAATGAAAAAAGGCTTTGCCTGTTGGTTGAAAGGAAAACAGAGACGGCGGTTGCCTATCAGCTGACTGGTTAGTTTCCCTCAATCTCCGACAGGCCTTCTTTTAATTGCTCCTTCAGGGAGGGTCCTTAAGATGAAGCCTCTGCCAAGTGGCCGGCCTAGTGGAGCGACTCCCACCTCCTCTCAACACCACCCGCTTGACCCTGCAGCGGACTCTGGGATTTGTCAACTCTGATGTTCCCTTCCCCTCAGACAGAGGCTGAGTTCCCAGTGGGGAAGGGGAAGATTATTTCCGAGCCTGTCCAATAAGGTCCTGGGAAGATTCCTCCTTGACTCATGAAGGGTCTTGGGGAATTTCCTCCCCCACTTCCTGCCTAGACTGGTGTACGTCTGCTTCTTCCCCTTCAGCCTCTGGGTCCGATTCAGGTTCTGAAACCCAGTCCCCCACACTAGGGACAATGGGCCTGATCCAGACATTGCCTAATGGCAGGACTGGCCCTGTTCACCACCCCATTGACATCGTAGCCCGCCGCCTCCACAGTGCTTGAGACATGCTGCTTGAAGGAAGGAGCTCCTCATTCATCGGCTCCTTCCCCCCCCCCCCCCCACTCTGGGCTTTTCTGTCCCGCAGGTCTTTGGGGCGCTCGAGAAAGCCAAAGAGAAGTACTGCGTGGAGGATTATTCCGTCAGCCAAATCTCGTTGGAGCAAGTCTTCATGAGCTTCACCCGTTTCCAGCACTACATGGAGGACCGAGGGAAATGAGCCGGGGGCTCCCCCCTCTGCTTGCTCCACGAACTGACCTGCTGCCTATACATAGTCTACATAGAGACAGTAATTTATATTATCAAACATGTCTTTCGACCGTGCATCTGAGGATGGACTTTCAGAGCCGGCCGGCCGGCGGGGACACGGGGGAGGGAGGCTCCCGCTCCTGCTGTGGCACCGGGATCAGGAGGGAGAGCGTGTGTGGGGCGTGTGTGTCGATGTACCTTGGCGTGGGCGAGGCACAGGCAAGGGGAATGAAGGGCCACCTTTTAAGGTGGACTGCCCATCATACTAGCTCTCACTCAAGCCAACGGGAGAGGGTCGGGTGCCAGTTGTCAACTCCTGGTGTCGCTATGGCCGTGATGAAAGGCAGGACACGGTGTATCGTCCGCTAGGACGCCATCCATTTGCATCCTCTTCCTCAGAGCTTCCACGGGAGGGGGGTCCATGGTGTCACCCCCCCGCATGCTCCTGTTGGAGGGGCATTAGCAACGCACACTTCGGTATGGCTCTGACCCACGTCTGTCTGTGCAAATCCTCTTCCCTATGACATAACCGTCCAGCTGGGCTCGCCTTTCTCCGTCCGTGCCCCAAGGATGGCCAGGAGCAAGAGGAAGGCCAAAGAAATAGGCATCCGGCCCTGTTTCCCCACCCAGGGGCTGGCTCAGATCCAGGGAATTAATGTTGCAGATGGGAGTGGGATGCATTTGGCTTTTCAGGAAAGGATGAGGCTGAGTGTAGTGTTGTAGCCTTTCTTGTAGGAATTCCACAGGCGCCATTTTTGGGTGGTGGTGAGGTGCCCTGTATCCTTACCTTCACATCCTTGGCCACCGTTCTCCTGTTAACAGCGAAAGTCATTAGCGCCGGAAAGCCACGGACTGTGTTCCTATGCAATGTAATTCCATAGATGGTTTTGGTGTTGCTTAGAGAGGCCTTGCTTGACAACGTAGAGCCAAAAGCTTCTGTTGGCTAGGAATCGCTGGAGAATACTCTGGGCAAGCGAGCCCAGCTAGCCGCAAAGAGATGGGAATGCCCATCGGACCAGCTGGGCTTTCCGTCTGCCGCTCCTGCATGGCTCATCGTGGCTCAGGGATCCATCTTTGAGAGCTCCATGCCCAGTCACGTCCTCTGTTACATTTTGACGTCACAACACATTCCAGACCCAAGTGGGTGCGCCATTCGGCGCCAAAGGCCCATCATTAAGTCGGTGCATCGTTCTGCACACTTTGGGAGCTGGCGGCGGCAGCTGATTCTCCCTCGCACAAGGGAGCCATTTGCAAATGAATGTGTCCCGTCCCCACCTCCCCGTCTTTTTCTCCCCTGAATCCTGTTGGGAACAGAGTGGAAGTGATCATGTGTTAACTGCGCTGTGTATTAAGCTGGGCTTAAATCCCGCCAGAAAAAGCCCACCTCGTGAGTGCGGAAATGTCCATCCCGGGCTTCAAGGGACTTGCCGGCAGCTGCCAACCAGCACCTTGCTGCCTGGGCCTGATAGGCGTTGTAGTCCAGCACATTTGGGGATCCAAATTGGAGGAGCCTGCTCTAGAATAATCTCTGTTGCCTTGGCTAGGCCCCCCCTTGGCTAGGCCTCATCCTCAAAATGAAGATGGTTTTCCCCCCTCCTTTGAGTGGATTGACATATGGCTTCAAAAAAAAGTAAGTAAAGGGGTACCTAAAATGAGTTCTTCCTGTTCATACTGCATGGCTTTTTATTTGTATAGACTTGCCCCTGTCTGGTAGACTAGGGGGAGTTCTTTCCACGGTTCTTCCCGGTTTTAGCATGTCAGGGTGTCTTTAGGAGGAATAAATCACCATGCAAGAATCCTGGGGAACTCAAGGTGGTGCTTCTCTGAAGAACCCGTTGGTACATGGATGGGGAACCTCAGCCCCTGGGGTCAAATCTGCTCCGCCAGATGGTCACCTCCGCTTTGCTCCAACCGCTGAAAATTTGGCAGGTTCCTGGCTTTTGTCCAAGTGTGGCTTTCCCCCCATTCTAAAAGGTTGAAATACCTCTCCTAAGACTTAGTTACTGGCAATAAGAGTTTTAAAATACAATATGCTGGTATTTGCTGTATTTTGGCCTTTGGCTCCGCCTCCTTTGGCTCTGCCCATCAGTGGAGTGCAGCCCCAGAGAACTTCTCCAAAAGGGAAAGAGGTTCCCCACCTGTGCTCTCATATTACGGTGCCCAGAAAAGGCTGAGGAATGGAAGGTAGGCTTCTAGCAAGGCTGGATTTTGGGTCAAAAAAGGAAAGCTCTGGTATCTTGCTTTTGTAGGGCCAGCTGTCCTGTGGTCCACATGGGCCCAACGGTGTGCCTCTGTCAAACTTGAATTGCACCTGCTAACTCACCATCTGCTCTGCACTAAGCCCTGTGTATGCTGCTTGCTAGATCACCAAAAATGAAACAGAGCCCACAAGCCCACATCGGGGGGGGGGGGGGGGGGCGTGGGGTGTGGTACAGGGCGGGAGGATGAACCTAGCAAAACAAAACAGAAAAATGGCCTTCCATGTTGTCCCTTCCAAGTGCATCCCGCTGGCACAAAGGCATCGATTGTGGCTTTGGTGCTCAAGGTTTCTGTGAGATGGTGTGTCCAGGGCCGGCGTCAAGGGTAGGCATAGTTTGGCAGCTGCCGAGGATCTACACCCCAGCAGGGGCCCATTGGCAGAGATGTGGTCCGGACTTGCTCTTCCACTTCACCACCACAACCTACTTGTTCACCTGCCTGTTGCTCTGTCTCTGACAACGCTAGTGTTGAGAAGGAAGAGAGAATGCCAAGGCTTCTTTGCTCCCCGGCTTCTTTGCTCCCTGGCTTCTTTGCCCCCTGGCTCTCCGCCTGTCAAGCAAGCAAGTGGGAGCCATGATGAGAAACAGGAGGGGGAGCAAGGGCAGGATGATGTGTTGCCCAAAAGCCTCTTCCGGCAACAGGAACCAGCGCTGGCCGTGCCGCCTTGACAGGGGCCGAGCGGGATGGTTTTGGCGGCTCGGGCAGGAAGTGGAGCAGTTCCTGCCCGCCCCATGGTGGCAAGTAGCAGCAGCTCCTTCCGCTTGCCTGTGGAAAATGGGTCATCTACTTGTTGAGTTATGTAATTCCTTACATCTGCAGCTGCTTTGCCAATGAGTAGGATTTGGTGTCTGGGATGCAACTTTGCATCTGCAATACCTTAGCTTTCACTTAAAAAAAAAAAAGTTTCTAGTCCATAGGGCTGGGGAAATAAGCTTGAAAACATTGGTGAGATTTCAGAAGGCGTGTGGCGTGCCGGGCAGGCCTCCCAGTTCTCAGGGAGTGGTGTTTCCAGTGCCCTGCATAATTCATCCCTCCACTTGATTTGGAAAAAAATTGGAATGGTTGATGTGAACGAGGAATCCTACGTAGATTGTTAATCACAGCTTTCCTTGGCACAGAGTTTTCATGCTTTGAGCATAGGGGAAGTAGTCCCTCCTGCTCCTGATTCAGTGGAAGCACCTCTTCTCATTTTTGGTCCTTGCAGAGGAGACTTTCCAAGCTCTGCTCTGCTTAAGCCACTTGGGGGGTTTGGCTTAATTCTGATCGCGGCTTGAATCGTGAGACTTCTGGGAACCAAAGGAAATGAAGCTTCTGGTCGTTACTGACACATGGATTACAAATCTTTAAAGAAGTTCCCCCGGCAGCCATGCCCACTTTCACCCAAGCGTGTGGTGTTTTTCCAGCTTTTGTGCAATTCCCCCCCCCTCCCGTTTTAAAAGGTTGAAATGCCTCTCCGAAGTCTTAGTTACTGGCAGTCAGAGATTTGAGCTAGAATATGGTGGCATTCCGTGGCCCGCCCCTTTTGCCTCTGGCCCTGCCCACCACTGGAATGTGGCGCCTGAGAGCATCTCTGAAACGGGATTCGGCTGAAAGAGGCGCAGCGTCCCTGTTCTGTGCATTCTGGAGGAAAGAGGGAAGAGACGATCCGTTCGCTGTGTGCTTCTCATTCGATGCTAACTTTGTTTTTTAAATGCGCCAGATGGGTTCACTATAGCACCTGCATGGATGCGTTTCGTGCTGTGGTATGTGTGCAGCTCGTACTCATTGATTCTGACCGTGGAGTTAAGGAGAGATAGGGAGTCGCCTTTCCACCCAAGAGCTGTGCGCTGTTTTGTTTCGTTTTAAAGCTTCCCCAATTGCCCTCGAACACCTTTCCCCCCCCCCTTTACACATTTATGGTGCAGCCGAGAATGTAGAATTCCAGTCGCCCCATGTCAAAGACGATATCCTAGAACTGGGAAAGGTACAGAAATGGGCAAGGAAAAGATCGGGGCCTGAAATCGATGGGCTGGAGAGTCAAGCCAGACCTGAGAAAGTTATTTATTTATTATTAATTAAAATTCTTAATTTATTTATGGAACTCGCTGCCACTGGATGTGGTGAGGCCTTTGCGAGGGGATCAGGTAAATGCGTGGTCTTCTCCATGGCTGTTTGTTGTGGAGGCTGGCGGTTCCGATGTCAATGTGGCGGTTAAACTACTCCAAGGTGCACCTTGGATAGCTCCTTTAGACTTCTGGCTAAAACCCGGAGTGGATTCACCACTCCGCTGACATTGGTGCCACCGGCTTCCATTGGTGCCATCTTGTCTTTTGTTACAGGCAATTCCGAATGAAACCTGGAGCAGATTTGCCGCCCCACTGACATCGAAGCCATCAGCCTCTGCTGCAGGGAGGCTCTTAATCATGTATGGAACCTCCATGTCCAGAGGCAGTAATGTGCTCCATACCAATTGCTGGGGAGTGGCAGCAATTATGTGAGCGCCTTCGTGCCCTTCTTGTGGGATTCCCGGAGGCTGGCTCTGTGAGCAACAGGACACTGGGCTGGTTGGACCTTTGACCTGGAGCGGGTTGAGAGGAGGGCAACGAGGATGATCAGAGGTCTGGAAACAAAACCCTATGAGGAGAGACTGAAAGAACTGAGCATGTTTAGCCTGGAGAAGAGAAGATTGAGGGGAGACATGATAGCATGTGTGTGATAGGTTGTCACACAGAGGAGGGCCAGGATCTCTTCTCGATCAACTCAGAGTGCAGGACACAGAATAATGGGCTCAAGTTCCGGGAAGCCAGATTCTGTCTGGACGTCAGGAAAAACTTCCTGACTGTTAGAGCAGTACGACAATGGAACCAATGACTTAGGGAGGTTGTGGGCTCTCTCACACGAGAGGCCTTCAAGAGGCAGGTAGACAGCCATCTGTCAGGTATGCTTTAAGGTGGATTCCTGCAGTGAGCAGGGGGTCGGACTCGATGGCCTTCAAGCCCCTTCCAACTCTACGATTCTATGATTCTATCTCCTCATCCAGCAGGGCTCTTCTTACACTCCTAGAAATAAGCCAGCTATGCATTTTCCAAGGGGTGCCTCCAAATCACCCCAGGTGTAACACAAACCACCCCAAGTCCATCCAAGACTTCTGTCCATTCTGTACATAGTCTGTCCATCTGGTCCAATCCTGTGTTATTCCAAGCTGCCTTTGAACAAACGGGGTAGAGCAGCCTTCCCCAACCTGGCGCCCTATAGATGTGCTGGACTTACAACTCCCAGAATCCCCCAGCCAGCAGCTGCCTGGGGATGGTGGAACATGTAGTCCGACACAAGTGGACAGCCCTGTGCTGGCATAGAAGTCGGGCACAATCAGCCGGCCCCCCTCTTGACCACCGTCCCTGCCTTTGGCTGACAACGCCGTCCACGCAACGTGGCAGTACAGCAAATGGTTTGAGGTGTAATGTTCCTTTTCTGTTCTTGTTTTGTTTTTAATCACATCCCTGGTCATCTTCTTGCTTTGTTTTTTTTTACTTTCTGTGGTTGATGGTCACATCCTGTTTAGCTGGGGAGGGCAGGCCTAGGGCGGCGGCACTTCCATGAATTATAACGCAGGGCATCAGAAAGTTCTGCACAAGCTCTGCTAAAATAGAGCTGCCCAATCCTTCTCTCTCCCACGCTGCCTTCCTTGAAGGTCTTCAGAATTTCTTTGGATCTGGCAGTTTGCCTTGCCCCAAGGTAGGATCAACCCTGCATCTGGCTGTTCCAACGATCATCTCAGGCCTCAACTACCATGTTGTTCAAGTTGGCCAGAAAAGGCACCAACCTTCCCTCCTCCTGTTTCAGGAAGGAGCCTTGGGCCTTTTTTTTTTAACTATTGGGTGGTATTGATTTCGCTAATAACACATTCCCCCAGGTGCTCACCTGCAAAGAATATCTATGCTGTTTTGAGCAGGTTAGGTGGGAATGATGTCGGGCTGATCCCCTTTGAGAGGCCTTTAATCTTTATGCAGCAGTGAACGCTCCTTCTTCCCCACTCTGTAGGCAGACGCACATTCTTTAAACGCACAGCGGATGTGCACCAGGGCATTGTGGGCAATCGCATCTCACTGGTGCACGGTTTCAGGCGTTGCTTTTAAAGTGTGTTTTTGGGAAAGGAGGGTCGGAGAGTACATTTGCTGGCTCCAGCCTTTGCTGTACTACACATTACACCAGTGGTCTTCAACTGGCCCAAACCCGAGATCCACCTTGGACTCCCAACCTGGAACAGGGGTCCCACTTTCACCATTTTCTACACGCACAACATGGCAACAGCTTTGCTGTGACCCGTCTGGACTGATTTTGCGATCCACTTTTGGGTTACGACCCACCAGTTGAAGACCGCTGTGTTAAACAGCTGTTCCTTTCCTCCAAGAAGTGGTGTAGTGGAGCCAGGACTCACAGGGACATCGCCCCGGCACTTTTTTATGAGCACGGATGCCAAGGTCATCTGCTACCCTCTTTCAAAATGCCTGTTCCCTCTGTTCCTCGCAATCGCTGGGAGGAAATGGATTTTCCCAGCACGCTTCCAAGACCCTGCTATCCACTCCAGTGGTTTTTAAACTTCATGAGATCCCTTGGAAACCTAGTAAAAGTTCTTCAATGAGGATGTTAGAAATGGTAGACAAGCTTCCTTGAAGGACAGATTGCCTGTCATTAAAAGATATTCCTGTGCCATCCCAGGGGGATGTAAGGTGTAGAGTTCCCCACCTTTCCTTCAACTAACTCTGTTGCTGCACCTTTTTTCCAACAGCTCGAGATGAAGCAATTTAAGGGTGTCTCCCCCCCGTCCCCCGGAGTAGAAGTAAAGTGATGGCTCTTTACCAGTTTAACTTCTGCACGTCTGGGTTGCTGTGTGACAGACAGAAAAAAACGGGGCAGAAAAAAATAAAAAATACAGGGCAGGGAGACACACGGCCCTATTTGGAAGTCTTCCAGGGTATACATGTTCACTTACTACACAGGGTGATGGCTGGCTTAATGGGGCTATTCCTTTGCTTAATACCAACTCAAAAGTGCCTCTTCGCATGTGTCGCTGGAACTTCTGCACTGTTCCAGGACTCCGTAACAGGCAGTCAAAAGATCCCCCAAGGGTAAGAAGTATGAAACTCGCTGCACTACGTGTCCCAAGGTTGTGATTTGTCGTCGTCGTTGATTTTGTACTTTGGCTTGCTCCACAACTTCCTCTTGCACAAATCACTGCATTTTTGCACAGTGTGTGTGTGTGTGTGTATGAATCCAGTTTGTGCTCTGAAATTTCTCAGGTTTGTCGTTGCGCCCACCCCCATGCATGACTATACTACCATGTTTTTGTTGCGAAGGCAAACGTAACCGGAGGGCCCATCTTTTGCTGCTCTTGGCTCTGTAGTGCTAAATGGACCACTAATTAAGCCACGAAACCCCCATTTGTTAACCTTGTCCTCCAATGTATGTGCCCCCTTTATGACACTTTCCATATTTCGCTTTAATTTTTTTGTTGTTGGTTTTCTGTGTGTGCGTGCGTGTGTCTGCATATGAAAATGGTTGTTCTTAAAAGTCTGGGAGGATACAGGTGGTTCTCAAAGGAAGGGACGCAGGGGCTAGACCATGTCTCCGACAAGCGTGTGTCCGTCCGCCCGTCCGCAACTTGATGGCTCTTATGTACTGCAGTCAGCTGTAGTACTAACATTTTTCCCCATCTCCAAAAAAATAAACTGGATTTTCAAAATGGTGACTCCAGGGATCTTTATGTACTAAGCAGGTTGAAGTGTGCCGTGTGTATACACATTGGCTGAATTCGGACAACACATTAGTCAATGGTGGGTTGAGTAGCCAACTCACAGTTGGTTATTTTGTGGGTACTCCCCACACAACATATTCCTACACAACTGTGGGTGGTTGGGGCTGGCGTTGAGTGGACTAATAGTCAACCCAGCAGTTGACTGACACAGCCCCCGCCCCTCTCCCCACCCTCCCTCCTCCCTCAGTCCTCCCAGTTCTATCCCAGCAGCCTCTGCAAGTTGCACCAGTTGTAGCAGAGTGGCAGCCACCGCTTTGGTCGCTCTTGCCACCTGCCTCTATGGGCTTGTGTTTTGACACACTCACCCCTCCACACAACACTTTAAACAACTGGCTTTGAGCTAAACAACTTGCAAGCCCGTTGTTTCTGTCAGTTGCTTATTTGGGCGGAATAGCACACCATCAGTAGTTTGTGAGCGGCGTGTTACCCTCCACACAACACAATAAGCAACACAACTGACGATTGTTTCCCCCTCACCTCAGTTGCTTAATGTGTTGTCCAAATTCAGCCATTGTGGGGGAGGGTAGTGTCAACATTGTATTTTGTTTCAGGCTCCTTTCTTGAAAAACACCAGTGGAGGAGTGGAAAACCAGAGTCCCAGAAGCTACATTTGGTCCTCCTGTGGTCCCAATCTGGCCTGGTTGTTTGAAGGTTTCCAGATCTTGTACGTTTTTCCCCCCATTCAAAAGCTACAATATATGTTCACGCTCCCTTTGCCTTTAGTCCGGCACACCACTGAAATGTGCCCCCCAATTGAATTTAGCCTTGGGGCTGAAAGAGGTTCCCCATCTGATGGAAGAGTGAACTAACTGCCCAGCTACTCAAAAGACTGGGTTGTTGCACTCTGAGCCTAAATTGAAGGATGGAGGAGGGACATGTGGAAGCCGCTCCGGGCAGCCTGTGTGCTGAGCGATAGGCCTTTGCCAAGCGACGGGAAATCTTTGCAAACTGTAGGGAGATTCTGGAGCGGCTTTCATTCAGCATTGCACAGAAGAGTCGGGGCCATCACCTCTTCTGGCTGAAGGTTGGTGTTTCCCGGGCAGCGGCATGGGTGGTGGAGGGGGAGCAGGAAGGGCGCGCATACCAACGCTCAGCTTTGCTAGAGTCATTGAAGGCTGCCAAGTTAAAAGCAGCTCAGCCACATGCAGACAAAGGAATGAGCTCAGCTCCAGGGTGATCCTACGGTGCTCTAAGCAGCAATTGGCGACGGGTTGGGAAGGAGAGGGGACACAGATCCCCCACCTCATCCCCAACATCTGTGAGGCTGTAAGGCGGGGCAGGCTTTGAGGCAGCCTTCTCCAACTTGGAGCCCTCGCCCAAGCTCTAGACCAGTGGTTTCTAAGCCTCCCGAAATCCCCTTGGAAACCTAGGAAGGCTTCTTCAGTGAGAATGGTAGAAATGGCAGACAAGCTTCCATGAAAGATGGATTCTCTGTGTTCTGGGGAAGTCGTTTCTGTGAGGGGACCCCTAAACCTGTATCCCACTTAGAAAATAAGATTGCTTCCGGCAGTGGTTCTTAAAGAAGTTTCTGCCCCTTCAGGGGAGAACCGCCAAGCACAGCTGCATTTGGCCTTGGGTGGCTGTTGTGTAGGCCTGGTTTGTTGTCCAGCATTACCCACAATGCACGTGGTTCCCCTTTATGGGCACATGGCCATTCCTTTGTGGGCATGATGGGTGTGGCCCATTATAGCACAAACTGGATAGGATTCTGCTGCGTGTGGGCAATAATCCAGAACAGCCTTCCTCCAATCTGGTGCCCTCCAGCTGTTTTGGATCACAACTCCCAGCATTCTTGCTCACTGGCTATGTTGGCTGGAGCTGATGTTGCAGGCCAAACATCTGGGATCCACCAGGTTGGGGACAGCTGTGAGTGGAGTAGCCATCCACCATGTGCAGGACGGGGTATTTTTCTATCTTAGGAAAGTATCCTCAAATTTTAGAGTTGGAAAGGACTTTGGCGTTATTTACTCCAAATCCCTGTTCGATGCAGGAATCTTGAACGAAGAGCTTTTCTCCCCTAGTTGGGGTTACAGAAGTGTTTTCGGAGCACAATGACTCTCTTCTTTCCCCCTCTATCCTGGAAAGCCAGAATTCCTGACCGTGCTGGCTAAGAAGCTGATGGGAGTTGGAAGTTGAAAACCTCTGGAAGGAAGCAGGTGGGGAAAGGCCCCCTTTGACCAAAGCCTCTCTCGTGGGGCTTGTCCTGTGCACAAAGAGTTGATCCACATGTGGTGTGTAGGGGAAGAACCGTGCGTGTTTCTGCTTCACCATTAAGGGAAAAAATCCCAGAGAACGTAAGAAAAAAAGGGAGGGTAGTCCTTTTACTTCCATGCTAGTTTCCTCTGTGTAGGAAGGGTGTTTCTCCCTTCCTGCACCACCACTCACGGATAAGAAATTCCATCCCGAGATATCCTCCTTCTACCCCGCCCCATCTGGACTCTGAACAGTTTTTTAAAAAACTGTACCATGAGATACAGCTGCATGACATAGGTCAAAACTTTGGGATGAGGCTCGGGGAGGTCAGATTCCATGTTAGGCATAACAGGGAAAGGAAAGAAACTGATAATAAAATCACCGATGTGATACTGCCTTTGTCCAAATCTATGGCGCGACCACACCTGGGACAGCTGTGCACAGTTCCGGTCACTGCGCCTAAAAACAAGATTATTGTAGAGTTGGAAAAAGTGCAGAAAGGGCCAACTCAAATGGTTGAGGGGTTGGAGCATCTTCCCTATGAGGGAAGGTTATGACAGCTGGGATTGTGTAGCTTGGAAAAATGCTGAGTGAGGAGAGCTATGATAGAAGTGTACAAAATGATACATGGTGTGAAGGAAGTGCATAGGGAGACATTTTTTTCCCCTCTTTCAGAGCACTAGAACTCAATGGGGTCATCCCATTGGTGGGGGATTCAGGACAAATAAAAGATTTCTGCACACACTATAGAATTCACGGCCAGAAGAGGCAGTGATGGCCTCCAGTTTGGATGCCTTTAAAAGGGGATTGGACAAATTCATAGAAGAGATGCCAGACGATGGCTACTAATCCTGATGGCTATGTGCTTCCTCCAGTAGCAGAGGCAATAAGCCTATACACAGCAGTTGCTGGGGAACATGGGCAGGAGAGTGCTGTTGCACTCGTGTCCCGCTTGTGGGCTCCTGGTCAACAGAGTGCTGGACTAGTTGAACCCTTGGTCTGATCCAGCAGGGCTCTTCTTACATTTTTAGGTAGCTCTAGGCCAGCTTTCCTCCACCCTGGTGCCCTCGAGAGGATCTGGACAACAATTGCCATCCACCTCAGCTCATCCTCGGGGGTGATGGGAGTTGTAGTGCAATGCAGCTGGAGGGCACCACATGGGAGCAGGCTGCTCTAGACTTCCTTGTCCTAAAGCCGCCGTCTGCCGACCCTGTACGCTCTAGAAATCCTAGTTCCTTTTCCCCTTGATTCACTAGCTGTCGGAAAGGCAGACACTTGACAACGTCTTTCGCAGGAGGGGTGTCCTTGGTCTGTGCCCAGCAATAATTCCTCCCAAGGCAGTGAAAGCTTTTTTTTTTTCCCCACTGGCAGCGTCGGCACTTTTATTGCAAACACAGTCCTGGCCTTACAGATCAGTGCCGGCTTCATGTGGGTGCCAGCTCCAAGCGTGAGAAGGACAGGGTGGCCAGCCTCTCCCCACATCCACCCTCCCCACTTTGCCATAGCCCTTCCAGAACATATGGTCCGTAGGGATCTTCCTTGCGCGAATTCCGGCGCTTCAAAGGCAGCCCAGGTTGGGCAGCAAGTCACGTTCCTCCCCGGCCCCGGAGTGGGTACAAGGGTGGGACAGCTGTGGTCCATTTTTCCTCTCTCTCCTCTTCTTCTCATTCCTCTCAGACAGCTGTGCATCTTCTTACGGTGAAATTTAATTTTCTATTTTAAGCTTTTCTATGAAACCCTCATTAAGAGCCGTTCTTGATGTTAGCCAGGAATTGCTGTGCCCACCAGTCTTCCAGGTCTATGGGTACAAAATCTGAAAGAGAGAAGGGGTGTCAAATCAAGGGCATACAGAACAAAAGTCTGTCTGTGAAATCTTAAGGACAGGCTAAAAGGACATACCAGGTTAGACTAAGGATGTCTCTACATGAGTGATTTATTGCATACTCGTGATTGGTCACTCACAGAGGTTTGCCAGTCCTTTACATGACATCATCAACCTGCAGGACGTCTCCCGTGCTTCTCCCCCTTATCTCCGCTTTCAAATAAATCCGAGATAATCTAGTAATAAAAGTTAACCTTGCCATATCGGCAGTGTGTGATGCCAGCGTAGCACTATGAATTTGCCAAGGAAGGACATTCCTCCATTCAAGCCATGTGTGTGCCATGTAAATGGTTGAGAACATTTCTCAAATTCAAATATCCTTTATTACAGTCAATAGACCAAAGGTATTACAAATATAAAAACATTCTGAATAAAAATATATATACGCTTTTATTCTAAAATGATTAGGCTGATATTAATGTTCTTGTTTGTAATGCCAGATTCAGAAACTTGGCCACCTGTTCTGTTATTGTCTTAGACGAACCTTGTAGTAACAGATTTGTAAGTTGTTTGGGTGATCTTCCTGGTAAGGAATGAATAATGGGCCGAATTAAATCAGCTCTGGCCTGGCGATAATATTCACAGGATAGCAAAACGTGAGTTATTGTTTCCACCTCAGATACATTACAAGGACAGCATATATTACACCACTTGATTTTCTCAAATTGGCCCTCCAATAATCTAGAAGGCAACACATTAAACCTAGCTAGTGTAAAGGCCCACCTGTGTTTTGGAATTGATCACCATTTGAGATATTGAGCCCCTTTACTGTTACTATAAAGTATCAGCCCTAATGATAATGGGGAGCAAGGACCCTTAGATGCCATTCCTAACTCTTGCCCATCGATATTCAATAATCTCTGCTTAGATGCTATTCTAGCATTTTTTAATCCTATTGTATAGAGGTGCGAGATTGATAACCCTATACTAGAAATTTTGTTCGTGACTACTTTTAACCAAGTGATACATAAGAGTCAGAATGGATTTTATGGACAAGCAACCTGCCATACACCCCCTAAGACAGTCTAGTGCCCTCAGGAGCGGGGGAAATGCTGTTCTATTACCAGCATCAAAGTAAGATTGAATGGGCAGTCCAGTCATCCCCTGAAGGTAGAATGGGGCGCCATCTTGTCCTTCTCCTCAGGCAAGGGCCATCCCTGCATTTGCGGGGAGACCTTTGCCAGTGGCTGGCTTCACACAACACGCTAACCCACACTCAGTGGTTGAGTGTGGGTTATCTGTTAAACTGTTGGTTAGCCTGTTGTCCAACTCAGGCTGTTTTCTGCAGGGTGGCTTGGTAACCACCATGAACAACCCAACCACAAACCATGGGTTCTCAAGGTCACTTGCTTGAGAAGAAATAAGCCACGCTGCCTGGTTAACAAACCACCCTGAAGAAAATGTCCTGGGTTCAGATGACACACTAACTCACAGTTCAACTAACAACCCATGGTTCAAAACAACCACTGTACTACCACCAAATGTGGGTTAGTGTGTTGTGTGAACTTGTCTCTTGTTGTAATCTATGCATTCACTTCACGTGCTCCCCAAAAACGGACCACATCTACTTACTAACCTTTTAGTTCAGGGCTGGGCGTTTTCTCCCTGTATTCCACTGGGCCGGATCCACTGACTCCTTGCCGACTGCCATCCAGCTGCTGTTCTACCTGCTGCCACGCTGGATGGGGGGGAGGGGGGAAGAGAGGGGCATGTAAGGGAGGATAGATAACCAAGCCAGCAAAAAACTCATGGAGACCTTAGTTTTTGACTGACAAGAGGCAGGGCCATTGCCTGCTTTACTGGGGCTTTGGCATCCTGAAGATCCAAAATAAGGAATGTGTAGCGTTTGGCAGTGCAGAAGCAGCACCTGTTCCGTTTTCACACATGCGTTGTGTGTGTGTGTGTAGTCTCTGTTAGGAAACCAGTTTGTCTCTCCAGTTCTGTAAAATATTTACACCCCACATTTACATCCTTTGAGCTCCACGTCCTCAAAGCGATGCCATTAAAAGCTCAACACAGGGTGCACAGGATAATTTTTTAAAACCAAACTAACAACTTTATAGCACAACAGGAACTAGACAAGGCACAGGAGCAAATCATTCTCCCACAAGCTTTCTAAAATAGCAGGGTCTTCTTAACTTGCTGTCTGAGCACCATTACTGCCCTGGGGATATAACCGAAGGGTGATATAAAGATTCCTGTAGTTAATACAAACAAACAAACAAGCGCTGGGAACTGCAACAAAATGTTGCAGTGTGAAGTACTGCTAATCAGTCTTCCAGAAAGAGAATCACACATGCCCTCTTCCAGTATATTCCATTTCTGGTTTTCCATCCCCACCCCTCCCCATAAATATTCAACTGTTCCATGACAACAAACCACACCGCCAGAACACAATTGGGGGGCTGTCCTAAAGATGTTTTGTAGTTCTGCAAATTTAGGGGGGTTCTGCCCCCACCCCTTCTCACCCCTACCTTCCACTTGTCTTGTGGATGGTGCCATTTTGCAGCTCCTCCATAAAGCTCAGAGAACTTCCGTTCCCTATTAGTATGTTGCAGCCTTTCCCCAAGTTTTGGACTACAATTCCCAGCATGCTGGTCCAATGGCCACATGAGCTGGGGCTGATGGGAGTTGAAGACCAAAACATCTGGAGGGCACCAGGTTGGCATATTATTAGTATATATTATTATTATTAGTAGTAGTATATAGAAGGGATAAGCAAATCTGATGGCTTCAGATGTCTTTGACTAAAACTCCCATAAGCCCTAGACAGAGAGGACAATGGTCAGGAGATATGGGAGTCATAGTCCAAAACAGTTGCCTGGTATATAGGATTGCCAGGCAGGGTTACCCTGAGGAGGGAATTTGTTCCGTCATCTAGGTGGCATTATTCAGGACGGGTAAAAGGTAGGACTTCTTCACATAGCGCAGAGTTGAACTATGGAATTCACTACCACAATTGATGGCCACCAATTTGGATGGCTTTAAAAGGGATTGGATAAATTCCTGGAGAAGGCTATAAACAGCTACTAGCCCTGATGGTTATGTGCTACTTCCAGTACCAGAGGCAGAAAGCCTGTATACACAATTGTTGGGGAACATGGGCGGGAGGTTGCTGTTACACCATGTCCTGCTTGTGGGTCCCTGGTCAACAGCTGGATGGCCACTGTGTGAACAGAGTGCTGGACTAGATGAGACTCTTGGTCTGATCCAGCAGGGCTCTTCTGATGTTCTTAATGCATGTCAGAGGTTGGAAGGATATGGAGCAGAGCTCCCAAAGATGGTCTCATTGGCCTGCCCACATCTGTGCTGGATACAGGACAGAGTCCATGTGAGCTGGTGTCCCATGACTTGCTGGGAAAAGGAAGATGCCCTCTTTAAGAGTCACTGGTTCACTTGCCAACAACCCAGTCCAAGGAGAAATCCTGTCAGCAGCTCCATGGGAACCTTCCCCAACCGAGAGCCCTCCACTGTGTCGTAGTACAACTCCCATCCTCCCCCAAATGGAGATCAACTATGCCTTTTCGGTCCCAAAAGCTGCATTGTCTGAATTTCTCATGATTTTGAGCAGCAATCGGAAGCCAGGTCACGGAGCTGGCAGCAGTTTGCAGTTTCCCGACTCCATGATGCGATGGCGGGGGAAGGTACGAGTGAGCAGAATTTCTCCCTGTCATGCAAGCAACGGAGCGACGGAAGCCAAAAGCCGGCATCAGCCCTGCTTTGTTTTCAGCATCTGCTTTATTTAAGCAAACTTTTTCCTGAAAGATCCGAGTACTGTTTTATTAGTAAAACTGGATTTTAAGTAGTTTGATTCCTTTGTTACTGCATACTGCCTGGTAATCTTTTTCCAATATAGAGTGGTTCATACATTTCGATACATAAAACCAGAATGGTCCTGCGGGGGTTTGGGGGGAGGGGGAGGTCGCTCTCTTACCTTCATACACAAACCGCACATTTTCTTCGTGAGCCAGGGTGTAGCTTTCTTCCGTGGCTGACGTGGCCTGGATCATGAGCGTGGGTCTTTTGCCATTTACCCTGTTGAACACAAGCTTGGGAGCTGAGCTGCCAAGAAAGAGATCGGCAGAGAAACTTATTATTTATTTATTCCAATAATAATAATAATAATAATAATTTATTCCATCCTTGAGTCTCAAAGTAGGGCCTGCCAAAAAAGAAAGCAAAGAACCCGAAGCAGATTCTGAGATAAATTTGTGCCTCCTGTGACAACTGTTTCAATGGTACCCAAGGAAGGCTGAAATGTCTCCTTGAAGAATCTCTACCCACCATTTCAGGAACATGTCATTTTGCCTAATAGAGACGTCACAAAAAGCAAAGCTGGCCTACGCCAAATGGCACCTCAGATCAGGAGCATCTTCAGAGCCCCTCTCTCCCCACTACTTAGGTCTTCCCCAACCTGGCCCCCTCCAGATGTGTTGGACTCCAGATCCCATCATCCCCATGTAGATGTGGGGAGCTGGAGTCCAACGCATCTGAAGAGGGCCAGACATGGGTAAGGCTACACTATTTATTCAACTTTTTGAATATCTTGGCGGTTTAACAAAACAAAAAATGTTACTCGTACTGGTAGCCCATCTCACAACTTTGGCGAGTTGCATGCACCATTCGTCTCTGACATTTCAAGGGAATGGATTTCCACACTAGAGTCTGCAAATCTGTATTTCTTCACGCCCTGTGAATGGTTTGCACTATTTGTTTCAGCTGCTGCGTGAAGAACGGAGTAGATAGCCCACCCCCCTCTGAGCCCAGCATCCCTCCTGAGCCACAACCACTTTTTGAGAGCCTATGGACAACTCACCCTCAAATGGCCCCTCCCTCAGTGAGTCTAACCTCCTCGTCAGCTGCTATTGCTCCTCTGCTCCTTCTCACCACCACCATTGTCTGGGCAGAGTGAGAGGCAGGTGAATAAGCAGGTTGCCATGATGAAGAGGAGGAGTGCGTCTAGGGGGCTTTTATCAGCGGGCCCCTACTGGGGTGTGGGCCCTTGACAGGCACCCAACCATGCCTACTCTTGACAGTGGGCCTGCCCTGGGCATTCCCGTGGGTTGCCTGTCCTTAATCCAACCAGTGTGTGAATAGCACAGACTGACGGAAAAATGCTCTGTGTGTGTGTGTTTAAAGAATTCATGACTCACC
Organism: Anniella stebbinsi; assembly: GCA_029215795.1. Taxonomy (NCBI): domain Eukaryota; kingdom Metazoa; phylum Chordata; class Lepidosauria; order Squamata; family Anniellidae; genus Anniella; species Anniella stebbinsi. The sequence continues at coordinate 43,439,960 of JARDYH010000007.1, read as the reverse complement.
CTCTCATTCCCGCCCATACTACTGGCCCAAAGCAAGAACTGCACCCACATTATAGGCCTTACAGCAGTGTTTTCTTGAGCAATAAAGCCATTCCGTTGGGCAACTGCATTGCATTATAAAGCCTCTCTCTGTGCTGTGCCTTCCCATGCAATGGCCAGGTAAATCTTGGTAATTCAGAGCAACCGGTCTAAGAACCAACCTTTTATTTCATGCAAATATTAGGCACGTGGGGGGGGGGGGGAATCCAGATCGAACCTGTAGCAGGGGGCAAAGGGTTAAAGCCCCCCTCCCAAACTTCTCCCAGAAGCCAGGGTCCCAGTCGGGGAGGCGTCCCTATTTATTTAAAAATATATCTCTAGTTCATTTAGTTAGGCCCTACGAAAATGCCAGAGTTTCATGCAAGGGGATTTGTTGATTTTAAAAACAATATTCATAACCAAAGCAGGCTTTGTTTTCAGGCATGTCTGGGACATTGTCTCCAGGATGCAACAGTGGGCTCCCTCCGAAGCTCTTAGTTCTCCAGATCAGGCGTCTACTGGCGTGACCCTCTTTGCCCCCAGCCTGACTGCATTTCCCCGTCACTGGGCATTTCATGCGTGCCTTGCTCAGTCCACGCTCTCTCTCTCATATTTTAGTTGCAAGGGCAAACGCCGGGTTGGACTCGCACTCCCCCGAGGTCAGCGGAGCAAAAGTGCGTCAGAAGAGCCGCCAATGCCAGGAGAGGGAGGGAACGCAGCCCTGGGAAGGATGGAAATGCAAGAGCTGGCGATGACGGGGACACAGACCTCACTCAAAGAGTTTCTCAAGGCCAAACTAGGGACGCATAAGAATTTCGTTTCAAAAAAACCGACACGGTCTCGCGGCACAATTTTGGAACAAGAGTTTAGTCCTGTGGCACTAGGCTAAGGGCACAATTTTAAGCATATTTGGGCAGGAAAGAAGTCCTACGACTCCCAGCATGCCCCCAAAGCGCTTCTTTGCACAATTCAGTCACTGCCGCTGGATCCTCGGACAGCCAATAGCTCGGACGGCTTTCTAAGGGACTTTGACGGGATCTTTCTGTCTCAACAGCTTTGAGCTCCAATGGCTAAATGGAACCTCTAGGTCTGCCTTCCCTGGTGGCCCCAGGATATAATGGACAATAGATCCCAGCATCCCCATTGACTGGGGGAAGATGGGAATTGTAGTTCATAACACCTTGGGCTGCCCAGCTGAGGAAGGGAGGCCTACGCTTGGAGGCAGCCGAGTACCATTGCCTTCATATCCCGCTAGGGGGCTCCCCGGAGGCAGGGTGACCATAAGAAAAGGAGGACAAGGCTCCTGTATCTTTAACAGTTGAATAGAAAAAGGAATTTCAACAGTTGTCGTTTGTATGCAAGCAGCACTTGGTGAAGTTCCATCTTCATCACAACAGTTAAAAAAATGCAGAAGTCCTGCCCTCTTTTGTATCTGGTCACTCTACAAAAGTGGGCAGAGCTCCTGCAGCTTTAACTGTTGTGAGGAAGAGGGAATTTCACCAGGTGCTGCATACATACAAATGACACCTGCTGAAATTCCCTTTTCAACACGATTAAATATACAGGAGCCCTGTCCTCCTTTCACATGGTCACCCTGGTTGGCCACCCTGTGAGGCACAACACCAGAGAAGATGGAGTAATCCTTCAGAGGACTCACATGCAAAAAGTAAATAAATAAAACATTAGATGGTAAAATGTATATTTTTAAAAAATAATTAAAAAAACAACGTGTCTTTGCCCCAAGGTGCTTACAATCTACATTCCATACAGTGTTGGGGGAAAGCAAAAAGCGGGCGAGGCTAATAGGGAATGGATGCTTTCAGCGATCCTTAGCATGGGGACCCGCAGAACTCCCAACACACCCAGCGGAGTTGCAATCCAACACACCTGGAGGGCGCCGGGTTGGCGACGGCTCGGCAACAATAAGCCGAACGCGAGGGGCTCCTCCCTTTCCCATAGGCGCGTGGAAGAGGCGATTTCGGCAGGCGTGGCTCGCGGACACCACGTCCCGAGAGGGTCAGGAGGAGCAGATCCCATGCCTTGTGGCGTCCGGCCACCCCAGCCCCCGCCGGCCCGGCCGCCCTGAGGGTGGGCGGGACCCGAAAGGCCAGGCCACGCCCCCGAAAGGCCAGGCCACGCCCCCTTGCCAGGGGGTGTGTCCGCCTCTGAGCTCTCCAGGGCAAAGGTGACGCCTGGGCCCTTGGCCACCGCGGCACTCCCTCCCCAGCCAAGACCCTCCGCCCGCCCCCCACCCGCCCCAGTGGAAAGGTAGACCCTCCCGCAAAACACGTGCCGCGACGCTTCTTGGCTGGCCGGCCTCCCTGCAGCCAGTGGGCCTCACCGCGGCAACCCCCCCCTCCCCTGCCTGGCCCCCTCGCCCTCCTCCCGAAAGGCTGCCCGCCCCTCCTGCCCCTTCCTCCTCCTCTTCCTCCTCCTCCTCTTCGGAGCCATGTGGCAACAAGGACAACCCCGTTAACCTTTCCACAAGGTCATCTCCACTGCCCTCCCCTCCCCTCCCGGCACTATAGGACGGGGTGGGGGTCCGCCTGCAACGAGCCCCCTCCCCAAGCAAGCAAGCCCGGCCGGGATCGGGGAAATACCCGGCCTCCCCCCCACACCCCGCAGCGCCTTCTCCCCACCAGAGCTGTCACTGGAAGGGCCCAGAAGGGCGCGCAGGAGCGTTCCCCGGAGCCCCTTGAAGACACGCGGCGCGCAAGGTCATAGCGCGGCGCACCGGATCGCCCTCTCCCGCCGGGCCGGGAATGATGCCCCCTCCCACGACACATGCCCCGCTCCCTCCCCCGGCTGATGGAGGAAGGGGCGGGCAGCCTCCGCTCACCTTGAGAGAGGCCACGAGTTGAGCTGTTGCTGCGGCGGCTGCTGTTGCGGGGGCTGCTGCTGCTGCTGCCGGCATTTCAAGTCCGCCAATTTGCTCTCCACCTGCTGCGTGGGACCTGCGCGGGGTAGGGTGGAGAAACCGAGGCAACCCCTCAGGTCAGGAAAGCCGAGACAACAGCATCAGCATCGTAACCCCCCCCCTCCTCCTCCTCCCCCCCATCCCTCCCCTGCGCAAGGGGAGTTCATCACGAGCTTCGCACTAAGGCATCCGATGGCCGTAGGATCCCGCGCAGGCACGGCTTGAAAAGGGAGGCATGGCCCGGGAAGGCCGCGCTGAGAGGCGACGAGGGGGGGGTCCTATGCTGCCGCTCCTCCACCCTCTTCGATTGGGGAGGGGGTCGGCGAGGAAGCGCCACGCACGTGCCCGACCCCGCGCGCGGCCCGGCCTTTACCTGTCCTCCTCTGCGTGGCGAGTTTGCTCGGTCCCTTAGTGATGGTGTACATCATGCGCTCCGCCGCCGGGCAGCCCCAAGAGCGGGATCCAGGAGTTGAGCCAAACTTGCGCGCACGCCGAAGGACGGGAGTTGGGTCAAAGCGGTGGGGTGGGGATCCGCTGCGTAACGCCGCACGTGCTGGAGGCTTTTACTCCAAGTCCGTCGCATTGCACGCCGCTCACCCACCGACCCACCCCCCAGTTAGAAAAGGGTCTCCTCCTCCTTGTTAGCCCCAGATTCTTCCCGATCTTTCAAGGCGCAAGAGAGGAGGAGGCGCTGCAGCCGCCGCCTGTTGCAATGGCAAGCCTCTCTCCCTCTCTCGCCCCCTCGACTTGCCGTTGGCTTTAACTGGGCGGCCGCACGCAACCGGCCGCGCCGCGCGATTCTCCTTTAAGGAGGGGAGAGCCCGAGCGCCGCCGGCGGAGCCAGGCCTCCAACACGCCCCCCTGCGCCTCTTAAAGGCGCAGCGGCACGCTGGGCTCGGCCGCCGGACGGTGCAAGGGTTGGACAAGAACCAGCGGGGGCCGGTGGCTCCGACGTCAGTGGGGCTGCGAATCCGGGTTGCGGTCCGAAGCAGCCAGGACGCTAAAGGACGCTATCCGAAGTGCTGAATCCCCCCGCTCCCAAAATAGGTTCAGCAGCTTGGAGAGCTTCTTTAGAGTTCTGGCTGAAACCCAGAGCGGATCCACAGCCTCACTGATATCGGAGCCACCAGCCTCCACTGGCAAGATTTTTTTGTTTTTTTAAAGTTGGGTTTGCGCCTCCTGCAAAAGGTTTAGGGTGCAATCCTATGCTTGTTTAGACGGGGTGGGGGAAAGTCCTGTAACTCCCAGCATTGCCCAACCAGCATGGCTGACTGAGGAATGCTGGGAGTTGTAGGACTTTTTTCTGTCTAAGCATGCACAGGACTGCGGCCTTAATTAATAAACTCAAACAATTCGTGGAATATTATCTCTTTAATCAGAAGACAGAAGATAATAGATAAACACTGAAGATATAGATATACAAAAGAGAGGAAGTGACTGTTTTAACACAGAGATGAGCAACTCCTCACCTTCCAGCTATTGCTGGATTGCGATGCCCAGCTGTCCCCACCATGGTCAATGTTTGCTAGGGAAGATGGGACCTGTAGTCCAACATCATGGCCCCCTCATTGCCCATACCTGGTTGAACAGGTCACACATTGATTGGACTTCTGGCATTTTTGTGGCCTTTGCTTACTTTTTTTTCAACTTATTTGTTAAATAAGTTAAAAAATATCCTGCTTTTCCACCAAAGGTGCAATTCTACTCCATAAAAGCTTTTAAAACTAAATAATAAATAAATCTGCTGCACTTTGTTGTTCTTCTGTCCACTTGCCTCCCCCTCCTCCTGCACCGAAGTTTGCAGATCTCAAGACATATCTGTAAAGATGCCCCTCTTAAAACAAGCACAGCACTGAAAAGTGTGACCTTTGCCTTTCTTGCTCCTGCCCTGCTGCATTCCAGGGGTGAGTTGTGAGGTGACCTTGGGGATTCCTGCTCTGCCTAGCAAGCAAGGGTGGCATTGACTTTGTAGGGGAAAGGTGCGTCTCCTCCTGCTGTCGCATGCCCTCTAGTGACCACCCCTTACCAAAGCCATCCCACTGAACAAGTGTGCAGGACCAAAGTGCATATGATGTTTAAATGCACCATTGCCTCTAACTTTCTGGTGTCTTTTTTTTTTTTTTTTAAATGCAAATTGCATCAGCTGAGAGTGCGGAGGGGGGCTGTTAATTAACTACATCAGAGCAGGCATGGAGAGGGATTTTGGCCTCCCCACGCCTGCTGTCGTGTTGAGGAAAATCCCTCTTCCAGAACTAGCCCCTTCTTTGAGAGGAAATCTTCTTTTCCACTGGTAACAATGGGGATTTCTTCCCAAAGCAGAGACTAGTTTCCAAAGAGGGATTTTATTTATTTTATTTTATTTACAATATTTATATACCACTCCACATCCAAAAGGTTTCAGAATTACAGATAGAACAAAAGAATAAAAGCACCGTATTAAAAATTACTATTTTTTAAAAAACCAGAGTTCTAATAAAAACCAGGTTCCAGTAAAACCGCAGCTCGTCACTTAAGAAAAGCTTCTTGAAACAACAACATTTTCAGGAGTTGCTGGAAGCAATACAATGTTGACACCTGCTTGCCTGACCTCCAGAGACAGGGAATTCCATAGGAGAGCACCTTGGATAGATCCTTTAGAGTTCTGACTGAAACCGGGAGCGGATTCACCACCCCGCTGACATTGGAGCCCCCAGCCTCCACTGGTCCTCTACCACACCTGGATGTAGCAGCCTTGTTTAAGGGGGGGGGGGGTGAAGAACAGTTAGGACAGCCATCTGTCCTCTTTTACAGAGGATGGTCCTCTATTTGAAGGTGTCCTTAATTTGAAGGGGTGCCCAGTTCTGGTTAAAAGAAACCAAACCATAAGGTTGGCTGCCCTTCCATCGTTTGCACCCAAACAATCAGCCACCTGGCTCACCTGGTCCAGCCTTCCACACTACAGTGAGATGTACTGTAAACCGATTTAAGTTATACGAATGATTTCTAAATTTGCATCTATACTCATAAATTAGAATATGCATATTTTATGCAAAGCAGTGTCCTCTGTTTTGGCGATTCATATGTGGCCACCCCAGGACAAGCAGGGTTGCATGCACACGTACAGCACAGTCCCACAAGAGAGGGGAATGATTGGCGGGTTCAGGATCAGTGGCGGCTGGTGCTCCTTGGGGCTGGTGGGGCATGCTGGGAGTTGTAGGACTTTCTTCTGTCGAGACGTGCATAGGATTGTGCCCTTAGCCAAGCTGCACTTTCAGCCTAGCACACCTGCAACGTGGGAATAATAATACCGACCTGCCTTACAGGGTTGTTGTAAGGAGGACAGAGATCATGAGTGCGAAGGCTGTAGAATGCTCAAAAAGTGTTAAAATGTCCTGAGGTTGTGCCATTTCCTAAATGGGAGCATTGAGAAAAATCAGAACATGGGGGCATCTATAGGCCGCCACGTTGACATCTGATTCCCTCAAAATTCTGCAGTTTCGCTGCTGCAAATCGGAAACGATAGAGTTAGATGGCAGGAGGGAGCGCGGGCCATCCGGTCAGAAAAACCGTAGCGCCGGCAGTCATTCGGCTTGTCAAGCCCACCCCTTGCCCTGCATCCCTGCACTTACCTGATCCGCCCGGAGCTACACCCACTGGCATAACCTACATTGAGGCCATCATTGACACATGCAGAAACAACATGGTGGCCTTGGAGCAAAGGGAAAAGTCGCAGTAAATCAACACTTTCAAAAAGTGCAGTTTTGGGGGGAAACCCATCATGGTTGCGAGTTGGCGACTGCGCACCCACAATGGGGTTAATAGGGCATATAGACAACCCCCTATGTTTCTTAATAACAAAAGCATTGAAACTATTTGCTCAAATTTGTCCTAGGACAAATCTGTACCATGAAATCAGGGCAGGGTTGTTGTTTTTAAAGAAAGCATATATGTTATTTAAACTGGTACTTGGAAACATTCCAAGGTCCATGTTCTCCTCCAAGTGGAGCTTGTTTACACTGATGAATGGCCTCCAAGTTGGATTTACCAATGTCTGGGCCATAGGTGAAAAATGTTTACTCAAAGATTATCCCAAGGATAATCTTTGAATAATCTTGGTGTGTTCCAGAAGCGCTGAAGCAAAATTCCCATCCCCAGCCTGCATGGCCACACTGACTGGGGATGATGGGAATTGTGGTCAGGAGGACACCAGGTTGGGAAAGGATGTTCTCAAGAGACATCTAAACCAACCCCTCCCCTCCCCTCATATAATTCTGTGAACGAAGCAGAGCAACAGTACAATGAAACATTCATCTGGAAACATGCTAAATATTTGGTCTTTTTGACAAGAGTTTCTCAAGCATCATCTCCTCCCCTATCCAAAGCCAGCACTTTGAACTGGGCCTAGAAACAAATTAGTAACCAATAACAATGATGCAACTCTGAAAGAACATGATTTGCATGTCTTGCCCCTGTTACCATGGGTACTTTCAGACTGATGGGAAACCAACCAGAAACAATCCAATGCAGTCAGTTTAGGGAGGGTGTTTTAAGCAGAGATGTTTTTTAAAATTGTCCTTGATTTTTAATACGAGCAATTTTCTTTTGACTCCTGTATATATAGTTCTTATACTGATGTACTCTTTCATTTATTTAATATTGTATTAGTCTTAGCTTTATGGGGTTGTTGTTGTTGTTGTTGTTGTTAATATTTTAGCTACTGGGGGAAAATACTTTTCAAGTTGGATAACAATAATTAAAATAAATAAGAATCAAAATAATTGTAAGAAGAATGCCTACTACTTTGGAGTGTTTTAATTTTAAAGAGAAGAACACAGGGATATAGGAAGCTGCTTCTATTGAGTCAACCTGTTGCTGGGGAACATGGGTAGGGGGGTGCTATTGCACCATGTCCTGCTTGTGAGTCCCTGGTCAACAGCTGGATGGCCACTATTGTGAATAGAGTGCTGGACAAGATGGACCCTTGATCTGATCTAGCAGGGCTCTTCTGATGTTCTTAAACCATCCGTCCATCTAGTCTGGTATTGTCAATGCTGATTATTAATTTAGAAATAATTATTATAATTTAAATTGATCTACAGTACCTCCAATAGTGGAGAAAACTGTGACCATGTAACCTCTGTGCTCGATCAGTCTTCTGTCCAGGTGTTAACTCTTGAAAGCTAACTTCAAGTCCCCTTTATCTTTAAACCAGGCTTGGACTGCCTAAGAACATCAGAAGAGCTATGCTGGATCAGAACAAGGGTCCATCTAGTCCAGCACTCTGTTCACACAACCAGCTGTCAACCAGAAACCCACAAGCAGGACGTGAGTGCAACAGCACCTTCCCGCCCATGTTCCCCAGCAACTGGTGTACATAGGCTTACCTCTGATACTGGAGGTAGCACAGAGCCATCAGGAATAGTAGCCACTGAGAGCCTTCTCCTCCAGGAATTTGTCTAACCCCATTTTAAAGCCATCCAAATTGGTGGGCATCACTACATCTCGTTCTGTGCTGTGTGAAAAAGTCCTTCCTTTTACCTGTCCAGAATCTCCCACCAGTCAGCTTCATGGGGTGACCATGAGTTCTAGTTTGATGAGAGAGGGAGAAAAATGTCTCCCTATCTTCAGTCTCCACACCATGCATGAGCAGCCCTTCAAACAGAGACCACCTTCAAATAGAGGACTGTCCTCTATGAAGTAGGACACCTGGCCACTTTGTTTTAGTATCTTTATATCACGCTTTCCATATATTGTGCAGTGGCATTGCATTTTCTCAACAATCATTATAATGGCTTCCCATTTGTTGGCCGCATAATAAAAACTAATGACCATTGCGAGTTAGTTAAACGTGTTTTTGTCTTGACTATTCACACAAAGAATATGACAATAAAATCTGACGTACCTGCAAAGGAAGGAGTTGGATCTTTAGTTGAACGGTTTGCAAGAACTCCGCCTGCGCCTTTAAAAGGGAGATACCGCTTTCTTACCACGGCTGAACTATAGGTGGCTCTGTTTTGTAGCATCATAGGAAACCCCAGAGCCCAGGTTTCCTAACCGCGCCGCTGGTGTAGTGGTATCATGCAAGATTCCCATTCTTGCGACCCGGGTTCGATTCCCGGGCGGCGCAGGATATTTTTTGCCCCTCCCCCCTTCATTTATTTAAGTTTGTAAATGCGTGATAATTGCACGGGCAAATATATGGTGATAATTGCACGGGCAACTATATGGTAACAGTTTTCTGCTTCTCCTCCTTTATATCACGCACCTGCCTTTGCGCTGTACTCTTTCTCAACCTTTTCCTTCTGAAGCTACAACGCAGTGTAAACTCGCTCGCCCCTTTTTTGGCCACTTGATCCCTCTATTGGCGAGCGGACTCGTATAGGGGAGGAGGCTTCCGGAATATCGAACAGCAAAGGAACACCATCTGCTGCACCAAAGAACGCCGAGTCCTGCGGACTAGCGCCTTAAGTGTTTCATTTAATTTGTTTCGTTTGCATCACGAACATTTGGGGGACGGGGGGGTTGAGAGAGTCTTCTTCGTTTGGTGCTGCGATGCATTAAATAAGGCTTCACAATGTCACATAGGTCTCTTTCACTTGCGATCCTTAATTCGGTTTATCTAGGGAGTATATCTCATTGAGGATGTATTTATCAATTTAGGATCGTGCTGCCCCCACCTGCCTCCCAGGGATGACTCCTGAAAAAGCCTGACTTTCTCAAGCACCGGCAGTTTCTCATTAATTACCTGCACCGAGTGGGGGCTGGATGGTTCTGCTTTTGGTGGGGCTGTGAATCCACTCCGGTTTCAGTCAGAACCACCCAGAATTCTAAAGGAGCGCCCCAACGTGCCGAACCTATTTTGGAGATAGGGTGCAGCACCTTCACAAGTCTGGCTGGTTTTGAGTCTGAAACCCAGAACGGATTCATAGCCCCACCGGAGTCGGAGCCACCAGCTTCCACTGCCTGTACCAGACGGGACGCGGGCGGAACGGGTCTCTCTTTCGCGCGGTCTTCTGGGAAGGGTAGTCTTTGAGTGGCGCCTTTTAACGTCCCCGAGCGTGCGCCGCTGCTCTTGAAGTACACCATTCCCAGCCAGCCTTTGTTTTATTTGCATTTATTTTTATTTTTATTTTTTGCCTTCGGGAAAAGGCGAAGCGTGCAGGAGAAAGGGAAAGCTTGCATGCGAAGCGGATCCCGCCGTGCAACTGTTGCAAAGCTTGTGCTTGGTCGATCTTTTCCTCGCGTTACAATTCTCACGGGCTGATCCGGTGGGGGTGCGCAGTGCAGTGCAGGGGGAGGTAGTAGTAGTAGCAGCCGCCGCCGCCGCCGACTCTTCTTGACGAAGGTCGAATCCTTCTCATCATGATCGTGGCCGCGGCCGCAGACCGGAACAAGGAGCCCATCCTGCGGGTGCTGAGGAACTACGTGAGCTCCAGCCAGCCGCATTTCCAAGTGCTGGAAGTGGCTTCTGGCTCCGGGCAGCATGCGGCCCATTTCGCCCAAGCTCTGCCCAACGTGGTGTGGCAACCCTCGGACGTAGAACCGAAATCCATGGAGAGGTAAAGCGGGGGTCGCCTGGCTGGGCTGGGGATGAGCGGTGTGGGAGTCTCTGGAAGGCACTCAGGTCAGGGAAAGATGCTTTAAGGGTTTCCATGCGTGACTTATTTCCATTCCCATCTGACCCCTGCCTTGAAATCCCATTGATATAGGGCGGGATACAAATGTTTTTTGATACATTCAGGAGAAGAGAACTGAATCTTATCCAGCTGCCTGTTTTCTTACCATTTATTAACTCATTCATTCATCCAGTTTATGAACCGCCCTATCATAACCAATCTCTCAGGGCGACACACCAAATAAAAACAAATACGATAATACTTGTGATAAAACACATAAAAACAGCCTTATCCATGCTGGCTGGCTGGGGGATTCTGGGACTTGCATTCCAACACATCTGGAGAAACACCAAGTTGGATAAGGCTGAATTTTTTTTTTTTTAAATAAAGTTAACAAAATAAAGGCAGCAAAAAGAAGAACATACATAATAATAAATCAAAATCGCTAAAGAAGCTGAGGAATTTACTAATTATAAACCTTTGTCTATAACGGATATGTTTATGGAACATCTGCAATAAAACGGCCTAAGTATAAGCTCAATACCTAATGAAAGTAAAAATGCAAGTTAGACAAACATGTAAAAGGAGTGAGTATATGTCATTTTGTGTGTATGTGTATATGAATCAAGAAAAATATAGGCAGCTATTCTTGGTTGGAATTTTATCAAAAGGTCGAAGAACTGCAGTTAGCATTCCTTACTTGCTGCACTTGCAAGAGTAAGTTTATACATAGTCATAATCTCCCAATTTTTTTCTGATGCAATGCTCTTTAATTGGTTACTTTGGAGACTTCCAATTACGTGCTATAATTTATAAGTTTTAAAAGTAGCAACCACAATTTAAAATGATTTTACGAGAAGAGGTAAAATATCTAACCTCTAAAATGTGGGAAAAGGCAGCATTAAATGTGTCATTGAAAATAAAAGCAAGCAGCAGGTGTTTTTTTTTAAGGCTAATCATGAACCTGATGCTGTTGGAATGCCTGCAAACCGAGCATGAAAACAATAGCCATCTCCCATTGCTGCTCCCCTAGCAGTTGGTACGGAGAGGCACCTTGCCTTTAAAACTTGGAGGATGGATATACAGTGGTGCCATTAGGGCAGGTCTTTCGGGCAGAAGCCTAGAGCCGCACTGAGGAGGAGGGTCCCCAAACACAGCAGGGCTCTCTGGCCACATTTTGAAGTGAAGTCATACACATGATCGCCTAAACAGCACCGCCCTGTAAGACCATGAAGTCGAGAGTTTAATATTACCCAACTGTGTCTCTGTGCAATAGGTAGCCATCCGTAGTGTCCAGGCTGGATTAACCATCACTTTAGGTGTGCTGCCCTTTGTCCGCTGCTGGAAATTTCCACTGTGATAAGGCGGGTGCTAATCTTAACCCTTTTCTAGTATTGGAACGCCCTGGGCAAATGAAACGGTTTTGACCTGAGAGTGGAAAGTAAATAGAGTGACTTTTATCTGGTAGCCCCCAATTATGTCTCTCCCGGAGAACATCTGAGGCTGTTTATAGGGCCTATGCAGGTCTATATGGGTGTAGATTAGCTTTACCCAATCTGGTGACCTCCGGCCACTATAATTTTGAGGATTCCTGACCATTGGCCATTGTGGTTTGCCACTGAAATCTGGAGCAAAGCCTTCAATTGTTAAGGGCGCCCCATGGAGGGGATGGTGCCAGGGGGGCAGAAATGGCCCCAAGACCCCCCCAAATTTGCCCACTCCTGGGTCCTAACATCTGCTGGGTATTGTGCCTCTTGCTATGACTTCTGGGCTAGCTGGACCTTGGATGGATCCAGCGAGGCATGTCCTGTGCTCCGAAGCAAAAGAGTACACGCAGGATCACTGAACACAGATCAGTTATGCTTTAATGGTTAAACCAACCTCAGGATTCACACAGACTTTGTAAATTTAAAATGCACTGAAGGGGTCCTCATTTAATAGTAGACCACATAAGTGTGAAGGTCAGACCAGGTTCAGGGGATGGGCAGGACAGTTTGGGCTTCTAATTCTTTCCAGTTAAGGCAGGGCTGGGCAACTTATGTCTCTCCAGATGTTTTGGCCTCCAACTCCCATCAGCCCTAGCCAGTATGGCCAATGGTGAGGGATCATGGGAGTTGTAGGCGAAAACACCTGGAGGGCCACAAGTTGCCTATCCCTGAGTTAAGGCCAAGCTAAATGCAGGGCTGTTTATACAAATTCGTAATGGCTGAATTTTTTAGAAAAGTAAATGGCAGGCCCTAGAGCCTGATCTGGATTGGGCCTCCAGAAGCGAGGAGGATAGGGGACATTTTACGATTGCAACACTCCCCCCCCCCCCATCGCAGTCCTGATCTGGTTGCTTCCCCCCACCCCCAATACACTTGCTATTTGCATTGGAAGGGCAGCTTCCTTAGATGCAAATGAGAGCTTCCCTTTGAATGCAAAGAGCTGGTGGTACAAATAGATAATTTTAGGCTCTGGACTTTTCATAGAGGCCTCCCTGTTTAGCTGGTCGTGTGTATTACTTTACTTCAAAATGTGGTAGGTTCGCTATGCTGCCTTCTGCTCAGCGAAGGCCTGGGATTCCGCCCTGATGGAACCACTGCAAATAGCAGGCTCCGGTCCATGTGTATGTCTGAGCTGAATCAGGGACCTTGATCGTGATTGGAGCCCTACACCTCCCGTTTGCTAATCGCTTGACTGGTGTCACATCCGATGTGGCCCTAAGCAGTGCCGGCTCCAGGTTTTGGAGGGCTCTTGGGTAGACACCCCCAATGGGCCCCCTCCCTCAGTGAATCCACCTCCTCACCGCCATCGTCAGTTACGATTTTCTGCTTTCTTGACAAAGCAATCACTTGCTTGAGAGGCAGAGAGCCAGGGAGCAAGGAGGCAGCGGCATCTCCTCCTCCTTCTCACCACCACCGTTGTCTGGGCCGGAGCGAGAGGCTGGTGAACAAGCAGGTTGTAACAGTGAAGAGTAGCAGGCCCAGGGGGCTCTTGCCGGACAGCCCCCGCTGGGGTGTGGGTCTCCAGCAGGAGTCCCAACCATGCCCATGCTGGATGCTAGCCCTAAGATTCTCTGCTAGACCGCTAAAATTCAGGACCATCCATCCATCCCCCAACTAATTTTTGTGACTTGCCAGGTGCTTGAGAATCCCTGTTTTTTGTAATTCCCCGCAAACTGCCCCAAACCCCAGAGGTTGATTGAAGTTTTCTTGCTGAGTTCACTGGGGCCTGTTCCCAAATAATTTTGTATGGGATTGCCGTCCCCTGCATGGAATCAGCCCTTTCTTTCTTCAAATTATTTTTATGCCACCTTTAAGGGTGGAACCCTCCCAAGGCAGCACAAAATTAAAACAGTCAAAAGTGGATGCAATAAAAATCAATAAGCTAAGCACATATTCTGTAAAATCCTAGAAAAGCAGATTACCAGTAAAATCAATTAAAATATTATTTCAAATACATTATAAATATTATAAAATTGGTTTTTATTGCTATAAAATAATAAAATGTTGTGCTTTCAAATGCAAACTGCCTGTGTCACTGGAGGGTAGTATATTCCTTATGTCATTCAGGTGATCCAGAGGAAGAAAGGAAAAAGACTATACTCCCAAGACTGCAGCACATGTGTTGGACTACAACTTCTATCATTCCCCATCCACATGGCCATAGTGGCTGGGAATGATGGGCGCAGCAGTCCGACACATCTGCAGAGCAGCAGGTTTGGGGAAAGCTGAACTATTGCTTTTCTTGTATGCAGATTTCTTCAAGTAATTGACCAGCTTCTTTTAATTTGAGTACAGCCCTGCTTGCGATAGATGCATCCATCATTGAGCTGCCTTGCTGAGAGGTGGGGTAACAGCAAATTTCTACGGCAAAGGAGTCTAGGCCAATGTTACCATTGACACCTGCGCCATCTGCAATTTGGTGCATCCCGTCAGCAGTTTCTCTTGTCTCCTTTTGCAGCATCTCTGCCTTTACCAGGGCGCTCCGCCTCCCGAATGTCAAACCGCCCATTTACCTGGATGCATCCCAGAGCTGGGAGACGTGGGGCGGCTTGCTCCCAAACTCCCTGGATCTCATAGTCAACATCAACATGATTCATATCTCAGAAATGAGGTGCACCGAGGTGAGGCGGCTCTCGCTTGACAGAAAAATCCTATCTGTGTCTATTTGGCAGTAAGCCCCATTGAGTTCAGTCCCGCTTATCCATGCTCTTGTAACCTCCAGGTTAGACTACTGTTGTGCACTGCATGTGGGGCTGCCTTTGAAGACTGTTTGGAAACTGCAGTTAAGAGCATAATGTGGCTGCTACGTTATTAACTGGGCATCACGTTCATATTATGTTTATGTGTTGCCAACTGTGCTGACTTCCAGGATGAGGCCTTTTTTGTGCTAGCACCCTGGTTTTGGAACTCTGTTCCCAGAGGGGTTATCTGGTGCCGAGTCTTGTTTTTTCAGTGTCAAAAGAAATTCTTCCCCACCTCCTTCCCTGTGCCTCTTTCAATCTGTTATCTACAGTGGCTGCTGTTTGTTATACATCTTGCGATTTTTAAAAAACATATTGTTGTTTTACATTTTTGTATCAGAAACTTTGTTTGGGAGAACATTTTTTTAAAAAAAATAAACAAAAAATCTAAATCCCTAAGGATGCAATCTTATGCATGTTTAGACAGAAAAAAAGTCCTACAACTCCCAGCATCCCTAAGCCAGCATGGCTAACTGAAGCATGCTGGGCATTGTAGGATTTTTTTCCTGTCTAAACATGCATAGAATTGTGCTGTAAAGGACTCAGGCAGGCATGGGGAACTAAAATATTACCAACAGAGAGAGCGCATTGTAAATCGGTGTACATTAATACCTTTATTAGATGACAAGAAGAGAGCAAGCTTCCAGGTTCATCAGCAATCTTCGTCAGGCTGGATGACAAGAAGAGAGCAAGCTTGGGGGTGGAATGTGCTGGCTGTGATAGCCTTGAGGAAAGCGTTATGCAGACTAAAGACTAAAGGCTATTTAACCTAGGCTGACCAGATAAAATCCAGGTCAGGGCACTATACTAGAGTGACCAGATACAAAAGAAGGCAGGGACCCTGCAACTTTAACAGTTGTGATGAAGAGGGAATTTTACCAGGTGCTGCATGCATACAAAAGACACTGGCTGAAATGCCCTTTGCTCTACAACTGTTAAAGTTACATGAGCCCTGACCTGGGTTTTTTCTGGTCAGCCTAATTTAACCCCCCCCCCCCCCCCCGTTTTGTTTAACATTCAGCCTGATGAAGTGTTCTAACGAACTTGGAAGCTTCTCTTTTATTGTTGACCTTTAAGAGCCAAATTAGAAGTGACGGTTGTCATGTGGTTAGCCCTGGCAGATAAGATTAAAAAAAAAAAGTGTGTTTGGAGGGAAGGCAACTCGGATTGGGGAGGCATCAAGCTTTGCATTCAGCTTTGCTCCTGATTGGAATACTACACCCTTTCCCCGCCTGCTAGTCCCAATGGAAGGAAAACTCCTATCCTGCAGTTCTAATGAAGGTGTGTGTTGCACTGCACTTTGGATCTGAGCGGTCTTCCTGGCTAATGCAAGCGGGAGCGCCATCTAGCGGCTTGTGGGTGGAAGTTCTTGCAGCCAACAACTTTTTTTCTGGCCAGCTTTGCATCCTGTTTCAGCCTTCTGTGATGTTCTTCATTTGTGAAAGCTGGTACTGGCATTAGCAGACATCTGACCTGCTGTTTCTAGTTGCTTATAAAGCAGGCAGTGGCTTATGGATTGAGCAGTTGGTGGGATAGTGAGGCAAACACACCTCTGCACATGCTCAAGGATAGTGCCTCTGAGCATGTGCAGAATGCACCTTTCCAGGGTGCCTCTCAT
The DNA here is from genome assembly GCA_029215795.1 of Anniella stebbinsi. Lineage (NCBI taxonomy): Eukaryota > Metazoa > Chordata > Lepidosauria > Squamata > Anniellidae > Anniella > Anniella stebbinsi. The sequence goes on along the minus strand of JARDYH010000007.1, from coordinate 43,423,585 downwards.
TCTGGAAGCGAACCAGTTTTTGAAATATATTTCACTCTCCTCCTGCTTTGAATGGATAGGATGGCAAAATCCACAAGACGTAACTTGAGAAGTGGACATAATGGCTGTTCCTGGTGGATGCTGGGAATAGTTTGCCCATTTAATCTCAGCTGCTTGCCCATTTGACATGCGCCACGACCTGTAAGCTCTTTCCAGGACTGACTTTCTCTCCTCCTCCTCCACCCCCCCCCCCCCCCCAATTTGTATCTTGCCTTCCTGTCCTCCAGGGCTTGTTCAAAGGAGCAGGAAAGCTACTAAAACCCAAAGCGGTGATGATCACATACGGGGTAAGCTGTCGCTCCAGATCACTGTCACTAAAATCAAGGGTGGGCTGAAGGTAGATCTTCACATGTTTGGGACTTTGGCCAGAAGCGCCTTCCAGTATGGCTGCTTGGAATTGAAATCCAAAACATCTGGACAGCTGCTTTCTGCCCAACCCTGTTCTTTGATGATGCTCGAAAAACGACCGAAACACAGCATTCCGACTCCTGGCCCCTCTGTACCTATCTGCAGCCTACTCCTCAACCTTCCAGATGTATTGGACTGTAGTACCCATCAATAATGGCCCTTAGCTACGCACTGGCTGGGGATGACGGGAGTTGCAGTCCAAAACATGTGGCGGGGCCCCAGGTTGGGGAAGGCTGGTCTAGTGATTCCTTTGTGCTGCAGAAAGACATGCGGTGCTTTGCCTGTGTGGGTTGTGGAAACAGGGACAGGCTCTGCAGAGCCTCCCAAACTGGTGGCTTTGAGGTAACCAAGCTGGGATTCTTGGGGGAATCCAAGGTTCCCCATGCTCAAATTCTGAAACAAAGAGGGGGGCCTCTAGGCTTATTTGCAGAGCGCACACTTCCAACCTGCAAAATCGTCCACCCTAATTGTTTGGATTCTGGCTGCCTAGCAGTGGTGAAGGAAAGGCCTTTTGTCCAGGCTGAGACGTACTATTGTGGCCACTCCTGCAACCAGAACTGAGCATTGGCACTGGAAACAGGTTCTGGGGCTATACTCTAGGGAGTGCCTGGCTGAAATTAAGCCTGCTGAAAGGGGGTGAGAGGGCTGGCGCCTAGAGGCAGCGTGGTGTAGTGGTTACAGTGCTAGACTAGGTCTGGGTTCAAGTCTTCACTCAGCCATGAAAAGCACCTTGGACCAGTCATTCTCTCTCAGCTTTGCCTACCTCACAGGGTTGTTGTGAGAATAAAGATGATGGGATGAGAACTGTATATGCCACCGTGAGCTCCTTGGAAGACGAGTTTGGAGAAAAATGTTATTTTTAAAAAACGAGCATAGCTTGCTTTAAACTTTAGAGCAGCCTTCCCCTAACCTGGTGCCCTCCAGGTATGTTGGTCTGCAATTCCCATCATTCCCAGCCAGCTTAGCCATTGAGGTTCTGGATAGGGTACCATCTTGTCTGACTGTTTTCTTCCCCTCTGCCTGATACTCCCACAGCCTTACGCCGTGAATGCCTGCATCACCCCTCAGAGCAACGTGGACTTCGATAGCAACTTGAGGGAAAGGTAAGCGCGGATCCGTGCAGTTGGTGCATGTTTGTAGGAGAGCCACGGAAACCCAGGTTCTGGAAGCGGGGGAAGTTGCTGTTGTCATTTTAAAGCTCCTGCCAGTTCTAGAGGTTAGCGTAGCATAGCAGTTCAGAGATGGAGGTGCAACGCACAATCTCTCCTCTACCCTGAACTTGGCCATGTGGAATTAGGAGGCAAAGCTGTTTTTCTTCCAACCTCCTCTTTCCCCTCCCCATCTTTAAAAAGGAGATTATAATACTGGTCCACCCTACACGGTTCTTGTTATTGTAAGGCTGGTATGGACAGCTGGTAGATCTCCAGATGTTTTGGATTTCAACTTCCAGAAGCCCCTTGCTAGCATGGCCAATGGTCAGGAATGCTGGATGTACAAAACATATGGGGATCTACTTTCTGCCCACCCATTGTAAGGAATACAAGAAGGTAAGTGGAAGCCCATAAATTTGGGCTGGGTTTGATAGCCTGGCAAAATGTATGCTTTCTTAGTATCTCTAAGGCTGAGCACATTGCTAGGGAGAGTTTCCGTCCATCTCCAGGACCAGCAGGAGTGTGAGAATTCTCCCTGATATTACGCTCACCTGGTTAAACGATGCAGTCGCCCAAGGCGAGCTAGGAAGTGGATTTGTGGACCCTTGAAGAGAATGTATGCAGAGTGTATCTAAGACTGTAACTAAGCCTAGGTACACATAATGGAAATAATTGTATATTTCTTCTGTTTACCCCTGCCTCCACTTCTATCTCTTTTCCTTATTGCTTTGATTTTTAATTTGTTGGGCTAGCGGCCATGTTCTCTTGTAAACTGAAAACATTCATGCATTTTGATGGTACCATAGAAGAAGTAGTGAAGATGATGATGATGATGATGATGATGATGATGATGATGAACTCTGAACACTCAAAAGCACTATACAAACGTGAAGTATCATAAGTTGGTTTACCAAGGCCCTCTTTCCCACTTTTGTGTCTTGAACACACTGTACCTCTCTGTGTTCTGGGGAAGTTGTTTCTCTGAGGGAACCCCAAGACTCAGAAAATAAAATTACTTATAACTGCGGTTCTTTAAGAGGTTCCTGTTCCTTTGGAGGAATTGGTGTGGTGGGGGTTCACACCAAACATGGCTGCGTTTGGCCTTGGATGGCCGTTGTGTTGTGTAGGCCTGGTTTGTGTCAGCATTATCCACAATGCACATGGTTCCCTCTTTATGAGCACATGGCCATTCCTTTGTGGGAATGACGAGTGTGGCCCATTACAGCACAAACTAGATAGGATTCTGCTACATGTGGGCAATAATCCAGTACAGCCTTCCTCCAAACTGGTGCCCTCCAGCTGTTTTGGACTCACAGCATTCTTGCTCATGTTGGCTGGAGCTGATGCATGTTGTAGGCCAAACATCTGGAGTCCACCGGGTTGGGGACAGTTGCCCTTGTGGGTGGAACATCCATGTGAAGGAGGAGATATTTTTTTTCCATCTTAGGAAAGTATCCTAGAATATTGGAGTTGAAAGGGACCGTGGTGTTGATCTAGTCCTATCTGCTGCTCAATGTAGGAACCTTGTAAGTAGTGCTTCTCTCCCCTTGTTGGGGTTACAGAAGCATCTCTTCAGCACAGTATTTATTATTCTCTGTTCTTTCCCCACTACCCCAGAAATCCAGCCTGGGGCCTCCGCGACACAACTCTGCTGCAGAAACTAGCTGAGGCCAGTGGGATGCAGTTGGAGAAGATGGTATGTGGACAGGACCGCAAAGGACAGTCGGTGGGGTGTTATCTGAGAACTAGGAAGAGGAGAACAGATGGAAAAAATAAGATTTGTTAAAGGAGATCATCCCTTTCATCAGCACCTTCACCTACAATATTTTCTACTGGGAAAAGCCGTCCCCTCACACACAGAGAGCGTCTCTACATTAAGGGGAAATCACATTGCTTACCCAGGACTTTTGTGCTTCCTGCTTTTGGGCGCAATTGTTATGGGCTGCATTGCACAGGCAAAGAGGGGCGACCACGTAGTTTGAATTGAATTGGATACTTCCCCTTGGTTCGCTTCAATGAGACAGCGCTATCTCATGGTGGAAAATCCTGATCTATCACCCGCTTGCTGTTACCAGTGCTTGCTGCCTCCTTACAAGGCAAGGCATGGATTGCATCCGGGCCTGTGGAATAGGGGCGTTGAACTTCTTTCAGTCTAAGGGCAGAATTCCATTTCAGAGACATTGTCAGGGGCCACATTCCAGTGGTGGGCGGAGCAGGGACAGTAATTGAGTTTTAAGAGAGGCATTTTAACCTTTTAGAATGGGGGGAAAGACAGCAGAAAATCACGGGGAAAGGGCCAACGGATGGCCTGCTGGGGAGCCCCAGGTGGGCCATCTTAGGTCCCCAGGCGGGCCAGATCCCCCTCACCTGACTTTCTGCATCCCTGCTTTATAACGTGGCAGCAAAGTGTTCCAAATAACTCCACGGTTTCTGCTTCCAGGTCGACATGCCAGCAAACAACAAGTGCCTTATTTTCCGCAAGCAGTAAACCAGCCCACCCCCTTTCTTTGCGAAGGAGAGCTCAAAGGACGCCTCTTCCAGCCAAAGCGTCGCCCTCGCAGAATTTGCTCAGCATCCTCTGTCGCGCTCATCTTGGCTTCTTGTAGCTTCCTCAGTCCTTGGGAGAAGTAAATTCTCGGCATGATCAGATGACGTCCCCCCCCTCACCCCAAGAAGATTTTCACCTGGAAAGGAGAACTTTCATGAGGAACAGAACTTCGCTAAAGGTTCTAGCGAGGGTGGAGTTAGACCTTCCACGTTTAGGTTTGGGATGCATGGGGCCACTGATTGGTGTTTTTTATGTTGTGGGTGAGATGCAGGTGACTGAACTATCTTGGTCCTGAGACATTATGCCTGATTAGAGATGCAAAACCTGCATAGGGGGCACATGCATTGCCCCCACCCTGACATTTCTCCTTCCCCCTCGCCCCCCCCGATGCCAGCCCCACCTGCTCTGTTCCTGATTTTGCCACATTAAGCAGCTGAAGGTGGTTTCGTTGCATTTTGCGTTGTAGGGGAGGAGATCCCTCTGCTTGATTGGGAACCATGATGAAGCAGGGATGATGGCGCCAGCATGCGTGGCCCTATGTACCCTCCATGGCTTTAGATTCCTTGTTCAGCCTTAATGCTTGACCGGGGCCTTTGTTTCTCAGGCATCGTTATATCTGTAGCTTGCTTCATCTGCTGGCCTCTTGGGAAGGAGGCCCACTGTTTATTGATCCTGTACTATGACTTGGGAGTGAGGGTCGTTTCCAGGGATGCGTTAGGGAAGAGGGGATGCTTAGCTCACAATTTACCCTTCTTCCCTAAATAACAAAGTTTTAATGCGCAACTAGGTGGGGAGATGGGATCTGATAGTTGGCAGTCCTTGTGCCGTCCTTTACAGCTCTCCTCTCGGGAGACACTGGGACAGTTTCTCTCCTCCCGGAGCCAAATGCTGCCGTCTCTCTTCTCCCGCGGACCTAAGAACAAATTTTGCTACTGTACTGTGCCAGCAGCCAGTCCGCTATAGGGCTTCAAGCTCCCAGCATCTTGTGCCTTCTGTTATATCTATATCATCAGGCAACTTACCAAGGAGAGCAAGAGAGAGAGAGAGAAAAAACCCAATCAATATTTTGGAGATACAGAAGATAGGACGTCCCCTCGTCATGACTGGTCTTAACACCATGGGCATTGCTGACAATACAGTGCCCACTGAATTTCTGGGATTGTAGTATTGCCTGCAGGTGAGATGGATTGAGCCTTCCATTTCCCCCTCATCAAATTCTCCTTGCCTGCAGAAAACTAGCATGTCGGGAAGAGGGTATTGATCTAATCCAATCTCCCCAGCCCGCTGTTTGTGTTAGACTACAACTTCCATCATCCTCAGCCTCTCATGGGCAAGATCATGAGATCTCTCCTTCTGCAGACAGAACTGCTGAAAACAGTACCCTGAGATTTATCTGCATAGGCTATATCGAGACTCTCTCTGCTCCTGCGGAGCCCCTCTGCTACCCTAAAGCAGCTTTCCCCTACCTGGTGCCCTCCAGATAAACTGGCTAAGGATGATGGAAGCTGTAGTCCCACATTTGGAGGGTACTAGATCGTGGAAGGCTGGTTTAACATGTCACCAGTTGGGTCAGAGCCATCAGTAATGTTGAAGACCAATTAAAAAAAATATTTAGCTTGTTTCTCTCTGTGCCCTGCTTCAAATGTTCTTCAAGAGACATAGCAAAACAGGTTCCCAACTGCGGGATAAAAAAACTTGAATATGTCGTAACTCTATATATGCTGTAATGGTTCCCTCTAGTGGTGACCTGTAGAATAGCACTGATTTCAAGATTGGGTTGGAAGATGTGGGATGAGTCAAGGTGGAGGTAAGCCTTGCATAGGACCATACTGCAAATAAATATAATGTTCGGGCAGTACTGTGTGAGGACATCTTCATTTGCATTGTGCTCAATAGAAATGCCACTACTTTTCTATATAATCTTGGCTGATGATTAGCAAGACCAGGGGAATAAACCTGATCATATTATATAACCAGGGAAGATGCAGTTATTTTTTTTTTCAGAGTCCATTGGTGGAACCTGAAAGGGCTACATAGGCAGGCAGTTGTTTGGAGATTTTTACATCTAATATTGCACCCAGCAAAGTAACCTCAATTTTGATTAACTGAATAAATGAAGTGATGCAGAAGAAGCAACTTTGCATATAACTCCGTGTTGCATGCAGACCGGTCTGCTTTGGCTAGCTCCATTGTGGGACCATAGGTTGCTTTAAGAACAAGACCATACAATGGATTTCTAAGATGGGACGGGGTGGGAAGTAGCCACATTAACACTTTCAATTAACGCCAAAGTGGAGGGGGTAATGATCTCATTTAGCAACTTCTGGAGGTTGGGACTCACACTGGGTCAGTTCAGACAATCGTATCTTAGCTCAGTAGGTCAAGGTACGAACGAGACATGCCTGTTCACACAGCCCCTTTGCATCTTCCTTAATGGCATGAGCAAGCAAGCCAGGAAGCTGCTAATTTATCATAGTTTCCTGTTTTGTCTGAACTAGGGAATGATGGTTACCAGCTTTGGAACAAGCCAAACTGTTAAAAGTTGGTTTAATATCCTAGCTTGTTCTGAACCTGGAAACCGTATGTTTCTGGTTCGAATGCAATTGGAAACTGGTTAGAGACTTCCTGGCTTGTTTGCTTGCAGTGCAAAAGGGCTGTGTGTACAGGCAAAAGATGTATTAAGCCAAGATACGATTGGCCAGACATAGCCTCTGTTTCTTTTCTAGAAACTGTCCTTTCATCCTTAGTTAAGTCCCTCTCACATTTTGCAGACCATGCCCCCTCCCCGACTCTATTACTCTAGGTCCGGTCTTTCCCCTGTTTGCCAGTATTGAATGGGAGGCTAGTCCTCAAGATCCATGATACTTGGTTAAATGTAGACTGTGCTCCTAAAAAATGAAGGAGGGGGGGGAGATAAGCAGCCTCCACTGTGAACTGGGGAAGAAACACAGGATTATTTTATTATTAATTTCACATGGGCTGGAGCGGGGTGGAGAGGAAGGGGTGGGTCACAGGCCCAGATAAATTACAGCTCACACGAAAACAGACAAAAGGAGCTCACTGTAACAGAATCATGATAATAACTGAAACCGTTTTAAAACAAGAGGGTGGTCCATAGAGCTGGCCTGAGGTGTGGACAGAAGTCGGCCTTTCACCCTTTCCACTCACACCCGCTTTGAGACACGCAGGGTTTCTAGGGGTAGCAGAATTTGCCCTGACAGTCTCCAACCCGGTCCTGTGTAGCTGCAACGGCATGAGAAGAGGATGGCTGGATCTTCGGGGAGGGACATCTTTTTGCCTTCTGTCACCCCTTCTCCACAAAGGGCAGCAGCCTGCACTAGTCCTGGAAGCGGTTGAGAAGGTCGCACGTCTTCTTCTCCAGCAGCTCATGGATCTTCTTCACCCGCTTGTCGTTGGCGGCCCGGACGTAGCTGTTGGAGTCGAGGACCGCCATGCCGTCATGCACCTCGCCCATAATGATGAGGGGCCCGTCTTCAGTGGTCATGTTGGGGCAGGGGCAGTTCCAGTCCATGTCCGTCAAGGTCACCTCCAGGTACTTGATGTTGAAGAACTTGAGGCCCATCTTCTCGTCCTTGAGGACGTCATCCAGGGCAAAGCGGGCGATGCCGGAGTCCTGGTCCTCAATGATCTCCGTGAGCCGCCCCACAATGGCGAAGTCACTGCGGCAGAGGCTCAGCACCATCTTGCTCTTCAGGCGGCACGCTTTGCACTGCAGCGTCTTGGGGAAAGGGCAGATGTCTTCACAGCTCTCCTTGCTGTCGAAGTTGTTCTCGTTGCCCTCGCAGCCACCGTAGATGAAGGAGTGGCACTGTTTCACCACGTGGTTGTAAGCCCAGCGGGGCTCCCAGGTCTTACAGGGCCCCTGCACCATCGGGAGAGCGCACAGGTTGACCGCGTTACTGACGCAGGCCCGCTGACACTCCTCGTAGGTGTCAAAGTGGTTCTGGTTGCCCCCGCACCCACCGTAGCGGAACGTCGTGCAGGAGCCTTTCTTTGACTCAAAGTACCAGCGGACTTGGTAGGACTCGCAGTCCTGTTTATCGGGTTCCTTCAGGCACTCGCCAGGTGGGAGCTGCGGGGTACTGGAGGCCCTCGGCTCCCCTCTGGAGTGCTCCTTCTTGATGACCGAGAGAGGGAAGTCCGCCCGCAGGAGACCAGCAGAGTTCCTGGCTGTGCAAGTGTAGATCCCGGCATCCTCCGGCTGCGCGTTGTAGATAACCAGCTGGCCAATGTTGGTCACGACCACGTTGCCGTACATCTGGTCAGGCCGCATGATGAAGTTCTCCTGATGGTCGCTCTGCTTCTCCCACGTGATGTCGGGACGGGGCCGCCCACTCACGTCACAGTGGAAGCTGACGGTGCCGCCCACGTTGACCGACTGGTGGAAGGGGTTGTTGTAGAGGGCTGGCGGGATGGGTAGCTCAGCAGCCGCGCCGGGCGTCGGGTAAGCGGTGGTTTCCATCGGCACGGGGCTGGTGTTGGGCCAGGTGAAAATGTACTTGCAGGGCACCACGGCTAAGCTGATGCCCCGGATGCAGGCCTCAGCGTCCATGTAGCACTTGTTGTAGTAGGTGAGTCCGTCGGAGGCACAGGTGAAGTTGGGGTCCTTCTCACACCTGTCCTTGCACTTGCAGACGGGCTGCCCGTCCCAGATGTCACAGTCTGAGCCCTGCTGGGTGCACACGAAACTCTCGCAGGTGGCCTCCTGCACCTGCTCCAGGGAGGAAAGGCTTCCGTCGGCGTAACGGGCGGCCACGCAGCTCCGCAGGCCGCAAACGTTGGTACAACATTTCTCGAAGCCTTCACAGTCCTGTTGGGAGAGCAGGAGCAGAATGTTTTAAGTTCAGGCGAATTTGCACCCTTCTTGGCATCAACCGGGCCTTAAGAACGCAGATAGCTGTCTTATGCAAAGTCAGACCATCGGCCCATCTAGGGGTGCCTCTACAAGAGGCATTTAAAGCTCTTTCAAGGCGCATTAAAAAAATTACCTCTACAAGAACGGAGCGCAAATCAGGCGTAGAGGCGCGTTATCTCCCCGATTATGCGCATTATCGAATGCGCGTTAAATCGCGAGTTTTATTTTGCTCCGTCCGTTAAATCGCATTTTGACTGTGAGAATAAGCGCTTATGCGCATTAACTACTTGTAAAGCGCATTTTGGACATCTGTTAATGCGCTTCGCCGCCTCTCGCCGCCTCTCGTGCAGAGGGATTAGGCGTAAATGCGCTTCTGCGATTATGCGCATAATTGCCTAACCGGGCGCAAAAGCGAATCCTTGTAGAGGGGACCTAGCTCTGTACTAACTGGAAGCATCTTTCAGTGTTTCAAATGGGGATTGTTTCCAGCCCTACCAGGACGTGATGGGCATTGGCACAGGTGCTCCACCCCTGGGCTTTGGCCTCTCCCCGATGAAACAGAATGGATTTCTTTTCTAATTTGCAAGCTGCCTCTCTACACTGCTACCCTCAAGGCACTTTGCAAACCACTGAAAGGACAAAATATGCAGCAGCAACAAGAATATCCTATAACAATTCACCCAATCAAAATATTTCATAATGAACAGTAGAATAAAAACCCTATTTAGATCAGTTTACATAAAATTCAGTGATCTGTCCCATATAAAATCACATGATAATTTAACAAAAGTATCAACAAATAATAACTAAGCCATCACTCCCAACAGTTGCGGTAAAGCATTAAACAATTACAAAACAACCAAAACAAATACAAAAAATGTCATAGGCCATGCAAAATAGATCAACTGGTTTGCAAGGTCACATATCTTCTTGAAGCCTAATTTAAAATATGAATGCTTTTATTACAATTTTATCTTGCCCTTCCTCCAAGTATCGTAGGGAATACATAGTGTTCCTTCTTTCTCTCTCTCTCACACACTTTTATCCTTACAACAATTTCTGAAGTACATTAAGTGAAAAGCCCAAGGTCACCCGGTGAGCTTGACTGAGTGGGGATTTGAACCCAGTCCTCCTCTAGCTCTCTAATCACTACACCAAGTTGTGCGTTCAGTGGGAGCCGGGGTTGCGAAGCAGTTGTAATCATTGTAATGGTGAGGCAATTAATGTGCCGTGATTTTTTAAAAAACAAAACAACAAAAAAAACACCTTTGTCCTTGTTCATTCCAGAGGAAATAGACTTGAATCTCTTGCTGAATTCAGCAATTTAAAGTTGGTATTTGTTTTTGAAATTCCTTTGTTCTAGAATGGCCACTTTAAGGTCATGCATTAACCTGGGTTCACAGGTAAGATGATATCATGGGTTAATTAACCTACGATTTGCTGTGAGCGACAGAGCACAATGCCACTGGTGTACTCCTCGCTTCCACTTTTTTTATAAATTGCCCTGTGTTGTTACAGGTTATTTATATCCATGATGAGCCATGGTGCCATATTGAATATATAACCCGTGCTTGGGTATTGTTGTGTCATGAGAACTGGGCAAGTGTGGGTTATGCAAAGGATGAACAACCGTTATATAACCCTAAAACAGACCATGGTTTATGCTAGGGTTGTTTAGCACTCACATAACCCAGCTCACAGGTTTGCACGACATGACAACTTCCAAGCAGAGGTTGCATATTCAAAATGGTACCCACACATGTCTCGCACACACCACATCCGTACTGTGGGTTAAATAAGCCACAGTGGACTAGAACAACTTCCTTATGAAGGAAGGCTAAAATAGCTGGAGTTTTTAGCTTGGAGAAGAGGAGAGTAAGAGGAGACATGATAGAGGTGTACAAAATTATGCATGGTACGGAGAATGTGGCTAGGGAGACAATTTTCTCCCTCCCATAATACTAGAATACTAAGGGGGACATCCTATGAAGCTGCTTGGTGGGAGATTCAGGACAGATAAAAAGAAGTACTTCATCACACAACACATAGTTAAACTATGAAATTCACTACAAGATGTAGAGATGGCCACCAATTTGGATGGCTTTAAAAAGGGGTTGGTTAAATTCCTGGAGGAGCTTATCAGTGGCTTCTAGTATGGGATGGCTATGTGCTTCCTCCAGTATCAGAGGCAGTATGCCTATATGCACCAGCTGCTGGGGAACATGGGTGGGAGGGTGCTGTTTCCCTCGTCTCCTGATGGTGGGTTTCTTGTAGGCAGCTGATTGGCCACTGTGCGAACAGAATGCTGAACTAATTGGACCCTTGGTCTGATCCAGCATGATCCTTATGTTATGCAAACAGCCCTTTTGTGTTGTTTTGGGGTTAAACAACCCAGGGTTAGCCTGCACTTCAATCTTATGTGAGAACTGGGTGTGTCCTTTAGTGAGGATGGCTCCCTAGTTGTCCAACTGTCACATTTACAGACTAAATTGTTCTAGGATATGTAGGCTTAGGGCATTTTCACATGACACTAAAAATGCCTTTTTTCTTTCTCTCCCATGCCTGTAATTTGAATGTAAAACCAAAATGGTTTAGAATGCATATTTGCTGTAAAACTGATTCCCTTCTGCTTACTGTCCTACATCTGTAAAATTCACACGTGCAGTCAGCAGCTAAGAGAGACTCATAGATACAAAATCATACTGTGTGTGAAAATACAATGTATAACAAGTCATGTTCTCTTTAACCCAAGGGTTTTAGAATACCCTCTCAAGAGGATTTCTCTCCCCCCCCCCCCCCATGGGTGGAAATACTGTGCTTGCATAGGGACGTAATTTCCCCCTGTACCGAATTTCTCATAATCTGTGCAGGTTGAAAAGGGCATATCTATACTATGAAATGATAGCGGTTTTTATCTCAATTCAATTGACATGGCTTCTCCCAGAGAATCCCTGCAATTGTCTAAACAGAGCTTGAAGAAACCATCTCATTTACAGAACTACAGTTCCCAGGTTTCCCTGAGGTGAGGAAAGGACAATGAAAACCAGTTTAAATCTGTGGTTCAGGTATGCCCCATGTGTATCCTGGATTTGTATCTAATAACTGAAGTAGGGTATACCACAGTGGTATTGCTGAGCACAGATTAAAACATGAAGAAAAAGAACATGATATATTTCTCCTAGGACCGGACTATTTCAGCCTGCAAACTGAGACATAGATGGCATGTCTGAATGCTCTACCCTGTTGAAAATAAAAAACAACTCCCTGCACCAAGAAAGCTAGCACTTCACAGGGGGCTGTGCTAGTCTGCCCTGACATGCTAGCTTTCTACTGGCAATGAGTTTTTTGACCTGGAGGAGCATTCAAACAGGAAACTCCCCCAACTGTGTCCTAAAGTGTTACTCTCCAGAAAAGCTGCAGCCCAGTCTTATGTATGTTTACTCAGAAGGAACCCCGACACAGTTTGATGGGACTTAGACCCAGGCATGCATGCAGAGGATTGCAACCTAAATTTGTTCTGGAGTTTACGAAATGTTTACTATTACTTCTTTTTTAACATTTGAATTGGGTCTGAGTTGAACATGCCACAACATTTTGCCAGTGGACATCGTTCAGTTCTGAATGTAAAAGGCATTTTGTTTGTTTTTTAAGATAAAAAAACTACCGTTATGATAATGAATGTGCAACGTTGCACTCCAGATTTTGCGTGCACACACACACACAGAGAATTTTGAATATTTCAAGATTGCTTTGGGAATGGGTCTCCCCAAGCTCTGCAGAACTAATATGTCCGTATGGTTCACTGACTGCAATATTCACTGATAATTTAAGGCACAACCAAATGCGCCTATTTTTCTTGTCAAATGTTAGCTAGTATGATGTGTTATAGGCCTAGCATTTATTGAGGGCACAACCTGTGTGGGGGCTGTATCTCAGCATGTGAGGACGTGCATAGTGGAATACTCCCCACACAAAAAATTCTCTCTCAATAAAAAAGTAGCATATATGAAGTTCCTCTCCTTGTGAAGTCTGTGTAAAGGATTTTAAAAAAAAAGACTTATCCAGTCACATGAACCCCAGCCTACAGTCTGAAGCATAGCCCAGGGACAGAAGTTTACTAGCAATGTGAAAACTAGCCCATGCGCTCTAAAGGTTCAAAGATGAACTATTTGGCTAGCTGTGGACATTTATGGGTCAGAGAATGCCACCAAGTTGTGCATGAGGTATCAGGTGAGCCCATTTACAATATGGCTTGCCTAGTGTTTGAACTTCCCCAACGTTTGGAAGGACACTTTTTTTTTACCTCATAAATCAGCTTAGGGGAAGAACAAAATGGCTGCTTCATAGAACGGCCCCCTTCATGCATTTTTTTCCTTCACAAGAAGGGGGCTGTATGCGGAGAAGGGGCAGCAGGGCCATGCCACGGGCCCATCTGACAATGACCCCGTTCGGACGACACGCTAAACCATGGTTAGTCCGCTAACCCTATTGTAGCAAATGGTTGTGTGTTTATACCGTGGTTACGTAGCCACCATGGCTAGGAATGGTTCGCGTGGCACACTAAGTCATGGTTCACACGACATGCTAAGCCATAATGTTTAGCTCAAAATCACCATAGCTTAGCGTGTCGTCTGAACAGGGTCATTGTGAGCCCCCCTCCCCATGTTCACGTGGGCAACACTTCCTCGTGTGGTCAGAGAGGCTGAAACTGAGGCAAGCTTACTTGCTTGCACAGGCTTTCCTTGACCTATAATAGAGTATGACACTGGCCTGTTTCATTGTCTTTGCTGCAATTAGCATTTTTAATTATCGTTTTTATATTGTATGATATATGCATTTTAGTGTGAACAGCTTAAAGATTTTATTATACTAAGTGATATAGAGGTATTATAAATATTTATTTATTAATTACATTTATATCCCGCCTTCCCCCCCCCCCCCCAGAACTCAAGGGGGCGTATATAATCCTCCTCCTCTTCATCTTATCCTCACAACAACAACCCTGTGAGGTAGGCTGGGCTGAGAGTCTGTGACTGGCCCAAAGTCACCCAGTGAACTTCCGTGGCTGAGTACGGATTAGAACCTGGATCTCCTAGTCTGACACTCTAGCCACTACGCCACAAACAAATAATACAAGCTGCATGTGGTCCCCTGCATTAGGGAAGCATGTGTTCGAAGGGGTTCCATGTGTTCTGGAACCACAGAATAGTAGAGTTGGATAGGGCCTATAAGGCCATCCCCACATGAAGGGGGCTAATGTCTCCCCTCAAGCCACTTTTGAAGCCGTTTTCCCTGTGGAGGGCGTCTTCACCCCTTGAAACAGTCACTAATCTGAAATTCTAGTTTGTCCCTATGGCCATAAGCCACCTCAGCCTCCCCAAAGTCCTTCTATAAACAACACTGCACATTCTCCCAGTCTGCCTGGATCTCATCCCAGAATACCTATGTGGTGCCACATTTCTCTCTTCCTCCCGCCCCCCGCCGCCCCTCAGATACCTCTAGATTGACGGTTTCTAGTGCTTATCTTTAATCCCCCTCTCCAGCTGAAACAAAGCTTATGCACTCGTCTTTCGATCCCCGCCGTCAAGGTTTAGGATTGTAAGCGCCTCTGGACAGAGACCTGCCCTTTTTTATTTGTGCTACGCTGTACATTGTAGCAAAAGCTGGCCTGCGGTGGAGCAGTAGATGATACCCCACTCAGGCACCCAAAGGCAGACAGGTTATTTTAGCCCATGAGGTAAATAAACTGACATCCCACAAGCACCCCTCCCCATTCCTAGCAGTAAAAATACAGCAATAACAATGTCAATCGCTAACAACGTGATGTGTCTTCGTAACACCTGACGTTTGCTGCCTGAGGTTGACTTTATATTGTGAATGTAGTTGTATGTGTTTATGCGCGTGTGGAAAAAAATATATAATCCTCCTTCACTAAACCCTGTTATTCTCTTGCCCCATGTCACATTACACACAGGAACAAAACTGAGAGACTAAGGGCCTCTGGTTTGCAGCCTAACATAAGCAGCATTCAAGTCATTAGGCCATTTGAATATTCAAAATATTCGTATCTTAAGTGCTGCTACTCAGCAACTGGTCTCTTAACAGACAGTGGCCCGGTTGTCATGGAACAAGAAGCCATTGTGGGTGGATTTCCACGCAGGGCTTCTCATTTAGATGGTGGCCACCAGTTTGAATACTTGAGCTGCAACAGGGGTGTGCTGTAGCTTCTCATTACATGCAAACCCAGCAACGGTGAGTTGATTGACAAGCCATCTGCAACCCTAAAACAGCCCATGGGCTAAAATATTCAAAATGGCGGCCACCACAACAAGAAGCCCACAGGGAAATTCACTCATGAT
Organism: Anniella stebbinsi; assembly: GCA_029215795.1. Classification (NCBI taxonomy): domain Eukaryota; kingdom Metazoa; phylum Chordata; class Lepidosauria; order Squamata; family Anniellidae; genus Anniella; species Anniella stebbinsi. The sequence continues at coordinate 43,408,204 of JARDYH010000007.1, read as the reverse complement.
GCTTTCTCAATATGTGCAAACCAGGTCTGTCTCTCTTTTTCTTTCTCCAAGATTGAAGGTCTCTAGGATTGCTATTGGGTTAATCTTGGGTGATTAATGTAAATGGAGGTAGCTGTCCTCCTGACCTCTAAGGCATGCTTTGTTGTGAAGGATATCCTAAGGTTAAAGTAGGCTGACCATATGAAAAGGAGGACAGGGCTCATGTAACTTTAACAGTTGCAGAGAAAAGGGAATTTCAGCAGGCATCATTTGTATGCAGTTAGTACCTGGTGAAATCCTCTCTTCATCACAACAATTAAAGTTGCAGGCACTATACTAGAGTGACCAAATACACAAGAGGGCAGAGCCCCTGCAGCTTTAACTGTTGTAATGAAAAGGGAATTTCACCAGGTACGAATTACATACAAATGACGCTGGCTGAAATTCCCTTTTCTCTACAACTATTAAAGTTACATGAGCCCTGTCCTCCTTTTCATATGGTCAGCCTAGTTAAAGGTTAAGTCAGATGAGTAGCCAAAATGTGAAAAGCTACAATATTGAGTATTTTATTAGGGCATTCTCATGAACATACATCTTCCCACCCCGAAACAACGACAATAGATACTGAACTGGTTGTTTGATGGATCCACCCTAGGGCCTGGGTCACAATACTACATAAATTTGATGGAACAGCAATGCTTGGAAACCAGCAAAAGAACATTCCAGCCTCTTAGAACATTTCATGAATTAACTTAAGGTGGCCATTCTCGAACAAATGATTTTCACAGACAGATACCAACTTGAAGTACAACCGATCAAGAGATTCAACTCTATTTCTTGTGGTTTGAATAAGGACAAAAGTGTTGCTGTTTTTTAAAATCACACTACATATGTTAACCGTCTCACCCCTGCAAGGATGTATGTGTTACCACCCAACTACATTTTGTGAATGGCAACTGTCAAAGGAATCATCACTGTCTATATTTTTTGTAGTTTGATTCCTCACAGCATGTGTATATAAATCTAGCAATTTGAAGTTAATCCTTCATGCCTCTAAGGAAGTGCACAGTGTCCACAAAAGCTTATACCAGAATAAATTTGTTACTTTAAGGTGCCTCAAGATTCTTTGTTGTTTCAACTTAAAGAGAGGCATTCTCACTTTTCAGTCACGTAGGAGGGAATGCTTCCCCTCAGATGATGCCTCCCATGACGTAGAAGTGCGTTATCTAAACACGCATGGATCGTTCCGTGTTTGTCTAAGATCCCATCTAAAAAAAAGCTTCTCCAGTTTGCCACGTGGAAAGAAAACACTTGTTTTGAAGAGTTCCCTGATTAAAACAACACAGCATGATCACTCTTTGAGCATGTAGCCACCTCAGATGTAAACATGCAAACTGAAAAAACGACTACAAAACAAATCTCATTCAAGTTCCAGTAATGGGGGACCAGGAAAATCGAGAGCAAAGGCAGAACATGTGGTGTACTTAATGCCTCTGAGTAGTGAAAGGATTCCCTTGGAGGCAAGACAGGGAGCCGTGTATGCAGGCCTCCTAGCAACACGTTCATACCTCCCAGGGAAAAATTCCCTCACGCTCTGAGGGCCATGCTAAGCAAGAAAGATTTGCAACACGGAAAGGTACAAAATTAGCTTCCTGTGTCGCAGTTACAGTGTCAGACGATGAGTGGAAAGACCGCAGTTCGAATCCTCACTCAGCAACGAAACTGGTCTTGGGCCTGTTACTATCTCTGAGGGTTGTTGTAAGAATAAGTGGAGGAGACTATGGACATAACACATCCAGAGGAAATATAGGATTGAAATGTAAATAACTAAGGCATTACATTTTAAATAATAATGATGATGGTGATGACCGGCATCACATTAAACAAACAAACAAACAAAAAACTATACCAGAAAAGCTGCGGAAACTGGGCCTACCAAAATACATCCCCACCAACAACCAGAAAGAAGTAATATTCAAAACATGTTCGATAGTAAGGACGTTTCTGAGTCAGTTAAGGGCAGCATGACTTGGCAAAGCCTGTCATGCCCATCCAGAAAAACTGGCATGAGTGAGGAAAGGGAGCTGATAATACACATTATTTTCTACATGGAAACTATGTAAGGCCATTTATGACATTACCTCAGGAGCAAATGACCTCAGCAGGTCTCCTGACCGTGCCGTGCTAATAACTTGGGTTTTCACTGGTTGGATCCTGTTGATGGGTTGGATCCAACGGTCACGCGGGCGGACGTCTGTATGCACAATGCAACTTCTATTACTTCTCTGTCCTCCTCTCCCCCATGCCAGCCCCCCATGTGTGCCCCAAATCTGCTCCGGAGGTTTCTGTCGCTGTCCAGAACAGATTTGAGGGTGAGCACAGAGGATTGCAGCGAGGAGGGGAAACCCATGATGCTAATGGCTTTCATTCTGATGGTGGATGATCCATGTTGGATCCAACCCTATGTTTTTACTGTTGTGTTTTTAATTGATTCATTTTAATATTATGTTTCAACTAAGATTCTGTTTTAATTTGTATTTTATTAGCGCTAGCTGCCTTGAGCACCATTTTTGATGGAAAGGCAGGGTATAAATTTAACCACTACGTAAAATGGAGGTCACGTGGGCAGAATTGGTGATGTGGGCTTCCTGCCTCACCAATGTCACCCTTCCTGGGACGATAGAGGTGTGAGAAGAAGCCATGACATAGACTTCTTCCATATGAACTATGCTTTCCAGTGTGGGAAGGAGCCACAGTGTAGCAATTTCCATGCTTGATGGAGAAAATCTGCCCTTTAGCTGCTGTTCACAAAACAGTTACTTGAGCAAATTTCGCCCATTCTTGTGGCAAAACGGCCGCATGTCCGCCAGACTGTATACAGATAAACTGCAGCAATGTATTTATTTGTTTTATACCCCTCCTTTTTATCAAGGAAATTATGCTCAAGGGGGCCTCTCAATAATAAAACTGAAATTTAAAATAAAAACTTTGCCAAAAGAACCATAAAACAAATACATTAAAAGCGTGTGCAAAAACACACAACAATGAAAGAATAAAACAGCATCAACCGAGCAGACCATCTAATGCTCCAAAGCCCTGTTTGCATAAAAATGTCTTTGCCTGCCGGTGGAGGGCCATTAGAGAGGGAGCCAACCTAGCGTCCCTTGGTAAGGAGTTCCGCAGCCTGGGAGCAGCCACCTAGAATGCCCCAACGCTGCTTCTGATTCCCATGGCCACAGCTGCTCCCAAGGAACACAAAGCTGCCGTGCGAATCAGATTTTGGTTCTGCCTTAAAGCTAATTCAAACGTTACATTTTTCAGAACTATAATGAACAGGGCTGGCCCATCGATGAAGCAGGGTGAGGCACCCACATTGTTGTTGTTGTTGTTGTTGTTGTTGTATTTATATCTCAACTTTTTTCCTCCAAGGGAACCCAAGGTGGCGTACATAATCCGCCTCCTCTCCATTTTATCTTCACAACAACAACCCCGTGAGGTGGGTTGGGCTGAGAGTCTGTGACTGGCCCAAAGTCACCCAGTGGGTTTCCATGGCAGAGTGGGGACTAGAACCTGGATCTCCCGGCTCTCAGTCCAACACTCTAGCCACTACACTACACTAGCGGGAGGAACAGCCACCCCTGCCAGGAGGGCTCGTTGGCGTTGTACCACTGCCTCCAGCGAGCGTTCTGGAGAGCTTTGCCACAGCAAGAGAGCAGCTGAAGGGGCTCTTTGGAGCAGCTGCCTGCCTTCTTTTTCACTCGTCATGCAGGACGAGACGACGTGGCCATGTAGGTTTCATGAGACCCATAGCCACTTCAGCTGGCCACGCAGCTGTGTATAAAGTTGACCTGGCAGGAGCAAAGGCAAGGGAGAGAGGTGGGCACTGTGCAGCAATGGTAGGTCTGCTCTCCTGTCTCAGGCAGAGAGAGACCTTGCGCCAAGGCTGGTAATGACCGTTGCACATGAATGTACACCTTGGGAGGGGTAGCTGTTCCATTGCCCTTCCTTTGCAAATGTAGCAGCTGTTCAGGAGTGGCCCCGGACAGTCTGGTGCCTGGGCTGGAAAACCCCTGGCCATCTCCTTCTCACAGGAATACAGGAAGCTGCCTAATACAGAGTCAGACCCTGATGCCATCTAACTCAGTATTGACTACACTGACTAACAAAGGCTCTGCAAGGTTTCAGACAGGCTCCCCCCCCCCCCCCCCCATCCTACCTGGAGATGCCTGGGATTGAACCTTCTTCATGCAAAGCATGTGCTCTACCACAGAATTATGGTCCCTCCCATCAATAATTAGAATCTACTGGGTTCTCTTGAGCGTTCCCTATTGCGCACTCACGCAGCTCCTATCCATTACATGAGGCTTACGCAGGAGAAGAACCTGGTAGGTTGTGCCCCATGGATCAAAACTATCTCTCTCACTGACATCCTTAGTGGCACCAGGTCTAGCCTAAAGCACTTTGCTGCCTGAGGCAGAACACTGAATGGTGCCTCCATCAAGGTGCATAGTTCCCGAGGCTGGCCCCAATTTTTTTTTAGCATGTGAAGTAGAAAATCCCACCAAGTGCCTCTCCCTGGAAGTAAAAGAAAATGCAACAATAATAAACTCAGTCACTATAATTTGCTACCCTTTACTGGCATCCCAAACCAGTTGCCTGAAGCGGCTGCTTAGCTCTGAATAACGGTAGAGCTAGCCTTGGCTGGCACCCAAAATCTGCCAGGACCTGAGGAGACAGTCCCTTCAGATTTCCTCATGGCAGAGCCATCTCTGGCACAATACGCCGCCAAGCAAAGAAGGGTGTTGCTTCCCCTAAGTATTTGATTAAATTCCCTTATTTCTGCGACTGCCATTGAAGGCTTCCAAAGGCAGATGTGTACGGGCGTGAGAAAAGCTGCCGAACTAGCACAATTTTCTGCATACGTCCGCAGGGAAGAAGTTTTTCTATGGATGCAGGCAGGTGGGGAGCTGATTAAGGTGCAAATCATATACACACACTTGAGAGTATGTTCCGCTGAATTCAATGGGACGCACGTCTATGTAGGGTACATAGGATTGCACTGCACAGCTATTAAAGGGGAGAGAATTGCCCTCCCAGAGGTTTACATACCCCTGCCCTAAAATGAGGACGTAGGTAAACAGACAAACAAGCTGCGCTTGTCTCTGAAGCCCCCAAAGGCGTAGATAAGAAAGTTCCTCTGAACATGCATAAAGTGCTTGCTGCTGAACATATACAAGGAACACCCACCCACCACCAGCGGCCTGCACTGAGAACTGGGGGACCTGGGTGTATGAAGGCGTTGAATTCTGAGTCCAGGTTTTCTGTTTTACAGCAGGGATGTCTCCTGGACTTGCTAACCGAGTTCCTTTTGAACTAGAAAAGCCAGACACTCAGTTATGGATTGTATGCATGCCACAAAGCCTATGACCGTATGAAGAAGATATCCAGACCACTGGCTCATGGAGGGCAGTATTGTCTGCTTTGACTCATCTTAGGAAATGTGGGAGTGACCAATGCTAGCAATGCCAGGCGCCTTTTAGATGGGAAGCATGTGCCCCACTGCTGAGCTATGTGACGCCCCCCCCCCCCTTCTCCCTACCACCTTTATTCACCCTAACCTTTGGCCATAGAAGGGCATTTCATCCAAAGAGTGCAGCAGCACCCCCTGCTGGCTAGGCCTAGGATGCAGCTGGGGTGATGTTGGAATCTAAAGCCGCGGCTGCGGCACTCACCTGATCCGTGTGGCACTCCCGTTCGCAGGTGCTCTGAGCATCCACCCAGAGGTTGGGGTTCAGCTGGTTGGGGCAAACACCCAGGTGGCTCATTCTGATTGGCTGCAGGCTGGCCCCTTCTGCCAGGACAGACAGCAGAGAGAAGATCAATGAGAGCAGCATGGGTTCTGGGTAGTGCTCCGAAACTGCCCCTCCAAGCCTTCTCTGGCAGCCTCCTCGCTTTGAGTCCTTTCCCTGCGAAAGTCCCGAAAGGCATCCAGCTGCAACGGGCTCCTGTAACCCACTGCGTGTCTCTCTCTTCCCCCCACCCCAGCCAAGAACTGTCTTCCACTTTGCCCTGTGTAATAGACAAAACAATCACATCCGCAAAGAGTGGAGGAGGAGAGCAGGGTACACACACACACACACACAGAGAGAGAGAGAGAGAGAGAGAGAGATAAAATAAAAGAAAGAAAGCTCTCCTTATTTTTTCTCTCCCCCTCCGTTCTCAATTCCCACGGTAGGATCTCTTCATCTTATCTCCGTCCTTGATGCCTAGTGTCCATTCTGCACCACACTGCTGCTTATTTCCAGCTTCAAAATTCCACAAGGGTCTTCCACAAAAGAGCATCATTCAAGCAGGCCCGGCCAAGAAGAGCAAGCACATCCGTTTGCCACTCTTTTGGGAGATGTGGCTCCCAGTCTGATCTTCTCCTCCCTCAGACTTAATCCAGTTGTGGGTGTTGTAGGATTTTGGGGTTTTTGTTTTGCCCCCTCCGCAGTCAGGGAGTTCTTCCAATTCCCAAGATTCTTTAAAAAAGAAGAAAAACCTAAGAGGGAGGGAAGTTTTTGCCTTTTTATCCAGACCAGAGACAGATGTAAATTTCTATTTCTTTTTTTTTAAAAAAGTTTATCTTCTGGACTTTGCAAAGACAATTTGGGAGCATCCACAGGCAGATCAAATCCCTGGCCAGTGCTAAGAGAGTTATAAAGCTGCTCTGGGTGTGTGTGTCTGGGATGGGGGGGGAGAGAAAAAAGAGGAGGAGGGAGGGGGATGTAACCTGAATCTCCTCCCCTCTCACCCATGCGTCTGGGAGTTTGGAATGGAAAAGAGACTGACCCCAGACGCTAACCCTGTCTGGGTTGATCGACTGGGCAAACACTAGGAGGAGATCAAAGGGGGGGGGGGAAGAACACTGTGGAGCCCTCCGCCTTCCAAAAAAGAGAGAGAGAGAAGACAGACAGACAGACACAGACCCACCGAGTGGGGTGAATTCTTTCAGGATGAGAGAACACCCAAAGGCCTCCTGTCCACTTGAAGAGAGGCTGACCATACCAGTCCTTGCAGGGTTCGGACAAGTCCAGGCCTCCCTCGCAGTACCTGGACATGTCTACTTGGGGAGAATGGATATAGGTTCCTCCTGCAGTTGCTTTAAAACGCTACGTGAGCAATGCAGGCGATGGTAATCTACAACTGCAGCAGGAGGCGACTGACCAAGGCGGCAGCAGGTGATACAGTCACGGAACCAGGCATGGAAGAATTCCCTGGAAAACAGAATTTAGAAAAGACGCCAGCGTGGAAATCTGGGAAGCGTGGCTGGGCCTGCATCCACAGACAGTGTAGCTTCATAGTTAGAGTGTCGGATTAAGGCCAGATCTACACCTCTTGTCATATCAATACGATCCCATCATGGTGACACTATGTCCCTCCTGCGCATTTATGCCTTGTAGCACACACAATGGCAGCTGTTGAGGTATTTTGGATAATACAGAATATAAAGTGGGAGATAATGCTAAAAAGCGGTATACCGAATGTGTAAGGTGCCCCAACAGTTATCAGTGCATTTCAATATTGATAAAAAGCACTAGTGTAGGTCTAGCCTTGGTCTGGAGGGAGATCCAGGTTAAAATCCTCACTCAGCTGTGAAGCCATTCACTATCTCCCGGCCTAACCTACCTCACAGGGTCATTCTTAAAATGGGAAAGAGAAGCATGTATGTATGTTGACCTGAACTCCTTGGAAGAAAAGTGAGATATAGATGTAATAAATAGAGTCAGTGATGTACATTTTGAAGTACAGGGGCTCATCATGATGGCCCCCAATAGCCACACCCCTTAGGAAAATCCATAATCATGCAACCCAGAAAATTATATATAGAGGTAGGTGTGTGTGTGTGTGTGTGTGTGTGTGTGTGTATGTATGTATGTGTATGTGTATAAATAAATATAATTTCGTGCTTTTCTCTTATTTATACTAAAAGGATCCAACACTCTGGTTATACTCCCTCATAAAACATAGACATCCAAAACCAAACAAACTGCTAATAAAATCTCACAACTGAGTTTACAGGTCACGACTGCAATCCTATGCATAACTACGCCATTTGGGAAAAAGCCTCATTGAACTCAGCGGCGCTTGGTTCTAACCATAGGTTCAGCTTCTAAAACACTTTGAACTTTACTAAAAGGTCTTGTGCCAGCTAAAATGCAACCTTTAGCTTTTACTTAGAAATGCAAGGAATCTTGCAAAAAAAATGTTACCATTTAAACTGCTGGCATGACGTAGAAAGCCCATCTAAGAAAAGGAAGAAGTATCCATCCCCTGCTTAATTCTTATTTTCTTTGTTTGTTGATTTCCCCTATCCCAATCTGTCTCAAACAGTAGTAAAACTTGAAAGCCTCGTTATCACCTCATTCAATTGCCAGACTAAGGAGCCCTGGCGCTCTGGTAGATCATATCACTGTTCCTGCAGTCCCCTCCACTTCGGCACTGGACAGCCTTAATCTTTCCTTCCTCTGCAGACTGTTTTGTTCCACCTGTGCCAGTGGTGAGCAGTCTTGAAGCCTACAGAATCTAGTTTGGTTTATACCAGAGCCCCAAGATCCACCAGCTGGAGCCTGGTGCAAAAGACATACACTTAGGATGTGAACCCAGGAATCTGAACCTAGAATTGAATGGAGTTCATATTCCTTCCACACAGGAACCTTCTCCTGTTTATCCCAAGCTTTCTTCATTTCAGACGTATAATTTAGGGTGGGAGAAGGGCTGAGACTCATTTTGCTGTTGCTATTGGAAGTCAGAAATCTTTACCGATCTACTGCAGTTTCCCCAAAGATCTACAAGTAGAACCAGAACTACCTTCTGCCTATCCCTGCACTAGACTACTGGCTAGGAGCCTGCATGAATATACTTCTGAATATTGTATATATACTGAGGACAAATAAAAGGGGACAGCTATAAGAACATAAGGAGAGCTGTGCTGGATCAGACCAGCATTCTGTATACACAGTCGCCAACCAGATGCCCCCAGGAAACCCACAAACAGGACACGAGTGCAGCAGCACCCTCCTACCCATGTTCCCCAGTATATGATTGGTTATATTAATTGATTAAAGACCTTTTGCCCTGATTACCTGGGCTGCAGATTTTTTTAAAAAATAATTTGATCATTTATTTTTAAATCATTAAATACATTTCATCATTTTTATACAAGAAATGACAAAAATTGTGGCTGGCATACACCATCTTAGAAAAGCATTCCCCTTTCTCTCTCACACATTCAGGATGGGATGCCTCTTCTAAAACACTACCACTTGCAAGGAGGACTGTGCACCATCCAAAAATTGATGAAGGAATTAACAAGCCTTCTTTCTTAGTATTGTTACACCCCTGTGCAAATGCATGTAGATTTGATTAATCAGCTAAAACTCATTCAATTCATCAACTAAAATGTCTTTAATTGGGTCCTGCTTTCTACATTTATACCCAACCTTTCAATTGGGCAAATCCACAAGCCAAATTGTAGTAGCAGTAGCGATGCTGTTGTTGTGATAAAACAATACAATCAATTCTAAACAATAAGACTAAGGCGGCAGTCCTATACCCACTTAGCTGGGGGAAAGTCCCATTGAACTGAATGGGACTTATTTCTGAGTAGATATGTATAGGATTGCACTGCTAGTTTCCAATGAAATCAATGGGGCTTTTGTCGTGAATGACTTGTTGCATGGATTTCAATGGAACCGAAGATCAGTAGATCACCTACTTTGCAGGTAAAAGGTCCCAGATTCAATCTCCAGCATCTCCAAGTAGAGCTCAAAAAGACCTCGGAAGAGCCAATGCCGGCCAGTTTAGACAATACTGAGTTATGCTGCCAATACAAGAGAGGTTTAAAGCTCTTTCAAGCCTCATTAAATTTTTTACCTCTACATGAGCGGAGCGCAAATCGGGAGTTGAGGTGCGTTATCTATTCGATTATGCGCATTATCGAATACACGTTAAATAGCGACCGTTAAAGCGCATTTTGACTATGTAAACAAGCAATTCTCCGCATTACTTCTAAAGCGCATTTCAAACAACCGGTAAGGCCACCAGTTGTGCGCTCAATTACCTCCCGCGTACAGTCATTTACCATAAAGCGCTTCCAAGAAGATGCGCATAATCGGAGAACCAGGCGTCAAACTGAATTCTTGTAGAGGGGGTCTTAGATGGACCAAGGCTATGACTCAGGATGTTGCAGCTGCCTATGTTCCTGGGCAACTGAGTCTGGATCCATCCCAGTGCTTAAAACCCATTAAAAAACCCAAGACATCCAGCACCACTGTCCAGAGTTCCATTGTTCAAATTATACACACTCAGGTGTATGAACTCAGAAACCATACATCTGAGATTGGAAATATTGTCTATAGGGAGCTGCCATATCAAGTCATCCCATTGGTCCATCTAACTCAGTATTGCCTTCGCTGATTGGTAACAGCTCTTCAGGGTCTCGGACAGGACTCTTTCCCAGTCTTTTCCGGAGAGGGCAGCAATCAAACCTGGAAGCTTCTGTGTGCAAAGCACCTGCTCTATCACTGAGCTACAGCTGTTCCTCTTACAAACCAGAGTCATTTTCTTTTGTATGCATATCAGAGTGACTGTAGTGTGATGGGTGGGGTGCAGGGATTGAACCAAGGCTCAGCATCAGAGGCAGTAAACCTGTATACACCAGTTGCTGGGGAACATAGGTGGGAGGGTGCTGTTGCACCGTGTCCTGCTTGTGGATCCCTAGTCGACAGCTGGTTGGTCACCTTGGTATGATCCAGCAGAGCTCTTCTTACGTTCTAAGTGCTTGGATTTTAGAGAGAAGCCTGCCCCCTTAGGTACTATTTTTAAACATCTATTGGGGCATGATTTGGCTAAAATTGGGGGTGGGGGAAAATCCAGGGGCTTGTGGATTTAGTTTAGAGGGCTCCTAACCCCCCATCCCCCACTGCCAGGGAGTGAGACCGTACTTCAAATCCCCACCTTAATGTCTGCTGCACTGAGTCTTTGGAAAAAGAATGGGACAGGAAAAGTGAGAGGGAAAAAAAAGGAAAGAAATCTGACTGATTCTTGTTTGAGTTGGGCCTTGATTAGCAATTATTTTCTCCTCCTTCCTTTTTGTTAATAGAAGCTGTATCTTAAATTATGCCAAGGCTAGAGGGCCACTAACATTGGTTCCACCCATGACCCAAGACAGCTCTCTTAACCCTCTCCTCTCTGGTTTGAGCAACAAAAGAGGGTTCAGCAGTGACTCCACCTTAACTGCCAGTGCTGGCATCAAGAGTAGGCATGGCTGGGCACTTGCCCAGGGCCCACACCCCAGCAGGGGCCCACCGACAAGAGTCCATCGGAGTTGCTCACTCTTTTCACCCTTGCAACCTGCTCATCCGCCTGTCTCAGGAAGAGCAGAAGATGCCACTGCCTGTTTGCTCACTGGCTCTCTGCCTGTCAAGCACGCACGTGGTAGCAATGATGACTGTTACAGCATCCCATTCCCAACAGCGGCACAACCGGATGCCCCTGAGAAGCCCACAATCAGGGCATGAAGAAGCCGGTGGCCCTTGGTTCTCTGGGCGATGGATGCGGCCAGAGTCTGCCTTCCGGGAGAGCTGTCAGTTAGGCATGGGGGTAGGGGAGGAGACGGCACCCAGGGGAAGAAAGCAAAAGGGATGGAGTCCTTTTCGTAGCCGAACTCTTCCAGATCCCCGGGAAGGTGGCATCGTCACCCAGCATCGCCTGGGGAAGCCTGTTGCTCATTGCGGCTAAGCCTCTAAAGAGCTGTGATGGAAAAAGAAACAGAAAGTCCAGCACCAGGCACGACATAGAACAGTTGGTAGAGCTAAAATAAATTGCCACGCAGAATTGTGTGCGGTCTGTTGCTAGGAAGGGTGATCAGCCAACAAAACAGCTTCGGTGTACCTGCATAGTGTTCCGGCTAGAGGATCAGGGAAATCCCAGAGAGCTGGCTCCACATCGGCTTGACGCCATCCATAAATCACATCTCTGCCAGGGAATGGTGAAGCGTTGGAAGAGTCTTACTTCAGAGGTGCCTGTATGGAAAACACCAAAGCTTCTCTCTCCCCCTTGAATGGACAGGATGGTAGGGTCGCTCAAGAAGGCTTCATTGCCAACGAACAGCTGATTAATGCTTCTGTGTGCAGAAATATTACATATTCATTGAGAATATAGGTTTTTATTCCTGGAGTGTTTGTGTGCAGCCAGGGGCGGCTCAAGACCTTTGGCTGCCTGAAGTGAAGGACAAGATGGTGGAACCTCCCATTCCATATACAAAACCCAATTGGACTATCGATGAATCTGTCTTCGATACTGCTGATGGGACAGCATCCTCCACTGCTCCTGAACAAGCCCTGTGCCTGGCACTCCTTGAGCCTGGAAGCCCAGGCAATGACTAGGGTGGCTACCTGTTCTACTTTATAGTCCTCTACTACGGAGATCTGGCATAAGAACATAAGAAGAGCCATGCTGGATCAGACCAAGGGTTCATCTAGTCCAGCATTCTAGACCAGATGCCCATGGGAAACCCACAAGCATGACGTGAGTGCAACAGCACTCTCCCACCCATGTTCCCCAATACTGGCACATATAGGCATACTGCTTCTGAAACTGGAGGTAGCATATAGCCATCAGGACTAAAAGCCACTGATAGCCTTTTCATCCATGAATTTGTCTAACCCCTTTTTAAAGCCACCCAGCCATCACTACATCCTGTGGTGATGAATTCCATAGTTTAAGTATGCACTGTGTGAAGAAGTTCTTCTTTTATCTGCCCTGAATCACCCAACAATCAGTTTCATAGGATGACCCCTTTAGGTTCTATAGGAGAGGGGAAAAATGTCTCCCTACCCACTTCCTCCACACCATGCATTAATTTTGTACACCTCTACCATTTCTCCCATTATTCGCCTTTTTTCCTAATCGAAACAGTCTCAAACGTTGTAACCTTTCCTCACAGGAAATCTGTTCCAGCCTCTTGATCATTTAAGTTGCCCTTTTTCCAACTCTACAATCTCCTCCTCCTCCTCCTCCTCCTCCTCCTCCTCCTCCTCCTCCTCCCATGATAGAAGACAATCTTCTATTTGAAGAGATGTCCAGTTTAAGTCTGGTGGAAAGTCAAAGAACCATAAGGAAGAACAGCAGTCTTCTACATGATGGTGGGCAATACTGTATTTCTGTTTATAGTGATTATTCCTAAATTTGCATGTACAAATGTTATGCAAATCAGTGCCCTCTGTTTTTTTGGTAATGTCTAAGTAGCCATCCTATTATATCTGGCCTTTGTGTGGTGTTGACAAGAAGGACTTTGTGTAGGAAAGCCCTGGGATTTTGCCACGGGATAAAGTCAAACATTCCACACCCTTTTGTAGAAGGAAGTTTGTTTGACTTATTTCAGTATGTTTCATCTGCTAGATTACTAGGGCTCCAGGCATTTTATACAAATGGCTACACTTTTATCCTGAAAACAGGAGAGGTGGAATGGAAGCAGAACAGGTCAAGCCCCCTGCACAGCTTGCAAACGAGAAACGCTCTATTTACAAACACGAGGATCATGTGGTAGTATAAAACTCCTGTACGCCTTCCTGCGGATACTGCATTGAGGCTTTCATTTATTTTATTCTGAAACAATAAGAAGCCACATGGCTCCTGGCCACCTCACAGCCACATCTGACCCCCAAGACATTTTCTCTAATTCCTTATGTTTAGGACCACTTGTGTAAGTCAGGGGGGAGCAGTACTCTGAAAGTGTTCAAGGGACACCTGCTTCAGGAGCAAGGGAAAGAAAGGGAGTTCTGGGGGAAAGCTGGTGTGTGTGTGTGTATGTGTGTGTGTATATATATATATATATATATATATGTATGTGTGTGTGTGTGTGTGTGTGTGTGTATATATATATATATATAAAAATATATATATATATATATATATATATATGGCTCACATTGAGCTTCATCTTTCTCCCCAATCCATCAAAATCTCCCCTGTGGTCTTTTCCCCGGCTTAAAAGACTTCATAAACACAGGAACGACATCCAGAGCAATGCCTCTGAACAAAACATTGGTGCAGCCCCCATCCCTACCCCATGCGTTTCACATGCAATCCTCAGATGCCTCCCACCATTGCCACAGAGATCAAAAGCAGGAACGCAGGATCAAGGGAGCTGACAGCAACCTTTGTGTCTTAACAGCAACAGTCGGTGCTGAAGAAAGAGGCCCAATGAATGCAGGAAGCAATTTGCCTCTGGCGTTTGATCCAAGGGTGCTCCGGCGACCTCTGCCATGACCCTTTGACCCAAGATGCTCAGCCTCCTCAGTGGAGGAGAAAACAGCAGCAATGAGCTAAGGCAGGCTTCTCCAACCCAGTGCCCTCCAGATATCTTGGGGCTGCCATTCCCATCATCCCTGACTTTGCTGGCTGGGGCAGATGGGAGCTGCAATCAAAACATCTGAAGGCACTAGGTAGGGGAAGGCCAAGCTATGGAGAGACTAGTATAATTATACACACATGTGTACCATCTTCCCCAATTGTCTTCGGGGCTGCCCAGTTTAAAAATACACAACTGTGGCTGGAATTAGATTTTATGGCATACACGGAGCTGCTGCCAAAAGCAGCAGGCTTGTGTCGTCTTCTCCTTGGAAGCTGCCTCATGTGAGGTCAGACTGTTTGCCCACCTAGCCCGGGATAATTTCTTCCGATGGATAGTGACTGTCCAGGGTCTCAGGCAAAGGTCTTTCCCATCGTCCAAAATCTGGGCCAGATCTACACCTTGTGTCAAATCATTACAAATGTGGAATAAAAAGCAGGATATAACACTATGAACGTGGTATATGGAATGTGGATTATGCCCCAACAGTTATCAGGCATTTCAATACTGTTATAGAGCAGTAGTGTAGATCTAGCCATGATCATTTTTTCTGGAATTCCCCCATTCTTTCCTTCCTTCTGCTATTGCAACATTTTGGTCAGAATCCTGAGCAGACCATTGCTTTCTCATTGTGCTGGTGTAACTCTGACTGTTAAGGCTGAATGGAATTTGTGCCTTGATTAATTTACTTTCTGGGAAAACAGGAGAAAACTATCTCATTGAATTATAGATTTTATTTTGGAGAGGGGTTGTAGTAAATTAAAGACCTCTTTCAATTTAGGTGACCAAAACAGCCAGGAATGACAAGGCAGAACCATCTTCTTCTGCATCAAGATTTCTTATTATATTCTGGAAAGGAATGTTTGCCTTTCTTCGAAAAGAATCAATATCAACACTGTATGAACGCGGGTAAACTACAGGTGCATAAAGATGAACATTAAAAACCTGCCCTTTTATTCTTATAAAGCATAATGTACAGAGATGTTGCATAAATACAAAATAATAAACACATCATGAGAGTTTAAAATATTTGCTTATTAAAACACGAGCCTGGTCATTTTTGACCCTGGGGGATCAGTCTGGATTTGCATCACTGTCCTGTCCCATCCCCTATTATACAGCATTTGCTTTTTTAAAACGACACATTTTTCTGCTGAAAAACTGCTCTAGAGAGAAAATGTTTCACGCTCTTTACAGACCTTTTTGCTTCGGACTAGTGAAATGTATCCCACCTGCTAAACTCAAGAGGTATGTGCGACAATGAAACCTCCACACAGCAAACATACGTTGATAGGCTTTCCCTAGCTTAGTTGGTAACAGATCACTTCAGCGAACTCCCAAGACTTTTTGCTGTTGGCGGTAAAGAACAAAATGCGCTGAAGCTGACTAGCTTCAACACCGGTGATGGGACAGCATCCTCCGCTACTCCCAAGAGCAGCAGATTAGTTTAGGGGGTTCAGGGCAACCCACAGGACCCACTCTACTTTGTCCAACCTCTTGCCGCTGCTCCCCGCCACCCAGCATGTGCTGTCTGAGGTGGCCGCCTCACTCTGCCTAATGGTAGTGCCGGCCCTGTGTGACAGCCATAAGTCAACTCAACAGATACCCACGGAATTGCAGGTGAGAAAAACCAGCCAGGGCTTTTAGAGGTATCTTTAAAAAAGAAAGAAAGAAGCGTGTTTAAAGAGGCCGGGGCAATGAATTTCAAAATTAGCAGCTCGAATATATGAGAGTAAGTAGGAAGGCTTTTGTAATGGACACTGTGAATGGACACAGTGAAAGTAGGCGAATTCTGCCTTTAGCACCTGTGCAACATAAAATCATATGAAAATGAATTAATTCTAGCAGTGCATAGTTTGAAAACAGAGACTCCCCAATTTCTCTTCATAATTTAAGTCAGATGTTGCTTCACTGCAATACCCACCAGCCCTAACTGGGATAACCAACCGTGCGGGATGATAGGAGCTGCTGGAGGGCCACACAGTCCCCATTCCTGGCATAAGCTTTTGAAACATCTTACTACTGAGTTACAGCTTCTACATAGAATGGGCAGCATGCCTTTTCTTTTTTCAAGCTAATTAACTTTAAGTACTACGGTTTATGCACAGGCTGGTTTGTTTGTAGATCAGCCGGAAGCAGCCAAAAACTATGATCAATGGGGATCCCTCTTCTTGACCCTTGAGTTATTTCAGAAAAAAAGGGGGAACGGATTACTAAATGGGAGCCATCTTATAGACAGATCTTGCTTGGTTTGATGGTTACAAATTGCTCAAGGCCAGTTAACAAGTTCCCCTTCTTTAAACTGAGCCATTCGATTCAGATTTAAGTCTACCGATACAAGAAGAGGGAATCTACCCTTGGTAGCTGCGCCAGGGAGCTTTTGAAAGAGAACGTAGCTATGCAATAGCGCAGCAGTGAAGTCTGGCCTCAGATTTCTCCCCACTCCCCCTTACATACAAAGGACATCTGCACAGAAACAGAACGTACTGGACAAGAGTGTCAGCTGCTCCCAACTGTTTGTTTCTTAATCGCACCTGAAATCACATCAACGCTTTTCATTAGGCTCCTTGGGGCGAGTGTGTGCCGGGCACTTCCTGAAGCAGTGAGGGCTGCATTAATGTACTTGTTTGCTTATTCTTCCCCATTTTTTTTCTTTTTTAAAGATCACATATGTGGGAGGGGGGCATTTCTACGATGCAGACACCATCTAGGTTTCCTCTGTTTTTTCCCACTACTTGCTACCTAGCTGGTGAAGGGTGGCTTGCTGGTTTAGAATAGAGATTCAGTATCAATAGACTGGCCACGGTGCCTCTACTTTGATCACTTCTAGTCTCCTCTTACTGGAAGGATGGGCAAGAGGATCAAATAGTGAAAAAGTGCTTATTCCCTACCTATAAAGAGGATATGGAAGGACTTTCCTTAAGCTTTTTTTTTTAAAAAAAATCATATGCAATATTTGGACTATAATTAGTTGAAACAAGCTAGGGTCGAACTGTGGTTTATTATCCTAGCTTCCTCATTGACTGCAGTTTCAACTAACCACAGTTCCCAAGCTTGACATATCAAGGAACGTTACTTAAGTGTAAAACTGAAGCAAAAGCTTCCCATCTCTTCCACATGACTGCATTGTAGGAGGGAGCATGGAACTCCCTGGCTTGTACATGTAATGTTAAATCATAGTTTAGTGTTATGTGTCAACCAGGCAACTGTTTTCTGATGGCTGTTATTGGATATTACGGAAAGGGTTGTAGCATATAAGACTGGTTTCTGAACAATTGGGACATTATTAGGACAAACCTAGCCACTTATTGAAATCTGAGGAAGAGTTACAAGGGGAAAAAATGAACACTATGTAGCACTTATATAGCACTTCCATGCATTTAATATATTTCACATACAGGATCCTTCGGTAAGGATTATAGCAACTCTTGATCGTAGGTTGCCATTCTTGCCCATGCTGCAGGTAGGATAGGGGCTAAGAAGAGTAACTTGTTTTAGCCTACCCTAGGTGTTCCCGGAAGAGGTGAGTTTTGAACAAGGGGCTTCTGATTGATAGCTCCATATTAGCCACTTTGCTTTTCCTTCCTCCCCCTGGGTGAGCAAAAGTTGTACACTTCACTCAAATCCCACAATCATGCCTCAAATCAATAGATACTGAACAGCCTGGAACAACAGTGGAAGGACGGTCAAACTTAATCTTGGAAGATGTTCAAATGCATGCACCGCCTTACCCTGTACCACCCCCCCCCCCCCTCACCACAAGCTCTCCCCAGTGACAGAAAACCACAATTGTAAGAAATAATAATAAAAAAACTTCGGCTTAAAAAAATGTTAGAAACCACCCTGGCGTTTCATCGGGGAAGGAAGGCAAGATGCAATTTCAATAAGTGAAATAAGTGCCTTTACGGAGACAAGACTTCTCAAACACGTTTAGCCACGGGGAACACATGCACATCCACGTATTGTGGATGTGCATGGCACCACACACAGCAATGAGGACATTTTAAAAAAATGTTTAAATAAAAGCGGTAAAAAACAACACCCAGAAGGGATCCATGGGCTGGTGTGCAAACTCTGGTTCGCTTGGCACAGGATGAAGATTCTCAGTTCATGCAAGTGTGAAGAAAGCATTCTGCTTTGATCTGGCCCTTCGGTCCATGGCCAAATGCCTGTTTGTTTCAAATGAGGCAGTTAGCAAAGTGCTTTCCACTACTCCCTCCTGGGAATAGCCCATCACCACAAGCCCCCTTAATCCCCTTAAATCCATCTTGCGAAGCTCTTTCCCCTTTCTCCTCTGCCCTCTTGCTGTCCTTCAGCAGCAACCCCTTAAAGAGCTCACTTGCTTGTCACAGACAACTTCCACAGCCCACAGGATGGTTTTAAAACAAGGTTTTTCTTTTAATTTATATAAAAACCATCAGTTTAACAACGTTTACTGTACAAAGGAATTAAAAACAGAGGAATGGTACAAGTGTTCGACAGCAGCTTGTTTCTAGTGTTTTGATATCAGATCACATTCTTTTGAGTTGAACATTAATAAAATAAGATAAGGTACGAGTTCAGCTTTGATTGGCAGACATTCCAGAAAACTCGTTCCAAAGAATTTGCCATGATTAAAAACCAAGGAAGAAAATTAAGACAGGCATTTAGGTGAGGGCTGTACATGTACAACAAGGGGGGGGGGGAGAAGGGAGGAGTGGTGAACAAGTGCAGGTAATTGAAAAGTGTTCCTCGATATGCAGCATCTTCTGCTCTCCAATAAGAAAACCTCCAAAATCTCTTGCAAACTATGTACACACTTTATCAGATGCTGGAGAAACAATAGGGAGGATTTACAGCCTGCCAAGTGGGGGGGGGGCTCCCTGTAATTCCTCAGAAAAAAAACAACAATGCACATTCTAGAGCTGTTTTGGGTAGTGGCTATTTTAAAACCAAGGGTGGAAAGATGGCTGTCCAGGCTGCCTCTGAGATCACCTGTTCACCCCACATCCCCAGAATGCCAGGCTGTTGAGTCAGTGATTGTCTCCCACTCCATTTTGAGCAAGTGGCAACAGGTGGCCATGGCTGTGCGGACATGCCCGGTAAATCTCCAAGCTTCCATGCTCCTGCCCTGGATTTGGCTCTGGCTTTGTTCACAGCCCGATGAGATGCCGCTAAAGGCTTTCCCCTGCCCTTGACCTGTCCCTGCTACCCTGTTTGAGCTTGTGCCAGCAGCGGGGCTGGGCTCACCCTTCGTGCCAAGCAATCTCCGAACAGTCAATAAGTGGCGGCTGTGCCAGCCAGGCTCCTGTCAAAAGTTCCTGAACAAAATGGGCGGTCAGCTGTGCAGCGAGCATCTCCAGCGTCATACGACCCATTCCAAGCTGCCAATCCTAGTCGAGGAAGTGGCTGCTCCTGTGGGAAGCCACCTGGGCGGAGGCATTCACCTGGTCCAAGGTGTGGGTGTGGGGGGGGAATTGGGTGGCGGTGTGGGTGAATAATTCGGAGACTCCACAATGCCATTTGTAGGATGAGTCATTAAAGCTGGTAGGTGACTGAAGTCTGGCCCTCCATCTGCTTTTCCTTCATTTATTGTCACTACTTCTCTAACTCATGTTAACACGGACTGGAAGGAATTATTGACCACCATGCTGGCACTGCCAGTTAAAACTGAATCACCTGTCCAATGCGTATGCACAGGCAACTCCAAGAGCTTTCAGGTGAAGAAAGCGCAGATTGCACACAAAGGGGGGAGCACAGAAGCCGCAACTAGGCCTGAGGAAATATAATATCCAAATGGCCTGACAAGGGCACTGAAGCTCAATTTGACACCCAGCGAAGTCCTGGTTTACAACAATATTTAAGGCCATCTCAGTTCTAGGGTTTGGTGGCCTGATCTAATCAATTTCCCAGCCCCACACACCAGAATCTTACTCCGCCATGATATAAGGGAAGGCTCCTTCATCACTCCATAGTAACGTCCTTGAACAATGCTGCATGACTTATGTTTGTTTTTGAAAAGTGAAGGTTATATAAGGAATCAGAAAAAGTCAGTGTGCCCTGAATTTCCACTTAGGCTCCTTGAACTGCTCTGCAGCTCAGAGAAGCTGTATAAACGTCACTGCTTAGTGATACCATAGGACCAGGAAAACCACAAAGCAAGCTGCTGAACACCAAGCAACATAGCATGCAAGTACTTCTGTCCAGCAAGAAAACATGCTGCAGGAGATCTCCCCAGCTTCCCACAACCCAGCAATTATGTCACGCCACAAAAGAGCAGCATCTTCTGATGGTGTTACCTCCTTCCCTCCCAGCCGTGATCTTTTGAGAGTTGCCAAACCTTTCGTCTTAGGATTCCTGGAGGCAGGAATGGCTCCAGTGTAACCCCTTGATCAGTCATTAACCAATTCCAGATGTGGGGAGATCACCTATCTGCACAGGACAGCAATGACATTCAAAATGATGCCCTTGTTGTCCATTTGAGCCATACATACACTTGTTACTAGGAATGTCTGGAAAACTTAGGCTTGAAAGAAAAAAATAATGAAAAGGAAAGAATTCTTCCTTTCACAAACAGAATTTTTTAAAAATCTCAAGAACAACCCTGTGCCTCTTCTACGATTCTCAGAGTGTTTGATCATTTTGCCCCTTGACCCCACCAACCGGCCTCCTACTTCAATCGGCCCCAGGATTCAAGGTTCAGTGCTTCTATTTACAAGGCGGAATAACATTTTTCCATCGATGGCCTTCCCTTAAAAAAAAAAAGAGAGAGAGAGAGAGAGAGAGAGGGGTGGAGAGTGGTGAGAACTTTAAAAAGTAGTGAGATAATTCCTTTATAAATAAGTGAAAATGTCAAGCGGCCTGCTTCCTAAGGCTCCCCAGCCAACCGTAGTTTCTGTCAGGTAAAGGCAGAACTCCACCGTAGTTGAATTGACCAAATCCTGGGCCCTATTCTTCTTTTGTCTCAAGAGTCAACGTTCACTGTAGCACCAGCAATCCACTTGGGAGCCCAAGGGTTAAAGTCGCAGCACAGAGTCCCATCTACCTACCACAAGTACAAGGAAGAGTCCTTCTCTTGTGGCAGCCATGAGGCCATCCTTCCAGAACAGAGCAAGGGAAAGACAGACTGCCTTCTGGGAAGGTTGGCTTGGCATCACCTTGCCCTCGCCACGTGGGATCCTGCCAGCCTCATGCTGGTCCACAAGCCCTTTGCCAATCCTGTAGGCCGCGCCATCAGAGTGACAAGAGGAATGGGTTACGTGTGTGTAAACATCTGTACATCGGTGAGCAGGTGCAGGTGTGTGTGGCTGGAGGAGACGACACCCCAGCACCGACTCGCTAAGAGATCTTGCAGTTGTTCCGCGAGCAGTTCTGCGGCGGGCTCTGCGGCGGGCGGATCGACTTGGAGCGTTTCAGGCTGTTGCCTTTGCTGCCGCCGCCGCCGCCACTACTGGCCAAGGAGTACGAGCGGCCATGCATCATCACCGCATTCATGCCGTTGGCCATGGAGAAGGACTTCAAGTGGCTTTTGATGGTGACAGGAAGGGGCAGCTTGTCTATGAGGTGGACGGGCGTGCAGGAAACGATGGCTCGGCAGCAGAGGTCTTGCAGGCTGAACACTGTGGATCGGATGGGGGAAGAAGAGAAAAGATACAGAATCAGAAGAGATGATGCAAGACCATTTCTGCCAAATCAGCCACGTTGCTTGAGGGTACACCTGCATCAAATGGGCTTTCATGCCATTTCCCTCCTTGAAAACAGCACGGGGGGGAAATTGGTGTAACTCACACCTCATCCTGTTTCCGGTCACCAACTGCACCATTGAACAAGTCTTCTTACAATGTTTCACAGGGCTATAATTCTGCTCCTTCTCCAAAATCAGAACCTTGTTAAATTTTCCTGGCATTTTTTAGCTTGAATTTAATTTATCTGCTTTAATCTTTCTTCTCAATTGTATGGTTATTGCTATTAATGAATGATTTTTGTTGTAAGCCACCTGGATCATTTCTAAAACAGAAAGACATGGTAATATAATAAATCATGTTCTGTTTGTTTTTCAAAAAGCGGATTTTGCACACAGGTGCCCTTTCACCAGAAATGATGAATTGCACCCTGTGCTGTCACACAGAGTTCTGGGGTTTGCTATCAGTTCGTATAGGGAACCAAGCAACTAGCCCAAAAACACAAGTCCGGACTCATGTGCTGCTTCCAGCACAGTGGCTATGCCTAGAACCATGCCACCCAAACAGCTGCTGGTTTGCCTGTACGGTCAAAGCTGGCAGTGTATGTTTTCACAATTCGGTTCCTGCCAACTATGAGGATTAGGAATTTTTTTATATATAGAAAAATCCCAGATTAGTATGTTAGAAAAAGTATAGCACTGAGATGTAACAGCCCTGTGCTTTGTTAGTCTTCCCTAACCTGGCGCCTTCCAGATGCTTTGGATTACAACTCCCAGGATTCCTGACCATTGGCCATGCTGGCTGGGGTTGATGGGAGTTGAACTCCCAAATTTCTGGAGGGCAGCAGGCTGGAGAAGGCTGCTCTATGTCTCTTCCTACAAGTCTCACATGTTTCAATCTGTGAAGAATGGCCCCATTAGGGAGCAGAGTTCTTTGTCCCCATTTCACAGATGGGGAACTGAAGCAAGAGAACAGGCAACCTGCCCAAGGGAATTTCAGAGTTGGGAATGAACCCATATCTCCTCCCAAATTCCTGCGTGTTAATCAGGTTTCGAGGGCCATTGTCAAAGTAATTAATGCCTCCCCACAACTGGCTGGCGGGAAGGCTGACTGGCTGGCTAAGTTATGTCTGCAGAAGACACACTGCATATCAATTCCCTTCCAGACAAAGCCCTTGAGACTGCAATTAAAACGGGAAGAGGGCTTCCCTGCCTGAAAATTCAATGAGAGGGGACTGGCCCGGTCTAGAGGTGAGTAGACATACCGCATGCCTCGGAATAGAGAGCATTCCAGTTTGACAAGTGTACAAGCCCTGGCAACCTGAGGCAAATCATCCTGAACTCTGACCCCTTCCCACAGCTGGCCTGAGACCCGAGGAGCAAAAGTGGCTCACGCCCAGGAGAACCCACGGCTCCGTGCTTCTTTCGAAGCAATGTGCAACAGCCCAAACATCTGCTTCATGAAGCAAAACAACTACACCGGGGTGGGGAGTGGGCACCTTTGCTTTGATGAGGCCATGGAGAACTGGGCTGGAAGGGGGGGGGGGGAGAAGAGGAAGAGAGAGGAGAGAAAATGCACTCTACTTCTGCTACTTTAGGGACTGACAAAGTTAGGGACAATAAACAGCTTTCATGTAGGGAGCCAGAAGGCTAGCGATGATAGCCTCACCTGGACACAGACTGCCCGAGACCAGCAAGGAACCCCTCAAAGGCTGATAGAACAACAAATTTAAAGAGAAAAAGCCAGATCAAGCCAGGTTTCTATGCTCCATCAGCTGACTGCTGCCATGCAGAGATTGATGGTTAACTTATCTGCTTTATGTATCCTCCTGTTACCTAGCACAATGCCCCTGTACATGTGTACCTGTTGTGTACTCGCCTAGCGGAGAACACGAGGCGAACCTCCCCACTCCTGACTTCCCTTTCAATCAAGTTGCCCCTAGGCCAAGAACAAGAGAGAGTGTTGCAAGCTGACCTTTCTGCCTGCCTTACATATGGGATCTCTCTTCCTTCGACTTGGAAGGCTGACTGTGACAAAGCAAAATAATCTCTCCTCCACAGAAAGTGTACCGTGCCATCTTCTGGCAATGAAAGTAAATTGCACCTCACAAAGAAAGCAGCTCTACCAAGCGCTGCTACTGCACTGGGCAAATCCTTGATCTGGCTCGGTCTAAGGCAGCTCCTCATATTCCCTCTGCGACTCAAACAGCAAGCTGCTGGAAGTGAGTGATAAGGATGAACAACATTTTGCTCAGGCCGTGCTTCAGGTTGTTCTCAGCAGACTCCAAACGTCTGCCCTGGGAAAGGCTGAATTCTTTGACACAACCCTGTATGCGTTTTAAGAAGCAGAGGGCCAGTTAGGACTTTCCCGATGAAGCTGACAGCTGTGACATTTGCAGCAGTTCCTGCCAGCACTGCCAAGGTAGCCTTTTCAAAACAAAATGGCTGTATGTTCCATGTGGAAGGCCCAGCAACAGCTGGAGATGTGGGTTTGGGAGGAAGGATTGAAATGTCGACGGCACTAGGGAACATTTTGAGAAAAGTTGGCCTGCGTAAAGGAGGAGACAGGCTCCACTAGAACAGCAATGCAAGCCAGCCAGTGGTGCTTAACATAAAAAAGATCACAGGGCAGATTTTAAACAGATTTCTGAGCAAAAGGAGCTAGGGAACCATCCCTTTAATGGCGATTCATTCCTTCGAAATGGGATAATATTTCAAATCCTTAAGGACAGGGTAGAACTTGACAAATATACATGCAGAAATGAATTACAACCATTTTAGGAATAGTTGTAATTCACAAGACCCACAAGAAAAATGCGCCCAAAATGACGTTTAGAGAGTCAATGATGCTAATATCAGAAGTCTCAAACCCAACATGGGAGAGATGGAGGGCTCAATACTAAAAGACAGATCTAGTGGGCATATCCGAACAGACAGAAAAAGAAGTTTGGAGATGGTGTTGCTCTACAAGTCAACGAGAGCAGAGAGACTAGTAGAGTAAACTAAAGCCCTTAAGGACAAACTACATCAGAAAGTCAGTGCAGGAAGAAATACCAGGCCCTGAAATATATTTCCAGGGAAGGTGCCGTTGCTTCCTTGACCACCCTGACCCCCAAAAGTGACCTTGAGAAAGAAGCCAGGAAAGAAGTCAAAGGAGTTGATGACCAGTCGCAAGAGCAAATTCCAACTAGCACCACACTAGCAAATGTACATCAAGGCTGTAACAAAAAAACCAAACATGTCTAGATACAAGAGATGAAGCCAACTAGGCTTGTGCTGACCCTCAACTTCACCCTAAGCAGTGCCCAGGACCTGATGTAGGGTAGGTGCTGGTGAATCATTTGGAAACAACAAACACAGCACAATGAAGTGAAACGTATTCCAGGAAGCCCCCAAACTATCACTTAAGAGGGAGTTGGGCTAGTCAAATCTCTTCAGGAAATAATTTAAAACGACTGGAACAGAAGCTCAGATGGAAGGTATAGCATGGACAAGAAGAGGTACAGAAAAGCACAAACTCTGGCAAAACAAGTGCAAGTTAATAAGGCAAGAACAAACAGTTTTGGAGAGCATATTGCCTAATATAAAGTCAACGAAACAACAAACGTTCTTCTCAATACATCACAAACAGGAAACCAGTCCAGGAAATAATAACATCATTTTACACAATAAAAATGTAAAGAGAATTCAGAAGACTTTTTTTGGGGGGGGGCACCAGTTCTGCATTGTGGAAGATGTGCGACAGACACCCATGTCTGCACTGTTTTTTTACCCAGAAGAGCATGTGAATCAGGGGTTTGGAGAGGAAATTCCAGGATCAACTGAAAAATGGAAAATTAACAAGTTATTGGGGGGAGTTCAGGTGTATCTTGGTCTTTTGGTCATACGTGCAGCCCCTTCGCTCCTGCCACAGAGGGAAGAGCAACACACAAAAAGAACAAAAAACCTTTCAAGACATCTTCTGTTAACTATAGTTTCTCATTTCACTTGAAGCAGAAAAGTATGAAACAGGAAACTATAGTTAACTTGTAGACTTGTAGACTGCTTGCATGAAAGTGCTGTATGCATGGTCAAAGGCTAGTTCGCCTCTAGGTTTGTTAAGACAGGACATGAGTGTCCAAATGTGGACACCAAAGTCTGGCCAGCTTATACCATAAAGACCTGAAATTGTTAATTTTCTAATGAAGATATACAATGTCACTAATTCAGCCTCCTTGAAAGCTAATTCATACCTTTGCCTGCTCCTAGGATTTTGTTAAGCAACACCCATGCACTTTCAAGCCTATTTTCACAGTCATGGGAGCTATGTAGATTATCTTATTTGCTCAGAGCCAAAATGTATGCAAGAAACTATTGTAACTGTTTCATATCAATATATACAAGAGGGCCAACTGCTCTGAAGTGGAGAACCCCAAATCAAGATTTTAGATTGGAGCCTACTCTAGGAGAACAGCATAAAGCGATTTCAAGCAATTTGCAGGGATTGGTGGGAAAGAACCACTCTCTACCGATTAGGGCAAACGGCTCAAGGAAAATGGGACTCTACTTTTACCTCCAATATTAATGAAAGGCTGGTTCAGATGTTACACACTGTTTTTGTAAAGGTGAGAGATGCTCCCATGTTGGTACTAACAGGAGCAAATTGACTCACAGTAACTTTCATGATAGAAATCACCCATTATGTTGGAGCAAGCTTCGGTATCTGCATTCAAGAAGCAACAGTGAGAACGTCATGTGCCCTGGCCCCCAAATCCTGGAAAACTGATGAATAGCTGGCACATCTACAACTGCCTTTTACATGGCCGGAACAGGAGCTCACTCACCTCTGTTGGGCCTCCAGATCTTCTCCATACCATGCCTCATCAGCACAATTCGGGACAGCTCCGTGAAAGACTCAATCACATTAAAGTTGCACAACGGGCTGACCTCAAAAAACGTCATGCAATTTTTCTCCGCATAGGATCGGGCCTGCTCTGTCGGCACCTGCCGCTTGAAGGCCAGATGAAGCCGGTTGCCAACCAAGATGCGGGGCACACCAGGGGCATGCTTTAAGAGAAAATAGCACATTTTAAAGAACATTTGCATTTCTATGCCAACCTAGGCTCGTGTTCTAACATGTTTGTCCCCCCACCTGTGCAGAAAAAGGGACCAACAATACCTCAGGCTATGTTTGGTGCCCTTATCTTGACAATGCACAGAGCCCAATTTAGGAAGCTGTTGTCTGGACATGGCCCAAGCCTAAGCCATCACTGAACATACCCAAGAAGGAATTGCAGGCCAGAAGCTGGCCCGGCTTGCAATTAAGGCCTGATGTCTAGCCATGGTTTCCATCCCTTCCACACTCTCATCTGAAGGAAACTACTTGCATCCTTTTCTCTTAAGGCTTGGCAAATAGACACTACTTCCAAAAACCTGTCAACTGTTTTAGGTCTCGTTCTTTTGGAGGTAGCAAACCGTGTCTGAATTGTGCCACTTCAGACTGCAGGTGATTGCTCCACCATATTAAAAATATGCCCTGCGTACAAAATATTGGTGCATTGTGGAGAAGGTTTGCAACCTAGCCTTCACCCTGACAAGTCAGTTTTCTTAGTGCAGAGATTTGGAGAGGTATCGAGGAACATTCACTCATGCAAGCCCCTAGCTATAGTCTGATGTGGGACAGCCCAGATATGGGTTTACCACCTCAGTGAAAACTAGGTCTGCAACATGGATAGCTGGAGGCTCTCTATTTTTCAAGCAGGAACTGGAACCCTTTCCTCACCAAGGGGAGGAGGACTTACCGCCCTTTTGGATATAAACCACATTCCTGACAATGTCAGACCTCCCATTTTGCTCTGGTGCTTCATTATAATGCCAGGTTTTACAGTAGAAGCATTTCAGCTTGCAGCAGGCTGTAAGCACCTAGTTGGCAAGATCTGCTTCAACAGTAAGCAACATTCTGGCAGGAAACCAAGAGTTCTGCTACATCATGACCAGATTTGTTGTAGATGGGGCATTTTTATTTTTTTTAAAAAAGCTCAGCTTCATGGCAGCCCAGTGTGATCTTTGCCATTCTTACCTCATCTATTTCCTTGATCCATCGGTCTATTCCGTCAAAAGACCAGCGATTGGTGATGTCATATACCAAGAGGATTCCCTGTGTGGAATAGAACATTTAACTAATGACTTGCAAGTTTTAAAAAAGCCGGTGGAGGTTGCTTGCATGCAACGGTATGCTGTTAAAGATTGTCAACTCAAACTAATACACCATTGTCGAGTCACGCTAATGTGCAACGGAGTAACTTGCACAGCTCCTTGAGATTTTTTGGGGTGTGTGTGGGGGATGGGGGGAAGGAGTGCATGTGGAAAAGGAATCTGCTGAAAAAGCTTGTGCTCTGCCCACAGCAAAACCAGAGATGTTTGCAATTTGCCAGTAGGGCCAAGACTGGTGGATTTGGGGCATGCACTGAACTTTACAGAAACCATTTAGGGTATCCATGACAAACATAACAGAATGAACACACTGCATTCCCTTTGCCTATGGTTTCCCCAGAGTTGAAATGTACCACTTTGAGGGCAAGTTGAGTGGCTTCATCCTTGACATGTGGGTGACTGTCACAACCTGAATAAACTTGCCCAGGAGGAGAGCAAGGTGCAGCTGTAGAGAGCTATTCTTTAGGAATCTAGCACGTGGAAGACCAACCTGCTGCATGGGAGATATGAGTGGCATGGCACTGAAAGTTTGTGACACACCTGGACAGCAGCATCTGTCATCTGGGCTACTGCATCTTATAAAAGAATACGCTAGTCTAAGGCTTATTACTAGAGCTTTACCAGATCGATTTTGCTCGTTTTTGTTTTAAACTGAAACTTGAGCAGTGTAGACGCGCAGAAAATTTTGAAAGGTCGAAAGAGTCCAAAGCTCAAGCTTTAAAAGCAATTCATTTCCTCCACACCAGACAGGCAGGCAGCCCCTTCACCAGCAGGATGATGGACAGCCATCATGATCAATGTGCCATGAAGGCAGGACCTGGCCCAGCCACATGGTTAGGCTGTCGCCATCAGCGGAGAGGGGGGAGGGAAAGGAGGCAGCCAATTGGGGCACACAAAGGAGGGGCCAGGCTGCATGCAAATTTCAGGGGGGGGGATTCACTATGCATGAGCCATATTTGCATGAGCCCCTCTGTAGTGAAGGGACGGAGGGGCAAAAACATGGGAAAGGAGCAGGGCTACTAGCGCCCATGGCGACATGGGCTTTACACTAGTAAGAAACAGACCTACACTACTGCCAAGCACAGGAGACTAGAGGCAGGATCACCACCATAAAGCACAAAGGTGTTTCAAATATATTACAGCACAATAGTAGTGTAGTGCTTATCCTTTCGACTTGACTTGTGGCCAACTTGCCAAGCAGGGAGCCACCACTGCTCTAAAGGGTGTGCAGCTTTAGAAGCTCTCTCAATATGTTCCCTACCAAGAGGAAGAAGGCTAAATGTCTTCCATGCTCTTCAGCAGTTGACAGAAACACTACCAACAGAAATTGGGATCAAATGGGAGTACCTGCCCACTTACTCCTGGACTGCACATGCAGGATGTGCAGATCCCCTGCAGCTGTGAGCTGAACATCCATTATCAATTGTTAGTGTGACGACAGGAGCACTTTCAGAGTCATAAAGCTGGATAGGCAGCATCTGAACTCTGGATAGTAGGCATTGAATTCACAGTTCAATACTTCAAGCACTTCATTTTTGAGTCACATTTCACCTACATGTAGGTCACATTTCACCTACATGAACTGCCTGATTGTGTTATACCGCCTTCCACAGATAAGAGTTTGAGGACAGAAGAATATTATCTGGAGAGTTTTGACTAAAACTCACTGTGAACGGTTAACTGAGAGGGGGCGGGGTAGAGAGAAAAAGAGGTTTAGTCTTCGAGTAGTGATTGACATTAAGCGAACATTCGTAATTCTCTTAGAAAGGTCAACAAAAGACATCTAAGGATTAGTTAGACTCTTAGAAGGCAAGACACAACATTTCAGCAAACTGGCAGAAAGAATTAGAGAAACTTTTCTGGAATCTGTATTGACTCCTAATTTACAGGGATTTAAAAAAGAGCTTATGTATTTAGAGCTCATAATCATTCTAGAGGTGACCATCAGCAAGTCCCACAAGTTCCAACAAAAGTGGAATGGTGACACAAATCTTTTCACTTCCAATATTTCCCCATTGCTTCTGTGTAATTTATGTACTGGCCGTTCCACACCTTAAAAGTTCCACAGAGTTTTCAAAGTTCCCAGTCTTTTAAAAATTCACCCACCTTTTCAACAGCCATGTGTGCAAGTAACAATAGGGCAAAATTATTGGCTTATCCTGATTTACTATAAACAAGCAGTGAGCAGGTAAAACAATCCAGAAATAGAAAGCTTCGCATGACATCCAAACCTGGGCTTCTGGTTTATTTCTGACTTATCAGCTTGGCTTATTTAGCAACATACCAGGAAACTGGATTCAGATGTCAAAAACGGAAAGCTTGCTTTGATTTGTTTTTCCCCTTGCATGAAATGGAAGCAAACAAATTGTGTATACCAGCATGTTGCTCGTTCACAATAAACAGGGATAAGTCAGCAATTCTGACTTATTATCTTCAAATGCTCCCAATTGTTAACTTCTGTTTTAGCCTACTTCATTCTTCCATTTTTCCTTCTGCTCAAGCAATTCACTTCTACCTTATACTGCAAAATGCTTGTCACTTTCAAAATATTTGCCTGTTTCTGGTCATTTGCTTATCAACCTTGTGCACTGAACATTGAAGGTTCTCCTTCACCTCCCCTTCTAGGAATGTATGTTCTGCTTACAAGTCACAGTGAGAGTGCTAAATGAAATCTTGCCATATAAATAAGTTGATGACACCTTACTTGCTACTCTAATTAAATGAATATTTCATAATACAAAACACAAATTAAAAAATGACTATTTCAGAAAGCTGGTGTTTCAGCTACAAGCTCAGAACTGAATGAGCAAAATGTAGTTTCTAAACTAAAGATAGTCTAATACTACACACTGGACTTCAAAGGCTAAAAAGTAGACTCTGCAAGCAAGGTGAGGCCTATTTTTAGAAATTTTCAGCCTTGGAGTGAAAGAAGTAATCTAAGAGAAGTGGAAATTTCATTTGCATTGATAAGGATCTGGTTTTAGTGTTGCCATCATCCTACATAGCAACCTAAGCCAACATGGATGCATTGTGGGAAATACATCAATATTCAATTTTTTCCACTTCCAGACATTAGCAAACTGATAAGAAATTATAGGAAATAGCAACTTTGTACACACATTTATTTCACTAGAAAGTAGTAACCGAAGCTAAGTAGCATTGCTGACAAGACTCACCTGAGCTCCTCTGGAGTAGGATCGGAAAATGGTACAGAACCTCCCCTGGCCAGATGTATCCCTGAAACAGAAAAATATAGGAAGCATTCAGACCTCACCATTCCATTTCCCCCACAGATCCTTGAAGCAGTGACAAATCTATTCCATTTGATGACCCATTGGTTAAAATTGGAACCACGTCAGTCTCTGGATGATACTTTCCACTTGCTTATGACAGCTTCATCAAGCCATATTTATGATTCATATAGAGGGAGATTTCAAGGTACTTGTGTAGGCTGTACTCTCCCACCCCATGCTTAAGAAGCCTGCTTTGGCTTCTCTTTTTTATTTCTGCCCCAGACATGTCCACGATACCATTCTTGTGCATAGAAACCATAACTGTTTTTTCTGCAGAATATACACAGGAGTATTTTACAATGCATATTATTAAGCATCAACTGACTGTGGGCACAAAACATACCCCATATGACTTAGCTGCCCAGGAACATGGAGATTTGAAATTTTAACCATTTTCTAGCCCTGTTATCAATCCAGAACATCCACATTCCAAGCTACATCCTAGCTCATCATCACTCCATTAATGGATGCAGATCAACATTGTGTCAATTCCTGGAAGCTTCTGCCACCAAGATTCAACTGTGCCAAGGTTACAGCAAATATCTCTGGACCCTGCTCAATCTTGGCCTTCCTCTCTTTGATTGTTTCAGAGGTGGTAATAGATCTGTGTGTAAAATCCTGCTGAAGTCCTTCAGCAGACTGTACACAAATTCATCATAGCTACACCTGCTTCCTACTCTATTTTGGGGACATGTAGCTGGGTGGGTAGAGACACAAAAGCATGCCTATTAAGTGCTTATTGGTATATCTTTGGTCTTCTTGTTATTGGAGATAGGACTTGACTTCATTCAACCATAGGACCATCAATATGATGCAGAAGAGAGAGTTACATGTGGGAGACAAAGAATTAAATCCTGACTCTGCCATGAATTCACTGGTAGACTTTGGCCAAATCACTACTGCTCAGCCACATTTTCTCTATTTAATAACCATAGCACCCTACAGAAGAAAACAGTCTGTGACCAGGGATGACCCTATCCTCCCCAAATAAGCTTGTCCATTCTAGGAGAATGGCTCTGCTCCTGCCTTTGGTGATTCGACAGGTGGATATGGAGGGCTTTTTCCATCATCACTCCTGGGCTTTAGGACCATTGCTCTGGGAATTCACCTGCCCCCCCTCCCTCCTGCACCATCTCTTCACAACAAAACCCTTTTTGCTCTGGACTAACTTGTTTCATAATGGTTTGCCTCCATTATTCTGATATTATAATTTTTTTTTTTTAAAAAAAACAAAGTTGCTGTGAATATGACGGTACATTCCCTTTTAAAATGCTGCAGCTACTTTGTAAAATCAGGAAAGGTAAATAGCCATTTACATACTAATCTATGAGAAATGCAAATTGCTTCCAGGTAAGCAGAAGGTAGGTTATGTTAATTAGACAATGAATTCTCTTTCAGATGTAGGTGTGCCATAAATGATTGGTATACATGGGTGTGTGGGCTCAGAATACTATTACCAGCACAAAAAAACCTGATTTGCAAGGCCGCCTTAATGCATAGGTCAATCTGGTGGTCTCCCCTCCATCCATGCCCACTCCCAAACATACACACACAAAAGAAAAATATTGTAAGCAGTTCTTCAGTACTGCCCAGCAGTACAGAGAGTTCTCAGCTCTTTATTTAAAAAGCTGCATCAAAACAAGTCATCTGCTTCTGGCGGGAGAAGACACGTTTGGGTCCAACATTCAATGACTGCTCCAAAGGCCAACAGAACACCGTGCAATTCTTACAACTGTGTTTAGTGAGTACAATGTGAGCTGTAGTAAACAAAACGCAGGGTGCCTTAAGGATACCAGCTGCCTCAGAGCCGGTGTAGGTTTAAGTCATGCTTTTGAACCTATTTAAACGTTACCGCACACCAAGGGGCATCACCAGGCATCTGCGATGTTATGCAGAGTGCTGTGCTGACCGCAGCAACTGCCTACTGACATGCAAGCTGCGGTCAGGTTAGCTACAGAGCACATTGTAGTGGGCCCCACTGTGCTCAGTGACCTGGGAGCGGCGCAGAATAAGCAGCTGGAAGCCTCATCACTCTTATTTCCCTGTATCAGATTTCCCAGATTTTCTGTGCAATGAAGTCAGAGGAACATTAAGTTTCTAAACAGTTCACACACACAGATCTCATTACTGCATAATTCACAGGGACATATTTTAGCAAATCCTTTACATAGATAAACCAGATTATTGTCTATGGAGCATACAAAACAAGCAGTTTATAGCACTCACCAGAGGTGCATGTCATCTCCACTGCAGCAACTAGCATCAACTGGGAACTACACTTTGCTTTGTAAGAGATAGTAGGAAGTTATAGTAGGAAGTTATTATGGCAGAGACTTTGTGACTCCACATTCACACACTATCCTGTTTGTGCAGAAGTCCATTCCCATGAAGAAAATGGCCAAAAATCAATGTCCTTAGAATGAACGTTAAGTGGGAGCCAGCAAGGCATGGTGTAGACATTTAAAGAACCATTGCCCCCAGGCCACAGGGTTAGATGTATGGCAATACATCAAACTGGCCCAGAGAAATAAGATACCCACAATCAACATGGATTGATCACAGCACGTTTTCTGCAGGCCCGCTTGTTAACCATGCAGTGGTTTGTTACTGAACCACCCAACAAGCATGGGTTCTGAAGGTGGCATGTTGGTCAACAAGCCAAATGGCAGAAAGCATGCTGCGTTCAGACCACACAATAACCCACCCTGCAGAAAATGTACTGCGCTCATACAACATAATAACCTATGGTGAGTTAGTGGATTGTGTTAATGTCTCTTCCCCCCCCCCCCCCCCCCCCCGTCTTTCCTTCTTTTCCCCCATGCATCTTCACTTGAGACTGTAAACTTATGGGCAAGGTTTTGTTATTGCTAACATGCTGTACAACATAAAATGTAATATTCGTTTATGTTTTGTCATTGCTTTTAGGTGCTTTTTAGCAACAAAGACAACGGCACGAGGAAAAAGGAGGGATTGCGTGGAAAGCCAGACCATGGAAGACCAGGAAGGGATTAGGAAACCTATTCCAAATGCTACAGTAATATTGCTTTGTGTGAAATATGACATGAGTATTTATGAACATATCCAGATAACTAAAGCAGTTACTTCTAAGCTAACAGGCACACCATCCTCATGAATCCAAGTTCTTCTCTCCACTCGCAGGTCAGAGAGCCACTCCAATACATTAGGATATTTTAGCGATGCAAACTTACCAGAGCTCCAATTTCACCCTTCTGCCATCTAACAGGATTGTTGTGGTCTTATAGTCAATTCCTGTAATGAAAACAATAAGAGTTGTGACACACACAAAGAATTGGCATACTGTCATCATTATTATGCATATGGTCACCATTATTTATTAACATAGCGCCGTAAGCATTCACAGAACTTTCTGGGGTTTAAGGGGATAGGTCCCTAGTCAGAAAAGCTTAAAACCATCACAAGAGAAAACAGGAAAGAACATGCAATTATTCCAGCTCCATGTATTTAGGCTTCGTTACATTCCTAACCATAAGGGGTTGTCACAATACCAAGTGTTGAGATGTTTTTATACATGTTGAAGCTTATGCTAACAAGCAATTAGGAAGTGAAAAAGGGTGATAAACAGACAAATAGAAACATTTGGTCCTCTGCAATAGAAGCATTTAGTGATGAGGAGTGAAGAATGATGAGTTACTTTTGCAAACCTGGTGGCGCTAGTTATGTTGTCTGTGGTTTTATGTAAATGCCTTTATTTTTTCATTTTATATAATGTGTTTTTAATGATTTTTAATTTTTGTAAACCACCTAGAGACCTTTGTCTATAGGGCAGTATAAAAAATGTAATAAATGAACTGAGATGAATATTTAGTAGCAATGTTGTGTTTTGACTAATGACAGTAGAGCTTTTCTGCATGTTGCAGTTTTGGTATGTATGCATGCATATGTAATTCCAGATCCACACACAAAAAAGTGGAAATCAAGTCAGACTATATATTAATGTTGAAACTAGCTTAGCAGAAAGGGATACTCTTGACGGCATATCAAATATACATTAGGTCAAAGAGTTATGCTTCCTGAACTAGGCAGCTCTGACACTACTAAATATACCAAAATAGTTTATATATATTCTATAGCACCATCCCCCAACTTGATACCCTCCAAATCAGGGGTAGGCAGCCTGGTGCCCTCCAGAGATTCTGAACCACATTTCCCAGAATCTTTGAACATGGGAGTTGTAGTCCAAAATATGGGAAGGCACAAGGTTGGGGAAAGGTGTGATAAATATTGAAATATTTAGGGTTTGGGATGAAGTTTCTTCAAGGACCACCTTCACCCATATCAGCCTGCCCGCAGTTTAAGATGAGAAGGAGAGACTCTTCTCATCTGCCTACCTCTGAGAGCAATTAGGTGGGTGATCACACCTTTGGAACAAACTCCCATGGGAGGTCCACCATGCACCATCTTTGCAAGCTTTTAAGAAGGTCTTGAAAACATATTATTTTACCATGGCCTCTTCATCATATGAGTACTATTGTTGCTGCTCTTGCTACTGTTGTTCTTGCTGGTTTTATTGTTGGCTTTTATTGTTTTCAACTGTCATTTTATTGTGTTTATGTTTTTACTGCTTTTAATATTTTAACTGTTTTAGGTGTTTTATTGTTGTAAGCCGCCTTGTGAGGGCTTCTGTCCTGAAAGGTGGCCAAGAAATGCTTTAAATAAATAAAAATAAACAGAATTCTCATTTCCCTGCCACACATCTGTGTCAACAACCCTGGAGACCTGGATACTGCGTCAATTAGATCTCAGCTGGTCCCTTCCCTTCCTGTCCCTCCCAATGTTTAATTTGCATATTAATAGTGCCAACTTTAAAACGGAAATTGCTGGCTACTGGTTTTGCCCCATACAAGCTCAAGGACTACTTTCTTTAATAATCTTAAAGAATTCTGCAGATTCATTGTTTTCATGGACACTAGCTACCGAGTCAGCCAGGTCTGCATAAAAATTGTAGATTTAACTGTTAAGCAACAACGTTAAATTATCGGCACTTTGGTGGGAAAACACGCAAGGGCTACAAGTGGAAGATGATACTGTTTGGAGCGCCTGTAAAATTCCGTGTTTGAGGCAAGGCGATTTCACGATAAAAGCTTTGTTTGGAAAAAGTGCTGGAATACAACCCCAGCTAGAGGAGACTCCATTCTGTATCTCACAAGGATAATTTAGGATACGTTCGGTCTTCTGGCTAGTGACACTCCTATTGATTCCCATTGACTACTTAGTGTCTATAATTAGCTCAGTTCTCAAAATTATGAGCCATGGACTACCAACTGATTGTGAACGTTTACTCCCTATCTCATGGACCACTACTGTTCAGTCCAGGAAAAGCTTGTGCTTCTGTAAAAATTCTGGGCAGCTAATCGGCCAGGAAACCTCAACATCCTTTTTGCAAGTTGCAAAGATACACTGGCAAACTCCCTCACGAATGAATATACTCTTCACAAATTCACTGAAGTGTAAAAGTAAATAAAAATAAAATCTATGTTCGTGTTGCTAGTTCTATTCAAACTTTGTCTGTCAGCATAGTTTGAAAGATTTTGTACATAGAAAAAAAGCAACAAGTGTGCATTTATACACTTGTACAGAGACTAAACAAGAGCAACAAGGTTATGAAATCCCTGCCTCCGGCACATGCAGGGAGGGAATAAACAAGAATGGGTATACACACTGCCACTCTTGTTCACACAGTGCCCACCCAGAGGGAGGGAGTTCACAAACACAGGCCTGCTTTTACTCATACCACCTTTAATCACAATAACTGAATGGCTGCATCAATTCCATGCAGAACGCATGTACTGTGGGCACAAAGCAGAGTGCGTTTTAAGACCGCCACGAAAACATGGCCCTGAGTCACCTAGCTTTGTGCCTAATTCTCACAGCAAAACACCTGAAAATTTCACTATGAGAAAGCCAGTTCAATGAAATAACATTCCAAGATAGTACAGTATAAACTGAGTTGATGCAATGAAAGCTGCCAGAACTGCATACATAAGACTTAATGCAGCTACATTTCATTGGGCCATCATGTCAGTCTGCATGTACAAAACTGAGCCTTTGCACAGAAAACTAGCTCAGCAAAATTCCACCTAGAAACACATATGTTTTTTCCTAGTTATATTCAAATGGCAAAGACCCCTTAATTTTATGGAACCTAGTAAGACTCTACATAGCCTTTGCATTTTCCCCATGTTGGGAGGTATATTTCTATGGCCAGCACATATAATCAGAACAGTGACCACAATTCTTTGCTGTGGCAGCTAGAATCTAATGACCAGAAAAAGTCCCCACTAATTACTAAGCAGCAACCCAGCACAAAGGTGAATATTTCTAGCTCGTAGGAACCAGCAGTTTGATGTAGTCAGGTTGCCAACTTTTTCAAATGCACAGTATTTTAGCCACCATTATGGAAACAAGGTCCCAGGTTCAATCCCCAGCTTCTCTGGGTAAGGCTAGGAAAGGATCCTGCCTGAAATCCCAGAAAGCCATTACCAGACAGAGTTGACAATACCGGGCCAGGTAGATCAAAGGTGTGATGGTATCAGACACCTTGCTATGTCCCTGTTTCCTCACACCCCCTATTAACCTCAGAAGATGCTTTCCATTAATGCCAATGACTACTAGCACCTGGGGAGGGAGGAATTTCATCAGAGTCATGGTGTGAGGAGAAGAGATTAAACCCCCATGCCATGTGCCATGATCTTGATTTGCTGTCCGCTATTTAGATTTGAAAAGCTAGACACTAATTGTGATCATGTAAATAATGTCCTGTCTAGTTTGGCCCTATGAATCTTGCTATCTTGCAGTTACAGAAAGGTTACAATGGAGTATTTCACTCTCACTTATTCACTTTAGGGAAATCTTCACATTCACCATGAGTGAATGCAACTCTTCCGAAAGTCAAATCTCAATGAAAGATTCAGGTTGGCAAAGAAGACACAATTTTACAGTAAGCTCTTAACACCTTCAGTGCTGATCCATTCAACTATGTTGTGAATATTTCCTCCAG
This sequence comes from Anniella stebbinsi, assembly GCA_029215795.1. Lineage (NCBI taxonomy): Eukaryota > Metazoa > Chordata > Lepidosauria > Squamata > Anniellidae > Anniella > Anniella stebbinsi. Next base: position 43,369,646 of record JARDYH010000007.1, on the reverse strand, counting down.
GTCTCTTATTCGGGCAGCTGCTCCATCTATTCTTGCTAGAGCTTTGAATTCTGAAGTCACAGCCCATTCAGCTTTTAGAAACAGATGCAATTTTAATTATAAGATTGCATAATCTTACTACAAAGGAAGAACTTCTTTCAACTGGGTCTTTCTTTTCAGCTATAAAGAGTTCTCTTCTAAAAGAATCAGGCTAGTCTGGACAAGTCGATGAGGTGGAGCAGAGCTGAACTACCCAAGTATGTGTTACACAGGACAGCCAATGTGAACAAGGCAGAACCAACATGATTGTGCCACTAGATGGCACTACTGCACAGAGGCTTTGAGGATAGTTATTAATACTGTTTTAGATGCTGTGCATTATATGTACACACACATTTAAACACTGCAAAAGAAAGTGAAAGATGAGAATGTATGAGCAAGGGAAAAAAAATAAAACCTAACAATAACCATGGTTGTTATAACACATAGCAGAGTGTGTAGTTTGATTGTTACGTTTTATTGTGGTTTCTGATAGTAATGACACTATATGTTAACTGCTTTAATAAATGCAGGTTGCTTACCTGTAACTGTAGTTCTTCGAGTGGTCATCTGTGCAGTCACACACTATGGGCTCGCGCCGACGCCGAGCCTCCCTTCGGAAACTTCTATAGCTTAGAAACTATTGGCGGGAACCCCTCCCCCCCTCCGTCCTATCGCGCATGCCTGGGTTCCCGCCTACCTCAGTTCCCTAAGACCGCCTTTGCAGTCAATAGTGAGGTAGTGTAGTCTGAGACCAAAAATTTAATGACAAAAAAGGAGATGGCATGGCGATGACACTCATAGACCTTCACAGCGAAGTCTAGAGGGGACGGTGGGAGGGTTGTGTGACTGCACAGATGACCACTCGAAGAACTACAGTTACAGGTAAGCAACCTGCATTTCTTCTTCGTGGTCTCTGTGCATCACACACTATGGGCGAGTAGTTAGCAACACTTACCGGAGGAGGGTAGACTCGCTGAGAAGGCATCATTGTAGCAGAGATGACAGCACCGCTCGACCAAAGCTGGCGTCTGTTCGTGCTCTGATGTCCAATTTGTAATGAGATACGAAAGTAGAGGCGGAGGACCATGTGGCCGCTCTACAGAGTTCGGGGATAGGAATTCCCCTGTGCAATGCTGTTGACGTGGCCTGAGCCCGTGTGGAGTGCGCCCTCAACGAAGTAGGTGGGTCTCTCCGTGCAAGTTCGTAGCTAAGGGTGATGGTGCTTACCACCCATTTGGCGAAACGTTGTGGAGAGACAGCCTGGCCCTTTGATTTACCGCCGTAACATATAAAAAGGCGCCCCGATTTACGGAATGCAGCAGTTCTGTCCTTGTAGAATGCTAAGGCCCGTCTCACATCCAATGCGTGTAGTCTGGAGCCCACTGTATCAGTTGCGTCCTGGAAAAAGGTGGGCAGTACGATGTCCTGATTTACATGGAAAGTTGAAAGGACCTTCGGTTTAAAGTCTGGGCCCGGCCGCATTACGACTTTATCTTTGTGAAACTGTGTGTAAGGAGGGTCTAACATTAGAGCGCAGAGCTCTGATGACCGCCTGGCAGAAGTGATAGCTACGAGGAAGGCCGCCTTGAGGGTAAGCAGGCGCAGGTCTATTGTAGCCATAGGTTCGAAGGGCTTACTGGAGAGGGCTGCCAGGACCACCGACAAGCTGCATTGTGGAACTATAGGACGCACGGGGGGGCAGATGTTCCGTAGCCCCCTCATGAAACGTTTGGATAGCGGATGGGAGAAAACTGAGTACCCCTGGATAAAGTCATGGTTAGCCGAAATGGCCGCCAGGTAAACCTTAATCGAGGTGCTCTTGAGGCCTGTGCCGTGCAAGGTATCCAGGAACACTAGGACGTCCACGATGCCGCACGAGTAAGGTGAAACGGCTTTCTTCTCTGTGAACTTTAGGAATCGTTTCCACTTCCTACTATACGATAGCCTTGTGGCTGGTCGCGAGGACTCCCTGAGGACTGTGCGTACCGACAGCGGGAGGTCTAGGTGTTGCCAACGCGACGGATTCTCCACGCTGTGAGATGTAGCTTGTGGAGGTCGGGGTGGCGAACTAGCCCGTGGTTCATTGTGAGCAGGTCCTCTGTTTTTGGCAACCGGAGGTACTCTCCCTTGGATAGGCGGAGGAGGGGGGCGAACCAGAATTGGCGGGGCCACCACGGCGTCACTAATACGGCGTCCGTTTCCCTGAACTGTAGAATCGATACTGCCCTTGGGATCAAGGGGAACGGTGGGAAGGCATAAACAAGGCCCCGTCCCCAGGAGGTGTTGAAAGCGTCGCCCAAGGAGCCCTTCCCCGCTCCGGCCCTTGACAAGAAAGCCTCGCACACTGCATTTTCCGCAGACGCGAAGACGTCCAGGCACGGGTACCCCCATCTGCCGATGAGAATTGATAGAGCTTGCTGCGACAAGGACCACTCGTGTGTCGCTGGGAAAGTCCTGCTGAGATCGTCCGCTTGCACATTGTCCGTTCCGGCAATGTGAACTGCCGACAAGCGTAGTCTGTGGAGGATTGCCCACTCGAAGATATCCAGCGTGAGTCTGAGCAAGCTGCGGGAGCGTGTCCCTCCTTCCTTGTTCACATACCAGACTACTGACATATTGTCGGAAACGATCCTGACGTGTTGGCCTGTGATATAGTCTCTGAAGGCTATGAGTGCTTTTTGTACTGCTAATAACTCCAACAAATTGATGTGGTGCTTCTTGTCGGCGGGGGACCATTCTCCTTGCACCTTCAAATGGTCGCAATGGGCTCCCCAACCCAGCCTTGAGGCGTCCGAGGTTATCGAGACGGATGGTTCCACTGCGACGAACGGAAGCCCACCCGAGAGGTTCTGCGGGAACGTCCACCAACGAAGAGAGTGACGTACGGCGTGAGGGACCAGTACCTTGACAGAGTTCGGTTGGAGGACCGGGTCGTAGACGTCCAGCAGGAAGCGCTGTAAAGTGCGCATTCGCAGACGGGCCCATCGGACGACAAAGACCGCCGAGGCCATAAGACCCAGTAGCTTCTGTATTGTAATCACTCTGTGGGAGGCGGAGGAAAGAACCCTCCGTGCCAACATTTGGAGATGAGTGCACCGTGTCTGAGGGAGGAAGGCTCTCTCTTTTGTAGAGTCCAGGAGGACCCCAATAAATTGTATTCTTTGGACGGGGAACAGAATCGACTTCTCCGTGTTGACCACAAGGCCTAGGCTGCGTAACAGTGACGTCGTGAGTTGGACGTCCTTTAATGCCTGCTGATCGGACGGTGAGGCGATCAGCCAGTCGTCCAGGTAGGGGTAGAGCTCCACTCCCGCTGAACGGAGGTGGGCGCAGACTGCCGCCATGCATTTCGTAAACACCCGTGGGGCAGTCTTTAACCCAAATGGAAGGACGGTGAACTGGAATATGCGTCTTCCCACTATGAACCGTAGGAACCTTTGATGGGACTGATGAATAGGAATGTGAAAGTACGCGTCTTTCAAATCTACGAGCGTGAACCACATATTGCGACGGAGGAGGGGCAGTATCGAGCCCAGCGTGATCATTCTGAACTTCTTTACTTGCAGGAATTCGTTGAGTAGCCGCAGGTCCAAGATAGGACGCAGACCGCCGTCTCTCTTCGGGACTGTAAAGTACCGGGAGTAGAACCCCGTGCCTGCTTCCGTGATGTTGACCGGTACAATGGCTCCCTTTTGAAGAAGGGAGGCCACCTCCTGTTGTAGAGTGGTGGAGAGTGGAGTATACTTTAAGCGACCTAGTTGTGGAAGAGCGGCAAACTCCATCAAGTAGCCCCGGCGAATGATGTCTAGCACCCACTTGTCCGTCGTAATTTGGGTCCAAGCCTCGTAGTAGGGAAGAAGTCTGTGGTGGAAATGGGGGGTCAGATGACGCCTCATCTGGGGGGAGTCAAAGATGTTGCTTTGAAGTGGGGTCCTGTCTCGTCCGGTGTTGGCGAGATCTACCCTGTGGGTAAGCCTTCTGCTGGCGAAAGGTCGGCTGCGCTGACTGAAAGCGCTGCTGGTGCTGTTGCTGACGAAATTGGGGTTGGCGATGTTGATAGAAATTCTGCCTGGGCCACCTACGTGCTCGGTAAGGTTGAGGAGGTTGGGGGGGGTAAAACCCCATTTTCTTTGCAGTTACTCTCGCCTTCTGGATGGTATCCATCTGGGAGTCCGTTGACGCATGAAAGAGGCCCTCACCATCAAATGGGAGGTCCTCGATCCTGGCTTTCGTCTCCTGAGACAGATTTGAAGAGCGGAGCCAGGCGTGTCTCCTTAGAGCTACCGATGCCACCATAGATTTTGAGAGGCAATCTGCCAGATGACGAGCGGTCGAGAGCTCTTGCCTGGCTAGAGCCGTTGCCTCCTGCTGAAAGACTTGAGCTGCAGTCTTAATCTCCTCTGGCAGATGGGCGTGTAACGCTGTCACCTTCTCCCAAAGGAAAAGGTGATAACGAGCCATGAGGGCTTGATAATTTGAGATCTTCACCGCCAGTGCGGAGGATGCATAAACCCTCCTCCCGAAAGCATCCAGCTTCCGACCTTCCTTATCCACTGGCGCGGAATGGGATCTAGACGTGCGCCCCTGGGCCGACTCAACTATTACAGAGTTGGGCTTCGGATGCTGGAATAAGAAGCTAGCATCCTGTTCCTGTAGCTTATACTGGGCGTCGACCCGTTTAGAAATTGGGCCTGTTGACGCAGGAGTCTTCCAGGACTCCTTCAAAGTACGTAGGATGGTGGGAAGGATAGGCATCGCCACCGTGGAAGAGGTATCCCCGTACATGACATCATACGCTATATCTACAGGTGAGTCCTCTGATTCCGGCACCTCTATGCCCAAAGACTGGGCTAGGCGCTGCATTTGGTCCAAGAACGAAACCGTCTCAACGGATGGGGAAGCGCGTTTGTCAGAGCCCAGGTCCTCTTCTGGCGAGGGCAAAGATGGATGGGCCACCACCGAGGTTTCTGAAGAGTCAGAGGGGTAGTCCTCCTCGGAGTGAGAGCTGGGGGCCCTAATGCACATAGTGCCAAGTGGTGGTAGTGGAGAGTCCGGGTGTTCTTCGGAGTGGGGTGGTGCCGAAATCGTTGCGGAGGGAGAATGCCTTGGAGGTAGAGGAGGCGCGACGAAATCCTCCGGCTCATAAAGTCTTTCTCCTGTATATTGGTCATAAAGAGGCTTCCTTTGCTTCTCCCTAATCTGGGAGGTCCAGGAATGGGTGGAGCGGGCGGAGAAACGATCCCAGTCCTCCCCCTGTACAGGTGAGTGGTGGGCCTGCATATCCACGCACAATGGTTGGTGAGGCGAGAGAGACTGGTGGGAGGGAGCCCAAGGCGACAGAGGGTTAAAGCGGTGGTCCTCGGCTTCCAACGATGGCGGGGAGACTGAATGATGAGACTTTGACCTGGACTTGTGATGACTAACTTGTGCTCTCGGCGCTTTCGGTACCGAGAACTGATGGTCTCCTTGTTGTGTAGGAGTTGGTGGCGTCGCTACCGAAGGCCATGATATCGGTAACGATATCGACGCCGCTGGGGACGGCAAGTGACGACCCATCGGTACCGGGGAGCTTGTCGGTACCGATGCCGGCTTCGGTGTCGGCTTCGACCTCGGCGCCGATGACGATGGCGGCTTCGGTGTCGAAGGCGGCTTCGATGTCGACTTAGGTTGCGACGTCGAGCGCTGGGTAGCTGCCGGAGAAGCGTCCGCGGCCGCGGGACGACGTTTCGGCTTCGACGCCTCCTTAGTCTTATCCTTCTTCTTGGGGACAAGCTCGGTTTTGGACCTGCTTTTATGGTCTCCCTTGTGTCGCTTCGCCTTGCCCGCATCCGCGGGAAGGGAGGACTTGGTTTTAGGAGGGCGAGTAGTTTGCGCCACAGGAGTCTCCGAAGACGTGCTCGGGGTCGTGCTCGGTATCGGGACCGGCGTGTCCACTGTTTGCAACGCTGCCTTCCACAGTAGGGCCCTCCGTTTATTAGCCCTATTTTTGCGCGTTTGTCTTGAAAAGTTTAGACAATGAGCGCACGTGTCCACCATATGGGCTTCGCCAAGGCAAAGGAGGCACTTCGAGTGTCCATCAGACAAGGTTAACTTTGCCTTGCAGCCTACGCAAGCCTTAAACAGGGCCGTCTGCGCCATCTTAAATGGAGGGCGGGAAAAACGAGAGCTTTGCTGCTGCCTCTGAGAACCGCAACGAAGCGGGCCAACGAGGGCAACTACAACTATCTATACTATTTACACTATATATTAAGTTTAATTACAATAACAAATATATTATATAAAGATTTTTTTTTTTTTTTTTTTTTAGCGGAAAGGAGCAAGAAATAGAAGAAGGAGAAATAGAGGAAAGAAGATATCAGTCGAGAGAAAGAGAAATAGGATTATAGAAGAATCTAAGCTAATCACTTATCCGAAGAAGTTCTCTAGGAGGCAACCAGCAAGGCGGTCGAAAAGGAACTGAGGTAGGCGGGAACCCAGGCATGCGCGATAGGACGGAGGGGGGGAGGGGTTCCCGCCAATAGTTTCTAAGCTATAGAAGTTTCCGAAGGGAGGCTCGGCGTCGGCGCGAGCCCATAGTGTGTGATGCACAGAGACCACGAAGAAGAACTATACATAAATTTGAATAATAAAATATTGTTAATTTTAAATGTTTTAATAAAATAAACACAGTATACAGTAGGTAATTTAAAAAGTTGCAGGTTGGTGAGTGGTCCCAAGCCTGAATGGTTGAAGAATACTAACTTCAAGATTATAAACTGTTACGTTTAGTATTATAAAAACCTGTGTGTCCATTGTAATGACTGTAAAAGTTTGCAAGGAGATTAAGAATATAAAAATAGTGAGAGCAAGTTTCACAATATTAAAATAATAGAACCCAATAGAGTTCCCAAAACCAGACTTGTGAAAAAGCAGCTCTGTTGGAACAGATCAAGATTCACCTAGGCAGAATCTGGTTTTTGAACAGTGGCCAGATGGTCACAGGACAAGAAGACATTTCCTGTTGTTGGTGCCCTGGCTCAGCACTCAGTTATTGATCTTCAGTGGAATATTGCCCATGAATATGAAACTGTCATTCAGCCATCACGGCTAAAAACTGTTGATAGTTTTCTCCTCCATGAAGTGTCTCCGCCCTTTTTAAAGCCGTCTAAACTAATGGTAATCACTGCGTTATAAGGCAGTGAACTGGGTATGCATTATACTATTTCACATTTCCTTTTTGCCTGTTCGGAGTCTGGTGAATCAAGTTTTGTGCGACTGAATCACCACTGCAGCATAAGGAAGTTGTATGCCTGGGGCTGTTTTCCGTTTCTTTTGTATGGCTTAAAAAAGTAATAGAAAAAGGAAGTCAGAGTTGGGCCTTAGTTATCTACCAAAGTTTTTGCTTGCTAGGAAACCCCGTTGTAGCAACTACATACCTAGAAGACAAGGTAGGCATTACACTGAACACCAAGGACATTGTCCATACCCTGCTGAAACTGCTATATTGGCAAAGCCTGGAAAACCAGTCTGAGCTGTTTTCAGCTTAGAGCACATTCCAATGGTATAAGTTAAGTTTACAATTAAAGAGGAGCTGTTTTGCTAAAACTATTGGTGTACACGCTCATTGCAATTTACCAACATGTACCTCAAGTAAAGCAAAAATTATGGGCATAATGCTATGACCATCCAAAACGTTCCCATGTACCCTTGCCATAGCCAAATAATAGCCTCGATTCTTGGCAATTTTTCAGACAGGCCTCGATGACAAATAGGATAATGGCCACCTGCAAACGCCCTATGCAAAGCTGTATTTAAGATTTGTTTATAATGTATTTTGACCAATTTGCTGACAAATTAACAATATTGTGTTTCATAGATTGCCTAACATATGAGGCAATAGAGCGGTACTATTTGACATTGGAAACTCACACAAGTTATGATCTTGTGGGGAAATCACTGATGTATTTTTAAGAGATCCAACGGGATAAGTGTTCACCAAAACCTAGACATAGGCTACGTAAAACATTTCTATGCTGCCTTTCCAAGCCTCATGTCAGCTTACAAAACTGTTTACACACAAAACTGTTAAAAAACAAACATAGGAAATTCAGCAGTGTCCCAAAGTAAGAGAACTAGCAGACTGGTCCCGTTTGCATGCTATGGTTGCCCAGGGTTTAAACTCTGTGTAGTCATGAATAAGCAGGAGCCAGATGCAAACTTATGGCATCTTGTAAAGGCCACACTCCCCAAGAGTTAGTTACATTATTTGGGGCGGCCCCAGTTCCTTACCAATTTGGAGGTACATTGGGTATTAGTGCATGGGAGCACCACGCTCGAATTTTTCTTATGTCCAAAGCAACACCTCTCTCCATAAGTCCCTCCCTCCTCACAATTAAGATCAGCATCTGTTGCCGTGCACTGTGTTGCCATTGCATGTAGACAAGAAACTCAGCACGGGTTCTCAAACTTCAGGCTTCTCAAATTAGCCTCCCAGAGACATTGTACTGCAAGAACTTTCTATTTAGGAAGGCGTTTGAGGCGGAGGTCTGGAGCACATGCTCTGTTTGCTGCTGGTTTGAGAAGTTTTACACTTATTTGCATTTTCATTTTTAATAGGGGATATTCCAGTCATAATGATGGCCTTAAACTGTCTCAAGCACAGGATGACATGGACATAAATACTTCCAACATTAATGAAAAGCCACTCCTGCATTTCCATGCCCAAAGAGTGTCTTCCCAACAGCAGAGCAGACTAGTGATCCCATCTGATTGTGCAGAGCCCTTACAGTAGAATCATAGAATAGTAAGAGTTGGAAGGGGTCTATAAGGCCATCGAGTCCAACCCTCTGCTCAATGCAGTAATCCACCTTAAAGCATACCTGACAGAATAGAATAACTATCAAGAAGCATGAAATATAGACTTCTTATTTAGGTGGCTAGAAATAAAACACAGTAACTAGGTTTGGAAAAATAAAACCCTGCATAGCTGGCTTTTAAAATCAGCGGATTGCTGTTCAAATACCAGACATAATTAGTCCAGAAGGTGCACCATTCCAAGACCCTGGAGGCAGATCTGGGATTGGATGTGGAACCTGCAGATGGCAAAGAATAATAAACCAACAGAGGCTCATCCACAACAGCCTCCAGAGAATAACACTAATGCACTGGGATTCTTGCCTCACAATCCATCTAGTTGTCGCAGGGACACCAACGGCAGCTTTGCCCTTATATAAGGGTTTTGTTCTGTATTGTTAGGGGAGGAGGAAAGGAGAGGAAAAACAGCTGATGTGCCACATACATACTATGGCCATAAGTACACAGAGATGTGAAAGCTCAAAAGGTCAGCAAGCATCAGACGTACGCAAGGTCTAAAAGACGTGACTGAGTGTTTGCAGAAGGTTACTGAACCTGGAAGCTAATGACTGTTTTTTGGACCTTTTTTAGATATTTTACAGACCATCACAAACTATTTGTGTTGTGGGGCACATGTCTGAACAGCACACCCACACACGTGCCACTATTTTATGCTTCCTACATTTCCTTAAACATATTCTTAGAACAGCATAATTCACATATTAAACAGCTGCAAATCTATGTTTGCCACTGACTACATGCTTGACAGAGAGCTGCAGCCAACGCTGGCTTCCCAAGGAGGAGCATAGCTGTATGACACACACATTTAAACATAGGTGTCATATTCACATTTAACTTTAAAAAGCAAGTGGTGGATATTCAGAGGTACCAATACTTCAGAAAGCTACCTTTCAAAGGAAAAGGTTTACCAGCTTGAGCTTACAGAGACTTTGGATACAAAGAAGCAAGAAATACAATTGAGTAGGGGAAGTTTACTACCTGCATTTTCCAGATGAGAAAATTAACTAGATACAGAAACCATTAAAGTGTAAGACCATACGAATCAGCTGACCCAGGTGACATACTGACAGCTGTCTGATTGTATTTCCTTATCACCTGATACGCCATCATAAGACACTAAGACACTGGCAGAGTACGGGAAGTTTTCGTTATTACTGTAAATGAGGAATGTCCACTGAAAGAGTTACCTTCTAATTATCAAAATGGAACAAAAGACATTTCAAATGACTGGATTGGGGGAGGAAAAGAGATCAAACAGGATATAATATAAAGCAGGACAGAATATAAACCAAGGAAGGGAGGAGAGAAGCCAAGTGGAAGCCTATGTTGATTAGTGATACAAACCTCGCTGTATGAAGTATAAACAAGCACAGGCTACACAAAGAGGTTTAAGTGTATCTATACATGCTGCAGAATTTGGTGGGAATGAGATGTAGAATGGACTCTCTCCACAGTCTATACATGGGGCATACCTTGTGCATAATGCTCCTTGCAAATATTTTCTAACACAACACATTGCCCAAAGTTGATTTTGGTTCCTATTTGCAGAAAGTCACTAACAGAAGGGACCATCCAGCACTGTGCTCACTGACCTGCAGACTGAAGTATTTGAACCTGTTCTATTACCTCATTTTTCTAGGACAGGTTGGAGTAAGATATAAACAGCCGTCCAAACTCCTCCACAACAGTCCCAAATCAGATCAGAGACACTTCTGCAATTTAATACCTGTCTCCTGAGGTGACAGAAAAGTAAAATTTCTGATCAACTTTCTGGAATTGTCATATTGCGCCAACTCTTGCATTGGTAACTCTGTATGTTGCGTTGAGCTTTTTGGAAGAAGGTTGGTGCACATCCATCTATAGGATCATTTTTACTTGCAGGTTTAAATCGTATGCCAAATATTATAATAGACTGGTTTATTTACAGGTCCCAAAGACTAGAGATATTTATCAACGAATAACTACCTGCCACAGAATTTATAAAAAGTGACATTTTTCAATTATCACTTCGCTGGTATTTTAATGTTCTTCCTTTATGTAATAAAGATAACTTGCTAGAAAGAGCACCCCAACATGAAGGATCACAGAAAGCATAAGGTCACTCCCAACTTCTTTCTACCAGCTCTAGCATTCAATAGCATTGTTGCAGAGCCAACAAATACTCTGCCAGAAGGTTCAGCTTTACATCTAAAGGTTGAACTACATGTTTGGAGAAAGCACGTCTACAGTTCTTGTGGGACTTTGTCACTTTAATATGCAGGTGTTTGACTGTTCCCCCACATTGTCAGAATCCTCTGCACATGGAAAGCTAGCCTGACCAAGAGAATGGTTCCAACCTAGTCTTCTCCTTGATACACTAGACTTCTACATCTAGGAAACTTTGTCTTTTGCTTTTGTTTCACAACATGCAAAACCTCCACTTTTTGTCTGAAGTAAGTGTCACAGGTGTGCCACATACGTTTTAGTAACAAGCAGATCAACACAGGATCTTTCACTGACATAATCAGTAAGTGAAGTGGTCCCCTGAAAGAAAGCATTCTTCACATACTCCAAGGCTGGAAAGCAAGTTCTAGGGATTTCTGGCCTCAACATCAGGTGGACAGGAAGAGTTTTCCCCACTCTTTTTCTCATATGTTACATAGCATGACATGGCATGTTAACGGCAGGTGGGTTTTTTTTGAGGGGGGGGGGGAAGTTTACCTTTCCTCCATGGAACTATATCTAGAGTTGCCCCAAGTTACACCAGCATTTCCCTGCTTCATGTGGCAGTCTGATCCAGTCAGTGAAAGCCAGAAAGGAGCTCCCACTGTGCTAATAGACACTGGCAAAGTATCAGGGTCCTGTCCGACCCAGAACTGAAGAGAGTCCTCTTCAGGGGAAAAGGATTGGGACTCCACTGAAAACCCCACTCTCACAGAAGACCTGGAAGAACCTGTAGAAGACCCAAGGCAGCCTGAGGAAGCCTCACTGGGCTCCCTCAATAATCCCTTTGACCCTGTCCTGAGCCCTGCTTCAATCCCCAATTCTCTTCCCTTGTCCTCTCCATCTCCAGAGCAAAGAAAGCAGCAGGCCGGGTGGGAAACTCTGAATTGCTGAACAAGTGTCCATCTGGCTTCCAGAAGGCTCTACTGCCAATGATCTATTCAGAGAGAGTTACTCAGGAGAAAGAGTCTTCCCAGGAGGAGGGAACAGACCCAGCTGTGAGCAAAGAATCAAGAAGGGGTTGGCAGTATATATAGCCTTCAAACTCCTCTGGACTTTTGCTCAGTTAACAGCTTCTTTTGAGTCCATTAGGTCCAGTTGCTTTAGTACTGCCCAACCATGCTCCAGCTATAGCTCTAACCCCAGTTCCATCTCTCACACCAGGTGCGGATCATGGACACAACTCCTCTGCCCCATAGTTGTTTTTTTTTTTTAATTACCATGTGGCTAGGATTGCTTCAAAGCAAAGTGTGTGGTCCCAGTTGCAAACTTTATTTCCCTAGAAATTGTTTCTGTGGTATGGGTTTTTTGTTACTGGCTACACCCAATGGCAGCTATTTTGCGATGGCACCTATAACACTCTCAATATTATAAATGTGTCCATTAGCCAAAAAAAGATTGGAGACCCCTGGTCCATAAAACCAGCAGTCATATGCTAAGGATGGGTCCATGTTATGACCAGAAAGCATCTTCATGAATAGAAAATCAAACATTATCATTGTCATTTTAAGAACTTTTTCACAAAAAGAGTATTGTGGAAGGTACTAACACTTGTCTAGGCACAACCCCTCCCCACAAAAAAAACCTAACACACAGTGGGGTTAGGAACAAGGGATAAAACAAGTAATGCAATAGATCAACATTTCCCACACAGAATCTGCTACTCTGAAATCATATTTCAGATAGTCATTTGGGACGCATTCTCCTACATAATGACTATTCTACAAGGAAATGGATGCTGCAACATAAGGGCTATAAAAAGATGTTTGTTCCCTATGGAACGTGAAACAGGATTTACTTAGAACAACAGGAAGCTGCTACTACAGTGACACGGACATGTAGAGATTTGCCATTTCATTACAGAAATGGGTTTAAGGATACCTCAAAAGATTCTAATTACAACGCTCCCTGAGATGGTTTAGCAATTCTCTTTTTAGTTGGCTTTTGTCTTCATGAGGTTCCATGGATTATGAAATGAAACCCAAGGAGGACTGGCTGCCTATCTACCCTACAACTTTAATATTTTGCTCACACTTTTCTTTGCAAATTAGGGCCTATTCACACCTTTAAATAACTGGGGTCAATGAACACACACTGGCATAATATTCAATGGTCAAGAGAGAACAACAACAATAAAGAAAGATACAAATAACAACAATTGTCCTAGAAGGAACATTTCCCCAATGAGGGAAGGTTACAACAGCTGGGATTGTTTAGCTTGGACAAAAGGAGGCTAAGGGGAGATATGATAAGAGGTGTACAAAATTATGCATGGTGTGGAGAATGTGGATGAGACATTTTTCTCCCTCTCTCAAAATACTAGAACCCGGGTGCATCCCATGAAGCTGACTGGTGGGAGATTCAGGACAAATAAAAGGAAGTACTTCTTCACACAATGCATAGTTAAAATATGGAATTCACTACCACAAGATGTAGCGATGGCCACCAATCTGGATGGCTTTAAAAGGTGTTTGGATAAATTCCTGGAAGAGAAAGCTATCAATGGCTACTAGCTTTAATGGTTATGTGCTACTTCCAGTATCCGAGGCAGTAAGCTTGTGTGCACCAGTTGCTGGGGAACATGGGTGGGAGGGTACAGTTGGACCATGTCCTGCTTTGTTGGTCCCTGGTCGACAGCTGGTTGGCCACTGTGTGAACAGAGTGCTGGACTAGATGGACCCTTGGTCTGATCCAGCATGGCTCTCATGTTCTTAAGGCTATAGGGAAGTATTTTCCAGAAGCTTACAGCATGGATGGGGAACCTGCCCAGTAGTTAAAGTTTCCATAGGTGCCAGTGGAGTCTTTTTCAGAAGACAGGTCTATATGTCTTGAAAGTTATTCACCCATAGACGTGTCAATGACATTGCACCAATCTATGCTAGCTATGAAGCCACATTTACCCCAGTGAGTATGCAGCACTTTCCTTTGTCACAACAGAGAAAAGACTTCCAACATTTCTCTTCGCCCAAACACAGGCATACCACATTCAAGAGGGTCAATGGTGATAAACATCTCCCTCCAATCTCCTTCCTCAGTAGATTGGCTGGGGCCCACACCTTCTAGCAACCGAACACACCACTACAGTTCTTTATAGAAAATTCAGCTGCTTGGGAACATTTTAAACTTCCAGCTGTTCAACCGTGAGAAACGTGGCTCAAGTTCTTTAGTATTCCCCCAATAGTTAGCTTCCTCAAAATACATGATTGCAGAGGGAGAAGGGGTTAAACAGCCCCATCTGGTCTGTTCCTTTACATAATGCTCCCCAAGGCTCTTTAAGCCCCATGTAGCACTTGTATATCCCACAGGAATTCTACTCCATATGAGGCTCAATTTGTTGATGGGGGCAATGGGTACAATTTACAGCCTTAGTGCTCATCCTTCAGGCACAAGGTCCATTTAATCCCAAAGTAATAGCTACATGTCATGCTTGGAAGCTCAGTAACCCAACTTTCCTTTCCAGCAGCTCTAAGCTTTTTGGGGGAGATGCTGTTAAACCTTCCTTAAATATTTTCCTCAAAGTGTGTGGCTGGGGCAGGAAGTCTTACTATCCCCAGCCCTCTGAAGGGGAACCATCAAGAAGCATAACATTTCTGGGAGGAGGCAACCATACATATACAGATTTCCCTTACAGATCTCAGGTTGAGGTTGCAAAGGATTGCACACATCTCAACATTCTGATATCTACATCGCTTTTTGAGAACTGCAAGGATACATACTCCCTGTGAAAGCCTCCAGCCAGCAGAATTTCTTCCTTATCATCAAGAAGGAAGGAAGCCATTACAGAAAAGATACATAGGAAAGCAGGATTCCAGAAGTCTGAAGTTGGGAAACCTGAATAAAAGTGACTGAAACTGTAGCCCTCAAAAATGCATATTGAAAGATAGTGATTAATCAAATCTGTCACATTACCATAATGTATTTAATGCATTACATTTTCTCTAATAAACATATCTTGTCTATTTTTCCTTTTATTGGTTACCTACAAGGATAAATTTCATTTTAAATCATGACATTATATAATTTTGTAATCAGCAAAAGTAGTAAAGTGCAAGGGAATGAGATTTAGAAGCCCTCAAGTTCAAAAATGGTAAAGTGGTTTGAGGTCAATCCATTATCTCCAATACGGAGATACTGCAGTAAAGTATACAAACGTTAATACTAGTGAAAAAACAAAGATGCTCTTATCAAATTTGCCCCCTTTCTCCAAAGGCAACAGCTGTTCTTGTTTCTCATTTCCATGGACAGTTCTGATTATCTTCAGGGCTCTGCAAATATTTTTAAAACCGTGGAAAACTGGTTTCCTTTACAGGCATTTTGTTCGACAGTATTCATAAGGGTCCCCAGGTCCTTGGTAGCTAGCCAAAATTTGTGGTAGCTTGAAACTGCCTCTCTCCATAGGTGGAAAGACATGCTGAGGTTCAGAGGTGTTCCACATGCTTCCAAAGCCCAGTGCAACTGAGGGAGCACACCTTTGCCCCTTTCCTCCTCATCTCCAAGCTTGGAGAGAGAGTCTTGACCCTGTTGCAAGGTCTCAGGCATTCCCCTGCCCTTTTCCAGGATCAAAAATTTCACCAGATCAGAAATGCACACTGGTGGTGGGCACATCTGTAGAACTTCAGTCTATATCCTATTTACCCAACTTTTCTATCCCAGCAGGAATCCCAAAGTAACTTACAAAACCATAAAAATAAAACTATTCCATACAAACTAATGTAGTCCTCTGCAACAAGTCTTTGCTCCAGGACAGGGAACTTGTAGCACTCCAGATGTTGCTGAACTCCAATCCCAACCAGCCAGCACAGCCAATGATCAGATATAATACAACATCTGGAAGGCCACAGGTTCCTTTCCCCTGCTTTACTCTGCCTTGATGAAGCCCTACTCCACACTTGAATGGATCTTACCTTTCGTTTAGACAAAATATGGCCAGAAAATAAGAAAAGGGTTCATAAGCAAGGACACACCCTTGCTGGGATCCTGGACCAAGGCTATAAAGGACATTATAAATTCTGATCAGAACCATGAATTGGGTCTCAAAACTTACTGACAGTAAGTCCAAATTGGAGCAGTATTAGCTTAAAGTACCCTCTTTACTTTGCTCCTGCCATGACAGGAGTTGTTGGATTTTTCTCTATGAGTCATAGCTTCTGAACTGTCTTAAAGGATGATCCCATATAGCATACATTTAATTTAGCGCGTTTATATTTACTATTGCTCTTTACAGGAGACTTAATCCAGATGCTTTCTACATCTAAGTGCTAATTTTCCTTCCTCCCTGAAGCAGATTTAGATTATCTATAATGAAAACTTGCAGTCAGGGGTGTGTGTACTCATCGTTTTAAACAAAGCCAACCACGCAGAATTTTTTCTATCAAGGTAAGATTTAATACTACAACACGCATAGATTACTTGCTTGATTTTGCAAAATTTATACTATTTCTGCTGGCTACGGGGGAGAGGAAACAAACTATGTAGGGCACCTGAGCCCCATCCTTGTCCACAGGAAGTACTATCACGTGCTGCTCTGGCTTCTGGAATACCACCAGAAATTGCACATGTACTCTTTCAAACCTCTTTCCATAGCCAAAAGGGCTAAAGGCAGGGCAGTGGAATTAAAGGAGCCCAACTTCTGCACTCATGACAGTATACAATCCTACTCTTGCAGTCTCTGAAAGGTGGTGGTACCAAACCCCTGCATTATATAATTCTATTTATATTCTTCATAAAGATCCCAGGGCAGGTAACAATATAACAAAACAGGGATGGGAACAGGCTGTGCACCTAATGCCAGCATTGAACTGAATGCACTTTCAAACCCTTTTGAAACACAGCAGGCTGATGTGCCCCAAGACTGGAGTTTAAAAGGAATCTAAGGTGGTTGGGGCATACGAAAAGATAAGAATCAGGAAAGAATGACAAAGTAGCACAAGCTAACAACAGACATAATTTGAGACTGCCAACATTTAAAATGGTTATCGTCAATGCTTCTGAAAATGGAAAAAGTTCATCATGCAAAAATATACCTTTGCATAAGCACATACACAGTTGTTAATTGCATTCTAATGGGAAGAATGTTTACATGCTCTGTCATGTGAGCATTGTATTAGGATGTTGAACTCAATTATCAAGTCAAAATATGCACCCCCCCATGATATTGTTTGGTGCCAACTACTGTGCTTTAAGCTACTGTTGATCTAGGCAACATGCGTAAGATGACTTTCCAAAACGTTTGGCAAGAAAAACTTCTTTCCAGCAGTATATACAGTATTTTTACCTCTTAATCAGTGTCTTGGTACTCATTCTCAGCACAATCAGTTAGAAATAAAAAACCTAGAAAGGCCTATCATACTATAGTTCAGTTTTCCCCAACTTGGTGCCCTCCAGATGTTTTGGATTACAACTACATCAGCCGCAGCCAGCATGGCCTATACTCAGGGGTGCTGTGAGTTATAGTCCAAAACAACGGGACGGCACCAGGTTGGGGAAGGCTGCTATGGTTTTACTATGTAGCCCATATCAAAGACCAGCTGAAGAAGAGATTTCCACTGAAAGATCTTCAGCTTTCGGCCTGAAGTAAGAACAAGAATCTGGATGTCTAATATTCTTTGGCCGGAAAGAACAAGAACTTTGGCACAGGTTGACCAGCCATTTCATAACCTTGGCCAGTAATGTATTAGGGACGGAGGGTAAAATAAAGTTTCTCTAGGGAGAAACACACACAAGCTGTCTTCTACACTCACCAATTACAGATGGAGTCAGCACCTGGCCTCACTGGGTACCTGCCAGGGCTCTAGCAGGGCCCATCTGCCCACACGTGCTTAAAAGAAAATTTTGGCCTGGCATTTCAAGCGGTGCTGGGTGGCTGAGCCTATCCAAAATTTAAACGCCAGGGAACAATGCTACATCGGGGGGAATTAAAATACTGACTAGACCCACATGCCCAGTGTACTGTTTCTGCCATAGCTAGGTTGACCATATGAAAAGGAGGACAGGGCTCATGTAACTTTAACAGTTGTAGAGAAAAGGGAATTTCAGCCAGTGTTATTTGGATGCAATTAGTTCCCAGTGAAATTCCCTCTTCATCACCACAGTTAAAGTTGCAGGCACTATACTAGAGTGACCATATACAAAAGAAGGCAGGGCCCCTGCAACTTTAACTGTGGTGATGAAGAGGGAATTTCACCAGGAACTAATTGCATACAAATGACATTGGCTGAAATTCCCTTTTCTCTACAACTGTTAAAGTTACATGAGCCCTGTCCTCCTTTTCATATGGTCAGCCTAGCCATAGCCAGATAAGCCAACAAGAGGCCCCAGGGACTTTGGCCAGGGATCTTTCAAAACTGGAGCTGGGTCCCCACCTTAGATACCAGACATTTTATTGCATTATTTTATTTAACAAGATGACTGAGAACAAGCATACAGAGAAACAAAATCCCTGTAAGTCTTAATGAGTGTAAAATACTTGTTGAGGTCAACAACACATTCTTACATAGAGATAATAGTGTGCAACAGAACCAATGACACACCCCTCAAGTTAACCTTAGAGGACCACCTAGAGTTAAGTCAATGTCTCTTCACAGTGATAGCATACAAGAATCAGAGTTAGTAAGAGGATGCTGGGGGAATCAAGGAAAGTAGAGAATTGGGTTGGGGATGATTTTAAAGGAATAGTACTTCTGCACAATAGACCTTAAAAAAGAAACATGATGGTAGTCAAAGGAAGATGAGAGGACTAAGGCACAGAAATTGGGTGTGAGCTGAAGATTCTTTAGCTATTATGTCAAAAGCAACCAAGCTACATGGGAGATAAACATTTCCTTGAAGGGTCTGCTATTCGAAAAAGAGGAATTGCCTTCGTGTCACTATTGTTTTAACAGAAGATTCTTAGTGGTGTCCTCTATGTTTTTCCACTGAAGCATTCCCTGTTGATTCATTTCTCAGCTATGTGAAAATCTAGACAGCAGGACTTAATTTACAATCTTTTCCCCCACTTTGTCACAAACTAGAGTGTTGAAATATCCTTGCCAATAACAAAGACCTCTAACAAAGACCAATGGACACATCTTCAAAGCATTCATACTGTAAATACTGGGTGGCCCAAAAGTAGGTATACAGTTGTTTAGAATGTTGATGGGAGGGGAAGAGAATGTGTGAGTAGAAGATGTGTGGGTGGAGTCAGAATGACAGTTGGGAAGAGTGACAGGTGGTGACAGGTGTGGAGAGTGAGGGGAGTGAGGCCCAAAAGTAGGTACAGTTGTTTAGTTTTTTAGCAATTTTTTTTACTGATATTGTGAATGATGGTGGCGAACTTGAGTCAAGAACAAAGAAAGTGGATTCTAAAGCAGTACTGGAAGACTGAAAATGCCAAGCGGGTGCGCACAGCGTGGCAAGAAGCATCCGACACTCCTCCACCAACACGTCTGACAATTTATTGTCTTAGAGATAAAGTTGAAGCAACAGGTGCAGTGGCTAATGCACCGAAATCTGGATGTCCTAGGACGTCTATGACAGAAGAAAATGAGATGAGTCGCTCTGACATTTGTGAACAGTCCGAAAAAGTCCACACGACGTGCGTCTAAGCAGCTATCCATACCTAGAACGTCCTTGCAACGCTTAATGCGTAAATTGAAACTGAAGCCGTACCGTCCAAGACAGTTACATGGTCTTCTGGAGGACGACCCAGACCGTCGGTTGCAATTCTGTGAGATGATGTGTAACCAAAACTCTAACGTTCACCCGACTTAACACCAATGGACTTCTTTTTGGGGGCGTAGTAAAGAATAAGGTTTTTGAGAGGAATCCCCAGACAGTGAACGAATTAAAAGAGTTCATCTTGGGAGCATTTATGGACATTGATGCAGACCGGAATTTGTGTCGTACTGTGTGTCACAGTGTTCTGAACAGGTTCGAGGAATATTGCAACGTTGATGGAATACATTTTGAGCACTTACAAGATTAAACAGTGTTAAGCAAATGTAAATGTAATAAACAATGTAATAAAATGCAAATAAACTATACTGTATACCTACTTTTGGGCCACTTGGTATTAATGCCAAGGTACCTATGCCTCCAAGAGGGTTTTCATAGCATTTACCACCTTAATGGGGTGGTGCTTACAAAACATGGCAAAAGAGGAACTTCGTTCAAAGACCTTGAAAAATTAGTTAAGTGATAGATTTCTCCTGTTTAGAAACAATGATTTTATACAGACCAGGAAAAGTATTGTAAATTGTTCCCCCAGCCCTGCATGTTATCCATAAAGACCTGAAATGGCCTTAAACCTTGCTACTTAAAGGACCATGTTGTTCTATATTTGCCTGCCTGAACCCATCATTCTTCATCCAAGGCCCTCCTCCCCCACATTCCCCAGTATCTGAAGTTAGGCAGGTAGTGACAGAAGAGGGTGCTCCTCAGTTGCAGAACCTCAGATACGGAATACCCTTGCCAGAGAATCTCATGGTGCAAGCTTTGATATAGTTTTTAGCACCAGGAAAAAACAGCCCTTTATTCAGAAATGAGGACTGGAAAATTGTTTTATTTTTAACAGACCAACCAAAGTTCAGTTGGAGAGCATCTGCTTTTCGTGCAAAAGGTGCCAGATGAAATCCTCAGCATTTCCAGATAGAGCTAGGAAAGAAACCTGTCTAAAATTAGGGCGAGCAACTGCCAGTCAGTGTAGATCAGGGGTCCCCAACCCTTTTTGGATTGGTGGACACATTTGAGAATTTGAGAAACTGCTGTGGGCATCACCACAAAATGGCTCCCACAGAAGATGTGGATAGTCACATGATGGCTGCTATGGGGATCTGGGTAGTCAAAGGACAAGTAATTCAGCCAAGAAATTGAGTACAAGCAGAGGTAGGGTCTGAACTTCAAAGCCAATCCTCATATTTGACTGTACAGAAGCATAACAAAAATACCCATTTAAGGTTGCAATTCTATGGATGCTTACATGGAACTTTGTGGGAATTACTTCTGAATAGGCCTACATAGGATTGCTCTGCTCATCCTACACACACAGACACACTTTTCCCCAGCTCCATAACCATGAGGAAAGAAAAAGTTTTCTCTTCCTCGACTGCAGGCTCATCTACTCCATTTCCCACCTGGTATTCCTATCACCTCTGTCATCAGAGCCCCATCTGGGACGGTGCTCTGTATGAGGCTGCGTGAAGAATGAGACACGGCTTGGAAGGGAGAGCAAAAGAGCAAGGCTAGGAGGAAGAAGAAATACGAAGATAAAAGAGTGATAAGGAGAGAAAGAGCAAGGCTGAAGGCTAGAAGGAGAGAGAAACAGTGAGGTAAAGAGGAGGGGGAGAGATACAGTGAGACTAGATGCTGGGACAAAGGGGGAAATAGCAAGGCAAAAGGATAGAGGAAAGAAAGAGATGGCAAGGCGAGGAGGAGGAGGAAACAGCAATCTAAAGAGGAGTGTGTGTGTGTGTGGGGGGTGAAATAGCGAGGCCAGAGACTGAGAGTGGAGAGAAAATTGAGATAAAAATTGAATTGGAGACAAGGAGCAAGCTAGAGGCTAGAAAAAGAAGGCAACTAGGGACAGGGAAGGGAGAGAGATAATGAGGACAGGGGCTGAGGGTGGAGAGCGAGAGAGCAAAAGGGAAAGCTCTGTGTTGGCGGAAGAACATCGGGCAGGGCCAGGAAGCAAAACTCTTTCTCTTCTTGCCCACCAAACAGCTGATCAGCAGCAGGTGCAAGAACAGGCAGGAGAAGCTGGTACCCTACCATTTTGCAAGGCTTTTATTAAGGAAGCAGGGCACCACTTTGGGGACTCTGGGTGTAGACAATACCAAACTTGATGGACTAGTAGTCCGGCTCTGCATAAAGCAGTTCCCAGTGTTTCTGGCAGTGATCTCTTCTATAATAACCAACATCAGCTTTCCTCACTAACCCAGAGAGAGAGAGAGAGAGAGAGAGAGAGAGAGAGAGAGAGAAGCATTTTGAAGCCTGCATATGGGAAAAGCATGACACAGTATGATCTATGCTCTGTATTAATTCTTTGCAGAGGCTGAACCCCTTGCCATATGGCTGCTCTGTCAGTTGTGCCTGTTGTCAAACAGTCCAAAGATAATGATTTCACATGACTCATCCCTTTACTATGCACTAAACCAAAATGAACAAAGTGAATATGATTTATTGCAGTAGAGTAAATAAGAGGGTTGGATTCATGACACATCATGCTACTCTTTCCCACAAGGAACCTGCCTCCAACTGAAAGCCACATTTGTAATGGCTCTCCAGAATGGTTGTGCACATGCCAGTGGGAAGCCCTTCACTAAGGATGGGCTGGCTGTTCATGGAGTGAGGTCTACCTAGAATCCTTTCGGCATGTGGACATCTGAGATATAAAGGAGTACACTCAAAAGCAGGGATGATGGTAGTGTCAGAGGGATCAGGTTTTAAACTCTGCTACTACTTCTTTCCAGGCCTTCAAGAATGTCATCGCTAATGTACATGCTCCAGAGCCAAGTGATGCAAGCTCAGTATTGCAATTTTTTCTTCCTGGAGTCTCAGCAATACTTGCAAAAGAGCAATGGCTCAGAGCCAGAAGAAACCACACACTGCAGTATAAGTAATGAGAAGACAACAAAGAGCACACAAAGCAAGCTCAAGAAATTGAACACTCTTTTAACATACCAGGCTAGTTCTTCATGATACAGGCCATATCAATAGGCAGCAAATATCAGTTGTGCGTGAAGAGGAATGCTTGATTCTCAGTAAGAGCTCTCCACCCCCAAAAACAGACTAATGCTGAAGTACCAACTTTCTACTTCTGCTCTCGCAACAAATACAAAAGAAACAAAATCAAAATCATCCACAGGCCAGGTCCTTCACTTTGGGAATGCCTCTAGGAAGCCCCAAAGCAGGACATGGAAGGCAATAGCTTTTGCCTATTGTAGCTCTCTAGCAACATTTCCCTCCTAAATATGCCAGAAACGTAATTGAATTTTTCAGTTGCTTGCAAGTCAAGTTTTGTTTTATTTTCAAGAATTAAAAAAAAAACATCCATTTTTAAAACGAGAGGTTTCATGATTTTGTACACTACCTATACTTTCTACACAGCTCCCTACAAAGGTAGGCTAGCAAAAGATGCCAGACACCTCTTAAAATCTAAAGTTCTGTTGTTATTTTTCCAAAACTGATGATATTTATATTATTATGAGCAGTTCCATGTACTAGGCCCCAGCTGATTTTTCAAAAATGCCCTCTAGAACTGTCCTGGGATTGGAGTGAACTGCATTAAAGAAGAGAAATAAATGGATGGCACAAGAGAACAGCTGCTTATAATGGCAATTAGAATGTAGTTTCTAGACTTTGCGCAAGAGTCTTAACATAACATTTCAATTTTGTGGTTTGGAAACAGCATTACAAGCCTATCAAGCTTAAGACGAAAGAGGAAATGGAGCATTTTACTGTGAGGTTGCTAGTTCAAAAGCTAGCAGCACTGACCAGAGACAAAGGCTAATTGCCAATGAATAAAGAGTAGCTAGTAAGTACGTAAGAGCAGACATACTCAATCAGCATTCCTCAACCTAGCGCCCTCCACATGGGTTGGACTAAAACTCTCACTGTCCCCAGCCGGCATGGACATTTGGGGTTTATATAGTCCAGAACCTTATTTCACACAGTGACCAACCAGATGCTTCTGGAAATCCCCAAAGCAGGACATGAAAGTAAGGGCTTTTCTCCTGCTGTTGCTCCCCAAGAACCTACCACTGATCCTGGAGCAGAATATAGCCATCATGACTAGTAACCACCTACAGCCATATTCTCCATGGATTTCTCTAATCCCTTTTAAAGGGATCTAGATTTATGGCCATTACCACCTCTATAAGAACACAAGTACCTCAGAGCAAATATGAAAGGTTGCGTTGTCACTTTAGTTTTACCAAACTTTTTTTTTTAAGAGAGAATTTCAGTTCCGTGAAAAGTCTGATAACCTGAAGTATATAGTCCAGATCTGTGGAACCCAAACAGGCAATTTACTTCAAGCACACTTGCCCGTCCAATTTGAGTTGTTTTCTTGGTTATTTTGAATATTAATATTTACTACTTACATATATTACATTTCCCAAATCACTGTACAAAACAAAACAGGGACAGGCCCTGCCCTCAGGATTTTAATCTAAAATAGCACCAACACAGATAAGCAAGTCAGGAAGTGATAAGGAAATGTAGCTGTGTTTGTATTAAAGGTGGAGGAATTTATGTGATGAAAAAGTTGAAGAGTTGCCAACTGATGATGCATTACAATTCCTAATATAGCACTAACCCAATACAGCATCAAATACAGAACTAAAGTGCTAAACTGAACATCTTGCACTGACTTCCACAGAATCTGCAGGTCCAGTTCCTGACAGAAGTAGGGTATTCAGTTCAACTGGATATTGATTCTATATTTAACTATGTTTATAGTTAAAGACTGCAAATGCCAGGAATTTGTTTTGAGTACCAGAACTGAATGGAGCTCAGTCTTTCCACATAGGAATCCTCGACTGATTATCTGGTATAATTTGGGTGGGTGAGGAGTCATTTTGTTGTTGCTATTGTTAAAAAGCAGCAAGCCAGCTGTTTAAGCCTAGGTCTGTCCCAAACACATTCAAATAAAGGGTGCCCATTTTTTAGAACGAAGGAGGTGCATGCATACAGAGTGCTAACTACTCCTGCTGCTTACCTCCCTGCTATTCTAGCTTATCCTTGTAGTTGCTTTTCTACTCAGTTCACAAGACCAGAAATGAGCTTGGCTGGAGAAAACACACAGGGGAGGGGCAGGAAAGAAGGGAGGGGGCGGGAAAGAGAAGAGAGGCTATGAAGTGGTAAAAGTAGAATGCACAGGGTCAGTTGCCCATGCATCCATTTTACTCTGAGTTTCGGCAACCACAAGTTTAAAAGAACAGGTCTGCCTCCATCATGCATACTTTGAGATTCTCTGACTTTTGCTTTCAGAGTAGGTGTCAGGTGCCAAGTGTTAAAGCCCCAGGTCCAAAGCTGGTGCAAGAATTTGCTTTCTGCTGTTAAGCCCCTGGGGCCATCGTTTTGAGTTTAAGATGGCTAGAGCTATGACAGATTGCAAAATCGCCACAGGACATGGACCCTGCTAGGCAGCGTTACATTTTAACTACCATGGAAAGATGCAGGGGAAAGTGCGGTGCTAGATCTTGGCTCTTAATTATAGTCTTGCGACACAGCTGTTAATGGTCTGTCAGGCTTTTCATTTTTTAAAAAAGTTTTATTTGTGCAGAAGGCAGACTGATTTAGCTCTGCACTCCTTGTGCCCAAGTCAGAAATGGTACATATTTGAGCTAAGTCAGTTGTTCCTTACACTTCTGAATATTACCTTTTAACACATAATCAGTTTTTAAATTACAACCCCAACTGATGCCCTACAAAGTAGGATATCATTCCCCTTTCCCAACCAACAGAAATCTGAAGAACAGAAAGTGGTGTGCTTCTGAGCTACCTTCTTAACACCACAGAGTCTGTTATTCTAAGTGCACACTTCAAAGTACACCAACACATTTATCCAATCTTTTCTCCAACACAATACCAGGAGGCAGATTTTCAAACCTTTACATTCACACTGAGACACCATTGAGTTGAATTATCTTTTCCCCTTTAAAACAGAATACCATTTTTCTATTCTAGTCAGTTTCTGCAAAGTGACATTTTCCAAGATATGTAGGCCAACCTGCTTAAGACACACAACAGAAATACATCCTATAAATGAGGGACTCAACACCTGTAATTAGTGCAAGATTCTGGCTAAAGTACTTTTATCCAAAATGCTTACCGTTGCTGTAGGCGTAAGGCGATTCTGATGCTCCATCTTGAAGGCTCTCCAGGATTTCTCCCTTGCCCACATCACTGTCTCCCACCAACAAGAATTTGAGCAGATAATCATAGCTCTTCACAGGGCTGCCCTGGGTTCCCATTCTCCCTCTCATTAGTGAAGAGGTGCAATCCGCATACTAAACACACAGCCAGACTGGAAGACGCACAAGATACCAAACTTTCAGAGGCAATCTTGGGAGAACTAGTACAGCTATGTCCTTCCAAAGGCAGGCACAAAGCACAGATGAATGATTCTTCTCACAGCAGGCTCTCCATCCTTTGTGAATAATCTTCTGGCAAAATATGCAAGGATCCTGAAGGGGAGGGAAAATAAAAGATGGCCTACTTACTTTGTGCATTTTTTTGCCTGATTGTTTAAAAGGTGTGAAATGCAAACAGTTTAAAATTCGATGAGCTGCCAGATGCCAACACAGCAAGGACTGTATGGTTATCCACACACACACACACACACACACACACAACTGTGGGGGAGACCAGTGACTGCACAAACACTTGCATAAGCCCATCCATCACCTTAGCGGTGATGGGTTCATCTAGCCTGAAAGAGGTTGCTTCTGATATAAACTACACACTGAGGCCTACTGTGTTCAAGCATAGCTGCTCTCTAGTAATGGATCTTTCATGGATTGGCTTCCTCTTGCAATATCTAATTGCAATTTGTATACACAGAAATACACAAGCAGCTCTCAAACATCCTACACTTTTACTCAACCGTTTCACTAGACCACATATTCCCATCTTTTGAGAACCTAGGAGTATGTATTTTAAGAGAAAAATCAGGTCTTGTTAGATTTAACTTGCTAGAGCAATGAAGGGTATTTAGAATTCATAAGGCATCCTGCAATATTGATATTTCCATTTCATTGTCTATTTCTCCATTCCACCTACCCTCTCTCTTGGAGATACAGCTATCTTCCTTCATAAGTCATTCAAACTCCCCACTTAAATTAGAGGATGCTTCCTAAAGGAGAGGATATTCAAGGGTAACTAGTTTGCATGACTACATCCCAAAACATTACAGCTATACTTTTTCTACTAATAAACAATAGTTAAATATTGATAAAAGGATGAATCGTTTCCACCCTTTCAGTGTTAGTTTACTGAGCGTGGCAAGATTATAAATCATGTCAACCATTGCAACTACAGGAACAGGAGGTAGTTTAAGATTAATTAAAAAGGAGCAGGAGGGTGTAAACATCTGCGTATCATGCCAAGATAGGAAAAAGGATGAAGGTGGAGCACACACACAAAGGTGTAGATAAAGGTGTAAAGCCATGGTAATTGAGAGGAGTGTGATGAGAGGAGTGTCACATCAAAATGAGGTCCAGGATATTAGACATTCATAGCCTGCCTTAGGAATGAAGAAATGGAGGGCAGAGGGGCAACAGAAGAAGGTGGATTAAGAAAGTTCATGGCTGAGGAGAGGTAACTAATTTGCAGACAACTCTTTGTACATTTTAACCATCCCTGTTATGGAGTAGAAAGAGTTGGCTAAATAATAGGTTTCCCACTCCCTACAACCTTTAGTGTAAATGTATGGCCAAGATGAGGATTCAGGTCTGTGCTGCTATTGCTAGGATGAATCTGGGTGCAGTCTAGAGTATTATCCCACAAAAGGTTCAGATGTGTATGTGGATGGGGAGAGAGTGAGGATAAGGGTCTATAGAAGCTGTGTAAGAGAGATCATTACAGAAATTACATTAAACAGTGCTCACTAAGAAAGGGTTAAAAAGGGAGCCCAGACACATGAGAAAGGCACAACACACATGGCAAAAGTAGCAAGGCTAGAGGGTGAGGAAGGGTGTCGGTAAATATAGATGATGATGATGATTATAATACAACATCCTTCCTCAATAATAATAATAACAACACCTGTATGGTGCTTTTAAGTGTTTAAAGCGCTTCACATGCATTATCTAGGGGTACTCCTGAAAACATCTAGGGATACTCCTGAAAACAATCTCATAAATTAAGTTGGAATTATTATCTTATTATCACCCAAGTTGCGGGTTTTCTAAGGGACACTCATGGTAG
Organism: Anniella stebbinsi; assembly: GCA_029215795.1. Lineage (NCBI taxonomy): Eukaryota > Metazoa > Chordata > Lepidosauria > Squamata > Anniellidae > Anniella > Anniella stebbinsi. The sequence goes on along the minus strand of JARDYH010000007.1, from coordinate 43,341,665 downwards.
AATCAAAATCTGTAGCATGCACTTCCTGTTTCTTAGCTGCGACACTACACCAGCTCTGGTGATGGTCCCCCACCTCTCTCTCACACACACAGTTCACACATGCATATACCTCACTCGACAAGTGCAACATCAAGTGATGACTTGCCTCTCTAGAAAAACCAACCCAGCTCCTGCACCACTTTCTCTTGAATAGTAATGCCTAAGAGGGAAAGGGAAATGCTTAAAAAGGAGATTCTCGCAAGGTCTCACAAAGCAGATTTATCGCTTGGACATGTGCCACCTTACATGAGAGGGAGAGAGATGGAAGAGGCGTGTTGTCCCTTCTCCACAAGGAGAGGTATCAGTTCACACGTTCAAACTCTTCAGCGATGCAAAAGCAACTCAGCCTCCCCCCCCCTGCATACAGGGGAAGATAAACAACCAACGCCACCCGGGAAGCAGCGCGTGCGCGCCCTCCCCCCCCAACGAATGATGAAGTGGCCCGCGTGACGCGCGCACGTGTGAATCACCCCCACCCGAGGCGAGTCAAGGGCGCAAACTCGGAAACGGAGATCGCGTGCATGCGTGTGTAGATTGGGGAAAAGGGGGGCGAGGAGGAAGGAACAAGAGAGAAAACACACTTTGGGAGACAAGTGCGAAGGAAGCAGGCCTCAAAAAACGGGAGGCTGCGAGGCGGAGGGGGTCGCGGGTCGCTCAATGCATTTGGGGGCGGGAGAGATGACAAGAGGGGGCAAAGGAGCACGGGGAGGCGACGACCCCCTGGCCGAGGTGTGGAGATGCGGGGTTCATGGGGAGGAAGAAACGCCACCCTCCCTCTCCCCACAGAAACGGCGTCGTCGTCGTCGTCAGGAGGCTGGTTGTGAGGTAAAAGCTGAGGCGGGAGGAAGCGCGCGAAGGCCTCATCCCGCCGCCGCCGTCGTACCGGCGACTCACCTTCCTTCGGCCGCTGAGACGACTCGCCTCAGGCTGCCTGCGTCCTCAGCGTCGCTGCCGCGGCTGCCACCTCCTCGGGACTAGAAGGCGAGCGCCACAGGCCTCCCCCTTCTCGGGCCGCCCGCCCAGTGACAACACCACAGCCACGCCATAGGCCCCCGCGCGCGTCACTCCAGCCTCCTCCCTTATAGTTTTGCGCCTTTCCCGCGTTCGTCCCGCCCCGTCCAGGCGGCGTGCCCTATCGCGAGCCAAGGGCGGGGCCTCCGAAAGCCTCCCTTGGCTTTCTCTTCAAGACCTTTCCACAAGGGGAAAGGGGGTGGGGGAAGACTGCTTGTCCCGGCATGCAGCGCGCCGACTCCGTTCGCCGGCAGCGGGTGTCCGAGTTAGCGCGAAGCATGCTGGGAGGGGTAGTGCGCTGGAGTGAAAGGGACGCCTCTCACCTGTTGCGCTGATTTGAGGTTGGGCTAACTGGAAAGCAGTGGGAGAGACCTTTTTTTAAAAAAAATTTTTTGGCTAGGGCTTCAAGAGGAAACCAAGGCTTTTAAAGAGTGCAATCCTATACGTGTTTTGATAGCGAAAAGTTCTATAATTCCCAGCATGCCCCAGCCAGCTGGGACTTTTTCTACCTGAACATGCATAGGATTGCGCCCTAAGAACTGTGAGACAGTCTTGAAAGACTTTAAAGAATAATAGATTTACCATGTCATCTGCTTTCGTGGAATAGACCACTTAATCGGATGCATTAAGTGTTACAATATTTAATATTTATTTGTTTACTGAATTTCTATATCGCCTTTCTGGGACCAGCTGGGGTGGTTTAGAAGAGGTTTAAAATATTAAAATAAATAAATAAATAAGGCACCAGTAGACTGCGATCCTGGGATGGATGCTTATGTGGGAGTAAGTCCAATTGAGGATAGTGGGGCTTACGTTTGTGTAAACATAGATATTTGAATCAGGCTGCACAGCTACAAAGTCTTCGAGGAGCTGCAAAACGTTCAGCGTGAGACATGCAAGTGTGTGTAGGATTGCATTTATGCATTGGAATCCTATGCATGGGTATAACCGAAGTAAGCAGTGGGCCTTACTCCTCCTAGGGCAGTGTGGCTAGGTTTGCAGCCTGCCAGTACAATAGCGTCTTCAGGTTCACTCATGAGTAGGTCCCTCTGAGTTCAGTGGGGCTTGCTCTCAGATAAGACTTAGTTGGAACTGAGCTCCTTTAATATAGTGGGATTTATTTCCCAAGTAAGCGTGCCTAACATTGGGCAGTCAGTTATTTTTAATGCGCCATGTGCAAAAAATTGACTACATCTCTGGAATTTATTAGAAGCAGTGCATCTGCCGGTTAATCAATTAAATTTCAAACCATTAGGTGAATCACTTCCTTGAATAAATAACACCAATTAGTTGCTATTGTTATAATTTGAAGTTGACATACAGTGCACCTATGAGACATGAAATTTCTAAAATAATAGGTTTTTAGTTTATTTTTTAAGGAAGACTCGTAAGGAAAGGGGAGGGGTGAAATTATGGGCAGCGAAACGCTTTTATATTTACAGATCTCCTTGTACACATGGTTAGCAACCATACCGCCTGGACAAAAGATTATGATTACAGCAAGGGGGGGGGGGGAGATTCCCCAACAGGATTGCCAGATGTCCCTTATTTCAAAAGCCATCCCTCATATGAAAGGATTGTCCATTATTATGGATCATCCCAGCCATAATGAACATAATGGGTGAGGACCCATTTTCCTATTACACACAAAACTCTATGGAACATAAAATATATGATATCACATCCTTGGGTTAGAAGAGTATTTTGAGTACCATTTGATATTAACATTCTGTTTTCATTATGGGCAGATTGTATCAGTGTATATATACCAGCCTTCGCCAACCTGGTGTCCCCAGATGTGTGGGCTGCATCTCCCATAATCCCCCAGGCAAGGATTATAAGAATTATAGTCCAACACAGTGGTCTTCAACTGGTCCAGATCCGAGACCCACCTCAGACTCCCAACCTGCAACATGGGACACACTTTCACAATTTTCTCAGTGCACAACATGGCAGCAACAACTTAGCCACACCCCATCTGGACTGGTCTTGCAAGTCACTTTTGAGTCGTGACCCACCAGTTGAAGACCTCTGGACTCGACTCCAACACATTTGGAGGGCACCAGGTTGAACTGACATACACAAATAAAAAACCATTGCGTTACAGTGAACGTTGGCATTCTCATGTGAAAATGCTGACTCTTTCTGACTAGACCAGCTCTGTATTCAAATCTCCATCCCATATTACGTCCCCTTCTGCAAGGTTTGCAATTTATTTATTTCAAAGATTTCTATACTGCCCTTCAGCAAACCCTCCCGCCCATGTTCCCCCACAACTGGTATACATAGGTTTACTGCCTCTAATACTGGAGGGAACATACAGCCATCAGGACTAATAGATAGCCTTCACCTCCAGGAATTTATCTAACCCCCTTTTAAAGCCATCCAAATTGGTGGCCATCGCTACATCTTGTGGAAGTGAATTCCATAGTTTAACTACGTGCTTTGTGAAGAAGTACATCTTTTTATCTGTTCTGAATCGCCCACCCATCAGCTTCATGGGATGTCTCAGGACACACTGACCAGTTATCCACCTCTCTGTGTGTGATATCTCTCTTGTGTCAATTGATAGATTGTAAACCCCTCAGGGCAGAGACCTGCCTGCTCATTTTTTGTAAATAAGAACAACAACGATATCATCAGTTGGATATATATTCAATTATGCATGATTATGGATTTTGTGTGTATGTACACACAGAAACCCAAACACATCATATTACAGTGAATGTCGTCGTTTACTTGTGCATGCTGACAATGCAAGATGAAACTTGTGAATCAGTCCGAAACCATACAGCGGCATTCCCCTCCTTCAGATGTTTTCAACTCAGAATTCTGCACCAGTGGCCATGCTGGCTGGGGCTGATGGGAGTTGAAATCCAAAACATCTGGAGAGAACCAGATAAGGGAAGGTCGCCTTACAAGAGTAAATTGAGCAGATTTTCTCCTAAAATATTTTAAGTACTACATTCGTACAAGCCGGAGGACAAAGAGAGGTATCAAGCAGGAAGCTGAATGTGTTTGACCTTAGAAAGGTCAGCCTTATTTTTGCATCCAAATGCCGTTTCGCAAAAGAGGTAATTATTATACGATTAGTGATCATTGAAGTGTAGGCAGGAAATCCTTTGGAAGCAAACACAGTCAATTCCTTGAATTAAAAAATATCACATCAGCTTCTTACTGTGTAATTCTCATATTCAGATTTCCTAACTGGGCTGACACCCTCACTTTGTTCTCTCCCCCTTTTTTGGAGCAAATTAATAATTGAACTGAGAAGATCAATGATTAGACTGGATAATTATTGACCTCATGCTGATAAGATCAACCTATATAGGGCTGTGCATGGATCCAGATCCGGAACTTGAATCTGGAGCGGATCGGGCTGATCCGGGCCTCCCAGATCTGGTTCCAAACCAGATTGGGCCGGATCGGATCTGTGATCCGGATCCAATTTGGATCTGGTCACAGCACTCCCTCCCGCTCTCCCCCTCCCTCTCCCCACTCTTCCGCCTTACCTGCTGCCTCCTCCGTGTTGTCCCCTGTCGTCCTCTCTCCTCGCTGTGTGCCGCTACATTTCCTGCTCATGTCAGGTGACGTCATCACCCGATGCGAGAGGGAAATGCGGTGGCACACAGCGAGGAGAGAGGATGACGGCAGGACGACGCGGAGGAGGCAGCAGGTAAGTAGGGAGAGTGGGGGGAGGGTGGGGGAGAGCGGGAGGGAGTGCTGTGCACGGATCTGGATCGGGCCCGATCCAGACCTGACAGACAGGGATCCGGATTGGATCAGGGGGTCCGTGCACAGCCCTAAACCTATATATTAGAGCTGATTGGATGTTGGGACTTCTTGTCTTGCATTACAATATTGTGTAGATGATGTTGCCCTTTGGTCTAAGAATTTTATTCGCTGACTTCTCAAAGTTGTTTTTAGATGTATGTTGCCTCTGTGTCTATTGTCTAATGTGGGGTTTTTTTATGTTTCTAAACTATGCATAATGTTTTTAACCTTTGTAAACTGTCCCGGAGAGCTTCAGCTATGGGGCGGCATAGAAATGTAATAAATAGTAGTAGCATTATTATTATTATCATTATTATTATCATTATCATTATTTATTTCCCACCTTTTCCCCAATACTGGAACTCAAAGCGGCTAGATATACAAAAATTAAAAATATAATTAAACATGGTACAATTAAAAAATATTTAGAGCATTTAAAAACATTTTAAATACAAAATATATATTTTTAAAAATCCAAACTATAAGCAGCACATCCACAGAGGTCTCACCTACTCCCCAAAGGCCTGCCTGCCTCCGAAAGCACACCAATAATAATAATAATAATAATAATGATAATAATATACAGGATCAAGTTATAGCAACCAAGAGCTACCAAAATACATTATAAAAGATAACAGTGTAACAACAGATCTATGCAGAAAATGCCATCAATTCCAAGAAAAATTGACTATATAAAAGGAGGATGTAAAATTGTGACAGGAATGGACTATATGGACAGACACAATACAGCTGCAAAAATAATTCACCAACAACTGCCCATCAAATTCAACCTTATCAAACAATCTACACCATACTATACATACTCACCCGGAACTATCTTGGAAAATGCAGATCATAAAATTTACGGGGACAGAACATACCGACAAGACAATACCTTGCAACCAACCAGACATAATGGTCATAGACAAAAAAGAAAAACACACATATCTCATCGGTACAGCAATACCGAATGACAAAAATGTTGAAAAGGAAGAGGAAAAGAGAGACAAATATACACCACTAGCCATGGAAGTCCAAAAACTATGGCAACAGGAAAAAGGTCACAATTATCTCGTTAGTCACATTAGTCATCGGCATCACATCAAAAAACTATATAGAAAACCTTCAGAAACTGGGCCTACCCAAATACATTCACACCAACCTCCAGAAAGCAGACATACTTAAACCATGGTCAATTATCAGGATATTCCTGAATCTGTAAAAGAAAGCATGATTTGGCAAAGCCCGTCATGTTTGTCTAGAAAAACCGCCACGAGCGAGAAAGAGATGAAATAATAATAATAATAATAATAATAGATGAAAATATGCATGGGTGAGATTCATGCATTTTCACAAGGGCGAATTTGCGCAAATTTGGGAAATTAGAAACAATTCAATCCCATCAATGAGTGGATTATGGGATGAAAGACACCTGACTTGGCAAAGCCTGTCACGTCTGTCTAGAAAAACTGCCACGAGTTAGAGAGATAATAATAATAATGAATAATAATAATTCTACCAGGTTGTAATATAGCCCTAGGTGCATAAAATCCAGCAAGCATAGACCAACACTGCACAGTTCCTCAGTTTCACCCTTACATGGATGGGCAGAGATGTCAGAGGCAAGGCAGGTGGGCCAGGTGGGCAAAGAGCAGATAATGCAGACTAGAGAGAACTGTCATCAAATCCCCAGCCCACTGAGATCCACCGAGGCATTCAAGAGGGGCTTTATTTCATTTGAAGGCCTGGTTCCAGAGCTCATTTAGCGGAACACTTAACCCATTCCTGTTTTTATATAAAGTTTTCAAACCTCAATCACACATTCGGGAACCGGCTAATGTATCTCGAAAAACAAAGCGCTCCTACTCAAGTTCGCATCACATGCACGCTTGATTTAAGAACAGAAAAATAAATTCTAAAACACCCCTTAAGTCTTTCTGCATCATTGAATTAGAAAAGGACTGAGTGCCCCCTGCTGGCTGGGGTGGGGACAGCACACAAACCTGATCCCTAATTATGGTTGTGTCTACCTTAAGCAAAACCCCGCATCCTTACCTTGGCTTTTCTGCTTTTGGGTTCTTTGCTACATTAGGAGGCTCCTTTATACAGCAGACACATGGGTTTTGAATTGAGAGAGCACCTCCCTCCCTCCCTGGCATGTGTGCAAAGGAGGGGGGTCTTGTTTTCATTGGTTAACTTGCGCTGTACTGTTTCCTCATAGCCCCCAGGAAAGCCAGGACTTACTTCTGAGTAGATCACCCTAGGCACATTTACTTGGGAGTAAGCCCCACTAAATACAATGGGACTTACTTCTGAGTAGACATAAGATCACACTCTGTAACCCTTGGCACACTTACTTGGGAGTAAGCCCCATTGAACTTAAAGGGGTGCTCTTGGTGGGGTGGGGGATCAGATTTGCCTCCCTTTGTTGCAAGGAGGCACTTTACCCTCTTCTCCCTCCAATCACAGACACGGAAATCCTTCCTCGGCAAGATCATAGTGCAACACTAGCTTTACACACTGCCGATTTTGTGCGATTTAGGGTTTATTCCACCTTATTTCTGATCTTTTAAAAATGGGAATAAGGGAGGGAAACCACAGGAGACCTCCTGGCTGTTGAGGATGTCATGAAATCGACCTGCAAACTTCTGTGAGTGGCGAGTCATGAGTGTGCTTTAAATGGCTTGTTTAGAGAAGTCCTGTGTCGACTTGGAGGTAAAGGTGCTTCCGGATGGAGGGGCCTTAGCACTTACTACCAGAGGCACTGTGCAGCTCTTCTGCCGTTTCTTTCTTAATGAATCCTCCGTGGCAACACACAAGATGGGGAAAGTGATGGGAAGACATGTGTGAAATATGTTCACCCATCACATGTTCTGAACAAATGGTACAAGAAACGGAGGACATAAAGAGTCTAGCTGCATTTGAGGCATCAAATAAAAGCCACCAAGAAAGAACAGAGAACACAAATAACAAGAGCGTATTATCATTTGCTGCAGGCCCTGAAAGGTTGAAATACTCAAGGTGCATAAGGGGGAAACTTGTGCATCACTTCAAGCTCGGAGGATGGCAACAAGGGAGAAGGCCTTCTCTGTGGTGGCCCCCCAATTTTGGAACAATCTCCCCAATGAGGCCCGCTTGACGCCAACACTGTTATTCTTTCGGCGCCAGGTCAAAACTTTTCTTTTCTCCCAGGCATTTTAACAGCTTAAGTTGAGTTTTTTAACTGAATTTTTGGCCAGGCTTAAAAGTTTAAAATGTTTTAAATATCAATTGTTTTTATGTTTTATGGTTTTAAATTTTGTATATTGACTTTTTAATGTTCAATCTTTTAAAATTTTGTAAATTGCCCAGAGAGCTTCGGCTATGGGGGCGGGGTATATAAATGTAATAAATAAATAAATGACTAAATAGCAGAAATGCATTATTAAAAAAAAGTAAGAAAAAAGAAAAGGTGGGGGGACAGATTGGCATAAATGTATAGCTGCAAATTTAGAAACAATCACTATAATTTAAATGGAAGTATAGTGCAACAATACATCGCTGGGGAGACTGTGACCAGGTGACGTGTGTGCTTGCGGCTTAGCCTGCAATCTGCTCGCCCCGTCCCTGATTTCTGTCTGCAATCACTCTCGCTTTGCGCAAATGGGAAATCTGGACGAATCAAGCAGCGAACGAATGGGAGATTTGTGCAAATCTGCCTGAATTTGCGCAGATTTCCTCATTTGCGCAAATTTCTCCCCTAGACTAAAGTGGGGCTGATTCAGTCTACTGAGGACATTTGCACAAATCGAACTGGGAACTGGGAACAAGATGAACGCGAGGACGTGTTCGACAGTTTGCAAATATTTTTGGCAGATGCTGGCTCGCGTCTGGAGCTTTGAACAGAGCGTGCTCGAGTGTTTTGTGAGCGAAAATGAAAATTTCATGCATCGCTACCCCAGAGGACCTAATGCAGAAGAGGCTGGTGGCTCCGATGTCAGCGGGACAGTGAATCTGCTCTGGGTTTCAGTCCAAACCAGTCAGAGCCCTAAAGGAGCTATCTAAGGTGCTGAATCTATTTTGAGGGGATAGGGTTCAACCCCTTGAATAGCTCTTTTAGAGCTCTGACTGAATCCCAGAACGGATTCACCGCCCCACGGACATCAGAGCCACCAGCCTCAACTGACCCCACGTAGCATCACTCTGGGGCATTGTGGGAAATTTTAAAGCATGACTTATAGCTGCCCACTGCCTGATGAAGGAGGCCCAGAGCCAGCGGCCCGAGGAACTGGGGCCCCAGATAGCTGCTCGCAAATGTCAGGTTCTGACGCCAGCCCTGCATAGGGCCACCTTCTCTCAAGGTGCAAGGATCTCCGATTCCACAGCCATGGCCATCTGTGAGCCGCCTGCGTGCATGAAAATTATTGCTGAAGATACTGGGTAGCTGCAAAACCGTACAACAGAACCCTTCCACCTGAGCGGAGTTCAGCAGCCACACTGAGTGTTTTCAATTCAGCATTACTGCCCATGACAGAACTGCAGAGAGTGGTGAAAACGTTGTTTTGCCATTGAGCTTAACCCCGGAAAGCAGACGCCCCTTCTGTTCTCTTGACGGAACGCAGCCTCTTCTCTTCCCTCTCCGTAACAACTGTCTGTGCTCCCCGGCAGTCGAGGGGACCGGTCGCTTTGCAGCCCATGTTTCGACCTGCCCTCATTTACATCTCAATGTTCAGAATGTTCTCTTAGTGCCCACAACGATTCCACAGCAAGGTTGTTGTCTGAGCGGAGGGAATGGCTCTCCCATCCGGTGATTAGGGTGCCTGCCTTGCGTCAGCTTTGCAGAGCTGAGCCAAGCGGGGCTTTTGTTCCACTAGCATTTGGAACTGCACAGAGATGGATGAAGGAGCAGCCCCCAGATGCATGCAATAACATTTCAGGGAGCCCCCCCATGAAGGGTTTTTAAAGCTCCTTCCTTCCTTCTTTTTTTGCTCTAATGTATCAAGAATGTAGAAGCAGTTGTAAGTTGTAAAGCATGCAATGGCTGGGGGGGGGGGGGGGGAGAGAAATGTGAATTATGTGCATTACAACTGAAGGAATACATATGGCCATCTAAACCCACCCCGGTAATACCATCACATCCAGGATCTAAAATGATCTAGCTGCACAACCACTCCTTTAAATGGACTTGAACTGGACAGATGGTTGAGTAGAGGACTGTCCTCTGTAAAGTAGGACACCCTGACTGGCCAGGGGAAGCTGCTCCCCTTGCTACAAGTAGCCATGTAGTCTCTTTTACAGAGAACAGATCTTTTTGAAGGGAGGTCAGAGGACTGCCCTTGACTTGAAGGTGTCCTCTATTTGAAAGGCTGTGCCATTTATTTTAAAGAGAAAGAACCAGAAGAGAACTGTTGCCCATCCAGAGTTCACACCTGTAGAGAGGATTGCCCAGACAGGCACACAGGTCACCTGGTCCCAGTCCCCCCTCTATTAGGGTGAGATGTACCACATTTCTTTTTAAATCAACATAATTCTTTTAAATGTTCACCGAGCAAGATAACTTAGCCCAGGCAATCCCATGCAAATTGATGTTCCTTTCCTTCTTGGTGATTTCTATTGAAGTCATCATCATTCTTTCTAAGTTTGCATCCAGCAATATCAAGCAGCGCAGGCAATACCATGCAAATCGCGTCCTCTTTTTCTTGGGGATGCATTTCGACTTTGGGGCAATTCCAAAGTACCCCCCTCCCCCCCCCAGACAGGAATGACCCGTGTGCAAAAAGCGCCATCCGAAAGGCACTGCAATGCTCAGTAGAAGCGTGTGCAGTCGGTCGGCTTGGCTGGAGCCGAAGGCGATGTCAGTTTGAGTGCAATGAATTTTTGCCATACATTTCGGACCGATCCCTCTCATGAGTGCCCATTAATGCAGCAGCTACCGCAGCGCTTCCCCCTCTCCGTTATGGGAAGGCTTCGGCCTCTGTGAAAACCCACGCTGAACCGCCGGCCTCAGCTAATGCCCACATCCAGGAGAACCAGAGACAATAAAAAATTCCCTGAATAGCAGGCTGACGAGGGAGGCAGCAGACGAGGGAGGCAGCGGTTCCTCAGGCTCTGTGCCCCACAAGTCTTCCTGGCAAGGGATGCTTCACTTTCGGAGAACAGAGTCATTGTTCAACATGGTGAAGCGGCCCAGGTTTGGTGTCTTAATGAGCGGTTTGCGCAGCTCTGAAAAGGATTAGCTCCAAAGCCGGTCGTCTGGGGTGCCAATTTGTCACTGATGGGGGAAGAGAAGGGCGAGCCCTGCAGGTTCCCTGTGACCTACACCTTCCTAAACTGTAGTCCGTTAAGGAGAATGGCCACTTAGGCATCAATTAACCCCACCCCCCAAAAAACAACCATCTGTCAGGGATGCTTTAAGGCAGATTCCTGCATTGAGCAAAGGGTTGGACTCGATGGCCTTATAGGGTCCTTCCGACTCTATGATTCTATGAAAGAAAGAAAGAAAGAAAGAAAGAGGAAACACATCACCCCCACCCCAAAAGGGGACAGAGTTTTGCATAAAATGTGCACATGCTAATTTATATGTACAGATACATCCCAAAGCGGGGATGGCTGTGACCAGGTAACCTGTGTACTTGCTGCTCTGCCTGCTGTCTGGGTGCTGCTGATGGGCAGTTTCAAGGCCCTTGGGCTCTCCTAGGGTGGCTGTCACAAGGTGTACCCCCTCCTCCAAGGGGGACACGTCCCTTTCTCCAGAGGAGACTGGTGGCTCCGATTTCAGCGGGGCTGTGAATCCATTCCGGGTTTCAGTCAGAACCAGCCAGAACCCTTGAGGAGCTGTTCAAGGTGCTGGACTTATTCTGGCCCCCTGGGCTCCCCCTCCTTAAGATTGCTTGGCTTTAAACCAGACTTGGACTGGACAGAGAGGGCACCTTCGAACCGAGATTAGAGGGTCAAACAGAGATTAGAGGATATTGATCTTCAAATGTTGCGTAAAGTTGGAACTGGTCCTTGTTCCCGGATTGCGCTAGGTATCCCAGATAGTGCTGAAAGAGGGGTATCAAATTATTTCAAATGGTTGTCAGTTCCAAAATATAGGAAGGCCTTTGCACAGGGCAGTTCAACGTACTCCCCTCCAAGTTGTTGGAGGGGAGATATAGTAAGATCCGAAGCTCTGAGGTAGAGACAGTCTCCCACGTGCTTCTCAGTTGTGAGTTCTATAATGGTATTAGAAACGATCTCCTGAGACCAATCCTCCAGGGTTATTCTGGGCATTCGCATGAGTCTCTTACCACTATACTTCTACAGGCCAAGGACAAAATGGTCACAAATCAAGTTGCCAAATTCTTATATCTTACTACTTTGTATAGAGTACAACTGGTGGGTTCTTAATTGATCAATTGTTTACAGCTGTTGATGTAAATTTTAAATTTTGTATGCTCTTTTATGGTCTATAGACTACAATAAAGTATGTGTGTGGACAGTCCGTAAAGTAAGGGCATCTGGCTTCCCTTACTGGAAGCTAGACATTCTACTGCAAGTCACCCAAATAGCTACCAGAAGATCCAGATCCTATCTCTTGCCTACCTCTGATGTGGCTACATCATTTCCCCCTCCTCAATTTTCGCTCCCAAGGAGCCCAAATCCCTTCCTCCACACCCCATGCGCTTGCCTTAGACCAGGTGCTGCTTTATCCAGCAGTTTCAGCTTGCTGTGAAGTGGCAGGCTGTTTATTTTTAATGCGATCCTCCCCCCCCTCGCTGCCCATGTGCTTTTGGTTCCGTCTCATTTAATAATTCAGCCCTGTTGGGATGGAGCACTCCCAGGAAGAGCTGTTGGTTTTTCAGCCACGGAGCCTTGTTGTGTGCGTCGGAGTTTCTCTCCGCATGGAGGATTCAGAGGTAAATAGCATCAAACAGGCTGCCAAGGCGAAGTTCCAATGCACCAGGAGAGCGGGAAGAAATCGATCGCATCTGATCGAGTCAGAAGCAACGCTGAATTCATCTGCTTGGTGGCGGTTCGGCCCGATTTCTCATCGGAGGAGGAGCAAGAGGCGAGGTCAGAAAAATAAGCCAAGCCAGTTCTTCCCTCTGCCAGATCCATTCCTCCATTCGTACCTGGATGTTCCACGATCCAACCCGGGGCCCACCAGATGCATTGGAATACCATTCCCATCATCCCCAGCTAGTGGGCATGCTGGCTGGGGGTGCGATGGGAGTTGTAAACAATGCTTTTGGAAGCAGCCACCAAGTTGAGGAAGGCTGATCTACTGCCTGTAGGGTGGCCAGCTTACCAAAGACAGTCCTCTGCTTCGGAGAGCTGGCAGAGATGAAAGGACAGGAGCTGGCAAAGGGACCATTAGGGTCCTGCTCTAGTTGAATGGTCTCTTCCAAACCCTGAATGATGAGAGGGGAAGCAAGGCCATTCCATCCCACCAGCCTTGCTGGCAATCTACTTAGCGTTTCCCTCTCCCCTCCCCATAACACAGTACCAAATGCAATGCCTCAGGCATTGTGAGAAAAGAAAATGGCCGCCATATGGCAACTCCCCAGATTAGTAGGCAAGATGCCCCGCCATCCTGCCCCAGCCCTGAATGAGCAACTGACGGGGTAACTAAAACAAAACATTTATGCCCAGTAGTTACTCTTGCCTGTTGTTCTGTAACGAATGTAGAATGGGTGGCCTGGTGTCCTACCTTACAGAAAACAATCCTCTATTTGGAAGCGGCCTGTATTCGATGGGCCGTCCAGTCCAAGTCCTGTTTAAAGATAAAGGGGCCTTGAAGTTGCCCATCAAGACTTAACACCTGGACAGCAGACTGAGCAAGCACCCAAGTTACCTGGCCAGCCTTACGCAATATGGTGAGGCACATCGCATTTCAATTGTAGGAATCCTTTCCAAATTGGTCCTGATGCATATGAGTGTGCCTGTGAAAATGTTATGCAAGTTGGAGATCTCTTGTTTTAGTGATGCCCTCTCTTCGTTCTCTTTTTGCAACGCAGAAGCAGCCACCCTCGCTCCGTTTGGTTCAATTACCCGTTCATTACGAAATGAACGTGCAGCCGTTGACGGCCCTTTGCGCTGGGGAAGAACAAGGGCCGCCGATTCTTCAAGCATCTCTTCTTCAAGCACGAAGCTTCACTGCAGGGAGAGTTCTCTCTTTGCTTCCCTTCTGAGCTTGGATTCAACCCCCCCAAGCCAAACAGGAGCCGAGGAGTTGAAAAAAACACAAAAGGGAGGATGCGGTGGGAAGCGGAGCAATGTCAGGAGGGGAGGGCCAGGCCTTTTGTTCATTCCGCGCTGAGCAGGAGCCTAAAAGGAAGGGATAATTTTGGATGCTAAATAGAGCATTGTGGATGTGAATTATTAATAGCCCGGCACACGAGTGACCTGGCTGCTCATGAAATACTTATGACCCGGCCCACTCAAAAATTCACGCCCGGCTTTTTGAAATGCGACCTGCGCAGTCGCTTGTTGTTCCGCCCGACCCAGCCGGCTACGTTCGTTCGGGCCTGTGTTGTCTGGTGAACCGATTCGGGCTTTGCTTCGGCATTGTAAATAACCCCGTAACATGACCAGGGGCGCTTGCGTCTTCCTGGCAGGGCTCTAAATACAGGATGAGGAAGGCCGCTCACGCACTGCCAAAAAAAGGAAACGCATCACCTCCCCCAAAGAGGATGCAAATCTGCGTAACGTTTGCCTATGCAAATGTTTAGGTATAAGTACACATTTAGACATTATAATTTAAATGGAAATTTATTTATTTATTTATGACATTTCTACCCCGCCTTTTGTCCTCCTTAAGGAACCCAAGGAGACCTACATAACGCTCCCCCAACATTTTATCCTCACAACAACAACCTTGTGCAGTAGGTCTGGCTGAGAGTTGGTGACTGGCCCAAAGTCACCCAGTGAGCTCCCATGGCCAATGGGGAAATCTCCCAATTCCCAGCCCAACACTAATCACGATGCACATATCTCACCATAGTGGGAGAGAATGGGCCTGTTCAGACGACACGGTAAGCCATGGTTAGGCCGCTAACCCTTTTGCAGCAAATGGTTAGTGAGTATGTGTAAACTGTGGCGATGTAGTCACTATGGTTAGGAATGGTTGCCATGACATGTTAAGCCATAACGTTTAGCTCAAAATGCTTAACCACCATGGCTTAGTGTGTCGTCTGAACAGGGTCACTGTAACTAGCTGACCGGTGTGCCTGCCTGTTCACTTTGCTGTCCAGGTGATAACTGCAGATGGGCAACTTCAAGGCCCCTGGCCTCTCCCTTCTTAGGCTTCTTTGGGCCTGTTCAGACGACACACTAAGCCATGGTTAGGCCACTAACCCATTTGCAGCGGTATAAAAGTGCAGTAAATAAATAAAAATAAGGAAATATGTGCAGAGAGCATTCTGCTTATCCCCCCCCCCCCCCCCCAAGAATTAAACTTGCTTCCAATTTTCAACATCCTAACCAATGAGCACAAAGGCTCTGGAATAACTGACCAGCAATAGGCAATTATTTGTAAACGTTATACAAATAACGTAAAAATAAATAAATAAATAAATAAACTGTTTTATTGATGAAAGATCTATCTATCTATCTATCTATCTATCTATCTATCTATCTATCTATCTATCTATCTTTAGATTAGGGCTGTCCTGAACTGATTATTCTGTCAGGCCCTCTTTTCTCCCAAAATGTTGATTTCAGTCCTGGTAGAAGTACACAGCAAACAACCCACAGAGATGGAGAGGGGAGGCAGAAATGGCTCCTCCCAGGAACGTGGCAGTCCCATGCAATAGCGCCACGTGGCTGCAAGGGAAGGCTGTCTTTGTGGCCAGCCAGGAAGGCTGTCTTAGGGCCCCTTTAAACAAGTGATGCATTGCACGGTTCTGATTGGCCACTCATGGAAGTTTTCAGGTCGATTTCATGATGTCGTCAACAACGGATGTCTCCCATGGAATCCTTTGGAAATCCCGGGATAAAAAGAACCGGTTTTAAAGTGGTAATAGCCAGGAAACAGCAGGCTCTTCTGCCATTAGATGGCGCTGTCCTAATAGGACTCAATGAAGCTGAACAGAGAAATATTCAATTCAAATCCCTTGTCGTCCCTCTCCTCCCATGTAATACAGCCTATAACAATCGTGCCAAAGAATGAGGAAGCCCAAAAGCCCCAGGTAAACAATGTGATTTCCCTTAATGTAGAGACGTTCTTAATCAAGCAGGCTTGGTTTGACCAGCTAAGCTGAAATCCTTGCTTGCACCGTGGCCTTGGTAGTAGGATTTAGAAGCTCCCGGGGACTGCCAGGCCGTGTTCAGAACTTCTCCCCTTCCAAGCCTCTTTGCTTTGACGGCCTTGAAGTTTCCTTGCCAAGTGCGGGTGGCTCCCAAGAGGAGAAAGGTGAAGCAGAAAAACACAGCAAAGGATGCTCCGAGCAGCAAGAATTAATATTTTATGATATACATGAAGGAGAGAGAGAAAGAAAGGAAAGCAGAAGCAAGTATAAGGCTGGAAGGAAATCAGAGCCAGGAAACAGACTTGTAGCCCTGGGAGGAATAATGTACATAAACACACACGCATATACACACACATATACCGCTGCTGCTGCTGCTGCTGTTGCTGTAGATTCCAGACCAACAAACAGGGCCCTCGTTAAAGCAGCTTCTTTGCAAGGCCATCCTCCACGGGCCAGAATGATCTCCTTTCCACTGTCTTTCAACGTGGAAAGGCCCAATCCCACATGGTGCTGCTTTGCAATGGCTGCGTTTGCTCATAACGCTAAGCCATGCTGTAGGTTCATGAATTTGGGGTTGTCGTGATGCGCAAACCCGTCCATGCTAACAAATCATGGTTTCTTAATGACTGTCAGGGGCATCACAGGGCATCACAAGGCCGGGAGGCCTTGTGAATAGAAAGCTGAAGGATTTGGGATTGTTTTAAGGAAGTCTGTTTCTCTGTAAGCTTATCATCGGTCTCTGTTTCTCACGGGAAGTGCTGGCTGAGGCCTTGGAATAGATAGTTTCCCTGAGAACAAAGAATGTTTAGAAAAGGAGGGGGCCTCTCTTACAAGCTGTCACTCACCCACTCTAGTATAGTGCCTGCAACTTTAACTGTTGTGATGAAGAGGGATTTTCACCAGGAACTATACTAGAGTGACCATATACAAAAGAAGGCAGGGCACCTGCAACTTTAACTGTGGTGATGAAGAGGGAATTTCACCAGGAACTAATTGCATACAAATGGCACTGGCTGAAATTCCCTTTTCTCTAGAACTCTTAAAATTACATGAGCCCTGACCTGGATTTTATCTGGTCACCCTAACTTAGGTTGCGACTCTATACCCACTTACTTGGAATTAAGCCTCCTTCCATCAGGTAAAAAGATACCTGTCAGCTATGCTTGGATCTCTTGCAAACTTCCTGGTTTTTACACGATGCAAACCCAGCTAGATACAACTTTTGCTCAGATTCCACTTGTGCCCCATACACTAAATTTTCAATAAAGGCAAAGTATGGGATACTTATGTTTCAGCTGCAATTTGTTTTTGCCATGTTAATGCTGCTCCAGCTAAGGCCCCAAGATATCTGCCTTAAGGCAACATCAGCTCTTTGCAGTATTGACAAAAGAAAAATTAAGCAGCAGTCAGCTGTCCTCCTGCTGAGATCATCTGCTTCTGCTACTCTTCCCTGCGTCCCCCCTGGGGGGGGGGTGTTGGCTGTGCCCCTCTTGCCAATAGCTGTTTCTCAAGATAGCTGCAGAATGGTAAATTAAATGACTGCAACAGATAATACTCTCACTGATATAAAAGGGAGGGGAGGTCTGGGGAGGGCAAGATGTAGACAGGAAATCAGAGATGGGGAGGGTGAGCCTGGGAAATAATGGTGGAAAGGGATGGAGGGGGACAGGGGAGAGCAAGTGTGGTTTAAATTCATCCGGCTTAAAGCAGGCTGTTTCCTGCGCCCATATTACTAGTGAGAAAGCTGATAACAGAGAGGCAGCGAAAGCCTTTGATCAGGCCTGCATGAGCCTTCAAAGGGGCTCTTCTCCTGCCCTCTCCCAGAAATCTCATCTCTTTAGGGATATCAAAATATCCAATCCAAAAGCGGGCATTGGAGGAGAATTCCCACAAGGACCGACTGCTTTGGTAATTCTGAGTAATACTGAGCCATCTAGCACCGGAATTCTTTCGGTGCTCCGACTGGCATGAGTTCTCTAAGGTCCCCAGAAGAGAAAGGACGTGCCCAGCCCTCCTGGCTGAGATACTTTGCACTGGAAATGGCAAGTTGTGGACATCAGACCTGCAAATCAAGCGCTTTGCCACTAGGGTGGCCACCCAAGCCACGCCAAGAGAGAGCGAGAAGATGATGCAGATTTGCACATGCTAACTAATATGTATTCACGTACAATGACTATAATTTAAAGAGAAACACAGGATGATGAAGAGGATGAGGATAATGTTACAATTATTCCATTAGTCATCACATCAATTTTTTTTTAACAGAAAACCTTCAGAAACTGGGCTTACCAAAATACATCCACACCAACATCCAGTAAGCAGACAAACTTAACACATGCTCAATAGTCAGGAAATTCCTGAATCAGTAAAAGACAGCATGACTTGGCAAAGCCCGTCATGACCGTCTAGAAAAACCGCCACGAGTGAGAAAAGAGAGATAATAACATTTCATTTCTACACTACCCCATAGCTGAAGCTCTCTCATGATAAAAACAGTCTAAATTTTTTAACCATACAAAATTTAATACAATGTAAAAACAATTTCAGTAAATAGTTGGGAAAAAAAATAGACCTGTTCAAGACAGCAGACATAAAAGTCCCTTCAAATACTATGGAAGTAGAGGGCAGTCTTAACCTGGCACCAAAAAGATGACAGTGTCGGCGCCAGGCGGAGCTTGTTCCATAGTTGGGGGGCCACCACTGAGAAGGCCCTCTCCCTTGTTGCCACCTTCCAAGCCTCCCTTGGAGATAGCACCTGGAGGAAGACCTCAGGTGTGGATTGTAGTGTACGTTCAGTTTGGGAGAGGTGGTCTATCAGGTATTGCTGTCCTGAGCCACATCTCAATACAGTGGGAAAGGTAGTGACCAGGTGACCTGCGTGTGCTGTCAAGGTGCTAACTGTTGATGGGCAATGTCAAGGCCCCTGTGCTCTCTCTCCTTATGGTTAATTACCTTTAAAATGAACTGGACAACCCTTCAAGTGGAGGAATGACCTTTGTAAAGTAGGATACTCAGCAACCCTACTAGCCCTGTCTATGGATGAGTTAAAGCAACGACAACAGAATATTCAGCTAGGAATGGATGGATGGGCATTGGACTACCAGCTGATGTTATTAAAAAAAAAAGCAAGGACAATGAACTCTGTTCTGTTCTGCCCGGTAGGCTGGAGTTGCTCAGCGAACTGTTAAAAGCCAGACAGCATTTTAAAGCAAGGCCAAGCCGGGAAGGAAGTCTCCGCTTCAAGCGGAAGAAGAGCGGCATTTTAAAACAAACTCACATCTTGTTCACAAGTGACTCTTTTCCCTGCGCTCAGCAGCTCTGCAGCCAACAAGGCAACCAGATGTAAAATCGACGGAGGCTCCTGCAAAACTGTTCTGCCAGGGAGATCCTTTGATGCACGTCGGCACCTTAGCACAAGATCCAGAGGCTATTTTGCCGCCTCCTCCTCCTCCTCCTCCTCCTCCTCCTCCTCCTCCTCCTCCTCCTCCTCCTCAAGAAATTGATCCACACTAGGTTTGGGAACCCAGATAGACTTCTGCAACACCTTGCATTTCTTAAAGTAAGTTAAGATGTAGACCTATGCATGTTCATTACTATTACAACACGATAGTCAATGGTGGGGTAATAATCAACTTTACAGTTGTTCATCTGGGGGTACTCCCCACACAACATGGTAATAAATAATCAACTGTGGTGTGGATTAGGATCAGCGCTGAGTTGACTATGGCAGCATTCGGACGACACGATAGTTAATACAACTGACGACTGGTCCCCCCCCCCCCCCCAGTTGACTATTGTGTTGTCCGAATTCAGCCATAGAGTGGCGGTGTGGTGCTGCAGCATCTTGATGAAGTTAAGTAGCAGGCTTGGCCTCCACATATGGCTTTCTCAGGGAGCTGCCAGGGTCCCAGAATCCTTGCAGATCCCACTTCTAACAACTGCCTTGGTCTCCGTTCTTTAAAATAGCAACCTGTGCTTTGTTAACCCCCAGCAGAATACTGAGCAGGGCAGGGGGGCTGGAAGCCAGCTGCCATTTAAATTTCCCACAATGCCCTAGTTGTGGCATCCCTCTGGGACATCACGGGAAATTTTAATGGCAGCTCCTTGATCGTCTACGGATGGTAAACTATAATCCGGATGGCATGAGCTAAATCCATCAGGGTGTTTTAGGTATGTAAGGAGTCCCACTTCCAAGCACAGGGCTTGACCCTGATAATCTTGAAATCCCTTCCCAGCATGCCAAGGCAAGCATATGAAGACAAAGTGGCTTACCTTTGCAGCAGAAGCCAGAAAGATCAGGGAGGGGGAGAGGAGCTGAATGCCGTTGGTTGGTATGGAGACTCTCCGATCTAAAATTCAATATTGCAAGACAAACCCTGTTGCTTGGGTGAGCTTGCTGTTTAGTTCTGTACTTTTCAGTAGGGTTACCGTTTTTTGCTGAGCCTTGTACATTAAGTATTCTATGACCTAAGTTTTAAAACAAATATAGGCTCAAATTCCTTTCCATCCCTACAGTGGTCTGACCCAGAGTTTGTGGTTTTGCCAGAGAAGTGTATTTTGTGGAGGCACCCAGCAGCATTCGCAAGCATAGCTGCCGCAACAGCTTGCATTTGGCAAGGGTGGGTAACTTGTGGCCCAGCAGATGTTTATGCTTGCAACCCCCATCAGCCTTAGCCAGCATAGCCAATGGAGGGGGATGATGAATTTTAGATCAAAACATTTCGAGGACTAAAAATTGACCACCGCTGCAATGGTTCATTATTGAAAATGTGAAGTGCTGGGGTTAGTAATCTAAGTACCAGCCCACTCTAGATATCCAAAAACATTTGGCATACATTGCTGGTGGGCCTGGGGACATACTCCAAGATTCAAGATGTCCACAGAAACAACATGGCATCAAATTTTCAAGGTGCTATAACTATAGCAATCACTGTAGGAACATAGGGACTGATTTATAGTGAGTCAGACCATTGGTCCGTCTAACCAGAGGTGGGTGGACTTCAACCTTGTGGAATCTACTTTGGTGGTTTCTTTTACTAGGATCCTGAAGTCCACCATCCACAGCCAGGTGCAAAAAAGTAGCGGCAGGGTGGGAGTGAGGAAGGAGCTAGATGCAAAATGCTGGTTAAGGGAGTGGAGCCAATCATCTACTGCACTTCATGAGCCATGAACCATGAACCAAGATGACCTGGCCACACAAACCGACATCTTTGCTACAGTAAACCAGGGATTCTGACACAGCTCTAAAATTGGCTAGCAGAGCTGCACAGAGACCTGGCCACTTTTCAGGTAAGGAACACCAAAGCTAGGAGATAAGGAAGAACATAAGAAATAAGAAAAGCCATGCTGGATTAGACCAAAGGTCCATCCAGTCCAGCATTCAGTTCACACAGTGGCCAACCGGCTGGCTGCCCATGGGAAAAGGTCACGAGCAGGACATAATAGCACCCTCCCACCCATGTCCCCCAGCAACTGGTGTACATAGGCTTATTTCCTCTGATACTGGAGGGAGCATTTAGCCATCATGACTTAGAAGCCATTGGTAACCTTCTCTTCCAGGAATCTGTCCAATCCTCTTTTAAAGCCATCCAAAACTTTGACCATCAACGTGGATGTGAATTCCATAGTATAACTATGCACTGTGATTAGTAATGTCATTATTAATAAAGTGAAGCCAGCCATAGCAGGGGATTCATTTTTGTTCTTACTTGCAGTCGTTAAACTACTAGGAGTCACAAACCATTGTTGATCTACAACAAACCATCCAGAGAACTCCCAGTAGATCCAGTCTACTTCCTGCCTGCCCATTGTCTACAAGGACTGGCAGTGGCTAGCCAGGGTTTCAGGGAGGAGATTTTTCCAGTCCTACCTGGACTGGACCAGACCTAAGCAAGTATTCTACTATTGAGCTGTGGCTTTTCCCCACCGCCAGGTAGCTGTTATCTTTGGGATGGCCTGGGTCACGCTCTACTCTCCATGAGAATGGGTCCTCGGGGGATAGTCAGGATACTTTGCATTGAGAAAATGTTCAATGTCAATTTGGTTAAACACTTGCTGCAGAATTGTTCTTGAGGGATTGCAGTAGGAAATGCCGTAGATCTACATAGCGCCCCAGCCCCCCCAAAGCTGGCACATGTATTCGACAGAGAGAAAGCTCATGAGATCAGCTGGTTTGCAACCCTGACTCACCAGATGGTTTAAGCGGTTTGAATCCGATCCAGATCTAAAGCAACAGAAGCAGCTTCGGGAAGGGGGAGAGGCAAGAATAAATCCATATTCCTTTCTCATTCAGCGGACTGTACTGGATGATCTAATCCCTCTATTTTTCCTACTGCAAGGAAGATGAAATCATTTTGATGCTGCAGTGGAGTTTCAAGATAACTGAAGAATAAACTGGCCCAGGCCCAAGCCCAAGGGAAAGTAGTTTGAATGAGCCGTGCAAACAGGAGGGGATTTCAAGGCAATAATATTAACGCAAGGGGAAGATGCACCCCCCACCCTGCTGTTCCTATGGTGCAGCACCACCAGTGGGGCACATAAACACTCCTGTCTTTCCTAAGGCCTGACTTTGCCCTTCACTATGGAACTGCAACAGAGCTGCCTAACAATAAGCCCATTCGGTGGGAACCCCATGCCGGCCGAAAGGATCACGAGCGATATCTGTGAAGTGGTGAGGTGGGGGTGTGTGTGTGTGTGCTGGGAAAGCCCTACTCAGCATCTCTGGCAGATGCTATTTATCCTGTGCCAGAGCAGACGTGCGCATGCAAGGCCCCGCACATGGGCGATGATGTCTCGAGGGCTCAACGTCTTGTCTTGAGGTTTGAAGCAAACCGATGGATTGCGTTTGAAGGAAAACACAAGAAACCCATAAGCGGTTTTTTTTTGTATGGAACATAAGCAGGGAGATATTTCCGACTGGCAAAACTGCATGGCCTTAGAGCAAGGAAGGGGAGGGGCAATTCTACTTAAGGCAGAGATTCCAGATGATAATAGCCTTTGGTGAAGTGGGTATTTTAAAAAAATAATTTAAATTTAATTAAATTTTAATTTAATATCAGGTGTTTTTAAACATTGTAATTATTTCTTATAATTTCATGTTTATCATCCTTCAGACCCCACTGTTTACAATTCTCCCCCATCATATGCACTGTATATAAGCCTGAAATTCTCCCTAATAGTCCACATGTCTGATGACGCGAGCTCTAGCTCACGAAAGCTTGCGTCCAGAATAAATTTGTTAGTCTTTCAGGTGCCACAAGTTTCTGCATTGTTTTTTGCTGCAACAGAGTAACATGGCTACCGTCTGGGGGAAAAACAAACAAACCATTTTAATGTACCACTGACATAGTGTCACAAGGAAAACCCACACAAAATCTCTTTTCTTAGCGACGGGCGGCCCAACATAGAAAGAAAAAAGAAAATCCAGGGCCAGACCTCAAGGTTTCTCCAACGCTTGGCAGAAGACAAAACAGGAACAGACAATGTACCGGCGGAGAAGATGGAACGGTTAACCTGTTCTTTTTGAGTTCTGGAGTGTTAGCATGAGCAAATCAAATGCAGATATGTCCAGAATGAAAATGCAAGAGGCTCTCTTCCTGTGCACAGAGAGAGAGAGAGAGAGAGAGAGAGGGGCGCAGAGCTGGGAAGCAGGTTTGCGCCTGCAAGAGAAAGGCGTTCTTCGCCCTCCCAACAAGGAATGCTTCGGCAGCGGATGAATGGCAGGGTTCACCGAGGAACTGAGGATTTCTGAGTTGGAGAGACATGGTACTGTTGCTCCTGTAACTGGAGTGGTGTCGACAAGCCGTCTCCTCAGGCCTGTAGTTCTCATGCTGGAGCAAGACGTGAGGAAAAACGGGCACAAGAAAAAGGGTAGTCACACAAAGTCTCCAGAAATCAATCATAATTAATAGACCGGGACAGATTACGGCCTCCATCCGGTGATGAGCACGGCAAGATGTGCATAGGTAATGGAGGGAGAGAAGCAGTTTCTTGTGGCATGGGGCGGGGGGATGTGATTAAAAACTCACTAAGCATGTGCAAGATCAACATGTATATGGAACAACGTTTATGACGAGATGCAATAATCATTGCCACAGGGTCACATCCCATGCTATGGCTTAAGAGTGCACACAGTGAATACTTGGCATTTACCTGAAAATGCAGTGGGCTGGTGCTGGCACTGGGACCAAGCGATGGTTGTAATAGGGATGCCCTGACTGAGGATGATGTTCACACTAAAATGGGCACTATAGCTTGAGGTCAGTGTTGTGCTGTTAAGATTGGCAGGCACCCCCATGGTCCCCAGTCACTATGAAACATGGCTGAAGCTGAGCTAGTCCAGCGCATAGGAGGAAACAGGTTGAAAATCAGGGACAATCCAGTGAAATTACCATTAATGATTTGACTCAACCCCACCCCCAACTAAAAAAAAAAATCATGTACAAATTCCTGACAATCACAGACCATTGAACGGTATGCTGATTACAGGTGTGTTGTGGCAGTCAATCATGGCTTTTAGGCGCCCCTATCAAAAGGAGGTTGAAACTTAATGGCAGGAGAGTAAAGCTATTCACGCAGCATCAGTCCCCACCAACTTTGAATTGCTAACTTTGGAATGATTTTCTTTACATCAAGTTGCTTACCGTTGCTAAACTGCGACGGACCCAATCCTGCCCCTGCATTCAGTTTCTATTGGGGTGCTGAGAGCAGGCGTACCTCTTATGTAGAATGCAACTATCAATAAGCTGGCTGAAAAGCCTTCCCTCCCACTTCCAAATGGCACCAAATACCTAGATATATCATCTGCTTAGTATCTGAGTCAAGTCTACAAGTGCTCCAGAATAGACACAGATTTTAATAATAAAAATGTGCTTATGTAGAAGCGTGACAAGCTGGATAGGGCCGCACTTTTGAAAACGACACCAAAAAAATACGTAATGTGTGTAAGAAACCAACGTGGGCTGGGAAACATTAAACTTCGGGAGCATATTTGCATAATTTCTCAGGTTGTACAGAATTTATTCTGCAACTTTTAAAACGATTTTTTTTCATAAGTTCCTTTAGGTTCTCTAATCGTGGGATGGGGTGGAGGTGGCAATAAGGAGGTGGAGCAGAAACTATAGGCTAGACTAGATGTGATGATGGCATGGTGGATTTCTCTCTAGTGAAGAGCTGGCACGGGCCCTCCCAAGCCAGATTGGGGACATGGCATGGGAAAAGAGGGGGCCACACACACTATGGTCCTGATCTGGTCCACCACTTCGAACGTGAGATCGACTACACATCGGCAAATATGGCTGAGAAGCCTTGATATACCTGCTCTGTATGTACTTTAGTTCTTGCAAGTGAACTGCATGATGGGATTGGAATAATGGATGTGCCGGAGTGTGCTGTAATGCTAAAATTGTTATATCCGCAAGGAAATGCTTAATTAGAATTTCTAACTGTCAAGATCTCTTGATATAGTAGAAGACAAATAAGCTAGCTTGATAATTGACCATCCAGGTCAATCTGACATTGCCAGAAGAGTTATGGGCCATCTGTTCGTAAGGTATAATGAAGAAGTTTTCTTTGGTCTGTCTTTGTTTTGCTTTAGAACTTCCAAGTTAGATTACTGCAATGCACTCTACGTGGGGCTGCCTTTGAAGATGGTTCAGAAGCTGCAGCGTACGCAAAATGCGGCATCCAGACTAATAACCCGGACTGAGAAGTTTAAACATAAAACCCACCCTGGCCCGCTTGCATTTGCTGCCTGTATGTTTCCAAGCCTGATTCAAGGTGCTGGTTTTAACCTATAAAGCCTTACACGGTTTGGAACCACAATACCTGATGGAACGCCTCTCCTGACATGAACCTACCCGTACATTACGCTCAACATCTAAGGTCCTCCTCCAGGTGCCTACTCTGAGGGAAGCTCGGAGGATGGCAATAAGGGAGAGGGCCTTCTCAGTGGTGGCCCCCCAGTTATGGAATGATCTCCCATACGAGGCTCCCTGGCACCGACATTGCTATATTTTCGGCGTCAGGTCAAGACTTTCCTCTTCTCCCAGGCATTTAACAGCATATACTGAGTTTTTAATTGACCCCAGAACTATATTTAGGCCTGGCTGAAAGTTCACAGTTATTTTAAATGTATACTGTTTTTATATGTTGTCTGTTTTTATGCTTCTATGGTTTTAAATTTTGTATATTGATTTTTAATGTCTGAAGTTTTAATTTCTGTAAACTGCCCAGAGAACTTCGGCTATGGGGCGGTATATAAATGATTAATAATAATAATAATAATAATAATAATGGAACTCTGCTAACTGCTAAAGATGCTACTATGTATAAATATACCTGCTTTTCACACTGCCAGTTGAGAAGTTCTTCTTCTGTAGCACTTTCTCCATACAGCTGTATTACGCTCAATAAAACAGAGTTGCCTTACAACCAAAGTGGATTTTTATCTTTGACATGACTAATGTCACTCCTAGATTGGCCCTGAATCCACAGTTCCCGTGAATATGAAGAGGAGCCCTTGCTGGATGAGGAAGAGGCTCCACCCAGCCCAGCATCTGTTTCCAACAGTGGTCAACCAAATGCTTCCAGGAGCTCCGCCAGCAATGGCTCTCCCTTCTCTCCTGTCTCCTGCAGGTGGTGATCAGTGATGGCTGGACACTCCTAAGCCCTGGAAATCTCATTCAGTCATCTCTTCGGCTCCTAAGATTCCAGCAGCCATTGCCCACACACTTTCAAACACATCTTCGCAATCAGACGCACTAGAAAATTGCACGTTGAGGAGGGGAAGCAATGATTCTCAGGAACAGGAATGGTGTGCCAGATACTATACAATGTATGCCCCATCAGAATCGTAAGCATACACAAAACCCTTTGCTATGAGGCACTGCGGGTTGTCACATTAATTTTGGCCCCTGGAGCTTCCAGGCAAGCAATTCTCATTCAGGATTAAATTGCATTTCATTAATGAAAAGAACAGCCTGTGTTTGCGTGTGGGGTGGGCGATTCACCAAATCCATAGGGAAAAGGCCCGTAATTCAACCCCCACCTCTGCGTGTTATCAAGTTCTTGGCCAAGGAAGTATCAACATGGCTACCAATTGGCTAGTGCTGTTTGCAAGGTGTCTTTGGCCTGGAAAACGGCCCGTTTCTAAAATGTCCCTTTTGGCTCACTCTGTGGAGTCTCTTTCAGTCTTGCTTCTCTCCTTTATGCTTCCAAGGGTAGATTAACTCCCCGATGAACAGCTTCTTGCACAGAGTACCCCAGGAGTCCTTGGGGTAGCAGCTGTATGTCGGGAGCCTGTACATCTGCACCACGCGGCTGTATGTCAGAGGGTTTATCTGGGGATAGAGAAGAAGCGAGAGGTACGGTCACACGGACTAAACCTGGACACAGCCCAATCAAGCATAATAGAATATGAGAGTGAATAAGAGAGAGTGTGGATACACACATACACAAGGAGGACAGACTTAACAACAGAATAATTTCAAAATATACTGAGGGCTAACCATTTTGGCTTCCGCCCTCATCAGTAGCAGTAAGATTTTCTGCATCTCTATTTATAGCGATCTCAGAGCCAAATACATTCATCTGTTGTTAAGATCATTGAAGGGAAGGCCATACCTCGTTAAGGTTTGTTTCCCATTGTCTGATGCTGAGAAGTATGTATCCTTTGGAACGCCTAAATTCCTTGTCAATGCTCTACAAATGCGTGCCACAAAGTTTAAAGGCTGTATGGAAAATTATCCAACTCTTAACGGTTTATTAGTAGAGTTTTAAATTGTATAGTTTTTTCCCCCTGCACTTGTGTATAATGGCAATTTGCTAAGACACAATAAAGTGTGATTGTTGTTGCTGTTGCTGCATCCATTGTGGAACCAGAGCTCCTTTATTGCTTTGCTGTTTTGCCGCTTTACACCTTATCTCTACAGACATGTATATAATAAAGACTCAAATAAAAAAATAAAGATTTCCCGCTCTTGCCACCTCCCCAACAATATGCACTTAAAATTAAAGGGTCTTCTGCCAGTTTGATTATTCATTTTACACTGTTGGAAAAGGGAAGACAGAAGTTTGAGCCCAATGTTAGAACACGATGCGGCAAAACCAAACAAACGATTCTCTAAGTGGGGTTTCTGGCATAACTGGAAGAGGGGGCGGGGAGGACCGAAGCCAATGGAAACGTCCAGGAGATTTATCATCTGAGGACGCCAGCACTACGCAATTTTTACATTTGTGCAGAGTAGGTTGCTAAGTGTTGTTCATTCAACTACCCAATATCTAAGTGCTCTGGCCCTGATCCAGAAACCCACTTATGTAAAAGCTTAGCTCAGCATCCAAGAGACCCGAGCCCTATTCACATTGGACTGGATCCAAAATAGTGAAGCTGACACCTTTTTATGGGGCTACGTACGTTGGGGAAGCGAGCTGTCCTGTGGCATGGAAAAAGTGAAAACGGGTTCTGTCCAGTTCAACCATCAAACTGAAGGCTTCCTCCTAAAGCCCCAATAAAAAGTGCTAAACCGGCAACCGCCCTTGTAATGCCAATTAAAAGGTAGATGCACATATGCATAACATTTCTCTACAAGCAGACACCAGAACTGAAAACAGATTCCCATAATTCGTTTTCACATTTTCTTTCAGCACAGTTCCTAATCAGCCGAGATCTGTGGCAGGATTTTAAACAAAATGTTCACAAAGGTTTATAAGAATTACACTGTCTTCTGAGTACCGTCCGCTCTTTATGCTCAGCCAAGCGAGGGAACAAATTCATACCATTTATACGGAGTGCCCAGCCAACAGTTATTCTTAATGGACATGGAAAAACGATTGGCCACTAATCAGGAACTGGTGATGTTCTTACATAAAATACCCTCTTCTCTCATTCCGGCACATACTTTAAAAAAAATGTTACGTGCAGCAAATTATTTGATAAATTGGATGGATGAGCTGTAGTGGGAATGATGGGAGTGGATGGGAATGATGGGAGTTGCAGTACAGCACATCTGGAGGGGACCAGGTGTGGGGAGGCTGTCAT
This sequence comes from Anniella stebbinsi, assembly GCA_029215795.1. NCBI lineage: Eukaryota > Metazoa > Chordata > Lepidosauria > Squamata > Anniellidae > Anniella > Anniella stebbinsi. Next base: position 43,312,595 of record JARDYH010000007.1, on the reverse strand, counting down.
ACAGCTGACTATTAATATAGTGTCATCTGTGTACAAAGGGTAAAAAGGGGAAGAATATGCAATTCCTTTAACTGGATGTAGTTTAGAGTAGTTACAGCAGGATATTGGGTTTAGGGGACTGTTCCAAACATTTAAAGGAAAGGTGGCTCTTGTGGAAAGATTTGAAAGTAGTCAGAGAGGTGGCATCATGCAGGTATTCCGGGAGGCAGTTCTAGGCTTAAATGGCAGTAAAAGAGAAAGAGCAGAGTCCTTGGGAGGAGGAGGAGATATTGTACAGATACATTGTAGGAAACAGGATGGTGGATCAGACCAGCCTTTGGTCCGATCCAGCATAGATCTTCTTCTGTACAGGCCTTCTCTGGTGAAGCCAGAGGGCGGCTGTTCTCCTTCGGTCACTTCCTGTTGCAGAGAGAGAGGGGGCCTGGCTATGGTGGAGACTCAGCAGCCCTTGCTTGCTCATTCGTGCGGAATGGAAAAGCTGCGCAACCTCACTGGGCCTTCTGTAGCGCCTTGACCGGGCCCTGCCTACGCCTCTCCTGCCACCTCATACCGACCCAGCCCCTTGGTGCTTCCACCTCAGGGCTGTCTACGCAGGGTTTCAAATGGAGCTCTTTCTCAGCTGTACCTGGAGATGCTGGAAGTTGGACCTGGAACTGTCTGCCTGCAAAGCATGTGCGCTACCACTCAGCTGCGGTCCCTCAGTGCAGCATCCCCACCCACCCAGGTGCCTCTTTCATGGAGTTTTTCATTCCGACGGAGGAGCCCCTAAGACAGAGGCCGTTGATGAAGCGATCCTTCCTCTTGCTTCACATGCTGAATGGAAAGTCAACTGGATGACTCAGTGGTACCAAACGTAGCAGCGGAGGCATCACGCATGACGCCCCTCTCAACTATTCCACGGGATACTGGAAGGAGACTGCCCCTAGCAAAGGGGGTCATATGGAAACGGGGGCAGCAGAAGGTTCTTCTAAAGGCAGGTACAGTCTCCATCCTCCCCCCCCCCCCCCCCCGAACAGCAAGCCAGCAAAGTGCTGGAATGGTTTACCTGCATCAGAAGTCGAAGGGGTTTCCCAGCCTCCTGCTCGAGGACTCTGAACTTCACGCCGGCTGAAAACACACAAGTGACAGGAGGTGATGGAAAGGCACAGGCTCTACTGGCTGATGATGACAGGGAGCAGGCAGGGATTCCCTTAACGATGGAAGAGAAGCCAAGCTAGGAGGACGCGAGGAAAGAAGGGAACAAACAATGGACAGAGAGCCAGCTTTATACTTATTTTGCTCTTGGCTTCCATATACTGGCGTTTGCCCAGATGCGCTGAGTCTAGAGCAAGTGCAGCATCCGGGAAATAATGGGGAGGAACCATAGCTCAGCGGTAGAGCCCATGCCTGAGGTCCCATCCCTGGCAACTCCAGTTAAAAGGATCACTTTGCAGGTAATAGGAAAAGGCCTCCTGCTGCCTGGGGCTCTGGAAAGCTGCTGCTAGTCAGAACAGGCAAAGGTCCCCTCTACAAGGATTCGCTTTTGCGCCTGGTTAGGCGATTATGCGCATAATCGCTGAAGCGCATTTACGCCTAATACCTCTGCACGAGAGGCGGTGAGAGGCGGCAAAGCGCATTAACGGATGACCAAAATGTGCTTTACAAGTAGTTAATGCGCATAAGCGCTTGTTCACATAGTCAAAATGCGCTTTAACGGCCGGAGCAAAATAAAACTCGCTGTTTAACGCGCATTCGATAATGCGCATAATCGGAGAGATAACACGCCTCTACGCCCGATTTGCGCTCCGTTCTTGTAGAGGTAAATTTTTTTAAGCGCCTTGAAAGAGCTTTAAACCTCTCTTGTAGAGGCAGCCCAAGCTGAACTCCAGTATCTGAGGCAGTTTGCCTATGTATACCAGTTGCTGGGGAAGATGGGCAGGAGGGTGCTGTTGCAGTCAAATCCTGCTTGTGGGTTCCCTGTTGACAGCTAGTTGGCCACAGTGTGAACAGAATGCTGGACTAGACAGACCCTTGGTCCAATCCAGCTGGGCTCTTCTTACGTTCTTATGTTAGGTGGACAAATCGCCTGACCTGCTTAAAGGCAGATTCCTATGAAGCGGTACACTGGATTCTGATGATCTCCCTTGCGGCACAGGGCAGAAACCAGGAAGCTGACTGGACAGCCATAAGGTTCCTTAGACCGGACAGGCTGACCCCTTAATGCCTGCATTTTCGAATGCTTATCCCTGCTAAAACATGAACCCTGAAGAAGAACAGAACCCAGTATTCGTATCAGCTTCTGCCTTGTGCTCCTTTGTGGAATTTTACCGCTGGTTCTCTTCCTGTATGGGGACGGTGCCTTCAATCCCAGTTTTTAAGGCTCAGTTGAAAACTTCTCTTTTTGCTAAAGCCTTTGGTATCCCTCCTTGAAAACCGGGTTCCAATTTTGTCCCTTCCCTCCCCCTTCTTCCTCCTTCTTCTTAATTTTAACTTTGAAAATTTTAATAAAATTTATTTTACATTTTTGGATCGTAAGAAGCCATTTGGGCAGAGAGTTGTTTTATTGTCTCGCTGTTTGTACAGGGCCTTTGTACAGGGCCATGAGATTTATTCCATGAGTCAAAATCTTGGCTGGCTTATGGCAGTGCCTTTCTTTTGAGCCTATGGCCTCGCGACGTGCCTGCCTTCCCAGTGACTGGACCACAATGGGCTCTCTAATTCCATCTCCGCTTTACCAGCTATGCACTAACCCAAGACTTCCCCAACTGTTTTAGGGTTCCCAGCACCCTCCTCAGCATCTGCCACTGACAGTCTAACTTATCATCATCCCCAGGCTTCCTTTCCATTGAGTGGCTTGTCTTATTTCGGTGCCGATCAACCTCTATTGCGGCAGGTCCCTGTGTTGATAGAGCCATGGCATTGTGTTAAAAAAAAAATCTTGGTGCCTGCAGTTTAGACCTGGAGTAGTTCTTTGGAATGAAGCCACAAAGAAGACAGAACAGACAGCAAAAGATGGATCTGAAAAGTATCCTGGACACAGTTCACAAAGTTGATCATCTCCAGCTGGGATCAATTAATCTGCTGTGGTAACGTGGACGGATGTATTCTAGTCTAATTCAGTGGAAAAGGAGGCCCTCAAAGGGAACTTGCTCTCTAGAGATTTCTGCTTTTCCAGCAGCAAGCAGATGGGTAAAAATTTAAAAAAGCACTGCGCAAGCAAATGACCTTCTATTGTTTTAGTATTAAAAAAGAGAACTGAGGCTTCATTAAAATGCTGGATCTGTCCAAAATGACACGAGACGGTATGGCAGTAAGCATTACAAAGCAGAACGGATTTAAAAGCTCTAAGGTAAAACAAAGCCCTTGATTGAAGCAGGAGCTTGAATTGCCTGTAATGCTGTGCCGCAGATACAGGATTCCACTAGATTCTGTTGACTTCCATTGTTGCTTCTGCTGAACTCTTTACATTTCCACACATCTGCTTCTTGCAAGAAAACCAGAAATCTCTTGAGAATGAGTTCTCTCAGAGGGTTCCCTCTTCAACTGAAGGAAATTAGAATAAGTCCTTCAAAGCTAGCCCAACTTTCCCACTGTAGTTCAGACACAACATTAAGCCGTGACTCAGCTTCACGAGAATGAGCCTGGCTGGACTCTTGGCTTCGCATATGTCCTACTCTTCTTGCACATCATAATTCCCTCCTTACTGGTTCACAGCAAACCTTAGTGTGCCATTTCATTTGGACAAACAATGGTTTGTGTGTGCCTTGCAAACCAGGATTGGAAACCAGGATTTGATCCTCATTTCCAATCCTGGTTTGTGGGGAAAGCACACACCCAGAGTTCATCCCTATGGATGAAATGACACACAACTGTTTGCCTCAAACAGGGAGGAAGTCACTGCATGCAAGAGGGTGGGGGAGGAGAAGCCTGTGCGGAAATCCAATGCTCAGGCACGCTAACCAAACCATAATTTGGCGTTAAGTCTGAACCAGCCCGCCTTGGATAGCTCCTTTAGAATTCTGACTGGTTGACTGAAACCAGGAATGGATTCGCCATCCCCACTGACGTTACAGCCACCAGCATCCACTGATTCAAAGTGAATGAATTCTGGATACTTTTGAGATCCGCATTTTAAGGTTCATGTTCACTCTTCTTTTCTGTTCCACTATGTATTATTGTTTGTTATTACATTTGTCAACTAATTATTAAATGAGCCCCTTTCTTTCTAATGATTGTTATTCTTCTTCTGTTATTGTGTTGGGTAACAGTTTATTCTTTACGTGTTATTGTTTTGGGTAACCTTTGATCTTACATTTTGTATCAATCCATTGTGTTGTGGTGGTAATTTTGCTTGCTAAAACTATATCAAACAAGGGGTGAGAAAAAAGAATAACTGCCTAGCAGCTGGACTGCTTTAGTATTGGAAAAACTGAACAGAGGATCCTTCATCTTTCAGTAAAGAAATCTCCACCCTATCCCAGGTTAACTGACATTCTCGACTTATGACTGGGAAAAACACATCACTGGTGAGATCAAAGGAGTTTGCAAACGGACAATAATTGAATAATGTATGTTAAAAGTAGCACTTTCTTTAGACACATGAGCTTGTTTCCTTGATTGCTTTATGCGTCTATTTTGGTTTGGTTATTGGGATATAGATGGAAAGCATTTGTACCCTGCTGAGTCACTGGGGGGGGTGGGGAAGAGAACTTTGCTTTATGTTGTTTGAAAGATATTGTGCTTTTTGCTGAGTGATTGGTGGGGACAGCATCTTATTTGCAGGGAGTATTGGTGGAGGGAGTTTGCTTGGGCTCGCCATGTTGCCAGCAGCCAAATGAACACACGTAACATTTTCATTACCACGCAGCTTTGGACAAGCCAATTCTTTTTCAGCTCTGCTGAGTGTTTTAGATTGAAATCGGTCTGAAGAGGCTGGCCACTTGCCCCCGGGAAACATTTCTCAGCCCCTTGTCCCTGCTAATACATTAGCCCTGAACTCCCGCCATGTCTGCAACGTAGACTCGTGGAACTTACATGCAAGCCTGTAGGATCGGCAGAGCCGAAGACCGACCGAGTAAACAGGCAGCGAATTGATGAGGTCCACCAGCAGATGGATCAAGCCTTGCACAAACACCACCAGCAGCCGCAGCTAGGAGAAAACATCCCCCCACCCCAGTTAGAACCACAGCTCTTGCATCCACCTACTAAAACCTTTCCTTTTGAAACAAAGAAGCTGCCACAATGCAAAGTGGTGAGAGGATGGAACGTGAAGGCAGGCAAGCATCTTGAACTCTGGTTTGCCTGTTGTACATCTGGAAGCTCAAGCCACGTTTGGCTTCTCAACTTTGGTTTGTGCAAGTTATGATTTGGCATGAAGTCTGCATTGTTATATGACTGACTTATGTATGGAATTTTGAATATTCTGCCAGTTGAGCCTTCCTGGTATTTCTCTTTATTATATCATCTTTACAGGAGGTGGCTCAACCTGAATCCAAACCTAACTCCAACCAACCAACCACCCTTCATAGTTCCGTACATCGCTTGGAGCGCAGACCTACGGAAAAGCAGCTAACACATTATAAATAGCAATACCATAATCCCGAGAAAGGCAAACTTACCAGGGTGAAGACTAAATAGTACAGAGCGGTTGTGGGCAGAAGAAACAGCAGGATGGTAAATAGCAAAGTGCCGATAAATAGCTGGAGGAGAGAAAAGACGCAAATAATACAATATGAGCAGAGATTCACTAAAACAGGAAATCTTAGGTGCGGTGAAAACGCAAAGCTGCAAGACTGTGGGCCCATGGAAGAGTCTCATTCTCAATGTTCTCTGCAAATTATTTACTCCTCACTCCCTTTACAGTACAAGCCAGAAGTCGCTCTTGCCATGAGGCATTTCCACATGGGCACCTTTCAGGATTAGCAGGGTGGGAGGCAGACAGATCTGGCCCCCAGGGCGCAGCCTGCCGGGACGGTTTCCTGCACAAGTTCCAGTAAATGAACAGGAGCAGTACAACAAGTGTGCATGGTGGGGGCAAGCCAGAGAGAGGAGGAGAAATGGCGTTTAGATTTTGCATTTCAGGTACCAAAATGTCTTGGGCCAGGCCTGGGGCAAGCTATAGAAAGAACCACAGAGATATCAGGAAAAAAACAACAAAGCACACATACACACTCAGAAGTGGGTCTTGGGAAAACAGGTAGCACACCTGTAACTGGCGTTTTCAAGTGGTTACCTGCCCGGTTATACATATGGGTGCGGCATAGATCCAACCTGGGAACTATTCTAGAGCTCTAACTTGGGGGCTGGAGCTCAATCCCCCTCCCCTTAAGAAGAAACAGTCTTCCACCTAGCGCCCATGCCTGAGAAGTGGGGATGAATCCTTTCCCACTCTGCTCCTTTGGAACCTCTGCACTACGCACACATGCATGAGAGAGTTCAGAAGCATCCCTAGCAACAGGGAAGACAATTGGGTTGTGTGGGCGCACAGAGGGCCACTCAAAGAATGCTATTGACAGGGAAGCAAACTGTGCTTTTTCATGGTTCCTGTGCAGTCCCACAAACAGGTGACTGGCCTGCCAACGTATCTGTGGGGGGAACATGTGGGGCTACAAAGAAGCTTTGGCCCCATACATATTTGGGTGGGGAAGGAGCTGGCCGCGAGGTGACCATCCAGAATAGCACCTTTGCTGTGGCGTGAGATAGAAGGGATTTCTCTTTCTCTTCAAACCTTCAGGGATATGTTTCCGTGACATTCTGAGACCAGAATGACCCAGGGTGATACATGGATAAAGGCCCTGATGTTGTGAGGAGGGGCGGGAGGGGGCTGGCAATGGACACCTAACCTACCGCACAGGGTTGCTGTGAAGATAAAGGGTGGGGGCAGGGAGACCATGTGTGCCGCACTGAACTCCTTGGAAGAAAAGTGGGGGTATAAATGCAAGCAATAAATGAATGAACTTCCCCAAACTGCAGATGAGGCTGAGAGAACCGCAACCACCTTGTGAGCCTGTGGTGAGATGGAAATTTGAACTGGGATCTTCCTGGCTCATGCTCTTCACCACCACACCACATTAGCTTGTGGTATGTAAGGGCATCAGGGGTTGAGGTGGAAGCATAGGCTGCTGAATAATCTGCAGGGGTGTAGAGGAGCCAGGGCTTGCAGGGTCAAGGTACAGGCACCTTTTGATGAGCAGGGATGATGACATCATCTGCCACACCCCCATCCTCTGTTTCCTCTGATCTCGGCCACAATCCTCACAGTAGCTGGGCGGGGGAAGGATTCACCCCGCAACAATATATCGTTGTGAGCTATGCCTGTTATGATACAAAGAATCTGGGGGCGGCTTGGTCTTTAATGGGCAATTAAGACCCATCAGGTTCACAGAAGACCTGCTCCTTGTAAAGGTGAACATTGTTAGAAATGGGGTGAGGTTTGGGATCCACATAGCTACCTGCATTTCTGGACTCTCCTTGGGGTGTGTGTGTGGCTATGGGGACTGTCATGAGGAGCACCTGCACTTCAAAATTTATGACTACACCGCTGGGAAATCTTTTCACCACCAGGGGGCTCATTGAAGGGGAGGGGGCAGGCAATAGGGAGGTGCCATGTGATGATGGCCGTGAGTTTAGAAAGCTTTAAAAGATTAGACTAATTCATGGAGGAAAAGGCTATCAAGAGCTACTAGTAAGGAAGGCTTATATGCTGCTTTCCAGGTCAGAGGCAGCGTTTCTCTGGATGCCAGTTCCTGGGACATGGCTCTTCATTCATGTCATGCTTGTGGATTCCCCAGGGGCTCCTGGTCGGCAACAGTAGGAAACATAAGGACATAAGATCAGACCAAGGGCCCATCAAGTCCAGCACTCTGTTCACACAGTGGCCAACTCACTGTTGACCAGGGATCCACAAGCAAGACATAGGCACAACATCATTCTACTGCCCATGTTCCCCTGCAACTGGTGTATATAGGCTTACTGCCTCGGATACTGGAGGGAGCACCTGGCCATCAGGCCTAGAAGCTACAGATAGCCTTCTCCTCTGGGAATTTATCCAACCTGCTTTTTAAGCCATCCATATTGGTGGCCATCACTACATCTTGTAGTGAATTCCATAATTTAACAGGATACTGGGAATAGAAAGACTCTGGTCTGATCCAGCAGGGCTCTTCTGCTGCGCTTATGAGATGGTTGAGCAGGGAGACAGACTAGGTCTCCTCAACTCCCCAATTCTACAGAGACTCTGGTGGGGCTGAACATGATGCCAGTTATTTGGGCAGTATAGATTAGGAGTGCCTTTGAACCTCAGGCGTTGCAGGATCTAAACAGAAGAGATTTTAATGCTTTGCTAAGGAAAGCAAGAGGTCCTGGCTTGGGCCAGATTCTCACTTGTTCCAGTTCAGTGCAACACCACTGACTTCCACTTGGGTTTTCTCAGGTACACAGCGGACACAATACAACAGAGGTATCCTCCTAGTTCCCACGGAAGGAGAGCATGCAATTAGAGTGGCGTCAGTGAGAATGATGGAAAACAGCCTTCCCCAACCTGTTGCCCTCCAGATGTGTTGGACTACAACTCCCAGCATCCCCCCAACCATAGCTGTCATTAGCTTAAGAACAAGGGATGCGATGGCTGCGAACACTTCCCCAGGAAGGATCTAGCAATAGGGACCACTCCTTGGCTGCCTCCACCCTTGGAAGGTTGAGCGACAAACCCACAGTCCAGTTTCAGCGGTGAACACTTGGGTTCCTTTTAAGAGGAAGAAAGGCCGGATATAAACGTAATAAAAGAAAGGAAGAAAGAAAGGTACAAAGACCAGTTCTGCAAAAATCAGAGAGACAACGGCAGACGCTGGAGAGGAAATCCGGCCAGCCACCCATCTGCCCCTCTAGCGATCTCTGTTCCCAGTCAGGGAAAGGAATAAATCAGAGTTGGAAGGAGGTTTCTCCAAGCCGATGCTTCTCTCCCCATCATTTCTTTCTTTCTCCAGAAATTGGGGGGGGGGGGGGAGGGCAACCACATCTCTGGTCATGCTGTTGGCTTGACATTTAGAAAAAAGGTAAGAACGATTCTGCACACACACACGCACGAAATTCTTTTCGACATCCTAATGGGAACGTGGGGGCCCAGCTCCATCTGACGTGAATTAAACAGGGCCTTTTAATAGCAATACAAAGCGGAAGGTAACTATGGCAACAGTGTTGGGGATGGCTGTAATTATTTGGTGTCATTTAGTCAAATTGCTTTCCTCCTCCTCCCTACCCACCCCCACCCCATTATCACTCCTGCGCTCGGACGTACATGGCATCAGGCACCTGCCAGAGGGGTCTCTCAGGATTAGAGCCCCCTCCGGCTATAATTGCCAGAGAGCTGGGCAGAAAATTGGCCGGAAGAGAACTGTGCTATTCAGGGCTCAATAATGAACTGGGAGGCTGCTCCTGGCTGCATTATGGGCAAAAAGTAAGAGCGGGGCCTACATGTTCCTGGCATGCGCCAGCATCCACAGTGGTGTTCAGTATGCATGCATCAAGCACACAAAGGGCTTAATTGCAGCTATTCCTGCCCATACACCGACAGATACGCTCCCGGAGGAAAACCAGCGTGTTACGGAAAGGATGTCGAATGAAGCCCTTTGCAGGTCATCGCCTGAACGCGTGGCAAGGATGGTGCATAGGTGAATCCACACCATGACACAGGTTTCTTCCACCCTTCGCCCACGCCCATCCCCAGAGAGCCTCCACCTGGTCCAAGTCGTAGGAACACGAATCCACCCGTTGTCTTAGGACGTTCCACTTCTTCCCACGGAACAAGCGCCACAGAGAGGACAAGCCACAGATCTTGAGGCAGTAGAGCCTGGGTACAGATGAACGGGAGGCACAGGATGAGGACTAAAAGGAAAGCACCCAAACCAGACCCAAACAACAATCTGTGTCACTCTTCCGCGAGCTGGTGCCTTCCAGAGCATTGGACCGCAATTCCCGTGATTCCTAAAAGCCATACTAGCTGGGAATTCTGGCAGTTGCAGTCCAACACATCTGGAGGACAGGTAGAAGGAAGTACCTCTTCACACAGCATTTCCACAAGATGTAGGGACGGCCACCACTTTAGATGGCTTTAAAAGGGGGGGGGGTGGATAAATTCCTGGAGAAGGCCATCAATGGCTACTAGTCCTGATGGCAATGTGCTTCCTCCGGTATCAGAGGCAGTAAGCCTGTGTGCACCAGTTGCTGGGGAACATGGGCGGGAGGGTGCTGTTGCACGCATATCCTGCTTGTGCGTTTCCTGTGGGCAGCTGGTTGGCCACAGTGCGAACAGAGTGCTGGACTAGATGGACCCTTGGTCTGATCCAGCAGAGCTCTTTGGATGTTCTTAAGGAGGGCACCAGGAGGATGGGGAAGGCGATCTATGTGGTCTTGGTCCGGCAGGACACTGCTCAGTAAACAACAGACTCCATTCAAATGGAGGCCTCCACCTTTCCTGGTTAGGCACTACAGAGCACATCCAAGAGGGCAGGATGTTTCTTGGAGCAAGCCAAATATCTTTATCCATGAGACACTCCACCACCACCACATTCAGCATGGGAAGCCAACTCTTCGCGCCGCACCAGCAGCTACTGGTGCCTGTAAGCTATGCGGACTGGAAGGGATAAGTGCAGGCAGAATCACCATGGAGAATTCGACTGTGGGGCGCAGAAAGGGTAAAACAGCAATATGCAATCCTGATGTCAGGACCAGCTGGAGGGAAAGCGACTAAGAACTAATTCACATATTAGAGAATTCCCACGTGGAATTTTGTATGATGTGTGAAGTGGCCCAAAGATCTGATTCCCACGACTTCCTCCTCTTTCCCAGAGTACATTTTCTTTTTTGTTTTGCTGTCATTGCTGATGTTTAAAAACATATAGCGCCGTCCTCTTGTGGGGGAGATCCATACCCAGAAAGGGTTTGTGAAGGGGAATTGGGTTTGTTGGCGGATATTTAGTTTCATTTCTCTGGCTGCAATATTGGGGTTTTTCATAGCATTCAGAATATTTTGGCAAGCAGTAGACAGAAAGGAAAAAGCCGAGGAGAAGGCCAGGCAGATGCGTGGGCCTCCCCGACCACTGGAAGTCTTCTTCGGTTTCTGCAGTTTTAGCAGATTCTTCTTCCACATTATAAAATGTTTATCTTCAATCATAAAAACTTGCCTTTAACCTCCCCACAACAATCAAAACAAAACGATGAGATTCTCAGAAATTCATATTTTGCATCAGAGCCCATTTTGTGCATGCAAACGAATATAGGAGGAATGGATCAGTTTAGAAGGGGCCTGATTGCCATTAAAGAGCCTTCTCCAGGGGCTTGGCTATACGCCCTTGACATACTCTGTCGTGGCTGTGCAGTTGCGTCCCATTGTTTATATGACGCAACCGTCAAGTCGCAGCCACATTGTGCCATTCCCCACGAAGCTGCGCTTTTTTGATGTGGTGTTTGAAAGTGACATTTTACAATTGCTCCGATGTCACCATGGTTGTTTGACCATCTGTCAGTGGTGGCTTCAGTTTGGATTAAGAGAGTGGGTGTAATTAGGGGGCGGATCCCAGTGCAAGGTAGGTGTGGGAATACAGGCCAGGGGGCGGGCTCGACAAGCCCCAGAGAGTTTAGTAATGGCCGCCATGGCGATATCTATTTATTTATTTATTGCATTTTTATACCGCCCAATAGCTGAAGCTCTCTGAGCGGTTTACAAAAACCATAAAAACCATTTACAATATTAAATATTAAAGTCTGGGGAATGAAAATGAGTGCAGTTGTGATATTTAACGCATAAATTCAACGAACCGTAGCAGTGCGGATGCGCAGCTACAGCTTTTCAAAGCTACAACGTTGCGCAGAGTTGCCAGAAAACAAACAAAAGCTTTTCGCAGTTTTCGGTCCGGCGATATTGCTGCCCATTACCATCGTCTGACAACGGGGCTGTGAATTTTCCCGGCTGGAGAGCCTGGGCTCATTCCTGCCACGTAACGTCATTGATGCTGCTCATTCCTGCCACGTAACGTTATTGATGCACACACACACACACACATTGATGTGTGTGTGTGTGTGCGACGCTGTGAGGTTTTGGGGGAATCAGTAGGCAAAGCAGCGTTGTATAGACAGCCTCCAGTTGTTTTAGGCAACAACTCCCAGCATTCCTGACCGTCGTCCCTGCTGGCTAGGAGTTGTAGTCCTAAATATCTAGAGGGCAACCAGGTTGGGGAAAGCTTTATAAACTACTTAATAAAGAATTATCAAAGTGCGCTTGGCTGGGTGTGCCCAGAAAAACTCGTGTGTCTTTTGCAGCCCAGATGCCTTAAGACCAGCAATTTTGAAAGTGTTTCTTGGAAGATGACCAGGGATTCCTTCATAAGAAGGCTCAGTAAGGGCAGAAAAACTCTCCCGACAGACTGCCCAGCACACAGATTTTTCAGCAATGGGTGACTGACGAAGAGCACAGAGGTGCATTCTGAGGCATGAGGGCAGCTGGCTGGGAATGATGGGAGTTGCAGTCCAACACATCTGGAGGGCACCGGGTTGGGGAAGGCTGGTGTAAGGTGACAGGGAAGTCAGGTAGGTATCACAGAACACAACTTGGAATTGTACTTTGTAATCCACGGGGATCCTGGGGGAGAGGTGCAGGCATGTCCATCTGGAAAAGGTTTGTTCTGAAGGTGGAATTTTGAAAGCTACTGCCTCACACCATCCCTTGCATTAGTAGACTTCAAGATGCCTGCAACTGAGACAGACCATTGTTCCACCTGGCTCAGGACTGTCTCCACCAGAGGAAAGCAGTGCCTGAAGAGGTGGCCAACCCCTCCCACCTTTTTGCTTGCACTGAGATGGGAGGTGTGTGTGTGTGTATGTGTGTGTGTGTGTGTATGAGTGAGAGAGAGGGGGGTGCTGACAGAGGAATGGTAGGGAGAGAAAAAAATCTCTGCTTTCTGTAAAGTAAGTTTCTGCATGCCAGTGTATTCAAAAGCACTGTTCATTGCGTTGGGGTTCAGACCCCACCTAAGAAGTGCCATGCTGGATCAGATCTAGTCCAGTACTCTGTTCACACAGTGGCCAACCAGCTGTCGACCAGGGGCCAACAAAGTCAGGCCTGGTGCAACAGCACCCTCCCACCCATGTTCCCCAGCAATGGGTGCACACAGGCTTATTGCCTCAGATACCGGAGGTAGCGCATAACCATCAGGGCTAGTAGCCGTTGATAGCCTTCTCCTCCTCTACCTTGTATTCACCCATTTGGCCAGGTAACTTTCCCTTTGTGACTTGCCATGCCTCCCATGGCATCCATTTTGGGGCGGTGCCCAGGGCTGTTTATCAAATTGTCGAATATGCCCGCAGGTCCAAAAAGTTTGCCTTGCTGGCAGCAGCTCTCCAGGATTTCAGAGAGGAGATTTTACCAGTCCTACCTAGAGATGCTGGGAGATGGAACTGGGGACTTTGTGAATGCAAAGTGTGTGCCACTGAGCTGTGGCCCTTCTCCTTTTCAGATCCACTTTTTAAATTTCTGACAATATACATCCATCTTTTCCATTGTCACTGTTCTGCCTTATCTCTCTCTTCCCTGCTTTCCTCTCCCTGCCTCTCTCTTTCCCTGCCTCTCATTCTTTAAAAAACAAAACCCAAAACCTGACAAGCAAGCAAAAGTGACGATGAAGTTACTGATGCAACCCATTTGAAGTTAGAGCATGGCTAACATGTAGGTCCGACCCAACACGTGAAGACCGCAGTTTGGGGCTTAAAGCCTCCTGGGCAGATGACTGATTTTAATCAGTCGCTTCCCACTCCTTCCAAGCCAAAGGAGTGGATCGCCAGCTACCAAGTTCTATGGGTTAAATTGGCTCTGTAAACGACCAATCTAAAACCTCATTCTTTGGCGTCAAATGCTTCTGCTACTTTGACCACCTTGGACGCATGGTTTCCCATAGTGCAAGACCTTGCTCTGTTTCCCTGGGTTTCTTTTCTCCAATCGTCCTCCTTCGTTTGGATACAAAACATGCAGCAAAGAACATTTTGTTCGGAATGCCTATTGTAAAGCTAACTCTGACTAAATGTTCCTGGTGTCTCTGTTCAGGACAGTAAAGAGCATGGCGCCCCCTAGTGGGTCACACAAGCACCATGCGTCAATGCTTTGGTCAGCCGAAGGCTGGGCGAGACCTAAGTTTACCTGAGACCCTGCAGAGCTCCTCCTACCGGTCAGAGTAGTAGAGAGTAGGTGGCTAGATTGCCCAAGGGGCTGACTTGGTAAAAAGCAGCTCCATATGTTTTCACGCTCCCACTGTGACAGATATGCAGTGCGGTGAATATCCCAGAAATACGCTATTGTGAATAGATCTTTATGTCACAATAACTAAGATATTTCGGTAGCGCTGACCCAGTTCATTTCTGGCATCGCTGTAATAAATCTGTAGACTTACACCATGTTAGCCCAAATGGTTTTTGATGCTGAAACTTTACTTAATGTCACTTATAGAGAACTTTCAACGTAATAAATAACAATGCTAATGTTTAGCATTTCTGTAGCACCTTTGGGTGTTCAATTTTATTAAAATGATTTCATAAATTTAAGTTTTAACATTTAAGTTTTAATCGTAAGTCACCTTTGGGGCCCTATGTGGGCCAAAAGGTGACTCATAAATTTATAAATAAATAAATATGTTCTTCATCCATTACCCTTACAACCTCCTGGTAAGACAGAGGCAACATTCATACCAGCAACTTCCTAGTCTATAGCTGACAATCATAAAGACTATGTTATACTAGCTCATGATGTACCATACGAGATGTTTCACAATATAATGATCCTGGTCCAACAAACCATGGTTTATTTGACCAGGAGGAGCAATTCGCCCATGCTCTCTTGCATGCCGAAACTCAATAGTTCCTGGTTTGACAAACCACATTTTTTTGTGACATTCGTAGCAGGAAACTGTGATTGGAGCAATCTCTACAAACCAGGATATTAAATCATGGTTTGATCCTGGTTTCTAGGGATTGCTCAACTCACAGTTTCCAAGCTGGCATATCATGGGAAACTGTGCTTTAACAAGCCGGGAAGTACTGAATTAAGGCATGCAATTGAGGGAAGGAGAAGAGGAAGTGCATGGGCACATGGCTTATTCCTGGTCTGACAAACCATGGTTTGCTGGATTGAGATGATTATGTCCAAAATGGGCCAAGATCTTGTTCTTTTTGTCAACTAAGAGAACAAAACAATTCTTGCAATTTTACAGATGGAGAACTGAAGGTGAAAGGAAGATACTTGCCCAAAACCCACTCACTGAGTTTATGAACGGTGTGATATAAACTCAGCTCCATCACACTGTCCACTAAGCTGCTAAGCTGCATTGGTTAGTAATGAGTTCACAGTGATTCTCAGCACGTGGGCATAAGGCAAGCAGCAGCTGGTAAAGCATACACACCTGGCTCCGTAGACGTAAAAGCAGTAGATGTGGAAGGTCAGGAGCGCAATGATGTCGGAGAGGATGGACAGAGCCACGGTCAGGCCTAGACAAGCTGATAAGCCAACATACCACAGGATCATCTCAATGAATGGAGACATCAGGTGGATATAGCCTGAACAATGGGAAAAAAGGACAGAGCAACCCTGAAAAGAACATCCCTCCTGTTCATTGAGGCCTCTGAAAAGCATCGGGACAGAAAAAAGGGGACAAACAGGTTCTCAGTATTTTAAGCATCCTGAGAACCTGTTTGTCCCCTTTTTTCTCCTGTCCTGACTCGGATGCTTTCCTCCTTTTGGCTTTTTGTTCCTCTGAAAAACACCAAAAGGCAAATTCTCTCTTTCCCACAAAGGGTAAGGACAAAAACCAAACTTCTTATCAACTCTCCTCCAGTTGCAGTAACAAATCCATAGCATGGGACCTAACATGTTCATTCAGCAGGTCAATCCAGACATGCACATGACACCTGTGTGCAGCATGTGCAAACCCCGTGGACTATCTCCCATGGCAGGTGCATCATCCCAGCCTCTCAACACGGGAGCAAAAGGAGCAGGGTGGAGTGTTATTGGTGAACAAAACCCTCGAGCCACATTCAGCAGGATAAGGATGGAGAAAATTTCATATGCAAAAATGACCAGATGTGTACCAGTTCATCTAGACCAGGGTTGGATAACACACGACCCACAGGCAACGTGTGCCCCCCCCGGCCTTTTCTGTGGCCCCCATCACCCCCCAAGTTGCCGCTGCCAAATTGCAGTGGTGCAACCGCAAAACATTAGACACACTTTCACTTTAAGACCAGGTGTGCCAAGAGAGTGTACTGTGTTTTAATGCGGATATGTGCCATCCTGGGGTTAACATGTGGCTTTTTGCTGCCAAATTTCAGCAGCAATTCGGTGGAGGTGAAAACATTCAGCACGATTGGCAAAATCCCAAAGGGAGATGCAGCAGTGACCTTTTTCTTTTTGCTATGCGCAAAACTTGCAAAACCTTTCACCAATATACCACATTTGAAATTTAGTTGGTCCTCTGGGGAGAAAAGTCCTTTGGGAGCTAGATCCAACCCAAAGCTACCAAATGGACATCCCTGGCTTAAATGACAGAAGTTTTACAAATCTTGGACTATCTTGACTCTGCACATGTTGATTTGATGCAGCTGGAAAATATTAAAACACTAATACATGCCACATTATAAAGCCTGGAGGGAGGTTTTTGTTTTTTCTTTAAACCATGAAATATGTTCCCTTGGGGTTTTTTAAATCCTTAGGTTTTTTCGCTGTGGAGAGGTTCCATTTTTTGGTGCAGACCACAGGAATCTATTGCATGGGTGGGCAGAAAGCAAATCTCCAGATGTTTTGGACTTCCTGACCATTGGCCATGCTGGCAGTCCTGGAATTGATAGGCCTCAACCACGTAGCACGGAATTTTCAACGAAAGCTTCGAAGTTGGACAAACTTTGTGTGTGTGCTTCTGTTTAGGCCTTATCTAGAATCGGCCCTTTTAACTGCCTAAAAGGGATTATGCCAGGAATAGTTCAAGTTTCTTGTCTGGGGTTTGGAAACCCATGCATGGATTGCCTGGGTTGGATTATACCCTCGAGTCCCCTGTGATCAGAGCCGTGGAGATGGAAACGGTCAGGGTTGTAGCGATTAGCTTTTGATTTCTGGAATTGCATACGGCCTATAAGCTAATGACCATCAGCTATACGATTTTTGAAGAGTGTAGCTTTTTCCGTGGGATTTCTTACACTAAAGAAATCTCACTGATTTGGCTGTCCTGTGTCAGATTGTCAGTGTATGTGTGCTTGAAAGATTGGGATCACAACAGGCAGGGTCTTCTTGAAGTCCAAATCATCTACTTTCCGCCTACCCCTGACCTAATGCATTGAGCCCACCTCATTTGGAGGCCTCTGGTGTCACTATCCCAGGCAGGGCTGCTCCAGATCTGAAGGGGCCCTGGGCAAAGTGCCCTCAGACAGGCTCTCTCCTCCATCAGTGGAGGGTAATAGTGCCACAAGCAGCGCTGGGTAGCTGGGCCTAGCTGCATTTAATTGCTCACCCTGCCCCAGAGCGATGCAAAGCCAGGGATTTAACTGACACCGGGAGGAGCAGCCACTGTCTGAATTCTGAGAATAAAAACAAAAGTGGCTGAGGAAGCCCCCTGGTGCCTTCCCCAATATGGTGCCCTTCAGATGTTTTGGACTACAACTCTCAGCCAGCAAGGTGGTCAAGGATGCCAGAAGCTGGAGTCCCAAACATCCGGAGGGCACCAGGTTGGTTCTTTTTCCCTGGCACAAAGGATTTTGCCAGATGCCGTCGTTGAAAACAGGTGCACTTACTAATCCATAGGTGGATGTGGTACAAGAAGAACCGTCCCAACACTTGATCCAAAGCTCTGTTCATTTTTAAACCCGCTGGCACGCCCATCAGCCACTGCAGGAGGTTCTGGAGCTGCTGGGCAATGTGCTGCCGAAAGAAGGAGAGAAACAGCCCGGGTCAGTGGGAAACCATTCCATTGTGCGTGCAAAGCTCTCCCCACAAAAAGCTGAGGTCATCTGGAAGATTTCGCTTCTTTTTCCCTTGCAGAAGAGGGGGAAAAATGGTCCCATGGATGCATTGGAAACATCAGGCATGTTTTGAGCTCTGTTGCTAGGACTGAATTTTATTTTTCCATGTGCGCGTGGTGTTGGTGAAAGATTGCTTGATAGCATAAAATAAAGATATTTTCAGAAATTGGATGAACAGTTGGTGACCCAGCCACAATTCAGCAGTACTGGAAAGCATCTGGTCTTTAGAAGAAGAACAGTGTGCGGCGAATGTATTTTAATCTCTGATTTTTTAAACCACTTTGAGATCTATTTAGATATGGTAAGCGATGTATACATTGATTAAATAACAATTCAATAATAATAATAACGAACTTCTTAGGAAGAGGTGTGCAGTCAGACTGAAGGGAACGAACATACAGGTGAGGCCCAATGAGATCAGTCAATTTAGGAATACACCATTCTGTGTTGGACCCAAAGGCAAGAATTGAGGACTAGGAGAATAAGGACTCTCCAGAATTGATTTTGTTGCATATTTCTCAAATTTGTATGTAATTTATCCCTACTCTTTTGTATGTGTGAAGTCTGGTCGGCAACTGTAATAAAGTCAATGAGGAGGAAGGAAGGAAGGAAGGAAGGAAGGAAAGCTACCAGGATGGGGATGAAGGAAATAAGGACTGTATAAAGTGGGCGGGAAGGGCAGTGAGAGAGGCGGGGTGGATGAAGGCCAAGGAACCTGGGTGGGCTGAAATTCACGTCCTGACTCAAAATAAGCCAACCAAATATTTGCCTGCAGATTTCTAATTCCTATAGCTGCCCCATCGCTGTTAGCATTCAAGACTCAGCCACAGGGTAGTTTTCCTTAATAACCCCATTGCTTGTCCATCCTCCTCTGTTCCACTCCCATCGGAGGCTTGGCTGTGATCCAGGGCTCATCTGTACCACCACTGACATCCTCTCTTGCTGTTCAGGATACTCCAGAAACGGATCTCATTTAATATTTAGGATGTACGAGCAGTACAAAAACAATAGATCCTTTCACTGGAAAAAAGGATTTAAACATCTGAGAGCAGTCTTAGAGGAAGGGTTTTTTTGCAGCACAGTAAACGTTTGAAACTCTTGGTGGCTGGAGCTTTGCATGTCAGTCCACACGACTGCAGATCCAAAAAGCTGTGGTTTGCAATAGAGCCTGGGATGTTGCCAATGGTGATTACTTATCTGTTTGTGGGTGGATCGGGCGGGGGGTGGGGGGAGAAGCCACAGCCTAAAATAGACTATGCTTTTAGCTGCAGTCATTAATATTAAGTATGCCTGTCATCAAGGGAAGATACAGGGCTGGTCCAAAATAGTTTGGTGCCTGTGGTGGAAAAGACTAATGGCATATCCCTGCGCACTAGCTAAAAGGGGGCACAAGCCATTAGGACAGGGGTGGGCAATATGCAGACCCCCTGTCCTTAGGTATGGCCCATGCCACCCACTGCTGACACCGAATTTGTTCCTCTGGTGGTGGCAGCAGCAAATCAGCCAGTGGTTTGCCGCCAAATTTGGGCAGCAAACCACGAGAGTTGCCTCAAAAGGCCAAACTTAGACAGCAGAGACCGGTTCTATTCAACCCACCCACCCTTTTCTGCAGTGTTCTCCAATCACCCTTTTGCTGCTCTGACCCTTCTTACCTCTCCTGCTAGGGCATTCCTTGCCCCGCCACCTGCCCTAGCCAAAATACTTCAGTGGGCCTGTTCAGACGACACACGAAGCCACGGTTAGGCTGCTAACCCTTTTGCAGCAAATGGTTAGTGAGCATGTTTAAAACCGTGGTTATGTAGCCACCATGGTTAGAAATGGTTCACAGGACACACTAAGTCATAGTTGACCCAACATGCCAAGCCATAATGTTTGGCTCAAAATGCTTAGCCACTGTGGCTTAGCGTGTCGTCCGAACAGGGTCATTATCTTGTTACCCTGGCTGACTCTTGTCCTGTCTATTCAGGTTCCTCTTCAACCTCCACTGCCGAGCGATTAAGTCACCCTCCTCGTAGCCCACATATAGCTTGGAGGCGGCTGGATGCAAGAACAGATGCATGCCTGGCTCTTGATGTGTTGTCACATGTATCTGAATGGTATATATGCACGCACTGATCCATTCTGCGGTCTTCAGCGTGGTGCCCGTGAGCACCAATATGACTGCAGGAACCTCTTGGTGCCTGCTGTTTCATTCTATTTCTCAAGATTTATTTTCCATTTGTTTCCCTCCTGGGAGGTTGGCATGCTTCAAAGCAAAGGGCTGCCCTCCAGCGTCATCTTCATTTGAGTTCAGAACAGTGGTTTTGTGTTTTGAAGCTCAGGCCTCATCTCCACCTTGTACTTAGGTTCTTGGACAAGTTATTTTTCCTTGCGTCTCACCAGTTTTTTTGCTACTGTTCTCCTGAAATTTCTAACTGAACTTTTGGAGTTGGGGTGCACGTTTGGGATGAAGTATCCCAAACGTGCACCTCGCCCCCCCGCCCGCCCTTGAAGCAAATTGGCTGGGTCTCTGTTCTACACGAACTCTAACCACATGCCTCTTCATCCCTGGCATGTGACCCATCACCATGTTCGTGCAGATACTGCATTAGTTACAGCAACCTTCCCCAAGTCTGGTGTCCTCCAGTGGCCGTGCTGTCTGGGGATGATGGGAGCTGTAGTCCAAAAGAGCTGGAAGGCAACACATTGGAGAAGGCTGATTTATAACCTCAGGGGCATGGAGCTCAGCCAAAAACTTACATCAGCCATGGGAACGAGGGCATTGGCAAGGTGACCGATGCGGTTCTTCTGGTACAGCCACAACATCAGCAGTATCCCAAGGGCCACATCAATGAGGATAGAAACAAGGATGTTGGCTTTTCTGAAACCAGGGTAGAAATAAAACAAACTCAGGTACGATAAGAGGCAAATTAAAATGAAGGCAGCAAATTAAAATGAAGGCAGGATGCCAAAGGCAAACTGACATAGGAAGAATGGCACATCTCACGGTATGCCTCACCTGATGGGATGCTATAATCTTATTTGTTACGGATGAGGACTAGAAAGCCAATTGGTGTGCCCTATTCGACACTTAAAATCTGTTTCACCCTGCTGAGGCTGAGATAGAAGCCAATTCTGGTCAAGCTATCAGCATCCCACCACTAATAGGGGCCTTATGCCAACAGCGGGTCCTGTGTACATCCAGCAGAGCGGTCCATAGGACTTGACCGATTCATTCAGTCCCAGTAAAAAACAAAACAAAAAAGGGCAAACATTTTGGATTGTGCTTCCTGATTCAAAGTTTTAAAACTCCGCCCTGACAAACCAATTGACTTGACTACTGAAAGAAACAACAATTAAAAAAAAGCTAAACAAATATATATGAAATACAACGAAGTAGCCAGATCCTGGATCGCAAGGGGGCATCTGAGGTCACTGCAGCTACGGAGAGAACAGGGGCAGGTGCTGTACAGATATTCCCAACAGCTCTGCCAGTGCTTGCTTGCCAGGCCTGTTTCCTGGGCAACCCCCCTTTTTTTGTGAGACAGAAATGGAAGTTGCGTGGGTGGCATTATGGGGGCAGAATTAAAAGATTATCTTCCGCTCAACATGAGTCGCTCAGGTGCAGCAGCATGGAACATAAACACCATGGAACAGAAGCGTGATTCCAATGAGAGAAAGAGACAGTGCAGCTATATTTCGAGCAACAAGATCAGAGTGTTCCTTCTCACCCAAGAAAAACATAAAACCAAACCCACAGCGTTCCTGTGCTGTCGTTCATCAAAATACACTAGCATTTTTCAAACTTTTTATTTCAGGGAATTCCTTCCACATAGGGCTAGTTCAGATGTAATGGGAAACCACGGTTCTAACTATGTAAATATGTCTGGAAAAGCTTTAGGTTCATACACTCCTCTTTCCTCCCCTCCCCTTGTTTCACTCTAACAAGGAGACTGAAAATCTTGACTTCCACTTTCAAACAAACAACAGTCCCCTGTTACATCCAAAGTCAGAAAAATGTGATTTGTTTAAACTGCGGTTTGTTAGAGCAAGCCAGGATCAGATCCTGGCTTGTTCTAAACAAACCACAGTTCCCAAGTTGGAATATAACAGGGGAACTATAGTTTGTTTAAAAGCGGATGTGAGGTCAATCAATCTTCTTGTAATCGATCAAGAGGGAGGAAGGCAGTGGAGAGGGCAACAAGCTTGATGCTCATGCAGGTATATTCACGTAGGCCCAAGTCCTGGGAGGAACCATGGTTTCCCATTAAATCTGAACCAGTCCATTGACTTGTCTGCTGAGGAGTCCCTGAATGTTGAAAGGAGTCTAGGAAATGTTTCAGGGAACATACTCCACTCATATAGGGTGCTTGTTCTCCTGGGTAAACTGGCAGTCCACAATCAGTCCACAACCAACATATCTTTGTAACTGCTCATTGCTGAGGGAGATTGGTAGTGGTGGGCAAGCCATGACCAATCTTTTCACTAAGGGATCCTGATAAGCTTCCTAGAAACTGCAGGGTTTTCTGGGACACAGTTCAACACATGTAAGATGCCACTTCATCAAAACACAAAAAGAGAGGGTTTGTCAGCAAAGAAGAATAATGCAGGGAAAGAGGAAGTTGTATTGCTTTGAGACTTGACCAGACATTTATAGGTTGATGCAGGGCTGAAGCTCAAAGAAATGATAGGCTTCAAGGACTAGAAGGGTTGTATGTTCTGTGCTGAAAAAATGCATAACCCAAGCCAAAATTCTGTGCCAAGACGAGCTGAAATCTGCAACTTGCATAAATGAGGCACAATACGTCACTTAGGGGGCATATATTTGCCGTTGCCTGCTTTGCAAAATGTATTCTGCTTCTACGTCTTATAGGGAAAGGTAAGGAGGAACAGGGGGAGCCCTCCATCAATGAAAATTTGATGTAGCCGTGGCCTCTGGGATTTCACCAGCTACAGCTCACAAATGTTCATGTCTGCTTTGAATGCTATAAGGGCCAGAATTATTATTATTTTTTTAAAGGCTGAATTTGCACCCAACTGAATGTACCTCCTACGCCTCATACGAATAAGTCTATACAAACCAGACAAAACAAGAGAGAGAGTGAAGAAGAGTGCCAAACTCCGACCGAGCTGTGCTGAAGTCCTTGGGCACCTTTATAGTAGCTCTTTAGACCCTGGCCAATACGACTAATACATATGAAATACAGGGGACCCGAGCCCAGGTACATCCAATCTAGCAAGGCCATTCCCACCTGCATGCCTTACCTCATCAGCTGGGACTGAGTTGGAGCCTTCCTCTTGCTGCTGATGATTTGGAGGTGCTGAAGCCGATGCCCCAACTGCTCGCATGTTGAAAGTTTGCTCCAGATGAAAGACAGAGGCCAAAAGGTCAACGCTCTGGGTAAAAGACAAAAGATGCCCGCCAATGAAAACAGCTTCAAGATTCTCACAATTCCTCAGGGGTCTTCTGTCGAAATCACTCTTTGCATTTGGGAGAAGTCATTTCCCTGTTCTGGATGCTGACCCATACTACCCCCACCCCCGTGAGCACCCAGGTGCAATTTTAGTGGCTTAGGACCAACGTGTGTAAAGAACGGATCTGCTCCCAAATGAACCTGGCAGGCTACTGAGATCAGCTCCAGCAGTCCTGCTCTGTATCCCCTCAGCATCTGAAGAAAGGCAGGTGGTGACTGGAGACAGGGCCTTTTTAGTTCTGGCACCAAACCTTTAGGAAATCCCTTTCCAGAGAGGTTCACCTGGCCCTGTCTTCATTTTCCTCCCCCAGCACCAGACAAAACCCCTTTTTGTATGCCTGGGCTTTTTCGTTTTGCCTTTGTGTTTATGCTGGAATTTTGAAAATTGCTTGCTGTGAATTGTTTGATTGATCTTTAAAACACTTTTATGATTTCATTTTGTAAACAGGATCAGTAACTACGACTAAAGAGTGGCTAACAAAATTGTTTAAATAACTATAATCTCACATGTGTCCTTCAAGTAAAGTACACTGGTATTTCCTTAACTACCCTCACCTCTCCAGTGAAACTGACACAGTCAGAGGATACCAGCACTGGGACTTCAAGTAAACTCAGGTCAATTGCTAAACAAACCAACAGCAAACACTCCATTGTTTTGTTGGCTTTTTCAACAAACTAGGCTTTATTTTAAAACACAATTCCTGGTTGCATACGATGAGGAGCTAGAACCCTGTTAAAGCAAAACTAAATTCTAAATCCTGTGCTCAGGAGGAGGAAAGGGGAGTGGGCAGGCTCCTTTCTGCTAATTCACATAGCAATACATCTCCCCGATGAGGCCCGCCTGGCGCCAGCACTGTTATCTTTTCGGCGCCAGGTCAAAACTTTTCTTTTCTCCCAGGCATTTTAACAGCTCAAGTTGAGGTTTGATTGACATTGTGGCCAGGCTTAACAATTAAAATGTTTTGAAGTGTTTTAATGACAGCTGTTTTATGTTTATGGTTTTTAATTTTGTATACTGTCTTTTTAATGCTCAATCTTTTTAATTTTTGTAAACCGCCCAGAGAGCTTTGGCTATGGGGTGGTATATAAGTGTAATAAATAATAATAATAATAATAATAATAATAATAATAATAATAATGATTTAGAATGACGTGCGAATGCAATCTTTAATTTCCTGGATGGCCACCCATCAATTTAAATACCTGACAGAAGAGCATTTAAAATTGCATTTCTGTTTCTCACAAATGCATCCCAACTGCAGGAGAAAGGCCTGAAAGTGCTTGAGGTGACATATTTTGGAAGACCCTCCCTCGTGTAGTTTGGGAGGCAGAAAATGTAGCATCGGTCAGACGCCTCCTGAAGACACACTTCTTCACCCAGGCTTTCCCTGGGCCTTAAATAAATTAACTACACCACACCATTTTACTGTCCCAGATTACTGCTCTTTTACTGTTGTTAGAAATGTTTTAATACTGAGTTTTTATGGTATGTTTTAATACTGTGTTTTAATACTGTAATCTAATGTTGTGAACCGCGGAGAGATTCTATTATAATCAGCGGTATAGAAACATTACAAATAATAAATAAACAAATAAATAAAACAAAACATTTAAAATCTGCTTTCTCTTTATCAGTAATGTTTTGCGATTTGTAGTGTGTAAATTTATCCATTTCATCAGGCAACGTGCTTTACACTATCATTGTCATTGTTTTAAATACACAAAACAATACTTTTTGTTAGGTTGCTTTGGTTTATTCCCAATTTAATTCCGGGCAATCATGGTGAAGACACAGAGAGCCATGGATGTTCAGACGCGCTCTTCTATGGCTGAAATGCAACTTACGATGCGCACACACAATTCGTGCGCTTTTTGCCCCACGGAATAGCACAAAAACGCATGCATCTCAAATGTATTAAATTCTATGCACGCTGTATAGGCAAAAGCATTCTGGTTGTCTGCCAAACACATAAGAGAGCCTACTTCAGTCAGTGTCTGAACCAGACAGTGCACAGTGATGTAGCCAGGACTATCTGTGAAATGAAGCTTTGAATTGCTCACAGTGTCCATTTTACGTTTAATTCACTGATAAGAAGCAATTCACTGATAAGAGGCATTTTGGTACAAGCCATCTGGAACCGAATGCTACCTTCCTGGTCCTACCGCAAATACATCTAAGAGCCAAAGCACCCATTCGGGTCAAACAGAACGTGACACTAAATGCTCTATTAACAATCATTTCCACAAAAAGGAGGCAATCATACTTGTACTTAAAAAGAAAAGACTACCAACAATGGAGAGCCAATTATTGCTGGGACCATAGCATGCAGGGGAAGGGGGGATATTTAACCCTTTCCTCCCCCTGTTGCAGTCCTGATGAAAATGCCCCCCCCGACAATTGTGTCAGGATCATGGAAAGAGAGAAAAGAGTAACACCTGCACACTATGTACCCAAGAAAAAGACACAGATGTCTACTAACAACAGGTTTATATCTAGCCTAGCCCCCAGAAATAATGCACGGCACACTCTCCTTAAACTCTTTGGACTGCAAGCACAGGGATCAAATGTTTGAATGCTCTCCTGATGAAAGAAATCCTTTACAAAGAAAGCTAGCAGATTTCTCCTGAAAAGGAGTATAGAAATACACGTTACTTACTAGGCTAGAACTTTTCTCCCTCACATGCTAGTTTTCCACAGGCAGGTTTTTTTTTTTTTTTTACCTGGCAGGATTAAAACATGAAATCCTCCACTTGCAGTATGAACTGGTACAGACTGGAAGGGCTGTACCACTTGGCATTTCCAAACCCATAGTACGGCTTTTAGAAGCACCATGACAACATGTTCTGAAATGCGCTTCTGGAGTTTTATTTACCCCTTGACACTTTCCAATAAATTATAACCAAAAGTGTAGTTAAGAGCAACTCCTGATACTAAATCAATGCTTAGCAGTTCTTCTAATTAATGATCTTGTCTTAAAGTGCAGGCCAAGAGAACAGACAAGAGTCTGCAGATTTATGCGGGTGTGAAAACGTATCAATGGAAGTGGTAAAATATTTCAGTTAATTTACTATGATCTTGTATTCAGTACAGGAGGCTCATTTCCCCCCCCTCTGAACTGAATAACAAGCGTGCTAATTTTCAAGGCATGAATTACTTAGAACAGTAGGGGGTAGGCATGGCATTAATGAAAGGCTGCAATATCAGCCTTTACATCCAGAGGAATTGCCCATCTTCTTTTCTCTCCTCTCTCCTCTCCACTCTCCACATCCCTCACCCAATTTTAATAACCCACCAGAGCTCCAACAGGCCTGAAATTCAGAGTCCAGACATTTCCACAAGATTTATACCAACTTTCATCCATCTATATATCTACATACAAGTGGATCTCTCATGAATGGACAACGCAGGAGGCTACTGGAATGGGCCGGCACAGCCAGGTACCCATCCTCTTTGCTGCTATCTGGTCATACAAGCGTATCACTCGAAGGCATCAGGAATATCCGTGCAGCTGGTGAAAACCAAGGAGAAATGACTGGTGCGCAGCCCTCGGGGTGTTTTCAGCTACACTTCACAAAAGGTTTGTCAGGTTGAAACCCAAGTTCTCAGAACCCGCCTCTATGTGCCCTACCCCGGATAAGCGAGACACATCACCGCCAAACGCAGTGTAGTGTGAATCATTCTCAGCTCAGGTTCTCTGAGTTATTCCACAGTTTGCTGAAGCCCACCACCTCGGAGCAAAATAAGCGCACCGTTGTTCAATTTGCCTGCCTGCTAATAACATCTGAAGTGACAGAGGAAAGAACGTGACGCTTGTTGATGCTCCAAAAGACTCAATTGGAGGTGAGGCGGGGGAGGGATTACCTTGGGCTACCTGCTCGTCCTTGAGATTCAAGTTGGGAGACAAGCAGAGCCACGTTTGGAAACATAGTTCCTTTTATTTTCTCTTTTATTATGGAAGAACAACCTGCAGGGCCTTATTTTATTACAAGAGAACTCCAAGGAACACACTTGGATTCTATGCAGACAATGGAAGTAAAAGTATGGAAATGTGAAACTTTGAATTCATTAATCTATTTGATCAATCTGTTAAGGGCCTTTTGACAGATCAGCTGTTCCTAACCTGGTACCCTCCAGATGTGTTGGACTACCATTCCCATAATCCCCCAGCCAGCTATGCTATCTGGGGGATTATGGAAGTTGTAATCCAAAATATCTGGAGGCAACCAGTTAAGGAAGACTGTAATAGACTAATAGTATCCCGATTAATGGGGCAGAATGCAAAATACGTACGTAAAGTATGCAGCAGCAAATTTTATGGGGGTGCCAAAACTTTGTATGAGTCCAACATATGAATTAGCAAAGAATCAGATAAGTTGGCAAGCCAACATTAAAATAACTTGTTTGATGGCAAGTGTGTTTGTATGTGTGTGTTGAATAGATTATTCTAGTTTCAACAGACATAAAAAAAAATGTCTATACGAAGGGAAATGAATGTATCAATCTGTGTTAATAGTAGTAAAAAGGGCAAAGAATAGATAAATTTATACAGTTTGAATTAGTTTTTTGTTTATACTGGGCTTGTTCAGACAATGCTAAACCAAGGGTAGGCTGCTAACCCTGTTGCAGCAAATGGTTAGCGAGCGTGTTTAAACCATGGTTACGTCGCAATACGACAAGTTAAGTTATGGTTCACATGACACGCTAAGCCATAATGTTTAGCTCAAAATGCTTAACCGCCATTGCTTCATGTTTCGTCTGAACAGGGTCACAGTCAGAGAGAAGGGGAGACTGAATACAAGTCTTTCCCACTAAGCCACCAATGTGGCTTTCCAATGCTTGGGATTGGATGTGCCATCATCCTTCCACAAAATTGTATGGGCTTCCATCCAGACAAAAAAGCCAAAACTGATTTTCAAATTATAGATGACTATTGAAATATAAAGAAAAATTCTGCGACTGTGTTTATATTGTTTTATCCTGTACAAGATATAGACTGATTTTATATAAATGTACCAGAAACCCATCCTAATGAGGAACAGAACAGCATAAACATATTACGCTAAAATGGAAAATGATTTGATAAGGAAATGTGTTTTTACAGATGTGATCAAACTCTCTATGGAACCCCCCTGACACACATGAGTTTTAGAGAACATAATTTGTTCCAAGGTTAGGAATGACTGTTTCAGAGTCACTTTACATAGCCTGGCACATGCTGTTTGTCTTTCTGCTCTGCCTTTAAAATGTCAAATAGAAATCTTAAACTTAGTCTTAGATTAGAGAATTCGGAATTCCTGGTTGTATTCTCAGGGGGTCGTTAAGTTAAACAGTGTCCTAAATACTAATTGAGAACTCATTCTCCAAGTGTGAGGAAAGGTACCAGTCACACTAGAGGGAAATTTTAAAAATTGACTTTTTAAAAGAAAGAGAAGGGAATGAGATATTTGCATGTGGATTCAGCAATTAATATGGGAGTAAAACAATGGATAAGAGGGAAAGGCGGGGGAATCCATCCACTAAACTTTTATTTTTATTTTTTTGATAAGAAAACACATATTTTTTGTGTGTCGGAGAAATTTGGAAGTCCATTTTTAAGATGTAATGTTTGTGTTTGTAATGTCTGAGCTTTATCTATGTTTCTAAATAATAAAAAACTTTAAATTGAAGAAATATCAGCAGCATTAGAGGAACCCCAAGCTTTGCAGAATTACAAAATAGCTTTAGAAAATAAACCTTAAGAGGGAGAGGGGTTGGGGGAGGATCCCAAAAACAGATCAAGCAGAACAAGCATCCTCAGTGGGCATGGAATATTGAACATAAAAATAAAAATCAGGGTTGGGGTAGAGAGAATGGAATGGAATATCTGGGAAAATGGAGTGTCGTAGCTGGTTGGCTGAAAAAGAGCACTCCACATTGCAAAATCTTGTTGCGAACCCTGCTTCTCTATCCTAAAACAGATTGGCGGAGAACTCCATTGCTCACTGTGCAAACTGTCCAGTTATTTTTATCTTGGGTGCCCTGTCTGTTAACCAATTACTGATCCACAAGAAGACATTGTCCTTTTATCTTGCACCTTCCGTGGAAATCTGATCGCTAGGTACTTGTTAAAATCTGCAAAGAAAAGTCTAGGGGTGAAGTAATTTCCCTTTGGAGAAACCATGCTGATTCCTTGCCAGCAAAGCTTATTCTCTGTGATTGACAATTCTAGCCTGAACTATTTATTTAACTAGTTTAATTGGACAAGAGTCAGGTTGACAGAATTGCCAATTCCGTGATCTTCGTTTAGTGTTACATTGACCCCCTTCCCATGCCCTTGTAAGGAGGCTGATTTCAATATAAAGTTACATATTTTAATCTGAAAGTCAACATTTGCTTTCTTTATGAGTTCTCAGATTAATACCATCGGGACGTGGAAACTTTTTATTTGCCAGTTAGATCAAAGTATCATTCTTTGTCTTCTCTATTTGACCTAGTCTGTCAGATGGATTCTTCAGCAAAGATGGTTCAATTGTAGATATCCAACATCTTTTGGAGCGCAAACTAACACAAACGGTCCATCAAGCTGTTCTGCAGTTGTCCTGTTGTCCTTCAATAGCCCTTTTATACCTTCATCATTTAATGGTCCCACTGCTTCTTCTGGCCAATTTCCTGCTTTTACACTCAAATTTCTTACAGTGAACAGGAAATGTTGGATAATTTAGAGCAAGTTCTGATAAACAGCTTGATCTTAAGTACATTTTCCTGGCAAAAACACCTCAGTGTGTTAGGTGGGGATTTCTTTCTAGTGTAGTGCGCTTAAGCTTGCAGGTAAAAAGATGCTAAATATTTACTATCCTTTAAAAAGAAATGTAAATTTACCATTAGTAGCCACAAGATGGTGCTAACGAGCAATGTGTAGTTCAAAAAGGAACATACTGTATACTAAACGGATTCTGCGCTCTGTGCATTTAGTATAAAACAATGTAAACCTCTTCCATAAATCCACACACTGTGTGTAGCCTCTATGTTGCTTGTATGGAAAAACTGTGAAGTACATTCAAGTTTCTAGAAACTGACATCCATCTGCAATGTACATTCATTCAATTTCACAAGCTAAACATGGAATATTTCAATTTTCATAAAAAATGCATTATGGGTATCAGCTGTGGATTCTAGGAAACTGGCTTATACCAAGTCTGACCCTATGTCCATCTAGCACAGTCCTACTTCCTCTGACTGGTAGGGGCTTTCCAAGTCATCCAAAACAAGCCAGTCAAGGAACTACAGTGAATCAGTGTGGATCCAAAGGATACCAAAAGTATTCAGACCCAGCAACTCAGGGTGTCTCTACATTAAGGAAAAACACCCACATCCTTACTGGGGTTTCTTCTTCTGGAGTCTTTCCACATTTACGGCTGGCTCCTTTAGATGGCAACCACGTGATTTTGAATTGAAAACTTCCCCTGTCTGTAATGCAGTGCCATCTAGTGGCAGAATTATAGGGCTACATCTGCTTGACACATTGGGGACATACCCTGATAATTTTAAATACTGCATTATCTCAGGTTTTTTAAAAGCGAGATTACCAGGGAAAAGCGCAGAAGACATCTTGGAGGTTGATGACATCTTGTAAAGGGCCTGCAAAACTCCGTGAGTAGACAATCACGAGCGTGCAATAAATCGCTCGTGTAGAGAAGCTCTCAGTGATATAGCCTACCTGCCAATGCTCTACAAAGCTGCTAGGAATAGGTTACAGTTAGACCTGCTATAAATGCTTTAACTCAACCTATGTTAGCAAAGACACATCTGCTTGCACAGGACTGCAGTTTGACACAAAACCTCTGTTCCCTCACAGACATTTAAAAACATGCTGAAAGCTAAAAGGTTTACGCATCAAACAGAAAGTATGAAAAAGCCAGCTGTAATTTTCCATGACAGTATTATTCGGTTGGAAACCTGTTGATGGGTTCTATTCCTCGTAGCCCGAGGCTACACTTGCTACAGTTTGCTATGAATGCTTTTGGAACTAGCATCCAAATGGAATTAATCAAACTGCCCTTTGCCAGCTTGGAAACAAAACCTCAATCCCCCACCATTTTGGCAGCACAACATGATCTCACTCGATGGCCTGCCCGGCTCTAACACTGAGCTTTACAGGCAAGAGCTTTTTAACTTCACAACCATTCACAATTACACTTGGGAGCCAGCACTTTGCCAGTCTCCCAGGGCTTTCTGTTGGAAGCAGAGCAAAAACTTAACATCAAGGGCATTTCAACGAGGCTAATTATTGAGGTTACCACACCTCCTGCGCTGCTCCTTGAAACAATGCAATGCTTTACACAACCATCACATTCACACGAGGGATACCTGTGGAAAATGTGACAAGTGTGACGGAGAGGCACATCCTTGAGGCACCCCTATATAGGGGACAGGGAGTCTCAGTCCAATCAGGAGTGCTCTGGCAAAGGTATACTGAGGCTAAGGACACTCCTCTCTTCTTCGCACTTGGCATGTCTGCTGCATGGAACACTGGTATAGCACAGGTGTGTACCAGTGTACCTGCCTGTAGCAGTATGCTGCTCCACTGCTAGTAAACAGGCTGCCACATCCATCCTTGGGTTGACAGAGTTTCCTGTCATTTTCCCATCAGTCAGGGGACTGGGGGAAGATATGGCTATTCTGCTGTTGGACCCAAATGCACAAAGGATGCGATTTTAGGAGTCTAATCTATCCAAGATCTCTTGGATAGATAGAATGTTGTATTGTTCTCTTGCTTTTTAAAATTTTTAACTGTTGTGATTTTTATGTTTATATTGTTGCTGTTCCCCGCCTCGATCCGGAGGGAGAGGCGGGTTACAAATAAATATTATTATTATTATTATTATTATTATTCAAGGAACTGGAGCATCAACTCTGTCAAAATATGCCTCAGGCTCAGGGTGTTCTCATTGATCTCTCGTACATACTTTTAATTATTTCAGTTTGGGGCATAATGTTATATCCAGGCACAGCATCCTAGGTGGCCTCTGATACTGTCATGAGGCAGTCTGAAGAATCTTCCTCTGAGGAGGAAGAAGGGACAGAAACTGCAGCTTCGCCCATTCCCCAGGACTTACCGGAGGAGGAGGAACAGCAGGAAGATTTCTCAGAAGAGCCTCAGGAAAGCCACCCTCTCCCATCCCGTGTCTAATGAGGAGGATTCGGGGCCTGAAGGGGTTTGTCCAGTGACTCCCCAGCAGAGGCGGCGGCTCAAACGGACAGAGCAAGCTGGGCCCACGAGACGCAGCATGAGACTGAGAAAACAGAGCACAGCTGACGCGAGCCTTAAGTAAGATAACGAAGAGATTGCACGCAGCTGTGAACAGGCTGAAGCAAGGTATATAAGGGGGAGGAGGCAGAAGCTAAGATTCGTGGAAAACAACCGACGTCTTCGGCTCTTGACACCCGGCGTACTCCTGAATCAGAACCTATGGACTGAACAACCGGCTTGACTATTTTGCTCTGGACTTTGGACTGCTCTAATACTTGGTTTGACCCTCGGCTTTGACATTCGGATGGACTGAACTTTTGGCGTGACCTTGGTTATTGGTAATTGGATTTTTGGATTGCAAATAAAACCGTTTAAATCATTAAAGGCCTGGCATTTTTCCCAGACATTCTGAGATAAGGGAGTTGGCAGGCTTCCTAGACTAAGAGTTGTAAATACGACAGATACTGTCTGTGGCATGTCATTATCGCACCAGATTGCACTATTCATGTCACTAGACAAAGCTCTGCCCCCACTCTTTTATTATCAAAGGCCTCTCCTAGATTAGGTTGGTGCAACGTGATCACATCATGCAGATTGGGCACGGATTTTCCACTTTTATCACATCAGGACCTCCATAGCCAAGAGCCTATGTACTCTCTCAGACCATCACGTCAATGAGTTTTTATCCATTGTAAAGCAATTCCGCTGCTCCGTTCCTAATTCCCATACACTCCTAATTTCAATCAAGGTGGCTCAGTAGATAATGGCTCTGTTCGGATTTAAACTCAGATTCAGCACCATTTTGAACGGTGTTTGAAAGAATCCCTGGGGGCCCTCAAGTGAGCAGTCGACTCATGGCGGACAAGCTTCCCTGAAAGACCATGTGTCCACCAACGCTGAGGATGCTCAGCCACAAGGGAGCGTTGGGTCTGTTCAAGTGTGCTGCCTCAGCCCACGCAGGGTTCCCAAGTAAACCATGTGTGCCTTAAAATATGTCACAGAATCCTTTGCAACATGCAGGGGTTTCTTGGCATATGCTGATGTGGAAGGACTTCGCATAAGGGAGAAAGCTTGAAAACCATCGCACTAGATTGGCTGACTCAGAAAACACAGTTTTGCATACGAGGATATGAAAAATCCTCTGAACCAAAAGAAAACCTGATTATATAGCTATGCAGTTGTATCGGCTCTGGTCTAGGCTTTTGTTTCTAATCATTGTATAAAGATGACCCATCCCACATGACATACCTGCTTTTGCAGACTCCAGAGATAAGCAAAAGTAGGAATGTTATCAGCATACATGCCGGTACAGAGGCCTGTTTCAAGAGTTCCACAATAATACTGGCTTCTACTCCGTCCGACTGCCAATGAGTGAGCTTGATCGGCCCCTCATCATACCTGTCCTTCATGTAGAGCAATTTACTCTTTGCAACTGTGTCAAACACGGCAACTAGTTTGGAAGCGTCCGTTGCCTTCTGATTAGAAGGCACAACTGAGTCCTGCGGGGGGTGAAGCTGTGAAAGCATCACTTTGCGTTGGTCATAATACACCAGCATGATTTCTTTTTCCTCATCACCGTCAGGCTCATTCTGAGTGGCAGAACAGCTCCAAAACTTGCTGCCTTTCTCCTTGCTGAGCTGGATCCAGCGGTCGTGTGAGAAGATAGTGCCGAGGTCTTTGAGGAACTTTTCCAAGCTCTCTTCCTTTGCTTGCTTGCTGTTAATCCACGAGCCCAACACAGACAGCTGGACCTGTGTTGCGTGTTGCATTTCGGAGAGATACTGCTTCACCTGGCCGGGAATGAAAGGGAAGTGGACCACAGCCAGGATAACAGCGGAGTTTTGTTCTGGAATCCATCGTCCGACCAGAAGGCCACTTTCAGCTGAGGAGCAGCAAACAGGGAAGAAGACCTTAAGCACCATGGTAGGAAGTTTGAAAACGGTAAAACCTAAAAATAAAACGCAAAAACATAATGCTCAGATACATATGGGTCCACGCACAAGGGCAAATCAAGAGAATACTTAGGACACAGTGATAGTGTCCTTTTTAAGATGGCAAGAGATGACAGGTAGCTGGCCAGGTTTTTCAAAAAGCTCAAAGGTTTAAAAGCGATCCTAAAATCATTGAAAGAGCTGGGCATGTTTAGCATAAAGAATGTAGTCAATAAAGCTGCCCAGTAGACAGTCTTTGTTATTGGCTCTGCTCCTGTACTTTTAACAGCAGCCTGACACATACACATTTAGCAGATGAACCATTTCTTACTGCTTATCTTCATGTTGGGAAATGGTTCACTTCTTTAAGTTTCTGTGTTAATGTCAAAAAATCAGGGCCAGTAACAAATGTGGAAACCCTACTTACATTAAATGCAAGTGAGGTTCTATAAAGTACTGTAGACTCCTTAGATGGAAGGCACCAAGCCAGGGCAAATATTACATTTTTAATAACTAAATAACTAAATAAATCACTCTGAAATCCAAGGTGACACCAAACTCTCAGTTTTTATAAGCAGAAATGAAATATCGACATTGGAACTAAATGACACTGTCTCTTTAAATAACTCAGAAGTCTCAAACAGAAACATCGTTCCATCAAGGAGGGGGCAAGCCCAGAGTTAACAACATCCGGCCATCATTGTCCTTCTCTGTCCTTCAGCACTGCACCAGGGATGCCATGAGAAAAACTCCAAGCTCCCCTCAGGCTGTATCCTCTGCAAGGGGGATATACAGAAAAGGGATGTCACTGCTGAGCCCATTTCTCTTAAATAAATCTATGTAATATCTAGGATTCTGACATTTTGCTTGAGAAAAGCTGCAATTCATTTGCATTTGGGGTGCCTTTATGCCCTGGCTGATTTACTCAGAGAAAACACCAGCCTGTCAAATGCTGCTGCAGGAGGCAATGTCTGTTCATGGATGAATTCCCAGTTCCTTGAGGCAGTAAAGTGATGTCTGTTTGGTACATGTTCTGTTATTTGTGATGAGAGGAGGACTACAGTTACGGATACCCAGGGCTAATTCCTCTCCAGCCCTTTCATTTCATATGTGTTGAGGAATCCTCATTAAAAAGCATTTATTTATAAATAATATTTATATGCTGCCTTCGAGGTGTACAACAATCCAGATAATGCATAAACACAAAAGCAGTAGCACCCTATTGAAAACCTCAAAACAGCATAGAACCAACACTACAACCATAACTCACAATTCAAAAGGCCAGATTAAAGAAATGTGTCTTAACGCCTTTCCAAAAAGCCCAAAGAATGACATCGAGGCCTCTGTGAACAGGGGTACCCTGAAAAGGATTTCTCCTACAAATCTTCACAAGGCAGGCATTCACTCAGATAGCCCTAAGGCATATAAAACTTAAGAAGTTAAGACCGACAGCTTCAAATGAGTCTGAAAATAATTTATTTTGGCAACCGGTGCAAATCTTTCATTAGAGGGATGATATGATCATGATACTGTACTGATTGGCAGCCACATTTTTTGCACCACTTGAAGCTTCCAGACGCTCTTTAACGTAGAGTAGGGTGACCAGATAAAATCCAGGTCAGGGCTCATGTAAATTTAACAATTGTAGAGAACAGGGAATTGCAGCCAGTGTAATTTGTATGCAATTAGTTCCTGGTGAAATTCCCTCTTCATCACAACAGTTAAAGTTGCAGGCACTATACTAGAGTGACCATATACAAAAGAAGGCAGGGCCCCTGCAACTTTAACTGTTGTGATGAAGAGGGAATTTCACCAGGAACTAATTGCATACAAATGACACTGACTGAAATTCCCTTTTCTCTACAACTGTTAAAGTTACATGAGCCCTGACCTGGGTTTTATCTGGTCAGCCTAACGTAGAGTGCACTGCAATAGTCTAAAAGCGATGTAACCAAGGCATGGAGAACTGTTGCCAGATCAGGCTGATCCAGGAACAGTTGCAGCTGGCACTGTTCCCATGCATGTTTTGACAGAAAACAGACCCAAAACTCCGAGTACTCCCCAGCCAGCAGTGGGAATTGTAGGACTTTTTTTGTATCTAAACATGCAAAGGATTGCACCTTAAACATAGCTGTGCAAACACACTCCTTGCTGCCACTACCTGAAAAGCCAAGGAGAGCGTAGAATTAAGAAGCACTCCCGTGCCATGAACCTGACCTTTTAGGGAGAGTGAAACCAGGACAGGCTGAAAACCAATCCCTGAGACAGGCTGACTATAACCAAGAGCATCTCCGTCTTGTCCAAGTTTAATCTCAAATTAAGAGATACGTGCAGTTGAAAAGAACTTGGGAGTGCAGTTGGGGGCAAAGTGTGCTCTTGGCTCCAGAGGCAGAATGAGCAACAAACCTTAGGGTGTGATAATTCCCCTCCAGTAGACTACAAAAGCAGTGTTCGCTGAAAAAATCTGCCCTGCCCTGTTTTGGCTGGAGGGACAAGCTGAAGCTTCCAAGAAAGCAGGATTTTAGGGAAGAACCACACATTGCAAGCCCATGTGGAATGCAAAGGAAAATTAGCATTTGTAGAGGAGAATTAGGGGTTTACTCCCTCACAAATTCACCAGTTCCCCCCTGCAACTGCTCTCCCACGGCCTGTTTTTCCCTCTGCCGGACTGGATTTCTTTCCTGACTGTGAGTGGGTGGGTGAGTTAAAAACTAACTGGTGGTGGAGCTCTTGTAGAGGAAGAGACAAACACTCCCAGCTTTCTACAAACGTCCCTATTTTGTCTTGTGAGGAAAATGAGGGGTTGGGAATCTTACGTTTTATTTGTAATGTGTATTTCTGCCCTCATAACCTCCAAAAATTAAAAAGGAATGCAAAAGATGGAGGACTGGGAAAATGCATATAGATAACAACAGAAATCAGGAAAACAGAGCAAACAAGGTTAAGAGAATAATGGTGTATTACACACAGAAGCAAAATTGGGAACAGAGAGTCTATTCAGAGACTCTGCTGCACATCCTAAACAACAGCAGGGTATACTTCTTAAATGCATTTAGAATATTGGTGGTGGTCAGAAAGTCTCTTTATTTGGCAGGATGATGGGCTGGAGATACGCGAGACATACTTTAATTGAGAGTTGAAGGTGGTCTAATATCGTTATCTCTGTTCACAGATTTTGCAGGGTTTTGTAGTGCTTCAAAAAGTCTTTTTGACCAGCGGTAATAGCGTGGCAAAAGGATTAACTGTGTATGTCACGCCAAACAACACCTTTATCATACCACCTTCAACTCTCTTAAAATAACATCTGTCTTCAGCCTAAAAGGGCCCCCTGCTTTGATACTAAGAAGAATTCTTCCAGATTGGATATAGATTGGATATCCAACTCTTCCTTTACCTTTGTTCACATTTTACCCCGTTCGTATTTCCAAAAAACAAAAAGGTATCAAAAAATCAGATAAAAACTGGAAACACAAAAAAGAACACTTAAAAAACCCAGAGATACACCAAGCCATAAAATTTAATTATAAATCCCCACTTAAACAGAAACTAACGTTTCTACCTAGTATGTAAATGAATGCAAGGCTTTTTTGGGGGGAAGGGAATTCCATAACTGAGTCCCTAACAGTCAAGACAGTTCCAATCTTTGCCATAATTGATTTCACTTCATGGAAAGAAGGCATTCAGAGCAGGGCTGCCCCTGTCAATCTTAATAGGCAAGGGGAGTTACTTATTAAATTTATATCCCCAGTGGCGTATTCCAGGTGATCAACAAAGTCAACATTCTGGATCCACAACGTCAACATTGTGGAAAGCAATTACCCCAAATACAAGTTAATTATAATGAAAAGTAATAACATTTATTATGGCAACAGTAATGACGTTGGGCCAATCACACACTCTCAGGCTAACTGACCTCACAGGGTTATTGAGAACATAGAACAGGTTGAGGGACCATGTATGTCGGTTTGAGCTCCTTGAAGGAAAGGTGGGATATAAATAGAGGAATAAAATAACCAGACCCAAAATGAAGGACTGAACTTTGACCTTCAATGTGCCCCTGGCAGTTGATATTACATTTGTATCCTCCAGGGAGCTCAGGGCAGCATAGATAGCATAAAATGGGATAATCCTCACAGTAGCCTTGTGAGGCGGGTATGACAGGGAAATAGAAAACGGCTCAAGGCCACCCAGCGAGTTTCAGGGCTGCGAAAGGATTTAAATTCAGGCATTTCCCACTCCAAGTCCAATATTCAACCCACAGGGGACACTCTATGTCTGTACACTTGGGGCCACACTATTCTCCAGACAACAATCTGGGGGCCAGTACTTATTTTCCCACACAAAGCAGCCACAATCACATCAATCAGTCAGGCTTCTGTGCATTACATTTAGTGCTTAAAATGTTCCCTTGTTGTAATCCTTACAGCAACTCTAAAAGGTAGACTAGAATTATTAACCTTCATATTGCAGATAGAAAGATAGTGGATTGAAAAAGACTTTTAGGGTGCAATCCTATGCATAATTAAACGGAAAAAAGTCCTACAATTCTCAGCATTCCTCAGTCAGCATGTCTAAACATGCTCAGGATTGCACCCTCAGTGAATTTGTGGCAAAGATCGAAACTTTGAACTTTTTTATTTGTAGCTCAGATAAGAACACTGACATATTACATCCAAAATCCAAATGAAATATGCCTACAGTTCCAAGTGCTGCAAAGTTTTTACCACAGCTTGCTTGATTAAATTTTGGTAGGGACAACAGCAGGTGGTATCAGCTCATGATCTGTTAATTGACCTTTCCTATACCCCTCTACAGCCTTGGCCATTCCCTATTCTGCTGGTAGTCAAAATATTGCTCTAGGAGGAATATTTCTCCCAGGTCCAAATTCTAGCGGCACGATTCTACAGAATACCATCCAGATGATATTTTAAGCAGGATGTTAATCTATCAAGTACATTTTAGGCTGGAAGCAGCTGCTCTATGTTAAGATCTGTGTTGGTTGATTCCTTGTACCCAAGGCCCAAACTACACATTGTTAGGAATGCATAGTTGCCACCTGCCCACATATCCTCTTATGTCTCCCAGTAACATTTTGTTAAAGATGACCCACAATACAATATTATTGTGCTGACTGTTTCCATGCCACTCGCAAAAAGCAGCCAGTAATGGGGGTATCACCAAACTTCTTTAAATGAGAGAGCCTGGTCATGTGTTCACTGTAACATATCATTGGGCCTAAGTGCTTTCTTATCACACAAGTCTCCAAGCTCCCTAAACCAGATGCATACTGTCATTAATGTCGTATCACAAGTATGTTATAACCCACTTCTTTCTTTCTCACACTTCAGCAGCCTAAACATATTGCCATCACACTGATTAACTCAGGCTCTGGCAGTCATAGATCCAAGTTGCTGGAATGTAGGCCTGGAGATAAAAGTAGCAGTGTGATGGAGGGGAGCCTTTATGTGTTTAGCCTCAAATTGAAACAAACCAACAAACCCCAATGAACAATTTCCAGTACCTGGAAAAGAGGAAGACATTCTAAAATTGAGAAAAGACTTAGGGGAGGGCAACCAGATATAAAGGAGGACAGGCTTTTGTATCTTGCTCTGTAGTTGAAGAGGGAACTGCAGCACATAAAGTTTGTGAAGTGTATTTTTTGTTTAATACAGGTACATCTCACCTTTTACCCCCAAGATGGAACTTAATGTGGAATACATATGGTTTCCAGGCAGTCTCTCATACAGACATTGACCAGATCATGCCGATTTACCTGCAGCAAAGTTGTTGTATATTATGCCTCAAATCAGATCCTGGGCCCAGTCCAGATCGAGTGTTTGACTAGAATGACCCAGGTTCCAATAACTCCTCAACTCATTAGTTGAGCTTCTGTAATGGCTATCAGTCACAAGGTTGTTGCAAAGATTAAAGCAAGGGGAGAGCCACAGCACTACTCTTTGATCCTTGTGAACAATAAATATAATAAATAACTATGTCAACGTGTCTTACTTCTACCTGACAAGTCCGGGTTCTCTCTTCTGCTACACAACTACTCTTCTATTCCTATACAGAGCCTTTATCCTCTGAAGTCAGTTCAGGAAGGAGAAACACATCAACATACATAATGTACTCAGGTAGTTTCTCCCGCCCACGCTCATGCCCCTTTTGTGGCCCAATTAGGATTGCCAAATGACCAGGGGAAAGGCAGCTTGGTCTGCTCCTGTGGCTTTAACAGCAGCTGGCTCTGTACGAATTAGGAAGTAAAGCCTTTCGGGACATGGAGATTAACATGACATCACCGGCTAACTGCTGCATATCCAAAGGCCCAGCTACAGGGGCCGATTCAACAGTTGGCAACCCTAGTCCCAGTCCGTTCCCCACGCCCACATCTACGAAGCCCCTCCGCATTTTTTGCACTCGTTTCCTTCCCAGCCTCCAGAATTCACCATCTCTCTTCCCTCAGCACTTACTTCTTCTCTCTACTGCTTCCAGGAGGCGCCTTGAGCCTGCAGAGATCGAAAAAAGGAGCCCGCGCCTCTTGACATTCAAGCTACTTCCGGGAGCTACAGGACGGTTGCTAGGAGACGCGGTCCGCTCCTTAGAGCTGTCCGCGCAGTCCTTCCCTAATTGTGTTCCGGGCAGGCATCTCGACCTCCTGAGTTGAGGTTCCGTTAGATTGAGTTCCTTCACAAAGAAATGGGGAGGAATTTGATGGGTTCCCCGTCGGAGTCTCTTCTCTCCGGGGAGTCAGTAAGGAAAAAGAAGGAAAATGTGATGGGAAAACACGGAAGGGTTATGAGT
Source organism: Anniella stebbinsi (assembly GCA_029215795.1). Lineage (NCBI taxonomy): Eukaryota > Metazoa > Chordata > Lepidosauria > Squamata > Anniellidae > Anniella > Anniella stebbinsi. The sequence continues at coordinate 43,271,156 of JARDYH010000007.1, read as the reverse complement.
GGAAGACGATAACGTCTTAAACCCCTGCAATAGCCCATGAATGATGCAGGTCAATGGGGCCATAAAAGCTTTGTCTGAAAGCACCCCAAGTGAACTAGGTGTTTGCACTGTGGTAATTAGGGTGACCATGTGGAAAGGAGGACGGGGCTCCTGAATCTTTAAAAGTTGCATAGAAAAAGGAATTTCAGAAGGTGTCATTTGTATGCATGCAGCACCTGCTAAAATTCCTTCTTCATCACAACAGTTAAAGCTGCAGGAGCCCTGCCCTCTTGACCAGATACAAAAAAGGGCAGGGCTCCTGCAGCTTTAACTGTTGTGGTGAAGACGGAATTTCACCAGGTGCTGTATGCCTACAAATGACACCTGCTGAAATTCTCTTTTCTATATAAATGTTAAAAATACAGGAGCCCTGTCCTCTTTTTCATACGGTCACTCTGAGTGGTAATGAATCAGACAGATGCCACCTCTGTGAGAGTCAGTGGCACATTTTGCAAAAGACATTTTGAAAAACACTTCAAAGTTTGTTTTCTTATCCCACAAAACACATCCACCTACACCGTTGACTGTAAGTATGCTTCTTTAAAAGTAATTAGTTTTCTGTTTGGCGTTACTTTTCTTTGTTTTTTAATTCCTTTCTTAAAAAATACCTATATATTAAATGCACACACACAAGTCCGGACAGATATCATTTGCTGCCAAAATACAAAAAATTCAATGTAATGCAATATACTCCACACTAGCAGCCTACACATAAAGAGTTTAAAAAAAAACAAAAAAACAAAACAGGATATTTTATATCAGGCATGAATTTAGCCTTAATTTCATACTGACCTGACCAAGCCTAAGTATCCCAGAAGGTGGAACATGAGCGAACAGCCCTCCAGACAGCAAAATACTCTTGTTTCTGAGAATAGTAAACAGCATTTCCTCTAAAACTGGGGGATATATGTAAAATTCAGCCGTTGCCCACCACACCCCTGGGTGGGACACATGGTTTCCCACCAGTACAATGTCTGCTTGTCATTTCTTCCTGATAAGCTTCTGGCAAGTATAAACTGATCTCTCTTCACCATTCTCAGAAGTGAGGTCGGTGCCATCTTCACACACGTTTGTTGGAAGCTGATAGCCCAATGGAACAGCTCTCCCTTATTGCATGACTTATTTGTAAACGTCCATAGGAAGCAGCTTCCCATGTAAACGTCTCAGCTGTCCAGAGAAAAATCTTGTCATCACTATACGTCCAGAATCTTCAGAACATAAGAATTGGGCCTATGGGACGCAAAAAAGAAACCACATACAACTTCCCCACATCAATATGTAGCCGCCTAAATGCTAGGTCCTTGGCATACTACAGGGCTATCAGTTACTTCTAAGCCAAATCATCTTGCTGGTAGTGGTAAAACACAAGTAAAATGTGTCTCTGTACTTTCTGGGATGAACAGATACCGGAGATGTGGACTGATACAGAACGAAGGACTGGATTAAGGAGGAATTTTAGCTGGTTTAAGGGACAGGAGCAATCTCCATGTGAGTAAAGGTTACGTATGGGACTGTTTAGCTTAGAAAAAAAGATGATTACAGGTACACATGATAGAGGGGTACAAAAATTATGCATGGTGTGGAGAAATTGGATCTACCCTAATAAAACCTGGAGTCATCCCATGATGTTGAATAACGGGAGATCCAGGATAGATAAAAATAAGTACTTTTCACACAGCGTATATGGCAGTCACTATCACAAGATATAGTGATGGCCACCTTCTTGGATGGCTTTAAAAGGAGATTAAGCACATTCAATGGAGGATAAGGCTATCAATGGCTACTAGTCATGATGGCTATATATTACCTCCTTTATCAGAGGTAGCATTGATAGCCAAAGTGTAGCCATCTTTGCTTACAAGTACAGAATGCTGGGAACGCTTGCTCAAGGCTGAAGGAAAATTCAAAGTGCGTATGCGGAAGGCCTTGCCACAAGCCTGGTTTCCTAATGCAAGGCCATCAGCGCACCTTGTCAGATGCTACAGAATTTACCCCAGCAACAATTGAAACATGCTGTAGATCTCATGCTGTATAGTATAAAAGGGGGGCTTGCGTGCTCCTAGGTGTGACTCTGGTGAGCTGGCAGCTTACTAGAGTGCACCCGCTCAGCTGAACGTAATAAAAGTGCGTTGGATTGGATCTTTGGAGTCTGTGCTTCTTAGTGGGAATTGGCATATCTCCTAGGAAAAGAGCCTGTTACTTTTGGGCAACAGCATGCCTTTGTAATACCAGTTGCTGGGGGAAATGGGTGGGGTGGTGGTGCTGTTGCACTCACGTCCAACTTATGGGCAGCTGGTTGGCCACTGTGTGGACAGAATGCTGGACTAGAAAGATCGTTGGTCTGAACTTTCAGGCTTTTCTTATGTTCTTAAATTCACATCACTGGAGAGATGATCATATATGACATTGCCAATTACTCACTCAAGCACAAGAATGTTACTTGCATACATTTGTGTTGCAAAAATGTATGTCCTCTTTGTTCAGCGATACCAGAGAAGCATTTCAGTCCACTAGTAGGTCTCCCAAAATGAGATGCCAATAATTGAAATTGTGATGAAGTGACACCGAAATAGATCATTATGGAACAGAAACATGCTGATGGTAAAAGCAGTTCAGCCCTGGAACAGATTGCCTTGGGGAAGTGGTGGGCTCTCCTTCACTGGAAGTATTTAAACAGAGACAGGATGGCCATCTGTCAGGGTTCCTGCAGTTGCATCCTCCATTGCAGATCTTGCATTGAGCAGATGCTGAAACTGGTGCCTTCCAGATGTGTTGGACCACAATTCCCATCATTCCCAGTCATCATGACCATTGCCATGGCAGTTGAAGCCCAACACATCTAGAAGGCACTAGTGGAGGAAGTCTTTTCATCTATGATTAAAAGAATTATGAGTTTATATATTAAGAAGAGCCGTGCTGAATGAGACCAAGGTCCATTTAGTCCAGCATTCTGTTCAGTGACCAATGGGAAACCCACAAGCCCTTGATTTGTCACAACCTAATTTCTTAATATATTTCCTTAGGTTTTTTAAAATTACAAATGAAGTAAATTACAGTTTGGGATATTAAATGCAGGCAGCATATATTTTGGCTCAAAAATTAAACCCCAAACCACTTCTCAGTTTATTTGGCAGAAGATGTGATATATGTTTTGATATGCAGTTTGCCTGAGGGTGCCCAGAGCATCCATGTGAGCAACAGAAATGGGAGTGTTTGCATTTATATTTTTTGTATTGTTCATACACCACCATGAGCATTTTATAGAACAGAGGTTCAGAAATATTATAAATAAAAACAAAATTAAACAGTGGAGTTTATTGCACTCTTTTATTACTTTAATCTTTTGAACTTATTGCCTATGATTTGATGGTGATTAGATAGTTGTATTTACATTGACTCTAATTTTCAATATTGTTAAAGTACACATATTCAGGTACAAGGAAACAAAAACACAGATAGCTGTGCTGGTCCATGAGAAAAAATATATATTCAAAACTCATAACTGGGCAATATCTTTCTTAGGACCAACCAATATGCAAGCTTTCAACTTCTCCAGAACTCTGCAACTGTCAGGTTTCCCAGTCCCTCAGGCAAGTACACATTCTGGCAAACTGACACGGGACACCCAAATCAGCGAGACTTCTTTATTGCAGGAAATCTCATGGCAAAACCTTAATGGTTACACACTTCAGAAAGCATATAGCTGATGGTCAGTAGCTATAGACTCCAAGAAATTCCAGAACAATCAAAAGCTAACCACTACTGCCGTGACTGAGATCCCCATCAACATGGTTTCCCCGTTGCCATCTCCACGGTTCCGAACGCCAGGGAGGAGTCAATCCATACACAGGTTCCAAACCTGGACAAGGAATGGGGATGATTCCTGACATGATCCCTCAGGCAATCAAAGGAGCAATAAAAAAGTCTCTGATTTGGGTGTCCTGTGTCAGTTTGCCAGAATGTATGCTTGCCTGAGGGATGAGGGAACCTGATGCCATCAGGGTAGGGGATACAAAAAGCAGGGGACTTCGTTGTTTCTTCCCCCATCCCCTGCTTTTGGTACCACCTAGTCTGATGAAGAGTTCTGGAGAACTCAAAAGTTTGCACATTTTTGTGGAATTTTAGTTGGTCCTAATAAAGAGATGGCCCCACTGTGGATTTTAGATACTTGGGGACTAGAGAAGCTTGATACATCACTGGACAAGTGAGCGTACTGTTGGGTGAAGTAGTGTGGCAAAGAAATTGACACAGAAGATTGATGAAGGTGACACAGGATGGCAGAGAATCTTACTCTGCCCTCCCTCTAGGAGTGAGATTTGAACTGTCACTGGATGTACAAAGAATCTCAGATTCATAATGGGGTCTCACACGGTACCTGAAGACTTTGATGCAATTATCCCCGTTGTCGGCAACTAACAGCAACCCCTGGGTGGAACAAGCTATTCCTGCGGGTCTCTGCAGGCCTTTAGACACCAGGCAGATGGGAGACCCACTCCGGGGAAACAAGTGAACTTTCTGCTGTTGTTCGTCCGCTACAATGATGTTGCCTTCTCTGTCAGCACAGACACCGGAGGGATTGCCGAAATGGTGGCTGTATTTGCTGCCAATGGAAGAGACCAGTTTGTGATGGCTACTGAAGAGTTTGACGTCACCACATTCTTCACTCACCACAAAACCCCCTTCGGGGGCGCAGTATACATAGCGTGGCCCCCATAGGCTGGAGATGGAGTAGGTACTCTGCATCTTGAAAGCACGGTCCAGAGCAAAGCTATGAACTTTTCCCTCTGTGTAGTCTGCCACCAGTATTTTTCCAGACACATCCACCGCAATTCCCCTGGGGGAAGAGAATTTCCCAATTCTTAGCCATTCGCCCTTGGAGAACTTGGAGTGGTTGTTGAAGATACGGACGGTTCCGTTCAGCATGTCCGTAATGGCCACCATCCCCGCTCTGGTGATAGTCACATCCTCTGGTAAAAATGTCTCCTTATTCTTCCATTCCACGCATGGCAGGGACTGAAATGTTTGGCCTGAGCGGTTGAAGATGTGGACCCTAGGTGTGTTTTCGCTAGTCATGTAGATAACCCCGTCCAAGGAGCAGTGAATTCCGCTTACACCTCCATAATGGCTGCCATTGGGATTTGGGATCCGCTGAACCAGGTCATCTTGCCGATAGTACAAGAGGTTTTTGATATCGTCCAAGTCGTGGCAGATGATCTTGGCTTTCTCCGCCAATTGGTGGACTTGATGCTCCGTCACCATGCCCATGCCAGGGTTGTTGCTCAGGAGAGGGCTGGCTTTCTGAAATGTGGTATCTGATTTAACTTGGAGGCTATAAACAGTCTTGAGAAGTTTTTCCTTGCGCTGCGTGTCTTCCAAGGTATAATCCATCCTTTTCCCTTTTCAAAAAAATCAACACTGTGGTTATAAAATCATCAACTGCATTCACACAACATGCTAACCCACACTCAGTCATTGAGTGTGGGTTGTTGTTGAACCAAGGGTTAGTGTGTTGTCTGAACCCAGGACATTTTCAGCAGGGTGGCTTGTTAACCATGTAGCGTGGTTTGTTTTGTTTTTTTAACAAGCCACCTTGAGAACCCATGGGTTGTTTTTGGGTTGTTCAGGGTGGTTAAGAAGCCACCCTGTGGAAAATGTCCTGGGTTCAGACAATATAGTAACCCATGGCTCAGTTGTTGAGTGTGGGTTAGTATGTTGTATTAACAGCCCTACTGTCTGTGTGAAGGCAGGTTTTGAATTGGCTTCAGTGGCAAGGATATCGAATAATATCATAGGCCTCATTGGTATTATTCTGAATACCATTTATCACATATTGGGAATATAGTGTGTCGGAAGAAGTTGGGAAGAGGAATTCCCGCTGTTATCTCTGATCACAGATTCATGATAACGGTGGGGATTCCCCTGCACACTGCTCCACCTCCCAACTGAGAAAGAGATTCTCCGCCACCGTGGCAGTAAAAATAAAGCAACAATAAATTAAATAATTAACAATTTGCTGTCCTTTCACGATACCCAAGGTGCGCAGCATGAGGCAGTTGCTTTTTACCTCATGGCAGAGCCGGCCTTGCCACTTACCATCGTCTGAGGATAAAAAGCAAGAAGCAATATTTATCTGTATTCAGCTAGAATCCTAGATCACTCACCCAAACTATCAAGCTACATGCTCAAGAAACCATTGACCAAACCTTAGCCAAGATAAGGTAGGGAAGAAAGTTGAAGGCTCATTTACCTCTGATCAAAGCTGAATGGGTGAATCTCAGCTTCCCACTTGAGCACAGCTACAGTTTAGAGAGAGACCGAGAGACCATCCGGTGTTGTTACTTGGCATATAGGACTGAAAGAAGTCACCCAGGGCTCTGTTGTTAGCGACAGGCATCCTCTTACCTTTTCTGGCCAAGCTTGTGTCAACAGGATTGTTTTGCCAGTGCAAACACAAATGATCCTCAAGTTAAAAGTACATAAGAATTCCATACCCCCTGCTTGGCAGTGCATGGTGAGTAAAATCTCACGGGGGACCCGGGAGTGTTTTGAGGGTGCTGGGAGGCTCAAGAGATTCAAGTTTTGCTGAATGCCACCTACTTATTGAATGGGCAAATAGGGTGACCATATGGAAAAGAGGACAGGGCTCCTGTATCTTTAACAGCTATAGAGAAAAAGGAATTTCAGCAGGTGTCATTTCTATGCATGCAGCACCTGGTGGAATTCTCTCTTCATCACAACAGTTAAAGCTCCAGGCACTATACTAGAATGACCAGATACAAAGGAGGGCAGGGCTCCTGCGGCTTTAGCTGCTGTGCTGAAGAGGGAATTTCACCTGGTGCTGCATGCATACAAATGACACCTGCTGAAATTCCCTTTTCAATACAACAGTTAAAGATAAAGAAGCCCTGTCCGCCTTTTCATATGGTCTCCCTAAATCTGGCAGGCTTGTCAAACAGCCAATTGTTCCGGCGAGCATTCCATCCTCTTGGCTAGATGCCAAAATGGTAGGCTATCAAATCATTACATCTGAGCGTACACGGTTGTTTTTGTTATTAGTATACAAGCACAGCATATTACTTGTGTATATAGTGTCATCAGTGTGTATGATGCTTTACAGAGTACAAGAGGATAGATTTCTGCCTCCAGGAAATGGAGGCAGGGGTAACTCGGGGAAACAGTATACAGATGTTAGGTTTGGGTAAGGCGTGTATTTATTTATTTATTTGCTGTACTTTTAAACTGCCCATTATCAGAAGTACTCTAGGTGGTGTACAAAACATTAAAAACATGACATACAAACGTTAAAACACAGAATAAAAACAGCAACAAATAAAACCAAGTAGAATGTGTTGGCTCATAAACATTTTTTTTTCCAGGAATTGAAGGGTGGTGTGCCTGTGTGTGTTCAGATTAGAATGGCTGAGGGGTGAGATCTTTCACCCTTTGGCAAATACGGATTTAGGTTGCATCTGAAATGACAGTAAAAAAAAATATATGTTTCACAATCATGATCATTTTTTTAGAGTCTAATTCAGTTTTCGATAGTCAGCTACATTTACATCCTTCTTGTTTTCTTGCTGTCTTTGCAGAGCTCTCTTGATGAATTTGTGGAATGCAGCGCATCCAGTATTTCCAAGCCTTCAATTGAGTACACGCAACAAACGTTCATTCACATTATCAGGAAGAAGGTGATATATAATTCTATACAGGGATAAGAAAAAGAACATTGAACTGTAGTTTTTGTGTTTTGAAATACACCCTAACAGATGAGAAAGAACACACCCTTCTTTGGAATAGCACCGGGTAGCATACATAGTCCCTTCCCTCCTTTTCTCATAGTCACAACAACCCTGTGAGGTAGGTCAGAAGAGAGCTGGGAACCTGGCCCAAGGTATCCCGGTAAACCTTGTGTCTCAGTGAGGGTTCGAAACCAAGTCTTCCCAAGTCTAACACTCCACCCAATACACCACACTTCTTCTCTAAAATTTCTAACACAGATTAGAAAGTGCCCTTCTCTCCCACAAACATGTCCTAACAGGTGAGAAAGAACACACCCTTGAACCACTATTACTGGGCCTGTTTAGATGACACGCTAAGCCATGGTTAAGCTGTGTTTAATTAAACCATGGTTATGTAGCCACCATGTTTAGGAATGGTTCACATGACACCCCAAGCCATACTGTTTAGCTCAAAATGCTTAACCACCATGGCTTAGCTTGTTGTCTGAATGGGGGAGGGGCTGTCCTAACATCATATTTTCCCTGGGGTGGCTCCGAATCTGCGCTGCATCGGTTATATAACGCAGCTGCCGATTCGGAACCACCCTGGGGCAAAGAGACGAAGATCCGCAGCAGAAAAGTCAGGGACTTACCCTGACATTTCTTGGCCGAGCAAGGTCAGTGCGGCTCTTCCCCGCCAGAGTGCTGCGCTGGGGTGTGCGTGTTCCTGGGCAGAAGGCGACCTCTCACTGGTTGCTGGAAGCCACGGTAGGGGTGGGCCCGGCGAGCCTCTCTTTGAGAAAATAACTTGCTGCCACCCCACAGCAGTGATACCGCGGGGTTTGGTGGCAAAGCGGCGCCAACTCAGCAACGTGAAGAAAAGCCCCAGAGTCACTGTATATACAGCAAGATTATACCGTCCGACCCGCCTTTGCATGGAAAAGAACCGGGTCGACATTCTTCCCTGCTCCCCACCAGACCAACGTCCTGAATCGTCGGATGGGGGGGCAGGAGACGTTTTCTTCTCCAGCCATGAATTAAATGACTCAACTTGACAACTAAATCGGCCCTGCCTCAACTGGACAGTGGGAAGACTGTGAGAGGCTTTGTTATTGTTGTTGTTATTTATTTATTTATTTTTTAAAAAGCATCTCCCACGGCAACGGTCTCTGACCTTTTGTTGCGCTGTTGTGGCTTTAATCACTGAGATAAACAAACAGACCAAGCAGGCCTCCGGCGCTCATTCACCTTTCCGGGGCTGAAGGGCTGTCAAGGCCTCTTTGACAGCCACCCCCTAGCCTCTAGCGACACTTCAGCTATGGGTGGGCCGCAACATTGGTTCATGCTCATGGTCTCCTTGCTCTCACTGAGGCCTGGGTTCAAAATCTCCCCTGCAGCCAAGAAACCCGCTAGTTTATCTTACTTTTCTGCCTAACACAAGAGAGACGCAAGGCCAGGCGGTTTCCTGTCAAACATTTCACTATCTGTGGCAAGGGTGGGGCGTCTCAGGACTATGGGCCAAATCTGCCCCTCTGGAGTTTCGCTCTGGCCACGCCCCCTTTCCCCCCTTTCTCGGCTTCTGTGCAGGTCCCCCCCTTCTAAAAGGGTGAAATGCCTTGCCTAAGGCTAATGGAGGCTGGTGGCTCTTTGGTAGGGTGACCAGATAAAATCCAGGTCAGGGCTCCTGTAACTTTAACAGTTGTAGAGCAAAGGGAATTTCAGCCAGTGTCATTTGTATGCCATTAGTTCCTGGTGAAATTCCCTCTACATCACAACTGTTGAAGTTGCAGGGGCTCTGCCTTCTTTTGTATATGGTCACTCCAGTATAGTGCATGCACCTTTAACTGTTGTGATGAAGAGGGAATATCACCAGGGACTAATTGCATACAAATGACACTGGCTGAAATTCCCTTTTCTCTACAACTGTTAACGTTACATAAGCCCTGACCTGGATTTTATCTGGTCAGCCTACTCTTTGGTGGGGCTGTGAATCCATTCTGGGTTTCAGTCAGAACCAGCCAGAACTCTAAAGGGGCTCTCCAAGGTGCTGAACCTTAGCCCCAAAATAGGCTCAGCACCTTCGAGAGCTCCTTTAGAGTTCTGGCTGGTTCTGATTGAAATCCAGAATGGATTCACAGCCCCACCGAACTCGGACCCACCAACCTCTACTGCTTAAGGCTTTGTTGCTGGCAGTCAAGAGTTTTAAGCTACAATATGCTGGGGTCCTTTTGTATTTTTGGCCCACCCCCATTTGCTTTTGCCACTGTAGCCCCCGAGGACCTCTCTGAAATCAAATTTGGGCCATTGGGCTGAAAGACGTTCTGCACTCCTGGTCTATGGCCTGTAAGGCAGTGCTGTCAAATCATAATTATTTTACTTATTAATTATATTTTCATCCTACCTTCCCACCAGGGTCGTTTACATGGTTTCCCATCCACCTCATCCTCATGACAACCCTGTGAAGAAGGTTATGCAGAAAGATAAAATAAACTAGTGAGTTTCTTGGCTGCTAGGGGATTTTGAATCCAGACCTCCCGGATCCTAGTCCAGCACTCTAACGCAGCCTCCCTCCAACCTGCTGTCCCTCCAGATGGTTTGGACTTCAACTCCCATCAGCCCCAGGCAGCATAGGCAATGGTCATTAATGCTGGGAGCTGTTGTCCGAGCCGTTCTGAGGACGCCAGGGTAAGGCTGCTCTAACCGCTAGACCATATTGCCTCTCGGCATCAAAACTCATCCATGCTTACACACATGGCCCCTATAGACAGAAGTAGCTTTGTGAGTTATAGGCTGAGGACTGGGAAGAGGAAGGGGAGATAAGGCACAGGGAGCTTAGAGGCAGAGAGACTGAAAGAAGGGTTTATTCTGAAAACATATACGGAAAGGCCATAGTTCAGTGGTAGAACATCTCCTTTACAAGCACATCCCTGGCATCTCCAGGCAGGAAAAAAAAAGGCTGGGCTAAATGGATCAGCGATGTGGCTTGCTATAAGGCAGGTTGCAGAGCCGGCCCTGCTGTTAGGCAGAGTGAGGCAACTGCCTCAGGCAGCAGGTGGGCTCAGTTTGGCAGTTGGAGGACAGCGCTGTGTGTGCCATTTGGGGAGGTTACATACCCCAAAGGTACTAAATAAATACTTAAAATAAACAAACAACTGTATAATTTCTTCCGCCTGCACTGCAGAGTTCTCATCTTTATGACATTTCTGTATCTAGGAAGTGTTTATTGCAGTTTTGTAGGATGACCGCTAGGAGGATCTCTCTGTCCAAATACACAACAGGAAGAAATAAATCCAAAAAATATGACATGTATAAGGGGTGGGGTGGGGGGCATTGGTAAGGGAATGCGTACTTCTTTACCATAATGTGTGGTTTAAAATTAGAAGTGTAGCACAAAGCAAAATGGGGATATAAGAACAGGGTGGACATTAACCGAGCTGTGCATTAATACATTGAATTTGAGATAAGGAGAGAGTTTCTCGGTATCTGAAGAATGGTAATAGCCTTCTCAGGACAATCATTAGAGCAAAGAAACTGATTAATTTAAAATAGTGGAATAAATTTAGGAGTGGTGTTCCAGAGTCTAATTTAATCTGATTCTTCAGTTCTCCCACACTTGAGCAGGATGGTTTCTCTCCCCACTGCTCCCGGCAAGGTTTTTGGGAACAGGTTTGCTTCCACACTAGTCTGAGAGCGTTGCTGCAGCATAAATTTCCCACAATCAACTGGAAGTGGAATTAATATGGAGATTCCACATAGCACTAAATAGAATCACAGAATCATAGAGATGTAAAGGGCCATTCTGGTCCTTGAATCCAACCCTCTATTCATTGCAGGAATCCAGTTTAAAGCGTTCCTGACAGATGTCTGTCTAGTATTTTTTGTCTTTCTCTGAACTCCTTCCAACTGTGGTGTTCAGAACTGGACACAGTCAGGGTGTCATCTGGCCAGTGCAGAGTCGGGTGGAACTATTACTTCCCATAATGTGATATTATATGGTAATGCCCTTCCCGATAGCCAAGGTATATTTATGTTTACTCAGGTGTTTCATTCAGCAAAGCCCCCTTCCAATGTTAATAAGAGGTTTCCTGCCTGTCAGTTTTGCCTTTGATTCCTTCTGGTTGGGTGAGTCAATGGGATTGATGAATAGTATATTCAGTTGCTCCCTATTGTTAGTGAACCCATTCCTGCAGGGAGCGAGGCTTCAATAACTGGATTCCTCTCATAATTTTGTTTTTCTTTTAATTTTTATACAGCAAAATATTTTGACATTTAGCAAAAAACGAAACAGAAATAAATAAGGAGAGAAAATATGCAACTGAAGCCTTGTCCCCACAGGAACGAGAGGCTATTCAAGAGGAAATGAGGAGGCTATTTACCAGTAATCTTACTGCTGTCTTCAATGGCTGCAAGAAAAGAGCAAAATTAGCAACCAGGAAACTTTAAATTAAAGACACAATAGTCCTAAAAAAAATCACAACACACTGGGCAGGATGGTACTGCAATTGTGGGTTTTGTTTTTAAATTAAAGTGCTGCAACTCAGATCTGAAGAAAACACAGCTGAGAAATACAGAGAACATTAGAGCACAGCAATTTGCCAACCTCTGAATTTTCTTCAAAAGAAGAAGAGTGAAACAGAAGATGGCAATTCTAGTGTAAAAGGATGATTGCAGAAGCAATCCAGCTTGCTCTTTCTGTAACACATGAAAGTGACTAAATCTGGATCTGACATACTGGCTCAATTCGGACAACATATTAGGCAACGGAGGGGTAAATAACATACTGACCATGCGTTAGGCAGGAGGAGCTCCACAGACGACATGCTGCAGCCAGCGCTGCTCGGCACCGGCAAACGCCCCGGCTGCTACGAACTTGCGGCTGCCATTTTGGTTGCAGCCTCTCCTCCCTGTGTCCTCCAGTCTTATCCCAGCAGGCACCGTGAGTTCTGCCGGCTTCATAGAGCGGCCAGGTTTTTTTGGCTGCTCTAGGCAGCAGAACTCTGTTCCGAAACGGAATAGTCCACAGAGAGAGGGGGGGGGCTGAATTCGGACGACACTTTAAACAATGGGGCTTTGGGCTAAACAACGTGCAAGCCCGTTGTTTCGCTCTGTTGTTTAAAGTGCTTGATTAACGTACTGTCAGTTGTGTGTGCATTGTGTGTTGCCCTCCAGACGACACAATAAGCAACACAACTGACGATTGTTCCCCCCTCCTCCGTTGCCTAATGTGTCATCCGAATTGAGCCACTATCTTTAATCCGAAACCTACTTTACAGAGTTGTCATGTGGAGAGAACCAGGGAGGGGGAAAACTTTTTATGCGACCTGAGCTTCCTGAGCACTTTGGATAGCTCCTTTAGAGTTCTGATTGGTTCTGACTGAAACCTGAGTGGATTCACTGCCCCCCTGAAACAAGAGCCACCAGCCTCCATGGGTGCATATACACACACAGTCTTTCCTCTGCCACATGAAGAGAAAGTTGCAAGCAGCCCCAGGCTTCTCTCCCTCGGTCGTTTCACATACCTGTTCCAAATGCTTCTCTACCCCCCCCTCCCCAACCCACCAGCAGGCTCCCCCACTCCCATTTGGGAACTTGGCCCATGCCTCATCTACTACTTGGGCTTCGTTGCTGTAGCTGGAATCTCACAACCCTGCAGTCTGGGGATGATGGGAGTTGCAGTACCACACATCTATTGGATGCCAAGCCAGGGAACTCTTCTCTGAATAGAGGCTCAACCCGCTTGCTCCCCAAAGTGACACAAACCCGGCAGCAGGCACTCCCCTCACAGTGGCTAAGGGGTGGCCTTCCTCCTCCATTCACCTGAAACCAACCCTGATGCCTATCAGCCGGGCTGCACCGTAATGCAGGAGTAACGGCCAGCTATCAAGATGCCTTTAGGTTGACCAAATCACCGTGTAATGCGGCTGGCGCTGAGGCAAGCCGGGCGCCCCCAGGGTCCGATGGGAGCCAGGATAAGGCCTGCAGAGTCGCTCAACCGCCATCCAATTATCTAAAGACAAAGGTAAACGCTTTTGCCTTTTGAACTTGAAACCCGACTGCCTCCCGGATGCCAGGCCCACGGCCCCCGCCGGTCAGCTCACAGCGCTGCAGGAAGGCTTGGCCTTCTCCCTCGTTTTGTTTGCCCGGCAGCTATGTCGTGTTTGTTCCCATTCAACCCTCCACCCCCACCCCTGCCACCCTTCGCCTTTGCAAGCAGGCCAGGTGCAAGAGGTGCTTTGCAGTTCCAGATTTGCTCACCGACTCCCCCAGTGACCTTGATCGAGTTGGCTTGCATTAGAGCTCCATCCGGTACCGGAGGCCAGTGGGGCATGACAGCTGTGATACCTTTATCCTCTTCCCCTAAAACGTTCAAATCCATTTCAGCCTTCCTTTTCTCTGCAACTGCAGGTCCCAGACACCCCTCCACTCTGCCCGTCCCTTTTTGGCATTACTGATTTATTTGTTTTCTTTATTTGTTGCATTTATATCCCGCCTTCCCTTCAAGGAGCCCAAGCCAGTGTAGAAGATCCTCCTCCTCTCCCTTTTCACTTCACAACAACCCTGTGAGGTAGGATAGGCTGAGCATCAGTGACTGGGCCTGAAATCACCCAGTGAGCTTTGAAATATATAAAAATAGTCAAGGATGCATTCTCTCTGGCTACCAGAGGGGGCAATAAAGATCACTACACACTGGTAAAAAAAAAAGTACTGGAAGGATGAATAAAACAGTTGTTGTTACAAAAACAAAATAGTGTCAGGCTGTTTATGAGAGACCAGAGATAGAGCATGGTGTCAGAAGTAAAACAGAGCTGAAATTACCACAACAGGAACTAACGATGTAATATACAGAAAGAGTCAGGGATGCATTCTCTCCAGCTACCAGAGGGGGCAAAGAAGAACACTACACACTGAGGTGAAGAAAGTACTAGAAGGCAGACTAAAAAAAGTGGTTTTTACAAAGACAAAAAAGTGTCAGCCTGTTTATGAGAGACCACAGATGGAATACGCTTCATGGCACAGTGAGGATTAGAACCCAGGTTAGCCCAGTCCTACTCCAGTGATCTAACAACTATACCACACTGTTTTCCTTTAAATCTGGTTAAAATAAGGTTGAATTTTTAAAACAGTTGGATTTTTTTTAATACAATGATCAAAGGCCTCTGCTGTTCAGCCTGCTCTTCTTCAAAGCCCCTGGTCTCCTTCTGCTATTTCTTTATTCTTCAACCAGACTTGGACTGGTCAGCTCCTCAGATAGAGACACTTTAAATAGAGGACTGTTCTTTGTAAAATAGGACAACTGGCCACCGTGTGGGTGATCCCTGCAGAGCCCTAACAGCCAGAGTAGACAATATTTTATGCTGTCCCTTGTGGTTTTAATTTTTAGGAGATATAGAAATGAAATAGATAAATATTAGGGGTGTGCACGGACCCCCCGGATCGGATCGGGACCCGGATCGGGACCTCCAATTTTGTCCCGGACCGGTTCGGACAAAATCGGAGGCCCCCCGGACCGGATCGAGTCCGATCCCGACCCAAAAATCGTACATTTTTGGATCGGCCGCCATTTTTTTCCCCATAGACTTGCATTGCAATGCAAGTCTATGAGGAAAAAATGGCGGCGGGTGGGTAAGGGGGGGCCTAATTCCCTCCCCCCCCGGGGCCGTCCGCTGTGGACGGCCCCGGCAGGTAAACCCCCTCCCCCGCGCTCCCTACCCCCCCTGGGGCCGCCCGCTTCCATCCGCTGGCGCCCGCGGGCGCCAGCGGATAGAAGCGGACGGCTCCGGGGGGGGTAAGCCCCCTTCCCCGCCACTGCTTACCTTCTCGGCCCCCCTCCCCCCTCCCCCCTCCGCGCGCCCCCTCCTCCCCTCCACGCACCCCCTCCTTACCTTCCCGGCCCGGCGGCTCCCGTCCGGCGCCGGCGCCTACTACTTCCAGCAGGCTCCGCGGCCTGCTCTAGAGTAGCGCGCCGGGTGATGACATCACCCGGCGCGCCACCCTAGAGCAGGCCGCGGAGCCTGCTGGGAGTAGTAGGCGCCGGCGCCGGACGGGAGCCGCCGGGCCGGGCAGGTAAGGGCCCCCCTCCCCCCTCCCCCCTCCGCGCGCCCCCTCCTCCCCTCCACGCACCCCCTCCTTACCTTCCCGGCCCGGTGGCTCCCGTCCGGCGCCGGCGCCTACTACTACCAGCAGGCTCCGCGGCCTGCTCTAGAGTAGCGCGCCGGGTGATGACATCACCCGGCGCGCCACCCTAGAGCAGGCCGCGGAGCCTGCTAGTAGTAGTAGGCGCCGGCGCCGGACGGGAGCCACCGGGCCGAGAAGGTAAGTGCCCCCCTCCTCCCCCCCCCGCTGTCCACTTTCATCGGCGGGCGCCCGCTGGCGCCCGCCAATGGAAGCGGCGGTGGGCGCCAGTGGGCGCCCGCCGATCCGCCGATCCGCCGAACCGGTTCGGAGCTTTTTCGGACCGGTTCGGATTGGATCGGCCGATCCAGCTGCGGGATCGGAAATCGGATAATTTATCCGATTTCCCACTGGACCGGACTCGGATCGTGGATCGGGTCCGATCCAGTGCACATCCCTAATAAATATTAAAGTTAGATGGACCAGTGGTCTGATGCAGTCATAGAATCATAGAACAGTAGAGTTGGGAGGGGCCTATAAGGCCATCAGGTCCACCCCTCCCTGCTCAATGCAGGAATCCACCTTAAAGCATACCTGACAGATGGCAGTCCAGCTGCATCTTGAATGCCTCTAGTGTGGGAGAGCCCATGACCTCCCTAGGTCATTGGTTCCATTGTCGTACTGCTCTAACAGTCAGGAAGTTTTTCCTGATGTTCAGCTGGAATCTGGCTTCCTGTAACATGAGCCCATTATTCCGCATCCTGCACTCTGGGATGATCAGGAAGAGCTCCTGGCCCTCCTCTGTGTGACAACCTTTCAAGTACTTGAAGAGTGCTATCATGTCTCCCCTCCATCTTCTCTTCTCAAGGCTAAACATGAGAAGGCAACTTCATTATATAACAGTGAAGGAGCATTGCTCAGGGCCAGAGCACATTGTCTGCATCTTGAAGGCCGCAGGTTCAATGCCTGTCATCCCCAGTAAAATAGGAGCAGGGAACAGGGTGAGAGGAGAGAACTTTGTTTCAAAGGAGGGTGGTGGCTCTGATATCAATGGGGCAGTGAATCTGCTCCGGGTTCCAGTCAGAATTCTAAAGGAGCTGTCCATGCACCTTGCATAGCTCCTTTACAGTTATGACTGGTTCTGATTGAAACACGGAGCGGATTCACCAGCCCACTGGCTTTGGAGCCACCAGCCTCTACTGCTTTATTTGACACCATGTAAAGATGCTGTAGCCAGAATGGATTAATTTAAAAGTAGTCTGATCTGGTATAAAGCAGCTTATGTTTCACTGACTGAGACTTGAATGTCAGGGCACTGAGGACCATGTAGAAGTTGCACTTATCTGAGCTTTCACCACCATCAACAACAATAAAAAAAGAGGGAGAACAAGGATAATAAATACATCATGTTGGGTGTTATTTAATATACAAAGCCGATCTCTGCCGCTGATTGCAAGCTATCTTAATACAAACTGCATGTGATCTGGAGAAAATCATCGCTGGATCAGTCAGGTGCTGTTGCTCGTTGGACTTGGAGTGAATCCAAGCTCTTGGTGGCACCTGAAAAAGGCAATGATTCTGAGAAAAAGGGTGATTGCTATCACCAGTTTAGGGTATATCAGCCTTCCCCACCCTGGTGCAGTTCCAGGAATGTTGCACTACAACCCCTATGATCCCCAGCCAGAAGCCACCATTTTGCCAAAAATCAGGGGTAACCTTTTTCCATATATCCCTATTTTGTGCAAAATGGTGGCTATAAGTAAGGCCATTTACTTTTTAAAAAAAATACTTTTATTGATTAAATAAGGAAATTTATGCCTGGAATTTTGCATAAACGGCCTTATTTACAGCCACCATTTGTGGAAAATGGGGATTTACGTAAGAAGCTTACCAACATTTTCCTACAAAACGTATTCCAAAGACTTCTGATTTTTCTGAATCCGACCTGTGGATTCCTCAGCGGACTGGTTTTTTTCCCAAGTTGTGCAGACCTCTGGACTATTTTGCTACTTGTGTGCGTGTGTGTGTGTGGGGGGGGCGATCAGTGGAAATTTGCACTTGTGCTAATGCACAAGTGCTGATGCACATTAGCGCCAATGTGCATGTGCAAGTGGAACGCAATTCTTGTACATCCCTTAGAAATTAGTGGATGACGGAATGAACGACACCTGAGAATCTGCGAAACAAAGATAGAATGGATTTTTAAAAATCCATCCATCCCTAGCTCGACAGCGACATTTGTAAACAGATGTTTAAAAATGCACCTTAAATCTCCAGTATTCTTTTGACCAAAGGAAGTGGGACTCAGGAAAGGGGCATAATGCTTTTAATAGATATAATCTCTACCTATAAAGTGGAAAGTATGTGTGTACGATGTATGTCCGGAAATATTTACCCACTTCCAGATAAGTTAGAAACTTGAAATTTGGCATGCTGATAGGTCTGGCTGTACAATGCACCAGAAAAATCTAAAAACACAGAATTTGGGGTTTTAAGTATTTTTTAAAGAACTTAATAAAAACCAAGGCTTATGCCTACTACTCCCAGTGTGCCTTGGGTGGGATGCCAGGCTTACTGGTCTTTGGAGCTATTGTGTGTGCATGGGCAGGTTGCCACTGCATGTGTTTCACAACCTCAACTCCTAAAGTTGGTCTTGAGCAGTCAACCCAATTCCACATAAAATGAAACAACCCACATAAATGGATTGCATCCATTCATGGTGCTTTCTCCCACCCTCTGCGTGGTTTTAAAATCATAACTAGATACATATATGTTACAGCATTGCAGAGGGTCTTCCTCTGTAATAATGCTACCAAAGAGACCAGGGCATTCACTTTCAGTTGTTTTTAATTTAATTTCATATATTTTTTACATTCTTAGAACCGTGGACAATAAATTACATGTGAATACTCCTTTTCCCTCCCCCTTCCCAAAGTCACCCCTCCCTCCCCAAAGCACCATTCCACATCATAAATAAATACGTTTAGCACATACAGGTTGCTCACCAGTGATTGTCTTCGGTTGACACAAGTGTGGTGGAGACATCGCCCCAGTGGCCATGTTTGTTTGAGTGACAGTTGCATTTCAAAGATAGTTGCGGTGAGTGGTGGCAGATGAGATTTTTTAAAATGTTAGTTTTTAGCACATAAGTGGTTAATCACATCAAAATGACCTGCTGTGAAAGGAAGTGTGGGGAAAATGGGCAGTGTTGTGGCAAGCTATGAACTCTCGTGTTCTGATCCCAGCTTGTGTGTGTTCGCAGTTACCTTTTCAAACCACAGAAACCAATTTAATCCTGCATTAACATCCCCAGTAAAGAATTTTGCATATTTTGCACTATCTTCATCAGTGGTCTTCAACCAGTGGGTCATGACTCAGAAATGGGTTGTGAGATCAGTCCGATGGGGTGCGGCAAAGCTGCTGCTGCCATGTTGGTATGGAGAAATGTTGGGCACGAGTCCCATGTTGGAGGTTGGGAGTCCGAGGTGGGTTTTGGGTCTGGACCGATTGAGGACCACTGGTCTACGTCAAAGGTGGTCCAAAGGTAGATCTTCAAATGTTTTGGTCTTCAACTCCCAGAAGCCTCTGCCACCATGGCCAATGGTCAGGATGCTTCGCGGTGAAGTGCCAAACATCTCCTCTAGCATCCCGTTTGGTTTCTATGGTGGGCCCACAGGAGGAGAAAGGGGCCCTTCTCTCTTGTGAGACAGCCCGCTTACTCACCTGCATGCAAGTCCTTGTTGCCAGAGGTGACTAGGGGAGTCCTTAAAATCAAGCAGCTGGTGTAAAGCTGCCTCTCTCTGGGGACCCCCCCCCCCCCAGCCTTGGATGCAGTCTGCTCTTCAATAGTTTATGCTAGGGGTGTGCATCGGATCGGATCCGATCCACGATCCGAATCCGATCCGCCCCAAAATCGGGAAAATCCGATCCGATCCGATCCGATCCGATCAACCTCCGATCCGATCCGATCCGATCCGACGAGGTCCGATCCGGATCGGACGCCATTTTGAATGCTTTTTCCCATAGCCAAGTATTGTTTTACAAAAACGCCTATAACTTTTTCATTTTTAAAGATAGAAGGATGAAACTTGGGCACATTATACACTGGTTAGGGATAGTTATCTGTGAGAAATTTCAGAAAGATTGGTGCATGCGTTTTGTGGCAATTAATTGTTTAATAAATACCCAGAAATGCCTATAACTTTGTCATTTTTAAAGTTACAAACATGAAACTTTGCCACATTGTAGGTGGTACCTTGGGACCTATCTGTGAGAAATTTCAGAAACTTAGGTGCTTGCCTTGTGTGGCAATTAATTTTAGAAAAATGGGTAGTAGTGGGGTAAATACATTTACGCCTCCCATTTTTTTATTTTTGAAGATACAAACAGGAAACTTGGGCACATTACAGTTACCACTTGCCTTGATATGTGTGTGAAATTTCAGAAACATTGGAGCTTGCCTTGTGTGGCAATTAATTTTTGAAACAATGAGGAAAGAAACACCTATAACTTTGTCATTTTTAAAGTTACACACATGAAACTTTGCCACATTGTAGGTGGTACCTTGGGACCTATGTGTGTGAAATTTCAGAAACATAGGTGCTTGTCTTGTGTGGCAATTAATTTTTTAATAAATACCCAGGAATGCCTATAACTTTGTCATTTGTAAAGTTACACACATGAAACTTTGCCACATTGTAGGCGGTACCTTGGGACCCATGTGTGTAAAATTTCAGAAACGTAGGTGCTTGCCTTGTGTGGCAATTAATTTTAGAAAAATGGGTAGTAGTGGGGTAAATACATTTACGCCTCCCATTTTTTTATTTTTGAAGATACAAACAGGAAACATGGGCACATTACAGGGAACACTTCACTTGATATGTGTGTAAAATTTCAGAATGATAGGTCCAGGCATTTGGTGGCTACGAATTTTTTAGATTAAAAGTTATTAACCTTTTTTACACAGAGGCTGGGGCTGTCAATTGCACCCTCCCGCCTCCCCGGAAGAAGAAGGAAACACTTTCTCTCATCTCTTTGATCCTTGCACGCTTGGCTGCAACTGAGCTAGTATCCATTACAAAAGGAGAAACAAAGTAGCACTCGGCTCGTGTCTGCTTTGATACTTTCACTCAAGCAGAACGGCTGAGCCTAGGATCACTCTCTCTCGCTGGGATCGTTACAGGAGAAATTTTCTACAGTCTTCAAAGTGGTGTGTGCAGACACCTTGCCACCACATGCCTGGACCTATCATTCTGAAATTTTACACACATATCAAGTGAAGTGTTCCCTGTAATGTGCCCATGTTTCCTGTTTGTATCTTTAAAAATAAAAAAATGGGAGGCGTAAATGTATTTACCCCACTACTACCCATTTTTCTAAAATTAATTGCCACACAAGGCAAGCACCTAAGTTTCTGAAATTTCTCACAGATAGGTCCCAAGGTACCACCTACAATGTGGCAAAGTTTCATGTTTGTAACTTTAAAAATGACAAAGTTATAGGCATTTCTGGGTATTTATTAAACAATTAATTGCCACAAAACTCATGCACCAATCTTTCTGAAATTTCTCACAGATAACTATCCCTAACCAGTGTATAATGTGCCCAAGTTTCATCCTTCTATCTTTAAAAATGAAAAAGTTATAGGCGTTTTTGTAAAACAATACTTGGCTATGGGAAAAAGCATTCAAAATGGCGTCCGATCCGGATCGGACATCCGGTCCGATCCGATCCGACCATCCTCCGATCCGATCCGATCCGATCCGACCCCCCAGGTCCGATTCCGATCCGCTATCCGATCCGATCCGGGGGGTCAGTGCACATCCCTAGTTTATGCCAACAACTGAGTGACGTCGCTATCCTGCATGGGTATAATAAAGCGAAAACCAAAAGGACGAGGAGGAGGAGGAGGAGGAGGAGGAGGAGAAAGAATACCACACAGCATCTGGATCGGTATTCTCCCAGTGCTAACAACACATGCAGCACATTTACACATGATGGCCAACTCATATTTTGCACTATGTGTAGAATTGTAGAATCCCCTCCTCAGGGTGATACTATGGTGATGTTTGGTTTCATGAGGGGTGGGTCAACTATTCCCTGCCTCCTCCCATCACAGGAAACTCTCACTAGGCCAAGATCCTGCCTCTCCACTTTCCTGCGGAAAATGTCATACGTTGTGACTGTGTAGGACCATGTAAAAAGAAGCTGGAATTCTGAGCATCCATCCTTCTTTGAGAGAATGGAGCGGCCTGGAAAATTGTGATTGGGACCTTTGCAAATATCTATATGTCATGTTTATTTCAGTTTCTGGTTTAACTGTCATGGTGCCTGCCCCCACTGCAAAGAATCCTGGGAAATGTAGTCTGGTGAGGGAGCTGAGAATTCCTGACCTCTTTTCCCATAACTATGGAGGTCAAGGAATGCTCCTCTAACAGCATTGTGCTTGAGATGAGGAATGATGATCAAACCAATTTGTGTAGTAGATTTGATGACCTCTCTGAAGGGCAGGGTTGCTGAACCTTTTTCAGCCTGGGTCCCAAATTCAATTTCAGAGAAGCTCTCGAGGCCAACATTACAGCAGTGGGTGGGGCCAAATGCAAAAGGGGGTGGAGCCAAATATCAGCATGTTTTATCTTAAAGCTCTTACTGCCCATAATTAAACTTTCAGAGAGGTGTTTGAGAATGGGGAGGGGGGGAAATATGCCAAGGCTGGGAACTCACCCAATGTCCACCAGGTAGGGGAGAGTGGGTGTGGCCACCTGGGAAATGCTGGAGGGCCAGATTTGGCCTGCAGGTCTGAGGTTCAACACCCCTGCTGTAAGGGCTATCAGGAAGAGGAAGCACTCAAAATTTACACCCAGAAAGAGTTGTGCTTTTCAGATCTAACAAGGCCAGTGGCAAAACACATTGATGTTTCCCAGTACCAAAATGAGAACTCTGTGAGTCCAGGAGGAAAGATTTATAATAATAATAATAATAATAATAATAATAATAGACAAGAGAGGCCCAGAATCCAAGCTGTGTCCTTCAGGATCCAGCCCAGAGTTTACAGCAGCAGAAATACTTTAGCAACTGGATGGGGATTGACGTGATTGGAAAGAGTCGGTTCTCATGCTCATGGAGAGTTCCTCTAAAACTGCTACCATTTTCTTACGATGAGCCCATGTGGGCTGGATTTGGAGCCAATCTGAACTTGGTTTGAAACTTTTGCAATGGTTCTGTCTTGTTTGGGATATCACTGAAGCTGGTTTCTTCGTGTGTGGGAGGGAGGGGGATCAGATCCGGCATCCTCTTTGGGCAATCTCAAAAGAGATTCTGTATCAGAAAACATATATTCCTTGGCTGACAATGGAGGAGATAGGTTGGACCTCCTTTTGATACACAAATGCATCTGTCCCTTCAAAACAGATTTTCCCTCCCTTGTTCTCTCCCCCCCACCGTATTCTGATCTGGAGCATGGGAACAGAATGAAAGCACAGGATACAGATGTGCAATCTCCCAAGTGCAGTGCTGTGAATCACATCTGGAAGAGGAACGCTTCATGGACCATCTGGATTCCATGGCACAAAGTTCAAGAGGTGGGGTAGCTTCCAGATCTGAAAGCCTTCTTGCCTTTTTCGGGGATTTGAAGGAGAAGTGTGGAGAGGGAGTTTTCAGTGGGTAAGAAGTCAAAGCGTTCTGGACAACAAGCAAGGGGAGAGCATCATGGATCTGCATTTAAAGGACTGTGGAGGCACACCCCATCTGTCTCATTGGGCAGACCGCATGACAAGGAGCGTGGGATGGCCCGGCAGCCCAGCGGGACGTCTTCGGTCATGGAAAGTGGAGGACCTTGGCTGGCGTTGGGTCTCCCGTCTGTGCAGAGCAGGACACTGGAATCGGCCTCACATTTGGTGGTACGGCTGTAGAAGGGATCCATCACATGCCGGAGCCCCAGTGGGACATTGAGGGGCAACACCTCAGCTTTGATCACAGTTCCCAGGTGGGCCTCAGAAGAAGAGGAGGTCCGGAGGTTCTCTGAGCGGCTCATCTTGATCAACAGGTCGATGGTTTTGCTGTCGGTCTCGAGGAGGCAATCTGACGCCTCACCCTCTTGGCTGGTTTCACCCGCCACAGCTGCTGCCAAACCTCGAGGGATGGAACCCGGATCTTTGCCTTGGACTTTCCCACACCTGGCACTAGGCTTGGACTCGTTTGTATCCTGGGAGACTTTCTCCAGATCTTTCGAGGACCTTTTCACTGAGAGATCTAGGGGACCCTCATTGGGCTTGGTGGCTTTCTCCAGGGCCTGGTGGATATGGAAAAGTTCCTGCCGGATTTTGACCAGCTGTTCCCTTAGCTGCTTCTGTGCTGGTGTGTCTTCCTTGGCCAGGTCTGAGAGCTTCTTCTCCACCTCCTGATACTCCTCCAAGGTTTTGGTTAAGTCCCCAATGAGCACCGTTGTCACTTCGGGGTTTCTTGGTCCAACAGTTATAGGTTGCTCTTTGCTTGGTTTAAAAAAGAAATGGTGGTCTGGCGCTATAATCGCAGGGGATAAAATGTCAGAGCCACCTGTCTTGTCCTGGTCTTCAGATGGGCATGTGTGGAGCTCCATGTGCCAGTGGTCCAGGGACTTTGAGGGTTGGGTGAGGCCTGGTTTCAAACTGCTACTGGCAGAGTGGCAGAAAGCAGACACAGAGGAAGAGAATTGTTAATAAAGCAGGGCAAAACATGTGCCTTTCCTAAGGAAACCCAACATTTGCCTTTCTCATGTTAGCTCAATGAAAATGGTGGCCAATGTGAGCCTATTTGCCACACACCCCAAAACCTCTTTCCTGGTGAGTCCCTGGCAGTTGAAACCCCATAAAATTTGGATTTTTTTTGCCCCAACGTGCATCACTTTACACTAGGGGTGTCTGTCATTTGAAAATCCACCCCTTTTGGGGCACGACGGATTCCCACTGCCTGCTCAGCTCAGCTTGCATTCGCGAGCAGAGCCACGGCCTCTTCCTGAAATCCAGGAACTTTTTTTTTTCATTTTCCCTCCCTCCCTCTTTTATAAATAGAAAGTTGCTCAAATTGCAGGTGCAATTTGTACGAATTATGAAAATTCCAGGAACAATTTGTGCAAATTGTGCAAATTACTGCTGGAATTCGTGCAAATCACACAAATTGGAGCCCCAATTTGTGCAACTTCCTATTTACGAGAAGAAGAAGACAACCCCCCACCCCGAAGAAAATCTAGCTTGTGAGGAAGCAAGCTGAAGTCCGGAGGGTCGAGCTGGATGGATTCCTCCAATATCCCTACTTTACACTTGCTTGCATTGAACCATAATTGCCATTGTAATGCCGATTTCCCCATTTTGGAGAGATCCTTTTGGAGCTCTTCGCTGTTCCTTTTTGTTCTAACCACCCTAAATAATTTGGTGTCGTCAGAAAACTTGGCCACCTTGCTGCTTGCTGCTAACTCCAGATCATTGAGGAACAAGTTTAGAAGCAATGGTTGTGATACAGATCCTCGGGTGACCCCACTGTATATGGCAAAAAACCAAGCCACAGGGGTGGAGGCCTCCAGATGTTGCTGGTCTACAACTCCCATTATCCTTGACCAGGCTAGATGGAGCTGATAGGAGTTTAAGTCTAACAACATCTGGAGTGCCGCAGGTTCACCACCTGGGCCATATAGGTTATTTCATGAAGCATGTATTAGAGACAGAGGCCACACGGTGCATCGTACCTGGCTTGGTATGTCACTTTTCCAGGTGTCAGTATATTGGAGGCTACAAAATCCAGGCCGTTCCCCGCAAATTTCCTCTTCAGGTTGTTGACGGTGGTCCCACCATTATCCAAGCAAGCAGTCAATGGCAGTTCTGTCTTCCTGATGCTATTGGGGAGAAGGGCGACTCCATCTTTCATACCCACAATGCTCCGGTAGGCCTCGGACGCCGGCTTTCTGCATAGGCTGTTGACTCCCAGCAACGAGTTGCTCTCCTTTTCATGGGCCAGCCATTTCTGTTCTTCATCCTGGAGCAGCAGTGTTTTGTGACTCTGCTCAGGAGGTGACGCTTCCCGGAAACCCTTTGCCCAAGGGAGGCCAGTCTTCAGTACCGGCACCTTCAGCAGGCCTCCCTTAGGCGTTTCCATGGGGGGTTTGGCCTGAGGTGGAGCAGGCATGGCAACCGCAGGCGGCTGCTGGGCCTCTGGCTTAATGGCCTCCATCTTGCTTTCCGCTGACCCGAAGGAGTGCTCGAAGAGCAGGGGGTAGTAGAAACGCGGGAGGAAAGCTGACCTCTCGGGGTTCTGCAGGGGCTGGAAGTGAGCAGAATGTGGGTGCATCAGCTGGGCCGTGGAGGCCAGGAATGGGAGCTGGGTCAGGTGGGAGTGCGGTGTGGTGGTGTTGGCCACAGAAGGAGTGAGATAAGAGAAGAGGTTGGGGTTCAAGGGGTAGTTGATCCCCAGCAAAGAGAGGTTGAGGCTCTGGGGTTCATGGAACTCACCATATGCTGGAGGGGGATAACAAGGAATTATGTTGCCCTCAGGGCATGGTGTCGTGACCTCATTGGTGCCTCTCCTCTGTCCGTTAGAGACTAGCTTCCATTGTTCCATGAGAACCCCGCCACTGCTGCTCCCCGGGCATTTTTTGGGTACTTTGCAATGCTTTGGTTTGGCTTCTAACTCCAAGGAGGTGGGCTCCTTCCCTTTCACAACGTGTTTCTTCAAGGAGAACACATCTGTGATGATGAAGTCGGGCCCTGCGGCATCTTTACACTGCTTGTCCCTCTTGTTTTTGAACCGGAAGAGCAGGGTGTTCATGTCGGGCTCTGTTGACTCTCCAGCTGAAATGGCCTCTTTGGCCTTCTCCTTCTTCTCTCCAAGGTCAACCTCTTCGTGTAACAACCCAGTCAACTCTTCCTCCTCCTCCTCTTCCTCCTCTGGGAAATGGATGGTTTCATAACTCATTCTTTCCAAGGCCAAGTCATCTGTCTCCGAGGGTTTGTCCACGCCACTTTCCTGGTCTGGAACATGCTTGGGGTTGGTGGCCCCAGCTGCATTGGCCACAGAGTCACAGGTCTCAGGCTCATCCTGCCTCCCCTGGGCCTGGGAAGTCTCCGCGGCTTGCAGGAGCCGGAGCTCTGGGTGGAGAAGATTCCCTTTCTTGTAGGGCCAGTCAGACTCAATGAGCAGAGACAGGGAATTCTTACACAGGCTGTACTTCATGTGGTTATAAAGATGGGATTTCTCCATGCAGGTGAAGGGACACTGGAAACACTTGTAGTTGTACGGTTTCCCCCACGGCCTGGGAATGTAATGGGGTTTTTTGGGTTTGCGCTCTTTGTGCTTGTAGACTGACGCCAGCTTACAGCCCGTTTTGTCCTTCGACATGGCTGCTGCCAACGAGATGGATCTCAAGAACACGGGTGGCAGGACACAAGGCATTCACGTCCGATCGCTCATCACGCTGGAACTCCCATGCAACCTGAAACGGGAGAGATCACAACGAGGTATTTATAGCATCCATACTGTGCAGACATTCCCTTGAATTTATTTACGTACTACTTCACTTCTATAGTAAATTTACCAGCATTCCCAATTACTAGGGCTGGGAATTTATTCTCTGGGTCTTTGAGGAACTGGGCCTTTAGTGAAGAGCAGTAGCTCAGTTGTAGGGGTCATATTTTGCATGCAGAAGGACCCGGATTCAAGGTAGGCTTGGCAAAGGAATCCTGTCTGTAACCTTGAGGAGTCCTGTCCTCCTCTGTGAGCCCCTTCCAAAGGAATTGAGGAGGGCCTTCTCTGCTGTGGCACCCAAGCTGTGGAATGAGCTCCCTAGAGAAGTTTGCCTGGCACCTACGTTATACTTTTTTCGATGCCAGATTAAGACCTTTCTATTCTCCCAGTATTTTAGCATTCCTGTTTTAAATCTATATTTTAAATCTGTATCGTAAATCTCTGCATCGCTGCTCATTTTTATTCTGGTTGTACTTTTATATTGTGTTTTTAGATGGTGGTTTAAGTTTTATACTTGAAATTGTGCTTTATTGTTTTGAATTTTGTGAATCGCCCAGAGAGCTTCGGTTATTGGGAGGTATAGAAATGCAATAAATAAATAAATGTCATTGTAGACCACAGGTGCAGAACGTGAGACTGAGGGGCCATATCTGGCCCTCCAGGGTTCTCCAGATGGCCCCACCCCTTCACCTGGTCCCACCCCTTCCCTCCAACAACGAATCATTTGGCTCTTGCGCAATTCTTCCCCTCTTCTACAAGCTCGAAATGCCTCCCCTAAGGCTCAGAGATGGGCAGTAAGAGGTAAAATAGGCTGGTGTTTTTGATATTTTGCCTACACCCTGTTTGCCTTTGGCCCCACGTGCCAGTGGAATGCGGCACGAAATGGAACTTGGCCCTCAGGCGGAAAGAGGTTCTACACCCTGGTTAGATGGACCGACATAGAAGGCTGTTTCCTATGTACCAAGTCTTCATGTTATTTCTCAACTGATTACTCCCGGGCACCCCATGCTGCAGCATTGGAAATAAAGATTAAGTTCTATCCTCCTAACCTCGTGTGCTCATTGGGTAAAAGTGCACCAGGCAACGAACCCTTTTCCCCAGTTGGGGGGTAACATTCATAGACCCATCCTCCATTAATTTATCTAATACCTGCTTTTAAAGTTATTTGGATTGTTGTAAACTGCCCAGAGAGCTTCGTTTATTGGGCAGTATAGAACTACTACTACTACTACTACCACTACAACTACTACTACTACTACTACTAATAATAGGGCCTACCAAAATACATCCATACCAACATCCAGAAAGCAGTCATACTTAAAACATGCTCAATAGTCAGGACATTTCTGATGCAGTAAAAGACAGCATGACTTGGCAAAGGCCATCATGCCCATCTAGGAAAACCACCATAAGTGAGAAAAGAGAGATGATAGTAATTAATAATAATAATAATAATAAGAAGAAGTAATTTAAGCCTGTTATAGTAGTAACTTCCATAACTTAATTGTACTTTGCGTGATGAAAAAAACCTCTGTAGTTCACCTGTATATTTAAAACTTGTCTGATCGCTGTTGGTGACCAGGAATTCCATTAGGGCGAGTGAGTGGGCTAGTGGAGGAGGGGTCACTCTATCCTTTCTGCCAGCCCATTGCATTTCCATGCTGGTTGTGTAAGAAAGACCTGGCAGAGCAGGGAGAGATGACTCTGTCCCTCTTGCACTTGGGAGGAGGCGATTATATGTTATTGTTGTTAGCCTAAGAACCAGTACCCAGTGTTTCCATATTACTAACCTCTTAGCAGGCTGGTAACTTTTGAGGGTGCTTTAGTCTGTCCTGAATCTTCTGCCCCAAACTCCTTTGAAGAAGGAGGGGGCATGGCAGGGTGGCCACGTGTCCGACTTTACAGAGGACAGTCTTCTATTCGATCGGCTATTGGAGGACACTCCTTTATTGAATGGCTGTCCAGTCGAAATCTGGTTTTCCCCTTCCTTAAGAAGGGAAAGCCCAGGGACTTTGATCTTACCCGTCTTGTCTGCACATGGAGAGCAGACTGAGCAGGCTCACAGGTCACTTGGTCTCAGTCTTCTCCATTATGGGGAGATGCGTTGTATTTCTATTTAAATCACAGCAATTAGTTCTATAGGCATGTCAGAGAAATCTGTTTGGGTGGTGAACTTCAAGGGGTTTTCCTAGGCTTGGCTCCCTGGACTTCGTTTTGGTTCCCACTGCGGCTCCCGACTTGATCTGCAGTGAGTCAGGACAGCTCATGCATAGTCAAAGAATTCTGTGCATTTTGGGGGGGGGGGGGAGTCCTGCAATTTGTGCAAATTTACACAGATCACGGCCAAATTTGTGTAATTTGCGCAAATTGTAGGACCTTCCCCAAAATGCACAAAAAGGTCCTGGAGTTTGGGGAAAAGCTTGGCTTGCAGATGCAGATCAAGCTGCATGTGCTGCAGAATTCCATCAAGTCCAAAAGAGATTTTCCAGCGATGGACATCCCTATGTTTCTAGATTTGCACCTATACATTGAAATTACCATCTGCACAGTTTAGGGAAGGGTCAGTCCTCCTTTTTTGTGGTCATACATTTCTTCTTCCGACCTGAACATACCCAGACACTATGATCAACGTCTTGGGGTGGTGGCCCTGAGTACCAGAGGCTTGGAGGGTGGTGACAAGAGAGGGCCTTCTCAGTGGTGGCCCCCAGACTATCGAATGTGCTCCCCAGTAAGGCCTGCCTGGCGCTAACACTGTAACCTTTTTGGTACCAGGTTATGCCTGTCCTCTACTCCCAGGCATTTAATGGCATACGATGGGGCACTTAGGCCAGCCATCAAAACAGGCCTGGTATTCTATTGAAACTGATTTTAGTTGTCTAAATTGTTTTAAATTTTGTATATTGATAGTTGTACGCTATATTTTATGCTGCATTTTATAACCTTGTGAGCTGTTGTAAATTGGCTATTGGGTAGTATAGAAATGAAATTATTATTATTATTATTATTATTATTAATAATAATAATAATATGGTCCAGCATTATTGGATCGCCTAAATATTAGGCCCTCACAGGAAGGAGGGTGGCGGTAATAAAAGAGAAATTTGGGCAATTTCAGTTCAAAAGTATTTTTCTGAAGAGGATTCTATGCTTACATTCAGCGAGGATATTTTGATTTTTGTTCATTAAAAGGATTTGTGCCTTCCACAGTTTTGTTCCCTGCTCATTGTAGGCCTCAGGAGCACAGCCTGCAATCATCGCCGGGAAACTCAACTCTACCCAGCTCTGCAACCGGTTTGCGGGTCAGAGGCATGGAAACATTTGCTGTTTATGCGCCTGAGGCAGCCTCAGAAGGGTTCACTGGGAGATGAGGACCGGTTGTTCCGTTTTGGTACACTCCCGCCCTTCCCTTTCTGTGCCACATGGAGGAAACCCTCCCCTCCCCCACCCCACAACAACCTAATGTGCTCTCCTTGTTTGAACCCGCAGAGGAATGGGTGCTGCATGGCTAAGCCGGCCACTTATGCATCAACCCCCCCCCCCAAAAGAAATGAGGACATCAGTTTGTACAGAATTTGCATGCGCTGATGTATATGCAAACTTGGAAATCCTTAATATGACGTGGAAGGCTGTGACCAGGTGACCTGAGTGCCTGCCTCTTCTGCCTCCTGTCCAGGTGCAATGTGGAGCAGGGCCGGCCTGGTCGGGCATCAGTCAAGGGCCCACACCTCATCAAGGGGCCCACTGAGAAGCGCCTCCACCATCTGCTCCTCTTCTGCACCATTGCCAACCTACTTGTTCGCCCACCTCTTGCTCCGTTTCCTTGTTTCCAGGAACTGAAGTCCAAGACATATGGAAATCTACCTTCCGCTCGGCCCCGGTCTAGCCTATCTGAGATCTCTCCGCACAGGGCAACTTTTGCAGACAGTGGACGGCCTTTAGCAAGGCGTAACGCAGGGGTGAGCAACCTGCAGTCGGCGGGCTGCAGGCGGCCCTCCCAGCCTCTTTTGCAGCCACCGAAGGCGCTGCCACCACGGAATCGCCACAATGTGCCAGGAGACTGATGTGCTTTTAAATCAAGTCACGCGCTCTTTGCACGCCTCATTCCAAAGGAGGAGATGCAGCTCTCTTTGCCGCCACTGACACCACACCACCAAAATCCAGCAGCGAGCCAGCGGCAATTTCGGGGTGTTTGTATGTGGTTCCTGCTGGGGCCCGTGGCTGCAACCACCCTGTCCCTGTTTTCACTGGAGGGAATGCTGATTCCATTGCCAGTTTGATCCCACATATCGGAGAACATCCGCCGAAGACGAGAGAGGAAAAGGAGGGCGGCCTGGCCTTCTGCAGGGGTCTCTCCGTTGGCTGCCCGTAGCTTTGGGGACGAGCCCTCGGGCTCTGCACTGAGAGACAGGTGTTTGGGAGGCCTGCTTGGGCCAGCCATTCTAACACTAGCAGATCTTCTTGGTCTGTTGCGTTCCTCTACCTGCCAGAACGCATTAATTCCGCCGGGCTGGGGAGATACGGCAGTATGGGGACGTGCCCGGGGGCCAGAGCCACGTCAGAGTTTTTGCACCTGTGCAGGGGAATTGCTGGATCCCTCGG
The DNA here is from genome assembly GCA_029215795.1 of Anniella stebbinsi. NCBI lineage: Eukaryota > Metazoa > Chordata > Lepidosauria > Squamata > Anniellidae > Anniella > Anniella stebbinsi. Next base: position 43,239,198 of record JARDYH010000007.1, on the reverse strand, counting down.
CCGGCCGCATCCTCCAGAAAGGAGCCAGACGCAGGGCAAGGAGACTGGCAGCCGGAGCAAACTCGGGAGAGGGGGAAGGTGACCAGAAAGCAGGCAAGGCAAGAGAATCCAAAGGGAAAGATGAGGTGGAGGAAGAGGAGGAGGAAGAGGAGGAGGAAGTAAGTAAGCAGATGGTGAAAGAGCGAGCGAGTTCCTCAATCATGTATGTCTCTGAAAAACTCAAGCAGGCTGTTTGGTTTGGACTTCAGGGCTGAAATCCATGTGCCCATCCCCCCCAATAACCATTCAGAGTGGGGTACGCTAGGGCCCACCAGGGCTGATGCTGGTTGTTGTGGCTTCCTTTCTTCTTATTTAAAGAAAAAAACATTTTATATTCTGGGGGCAGCTGGCCAGGCATGTGGATGGCTGCAGATGCTCATTTTATTTCAACTTTAAAAACCTATTATCCTTTTCTACAACAAAACAGTGCCTGTTTCCAAGTCCATGTTTCTGGCACATCAGGGGAGCGGAAGTCAGTTCTGTTTTATTCCTGCAGTCATCAGGGTGCTAGGCTTTAAGGGAATTTAAAACGCGAAACTGTGCAGGTTCAGAACATTTTTGATCTTTTAACAGGAGTCGGCAAACCGTTCCCCCTCCTCTTTCTAATGTATCAGGAATGTGGAACCAGTTGTTAAAACACAGAATGTTAGAGGTATGCATGTGTGTCGGGGGGGAAGAAATATTATTTGTGTGGGTGGGAGGCCACAGACTATTAAGGGAACAATCCTACACATTTTAGACAGGAAAAAGTCCTACAACACACACAAAAAGTTATATGTCCATAAGAGCCCTGCTGGATCAGACCACGGGTCCATCTAGTCTAGGACTCTGTTCACATAGTGGCCAACCAGCTGTCCACCAGGGAACCACAAGCAGGACACGGGTGCAATAGCACCCTACCACCCATGTTCCTCCCAACAACTAGTGTAAACAGGCTTACTGCCTCTGGTATTGGACATTGCACTTCACTCTCAGGGCTAGTAGCCATGGATAGCCTTCTCCTCCAGGAATTTATCCAGCCCCCTTTTAAAGCCATCCAAATTGGTGGCCATCACTACATCTTGTGGTAGTGAATTCTACAGTTTAACTATGCGACGTGTGAAGAAGTCCTTCCTTTGATCTGTCCTGAATCTCCCACCAATCAGTTTATATTGTGGGAGAGGGAGAAAAATGTCTCCCTGACCACATTCTCCACGCCATGCAGGATTTTGTACACCTCTATCTGGTCTCCCCTTAGCCTCCTTTTTTCCCTAGCTGAACAATCCCAGCTGTTGTAACCTTCACTCATAGGGGCATTGCTCCAGCTCCTGGATCATTTTAGTTGCCCTTTTCTGTATTACAACTGTCTGGGAAATGCTGGGAGTTGTTGGCCTTTTTTTTTCTGTCTAAACATTTTCTGCTTAAACCTAGACCCCAAGTCTAGAGTCTAAAATTACATACCTCCACCACTGCCTGTAGGGCTGGCCTGAGACATTTTTGGTGCCTGGCACAAAGCCCTAATGGCCCCCTATCCTTCCTTCCCAATCTCCACAATGATTCACATGTGCTGAGATCCATAGAACCGCGCAGCTAATTCTCTATGCCCAAGGGCTGATTTCTCCTGTGCATGGGAAACAGGCCAGGGTTGTGGAAAGGCGCAAAGGAAAAGCAAACCGTTAGCACACTATCCCCCATCCATGCAAACATTGCAGGCGACGTCGGCGTCTTCACAGATGAATTTGGTTTTGTAACACACGTAGGAGCTCTAAGGCTCTCGCTCTGACCCCAATCCAAAAGATTTCGCAGCATTTAAGCCCCGCTGAAAGCAGGGAGACCAGAGAGTCAAGCAACTAACTCAAATCTCATTAATGTTGACTGTTTGTTACGTGGTGCCATCGATGTGCAAACATAAGAACCTAAGAGGAGCCCTACTGGATCAGACCAAAGATCCATCTAAGCCAGCATTGTGTTCACACAGTGGCCGACCAGCTACCCGCATGAAACCCACAAGCAGGACATCAGTGCAACAGCACTTTCCAGCCCATGTTCCCCAACAACTGGTGTACATAGGCATACCCTCTCTGATATTGGAGGCAGCATAGAGCCATCAGGACCAGTAGCCGCTGATAGCCTTCTCCTCCAGGAATTTATTTATTACTTTTGTTTCCCACCATTTTTCCTCCTTAAGGAACCCAAGACAGCATACATAATTCTCCGCCATTTTATCCTCACAATAACAGCTCCATGAGGTAGGTCTGGCTGAGAGTCTGGGACTGGCCCAAAGTCACCCAGTGAGCTTCCATGGCCGAGTGGGGACTAAAATCCGGGTCTCCCGACTCCCAGTCCAACACTCTAACCACTACACCACACAGTCTGACCCGCCATCCCAACTGGTGGCCCTCACTGCATCTTGTGGGAGTGAATTCCATAGTTTAACTCTGCACTTTACAGCTCTGCCCCACGGAGCTCCCAATCTAAAAATCTTGCTAGGAGAGATAACAGAGGGAGAGTAAGGAGAGAGCGAGGTGGAGGTAAACAGGAATTCGACTTCAATGAACCAGCTTCCTTTGGATTGGGGTCTTCACAATAGTATATCACAGCTGGGTATATGCTACAACGTATCTGACAAATTAAGCCGCCAATGCTCCCCAGATGGGAACAATTCAGAAAACAGCAGGGGCTGATGGAGAGGACGTCAATTTCAATTTTTGTTGCTTCCCCCCCCCCCCCGCAACAGACTGACTGACACAGCTGCCCCTCTGAAATTCACTACTCGAACCTCTGAAACTTAAGGTATAGCAGAAAATGTAGTAGAAGAAAGCGGATGCTTCTGGCAGCTAGGTAGGTACACCAGCAATAAGTTCAGTGGGACAGAAAGAAAGGCTCTGTGGCTATTGAATAGGAATAGCTGAAGGGGATGTATGTCCTGGAGGGAACTCATACGATACGAACCCGTCTCCTCTCCGTCCCCGTTCGGACACTAGGTGTCGCTATTGCTTCAGCCGAGACGGCTGCTTCATAAGCAGTAACTCAGCATCTCTTCCCCTAAACCAGATTTCCCCAACCTGATGCCTTCCAGATGTTTTGGACTGGAACTCCCATCATTCCCAGCAAGCCTGGCTGTTGGAATGAACACCTTACAAGGACCACGTGCAAGGTTTTATACCACAGCAACTGAAAGAGAGGGCCGAAGCGGCCGCAGTCATGGACACTACTCTTTCCCCCTGTTTCAGTCTGACTTGTTTTGCTTTAGGATGCTCCTGGGCAGTTTCTTTGCAAACAAACAAGACTAGAAGCTTGTGGGTGTTTGTAAATAGCTATTACCAAAAAAAAGAAAAAAGAAGTACAACTTGGCTCTGGGGGAGCAGGCTGGCATTGACAGCAGTGCAAGTCAAGACTCTGGAGTCCTTGCCAGCGACATCTGAACATCTGTCTTGTCCCCTCGTCAAAACTGTCAAACTCTTCCTCTCCAGCCCCACCCAAACAGTGGAAGAGTGTTCGGCAGCTGGCAGCCACCAGCCATCAATTCTCATTTAAGCAAGCGCCTTCTTGCCGCTGGTGCACATAAAGGAAATCTCTTTAGCTGATGGCTGTACAAAGGGTTAGATGAAAGATGACCTCCTTCCATTGCATCACACAAGGGGCCTTCCAATTATGCAGTATGATGCATGCTTACTGACACTGGTTATGGATTCTAATCATGGCTGCTACCCTGTCATGTTTAATTTACTCCGACCACAGAACTGGCGAATGTTAAAACAGGTGGTGCACATAAGGAATGCGAGGATTATCAGCGCTCTGAATAGAACGTTTGAGATGGTCTTTTGTGTGGTCCAGGCCTCTCCCAAGTATGGCCTATTCACCTTGCCTAATGATAGGGCTGGCCCTGAGTGTGAAGCACCCCCACCCCCATCCAGTTTCCAAACCAGAGGGAGAAATTTTGGATTGACCCACGCTAGATTTATGTTTTTTATCGACACTGAAGCATACTGACAACTGTTGCGGCACATGACACATTCCGTATACTGCGTTTCTAGCATTATTTCCCAAGTTTTATTCCATATTATCCAAAATACTGCAACAGATGTCATTGTGTGCGCTATGCGGCATACATGCGCAAGTGGGATACAGCATCAACACGATGGGATCGTATCGATGAGACACGAGGTGCAGATCTGGCCCAGATCTCAAGGAATAACTATAATCACCATCATATTCATTCAGGGATGGTTCTCCCAGAGGCCTGTTCAGATGGGCAGAGGCAGTGTAGAGAGAGGCCAGGGATTGTACCCACACTTTCTGCTCCTGACCTCTGTGTCTTTATCTGATCTAGGGTTGGGGGGATAGAAAGCCAGGCCTGGCAGTCAAATCTGGCCTACCTTAGCTCTCAAATCTGACCCTCTGGGGTTCCCGATGGCCATGCCCCTTCCTCCGACCCCCACCCCATTCTAAAAGGCTTAGTTATTGGCAATAAGCTAAAATATGCCATTATTTTTGCTCCAACCCTTTTGTCATTTTGGCTCCACCCCTTTTGTCGTTAACTCCACCCACCACTGGACTCCGGTTCCCAATAGCTTCTCTGAAATGGTAATTGGTCCTTGGGTTGGTCTAACGAAGATGTGGAGTGAGCTTTGGGACCCCCACTCCCAATCTCCATGTGTTCATCTGATTTTCTGTACAGAGTGAACAGAGACCTTCAACCTTCAGGGTTGTATCAGCAGCAGAATCACAATTTCTTTTGTGGGGGTATTTTTGTTTAGGGTTTGTTTAAAAGAAAAAAAGAGAATTAGAAAAACATGGAGAGGAAGAAAAACGAACTTATACAGTTAAAAACAAAGAAGGACCCACGTTGGTGATAAAGTTGGAATCTTGGGTCAGAAAGGCTATAAATTAGAAATCACTGAATCCTGTTTTTTCCCCACATTCAGCATTTTAACATCTCAAGTTCTTTCCATCCTATACATGCAGAGGTTTGCGAATTTCAGAAAATTCGTATCAAAAACGAACTGAAGCAAAAGGCTCAGGGCATCTGCATTGGGCAAATTCCAGAGGTACAATACAGCTATTCTCCACATGGAGAAGACCACATTGTACCTGCCTGTCGTATAAAGATGAAGAATCTGTCATGAAAAGAAAGAGCTGGCAACCTTAGCTCAGTCCCACAAACATGGCTGAATACCCAGGATTCCACACCTAGGTGCTTTCCCCACCAGGTGTTTTGCCTGAGACAGCCCCTGGGTATAGAGAGAGGGAGGGAGGGAGGGAGGGAGGGAGGGAGGGAGGTTGATCCCGGAAGTACCTAATATAGGGTGACCAGATAAAATCCAGGTCAGGGCTCATGTAACTCTAACAGTTGTAGCGAAAAGGGAATTTCAGCTGGTGTCATTTGTATGCAATTAGTTCCTGCTGAAATTCCCTCTTCATCACAACAGTTAAAGTTGCAGGGGCCCTGCCTTCTTTTTTATATGGTCGCTCTAGTAAAGTGCCTGCAACTTTAACTGTTGTGATGAAGAGGGAATATCACCAGGAACTAATTACATCCAAATGACACTGGCTGAAATTCCCTTTTCTCTACAACTGTTAAAGTTACATGAGCCCTGACCTGGATTTTATCTGGTCAGCCTAACCTAATACACACCATCGGAGCACAGGGAACAGCCTGGGGCCATCCCGGGCAAACAGCCTGGGGTAGGAATGGCCCTAGGTTTTTAAGAGTGAAACACTCAAGATCCTCTGCATGAATAGACGGATCCATCAGTTTCAATTTCTCCCACATTCATTTTGTTTGTGTTTTAGAAAAAATACCAAATTCTTTCAAGTTTCAACCCTGTTTATGAAGAAATCTGAAAAAGTTATTGAAAAATGAATCTGACGAAATCCTCATGCATCTTTACTAAAGGCGATGACTAGGATAACCTGAAGCAGATGGGCACACGTTGCCTGTCACTTTTCAGCCAGAGGTGTCGCACCTCAGGCCCATGGGCCAAATCCAGCCAGCGTGGTGTCCCAATCGAGGCCGCTGGTGTTTCCCAGAGGGCCATGCACCCTCCCCTGGCCCCTCCCTCTTTGTTTGCAGTTTCCTGGCTTTGCATGCTTCCCCCCTCCCCCACTCTAATGGCCCTTCTAAGGCTTAGTTACTAGTAGTCAGAGCTTTAAGCTACAATATGCTGGTATTTTGGGGCAATGTTAGCTCCACCTCTTTTTTCTTCAGCCCCGCCCCCACTAGAACACGGTCCCCCGAGAGCCTCGGGGCTGAAGGAGCTTTGACACCCCGGCTTTAAGCATTTAACTTTCAGTATGGGCGGTTTTCTCCCCTCATCTTGACAAGCTGCCCTCCCGGCCGCCATATCATCCTCCCTGCCACGTTCCTCTCTGCCCCGTTTCAATAATCGACACTTTGTTAAGGCCACTAACACTTTGGCGCTTTCCACAATAAACACTTAAGCCCTCGAATCGTTTCCACCTCAGGCGACAGAAAAAGCAGCGGGAGCGGAGCTTTTGCTAACGGCCAAGGACAGCACGGGTGCCAATAAACCCACAACTCATTGGGATAAACGGTTGGTATTGATCGGTGTTTATGTCAGCGGTATTTTCCTAGTTGAAGGGGGAGGGGAGAGTCTTCCTGCTGTTTCCGTCCCTGGCTTAGCTTTTCCCTTTCGTTGACGTGAAAATTGGAGAGGGGAGAACCCCACTGAGCAATGCAAGCGGCTGGTGTTGGCTGCTGTTTGCCGAACAGGCATCCTTTTTGCCATGGTGCATATCAAATCCCTGCCGCTTACACAGAGAAAAACAGGGGTACTTCTGTGTACTTGCAATGCCTTTTTTCCCAAGCCAAGAATCGCTACTGAGAACATCCTGCCCTCTATCTATTATGCATTGCTGAAGGCTTTTCTCAGCTTGTAGATTGCTTTTTTGAGAAATCCTATATACCAGGCAGCAGAGGCTGGCGGCTCCGATGTCAGCGGGGCAGTGAATCCGCTCCAGGTTTCAGTCAGAACCAGTCAAGCTTTTCACCTCGGATAGCTCCTTTAGAGGTCTGACTTTTCACCTCGGATAGCTCCTTTAGTGGTCCAGCCCAGGTGGCCACGCCCTTCCCTCCCAACCGCCATTCATTTTGCAGTCTCCCAACCTTTGCATTCCCCCCCCCCCCCGTTCCAAAAGGCAGAAATGATTCTGCTAAAACGTGGCTACAAGTACAAAGAGCTTTAAGCTAAAATAAGCTGGGACATTTCACCCTAATCTGTTTTGTCCATGGTCCCCATCTACTTTTAAGATGTTGATGATGAAAACAACATTATAGTGTAAACATCGTACCAGGATTTTACGTCCAAATGAATACATATGTACACACTGTACCCGATTAAAAATTGCAGAGACAAAGAACAGAACAACACCTCTAAAGAAGCAATAAAAATGATTTGCAGGAGTTAACGTCCATCATAAGATGCAAACTCACGACGTTATTGAAAGGTTCCTAGCTTTGTCCAAAAGTTGCAATTTCCTTGCATGTAAATGAACATACTCAGCTCATTTGCTGTTTCAAAATGCTGATTTTGACCTTTAAAGCCCTAAATGGTTTGGGACCAAGTTACTTGAAGGACCACCTTCACCCATATCAGCCCGTCCACACTTTAAGATCAGAAAAAGAGGCCCTTCTCAATTGCCCACCCATGAGAGCAATTAGGTGGGAGATCACACGGGAAAGGGCCTTCTCAGCAGTGGCCCCACACTTTTGGTCCGCCATGCACCATCCTTGCGGGCTTTTAAGAAGGCCTTGAAAACATGTGATTGTACCGTGGCCTTCTCATGATGCTATTGCCCTCATTCTTGATGATTTTATTGTTAGCTTTTCTTTTTTTAAACTGCTATTTTACTAGGTATGATTTTATTGCTTTTAATGTTTTGAACTGTTTTTATGTATTTATTGTTTTAAGCTAGGCTGACCAGATTTTAAAAGTCAAAATCCCAGTCCCCCCCGCCCCCCCACCCAAAACAACCCCCCCACCAAGCCACCCCCCCAAAAAAAACCCAGCCTGGACCTACCGCCGGGTTCCTCCGTCGCCCGCGCAGCCGCGCGGGGTCCTCTGTCACTGCCCGCGCGGCTGCGCCGGGTCCTCCGTCGCCCGCGCAGCCGCGCAGGGTCCTCCGCTGCCGCCCGCGCGGCCGCGCGGGGTCCTCCGTCGCCGCCCGCGCGGAAGAGGCGGGAGAGGGCCGGATCCGGAAGTGACGTAACCGGCCCTCTCCCGTCTCTTCCGCGCAGCCTCTGGCCTTTCTGGGGCTCGTCGCGATGGCGACGAGCCTCGAGGAGCCCGGACGCCCGCGCGGAAGAGGCGGGCGTGGGCGTCCGGGCTCCTCAGGGCTCATCGCCATCGCGATTGAGCCCCAAGGAGGCCAGAGGCTGCACGGAAGAGGCGGGAGAGGGCCGGTTACGTCACTTCCGGATCCGGCCCTCTCCTGCCTGTTCCGCGCGGCCTCTGGCCTTACGACCCCGGCAGCGGTGGCAAAGGCGGCGGAGGAGCCCGGGAAGCGGCTGCCCCAGCAGGTAAGAGCCCCCCTTTGTGCTTACCTGCAGGGGCGTCTGCTTCCCGGGCTCCTCCACCGCCTCCGGGTCTCGCTGCCACCGCCGCGTGACCCCCCGCCACCCCGGTTTTCCCCCGGTTGGCCCGGTTGGCCCGGTTGGCCTCTGGATTCCCAGTTAGGACCGGGAAATCCCGAGCCACCTGGTCAGCCTATTTTAAGCTGCCTTGGGAGGGCTTCTGCCCTGAAAGGCGGCCAAAAAATGTTTTAAATAAATAAAATAAATAAATAGTAAATTTTGGCCAAATACCAAGTCCGTTGTAGCCACTCATTAAGCGATGAAGAATTAGGACTGCCCTACATTACTTAAAATGTAATCCTATCGTTTCTGGGGCCAAAAGATACTGCAGAATTTCCTCCTCCGTGGGTGAAGAGATCTTGCCTTGAGCAGTGGCAGAAAGCTTTGCCACTGTGACCGCTATAAAGACAGAAAGGGCAAAAAGCAATTGTTCTTTGCATGCATCTGGCACATCTCAGGTGGGGCTTTCTTCCTTCAAACACGGAGTGATATCTTTTCTTTAATAAATGAATTTATCTGATATTTTCTTCAACGTTTATTTATTTATGTATTACATTTCTATACTGTCCAATAGCCAAAGCTTTCTGGGCACTTCACAATTAAAATCATAAACTATTGCACGATAAAATCTAACATAACACTTTTAAAGTTTAAACCTACAGCATAAAACCAAAGCAAAAGCCGGCAGCATTATGAAGATTTAAAACACAAGAAGAAATTTAAAAACAAGAGAAGTATCTCAATGGAGCCCACGATGTTATGAGGTTTCGGTAATATTAATAATTTAATTTGAAGGAACATTTATGAGTTGAAATGCACTCATCAATGACAATTCTTTAATCAACTGAGAGTCCTCAGTGACATGAGTTTTTGAGTGTCAATTCATGAATGCTTCCAAATGGTCATCGTGAAAAGGAGAGTGGACGCAACCAAGTAAAAGTTAATCACCATGACTAAGGCTAGATGTAGGGCTGGCCCTACCAATAGCCAGAGTGAGGAGGTTGCCTTACACAGCAGACACTGGGAGACGGCAACAAAGTGTTGGAGGACAGAACAATAGGGCATGTGGCCTGGCCAGCACTCCCTAAGCTGGCATGATGCTTTCAGGGGCAGTGGAAATACGGTCCCATCGCCAGGGTTGAAGAAAGATTCAATGGCCAGTCCAGTTGGCTTGTGGACATAGAATAGCAAGAGTGCCATCTTGTTCTTCCTGCAGGCAGCAAGATATCTTGGGCCAGCGTTGGGCAGATGTATGGGAAGGCGGTGCCCAACTTTAGCCAGATGGTGACAAAGTGTGTACCTGGGCGAAGGTCTAAGCGTTAAACCACCTGGTGAGGTTGCAGAAGCCATGTAACGTGCAAGTATGCTCAAGGCAAACTGAGGGAGGACTCTGCAGTCTAGGCTGTGATCACAGAGGCGCAGAGTTGAAGCAGCTCATTAACCCTTCTGCTACCGATCAGATCTGGAGCGAGTGCCCCTCAGCAACGGTGGATGCTTGAAGATGAGGAATTGGTCTTTTGAAACCGACTGTTTCCTACTTTCCTCCCTTTCCTTTTCCCCGAGGTAAATCTGCCTCTTCAAAACTTCTATGAGGTGCAGAGGTGAAAGAAGGCAGAGGTGAAAAACGGAACCTCTGAATCTGAACTTCTGCCCCACTTTCCACTCTGGTCTACCCACGAGAGCCTCCTTGATAGAAAGGGAAGGTTCCCAAACTGTGGACTAGACAGAGCTTTGGTCAGCCTCAGTCAGAGCTCATTCTATGTTTGCATGCAGTGCAGACAGCCTTCTTCTAGATGTTCTGGCATGGGTGAGATTCCCTGACCACATGGAGGCCATTTTGAGGAGCATCCCGATGCCGGATACGACATGTGCTCTCGAGTCCATGGTTGGCTGGAAAGCGAGCACCTACCCGCTATATCTTGCAAAGGCCCATCGATTTCAATGGCTCCGGATCACATGGAAAAATGTGATTATATAAACACGGGGGCTTCCAGATGAACCAGGGGTGGAAGGTTGCTTTCCCCCTGTCTCACGGGAATAACTTGGGGCAGGTGGGGGAGCATTTCCAAAGAACCTTCCTGTCCAAAGCTCGCCTGGGAGCAAATAATCTGCTAAACCAATGGGACAGATCATTAGGGGGGGTATTCAAGCAGAAAGATCGCAGCTGACCTGCTATTGTGCCAGAAACCTCTAAACAGCAAGGAGTTAAAGTCTTCCGGAAGCAACCGGCAGTTCTCGGATTGGGCAGACCGGCTCCTTTGGATGCTCCAAACTTGATCTGATGCAATAGGCACTGCGGGCCTATTACATTACCATTAAAATCCACGCCTAGGAATGGATCACCAATTTTATTTTTATTTTTGGTGGGGGTGTGGGAGGTCTGGGATGGCTCCTATTGCCATTAGCAGTTGCAGAGGGAGCAGAAATCTAGCAGGCAAAGCTTTACTTGCAGGCCTTTGCAGTGAAGGATGAAAAACGCTCTTGAATTTGTTTCTGCAGACACAGTAAGGATCATCCCCAAATAACCAAAAAGAAAAATATTGCCTTTCCGGATAGCCACTGAAATGTAAAGGCGTACCCCGGTTACAAGCTTCCAGTTCCTTATTTGATGGCGTGATGTTGCAAGGGCAGCCTGAAGGAGGAGCTGACTGTTATATGCTCTGATGTACCCCAAAGGAAGCCCTGAGGTACCCCATATCCTATATTACCATGACCCAGAGACTATCGTCTTTGATATGCATTCCAACCTGAATGCAATGACACCCCTCCCCCCGGCAACAATAAGGAATAAGGACCTGGGCTATTTTACCCCCTACAGTAAACTTTGGACCAATCCATCTATAAACATAGGAAACTGCCTCTTACCGAATCAGATCCTTGATCTATCGAGCTCAGTATTACCGACACTGACTGGCAGCAGCTGTCCCCAGCTTCAGGCAGGGCTCTTTCCTGTCCTGCCTCAGCTCAGCCTCTCTCCCACACACAGGCAGATGAGCATTACCAGAAAGAAAAGGTGTCTACCCAAACAAAAAGCAAAAGGACACCCTGCCATCTTTCCTAGCATTTCTGCAAAACTTCTCCTTCGTTGCCTTTGCACGAGGGCGTACAAGCGTCTCTGGCACTATTGGTGCAGACGTTTTCGCAAATAGGCCTCCCTGCAGAGGAGGCTGGTGGCTCCGATGTCATGTGGGTGGTTAATCCACATGACATCTGATTTCAGTCAGAACCTTAAACGAGAAGCACTTTGGATAACTCTTTTAGAGTTCTGCCTGGTTCAGAAACCCGGAGCGGATTCACTGCCCCGCTGACATTGGAGCCATCAGCCTCCACTGCCTCCATGCACACATCATTTGCCTGCTGACACCCTGGGAGGACGAAAAAGAGAGAGAGAGAGAGAGAGAGAGAGAGAGAGAGAAGCAAAGAAAGAAAGAAAGATGGGGAAAAAAGAACAATTAAATTGTCATGCCTTACACTTTAGGATTTGTCCCAAATCCAACTTGCCAACAGCTTCCTCTGGACTGCAGGCCAATTTCTGCTCCCCTAGATCTCCCCACTTGCAAAAGCTGCAGGTGGATCAGAGAGGGCTGGTGAATCTTCTCCGTCCCGACACCCTCACCTGACCAGGTGGGCTGGCTGATGTGCCTAGGAGAGCAATCCTTTTGCTACATTAACATGGTTGTTGACAGAATGGCATCCAACTCCAGATTGCAACCCCCCCCCACACACACACACAGAGCAGCCAACTGATCTGCCCTCCTTCCCTAACTAGCACCCATTTGTACCAATCTCCCCTCCAGGCTCTATTGCGATTTGCAACGGCCTTGGCAAGAGTTAGAGTGGTGAGGAGGAGGGCGGAGGAGGGGGAGTTGTCAGCAAACGCAACCCTTTGCTTGTCAAAAGCCAACCAGACCTAGTAAGCACCTTAATGGGCACAGAAGGAGCAAGATCGGCGCAAAGGAACCCAGCTAGGCAGAAGTGGAGCGGTACCTGAGGCAAGCACCAGGCAGGTGTGTTGTCAAATGTGCAAATTGCCCGGCTGCCTTGCTAGATTCCAGTTCAATCCTACCAAAATTTGACACAGTGCCTCTGCCAAAATGCAAACAAAATAATAACAGGGATACATTAAAAACCCTTATAACAGAAGAGGGACAACTGATGGGGAGGGGGGGGGGAAGACCCACACGCATGACCCAGCAAGCCCACTTCTGTGCCTTTAGTAATAGCTTGATGTGCAGGAATCAGCAGGTTAATTGTTTAATAGCATGGAGATAAAACATGATCAGTTGGCCACTCCATTTTATTGTATATATAACCAGAGGTACTTCACCTTCCGCCAAGGAAAATAATTAAACATACTGATCAAATCAAATAAGAACATAAGAACGTAAGAAAAGCCCTGATGCTGGATCAGACTAAGGGTCCATCTGGTCCAGCACTCAATTCACATAGTGGCCAACCAGCTGTTGACCAGGGACCCAGAAGCAGGACATGGGTGCAACAGCACCCTCCCACCCATGTTCCCCAGCAACTGGTAGATATAGGTTTACTGCCTCTGATTCTGGAGGTAGCACATGTCCATCAGGACTAGTAACCATTGATGGCCTTCTCCTCCAGGAATTTATCCAACCCCCTTTTAAAGCCATCCAAATTGGTGGCCATCACTACATCTTGTGGTAGTGAATTCCATAGTTTAACCATGCGCTGTGTGAAGACGTCCTGAATCTCCCACAACTCAGGTTCATGGGATGACCCCATTGGGTTCTAGTATTAAGGGAGAGGGAGAAAAATGTCTCCCTAGCCACATTCTCCACACCAGGCATGATTCTGTACATTTTTTTAAATCATGTCTCCCCTTAGCCTCCTTTTTGAACTCACCATATGCACAGCTTACATCAATCACTTTTAAAACCTTCTCTGTAATCTTTTTGGCACCAACAGCAAACAAAACTACCTGATTGGTTACAGAAGGATCCAGATCTTCAAGCAATCTGCACATTTTCCCAGACAGGATTCTGTCGGACATTCTTTTCTACAAAGGTACAACCCACAGACACACATACATAATGTACAATATTTTCTACTTTGGGGGCCCACAGATGAAAGATGTTGAAATATAGGAACAACTGAATTCCTCCCACCCAGAGATGAAGAAGCAGGCTTCGTCTGGAAATGTAATTTTGCAAATGCTTGTCTCAACTCAGAATTGGTCAAGGCATTAAAATAAGGAAAGAGATGCATTTCAGGCATATCAAGACAGCACCAACTACTAAAATCCTGTTAGCTGAACAATTTCCAAATCTTTATTAACCTCCTGTAAATACAGCCAACCTCTAATTTTGACCTTCAATTAAAGAAATCCAAGGAAAGAGAAAAACGGGCCAGTTTTATCAAACACGAATGAGCTCCCAACCAGCCTTCCTCCTCCAGATAAACATGGTCATGTGCTCTTGTGCCTTCCAACCACGCTGCTGTCAACGACACAGGAACAGGAGGTGGTAAAAAAAGTTGGAACTATAAAAGGAGGAAGAGGGGAAGGTTAATCATTGTGTTTCCAGGACTCACAAGAGTCAGTGTGGGAAGGTTATTGGCCTCCTTTTTATAAGGAAGCACCAAAAGATTATATGAAGAAACCATGCCATGTGGCTTATTTTTCATGAACAAGCCACCTTGGGGACACATGGCACCTTGTCGGGTTGTTCAAGGTGGTTAACAAGCCACCCTGTGGCAAGTGTTCCGGGTTCAGACAACAGTTCAACCAACAACCCACGGTCCAACAACAACTCACACTCAACCACTGACTGTGGGTTGGCGTGTTGTGTGAATAGCCCCATAATGCCCCTGGAAACGGTGGTTCCATTGAGGGCTAATAGCTGTTAAGGGGAATTATCCTCCATGGATTTTTTTTAAAAAGCCTTCGCTAATGAGAGAAGAGCTGGTGACGCTCCTTCACTCTGTGCTGTCTCTAAGTGCCAAAGGAACGGAAGGACATTTCCTACCGACCTTCACTCTCCCAGATGGCGCAGCTAAAGCCTGCGCAGGTGTCTGTCCGAGGGGTGACAGCTTGGCGAAAGAAGCTGTCCAGCAAAGAGCTCTCGCTGAACTTCCCTCCTTAGAACAGCTTGGAAGAAAAGATGCCCAAGGAGGAAATGAGACAGGGTCCAGAAACCACCAGAAGGACGATCCCGCGGCACAGTGAAGGAGGATTGTTGTAGTTTTCAGCCCACAAAGAAGCCCTAACCAAGAGGAGGGGGTGGTAAGAACATGCGGGCGCAGTTCAGGTGAGCCCAGGGAAAGTGGACAGATCTGCTAAGGAGCTCAGAGAAATCCCACAATGGGCTCCAATGAGTTCAGATCCTACGAATCCGACCTTGGATTCTGCAGCTGAGCGGCTTTTTCTGAGTGACGGGGATCTGGCGGACTTGCGGAACGCTTTTTCATTGGAGGGGATTTGTGCTAATGCAAATGAGGGCTAATGCGAATTAGCACAAATAGAATGAAATTTGGGTGGAAAAAAACCTGATGCCGTCAAAGAGCGGGCAACGGAACGAAAGGTACCTGGCAATCTGCAAAACACAGACAAAACAAAATGATAATCTGTGATTGTAATCGAATGGGACAACTTATATGAGGTTTGACTGTTTCTCCATCCAGCCCAGTATGGTCTACGAGTGGAGACTGGTGGCTCCGATGTCAGTGGGGCGGTGAATCCACTCCGGAAGCACCTGGGATAGCTCCTTTAGAGTCTTGTGTGGTTCTGACTGAAATCTGGAGTGGATCGTCTACCCAGAGTGGATTGCTCTGCGCCTGGGATAGCTCCTTTAGAGTCCTGTGTGGTTCTGACTGAAACCTAGAGTAGATTCACCATCCCACCGACATCAGAGACAGCAGCCTTCACTGCGATCTACTCTGGCTGGTAGTTCCTTCCCAGAATCTCCTGCTGAAAAAGTCTTTTCCATCATGTACTACCTGATCCTTTTAACTTTGGAAATATAATAAAAGCCACCAGTTATATATGGATCATCTGAACAGCGGAGGTGAAATTATGCATTCACGATCCAAGCTGGCATTTTGAATCCAAAACTACTCATCTAGTTTCCTTTAAAAACAAACAATCAAACAAAAAACTGGAAATATGAGAAAATTTCATGTATCTGCAAATATTTCTTCCATCTCTGTGCCAGCCTTCTCTGCATTTTCAGAGCACCAGATGCAACTGGGATTAAAAGACCCGCAAGAAAAATAGCTCTGGTTTTCTAACAGACTGGAGAACAAAATACACAAAATGCAAAGATAGCCGTGTTGACCATAAGTTAAATTCCAAAACCCATATTATTGCAATACTTTTATTAGGCTAACTAAAAAAGCACAAAAAAACATGCAAACTTTTGAGACCTCCAGATCTCTTGGTCAGGCAAGATATTATAAAAAGCAGGGGTGATATGGGAGGAGGGAAAATCTGATGGTGTCAAACCATGGGTCAATTTGAGAACACACACAGAGGGTACAAGCCATCTCCTGTTTCAATAAACAACTTGCGATCACCCAGTTCATAGGTTGTGAGCGTGACATCTGAATCTAGACAGCCTGGGTTATGGGTTAAACAACCCAAAGTGAACGCAACATACATCATGGGTTAACTCTGGGTTGTTTAATCCCTAAACAATCCAGAGTGCCCAGGTTTGGGTATTACGCTAATGACCTAAGAATGGGGCATTCGTAGGTCGTGTATTGAAACACGAAAGGGTGCCCAGGCCACCCGCAAATCGTGGCATCTCCTGCCCCTCCTTCTTGCCACCACTTTTGCATTAGCCAGAGTGAGAGGAAAGGAATGGGCCGGTTGCCATTGTGAAGAGAAGAGCAGCTCCAGGGGCTCTTCTCAGTGGGCCCCTGTTGGGGTGTAGTCCCTCAGCAGATGCCCAATCATGCCTACCATGGATACCATCCCTCCTTTTATCTCTCTCTTTCCTGGACAGTCTGCTCTTTGCTACCAGGTTAGGTTGGGTTAGAGATTAAAAAATAGATCTCATGATTCCAACCACAACCTGATTCCCTTTGCGGGGCCTGGGGAGGGTGGGAACCGATGCAGTTTTAAGATTTGTGATAAAAATCACACGTTTTGGCAACAGGAACTCTTGGAACAAGCACCCGCTGTGCTTAGCCTGGGTCTTGAAGGGCTGAGGAATGTAAATACTGATATTTCAGGCAGATAAAAGCCTTGTCCTTGGAGGAAAAGCTTGCCCTGGGGAAGGGCAGGAAAAGTACTCCTTGAAATGATCGGGGGACCAGTGTGGTTTCCCATCAGAACAAAGGGAGAGAAGCAGATGTGCCCTGCCATGGGGAAGGGGGGCAGAGCCGCCTTTGTACTGTAGAGCCCTGGGCTACCACCTTAGGAACGGACCACTGAAAATAGCCAGAACAGTCCTGGAAGACAGTGAGCTGGTTTGCACATACAGGTAGCCACTTTTGCAGAGGACAGTCCTCTGTTTTAGGGCTGCCTGTGGACTGTCCTCTATTTTGAAGGCGTCCTCTGTTAGAAGGGCTGTCCAGTCCAAGTCCAGTTTAAATGAAAAGAACTATCAGAAGGGAGAATCCAGGGGGCTTGAAGTTCCATGTTCACAGTTAGCACCTGGACAGCAGACTGAACAGTTAGGCTTCCAGGTCACAGTCCTCCGCACGATGGTGAGATGTACTGTGTTTCTGTTTAAATGATAGTCATTATTTCTAAATTTGCATCCTCTTCCTTAACAACCTGCCTGGTCACTGAGGTCATCAGAGGGCAGGCTTCTGGTGGTTCCTCATGGCCCAATGGCCCAATTGGAGTCCACTCGGAGAAGAGCCTTCAGCGTGGTGGCCCCCTTTCTATGAAACTCCCTGACTCTGGAGGTCAGGCAGGCGCCAACGCTGCGTTGTTTCCGGCGGCTCTGAAAACAGCTCTATTGCAGGAAGCCTTCCTTGAATAACCAGTCATGATTTTTATTGGTAGTCTGTTTTTTAAAAAAGAATAATTTCAATATGGCGATTTACTCTTTTTATTGCTTCATTATTTTCTCTCTTATTGTTCACCACTCCAGGATCTGTTCAGATGTGGAGTGGTATATAAATGTTGGAAATAAAAATAAATAAACAAATTAGCATATGCACTTTTTATGCAAATTGCGCCCACCTTTTGTCCTCTCTTTAGGCGCTTCACAAGTGGCCATTCTAACTAGGCTCTTCCTCCCTTTTAGTGTCTTATTCAACAAGGACTGCTCTCTGCTCCACAAGCAGCTCCTGGGGGGGCTTTCTCCTCCCCCCCCATTCCTTTCTCCCCAACTCTCAGCCTAGATCACCTTCCTCCCTGTGGCTCCCTGCAGCCCGTTTTTTAACGGCTTCAGATATTTAATCTTGCGCCTGGCACCTGCCACTATTTGCAGCAAGCAACGCCGGGTTAATTCGTAACTCATCAGCGTGTGTTTTTGTGGTGCAGACCCGGAGGGTGGCGGTTGTTTGGAGAGGCCCTTGGCTTCCAGGGGAAGCTCTCCCCTGCCCCTGATAAGATGATAACAAGACCTGCTCTGCACATTTCAAACACAGGGAGCAGCTTGGAAAGTTTGATTCTTCTGCCTCTGCCCGAAAGGTCAGACCACCCTGTCTCCCCTTCTAATTTTGCACAGTGTCCTTTGTGCTTTGATCGGAGAAATGTTCCATTCCAAAGGTTCCTTAATGGGCGCGCTCGGATGTTACTGACTGGCCCTGCTGGACTGGTTCACCCTGGAAGGTGCTTTTGAGGCATAGGAGAAGGCAAGCTTGCCATGACGGCTGCTTAAAAGAAAGCTAGGAGGAGGGAAGAGAGAGGGATAGGGGAGAGAGAGAGAGAGAGAGAGAGAGAGGGAGAGAGAGAGAGAGAGAGAGAGAGAGGGAGGGAGGGAGAGAGGGAGAGAGGAAGAGAATGAAGCAGTAAATAGCCCGCTGCAGCCAGACTGCAGGTTGGGTAAATTTCAGCATCCTTCACCTAATGCAACAACGAACAGCTATTTAGGGTCAAACTACAGAGGATGCAGGAGTTCCATATTTGGATCTCTTGGAATCATTTTATGTAATAAAATATGTGAGAGAGCGCCTTTTCCTTTATCAACCTGTCCGGTCACTGGGGTCACCTGAGGACACGTTACGGGTGGTCCTATTGTCCGATTGCAGTCCACCAGGAGAAGAGCCTTCAGTGCGGTGGCCCCCTTCCTATGGAATTCCCTGCCTTTGGTGGTCAGGCAGGCACCAACCTTGTATTGCTTCCGGTGCCTCCTGAAAATGTTGCTGTTTCAGGAAGCTTTCCTCGAGTGACCAGCCGTGGTTTTACCAGAACTTGAGTTTCATCAGAATTTTTTTCTTTTAAAAATTGTATTTTTAATATGGTTATT
This sequence comes from Anniella stebbinsi, assembly GCA_029215795.1. Classification (NCBI taxonomy): domain Eukaryota; kingdom Metazoa; phylum Chordata; class Lepidosauria; order Squamata; family Anniellidae; genus Anniella; species Anniella stebbinsi. Next base: position 43,220,190 of record JARDYH010000007.1, on the reverse strand, counting down.
ATTATTATTATTTTATTCCATTTGTTGATCACCGCTCCGAAATCTTTTGAATGGGGAGGTATATGAATATGGCAAGTAAGTAAATAAATAAATAAAAAGCAGCTGTGGGGAAGGCCCAGTCTGGGCCACCCTGCTCCTTCTGTGCCCTATTTCATACACCTTAATTCCAGGTTGGGCTGCCCTACTCCCACCATGCCACAGCCCCGATCCAATTTGAGAAAGGACTGCAGCACTAAGTGGATAGGGTAGGGATATCCCTATGTTCTGCTTTACAGAACATAGGGATATGTTTGGAAGCATCCTCTATCCGAAAGATTGTCTGGTCCAAGTCTGGTTAAAGCTGAAGAACCCCAAGAAGGAAGCGCCCAGGGGCTTTGTAGTTGCCCATCATCAGCAGGTAGCACCTAGTTAGCTGATGGAGCAGCAGGCATGTAGCTCACCTGGCCACAGTCTTCCCCACTATGTGTCAGGATGAGGCCCGGTCTCCCTGGTGTGGATTCCAAGCTGGACTCAAGAGGTTGAAGAAGAAGACCAGCTGAGACAGGGAATGCCGGAGGAAATTCTCCAAGACGCTCCAGGGGTCAAGGAGGAATCTTCCTTGGAGTTTATCGAACGGGAGGCCCAGGTTCAGAGACTGTCTTCCCCCTCCACCCCCAGGAAGTCAGTCTTTGCCAGAGGGGGAGGGAGCATTGGAACTGACAGATCCCAGAGTCCACTGCAGGATCAAGTGGGCAGAGTTGAAAGGAGGTGGGAGGCAGTCCGCTAGTCTAGCCACACGGCAGAGGTTGCAGCTTAAAGACCCTCCCTGAAGGAGGAGTCTGGTAAAAGCCTGTTGGGCACAGCGGCAAACTATCCATTTAGTTGATAGGCACCTGCCTTGCTTTGTTTGGCTAACTGAGCTTAGAGGATAGCTCTTAGCATTCACACTCCCTTCAGGTGTGAAGAGACATCTAGTTACTGAATAAAGGTTTTGTGGATTGCACAACAGACCTCTTTATTGTTTTATATCTTGTTGGGAAGGTGAAATGAACTGCCTTTCTGGACAAATAATAGCCATTTTTCTCTGAATGCTCATTCCAAGCTCGATTCAAGGTGCTGTTTTGACCAATAAAGCCTTACATGGCTCAGGACACAGTACCTGATGGAGCACCTCTCCCAGCATGAACTGATCGGTCCATTACGTTCAGCATATAAGGCCCTCCATCAGGTGCCTCCTCCAAGTGAGGTTCGGAGGGTAGCAACAGCTCTTATGGCTCTTTCTCTTCAAGTTGGAATGGAACAGGCGAGCCCTTCAAAACGAGGATACTTTCAGATAGAGGGCAGTCCTCTGGCAGCCCCTCAAATGGAGGACTGTCCTCTGAAACAGAGGACACATGGCCACCCTAGCACTAATGCCAGGCCTGGGCTGGTGGCAATGTTCATCTCAATCCATATCTAGATGCTGGATGTGACCAAGCAAATGCCTCCATGATAACTTTGGAAGTGGCCATCAGCTATTAAAAATGGCCACCCATTGCTATAATGAGCCACTTTCAGAAGTGCTGGAAGATCTAGTCGGGGCTGGTCTTGGATGCCCACTGATTAATTAGGGAAGGAATTTCAGCACATGAAAAAAAATAGAAAGAAAAATGAAAAAAAGATAATCTATTTAACAAAATTGAAATAATGCAACACATGAGGAACACAGGAAGCTGCTGTGGGCCAAGCATGGCCCTTGGTCTGTCAAGCTCAGTCCTCTACGGATGGGCAGGCATCTCTGCAGAGCCAAAGCATGGTTCTTTTCCAGACCTTCTGCATGCAAAACATCTGCTCCGAGCAATAGTCCTTCCCCTCCTCAGTCACTAGATCAGCTTTCCCCGACCTGATGCCCTGCAGACGCGTTGGATCACAACTCCCGTCATCCCCAGCATCGCTGATCTTAAAAGCAGCAACTGAACAGACAGGTTCACTGATGTACTTTTGTCAGGAAAGTGGCATGTATCACCCTTTGCGGGGGCACGTTTCCATACACTGTTTCAAAACTGCACGCACACACACGCACGTGCAGCCGCCTTTCCTACAAACAACAAGCCAAGAGCCACCCACGCAGCTTTCTCTCCGGTGTCCCGCCTCCACGTCTGGACTCAAAACCTAACATGAGCCGACGGGGTCGTTTTCTCACACCAGGTTTCGAGAGGGTTCCGGCTGCTTTTATGGGACAAAACTGACGTTCACCCGGAACGGTCATTAGCATCCCAAAAGCCTCTCTAAGGTGAGTTAAAAACAGGTCTCAGAGTGGCACAGATTTCGACCCTGGAGATTAGGGAAGGGCTGCGGGTCCCAGCCGGATCAGGCCACTCACCGGCTACTCCTTTAACAGTTTGCGCCCCCTGCACCTGTCTCCGTGGCTGGTCCACATAGACAATCTTCTATTAATATGGCCCCTGCTGAGTTTATAAACCAGCCTCTAGCCCCAGGCGAATAGGAGAGGCTTTTAAACACACACACACACAAACACACACACACGTCACGGGTGGGGTGGTAGTTATGGTGATGTGGCTTCTTTGTTCATATAGCAAAGGAATTCCCAGCCTGGAATTTATAGATTGGCCCCTTTAACTAAAAGAACCTCCAGGGCCCAGAGAAACAAAGTACACTTTGGCTGGTGGGTTTATATGTGTGTGTGTGTGTGTGTGTGTGTGTGTGTGTGTGTGTGTTTTAAACTTATTTCTTAGACAGACAGCCTTTGCCCAGCAGGGATTAGCATGAAAAATGTATGTGAGGATCCGGAGCAGGGAAGGGATGCTGGAAAGAAACTATCGATCAAGTAGCTCCGAAAGCCACACAGCTGTGCTGGTTTCCCATCGTTCGTACCGCGCCGGTTATGATCAGTCTTGGAGGTGGATGGTGCATTTGTTCTGGGAAAGCGCACGGCTGAGCCAATTCAATGGCAGAGTCTGTACAAGAGGGAAAGGTGTGATCCGGCAAGGAGACAAAGGACAGAGACAGGCGGATTTCTCTCCCCACGTACCAGTCAAACAGTTTAGACAGGTTTTGTAGCGCTTCAAAAACCTGCAAAACCTATTTGACTACAGACAAAAAGAAATGGGATACTCTATACTCATGCCCTCCAAAGTGTCTCAGGTGAAAATACAGGTGGGATAACTTCCACCTCTCCTTTCACACATGGATTTGAGTCCATCTGCTGCATCCATCTCCTCTTCACGGAATCAAAAGAGAAGAAAGGGATTGTTCTTTTGCTTAGAGATTTAACTGGCGAAAAACTATTGTTCTCTATAACATGTTATCAAAAATGCAAAATATACTTCAGCAGTTACAGTGCATGAAAGGGCAGGCTGTGAGTCCCATGGTGCCTTAGCATGGTTGCGCATAGATCTCCATAGATGCGCTCAAGAGACTAAATGTTTCAATGCCTCCCCACCTCCAGAAATGTTACATGCAGCTGTGGAGGCTGGTGGCTCTCATGCCAGTGGGGCAGTGAATCCGCTCATGGTTTCAGTTAAAACCAGTCAGAACCCTAAAAGAGCTCTCCAACTCACGTCACCCATGCTGACCACGTTTGGACATTTGTCCACAGTAGGAATGGACAAATACATCCATTTCATGTCCACGTCAATTTCACATTTGCTCCTTCCGAAATCCATTCCATCCCATTTTAATATTAATATGACATTTTCTTTGTAAAATATCCGCACGGGCATTAGTACGTAAATACCTATTTTCTCACAGACTTATGTATTTTCAGTCTAAGTACACCTCTCTAAAAAGAGTATTTTATCCTGAAACATGCATTTTTATATCCGTTTGGTACATTGCTATTGTTTTTGTTGTTGTTATTATTATTATTATTATTATTATTATTATTATTATTATTATTATTTTGAGCCGAGAAGAACTGCATTGCAAAATCTGAAGGAGGTGCAAAATCCGAAAGATAATTGCATTCGTATCCACACCATGGTCCAAGATCAATTTGGATGACTTTGATGTGCAGACTGAATTAAACCCTCAACCATCCCAAAGTCACAGCGTCATGGTTCATAGTTCACAGCTTCATAAATCCGGGGCAGGATCTACACTACTGCTTTAAAACAGTTTATGACAACTGTTGGGGCCCAGGACACACAACATGTACAGTTTTCAAACCGTTTTCAAAGTGTCATATGCTGTTTGGTGTAGATCTGGCCATGGTTGGTGAACCATGGTTCATATGGTTTATGGATCATAAACCATGGTTTATCAAGCTTCATGGCTTATGAAAGTGTGGATGGGTCCCATGGCCACATGCTCCTCCCCTCTCCCCATCAGGGGCATTGCTAGGTACTTAAAAGATTTGGAATCCAGGACCATAGGACACAAATCTGCATAGAATCTGCATATGCAAATTTATACCTATATGTGCATGTTTAGAAATAATTACTATGATGTGTTTAAATTTCACAGATGGCAAAGCCATCCCATTCATATCTCATAGAAACAATCACAAATAAAATAAATTCTTCAATTAATTTGCACCCTGACCCAGTTCTGCCAAAACCAAAGGGAAATATTTTTTTTCAGTGGGGACTGGTGGCTCTGATGTCAATGGGGTGGTGAGCCAGTGTGGTGTAGTGGCTAAAGTGTTGGACTGGGAGTCAGGAGATCTGGGTTCTAGTCCCCACTCGGCCATGGAAGTTCACTGGGTGACTTTGGGCCAGTCACAGACTCTCAGCCCAACCTACCTCACAGGGTTGTTGTGCAGATAAAATGGAGAGGAGGAGGATTATGTACGCCACCTTGGGTTCCTTGGAGGAAAAAAGGCAGGATATAAATACAATAAATAAATAAATAAATAAATAATAAATAAATCTGCTCTGGGTTTCCATCAGAACTCTAGAGGAGCTATCTAAGGAGCTGGGAAATAGGTTCTGGGCGAAGCCTAGCAATGCCCTTGCCCCCAATCATGCACCACCTTCAGTTTGGAGATCCTGGTTTGCATTAAGCCACAGTTCTCCATTATGTCTGAATGGTTGGACTTCGGCTTAATGTCAGTTCACAAACCAGGATCATATGCCCGGGCTTGGCTGAACATCCATTGCATGCAAATGTCAGCAGACAAGACAAACATAGGCACGGAGATATTGCTGACTTGGTATTTTGAGTTCCAACTTGCATCTGGAAAAATGGTTCCTGCACTTTGATATAAGGGGGAAGCGGTCATGTCATGAGTGGTAGGCACTGTAAATGTTGTGCTTTTGTGCATGGGGGACTATAAAACACATTGGGTGCTTCCTGCATTGAGCAGGGGGTTGGACTCGATGGCCTTATAGGCCCCTTCCAACTCAACTATTCTAGGATTCTACACTCGGTATTTAGTGTAGAGTCGCCATACTTCATTCACTCACCTTTTCAGGGGCATTCACATGATGCCGTCATCCAATCATTGTTCTCTTGTATATTTTTCCCATGTGGTCCTTCCGTCTTTTCATAGTATCATGGAGTTGGAAAGGATCTTGGAGGAGATCATCTAGGGCCCAACCCCTTGCTCAATGCAGGCTGTTTGTCCATATAGATTGTTCTTACTACTGCACACCTCCGGATTCCCATGTGCATTATGTTACATCCTTCATGTTTCCCAGTGGCTCTGCTTTTGCTGCATTTCTGAGTTCACTATTAGAAGGATTGGTAGTGCTTGACAGCAACAGAGTTGGTAATTAACAAAGTGAAATCAGACTTCAAGAGCTTATTTCAGTGTAATTAGCTGCCACGGTCTCATTAGAAAGGCTGACGGTGTTTTTAATCCCGCTTTGTTCAAATACACTGAAATTCACCTCTATACATCCCATAGATTCAGCACATCTTCCATTAAACAAAGGATGAGCTGCTTAATTCATGCAGCAAGAAGTAAATCTAAACAAGGTGTATCAGAGAGACTGTATGCCAAATATGACAAGGTATAGAGGCCCACATCTCTCTGATGTACCCCCTTAATATTCTACATTTCTCCATCATGGCTCCTTGCAGCATCTTTTCCAAGTCTGCATCCAACTTTGTAGGTCCAGCTCTGCAAAACTGTAGTGTCGGGAGCAAAATATATGCTACCTGCAAATGCCTGAAAGGTTTCTCTGGTTGTCATTCTTGTGAATTAAAGTGTGTTTGTGGAGTCTGCAATTTTGAGCGGAGGAATGGCAGGCGGATGTGTGTGCTTAACCCTTTCTTACACCAGCCCCTTTTCCCTTTCAAAAAGCAGATCCTCCCAAGTTGGTTCCAGCTCTCCCCTACCCCATAGTTTCTTCTTCTTCTTCTTCTTCTTCTTCTTCTTCTTCTTCTTCTTCTTCTTCTTCGTCTTCGTCTTCGTCTTCGTCTTCGTCTTCGTCTTCGTCTTCGTCTTCGTCTTCGTCTTCTGCCGCCGCCGCCGCCGCCGCCGCCGCCCCTCCTCCTCCTCCTCCTCCTCCTCACTCGTGGCGGTTTTTCTGGACAGACATGATGGCCTTTGCCAAGTCATGCTGTCTTTTATTGATTCAGGAATTTCCTGACGATTGGGCATGTTTTAATTATGACTGCTTTCTGGAGGTTGGTGTGGATGTATTCTGGTAGGCCTAGTTTCTGGAGGTTTTCGGTACAATTTTTTTATGTGATGCCGGTGACTGAGGTGACTAATGGAACAATTGTGACCTGTTGCCATAGTTCTTTGACTTCCATGGCCAGTGGTGTATATTTGTCTCTCTTTTCTTCTTCCTTTTCAACAACATTTTTGTCATTCGGTATTACTATGTCGATGAGGTATGTGTGTTTTTCTTTTTTGTCTATGACTGTTATGTCAGGTCGGTTGCAAGGTATTGTCTTGTCTGTATGAATTGTTCTGTCCCAGTATATTATTATTATTATTATTATTATTATTATTATTATTATATTGTAAATAAATAATAAATAACATAAGATGAGCCTTGCTAGGTCCATCTAATCCAGAATTCTGTTCACGCCGGATGATCAGGGGAAGCCCACAAGCAGGATTTGAGTGCAAGAGCACCAGCTCCGCCCATCTCCCCCACCATCCCATGCATGTCCCCCACTTCCCCAGCATCCCACCCATGCCCATAGCTCAGTGTGATAGAGCACTTGCTTTGCATGCAGAAAGCCCCCGGTTCGATCCTCAGCTTCTCCAAATAGGGCGAGGGAAGAATCCTGCCTGAAACCCCAGAGAGCCACTGCTGCCAGTCCATGTCAACAATACTGGGCTAGATGGACCAAGGGTCTGACTCAGTATAATGAAGCTTCCTATGTATCCCAGCATACTGTCTCTGATATGGGAAAACTCCGATAATCAAATTCAGAACTGGGTTCTCTGGAAAACGGTATTATTTCCCCCCTAAGACGACAACAGCAACCAGCTCAGCGTATTCTCAACCAGACAAATTGGGCCATGTCATATCACGATATGTGTCTTTTCATTAATCTGGGAGGGGCTTTTTTCCCCCAGCCAAAGAGCCATGTAAAAATGCTATAAACAAACAAACAAAATATCCCAAATACCACTGGGAGAGCAGCAGGGTCCAATCCCTCCTGCAATTCCCCCACTGTGCTTCCTGATCCGCTCCCTACCTGTGTGACTTCCCGCCTGCGTCCAAAGTCTTCCCGCTCCGTCCCACCAAATCATTCCCTTTCTCCCTGTGGCTCTAGGGATGCCGCTACATTTCCTATTATGGCCAGCGTCTGGCTCATTGCTCTTGCAAGTGCCAGAAAGGGGAGAAAGGAGACAGAGGAAACTCCTTCTCATTACCATCCCCAGAGTTGCAAGGGAGTGATCGTGGCTCAGTCGTAGAGCACCTGCTTTGCATGCAGCAGGTCCCAGGTTCGATTCCTGGCATCTCCCAGTAGAGCTGGAAAAATTCCTGCCTGAAATCCCGAAGTGATGCTACCAGTCAGAGTTGACAGTACTGGGCTAAACGGACCAATGGTCTGACTCAATATAAGGTATAAGGACATAAAATGAGCCCTCTGGATCAGACCAAAGGTCTATCTGACCCAGCACTCTGTTCACTTAGTGGCCAACCAGCTGTCGACCAAAAATCCACAAGCAGGACATGGGTGCAAGAGCACCCTCCCGCCCATGTTCCCCAGCAACTGGTAAATATAGGCTTAATGTAGCTTCCAGTGAAGGTAAGTGGATGGCAGAGAGTATGAGAAGGTTTGGAAGCGGTCAAAAGACGGGGCGGATAACTTGATTTCTTCTACGGCGTGGATTAAAATCCGAACAAAAAGACTTTTCAGGAAGATAATACTCCCAAGCATTACAAACCATTGAGATTCCTCTCTCTCTCTCTCTCTCTCTCTCAAAACAGCAATTTCATATGATACCACAAAAATACAAAAGCAAATAAGAAATACATTCCTCCTGAAATAAACCCAAACATGTTGTTTCATAAGAATGAAAAAGGAGCGAACCGATGAACATTATCTTGGAATTTATCATTCCAGAATGCAACAAATGTTACCCATTTTTCAACAAACTAATCTCCCCCAAAGTGATTTCCCCCCCTCGCACCAGCATAAAACTCCTTCATCGTGGAAATATTCCAAATTCTAAAGAACCTATCTGATGGGTGTGGTGTTGATGGTGGGGGACTGCGGTTCTTCTATTAAGCCGCTACTGAGATTCGTCCACGAACTATAAAATTTGGCAAAATCACTAGCCTCTTGCTCTTGATTATTGCTCTCTGACTCATTCACCAACTTTCCTTGGAACACTTCTGCTCTTCTGTTCCTCGGGGCACTACTCAACCAAACCTGCTGGCCGTAAAGGATGGCCCAATAGGTACATGATCCTTTTGTAGCCCCTGAGATCCAGCCAAGTTTGATCCTCCAGTTCATGGGGGGGGGGGGGGGGAAATGTTTTGTTGAAAAGAATCCAAAATCCTGTCCCCCAGTGTTGGGCTGCCAACAACCGCAAAGTCCCTTTTGCGGAATCCTTAGGGCAGGATGTAGAACCCAGGGCCAAATTCAACTTCATAGAAAGCTCTCAAGATGGCACATTACAATGGTGGGAGGGGCCAAAGGCAGAAGGGGAGAGGCCAAAATTACAAAAAAATAGAAACGTATTTTAGCTTAAAGCCCTTACCTTAAAGCTCTTACCACAAGTCACTAAGGCTTAAGGGAGACATTTCAACCTATTAGAATGGAGAAAACCTACACAAAACTACACTTTTTTTTGGTGTTTTCTTAAAACCATATTGGACAATAGAGAAATGTAATAAACAAATAAACAATAAATAAGTCTGGAAAAGCACAAGTGGAACCTGCAACAAAATGTTGCAGCATGGGATGCTTCCATTTAGAATTCCATCCACTCCATTCCATTTTTTCCTCCCCAAAGGCAGCCAGCCTTCCGATACATCTGAGCATGCTCAGTTAGCATTAGGCTGTTTGGAGGCTTTTCTCTTCCCCTAGGTTTTCCCTTCCATTCTAAAGATGGTTTCCGTTTCTGCAAACCACGGGAGTCCCCCATGTCTGCTGAGGGTGCTGTTATAGCCACACAAGTAACAGCACTCACACCTTGAACCTTGGAAATAAAGGGAATAGCGACAACATGTTAGAATGGCCATAGGTGTGTCTGTTTCCTCCCTGATACCTGGGACGGAAAACCAATTGTTTTGGTGTCTCAAAGATTCTATTCAATCATTCGTACAATTTATCGGAAGTAAACCCCTCGTGAGACCACTCTAACGTTCCCTGCATACACGATTGGAGGGGCAAATGGATTTGTAGAGGGAAATGAGGCTCCCTATTCATCCATAGCACCTATCATCTCCATCATCCTACACCTAATGTAATGAGAGATTTTTTAAAAAGAAAAATGATGCAGATAAATAAGAAGAATCCCTCATATTCTAAGGAGGAACATTTTAAAATAAGGTTCATGTCGTGCTTGGGATCAGAAATTGCCTGAAGTTTTTTAAAAAAGAGGGGGCTTGTTCTTGAAATATGATGACTTTAAATATATATATATATATATATATATATATATATATATATATGATGTTTTAAGAGCTCCATTGAATTACAGCTTTTTGCTGGAATCTCCATCTGAAATGTTGGAAGCTATCACTGTCTTGTTTTTTCTTTTAGACATCTGTAGACTGGATACACTTCTTGCAGGTTCTTTCCCTTTTTGTTTTGTTTCTTTGAGTAATGTTCGAATGTCTCAGGTTTGTAGAAAAATGTGCCTGAATATTTGAGAGTGAGATTTTCATTAGCCGAATCCCAAACTGTGCTCTGGTGTCCTGTAAGGAAAGAGGTCCGGACGATAATTTGGGGAGGAAAGAACATCAGCAGGAGGCTAGCGATGTCACCGAATTGAATGTTTCCTTGCTCAGAAACATGAATCTCGGCAGCTTGTCATGGATTCATCACATGTAGATGTTCTCACATTGTTCTGTTTTTTTGGGGGGGGGGTTGGTTTTTTGTTTTTGCTGTTAAGATCCTTGATTGCTTGTGTCTGCGTATGCTAACTGTTTTCATCTCTCCATGCCTGGGTAGGTTCGTACAGCTCCAAAGAGAAGGCTATGTTGTTAAAAGCGTCAACGAGATGTGTACGCATAGCCTGTTTGTTACCAAATGAGATCCAAATTCACTAGGATCCAGGCATTCCACGGTGATTTAACACAGATTATGTCAGACACGGAGCATGGAATGCCGCTATGGAAAGGTGGGTGACCACAGCTCTTCCAAAACGGCGGAATACACGTTCTCTGCTTCTGGAACAATTCCTAGTCCTTTATTTTTGTGCCATCAGGGAGGGGGGAGCCAAACTCTGACCTCCATCTAACATGTCAAATGTTTCTGCTGCTTTGGTGGCAGGATTCACATCCCGTCCACCACCCTAATAGCGTCATCCAACCTTCCACCCATCTCTCCCCTAATCTCTCTCTCTCTCTCTCTCTCTCTTTCTCTCTCTGCAGTCCCTCTCCCTGGTTTGCCCATCTAATCCTCATTGTAAAAACGCATGGCTTGTTTCTGTGTACAGTACTGTGTACTGTGTACGCTGCCGGTGCGCCAAGAGCTTAAGCGGCGGCAGTGAAATGGCATGATCAAGACCTCTGCAAGACAAGGAACCACACGAACAAATACCAGAACGCAAAAAAAAAAAAAGGGGGGGGGGATCAGCTTTCTGAAATCTTTTGGCTTGGAAATAAACGGTTCTTACCAATATCTTCCTGGCCTCGACAATACACCAGTTTTCTTCCTTTGGTATAAAATCAAGTGGCTCACCAAAATTACACTAGAGATGACATCCCTCCAATGACCGCTACCGTAGCTGGCATAGCGGCATGTAAACACCGTCACACCGATGGTTCGCCTTCCTATAAAGTCACGATCCTCATTACACCTGCTGGGTGCGGCCAGCCGTTACGTGTCCTTCTTCTTGTGTGCTGTGGCATCTTGTGCTTATGCACGCAAAAAGCCAAACAAGCAAGGATGCGCGTGGGAACAAATGCCACGAAGGGAGAGCTAAATGGGGCATAGTGTGTTAGGGGACCCAAGATCCATGCGGTTTCTCCCAGCAGCAGAATGCAGCAAAGGTAAGAAGAGACCTGCCGGGTCACAGCAAGGTCCAGCTAGCCTAGCATGAAGTTTTCTACAGTGCCCAACCTGATGGAAGCCGACAAGTGGGGCATGATGGTAATAATCCCTATTCCCTGTCGCCCTCAAGACACTGCAACTCAGAGGTATACTGCCCCTGTCAATGGAGTCTTCGCTCTCGTGGCTAAAAGCTGTACCATGGCTAATAGCCCAACACCTGCCCTTCGCTGGCTCTGTATTTCAGTTTGTTTACTACTTAAGAACATAAGAGGAGCCCTGCTGGATCAGACCAAGGGTCCATCCAGTTCAGCATTTTGTTCACACAGTGGCCGACCACCTGTCGACCAGGAACCCACAAGCAGGACACGAGTGCAACAGCACTCTCCTGCCCGTGTTCCCCAGCAACTGGTATGCATAGGCTTATTGCCTCTGATACTGGAGGTAACAGATAGCCATCAGGTGGCCATCACTACATCTTGTGGCAGCAAATTCCATAGTTTTAACTGCTCGCTTACTTAACTGATTACTTAACACATACCTTGTCTCCACTTTTGCCCACAGTGTTGCAGCTGGGAAATTTTAGACCCCGGACCTAATGGTCTTATCCCCTCTGCCCTGCCCCACTTTCGATGGCCGTGTCCATTGCTTCATCTGTGAAACACCCAACACATATTTCTCTCTCTTTTTCCAACCGCCATTCCATGCTTTAAGACTGCATCGGCATTCCTGATATGTTAGAACAACCACCACAAAACTGTTTGCCAGCCCTGGGAAAAAAACAACAACCCAGCCTCTGAACTTGTTCAGTTTTGCATTTTAAAACCATTTAAATCATAGCGCCATCAAGACTCTAGAAATAAAATGGGGTTTGTTTCTGATGCCCTGATGTTCTCACCTCCTGCCTCTCTCTGCTGGTTATTGGGGGGGGGGCTTAGCTGGGGAGCCCTCAACATTGCCCCCAAAGTCCAACCATAGCTGCACCACTGTAGGTCCATGTTGTACTGCAGTTCTTCTGAGCTACCCAAAGTATCTTAAAAAGGCTCCGTCTCCACAGGGTGCTATTTGACCTCCATTTGAGCAGGAGGAGAATGTAAACACACCACACATTTTTGGGGTGCAAGGTGGGTATACCAACAATATTACAAAGGGGATGGGTAAGAAATAAATAAATACATAAAATTATTTCAGGGAGCCAGAATGTTCCTTGCTTTTTTGCAGATCGGAGCGCAACTTTTTAAAGCCTAAATTCACATATCGAAACCTACGGCTCAGTGTCATGAGAGACATAGCCGTGCAACACCCCCACATCCACCCCACCCACCAAGACTGTGCATCAGTAATTGCTCTGCTTCCCTTTTCTCCAAAGCCGCCCCCCCCCAGTTCACCCCTCTGGATGCTGTGGACATAATGGGTCAGATCCAGAGCCAGGCATTACATAGAGTAGACCCATTGAAAGCAGTGAAAGTTAAATTCAGCTAATTTCATTCCCCTTGATTTCGGTGGGTCTGCTCCAAGAATGATTAAATCTGGATTCGACCCATAGACAAGGAAGCCGTTCTCTGTCAAGTCCATTTCTAATGTTTCCTGAGCCATCCAGAAGCCACAGAAGAGGTGTCTGGGTGTCACCTGTGGCTAACTAACCATGGTTTGGCCACCAATTACACACCCACACCTACACACCAGGGTTCTGATCAAATAACAATCGATGCCTTCTTAGCCTATATACATCCCAGGTAAGTGCAAGGCAGCAGAAACGTCTGTTTGAAATAGTTATAGGTAGAGACCAACACTGCAGTTCTTCACATAATGAATCTACTTAAATCCTATTGACTTTTCCATGGGATTTAAGCAGCCTACAAAGAATGCAGAATTGCAACCCAAGCCCCTCCGTTGATTCTATACTCTCTTAAGGGCATGCCTTTAAATCCGGAGTCCTGTGAATACCTTTCAAATGCAAAGAGAACCTGATGGAGCTTAAACGGGCAGTCTAACCAAAGGAGGTTTTACCATTTGAAAGATCAAAGCTGGAAATGCACAAACAACAACATAAACCATCACCCTTGAAAAGCACCAGCGTGTTCTCGGGACTTAATTAGGTAAAACTAGCCATTTTTTAAGTTATCGCAGGAAGAATCCATCTGGGAACGGGACTTTCGAGGAAGAGGTGGTGCAAGTGAAAAAGTCCCAAAAGCAGAACAATTTTTTAAAAGAAAAAGAAATCCTTTGATGCCATTGACACCCACGAAGTGGGGGTCATATTTAAAACCGTGAGCCTTGAAAGAGGTTGAGGCAATCGCGCTTGAGAAAAGCCTATGGGGAGATGTGCCAGAGAGCAGCCAGAAAGTTAGACCTGCTTGGAATTTCAGCACTTACTTGAAATGGATGGAGAAACTGTGCAGCCCCGTAAAGCCAGGGGAAGGCGGTGGGATTCTCCAGGCTATGCCTTATCCGAAACGTACGACCTCATCCATCCCTAACACTTTTTCAGGAGGCTCAGCAGAGCCCCTAAATCTATTCCTCGCACTTTTCAAAATAGAGACACCCCACCCCTTCTCCACACGCACTCACACACACCTGGAAAAACCAGCCAGGTAGATTTGGCAGCTCAATCCACCTGCTGTAGAACTTGGCTCCCTTCCAGCTCTTCTGGAGTCTTTATTAGGAAAAACAACCGAAGTATCTTACCCTTGAAGTAGGACCTGCTGTCTCCTCCTCCTCTCTCCGTCTCTCTGCTCTGCCTGATGTTCTCTCTGTGAAAATGAGAAGCATTTGAGATTGTGTGGTAGGTATATATTGTCTGCAAGTGTGGCCTTAGGGCGTCCATCACACGGCCTTGGATTACTCCTGCCCCTATAAGGAAGATATTGTCACATGCCTTGCTGCTCCCAGCTATTCGTATGGCAAAATGGGAAGGGGGGAGTAGGGGAAAGAAAGACAGAGAGTGAAAGGAGGAAGAGAAGGGGGGGAGAAAAATAAACAGAGAGAGAGAGAGAAGGGAATCTTTAATCAGGGGAGAGAGGTGGAGAATTTCCCAGCACAAACCCCACAAGACAGAAAGCCCCACCTGACCCAAAGTTTTTTTTGGATTGCTTTCTTTTTGTATCTGTGGCTCCTGGCTGTGCCTTTCAAGTTCCATTCGAGGCCTGGAAGATGTAAAGGGAAGTTTGCCTTGATGCACTTTTACTGGGTTCTGCCTCACTGGGAGTTGAGGGCAGGTTTGGTGTGTGGGATGGATGCTTTCTTTCTTTCTTCCTTCCTTCACTCACTCACTCACACACAACACACATACACACTTCAAATACAAAACAGCAGTCCGTATACTCACCTTCCCAGTAAAGTAAAAAATAAATAAATCCTCAGTTCCGCCAAATCTATTCATTCACTCTTTCTCATTTACACACACACACACACATATGGAGAGTGTGTTTAGATTATCATTTTTAGCATCTTCTTTTCACCCGTCAAATTACGAACTGTCCAGCCGTCCTGGGCATCAAGACTGGGGAAATGAACAGAACATCGTAGGGCCCTATTGAACGGTGATTCTAAGCATGGCATACCTTATCACATTGTTTTCATGATTAGTATCTCCAGTATCTACCTCCAGTATATAGGCAGTGAGCCTATATACACCAGTTGCTGAGGAACATGGGCGGGAGGGTGCTGTGGCACCCGTGTCCTGCGGCACCCGTGTCCTGCTTATGGGTCCCTGGCCGACAGCTGGTTGGCCATGGTGTGCGAACAGAGTGCTGGACTGCGTGGACCCTTGGTCTGATCCAGCAGGGCTCTTCTGATGTTCTTAGCATGGTTAATATTGCAGTGGGAGAAACAAGTCCCTCATTCGTAACAGTCTGCCTTTCTCGTGTTTGTCCTACAGGGCCATCAAAGTGCATGGCACATGATCAGCAGAAAGAGAGGGTCCCTGCCGTCAGGTGGGTCACCACACCTGGAAAAAAATAAATTGTAGAGCTGGGAAAAGTGCAGAAAAGGGCAACTAAAATGATTAAGGGGCTGGAGCATTTCCCAGGCTTTGAGGGAAGGTGACAACAGCTGGGATTGTTCAACTGGGGAAAAAGGAGGCTAAGGGGAGACATGATAGAGGTGTACAATATTATGCATGGTGTGGAGGAGGTGGATAGGCCTCTCCCATGATACTAGGACCCAATGGGGTCATCCCATGAAGCTGATTGGTGGGAGGTTCAGGACAAAGAAAAGGAAGTTGTTCTTTATACAGCACATAGTTATACAGAACTAGGAATTAACTACTACAAGAGATAGTGATGGCCACCAATTTGGATGGCTTTAAAAGGGGTTGGATAAATTCCTGGAGGAGAAGGCTATCAATGACTAATAGTTCTGATGGCTGAACGCTACCTACAGTATCAGAGGCAGTAAGCCCATGTACACCAGTTGCTGAGGAACATGGGTGGGAGGGTGCTGTTATACTCCTGTCCTGCTTGTGGATGCCTGGTCAAGAGCTGGCTGGCCATTGTGTGAACAGAATGCTGGACTAGATGGACCCTCAGTCTAATCCAGCATGGCTTTCTTATGTTCTTATATTTTAAGCCCCCAAACTGAACCAATTCTACGAACGGCACATGATAGTCCTAAGGAAGGGGTGGGTACTGCTCAGCATGCTAACCCACCTATCATGCCCAGGATTGGTACAGGCATCCATGAAAATTAAACTGGTAGAAAAATATTATTATCATTCTCATCTTTATTATGACTAGCAAACAGACCCGGCTTTGCACGGCTTAGAATAACCCTCCGTCTGATAAAGCAAAGCCTTTAAGCACACACATGCCGGTGTCACAGTTGGAGATATCGTCTCTGCCCCCATTTCCATGAAGCCATACCTTAGAGAAAACCCGTACCATGATTCATCCCTATAGCTTCTTGAAGAAGGGCTCTATCTCCACTCCATTCCCCTGAGGAGGGGACTGCCCCACAGCAGGGGCAGGGGGCAGGATTTTACTCAGTCCCTTGGGATAGTCACCTCCCCGGCTTCAAAGTTTATGGACCAAGGAGCCATGTGCTGGTTGGGAAAGTCTGTCCTTAGTGGCTGAAGGTGTTACTGCAGGGTTCATCCTCATGGAGACATTTAAATCAATTAAAATTAAAGCATCTTAAAAACAAAATAACCTTGAGGTCCCCTTCATATGCTTGCCACATTTCAGGTGTGCTGGTACTATGGTGCTGACGGATGGATGGATGGATGGACAGACAGGCTCTTTTATTGTGATAGATTATGATGACAATAGCCTGCCTGTCTTATAAAGTAAGCCAAAGAAGCTAACAACATATTCATTCAAATCAACAAGACAAGATGCAACTAAACAATTAAAACTCCTGCAAAGCGTGTGTGTGTGGGGGGGAGAAACCAATAACCAATAACTGCATGGGCCTCCAGAAATCCTAGCAATTTATCAGCACACAGAAGAGGAAAACAAGCCGGAGGGTGGAGCACACTACAGGGTAGATAGTACCGCAACTGGAAAGGCCCTGCTCTTACTGGATACCTGCTGAACCCCTTTCAGTGGAGACAACTGGAACCAGGGCCGGCCCTACCATGAGGCAGAGTGAGGCAGTCCCCTCAAACAACTGTTTTGGGGGTATTGGGAAAGAGCAGCAAATTGGCAATTTAACTTAATATTATTGTATTTATGCTGCCAGTACTTCTGAGAATGTCTTCCTCAGGCGACAAAGTAATTTAACCATCCATAGGTACTATGCACCTTGATTTAGGGGGTGTGAAATGCCGTTGCTGCTCTCCATCAGGGATCAAAATGTCTTGGGCCAACCTTGCCTGGAGCAAAGGCTCTGAAGTTGAATGAAGTAGGTCTCAGGTAGCTAAACTGAAAGCCGTTAAGGCAGGAATGTCAATGCTTTTGGGGCAAGGGGCACATTTGGGATTTTTAGCATGTGTACTCACAAAATGCACTCACAAAATGGCTGTCATGAGGGGGCTTACTCGTTCACAAAATGGCTGCTAAAGTGGGCATGGCCAGTCAGAAAACACTTATTTCCCAGAAGGCAAACTGGTGCGACTCTTATGAAAAATAACTAAGTACAACGCAGAGGTGGGGGGTCTGAGCTCCAAGATACAGAACCATTCTTTTGTAGCCAAATAAAGATGGTGCTGGAAGGCAGCCCTTCGTTTTGCAGCATGCTAGTAAA
Source organism: Anniella stebbinsi (assembly GCA_029215795.1). NCBI lineage: Eukaryota > Metazoa > Chordata > Lepidosauria > Squamata > Anniellidae > Anniella > Anniella stebbinsi. Next base: position 43,202,451 of record JARDYH010000007.1, on the reverse strand, counting down.
AAATAAAGATTAAAAAAAAATCTTAACGAATAAAATAAAAATCAGGAGTGGCAGGGAGTCTAGTGAGTGCCGGCAGAGGGTCTCTAAAGGCACACTGATCATCATGGGTACCAGGTTGGAGAGCCCAGCGTTAAGGGGTTTAAACAGTGGAGGCTGGTGGCTCTGATGTCAGCGGGGCTATGAATCCGCTCTGGGTTTCAGTCAGAACTTCAAAAGGAGCTCTCCAAGGTGCTGAAGGGTTCAGCACCTTGGGCAGCTCTTTTGAAGTTCTGGCTGGTCCCAACTGAAGCCCAGAGTGGATTCACCACCCTACTGAAATAGGAGCCACCTGCCCCCACTGGTTTCAAAGGTCAAAACCAACACTTTGAATTAAACCCACAAGTGGAGAGGTAACAATGGGAAGCCAAATAAGGTCAATGTGATGTGTTCCGACTGACCAACTAACTCCAGTAACCTGGGGGCAGCATCGTGCACCATTTGACGTTTTTCCAAGGGCAGGCCCATGGAGAAGATGCTGCAGTATTCAAGTCTATTGGCTTCTACAGTAGATATGCCCTGAGTCTTGGGAGGGAGGTTGAACCAGTCTCCCTCCCAGAAAAGGCAAAGGATCCTTGGTCACAGAGAGAAGGCTTTAAAATAGGATGCACCCAGCCAGACAGGAGCAAGCAATTCGGCCAGGTAGACTAACCAGCCATGTGCACAGTTTAAACTTGTGGCTCAGGTAGGACCATAGAAATCAGCATTATAATGGAGTCAGACCATTGGTCCATCTAGCTCAGTATTGTCGACTCTGACTGGCAGTAGCTCTCCAGGGTTTCAGGCAGGATCCTTTTGTTCACCTACCTGGAGAAGCCAGGGATTGAACCCGAGCCCTTCTGCCTGCAAAGCAGGGGCTCTGTCCCCCTGCGCTACAGCCTCTGTAAGAACTGGAAGGTAAATTGAAGCATCACCTTGAGCCAAAGTGGACCAAAGGGTGGCCAGGGCCAGCCCTTCCATGAGGAAAAGTGAGACATCTGCCTCAGGCAGCAGTTGCCGAGGGCTGTTGAAGGACAGAGTGGTTGGGTGCCATGCAACCTGGGCTCTGCACCCCCAAAGTCAGCCTACGGCCAGGAAGCTGTTCTGTTGCCGGTGTTGAGGAAAGATTCAACTGGCAGTCTGGCTGGCTTTTGTACATGGATTGGGGAAGGGTGCCATCTTGTTCTTTGCCTCAGGCAGCAAAATGTCTTGGGTGGTCCCTGGGATAGTGGTGGAACTCAACAAAGGGTATTTGCTATAGAAAGCTTTGCGGACACACCAAAGGGATGTGTCTTTATTATTGCAATTAAAGAAGAACCAAGCAGCAGCAGGAAACTCCTGACTCTACCCAGGGCTAGCTCCAGTGCCACCTAGTGACTAAACTATATAATAACACTATCCACATACTTCTCCCCATCTTTTTTTTTTCTTTTTAAAGAAACAATTCCATACGTCAGTACTGTTCAGGAAATTGGTCGCTCATCTTTAAAGCTCAAAGGTTTCTAAATATTTCAGCTGGGGGTGAGTAGTAACATTGCTGTCAGACTTACAAAATGGCTCAGGCAAATGATGACTGTATATTGGCATGTTTTATGATATAATTTCCTTGCTTTTGGGGGGCTTTTGGGGGGCATTTTCCCCATTTACTGTGGGGAAGAAGAAAGAGCAAGGGGGCAGGAGCAGGCAGCAGAAACATCAGGGCCTGCTCCAGATCAACTCCCCTCCTTCAAGAGCATAGAATCATAGAATAGTAGAGTTGGAAGGGGCCCATAAGACCATCGAGTCCAACCCCCCTGCTCAGTGCAGGACTCTACCTTAAAGCATCCCTGACAGATGGTTGTCCAGTTGCCTCTTGAAGGCCTCTAATGTGGGAGAGCCCACAACCTCCCTCGGTCATGGGTTCCATTGTCGTATTGCTCTAACGGTCAGGAAGTTTTTCCTGATGTCCAGCCGGAATCTGGCTTCCTGTTAACTTGAGCCCATTATTCCACGTCCTGCATTCTGGGTTGATCGAGAAGAGATCCTGGCAAAACAATCCCATCAGCCCTTTTGTTGGTCTACATGATTTTCTCTCTCTTTATTCCCCCCTTCCCTCCCCAACCCCTTTTCCTTGTGTGTCATGTCTTTTCTAGAATGTAAGCCTGAGGACAGCGACTGTTTTTTTTGCTAATTGATTGTAAGCCACTCTGAGCGTCATTTTTTGGGGCTGAGGAGCGGGGTAAAAATACGATAAATAAATAATAAATTGTTGTGTTGCAAATACAATGATTTTTTTTAAAAAAATGGCTCTGGCAGAAGTTGAACTTGGGTTACTATTTATATATTTATTTAAAAAAATACAAAGTCAATCAAATCACTTAAACAAGAGAAGGCGCAGTGAGCCTATAAACCAATGCAACGCAATGCAACACAGGATGTTCTGCAATGAATTCAAATGAGTTCAGATTTCTATGAATTTGACCTGCAGGATCCACAGCAGAACAGCCTTTTCCAAGTTACATGGATTCCGTGGATTTGTGGACCATCTTTTGACCTTTGCGGGGAGGTGGATTTGCTTTAATGCGCATTTTTGCAAACTGGAATAATAAAACATCAGATCTGAAGACATGAGTACCAAGGTGATAGCCATCTCTGCATTTGAAATAAGACCCCAAATCTAAAAATGTTTCCCCCTCCCAAATCCCAAATCTTTCAAATCAATTACCAAACTTGTCATGCCAAAGTAAAGAGGCCGAAGGTGAAATCTCCAGAAAACTTTTGTTTATACATAGTCCAGGATTTCCAGATCTTGTGTGGGATCAATCCCAAGCCCATCATATTTATTTGCATTTCTTTTTTCACTCAGGGCAAAATTTCCATGGGTACAGCAGCATGTGCAGGCCATTCATACCTGAAGCTAACAAATGACTTAGCAGCTTTGTCCGGTCGCTGAACTATTTGACAGCAGCAGGTCCTCTTGTAACCCACATCCTCTTGGGGATAGAATGAGCATCAAATTTGGCCAGTATAGTCTTATGGTTGAGCTTATGATCCTTTTAAGCAAAGGTAAGGATTTATGCACAGTCCAGTACATCAGGTTACTGGAAGGCGTAAAAGTACAATCGATAATAATAAAAGAGGACATCATGTCTGTTAGTGCCATAGCACCAAGACTGTGAAACTTATACCTTTGAAACTTGGCATCTACGCCAAGTAGACCCTAGGGAAGTGCATCTCAGGGTTATTCAGTTCTCAGAAAATTATTTTTAATTTTAATGCATCAATTTATTTATTATTAATTTACAAGATTTATATGCTGCTCCACATCATTTCTGGACAGATTTTGGGCACCTTACCACAAAGGTAGCATGGGCGTCTGGGTTCAGAGGTATAGAGAGGAACCCTTCCCAAAACCAGATGAACTGTGGTGTTTGGGTATGCGTATGTGTGTTTCTGTACAGCTATAACCACTGTCAAGAAGTGTGCGGCCTAGAAAAGCTACTGGAGTGTGATGATGGTAATGGTAATGGGATTTCAAGAGTCAGAACCAAGGTTCTATATCGCATTGCCTGAGGGACTGGTATTAAGGTGACACACAAGCAACAAAGACATAGAGATAGGTGTGGAAGGAGTCGTACTGTACATATAGAGTTCCTAATTATGTGCTTGTGTATGATATAGCTTTCCTATAGAGAAGGAAACCATGTACAGGATTTAGCATGAGGGCATGGAGAACATCATGCGAAAGTGTAAGATGGTCTCCTGAGAACCAGGTATTCTTCTTTTTCAACAATGAAAGGCCAGTTCTGTCCCTTAATTTAACCTTCTCTGCTGTCGGAAATTCCATCCCTTGACGCATATCCAGGCCTTGTCACACTGTACCGTTGGTGGTTGTGGTTGGTATGAAGGACCTCACTTACATCTGCCTTGCGCATGCATGTAGGCGAACGACACAAACCGAAGCGCTCGCGCTTTCTTCAAGCCTGGAGGCTGCTTCTGGGGGGAGGGCAGGGGAGGGAAAGGCAAAACGGCGAGCTTGCCAGTTTCTCCCCAGGTCCACCGAGAGGTGTCTGTAGGGCTCGTCTCACAAAATGTCAGAGTGCATGTGCTCCGTGAGATGGCCTTTCAGAACTGATCAGCCCCGCTGTCACGCAGGCCACTGCAAATCGGGAGTGACAGCTGTCTCCGCACGCACCATCCATCTGTGGCAAATGTGTCAGCTAGCTGAACACTCCTGAGGAAACTGTTACACAGCCCGGGAATGAGAGAACGAGAGAAGACAAACACACGGAAGCAACGGTGATGGGGACAGGTTGATGGACCACAGAGAGTGATCCGCTCTCTTGGGAAGAGACACCCCAGCATCCATTCCTGAAATGGGAGTAGACAGGCAGATGGTGAACCATGGTAGTAAAACAAGAGCCCATCCAATAGCCTCAAACTCACTGAATGATAGTCATCTACAAGACTATCTAGACTCATGTGGGGGGGAAGGACCTGCCCAAAGTCTGAGAAGAAGGTGGTGGAGGAATAAGGATCCCTGACTGTCCACTTTTGTCTCATTTTTCACCAATTGCTTTCCCCAACTGTGAATGGTCTCCTCAGTTGATAACTCCTGATACAATAAAGAACATAAGAACACAAGGAGAACCATGCTGGACCAGTCCTATCTAATCCAGCTTTCTGTTTGCATAGCGGCCAGCCATGGGCCTATGAGAAGCCCACAAACAGGTCATGGGCACAATAGCACCCATCCACTTGTGTCCCTCAGAAACTAGTCTATAGATGCATACTGTCTCTAATGCTACAGGAGGTAATATACAGCCATAAGGACTAATAGCCATTGATGGCCTTACCCTCCACAAATTCAATCCCCATTTAAAGCCACCCAAGTAGGCAGCCATCGCTACATCTTGTGACAGCAAATTCCATAGATCAACAATGCACTGTGTGAAGAAGTCCTGTCTTACAACAGTTCGTGGGATGACAATTCATGAGCAAGGGAGAAAAACTTTAGCTTCTTGGGATGACCAGTATGGATTCCTATCCCAGATATTATTTATCCCTTTCGTGCTTTGAAGTTCAAGGAAGAGGCCAACCTGGGCCCCCCAGAACCGAAAGCCATGTTGGTCACCATCCACCAGAGAGTCCACCTTTGGACCCAAGGGAGATGCCCTAGAATAGGCACCCAACCTGCAGCCTGCCTTCCAACAGGGGTGAACCATTGGAAGCATATTACAGGAGTGCTCTAGTATGTTCACACTGCTCCCGATGACCTTCTGGTCTCACTTCACAGTGCCTTCCATGACTTAGAGAGCCCTAAATGACCTGACCTCAGCATAACTCAAGAGACCACCTCAAACCCAAGATTCCATCACGGCAGATCTTAAGTCTGCTATCAGTGCGCCATGAGGACTTGACACTATGGTTGGATGCCTCTCATTTCTGGAATTACTTTACCATGGAAACTCCCAAAAGACTGAGTCTAGGTATCTTCCCAAACCAGCACAAGACCTATTTATTCAATTTAGTATTTGATGTGGACATGTAATAAAAACCTTTGTCTTTTGAGATATTGAAGGAAGTGCCAGATCACTTACAATTTGAAGAACACAAGCTGCCTACCATTGTGAAAAGAAAAACAACAACTTAATCTTCCATCACCCCACCACCCATGACACAAAAAATAACTATTGCATTTCTATACCCCCCCACACCAATAGCTGAAGCTCTGGATAGTGTCTGGATAGCAAGCTAGAAGAAGGGGAGGGCCATAGCTCAGTGGTAGATCACTTACTTGGAACGTAGAAGGTCCCAGGTTCAGTCCCTAGCATCTCCAGGTAGGAGTGGGAAGGACTCAAGTCTGAAGCCCAGGAGGGCTCCTGCTATCAGTGTCAACAAAATTGAGATAGGTGGACCAGTGGACTGAATCAGTATGAGACTGTTCCCTGCATTCCTAGAGACTCCTTGTCTAAGAACCTGAAGAGTCACCAGCGTTTGGAATGACTAGGCTAGACAGACCAATGGCCTGCACAATACAATAACCCATACTCAGTAGTTGAGTGAGGGTTGTCACTGAACCATGGGCTATCCCGTTGTCCAAACCCAGCACATTTTCTGCAGGGTGGCTTGTTAAGCATACAAGGTAGCTTATTTTTCTCAAACAAGCCACCTTAAGATCCCATGGTTTGTTGTTGGGATGTTCAGGTGGCTAACAAGCCACCCTGCATGGTTAACATGGAAAACTCCCCACTTGCATCAGACGGCCAAACGGAATTCATTTTCCAAGTATTTTCGATCCGCATCAAGTTGAGCCAGACAGTTGATTTCCAGGTTGTTGCTTTTTGCTCTCCCATAAATAGAAATCTCTGCAAATTTCAACCATGATTTGCATAATTTGTGCGAATTGCAGCTACAATTAGCACAAATTATGCCCCAACTGTGCACAAATTACATGAGTCGTAGCTGCCACTTGCGCAAATCTCTATTTAAGCAAAATTTGTAAAAAACAGAAAAAGTTCCCAGATTTCGGGGGGGAAAACATTATTCAGGTCACAAATACAAACCAAACTGGGGCACCTCAGAAACGCGGCAAGCCCCAAAAGGGCTGGATTCCCAGTGATGGACATCCCTACTACTGACTCATTGCAAAGTCCGGGGCAAGTAACTCTTTCTCACCTTAATATGCCCATCGGTACCAGCGTGGGAACAAGAGAGACACATCTTGCAGGGTTGCTGCAAACACACTGGGCCTGTTCTGATGACACACTAAGCCATGGTTAGGCCACTAATTCTTTTGCAGCAGGTGCTCAGTGAGTATGTTGAAACCGTAGTTATATGTAGCCACTATGGTTGGGAATGGTTTAAATGACACGCTAAGTCGTGGTTCTCACGATACGCTAAGCTCAAAATGCTTAGCCATCATGGTTTTGTGCCGTGTCTGAACAGGGCTTTTAAGGTTGGTACAGTGCTTTTTCACCTGAAAAGGAGCATGTACACCATCTTCCAATCCTTGGAGGAAAAGGAAGGATAGAAGTGGAACTAACAAGCAAACAAACATTAGTATTTGACAAGACATGCAGAAGCGATGTGCTTCTCCTTTGCTCTAGCTGGCATCTAGTTCCGTCCAGCATCCAAGCGGTTAAAATCAGGGACTTTAGAGAGGCTTCCAGTGACCCGGCTGTCCCCCCTGTCCTGATGCACTGACCCGGAGGGCTGCTTGTCCGTTCAATGTAAGAATCCCCCCTCCATTTTCCTTTATAGAGCCAGGCTGCCTTCAAGAATCATTATCGACAAACCTAGGGAAAGAAAACTCCGGCTCTTTGTTTGTTTGTTTTCATTAATGTTGGATGCAGGACCTTTCCAGTCCTGGACAATGCCCCTGCCTTGTAAATTAAGGCCAAACGAAGTCCTGCGTGTGCGGATTTATGTACGCTCCGACTGACCCCATTTACTGGGGGAAATCTCAGTTTTCGAGATGTACTAAAAAGGACACCGGTGTGTGTGTGGGGGGGGCTGGTTCCTTTGAATGGTCCTGGGAAATCGATGGATGGTTTTAGGAACCAACTCCAAATCACACTCTTTGTCACATGGAACTACTGTGTGTGTTTTAAGAGATAGTGGTCTTTAAGGATCAACTCCAAATGGCTGATTGGAGATCACCCCTGAAAAACGTTGCGCGAAGAGTCGAACCCATTGAAATGCATTAATCCAGGGGTGCCTGGAAGTTTACATGGGAGTTTCAGGCACCATCACCAAACTGGGATGTCTGTCGCTGGGAAATCCAGCCATTTTTGGGCTCACCAGACTTCCACAGCGTGCCCAATATAACTTGCATTTGAAAGCCAAGTCTTGGATTTTCCCTGGATTCCAGGGACTTTTACACACTTACACACACACACACACACACACACACACACACACACACACACACAGAGGTCTACAGCTGTAATCTGTGCAAATTCAAAAACACACAAAAATTCCGCTAACTGGCCTGATTCACTCTGTAGATTGAGTTTGGCCAGCTAGAGGAAGACAAACCAATGTCCGGGGGGAGGGGGGGGAAACCAATGAAAGCTAAGCAAGTTCCACCTCCCCAAACAAATTCCTCTGATATCCCCATCTGCGAATGGATTAGAGCAGCCTTCCTCAACCCGGTGCCCTCCAGATGTTTTGGACTACAACTCCCACCATTCGAGACTACTGCCCATCTTGGTTAGAGGAGATGGGAGTTGAAGGGCACCCACCACATGGGTGAAGCCTGCTTTGGAGCCACAGGAGTGCTTAGGATGTCCTGGTGTCTTATTTAACAGAGGACAGTTCTCTATTGGAAGGTGCCCTCTTTTTGAAGAGATGTCCATTCCCAGTCGGGTTTAAAGTTGAAGGAGGGAGAGAATCAGGGCCCTTAAAGCTGCGCATCCATAGAAAACACATGGACAGCACACTGAGCTGGCACACGGATCACCTGCCCATCACCTTCCCCTCTATGATGAGATATATTATATCCCTATTTAAATTTTAGGAACTGCTTGTAGATGGGCAGCTATACATATAAATTAGCAATTATTAATTTTATTCTGTGCCATCTATACATCTAAACTAGCAATTATTAATTTCATTCTATCCTCTTTTTGGGTGATACATGTCCTCTTTCTGAGTGATATGTACGTAACTCTCTAGGGGATCCCTAACTTTCCTGAGATAACTTATTTGACCTTCTGCTCCCCCAACCTCTCCATAGCATTCACCTTCAACTAAGTTCAATTCCTTCTTGTGCAAACACAAAGCTAATTGCAACAGAGAAGTCAAAGTAAGCCGAACGTCAAACGCAGCTTACCAGGCAAATGTGGATTTTCCAGAGAGAAGTCAGAGATGTAGCCAAGGTCAAATGCACAGGATATCAGTCAAGTATAATCAGAGTTCCAAAAGGTAGCATCAGGCAGAAGTCCAAGGGTCAATAACAGAGTAGTCCAAACATATCAAAGTACAACATACAGAAATACAAGAACCGCATTGTTTCCAGCAGCTTTCCAGTCACAAGTGAGAGCTGAATTAGCTAGAGCTATTAGAGCCCCACCCAGTGCTCAGCTGCAGCATATTAAAGGCTTATAGATGTCCTCCTCATGAGGAGATCCTGACTCATGAGTAGTCCTCTTCAGTACGTAAGCCCTCCTTTGCCTGGCTGCTGTCCTATCATGGATCTTAAGGAACCAATGTTTTGGGGGGCTAGGTGGTGGCCCAGCATCTCCCCCGCTTCAAAAGCTGAGCTCTCCGCCTTTCCAGGGGACAGTTTTGGAGGCATCTCCCCTGAGGGTCCCAGACCATCTTGGCTAGTGCCAGGTTCTTCTGAGGGGCCAACTGGCTCTGAAGGTTCTGGCTGCTCCTCTGAAGATGACTCTAATGATGGCATGACACCTGGGACCATGACACACAGAAATTCCCTGTCCTTCCAAATGACCATAGGAATCTACTGTCCTTCTAAATGGCTGTAGAATACATTCGATTGAGACCAGAAGCCCCACCATGGGAAACAGCAGGAGCCCCAGTGTTGCTCAAGGGTGTACCGAAGGGGTCTTCCCAATCCCACCAAGTCGCAGTGGAGGCTGGTGGCTCTGATTTCGGTCGGCCTGTGAATCCATTCTGGGTTTCAGTCAGAAATAGCCACAACTCTAAAGGAACTGTCCCTTTGGGGGATAGGGTTCTGTACCTTGGATAGCTCTTTTAAAATTCTGGCTGAAACCCAAAATGGAATCACAGCCCTACTGATGTCGGAGTCACCAACCTCTACTGCCAAGAGGCTTCTGTTCCCCCAATCCCTGCATAGGAAGGTCCTGTCCTTCCAAACAGCCCCATGAATTCATCAACTGTCCTTCCAAATGGCCATTGGTACTCATTGGACGGAAACCAAAAGCCCTATGAGAAACAGGAGATGCGGGTTTTTCTTAAAACATTTTAAAAAAAGTTCACACAAAAATCCATATGGATTTTTCTGCAAATTTCTCACATTACATACAGTGTTATATGCGTTTTTCCTAATATACACATTTTTTTCAAGTCACTTTCCTAACAGAATGCATTTTTAAACTTCATTTCCCCTGATATATACATGTTTCTATGCATTTTTAAAATTGGAGAATGCCACTGCAAAATACAGAGAAGTGTGAATTTCAGGGGATAACTGAATTTCGCTCTTCATAGTGATTCAAAAGCGCAAAATTATTAGTATTAGTATTATTAGTATTACTATTTTATTATTAAATTCTATACCAACCAATAACCGAAGCTCCCAAGGCGGTTTACAACCATTCATAAAATAATAAAATGGAAGAGCAGCCTCCCTCCCTACCCCTGGTGCCCTCCAGATGTTTTGGACTACAACTCCCAGAACTCCTGACCATTGGTCAAGCTGAAGTCGAAAACTTCTGGAGGGCTCCAGGCTGGGGAAGGCTGAGCCAGAGGACAGCCTGTGTGCTTGCTGGAGCTAGGAATTTGAAGCCTGTTACACTACATTGTACCAACTGAACATCAGTTAACATTTGTGGCTACTGAGCTTGCCTATACTTCATTGTCCATCTTGGCTATATAAGGATCCATGCTCAGAAAACGGATTCTGTATTAATATGTAACGGAGTGGCCAACTTTATTTATATCTTGCCTTTCCCCCCACTTACAGGGAACTCAAGGCATCTTACATGGTCCTCCTCTCCTCCATTTTATCCTCACAATGACCCTGTAAGGTAGGTCAGGTTGAGAGTCATTAACTGGCCCAAAGTCATCCTGTGAACTTCATGGGCCCAGTGGGGACTAGAAGCTGGATCTCCCAAGTCCCCAATCCACCACTCTAAGTACTATACCGCACTGGCTCTCCAGGGCCAGCTCTACACCAAGCAGGATATAGTGGTATGAAAGTGGTATATAAAAGGCAGGAGCCACACCAAGCAGGATATAGCGGTTTATGGCATGTGTCTTATTTATTTATATTTTATTTATTTATTACATTTGTATACCGCCCCATAGCCGAAGCTCTCTGGGCGGTTTACATAGGATTAAAAACAATTAAAAACAATATACAAAAATTAAAACAGCAAAAACATACAACATACACACAATCTGTACATTTAAAAACCACTTCAACACTTCAAAAAAACAAAAACAAAAAAAAAAAACAAAAAAAAACAAAAAAAAAACCTACAAAAACAAAACAAAACAGACCCAGGCTCCTCAGATATTGCCAAATGCCTGAGAGAAGAGGAAAGTCTTGACCTGGCGCCGAAAAGATAACAATGTTGGCGCCAGGCGGGCCTCGACAGGGAGATCGTTCCACAATTGGGGAGCCACCACAGAGAAGGCCCTCTCTCTTGTTGCCGACCTCCGAGCTTCCCTCGGAGGAGGCACTCGGAGGAGGGCCTTAGATGTTGAACGTAGTGTTCGGGTAGGTTCATGTCGGGAAAGGCGTTCCATCAGGTATTGTGGTCCCAAGCCGTGTAAGGCTTTATAGGTTAAAACCAGCACCTTGAACCGGGCTCGGAAACATACAGGCAGCCAATGCAAGCGGGCCAGAGTAGGTCTTATATGTTCGAACCTACTGGTTCCAGTTATCAATCTGGCCGCTGCATTTTGCACAAGCTGCAGCTTCCGAACCACCTTCAAAGGCAGCCCCACGTAGAGTGCATTGCAGTAATCTAACTTGGAGGTTACCAGAGCATGGACAACTGAAGCCAGGTTATCCCTGTCCAGATAGGGACGTAGCTGGGCCACCAACCGAAGTTGGTAGAAGGCACTCCGTGCCACTGAGGCCACCTGCGCCTCAAGTGACAGAGATGGTTCTAGGAGAACCCCCAAGCTACGAACCCGCTCCTTCAAGGGGAGTGCAACCCCATCCAGAACAGGTTGAACACCCTCCATCCGGTCAGCGGAACCACCCACCAACAGCGTCTCAGTCTTGTCTGGATTGAGTTTCAGTTTATTAGCCCTCATCCAGTCCATTGTCGCAGCCAGGCACTGGTTCAGCACATCCACAGCCTCGCCTGATGAAGATGAAAAGGAGAAATAGAGCTGCGTGTCATCAGCATACTGATGACAACGCACTCCAAAACTCCGGATGACTGCACTCAACGGTTTCATGTAGATATTGAACAGCATGGGGGACAAAACTGACCCCTGCGGAACCCCATACTGGAGAATCCACGGGGCCGAGCAATGTTCCCCAAGCACCACCTTCTGGAGCCGACCCACCAAGTAGGAGCGGAACCACTGCAATGCAGTGCCTCCCACTCCCAACTCAGCCAGTCGTGCCAGAAGGATACCATGGTCGATGGTATCGAAAGCCGCTGAGAGATCAAGGAGAATCAACAGAGTCACACTCCCCCTGTCTTTCTCCCGACATAGGTCATCATACAGGGCGACCAAGGCTGTTTCCGTACCAAAACCAGGCCTGAAACCCGACTGAAATGGATCCAGATAATCAGTCTCATCCAAGAGTGCCTGGAGCTGGCTCGCAACCACCCGCTCCAGGACCTTGCCCAGGAATGGAACATTTGCTACTGGCCTGTAGTTATTCAGATTTTCAGGGTCCAGGGAAGATTTCTTTAGGAGTGGTCTCACTGCCGCCTCTTTCAGGAGGCCTGGGACCACTCCCTCTTGCAAAGAGGCATTAATCACTTCCCTGGCCCAGCCAGTTGTTCCATCCCTGCTAGCTTTTATTAGCCAAGAGGGGCAAGGATCCAATATGGAAGTGGTTGCACGAACCTGTCCAAGCACCTTGTCAACATCCTCGAGCTGCACCAACTGAAACTCATCCAAGAAAACAGGACAAGCCTGTGCTCTGGATACCTCACTAGATTCATCTGCTATAACACTGGAGTCTAAGTCCTTATGGGCCCCAACAGTTGTCAGTGCACTTCAATACCGCTATAAAGCAGTAGTGTGGCTCCTGCTTTTTATATACTGCTTTCATACTGCTATATCCTGCTTGGTGTAGATCTGGTCCCGATGTTTTGGCCTACAGCTCCCATGACTCCTCACTGGGGCTGATGGGAATTGTAGGCCAAAACAACTAGGGGGGCACGAATTGCCCACCCTTGGAGTATACAACACCCACCTTGCTCTGTAAGCCTGTTTAGGCACGCGGAGGGAGAAATATCCCATGTGTGAAGCTGCCTCCTGGAGAAGATGCGAACTGGTACCCAAGGCGTGGCCTTTTCACACATGCGCACACGGACCCACACGCGGCTCAGACCTTCGGCTTCAGCCAGGCTCCCGCTGCGCTTGTGTGCCATGGCACTAGCTGGATCCGAGAGCGGCGGCCTGCATCTGCAGTGTTAAAGTGACTCGAGATGACATGGAACAGCTGTTTAGTGGAAAGCAATCTCCTGCGGGTGAGAGCAGGGAGACGGAGCGGGAGGGGCGGGGAGTTTGAGCCGTTCAGTGGATAATTATATCTGTGTGGGCTAAAGCCTTCACTCACAGTTAAACCTACGGGTCGTGAGAAAAAGAGCAACCCTGTCAGGTCCAATCAACCATCCCGGTTCTGACAGCCTTCTTTTGCCAGTGGGATGGGGAGTGTGTGTGTTTGGGGCGGGAGGGGCGCAAGTTGGATCGAAGGGAGATAGGAGCGACGAGCAGGAAGACGAGGCAAGAAAAGGCCAAGTTTGGACTCATTTCCCATTTGTAGTATTTACGCCAGCCTTCCCTGACTTGGCATCCCCCAGATATATTGGATTACATGCTGGCTGGGGGATGATGGGAGTTGTGGTTGAGCATACCCCTGGGGGGTGCCAGATAGTGGAGGCCGGTGGGTCCAGTGAAAGCGGGGCAGTGAAACTGCTCCGGGTTTCAGCCAGGACCAGCCAGAACTCTAAAGGAACTGTCCAAGGGGCGAGTTCAGGATTCTTTATGGCTCTGGTTGAAACCCAGAGCAGATTCACTGCCCCACTGACATTGACGCCACCAGCCTCCACTGGTACCAGCTTGAGTAAGGCTGAACTATGGAATATTTCCAGTTGGAAATGCGTCGCTTATTGGGGATCAGGTAACAGAACGCTCCCATGTGGGTATGGCCCTGACAATCTAAGGGGCACCTTCATGAAGGCATGTAGACGAGCGGCAAGAGATGGTGGATTAAGAGCTATACCTCCCTAAGCTGCTTCAGGCAAACCGATGAAGGGGTTGGGATGGTGACGAGCCAGCTTCATTGTCTATAAAGAACATTTGCTACTGAAACTAAATGAGCTGCATGCTGTGAAGTTCAAAAACACCCCTTACTGCATGATCTGGGGAGGTTTCTGGAGGAAGAAAAGGAAAAATAATACCTTTCCCCTTTCCCACTCTCCAGAAAATGCTCTTTCTCTGATAGCTAGTTACAACTCACTTAGGTTTAGAGTTGGAAACTTATATAGTGGCCTTCCCCATCCTGGTGCTTTCCAGATGTGTTGGAGTGAAGCTCCCATCATCCCCAGTCAACACAGCCATGGGGGTTGTAGTCTAACACATCTGGAGCTAACCAGGTTGGGGGAGGCTTCTATATAGCATAGCAGGGAGAGGTTTCAAGAAGGTGAGAAAGAAAAGGAGGTGTCATTTTCCTTCTCCCACCCCTGAAACTTTCCCCTACGCTGAGAATTGAGCTGTTTCCAATACTATTCCAAGCTGGCTGGTTCCCTGAATAGCAATACACCTGATTAGAGGATGTGGATAGCCCACAACATATTGCTGTGGGTCCCCACCTATCACATCAGCACTGCAAACTCACTAAACTTTGACTTGGGAAGAGGGAGAGAGGGAAAAAGAGCTGCTGGCAACAAGATGATTCCTTTAGGTTTAAAATGGCTGCCGGGTGATCACAACATCATCCAGCAAGACCAGTGCCAGGTTTGAAGGGCCCCAGGCAAGGTGCCCTTCAGGCCCCACCCTTCACATTCAGGGGGCCCTTGAGGCTCATAGGGAAACCAGGTCGTAAATTCAAGGCAGGGATGCAGATCAAGGCAAGAAGAAAGTAGTATCCTACATAGCTCCAAGCTGATCCTGCTGGCCGGAACCCTCTCCTTCTACCACAATAGAAGAATGTTGTCACAGCAAGAAACTGAAGTCAACTGAAGCCTTATGTCAGTGACAAGACCTGTAGTGTGATCAGCTCCGCCTCTCCTGGAGGAGCTAACTAGACAAAGGGCCCTCACCTGACTTTGTAGCCTGAAACTTCTGCAAAGCTAGGGAGAAATGGAGGTTCTGCTGGGGACTCATCCTCTGAGTCAGATGGCAGGGCTGTGCCCGCTGGCTGGAAGGGCCCTGGATAAAGTATTGACTATCCTGTCCCTGAGGAAGTGGCCTGTGCCTCATCCTCATCTGATGCACACTGCAAGACCCGAGGGCTGGGGTTCATGACTAGGCTGACCATATGAAAAGGAGGACAGGGCTCCTGTAACTTTAACAGTTGTAGAGAAAAGGGAATTTCAGCCAGTGCCATTTGTATGCAATTAGTTCGTGGTGAAATTCCCTCTTCATCACAACAGTTAAAGTTGCAGGCACTATACTACAGTGACCATATACAAAAGAAGGCAGGGCCCCTGCTACTTTAACTGTTGTGATGAAGAGGGCATTTCACCAGGAACTAATTGCATACAAATGACACTGGCTGAAATTCCCTTTGCTTTACAACTGTTAAAGTTACAGAAGCCCTGTCCTCATTTTCATATGGTCAGCCTATTCATGACACCACCAAAGCACCAGCTTGGTGACTTCCCTCTCCATGAACTTAGCAGGCCGAGGAATGGGCAGCAGCAGAGAGATGGGGGTAGTGATGGGTAGGAGCAGATGGGGACACAGCAGCACTGAAAAGTGCAGTTGTTCAGCTCCAGTTGTTCCAGCCCAGCACTGGAAAGAGAAGCCCCAGCAAAGCAGATGCAGGCGCCACCTCCATTTCCCCAGAATGCCTCCAGATCTAGGGAGGTCAGAGAAATCTGGAATGGAATCAAATGAATTCAGATTTCTATGACTCAGACCAACAAATTCTACACTGGAGTGTTTTTTTTTCTGAGTTGCATGGACCCCATGGACTTGCGGACCAGTTTTTTTTTCTGCTTTCCAGAATTTTATGAAAATTTAGTCATAGAAAAATAAATATATACAAAAGACAACCACTGGCCAAAAATATGCATTCTCCCATAGGCTAAAGCATGAAAAAAGCATATGGGGGGTGGGGGATTTGCACTTTTTCAAGTGCAAATTTGCACAAATTTGGGAAACTAGAAAAAAACTGATTTCGTCAATAAGCAGATGTTGGAAAGAAAGGCACCTAAGAATCTGCAAAATGCGGACAGAACAAATTTTACAAAATCCATATATCTGGAACCTGACATAGTGTATGAAAATGGCCATGGCTGGACGGAGCCCAAATTATTATTCATAGAATCATGGAATCATAGAATAGTAGAGCTGGAAGGGACCTATAAGGCCATCGAGTCCAACCCCCTGCTCCATGCAGGAATCCACCTTAAAGCAAACCTGACAGATGGCTGTCCAGCTGCCTATTGAAGGCCTCAGTATGGGAAAGCCCACAACCTCCCTAGGTAATTGGTTCCATTGTCGTATTGCTCTAACAGTCAGGAAGTTTTTCCTGATGTCCAGCCGGAATCTGCCTTCCTGTCACTTGAGCCCATTATTCCACGTCCTGCACTCTGGGATGATCGAGAAGAGATCCTGGCCCTCCTCTGTGTGACCACCTTTCAATTACTTGAAGAGTGCTTTCATGTCTCCCCTCAATCTTCTCTTCTCCAGGCTAAACATGCCCAGTTCTTTCAGTCTCTCCTCATAGGGCTTTGTTTCCAGACCCATGATCATCCTCGTTGCCCTCCTCTGAACCCCCTCCAGCTTGTCTGCATCCTTACTATTATTTTAATTAAAAATAAAGGCTTCCCAGCCTCCACTGTGTTTTGGTAGGGTTTTTACAGCAAGCGAAACAGTGTGTTACTCTCTAAATGTGGGTGGATAATAACCCTCCATTTCTATGGCAGCATTATGATACGGTTCATATTGTTTTGTCTCTGTTCCCCGACTGTCACTAACATTCTGTTTTCTGAGTGACAAGACCCAAGCGAGGCAAGTGCAGTGAACTTTCTGCAATTAAGCAATGCCACTCTTGAAACTGACTGCTCAGGGGCAGCTTGCAAAGGCACCCATGGCATCCAACAACGTGGGTAAAGAGTCACCCCTCCTGCTCATCCTCCGGGGAAAAGCACTTATGCGCATCCATTGTCTTTCACTCATATGACAATTAAAAAGCATCCAAGTCAGCAAAGACAGGGAAAGCCATAGCGACACGTGCTTTTCAAAACTGATAAATGGAGGCTCGTATTGGATGTAGAGATTGGCTGAATTGGGACGACACAATAAGCAACTGGGGGGAACCATCGTCAGTTGTATTGACTACCGTGTCGTCCAAATGCTGCCATAGTCAACTCAGCACTGATCCTAATCCACACCACGGTTGATTATTTATTACCATGTTGTGTGGGGAGTAACCCCTAGATGAACAACTGTAAAGTTGATTATTACCCCACCATTGACTATCGTGTTGTCCGAATTCAGCCATTGAGTTGGTTCACACAACATACTAACCCACACTCAGTGGTTGAGTGTGGGTTGATGTTGAACCATGGATTGTATATTGAAATGTGGGTTAGCAATTAGGCTGACCAGATAAAATCCAGGTCAGGGCTCATGTAACTTTAACAGTTGTAGAGAAAAGGGAATTTCAGCCAGTGTCATTTGTATGCAATTAGTTCCTGGTGAAATTCCCTCTTCATCACAACAGTTAAAGGTGCAGGGGCCCTGCCTTCTTTTGTTTATGGTCACGCTAGTATAGTGCCTGCAACTTTAACTGTGGTGATGAAGAGGGAATTTCACCAGGAACTAATTGCATACAAATGACACTGGCTGAAATTCCCTTTTCTTTACAACTGTTAAACGGAGTTCCGCAGCATGTATGACTCCCTTTGCATCTTTGAGCCAAGCAGTGGGTTATTCCCCAAACTCCGGGAACTTTTTTGCACATTTCGTTTTTGGGAGGTTCTACAATTTGTGCAAATTTCTGAGGATTTTTCACAAAAGATGCCCAAATTTGCAGAAATCCAGCCACAATTTGCCATAATTGTAACAACTTCAAAAAATGTGCAAAATTCCCAGAATTTTTTTTAAAAAAAAACTGTCCCGTCTCACTGCAGTTTTAGTCGGGCATCCCAGTGGGAACCAAAATGAACTCCTGGGGGTGGGGGTGGGGGTGAGGCTAGGAAACGCCATCGAGCCGCATCCTGCAAATGGCTTTTTCTGACATCCCTGTTTGCGATGGGAGGAAAGCTCAGAGTTTCCTTCCATTGCGAATAGCAAGCACAGAGAGGGATGGGACACAATGCCATTTGGGACCATGGTGGGAGCAAAGGTTTAAAGCCATCTTTAAAAGTCACCTCTTGAACGGAGGTGGAGGAGAATTTCGGATATCTGTGAAGCTTGCCTGAAGTGAGTTTCACGAGCTCCCAAAAGAGTAGTTCTCCAGGCCTTGCTTGGGATAACTTCGCCAACATCTCTAGTCCAGTCATTCATGCCCAACTAGAGATGGGAGAAATCCATCAAATTCGATTATATTCAAGTTCTCAATTTTTCGCTGCTAGGCTCATTCTGTCCCAATTCTGTATGAGCATTCCCCCCCCCCCATAAAATTGTATACATTTTTGCCCGAATTTTTCAAGAAGCGTGCATGTTTTTGTGTGCATTTTTCTACAAATGCACCCATGGACTAGAGACATCTGTCACTGGAAAATCTGGAGCTTTTTTGGCTCACTGGATTTCTGCAGTGCGCCGGACTCAGCTTGCATTTGCAAGCTGAGCCAATGCAAGCTGAGCCATGTATTTCCCCTGAATTCCAGGGACATTTTTCATTTATTTTTATTTGTGGAAATCAACATTTGCAGAAATTGCAGCTGCATTTCCACAAATGGAAGCCAACATTTGTTGAAACTACACAAATTGAGGCTGAAATTTGTGAAAATGTCTATTTCCGCAAATTAAAAAGAAACAGAAATACACCAGCTGCCCTCACTTGCTGTGAACCAAGTCAGGCCAGTTGGAAAAGAGTCCGAGGGTGGGTTCAAGCCGATGAAATCTCATCAATCTCTACCCCACAGCCGAATTCCTCTGGCACCCCTCTTATCGACTACAGTGTGTTTGCGCACATTTTAGAAATGTGTGTGGTTCTTCTACTGCCATTTTCAAAGCTGCATATGTTGCTGAGCATATCGTTTGGTTTTGCAAAAGGCATTGCAAAGTCAGATTTCCGACTGCAAATTTCATTTGTGTCCGGGAGACGTGAATTGGTCGGGTTGATCATACATTAAAATGCAAGTTTTTATTAATTTCTCTCCCAGCGGTATGCACAACCAAACGTTCCACACATGGGACCATCCAAAGGCATGGGAAATTTATTATTATTATTATTATTATTATTATTATTATTATTGCACTTTTATCCTGCCCTTTAGCCCAAAAAGGCTCTCAGGGCAGCTTACAAAAATAATTCTTAAGACAATCCCTGCCCACAGGCTTACAATCTAAAAAATATGACACAAAAGGAAAGGGGATTGGGAGGGAGGAGGAAAAAAGCAGATTTGGGCACCAGATTCTTAGTTGCCATGTTCATGGACACAGTGGAAGGGCTGCCGCTTCCTCTCTTTCTAATAACCTGATACACATCCAGGCACAATGGAGGGGTGCCTGGCTGCCACTCCCTTTCCCTCTGATTGTTTCAGCAGCAACTTACTGAGTAACATATCCTACTGTGACTTTTTATTTGCATCTGTGGTTGTTCATAATATCTTGTTTCCTCAGCTAGCCGGTAGAATTCGCACCTATGGGATGTCGCTCTCAATGATGAACCGTTGAGAGGCATACAGCAGATAAGCAAGAAACTGAAATCTTGAGTGTCCATTTCCCAACCCCGCAGCCATGCAGACACCTTGTGGGCGGCATGAACTAAACAATTGGCTATTTGTGAGTTTCCCTAAAACCTTGCTGCAGGCAGTTTGTGCTGTCACCACCTGTAAACACCGAGCTTTTGCCCAAATGTACAATCCCAGGCCACACGCAAAATTGATCCTGAACACGACAGCGAGAACCGCGGACGGAAGGCAGTGGAGTTCACCCGGGTTGCAAAGGGAGAGTGAACGGCTATCAAAACTTTGGGAAAGTGAAGAAAATCAACTGCATGTCAAAGACGAAGAAAAGGGAGGAAAATAAATTGACGGAAGTCCCTAACGATTAGGCAAATGGCTGATGAAGTAGATGAGAGTCCATGAGAGCTTATGGAAGCCCCCCCCCTTTTTTTAGCCCCCAGTAATGCAGCTAGGTAATTTTAGACCCTGGATAGGCAAAGCAATCCCATGGCCACTACACAGCACCATGGTGGGGGGGAGCATAAGATAGTTTGGATTCCTGGATCTGAGGTCGGAGACAGGAACCTCCAATATCTGCGGCAATAAGCCTGTATACACTAGTTGTTGGGGAACATGGGTGGGAGGGTGCTGTTGCACCCGTGTCCTGCTTGTGGGTCCCTGGTTGACAGCCACTGTGGGAACCGAGTGCTGGACTAAATGGACCCTTGGTCTGATCCAGTAGGGCTCTTCTTAGGTTCTTATGAAATAACTATTTCCACCTGGATAGGGCTTAACACCTAAATAGGTCCCGTGTGCCCTACTTCACAGAGAACTGTCACTTATCTGAAAGGCTGTCAGAAGATCTGCTTGAAGGCCTCCTCTGTTTGAACAGCTGCCCTGTCAAAGCCCGGTTTAAAGGTAATGATGCCATGAGAACTGTCACCCCATTGGCGGTCAGCACCAGGACAGCAGATTGAATAAGGCTGGCACACACGTCAACTGCGCCCAATCTACGCACAGACAGCATCCAACGCTAATGCTGTTTAAAAATACATTTTATTGAATTCCTACTCCTCCCGTGGCAAATGTGGCAAATTAATGGGGTTTAAACGTGATATCCATCTCCCTTTTGGGAGAAAAAAGTCATCTTCAACCATATTAAATTGTCTATGTAGGCAGAGTTGCGAGACATCAACAAATTTCCTTCCTTCCTTTTTTTTTTTTTTTTTGAACATCCATTAAGTTTGAGCCTATCTACACTACTGCTTTAAAACGGTTTAAAACTGTTATAAACCGTTTTAAAGCAGTAGTGTAGATAGGCTCTTTATTTGCAGGTGCGATGGTCCGAAGGAGTAGAGATTTTTATTTTTTTAAAGTCATCCCCAAAACAGCATGCTGACATTCTCAGGAGTAAGCCTTATTGAAGTGAATGTGTTTTCCTTCTGATCAGACATGTATAGAGGTGTGTTTTTCAGCTAGCTGTCATGGACATTTGCGAGCACAGGAGCACAGCTCTTTATTCCCCATGTAGATTGGGCCCTCATCACTGCCTTCCACATTCTGTACTGTATTACTATTTAAATTATAATAATTCTTTCTCAGTTCGCATCTATACATATAAATTAGCACATGCACATGTATGCCAGCCATCTGAATATATCTAATATTCTACTGAAACTGTCTTTAGCTGTCTAAATTGTTCTAAAAAATTTATATTTATATTTTTGTGCTGTATTATATGCTGTATTTTATTATCTGATGAACTGATATAAACTGCCCAGAGAGCTTTGGGTATTGGGCGGTATAGAAATGAAATGAAAATAATAATAATAATAATAATAATAATAATAATAATAATAATACAAACGGGTGTCCTCTTCTTTGGAGTTACATTTCCTTGTTTGTAGTCATTTGTAAATGGCCACCCAGAATTTCAGCTTTCTTGCACAAAGCCTATTGCAAAGTTGGGCTACTATAAAATACATTCTGTCTGTCTCTATGCAAAAATGGAGTAAGCACAGTGGAGGCTGGTGGCTCCTATTTCAGTGGGGTGGTGAATCTGCCCTGCCTTTGTGTCAGAACCAGTCAGAACTCTAAAGGAGCTATCCAAGGTGCGGAACCCATGTTGGGGTTGGGGTTCAGCACTTTGGATAGCCCCTTTAGAGTTCTGGTTGGAACCCAAAGTGGATTCGACACACCGCTGAAACATGAGCCACCAGCCTTCACTGGCTTAGCATTTCTGAGTCTGCCCACGAGATCACCCCGAACACCTGGCACCCTTGGGCAGCTGCTGGGACCCCAGGATTCTGGCAGGACCAGCCACTGGCCCCAGCCTGGACTCCCTTTTAATCCCCCCCCCTGCCCAGCATGGCGCTCCTAGCAGTGCTAGACGGCTACATCTAGCCACCATTTAAATGTCCCATAGTGCCCTGGAGCAAAACCATATCAATGATTTTGTGGGAAATTAAAATGGCGGCTAGATCGCGCTCAGTGCTGCTTCCAGGTTTTGGGGGAGCCTTGAGCAAGAACCCCTCCATGCTCTCTTCCCTCTGAGAGGCAGCCCTCTGGCTGCCATTGCCACCTGCTGACCTTCCTCTTCCTCCTCTTCCTCTTCCTCTTCCTTAGCATTGCTTCCCCTTTCTCACTTGACCAGCAGAGAGCCAGGGAGCAAACGGGCAGAGGCATCTGCTCCTCCTCCTCCTCCTCCTCCTCCTCCTGCTCCTCCTCCTGCTCCTCTTCCTCCTCCTCCTCCTCCTCCTCCTCCTCCTCCTCCTCACTGTCCCAGAGTGAAGGGCAGATAAACAAGCAAGTTGCAATGATGAAGGGGAGGAGCAACTCCAGGGGGCTCTTTCCCCCAATGAGGGCCCTTCGCAAGTGCCCAACCATACCTACCCTTGGCACCAATTCTGGCCCAGCTGTCTGGAACCGTGCTGGCATCGCCACCCTCACCATCACCATATGCAGCCTGCAGGGCAGAGGGCACTTTATACCCAGAACCCCAGCAAACATAGCCGGCCCTGCCGGCCCAGTTGTTAGAAAGGCAGCGTCGTGATTCTAAGCCCACTGGCTGAGAGAAAGAGATCGGCCTTGCAATCCACAAAGCTTCATTCAGTAAACAGAAGTCTCTTCACACCTGAAGGGAGTATGAAGGCTAGGAGCTATCCTCTAAGCGTAATTAGCCTAACGAAGCAAGGCAGCAGCCTATCAACACTGGACAGTTTCCGGCAGTGCCCAACAGGCCTTTACTGAATCCCTCCTTCAGGGAGGGTCTTCAAGGTGAAGCCTCTACTGAGTGGCCAACCCAACAGACCACCTCCCACCTCCTCTCAAATTCCACCCACTTGACCCTGCAGCGCACTCTGGGGTCTGTCAACTCTGATGTTCCCTCCCCCTCCGACAAAGACTGAGTACCTGGGGTGGGGGAGGGTGAGCCTGGGTGTCCTGTCCGATAAGCTCCTGGGGAGATTCCTCTTTGACTCCTGGAGGGTCTTGGAGAATCTCCTCCCCCACTTCCTGTCTTGACTGGTGTACGTCTCCTTCTTCTTCAGCCTGACTGAGGCTCTGAAAGCCCATCCCCCAAAGCAAAGAGAATGTGCCTGATCCTGACAGGCAATGGGATTTCCCCTAAAAGCATGGTATTGTGGCCATGTGTCCTCCTTTACAATCCTCTACCTGATGGGCCATCCAGGCCAAGTCTGGTTTCAAGATTAAGATGCCCAAGAAGGGAAAGTGTGTAGAGTCTGGATGTTGCCGATCAACAGTTAGAGCCTGGAGAGCAGATGCAGAATGCACACAGGACACACCCTTCCGAACTATGGTGACATGCCCTGCATTTCAATTTGAATGCTAACTAATTATTTCTAAATGTGCCTCTGTACGTCTAAATAAGCATGTGGAAATTCCATGTAAATGTGTGTCCTCTTTTCGGGGTGACACATTTCCTCCCTTTTTGGTGATTTGTAAACGGCCACGCTAAACGAGGCACCATCTCCTGATCAAAGTGGCAAGGAGAGCAAGCAGGGTCCTCTGGCAGCCTCAGACAGCACGGTTCTTTTGACCTCATTATCCCTCGAAGCCTTCTGCACCTGGGAGAGTGGAGTGAGCAGGGAGACAAATCTCCGCTGTTCCTCCTGGCACTGTGCAGGCCATCTGGGCTCCCGTTTGGCCTGGTACTCATTACTGCTGCTCCCTGCCTTATTCTCTCCTTCACCACCATCACCAACACCTCCCATCCCAGTACTGCTTTTCTCCATGACTGGTTTGGTGGACTCATCATTATAAGGTTTCCCTGGCCGCTTGTCAAGGTCCTACCGGCCAGAGAGTCGCCTCAGGCTCTTAAATAACAAACAAGACACAGAAGATTCCTTGGGCTTTCACCACCTTAATTAGAGTGTGGCACATTTTGTAGGGACACGGCGATTGTCCTCTTGGCTGCATAAAATTGAAGGCGACCGACTTACTGAGGAAGCGGCCTTAAAAGTGCCCAATTAAAGTAGGGGTGTATGTATGCAGGAGATTGTGAGGGGGCAGGGGAGAGGTATAAAATGCATTGACTTCCCTCTGAGATAAGGCCTAGGTCTTGCGACAAGGCCAGCCTTGTAGTTATATTGAGAGGAAGGGCTTCTCTTTGTTCGAAGGCCTATTCTCATTTCCACTAGACTTGTCCAGCGTTTGAGTATCCCCTGATTGCTCCCAAAGGCTTTGCGGGACCAGTCCTACCATTAGACAGAGTGAGGTTTCGCAGGGCTGGCCCTACTGTTAAGCAGAGTGAGGAAGCTGCCTTAGGCAGCAGCTTTGAGTGTCAGGAAAGGGCAGCACATTGTTAGTTATTCAATTTCTCATGAATGTATTGTTACTGCCAGGAAAGGGGAGAGGCAGTTGGGTGAGATTTTCTGCCTCTGGTACCGAACTAACTTGACAGACTGAGGGTACAATGCAACTTGGCTATGTGGAGGGCACTATGTGCTGCTCCCTCTCAGGTAGCAAAATGTGAGGGCCGGCCCTGAGGATTTGGTAAATCCAGAGAGGCTTTCTATTGGCCTCGATTAGGGTTGCCTTGTGTCATTATTGCCACGTGTTGCAATTGACACATCTCTCTATTTGAAGGGCTGTCGGAGGATTTGCAGGCATCCTGCATTTGAAAAGCTGCCCAGTCCAAGTCTGGTTCAAAGATAAAGAATATCAACCCATTGGGAATGAACGTCGGTATGCACATTCAGGACACAATTCAACATTTCAAGTTTAAATACTAACCAGAATCTTAGTAACCATTACAACATCACTGTAATAGTAGTCCATTATTATTATAGCCCCTGGGGAAAGGATAGCTATACTAAAGCCATCTAAGTTATGAAATTATTATTATTATTATTATTATTATTAATAATAATAATAATAATAATAATATAGAGATTTGTGCTCAGGCAGTTATTGGCGGACACTCCGCCACTACATTAGGAGTAGTATCCAAGGTTAATCCTACATAGTGTAGACCCATTGAAATAAATGGGACTTACGTTAATGGTGACACGCAACCTGGTGTCCTCCAAATGTTTTAGACCCACAACTCACAGCATTCCAATTAGTAACACAGCCTGCCAAATTATCTGCAACCTGTTCTACCCTCCCTCCCAAGTCTGTCCCAACTTCCCTCGAGGAAGGCGTTATCCACGAGTTAAAAACAAAACAAAAGCTCCCCCAGTGCCGCAAGGGTTCAGTTAGGGCAAGACCCCTCTTCCATGGCCTGGGCATGCGAAAGGAACCTTTCCCCGCCAGCTGATTGTGAGCACCCAGGCGCCTGAAAAGTTAACGGCGAGGTTCCACCATTAGCGTTTCCCCTAATCATCCCAACTGCCATTTCCTGCCAGCTTGTCACTTCCATTAATGCCATTAAAGTGACGCCTTCAAAAAAGACAAGGGAGGAGGAGTGGGGGCAGTGAGGGGCAGCTGAGGGGCCAAACACTGCATTTTCTACGCGGTTGACAGACATTAAAACTGCTTCCCGGTGACGTCAAAAGGTCACTCAGCACCAGCTAAGGGCTCCGTCTCCGCTGTCACTAGCCGTGGCCTCCCCTCCCCTCCCACCATCTTGCGCAGGTGGCAGCGTTGGCGTGGGTGGGCGGAACGGGGTTGTGGCGCTCATGTCCCCCTTTCCGTTTAGGTGGATAACGGCTCGGAGCTGACTGGAACGCCATGCCTCAGCAAGCTGCCCGCTTGCTCTCCAGGATGTGGAGACGCACACCGACCATTGCCCCGGGCGGCTGCGTTCGGGGAGGTGTGTGGGGCTGCTGTCACTTCGCATCATCTTCCCAGCCCTGGCGCGGTGACTCGATTAAGTCCTTAGCCGCAGAACCAGTTTAAGGAGTCAGTGATTCACTCCACTGACTAAGCGGGACCAATTGGAGCGCAGGTCACTGACAAGACGGCTGGATCCATCTCCAAGGGAAGTCTGGGCAGAAACAGCATCGCTTAGGAAGCACGGCAAAACTCATCTCCTTTTTCTTGTTCAGTGTTAAAAGTCCTGGATATGATGCTGTGCTGATATCAGGACACCAAGTGGAGTAACCGGGACTTTGGTGGCAGAATAATAGTTCCGGGCTGCATTCAGATGAACCACTAAACTATGGTTTGGCACGATGTGAACAAGCCATCATTTTGTCATCTCCCCTCACCCTTCTTCTTCTCTGGAGCAGTTGCTGAAAGAGGACGCTGGGAACTTTTGCTTCTGTTTTTAACTAACCACAGTTTAGTGTTATATCCAAACCTTGACAAAAGTTTGTCCTAAACTGTGGCCCTCAACCTAACTTGAAAAGCCCCCTGCAAGTGATCAGTTCAGAACTTCAGCTCAGAACTCTTGGAAGAAAAGAGGGAGGGAGAGAGGGAGAGAGGGAGGGGGAGAGAGAGATGGCCCCTGAATTCCACTAACTTTGGCCCTGCCCACTGTTGCCATGTGCTCCCCTACAGGGTAATTCCAAGGAACTGTGGTTCTCAACCAAAAATACAACATTTCCTACTTCTGTCCTAAACCCTGGTTAGTCTTAACTATGGTTTGCTGAAAAAAGTCAACTTAAAGCTATGGTCTATGAAGCTGGTCTGTTTCAATAAACTATAACTAAGAAACTTAATTATAGTTTAAGGTTCAGACAAGGCTTCACCGCAGCTGCCTGAAGATGGAAGTGGATGCTTGCAATCTCCTTGCTGCCAGGCCAGAAGAAGAGAAGTAGGGTGGCCACTTCCGAATCACGAAAACAGAGGAAATGCATTGCCAAAAAAGAGGATGTACATTTGCATATGCTAATTTATATGTATAGATATTTATATGTATTTTATTGTTGTAAGTTGCCTTGTGAGGGGCTTCTGCCCTGAAAGGTGTCCAAGAAATGCTTTCAATAAATTAATTAAATAAAGAGATGCACATTTAGAATTAAATAGAAATGCATTAAATCTCACCATAGTGCAGAAGACTGTGACTGGTGTGCCTGCTGTCCAGGGGCTAACTGTGAATGAGCAAGAGTTCTTATGGTTCTTTATCTTTAAACCCGAATTGGATAGGACAGCCCTTCAAACAGAGGAGTGTTCTATGTAAAAGAGGTCACATGGCCATCCTAGTTGCAGCCCGTCTGGAAAGGTCCAAAGGAGATCAGAAGACGAGACAGTTCGAAATGACTCTTTCTTTCTTTCTTTCTTTCTTTCTTTCTTTCTTTCTTTCTTTCTTTCTTTCTTTCCAGGGGCTCCGCTGCAGCTAGTCTGCCTGCCTGCCTGCCAATCCAAAGCGGCCGAATGGTGAGTAATAATGATCACGGCACACAGATGAAAGGGACCATATGGTGAGAGGAAGGAAGAGAACTTGTATTTTTCTGCACCCCCCGGGCTCAGCCTTTATGGGCTTGTCACAGTCAATTTGCACTGCCTGACTGCTGCGGCCACCTTCTCTGCGGAATTAACTGCTCCGTGAATCATACTGTGCTCCGAAGGGGTTGCCTTTCACACGGCCAAGTGCTGAGCACCTACTACTGTACTGAAAGCACCACGGCACACCAACATCCGTAGAATATGGCATTGATTTACGTCAAAAACTTATATCCCGCTTTCCACCCCTCCAAAAGAAACTCAATGCAGCGTACCATAAAATATGCACACAATCAAACTTAATCTTCACAATTATGATCAAGTTTATCGGGTACATCTCTATACCACCTGACAGCCGAAGCTCTCTGGGCAGTTCCCACAAGAAAACTTAATATCGTAAAAGAGAATAACATAGGAAAACGTAATATAAGAATGTTAATATATATATATATATATACCCCCCCCCCCCCAGTAAGAATACAATAAAACAACCATAAGGAAATGTCAGCATCATAAAACCCAACCACTACCACCCTAACTTACCCAAAACAGCAACTCATAAATCACCCAAAACTGACGTGGAGACAAAGAAATAGGAAAATATATTTAACAAGGGGAGGAGCAAGTTTTGGTCAAATGCATAAAAAGCAGGGATGGGGAAACGTTTTCCTCTTAAGGTCCGTGTAACCTAAACCAAAACTTGTTGGGATCCATATTCTAGCAGTGGGTGTGGCCAGGGCCAAAAGTGACCAGGGTTGCAGATGTTCTTAGCTTTGTCCAGTACGCAGCAACTACAAAGACATCCAGGCATTCTCATCCTCCAATTTGCCAAGGTTCCCTCCACCAGCTTTGTAACTAGGAAGAGAAGCTATGGCCCTGGAAGAATGGGCCAGAAACTCCCCATCCCTTCCGTTAAGTGTTGAGGCTTGGTCATTCCATGGTGCGGGTGCCACCAACAAAAAGTCTCTTCCCCTTGTTGCCACCCACTAGGCCTCAGATGGATGAGGTGTTCAGGGCAGGCCCTGAATTGATGAATGGAGTCCGTGGGGAAAAAACTATGTAAGGCAATCCTCAAGGTAACCAATATGAATACATATCTGAAATACTTATATTTAGCTTAACGCATTTCACTGCTCAGTCAGTGAGTCCTGTTGCAGTGAGGGTCCAGCCTTGTTTGGCACTATGAAGTTCAGATTATAGAGTGTCCATCATGGATTACAGGGTGTCCCCTATGGATTTTACTTGGGACAAGTCAGGTTCAGTTGGAGTCTGACCAAGCAGGAGTCAGGTTTCCTAGTGAAATAGGAACAGGGATAGAACCGTACCAAAGAGAGCTCCAGACAAGCTTGCTGATATATTGCTCCAACATGCAGCAAATCATGACTGAGCCTTAAGTAGGGGTTTGGCTTCCTTTAGGCTGATTAGGCTCTCTATTGACTGAGGTCTTTTTCCTTAAGGGTGTTTCAGGGTGTGACAATAAAGAGCTGGCTGCATAATAGCTCGAGTCAGAGTCGGAGGATAGCAACACAAGGTTTCTCTGGACACAGGGGAGATGGTCCCTGGGGTCTGCCTAGAGAATTAGGTTCTAAGGAGGTAGAACCCTTGTGGTGCCCTTCTGTAACTGAGCCCTCTCCCTGACCCTCATCCTTGAAGGATGCGGGATTGGGTGGTCCTGCACCATGACACCCACATGCATTCTTTTAGTGGTGCTGACAACAACCTTGCAATATCTCACACATGAAAACAGAGACCGCACTTAGAAAAACCAGTTTCTGAGCCTGCTCCCTTCCTACCCTGCACTATTACATATTGCCTGCTGTATGTTCCATTTTTCTCCTCTGCAATATCCTGAGCTTGATATTTTTTTAAAAAAATGCAACAGGGCCATTGTCATTTCAGTTAAAGATATACTTTAAGAAAAAAATATAGCCGCCCTACAATATGCCATCAACAATTCAAATTATGCCTCAGCAGTTGTAGTGCATGAAACAGCAAGCTGTACACTGCACGACATCTTGGTCTTTATTATACGCATGAATTTACATGTGTGTGCTTTAGAGACAACAGCATGAGATCCTTCCAGAGACCCCTGGGATGTAGCAGCACCAGCAACGTTTCTGCTACTAGGCCTGTAGGCTTATAATTTTCTTTAGAAATGTCAGGGTAACTCACACAAACCTCCCTGCTGGTTTCCATCCAAGCACTGATCCACTCCAAACAATATCGAAGCGCCAGGGTCTTTCAGGGCATTGCTTCGAACACAAGGTTGCCATATGCCTTTCTTAAAGGAGACGGAAAACAAGATGTCAGGATCATACCTTGAGTAAAGCAAACAAAAGAATCCGGACGTTGTTTCGTGAGTATGTGCATACGTGTGCATTTACTCCAACGTTCATCCAGTCTTTCGGCAGCTGCTCTTCTAAGCAAGGTGCAACGCCAAACAAAACTGCCCTGCACACATGTTTCTGTTACTCAGAAGCAGGGAGAACCCCTGGCTAAAATCCTCCCTTTTTTCTGATACTTGGCTTCACCCGTCTCTCAGTAACTCTCCCATAGGGAGCCCAGCAAAACCTGCAGTGCTGGATCAAAGAGAACCATACAAGACAGGAAGATGGGGGGGGGGGGGGATGCCAGATCCTGAAAGCTCAGATCTCTTTTCCCCTCTGCACCTGCTGATCTTGAAAGATGTTTGCTCCCTTCTGCTTGGGATGGTTTGAAAAAATCAGGAACCGAGCTGGCCCAAGCCTGCCTTATAGTTGTAAATATAATGCTGGGCATTTGGCGGACTGTTCAATATGACAATTAGCTTGGGTGACCATATGAAAAGGAGGGCAGGGCGCCTGTATCTTTAACAGTTGTATAGAAAAGGGAATTTCAGCAGGAGTCATTTGTATGCATGCAGCACCTGGTAAAATTCCCTCTTCATCACAACAGTTAAAGCTGCAGGAATTCTGCCCTCTTCTGTATCTGGTCACTCTAGTATAGCTCCTGCAGCTTTAACTATTGTGATGAAGAGGGAATTTCACCAGGTGCTGCATGCAAACAAATGACACCTTTTCTATACAACTGTTAAAGGTACAGGAGCCCTGCCCTCCTTTCCATATGGTCACTATAAATCAGCCACTTTTGTCAATCTTTTCTTCAGAGCTTCCAAATACATAATGAGTCAGGTTTTGAATGCTATCTACACTACTGCTTTAAAACAGTTTATAACAGTTTTAAACCGGTAGTGTAGATAGGCTCTAAGAAACAGATTTCCATTAGAAACATATCTCCGCTTCTTTCAGTTTTAGAAAATTCTAGTTGTGTTACTATTTCTTCTGTTGCTTCATTTAAAAGGCCTTATGTATTTTAGCACATCTCTGTGTATGTGTGGATACACACTTATGGGTGCACCGTGTGGGGGTGCATACATATTCTACTCAAAGTCACACTGCATTGTGGGCTTTGTAGTTTTAGTTTAGTAGTTTAGTTTCATTGGTACAAAATGAAGTTTTCCCCCTCTGTTTAATTGCTGGAGTGTGGGGCAATTTTCAAGGGGGATCACAGCTGGGGTGTGAAGGGTTAACTAGGCTGACCATATGAAAAGGAGGACAGGGCTCATGTAACTTTAACAGTTGCAGAGAAAAGGGAATTTCAGCCAGCATCATTTGCATGCAATTAGTACCTGGCGAAATTCTCTCTTCATCACAACAATTAAAGTTGCATGCACTATACTAGAGTGACCAGATACAAAAGAGGGCAGGGCCCCTGCAGCTTTAATTGTTGTAATGAAGAGGGCATTTCACCAGGTACAAATTGCATTTTTCACACCTGCTTACAGCCACTGCAAACTTAATTATAATTGAGGAGAAACTACTAATTTAGGATAATCAGAGGGTGAATGTAAATAAATTAAACAACTTATTTGGATTTGGTGTGATTTGGATGGGAAATTGAGAGTTTGGATTTATGTCTGTATATTTCAAATAAATCAGAGTAATAATTTCTATATTTGCAGATACAGTTTAAAATTACCATATGTAAATTTTATGCAGATGTGCACTATGAGCTTGGGCTAGGCACCTAAATCTTTCAAGCGCCTAGTAATGCCCCTGGCACAAGGCAAAGGTAGATGAGGCCACCCTGTCTTCCTCCCTCCCTCCCTCTCTCTCTTTCTCTCTCTCTCTCTCTCCCTCTCCCCACCCCTTTCCTCTCTCTTCTTCTCCAGCTCTGGGCATCTGGCTATCTCACGCAAAAGGCAAGATGATGTCCCTTCTTTCCATGTGCAGAAGCCAACCAGGCTGGCCATTGAATCTTACTTCCTCACTGGCCCTGGGAAAGCATCCTCCACTGTACCTGAGGGCAGCGGGCTAGCTAAAGGGAGAGAAAGCAGATGGACGGCACACAGTGCTTGGTCTAGGAATTGTATGGATTTTGCAAAATCCATTCTGTCTGTGCTTCCTGGATTGTCAGGAGCCAGTCATTCCACCATTCACTCATGGACAGAATCAGAGTTTTTTTTTCTAATTTCCCTAGTTTCTGCAAATTTGCACTTGTACAAATTTGCGCATCCTTCCAAATGAACACCCCCCCCCCAAAATGGGCATATTCATGCTTTAGCCTAAGGGGGAAATGCATGTTTTTGACTCGTGTTAATTTTACCTTTTTTTCTAAGATGAAATTTGCGTAAATTTCCAGAAAGTTTTTTAAAAAGGAACAATCCGCAAGTCTGCAGAATCCTTGGTTTAGATTAATCGGAATCCAAACTCATTTGATTCTACTGTGGATTTCTTCAAAATCCATAGCTTCCGTCCTCCATCATCTCACCTGCTCACTGCTCCCTTAGTTTCTGCCACCTGAGGCAACAGCCTCATTCTACCTAATGGTAGGGCTGACCCTGCTGCCAGGGAAGAAACAGATCACTCTGAACAGATTGCTTGCAGAGTGCCGGAGGCCACCCACCCCTGTGTCTATTTCTCTCACCCCCTTCTCCATTGTCCACAAAAACACCAGCCTTTTTCTCAAATTCCCCCAAATACTGTGCTAACCTCAATACTGCAGCCAAAAATCCATATGCAAATTAAGTGCGCAGGATTTGAATACAGTTGTACACGATTCAAAAATCTGAATTCGCATTTCACTGGCACAGAGTGCGCCCAAACCTGCTTGCCCTCGTTTACCTATCCACTCAATGGATGCGTGGTTAGTAGCAAACATCTCCATCATTATCCATGAGCTGCCGTCTCGCCTCCCCCTTCCCATGATCGAGTAGCCAAAATCGGTCAACCTTCAGGGCATGATGCAATGCCCATCTGTCCAACCAGGCTTCTGCTTCCAGTCAACACTGCGGATCTGATTGGAGTTTTAACTCCAGGGCTGAGTTTACTTGGTTGGACGCTGGTCATTGGATTGTCAGTTATTCAAATATCACGAGCATGCAGCTGGAAATGGTTATGATGGGTGCATTCAGCAAAATGAATGATTCATTATGCAAAAATAAATCAAACCAAAGATTGCCCTGGACAGTTCCTACCCAGACTCATTAATTTATCTAATCGCAACAGTGTGTATGTAGCCAGTAAACATCACTACATCTCTTTCCCATCCTTCTTCATGATGTTCCAAAGTTTTGTTATCCTGAATTAGCCGCTGTATGTCTCCCAGAACAAGGAATCCTGGGATGTTCCAACCAACTCTTGGGTCTTTCAGAGGTTATCATGTTTTTCTCCAGCAAAAGTAGCCCCCCCGCCCTCTTCTGAAGCTCCACCCACTGTCCTCCTCCAGCCCCCTTGCCTCCAGCCCTAATTCCCCCTTCTCAACTGTTTCCTCTCATCAGCCAAGCAGCACGAGGAAGTAAAATGTGCAGTGGTGAATGTTCAACTCTCTCCATCACAGTCTCTCCCCCAGCTGCTGAGAAACCGAAAATAGCTGAGCAGCAGGGGAGAGGGGTGTGGCTAATTTGGGCCCACCCACTTTTTCTTTTGTCTCCATCATTGAATGACATGTGGCCCCAGCAAAGTTAGCCAAGAGAGGCCGAAAGGCTTCACCCTCCTCCTCTATAGACTTGCCAACTTCACCCACCACAGATAAGAGCCCCAGATGAAGAAGGCACATGTCAAGGGTCCCTGATCTCACCAGGAAGTGATGCCTCCTGTCTCCACGCTACAATCTGCTCTTTGGATGTATCCAGGAGTTGGACTACTGAAGAGAATAGAATGGGGTCATTATCCCCAGGTCACCGACTGTATGAACATATCTCACCTTAGAGAAACTGCTTCTACTGAGTGGGAGCCAGGAGTCATGGGCCCCCTCCACAAGGATGCGCTTTTGCGCCCGGTTCGGCAATTATGCGCATTATCGCTGATGCGCATTTACTCCTAATCCCTCTGCACGGGAGGCGGCGAGAGGCGGCGAAGCGCATTAATAGATGTCCAAAAAGCGCTTTACAAGAAGTTAATGTGCATAATCGCTTGTTCACACTGCGAAAATGCGCTTTAACGGCCGGAGCAAAATAAAAGTCGCTATTTAACGTGCATTCGAAAATGCGCATTATCGCGGAGATAACGCGCCTGTACGCCCGTTTTGCGCTCCGCTGGTGTGGAGGTAAATTTTTTAATGAGCCTTCAAAGAGCTTTAAATGTCTCGTGTGGAGGCACCCATGGCTAAGGAGCTCAAACCAGGCATCACAAGCAGGAAACAAGCCAGGAACCAAAGGAAAAAAAAAACTACAATTGCCCAATAAAAGTCTCAGCCTCAATCCGTCCTGCCAAGGGGAAATCAACAAGCAGCCTGGTACTCAGGATCATGCACGCTACCAGTAGAGGTTGGTGGTTCTGCTGTCAATGGGTTGGTGGATCCACTCCGGGTTTCAGACAGAAGCAGTCAGGATTGCAAAGGAGCTTGCACCTTGGAGAGCTCCTTTGGAGTTCTGGCTGGTTCTGATTGAAACCCAGAATGTATTTTTAGCCCCACTGACTTCACAGCTGCCAGCCTCCATTGCTTGCTGGCACCCAGGAAATCTTCATTGCCCTGGGAGATGCTCCAAAATGAACAGAGCATGGGATCACGGATCTAATCCCAGCAACTACTGGCACTGTTCCCTGATGTCCAACAAATGGCCGGTGCTTAATTTTTAAGAAAAGGCTCAAGTCTGTCTGGAAACAACACCCTATGGTCTAGCATCCATAATCCTTGATAGGTGAGGACTCTCTGCAAGGAGTGAGGGAAATGCACTTTGCACCTGCTCAGAGGCACTAGTATCTACTCTTACACCTTAACTTCCACAACTAAGCCCTTGCATTTACAAAAGTGCTTCTTAGCCCTGGTACAAATCAAGCATTGGAATCTTTGGGCTGAGTACACCAAGATATGGGAAATAATCCTTCCAGACAGCCTATTGGTTCCTCCTGGCAAATGGCAGCTGATTCCTCCAATAAGGGGGTGATACCAATCCATCTACGATTTCTGCCTACAGAGATGGGAAAATTTTAGAGTAGCCCATCCCACTGTCTGGAAAGGAAATTTCCAAGTTTACCTTGGAAGCCATTTTGGTTTAGACTCCCCCAAGGCAGTAGTGAGGGCTACCATACAAATCAATGGAGAAATCCAGGGTTTTACTGGAGCTGAGCTTGGAAGCAGCTTCTTCACCCAAAATCAAAACGTAGTAGCCATGACAGCAGTTTGTGCTCTAATTCAAGTCTTAATGTACATGGGGGAAATATTTTTGTGGGGAGATCTTAAACATTTTAAAATGCCACATGTCTGCAAGTCAATGGAACACAGGATTTCGACATGCAATTGAGCTCTGAATTTGGTCTGGGAGGGGACCTCAGAGGGTGATTTAAGTGGATTAATGGGTGGGTGGGTTACTGTCATATTTCAATAGTTCTTGGTCTGGGAAGCCAGCCAACCCCCTTATCTAAGAATGTCTGGGAAAGACGCCAGCACTTATTTGAAGGGTTTTTATTTTTATTCAAAAAGTCCATTTACCAAAGCCAGGGTCACGCCAGAAGTTCAGTCAGTTCAAATGTCGAAGCCGAAAGTCAAACCAGGTATTAGAGCAGTCCAGGGTCCAGAGCAAACAGTCAAGCCGAGTGTTCAGTCCACAGGTTCCGATCCAGAAGTACACAGGGTGTCAAGAGCCGAATACGTCGGTTGTTCTCAACGAATCTTTGCTTACGCCTTCACCCTTTTTATCCTCGCTTGAGCCTGTCCACAGCTGTGTGCTAATCCTTCGTTATCTTATTTAAGGCTTGCGTCAGCTGTGCTCTGTTTTTGTAATCTCATGCTGCGTCTTGTGGGACGAGCTTGCTCCGCACGCTTGAGCCGCTGCCTTTGCTGAGGAGTTACCGGACAAACCCCTTCAGGCCCAGAATCTTCCTTGTTAGAAACAGGGGGTGGGAGAGGGTGGCTTTCCTGGGGCTCTTCTGAGGAACCTCCCTGCCGTTCCTCGTCCTCCGGTAAGTCCTGGGGAATGGGTGAAGCTGCAGTCTCTGCCCCTTCTTCCTCCTCAGAGGAAGATTCTTCAGACTGCCTCATGACAGTTACAAGTTGTGCTTTTTAGCTGCAAATTCAAACTAGCCTCAGCCCCACTTCTAACCTGTACAATTAATACTGTACTCCCACCAATGCACCTGACAGATCAAGAGGTGATGCCCCTGGTAAACTATGGCATGCACTTACAAGTCTTTTGCCACCAAAAAATACAACCCACACATGAACTGAGGCCTTCGAAGATTAACACAATCCAGACTACAACTGTGCCAGCATCAAAGGGTAGTAAATAACCAACAAGCAAAGCAGATAACTCAAAGAATCAAGCCAAGCCACAAGGTGCGGGCCAAAGTCACACGTGACAGACATTATAAGATCAAGGAATTAAGCATGTCGAAGACTTTCTAGAACAAACTGACACATTTGAGAGATAAGAAATATAACACCAAACCAGAGATTTGGCAACAGGTGACCATGTGTCCAACTTTACCGAGGACAGTCCTCTATTTGCAGTCCACATTTGAGTTAAAGGTGGAGAATCCTACAAAGGGAGAGCAGAGAAGACTTGAAGTTGGCTATCAACAGTTGTCACCTGGACACAGGGATGTATAGAATTTCATTTTTTGCTCACAATATATGTGACATGCCCCCATTCAAAGCTCTGAATGCGAGTACGAGTGTGAGGACGTGTCTGCCAAAAATATTTGCAAATTGTCGAACATGTGCTCATGTTCGTCTCATTCCCAATTCCCGGGTCAATTTGCACAAATTTCCTAATTTCCACAAATTCCCTCTGTAGACTGAATCAGCCCTGTTTTAGCCTGTGGAGGAAATTCGCATAAATTTCCTAATGTGTGCAAATCTGCGGAGATTTGCGCAAATCTCCCATTCGATCTGCGCAAATCTCCCATTCGATCTGCGCAAATCTCCCATTCGATCTGCGCAAATCTCCCATTTGATCTGCGCAAATCTCCCATTCAATCTGCGCAAATCTCCCATTTGATCACTGCTCAATTTGCACATTTTTCAGAAGCATGGTTTGGGTTCAAAAGCATGGTTTTGTGTTTTACAGCTCAGACCCCACCTGTACTGTGCATTTAGGTTCTTGGACAAAATTGCTATCTGCGAAGTGAGTGTTTTGTGACTGGCCACGGCCACTGCAGTACCTGCATGATGAAAGGGCAGGCCCTGCCCTGTCAGCCATTTTGTGAGAGCATCCACGACACTCACTCAAAATTCCAAATCTTTCCATTGACACCAAAAAAGGTCGGGGGACCCTGCTCTAAAAGAAGCTGCCATCAAAAGTTTTGTCTCATGGGTAGCATCTACTTTGGTCCCCTTAATATGGAGAGGGGGTTACACACTAGCATAGGTAAAGGCAGAAATATTGGTATGGTGGGCAGGGGGGAATTATTTCTTCTTGCCTCGCTTCCCTGAGCCCAGCCTGCACGAAACAGTTAAGCAGAAGCCAGCGGTATGGATGCCACACATTTTCTTGAGGCATCTTCTATGTTTTTTCACTTGTGAAATATTTCTGTCAGAACCAGTTAATGTACAAATTAGCAGCGGTGGTCTCTCTTACGTCTTCTGACTCACTAAATTGACAGGGCGGTGGTGGCGGTTCTGTCCACGGACCAAGACTCACGATGGGCAAATTGCAGGTCAGGCAGCCGAGACACTTTGCCATGAAGGACCCGCAGGTTAATACTCCTGGAGGGGCTAGAACACGGGGAGAGGGGCAGGCAGGTGTCACTGTACAGATGTAACAATTAGGAAACTGCAGCAGGATGCGCTTCCAAAGGAAGGGATGTGACACACTCACACACACTTACATGGAGCGGGATTCCATGATAAGAGTGTGAAAGAACAGTGGCTTTCCTCCTACCTCCTCCTTGCTTAGATCTTCTTCCATGGCCAGATGAAGAGTTAAATGCAATGGCTTTCCAAAAGATTTTACTGAGGACAGATGAGTGGAACAGCAAAAAACAAACTCTGCCGAATTTCTCCAAATTCCATCTTGAAGCCCGTTCCGATTCGGGTTCGTATCAGACCGTGAGCTTGGTTCATTTCTTTTCCCATCAAAATCCATGTGAATTTCCATGCATATTTTTTCAAAATGTATGCTTCCATTGTGCACATCTTAGAAATGGGTCCTTCCCCCATTGATGAAAGTGCATTTGTGTGCATGTTTTTCCATGCACATTTTTCAAGCGTACGAATGCTGTCAAATGCAACTTCTTAGCTCCATGAATCACACTGCAAGTTCAGAAATGTGCGGATGTCGGCCGCAGATTGCATCTGAGTTCGTGTTCGGTCCGGAAGGTGCGACCTGGGTAAATCTTGATGAGAAATCGCAGCCGATAGAGGGCCTGAACTAAGACTGGGGAGATCGTGGCTTTGAAATCCTGATCCTTTGGTGCCATGAGGGTTCGACGCTGGGGCCAAAATCCAGGGCCCTGCAACTCAGGGAGTCCCCAAATGAGCACCCAGAGAGCAACAGGTATGATGGGGCTATGATGCAAAAGGGTACATGCATGGATCAAAGGTTCACCTTTGCTGAAGCTTATGCATAATTTTTCTCTTTCTAGAAAGCTGTATTTTCATCTATCTACACACATTACTTATATATCAATTGACTTCAAAACATTTAAATTATGTAGTACATTATATTATATTCTTTCCCTCCTCTTTTTATGATTTTGTATTGCCTTTCTAGACAGCTATATTTTTATACTTCTATGTATCTATATATCACTATACAATATATATATATATATATATATATATAGTATAGTCTTTCTTCTTTTTTTACGGTTTTGTTTTGTTGAAAATTACAATACAATCTTGTAACTTAAAAAATGATGGGGCTATGAGTTTAAAATGCTCTTTTTTATTCATTTATGTATTTGATCTACATTGTTATTGTACTAATGTTGTTCCCCGCCTCGA
Source organism: Anniella stebbinsi (assembly GCA_029215795.1). Classification (NCBI taxonomy): domain Eukaryota; kingdom Metazoa; phylum Chordata; class Lepidosauria; order Squamata; family Anniellidae; genus Anniella; species Anniella stebbinsi. The sequence goes on along the minus strand of JARDYH010000007.1, from coordinate 43,163,272 downwards.
TCCAAAGGGAGAGGAGAGTAAGAAATAAATTTATTATTATTATTTATTTATTTATTAATTAAAATGCAAGCCTGCACATGTTCAGTGTGTGTGTGTGTATTAGGGTCAGCAGACAGGGTTTTTTTTTGTTCTGTATTTCAGGGAAGCAGGCACAGTTTTCAAGCATGGGATGGCTGTCAGAGGGGAAAGACAGAGAAACGTGATGCTTCACAGCTGAAGTCTGCTTCCGGGCGTAATTCAAAGTGCTGGTTATGACCTATAAAGCCCTATACAGCTCGGGTCCAGGTCATCTGAAAGACTATATTCTCCCTTACGAGCTTGCCTGTCCTCTGTGATCTTCAGGAGAGGCCCTTCTCTCGGTCCCACCAACATCACAGGCACGTCCCAGGACTCTGGAACTCCCTTCCCAGGAAAGCTAGACTGGCTCCCTCCTTGGTGTGCTTTTGGAAGCAGGCTAAAACTTTTCTGTTTCAGCAGGCCTTTGGGGAGTAGTTTGGACCTCTGTTGATGTGTTGCTTATATCTTGGATTTAAAAAATTATTTGTATTTAAAATGGCTTCAATATTTTAATATTGTACTATGTTTACTTATATTTTATTTTTTTTGCATATCTCTATCTGTTTTTAACTGCACATATTTTAATTTGTAAGCCGCCTTGAGTCCCAATATTGGGAAAAAGGGAGGATAATAATAATAATAATAATAATAATAATAATAATAATAATAATAAATAATACTCAAGGCCATCTATATGGGCCCACCACAAGACTCCTAAGTCCAGGGTCTAAAATTACCTCCTTTTTCTACTCCCCTGGTCTACTGTGAAACTCTCTGAGTGGCTTTGGAGTCAGGTCCACTCTCCTCTCTCTCTCTCTGGCTTAGAGGGGTGCAGAGAGGATAAAACCTAGGTGGTGGGAGAGCATGGGGTTTTGGAAAAACATAATGAATAATAAAGTTTAAAGATGCAAATGCTTTGGCAGGAAAAAAGGCCTCCAATTCCCAGCATGCCCCAGCCACATGGAAGGACCTGAGGGAAGGGGAGGAGCTATAAAGACCTGTCGTGGCCATGATGGGAGGGTGGGGAAGGGGGCAGCTTTAATGTGGGAATGTTTTCCCCTCCCATCTGCTGTCTTTAGCAGTCTAAACGGGAGTTTCTCTAATTGGGCGGCCGAGTTCGTCCAAGGGAGAGGCTGCCATCCATTTCCCCTTGTGATCTCTCCTCTTGGGAGTTGTTAGGGAAAGTCACCTACAGGAACCTCTGGGAAGGGATGGAGGGGGCCCAATCCACCCTGCTGCCCTTTGTAGTGACCCCTTCCCAAAGCTATGGGGCAGTCTTCCCCAACCTAGTGCCCTCCAGAGTTTGGACTTCAGCTCCCATCAGTGCCAGGATTGTTGGAAGTTGTCACCCGAAACATCTGGAGGGCACCAGGTTGGGGAAAGATGGTGCTGAGAGCTGGAAAGGATGCTCAACATCTTGATTAGAAACCTTGATAGCCTCTTAGAGAACAACAATAGCTCCTCGTGGAAATGACTGTTAAGCCAGTTCAGGCCCATGGTGATTTGGGCCTGTCCAATGGACTTGATGTGGTGGGTGACAAACCTTGGCATGAGGAAGGCAAGATCCGCCCTGCACCCCCTAAGATGCCCTCAGTAGAGGATGCTGTTGAGTCACCGGTGTCAACTTGTCAACATTAGAATCAGCTGCCAATGTGGTCAGCGTCTGTCAAGGGAGCTGTGCGTGGAGCGTGGTGGGGGCACCATCTTGTCCTTCACCTCAGGCAGCAAAACTGAGGCTGGTGGCTACAAGGAAGAGGGCCTTTTCTGCTGTGGCACCCCAGCTGTGGAATGAGCTCCCTAGAAAGATCCGCCTGGCACCTACATTGGACTCCTTTCAATGCCAAGTGAAGGCCTGTTTATTTCCCCAGTATTTTAGCATTTTAGCATCCTAGTCTTTTAGCTCTGCTGTTTTCAATCTGTATTTAAAATATCTGCATAGCTGTTTGGTTTTATTCTGGCTGTATGTTTAGATTGTGGTTTTAAGTTCATACTTTATGTTCCACCTTGGGGATTTAATTTTTGTGAACTGCCCAAAAAGCTTCGGCTATTGGGCGGTATAGAAATGAAACGAAATAAATAAAACCCCTCCGAGGCTGGCGCTGGCCCTGGCCCTGACAAAAACTGGGCAGGCATTGGGAAGCCTGAAAGCACATTGCATGTGGGGAACGTTATGACATCTTCAAAGGGAACACAATTATGGGATCTGCCAAGGGACATCCGCAGGGGAAAGGATGACATCTACAAAGGTTTCATTTACAGGAGGACCAAAGTGGTGTGAATACCCTGTTCTTGGCAACATTGGGATTGCCAAGAATGTTCCAAGGGATGCTGGGAGCTCTGTTTGATTTGAGAGTCCACGTGAAGCAAAAGAGAAGGTTGCCAGAAGAAGGAATTTTTTGCAGAAGCAGCAATATGCACAGATACACATACACTTTCTTCATCTATGGTGCGACCACACTTAGAATGCTGTGTACAGTTCTGGCCATCACATCTAAAAAAAGATATTATAGAGCTGGAAAAAGTGCAGAAAAGGGCAACTAAAATGATTAAGGGGCTGGAGCATCTCCCCTATGAGGGAAGGTGACAACAGCTGGGATTGTTCAACTGGGGAAAAAGGAGGCTAAGGGGAGACCTGATAGAGGTGTATAAAACTATGCATAGTGTGGAGGAGGTGGATAGGCCTCTCCCATGATACTAGAACCCAATGGGGTCATCCCATGAAGCTGATTGTTGGGAGGTTCAGGACAGATCAAAGGAAGGACTTCTTCACACAGTACAGAGTTAAGCTATGGAATTCACTACCACAAGATGTAGCGATGGCCACCAATTTGGATGGCTTTAAAAGGGGGGTGGATAAATTCCTGGAGGAGAAGGCTGTCAATGGCTACTAGTCCTGATGATTATGTGCTACCTCCAAGGCAGTAAGCCTGTGTGCACCAGTTGCTGGGGAACATGGGTGGGAGGGTGCTGTTGCACCATGTCCTGCTTTGTTGGTCCCTGGTCGATAGCTGGTTGGCCACTGTGTGAACAGAGTGCTGGACTAGATGGACCCTCAGTCTGATGCAGAGTCTACATGAAGCAAAAGAGAAGGTTGCCAAAAGGCATCTTTTGCAGAAGCAGCAATATGCTCTCTCTCTCTCTCTCTCTCTCTCTCTCTCTCTCTCTCTCTCTCTCCATCTTCCTGTTAATTCTCATTGCTATGGAAATTAAACAATCGTAGTCTCCTGCAGTCGTCCTTCATGGGGAGATTTCAATGCATGTAACATGAACAAGATGGGAGCCACAGATGCAAGGGGCAGGACCTCTTGGTCTTAATTGGCTTTTGGTTGAGGTGTACCATTTCGGGCCATGAGTTCTGATGATGCTTTGAGATGGAGCTTGGGAGGCAGGGTTCTATTAGGGATCAGATTTTGAGCCGAGATCAGGTTGGGTCAGGTTTCTCAGGAATCAAAGCAGAAAAAGATCAGTACCATGGCAAGCTCAAAGTAGTGTTGGGACTGGAAGCCAGACATGGTTGTTTGTACATTGCTCCAACAAAGATCAGAACAAGACAGAGGCTTAAATAGGAGATTATTGGTATCTAGATTGATTAGCTCCGCCTCTTCCCCTAATAAGACTTTGACCCTTAAAGGGGTCTGCTCTGTTTTAGAAGCCTCAAGCTGTGATAATATGGGAGGCATTGTGGCATGCTAGTTTCTTCCCACTTGTATCCCAAATGCGAAGATGAACAGGAGTCCTTCTTTTTGAGACATTTTCACGAATTACCGAACTTGCAATTGCATTTGAAAAATGAGCATTTTTTTAAAAAAAATGTACACTTTGAAATGGCTTTAAAAAAAAAACATTTTCACACAGTAGTCAATATGGAAAAATGTACACAGAAATGCACTTTCAAAATTGTGTACTGTTTGAATGAGCAAAAAACCCCGGATCAAAGACAAAAATTGGAGTGCACGGAAACAAGCGTCAAAGTTATTTTTGGAGTCTTTTGGCAAAAATCACTGGTTCTCCTATCCTTAATCTATACCCCACCTTTTAACCCACTGTACTAGCAGGGTGGCTTTTACAAAGCTAAAGATGTTTCTGTAACAGTTTATTAACAGTTAGTCATTAGCTGGGAAGTGTTTGGTTAAGACAGCTTCAACACCTTTTGATGGCTGGTGACTGACTGCCTGTTATAGGACACACGGCACCAGATTGGATGCAGCTGAAGAAAACATCTGGGCTTTTGAAAGGCAGCCAGCAAGGACAACCGAAGACTTGATTTTTGCAGCCGCTTTGCTTTTGGGGGAAATGATGCTGCCTTAAATGAGTGCCTGCTTCCTTGTGCTCAACTTGGGTATTTTTAAATATTTTTTAAGTGATTACAAAGGACACGAAATTCATCATGCAGCTAGCAGAAATTACTTACCAAACCAAAGGGATTACTCAGATATATTTCAATGAGATTCAAAGTAGTCCCTCTGATCATTAAGCATCAATTCCCTCAATTCAGTTAGCATTCCAGTGGAGAGCGTAGTCCAAACGTATCTCTCCAGAGTGTTCCATGGCAAGATGGCAGCTACCTTGGTATTATCTGCACTGTTTATAATGTTGATGAAGTGATATCATGTTGCTGTGAAACTCATCTGTTTCTTCTTGTACTCCAAACCTTTCAAGGCAAGGAACCGTTTTCAAGCCAAGGGCCAAATTCCATTTCAGAGTAGCTTTGGGGGGAGGGGTGGAACTCCAGTGGGGGTGGGGCTGAAGGTAAAAGGGGTGTGGCCAAGCAAAAAAGGGCAGGCCAAATTCCAGCATAGTTTAGCTTAAAGCTCTTACTGCCTGTAACTAAGCTTGAGGATGCTTAGGGCTGTGGAATGCCCTCCCCGTGGAGGCTCGACTGGTGCCGGTACTGGCTTCATTTCTGTGTCAGGTTAAGACATGGCTTTTTAAATAAAGACTTTAATGGCTAAATCCACCAGTCTGCACACTATCTTAATTGGATTTTACTGTTTAAAATTTCGTGTTGGTTTTAATATATTAATGGTTTAATTTGTTTTAGAATTGTATATTTATTCTATTATATATGTATGATTTTATCTGTACACTGCCCTGAGATCCTTGTGATATAGGGTGGGATATAAATGTTTCTTTAAAAAGCAGTTCACCTATTCAGAAACCGTGTGTGCGTGTGTGTCTTCACAGAAGTCGAGGAATGACCACACGGTTGGTGGTTGTGTGAAAAGGGCATGGACACACCTGGGTCCCAAGACCCCAGGAAGGCCAGTTTTAGCCCCCCCCCCCCCCATCCTTAGCTTCTGAATCTAAGCTGTTTAGATGCAAGTTTAGAGAGAGAAAAGTCCTACAACTTCCAGCATTCCCCAGCTAGCCATGCTGGCTGTGGGATGCTGGGAATTGTAGGGTCTTTTTTCCCCCTGTCTCCACCTGCACAGGCTTGTGCCCTAAATCATTTTTTTCAGCTCGTGCAAAAAGTTCCATCTATTATGATGCCACATTTCTGTTGTAAGATTCTGCAGAGATTTCGAATTTGTAGCCATGATCTGCCTTGCTGCATGCAAATAAATACATAGCTAAATCGTAAATCCCAGTGCTTCCCGCTTGCTCAAAAGTTGACCGTGTAAAAAGAAGGGGGCTCTCCCTGAACCTCCCACAATTTGGGCAATGGGGAAGGAAAGGGCCAGAGAGGGGAAAGGAGCGCCAATCAAAATGCATTCGGTACTGACTTCCTAGCCTTGAGAGTTGAAATAGCCGGATGCTTTGAGCAGGGGTAAAATTGGAGCATTTGTGCACCGTGGGGAAAACAGAAGGACGAAATCCTGCGCACTTGCTGGGCCATTGCTGCTTCAGTGCGCTGGATAGAGGGCCATGGCTCAGTGGTAGAGCCCCCCCCCCCACACACACACTTTGCATGCAGAAGGTCCCAGGTTCGATCCCCGGGCTCTCCAGGGAGGGCTGGAAAAACTCCTGCCTAGAAAACCCTGGAGTACTGGGCTAGATAGATCAATGATCTGACTCAGTATAAGGCAGCTTCTTAATCTTTGTAAACTGCCCAGAGAGCTCCGGCTATTGGGGTGATATAGAAATGCAGTAAATAAATACATCATGCGCAGTATTTCAGCCGCCATTATGGAAACCAAAGGCCAAAACGAGGCATGTTGATTGTACAATTGTCACTTTTCCCCCCCTAATGTAAGTAACTCTTGCTGGGGGAGGAGAAAGAGAGAACGAGATCAGAGTGTGGCACATGGGGAGGAATTTGGAGAGGGGGCATGGCGTGGTGGTGGAGCACCTGCTTTGCACGCAGAAGGTCCGTGGTTCGATCCCCAGCTTCTCTGGGTAGGGCTAGAAAAGGATCCTGCCTGGAACCCCGGAGAGCAGCTGCCGGTCAGTGTCGACGGTACTGGGCTCGATGAACCAGTCGTCTGACTTGGTTGACGGCCGCGCCTTCTGCTCCTGCATTCCGGCGCAGGCCTGGATCCCAGGCAAAGGAGCCGGTGGGTCTTTCCTCCTGCCCAGAGATGCCAGCCTTTGCTCGGGCTGCAGAACATCATTCTGACAGAGCGTTTTGGAGACCGCTTATCCAACAGCGAGGAGGGACAGCTCAGCCGGGCCCCGTCCGCCCCTGCCAGGCAGGTGGGAGGCAGAGAGAGAGGCACCGGCCGCCTCCGGGTCCTCGGGACAGCATCCCACCAGCGCCTGATGCGTTGTGGCAGCTTCCCTGCAGCCCGGAGCCTGCCTGGAGCGAGCACTGCCGAGGTCTTTAATTGCTTTCAGTTTCGATAGCCTGGCTCCTGACAGCTTCGGCTGCGCAGCTGCAGCGCAGTCAAATGTCCCCCCACTTAGCTGGGGACGACAACGAGGGGCCCGGATTCATCTCCTCTCCCGGCTGCCTTTGAAAAAAAAACAAAAAAAAAAACAAAAAAGAAGGAGGAGGAGGAGGAGGAACCAAATGGTACGAGCTGCTCAGCATCTCCCTTTCCAAGTGGAATGCGACACGCTAGGAGAGTTTCCCAGGCTCACGGCCATCAAAGAGGCGTCTCCTTCCACAACGGTTCAAAAGGACTGCGTCGAAGGCCATTCTCCCCCCCCCCCCCCCAACTTTCACTGCTGTTCCCATTGCACCAGTGGAGGCTGGTGGCTCCGACGTCAGCGGGGGTCTGGGAATCCGCTCTTGGTTCCAGGAATCGTGCTAAAGGAGCTATCCAAGGTGCTGGACTTATTTCGAGGCGAAGGTTCAGCCCCTTGGATAACCGAACCCTGTCCCCAAATAGGTTCGGCATCTTGGATAGTTCCTTTAGGGTTCTGGCTTTTTCGGGCTGAAACCTGGAGCGGGTTTTACCGCCCCAGTGACATCGGAGCCACCCTCTTCCAATGCATTATGCAGATGTGAGGTTGAGTCAATATGGAGATGCAGGAATTCCTTTGAGTCAGGGAATAGCTCTGGATTTCTCCTTTTGCTAGTCCTGCCATGGTCTGTTTTAAGATCTTCCACGCCAGAGGACAGCAGCCACGTGTGCTACTTACAGAGGGCGGTCCTCTAATTTGGAGAGCTGGCAGATGACAGTCCTCTATTTGAAGGCTCTTCTCTATTTTATGGGCTGTCCAGTCCAAGCCTTCCACACCTTGGACAGCTCCTTTAGCATTCTGACTGAAACCCGGAGCGGATTCACCGCCCTACTGAGATTGGAGCCAACAGCCTCACTCACTAGCCCCCCTGCTCAACTTTGACGCAGGTTGCCGACACACCAGAAATTAAGCTGGCCAAGCCTATGGTGCAGAGAAGGAGCTATGAATCAGGAAATCTGAGTATCGCCTCAACTAGATGAGCTGGAACAAGACACTGTCCCCAGCCTCAATCTTTCCATCTGTAAAATGGGGATAATAATGCTGAGGCACCTTACAGCAGAGGTAGGCAACATGGGGAGGTTCTTGGGCCATTTTGACCCCCGCATGGGACAGTCCATGAGGAACCCCCCAAAATGGAAAAAAGCAAACAAATCTCCAGTTTACTGCCAAAATTTGGCAGCAAACCATTCCATAGCATTACAGACCACTAAATTGGTTAAATTTAGCTTGTTTCCAAACAATCCCTTTGGCTTTCTTATCTGTTGCAGACACCTTCTATTTTCATTCTTTGGGGGGGGGGGTAAAAACTTCCCCCCCAGTTGGGGGGTGTCAATGGGAGGGTCAGCGCTGGGGGGCAGCAAGGGTTGCATGTGGCCAGCAGGCTGCATGTTACCCAGCCCTGCCTTACAGGGTTGTCGTAAAAGTTGCAATGCAGCAATGTGTACAGAAAGAAGCAGCGCAGGCCGCATGTACTGGATTTCTACTTAAGTTATAGTTCTTATTCTTAAATGCCCACCCATATGTATAAAGGTGTGTCCTTTGCATCCTCTTTTATCCTCCTTTTTGGTGATGCATAAGCACCCCACCTTGAGGCACACAAAAAAGGTCAATCGTCTCCTGCATCTTTAAGAACTGACGAAGAGAGAGGGGGGGGGGAGGTTTTGGCAGGTGCCACTTTACCCTTCCCTACCGTGACAAGGTACACCTGCCAAAATAACCCCCTTCCCCAACACAGCTATTAAAAGATCCCCAGCAAGAGAACCCATCCTCCTTTTGCATCTCTTGAGTGTCCAGCCTGTTCCACACAGCCCTTGACTCCTGCGTTTGAAAAGGGCGAAAGAGCTCTCACCGCCAACATGGCCCAGAGAGGCTTTCGGACCTGGTTGATCCCAGCACTCTGGCTCCCAGCCAGGAGGGACAAATTGCCCTTCAGGCGCCCTTGCACACTTGAGCAGTCAGGGATCCATTAGACCTGCAGCCAGCAGCAGCCCTCGCAGGCTAGAAACTCCATTAGAGAGTTGTGGATGCAAAAACAGTTTGAGGAGGGGGAGTGAGGTTAGCAAGAAGGGGAGAGGGAACCCACCCACCCAGCCTCATGCAGGACCAAGCCTTCCCCAACCTCTCACCTTCCAGATGTGTCAGATTAACAATGCTCAGAATCCCTCCAGCCAGATGTGTTGCAGACCAACCCAAGGTGTAAATCAGGCCCAAGTCTTTCCCCTCTTTGGCAGGGCAGCCCTTCAGGGATTTGAAGAGCAAGATCATGCCCCTCCTCAGTTTTCTCTTCTCCAGTCTGAACATACCCAGTTCCTTCACCAAACTTCAGCTCTTTCTTTCCTTCCTTCCTTTTCCACCCCAGGGATGTCGAACTTCTTTCAGCCTGTGCAAATGTCATGCAAAACTTTCCCCTCTTTGACCCTCTTTTTCTTTCGGCGGTGACGCATAAGCAGCCACTCTAGTTCAACCGATCCCCAGAGGACAGGGCAAGAAGCATTGCATTGCAGCCTCCAAGAAGGCAGGCTTCAGGTGAACCGCTATGAAGGAAGAACTTCCAAACAGAACTTCTTGGAAGCACATGCCCCGAAGGCCCATTAGCCGCTGCCTGCATTATTGACGAGGGCAACTGCCAGCGCCGGGCGGGCCCCAGGCAAAGCACTCGGCTTACTACGCAAAGCTGCATGATGACACCCTGGCAAAGGTGGGCTGGCGGAGCCTCTGACGCCTGCTGTACATCTGGATGGGCTGGCGGAGCCTCTGAAGCCGTGTGCCTGGATGGGGCCGTGTTCACGGCTAGGGTGTCTGTTCAAGGATCCCAGCCAAGGCCTGAAAGATCCTGAGCCGGAGTCCATCTATTTCACCTCCCAGGTTCTGATGGTGGCCCAAATAACATTACTCCTGTTCCACAGCGAAGAAACACCACATCTGCCCTTCTGGGTTCATCGGGAATGAATGGGATGCTCTCCTGGTTTAAACAGGATCCAGTATGAATGGATAGCTTCTGAAAATCTGGCAGGGGACTCTTGCGAAAAAAACTAATGCAACATAACCGATTGATCAGAGGGATAATCAAGCAGGACTCCTTCTTTGAAACATGGCTCCCCTTCATTACATACATTAACACAGGGCCTGCACGCTAACATCCACTGAGTGCGCAGCCCTATTTTTGGAAAGGTGCAACCAGTAAGGCATTAATCACTGAAAAGTGATGATTTTGCAGCTGCAACAGAGCTTAGAATGTAAACAACGACAATAAGTTCAGGGAGACCAATTCTAAAACATTTATAGAAACTGTGATGAAGAATGTGAAACATCCTGCATGTGTCGATCTTTTAGTTGTTATATACTTCTGACCTTGTGTTTCTTAAATAAAATACTTTAAAATGAAACACACACTTCGCACGCAAGCCAGAAGCTAAAAGGATGTCTCAAACCTATTTGCTTTCAAACTGCAAGTTCAAGCAGCCTAGACATTTAAATATCCGCAGAGTGTAACACCTTTCTTAGGCCAACTCGAGGATCAAAGCAAATGTGCCAACGTTCCAGACATCTTTGCCCAGTAAGGCACTACAAAAAGCAGGTTGGCAGGGAAGAAAAGGGCGGATGGGATGCCTGTGAGATGTAGTAGTCAGGATGTCCGCAGAGTCAGAGTCTCAAGATGGTATGGAGGCAGAAGGTTTGCAGACCTTTAAATCGTACTCTGCTGGCCGTTGCAATGCTTCCTGTGGAGCCCAGTTTGGATGGCTGCAACCAACGAAGGCTGGTGGTTCCGATGTCAGTAGGGTTGCGAATCCGCTCCAGGGTTCAGTCCGAACCAGCCAGAACTCTAAAGGAGCTATCCAATGTGTGTCGCACCTTGGATAGCTCGTTTAGAGTTCCGGCTGGTTCGGACTGAACCCCGGAGCGGATTCGCCACCCTACTGGCATCCGAGTCACCAGCCTCCACTCTCTGCACCCCTCGTCCTCTCTGACTATGTAAACATCCTGACTACAAAATGTAGTCATCTTTCCTATCCTAGTCACTATTCCTGCCAGATCAACCCTAGTGATCAAAGGGCTGGAAGGTGTGCTTTTACCCAACCCAACTTAGATTTCAACTGATGCAGGTTTTCTAAAAAGCCACCAAAAGATTGATTCTGTGACTGCGGAGCAGGCCAAATTGAAGATGTGGTGCACTCAATTTTATACTGTCCCCTGTACCATTCCCCTAGGGCCAAGTTCACCCTCCCTTTCCAGACTCCGTTAGAAGGCCTACCAGATGATTTTAGGATTAGATGGCGGCTGGTGGACACAGACAAAATGTGTCAGCTATAGAGCAGCTCTGTTCGCGCTAGCTGCAACAGCAATACTTATCTGAACAACATCAGAGACAAAAGCTAAGGGGAGGTCTGTTTGAATTTAAACAAATGTTTAAAAGTTGACTACTTGTATTTTTATGGCCTTACCAGTTCCCCTCTGTTTTAATTGTTTAATGCTTTACGAAGATGCTTTGCATGTTTATATCGTAATGGCCATTCGCTATAAACAATAAAAATTTGAATGAAAGAATGAACTATTCCTACCTAACAGCAGCCAGCAAGAGACCCCCTGGGCCTCTACAAGCAGGGCAGGAAGGCAGCAGCTTTACCCTATTATTTGCCCCTCTGTTTGTCAAAGGTAGACTGCATCCGCCTACGGCAGCTCAGCTCTTAGAAATCAAGTGGATCGCAGACCTATCCTCCGCCTTGCGTTTATCTCTAAACCCCCCTTTAAAAAAAAAAAGCCATCTAAAGCCACTGACTGTCACGGCATCTTGTGTCAGATCATTCCCGGAAGTCGAGCAATAACACTTTGCAGGCAGAATTGGTTGGACGAAAGGAAATGTACCAGGGCCAGTTCGGCCAGGGAGGGGATAATTCATCTCCTCTCGAAGCCCAGCCTCCTCCACCATCCCCAGCCACTTCCTTGCCCTTCTCCCTCGGAAAAAAAATATCTGCCTGGTTGTTTTGCAGCCTCGGCACTGCGTGTCTCTAGGCGGAGATTTGTGCTGTAAAATGCACAATATGTTCTATCTGCCCTGTGGGACGCATCAAATATTCACCAGCAGCCTCCCATTTTAGTCAAAGCGAATCAGGCAGGCCGAGCGAGTGAGCAAAGGGCCTGTGAAGCCTGACACTCTCCGCCCACGGTGCTTTTCGTAATGGGGTAAACGGCACAAGGTTGCCAGCCGTGGCCACAGTCCAAGAACACGGCAAGGGGGTAGGAGGTGGGAGGGCACAGGACTGGGCATATAAGAGCATCCCACCAGCCTCCCTTGGGTAACTAGGGTTCCCCCCCCCCCAAGGCAGATACGGAAAAACTCTCTGTCTCTCTGTCTCTGTCTCTCTCTCTCTGTGTGTGTAGGAATTAGCCAACAAGCTTTCTAAATAAAAGAACACAAGTCTAACCCCAATTTCTCAGGAGGCCCTATAAGCATCCAAAAGAACAAAAGCACAAAAGTGAATTAAAGGAGAGCCTTAAAATGCTACTGGTGTGTAACTTGAGTAACATATATGTAACTTGAGTGAATTTAATGTCTTATGATTGCATGAGTGATAGTAGTCCCCTGCTACAAAATGTTACAGCGTGGAGTGGCCAACGTCCGGGGGAAGCTGGTGGCTCCAATTTCGGTGTGGCGGTGATTCCATGCTGGGTTTTAGTTAGAACCAGCCAGAAATCTCAAGGAACTACCCAACACATTGCACGGTGCTTTGGATAGCTCCTTTTAGCCTTCTGGCTGGTTCTAACAAAAACCCAGAATGTAATCACTGGCCCACTACAATGGGAGCCACCAGCCTCCACTGCCATTTCCCCCTCGGTCTTGGTGTTCCTGTCAGGGATGAAAAAAAAAATACAATCTGCAGAAGAGCCAAGAAAAAATGACATCATCTGCAGGTGTTGCAGATATGCAGAGGGAGCCAAACAAGAAAGACAAAAGTGTGAAGATTATCTTAATTGCTTTATTGGCTGATGTAATGTGTGTGAAAGAGGCTGTAAAAATGTATAAATATGTAAAAACTGTTTGTCAGTGGTGGGGTTGTGTAGGAGGAATGTTATACCGGAGGTGCTGTGTTTTTCTACTAAAAAAACATTTGAAAGACTTCAACGTGTGTTTGAATTATTCCTTCTTGGTTGCTATCTGGAGAGAGAGCAAGTGGAGACTGGACATTGGATTTCTAACAGAAACCCTGCTGTTTAGAGAAGTGTTTTTCCTTTCACTCCTAACAGTTCCGTCCCATCCCAGTAGCGGTAACACTGTGCGCCCAACTCAGACCTCTTTGGGCTGTTCTGGGTGTTCTTCTCTCCCCAACCCTTCTGCCCCACCACTTTCCCCTCGAAATATTTTTGGTACTCTTGCAAACCGTGGGGTTTCCCTGAGCTTGCTGATACCTTCCTCTTGTGCAAGACTGTTGCTATTTTAGCAACATAAACAATGGCACTCACCTTTGGACATCAGAAATGGAAAGAGTGATATCTGGTAAGGCCACATCTTTCTTTAAAAAAAGGGAGGGGGAGATGTTGCATTAGTAGTAGGCTGACCGTATGAAAAGGAGGACAGGGCTCCTGTAACTTTAACAGTTGTAGAAAAAAGGGAATTTCAGCCAGTGTCATTTGTATGCAATTAGTTCCTGGTGAAATTCCCTCTTCATCACAACAGTTAAAGTTACAGGCACTATACTAGAGTGACCATATACAAAAGAAGGCAGGGCCCCTGCAACTTTAACAGTTGTGATGAAGAGGGAATTTCACCAGGAACTAATTGCATACAAATGACACTGGCTGAAATTCCCTTTGCTCTACAACTGTTAAAGTTACAGGAGCCCTGTCCTCCTTTTCATATGGTCAGCCTAATTAGTAGGAACGCTCTGAAAATTTGAATTCTTCATCAAAAGAGTCCATTTGAAAGAGGCCTGCTTCTTTCCTTGCCTTTCTTAGTTCCCTAGGGTTTGGGGCTGCCCAATTTCTATCTGTCTGCCTGTATCTTGCTGCAAACATTTAGAAAACATCAGCAACTCCCATATAGCCATAGAGAGCCAGTGTGGCATAGTGGCTAAAGTGTTGGACTGGGAGTTGGGAGATTCGGGTTCTAGTCCCGCCTCGGCCATGGAAACCCACTGGGTGACTTTGGGCTGGTCACAGGCTCTCAGCCCAAACTACCTCACAGGGTTGCTGATGTGAGGATAAAATGGAGACAGGAGGAGGATTATGCATGCCGCCTTGGGTTCCTTGGAGGAAAAAAGGCAGGATATAAATGCAATAATAAATAAACAAATAACTAGAGATGGGAACCCGTCTTTGAGATTAAGGGCCGAATTCAAATTAAGCTCTCAGAGGCTGTGTTCTGGTGGTGGGCGGAGCCAAAGGCAAAAGGCATGAGCCAAAAATGCAAAGAATACCAGCATATTGTAGTTTAAGGCGGCAATTCTATACCCGCTTACCTGGAAATAAGTCCCATTGAATTCAATGGGATTTATTTTTGAGTGGACATGTACAGGCTTGCCGTCTAAAGCTCTTGCTGCTAGGAAATCAGCCACAGCAGAGTCATTTCAACCTTTTAGAATGGGGGGGAGGGGGAATACACAAAAGCCAGGAAATGATTGATGGTTTGTGGGGAAAGTGGTGTGATGGGGGGGGGGATGGGACTCTCCCTTGTTCTCCCACCTCTTCTACCCCATGAAAACTCATTGTTGGTGGATGTTCTGGCAGCTGGGGACAGGTGGGTATAGATCTCCCTGCATACAATGGAGAGGGGTGGAGAGGATCCAAAGACTCCGGCCGTAGGGTGGATGAGCAACTGGGGAGGAAGAGGAGCAGTGGCTTGGCAGCTGCCCAACCATGCCGCTTGGTACCACTGGGTCCGTCCCAATGATATGTCGGCATGGGACAGTTTGTTGCCGTGGGCAAAACAATGCAGAGGGCACCCTCCCTTCCACAAATGGACAAGGGAGCAAGGAAGATGTCCCAAACGACCCTGGAATCCGGACGCTCCCCTCTCTCTTAGCAACTTGCACGACCAAAGTGGTTTCAGTTTGAGGCAGCCTACACTGCAGGGCCAGCGAGTGAGATGACGTACGACACATTCCAGCCAATTGCCCCGTGTGCTCAACGTTCACCCTCGAAGCCCGGGGAGGGGGACAATTTTATGCTACAGGATATGACGTAACAGGATATTGAATTGTTGGAAACCGCCCAGAGAGCTTTGCCTACTGGGCGGGACACAGCATTCGACATGCTCAAGCTCGACGCGTTACACGGACATGTGTACACATTCACATATTACATGCAAAAACGGCCAAAAGATGGCTCTAGCATTCAACTGCGAAATGTCAGTTTCTTACCACTTATGCTGTTTTTTGGTAAGACTACGAGGAACTAGATAAAGATTAGAGATGTGCACTCCTGAAAATATCGTATTTTATCATTATCTCCGATAATATTGTAGGTGAACCATATCGTCTTCACGATAATTATAGGAAATACGATATTTAATTTGCAGCCCCATTGTGCCCCATAGAGCTGCATTTTTAAAAAAGAAAAAAATGCCTATAACTTCTGTATTTTCAATGTTACAGGCTTGAAATTTGGTCACAATGCTTATGGCGTATGCCTAAGTATGTGTATGAAATTTGAGATCGATCCCTCCAACCTTCGATTTTATATGAATTTATTAAAGATCATTTAAGTTCTGACAGGTCAAAAGTTGCACGATCTTTCAAAAATTCATATAAAATACAGGGGTGGAGGGATTGATCTGAAATTTGGCACATATGTGTAGCAACATGTGCTAGACATGTGTATGAAATTTGAGATCAATCCCCCCAACCCTCAATTTTATATGAATTTATTAAAGATCCTGCAACTTTTTGACAGGTCTGAATGAACGCACGTGGTGAGCTGTCATTCTGACCTGTCAGAACTTAAACGATCTTTAATAAATTCATATAAAATCGAAGGTTGGAGGGATAGATCTCAAATTTCATACACATACTTAGGCATACCCCATAAGTCCTATGACCAAGTTTCAAGCCTCTAACTTTGAAAATACAGAGGTTATAGGTTTATTTATATGGTAGTCCGATAATCCGATATAATCGGGCTGAAAATTATCATCTCCGATGATTATCGCAGGAAGTTGTATCGTATTGTTATTGTTAATCGTATGCACGATAAAGAGCATATCGTATCATTATCGGCAATTTTAATGATATGATGCACATCCATAATAAAGATGGCTTTGAAATCACTTCCAGCCTGCAGGCCCTATCTGGCGACAAATGGCTAGGATAGAGGAGTCTGGTGCAGCTACAATAGAGATGGGCAGACTCCAAGCTTGCTGAATCGAATTTGTGTTTTTTTGCCCCAAGATCCACCAACCAGAGTCTTGTGCAAAAGGCACAGAGAACTGCTGCCTATCAACTCTATTGAGTGCCTTACTCAGTGTTCTGCAGTATGCTGAGATGTACTGTATTTATATTTAATTTATGAAAATCATTTCAAAATTTGCATCTATACATATGCAAAGCTTATGCAAATCGACACCCTCTTGTCCTTTTTTTGGGTGGTGGGGGGGCAGAGAGAATGCATTTCCTCTTTTTAAGCAATTCATAAGCAGCCATCCTAATTCTGGGTCTAGGAATTTGCTTTTGGTACCAGAACTGAACTGGGCTTACTGCCTTTTCACGTTTCACAAGTGAAAAGACGGTAAGCTCAGTTCAGTTCTGGTACAGAAAGCAAATTCTGACACAAAGTCAGACCTGTGACTTTTCACACAAAGTCCCTTCCTGGTTAGCCTTAAGCTTTCTTCATTTCAGCAGCTTAATTAGTGGGGCGCGTGGAAATCGTTTGGTTGTTTCTACTGCTAATAAGAGTTTGGGAGTCAGAAACCCTGACCTATCTACTGCAAATCACTCAGGGATCTTCCAATAGATCCCGATCTATCCAGAGCTGGCCCAAGACATTTTGAGCCTGAGGCAAAGGACAAGAAGAACCCCCCCCCCCCATTTCATGTACAGAAACCAACTGGACTGGCAATTGAAGCTTATTTCAATATGGTGATGACGGAATAGCATCCTCAACTACACCCGAGGGAGGCAGGCTAGGTTAGGGGGTGCAGATCAGAAAAGCTATGTGGCACACGCAGCTCTGAATGGCTGGGGAGGTAAGGAAGAATGGCTGTCGGACCCCCAGAATCTACCACCTAAAACAATTGGTTCACTCTGCCTGAAGGGAGGGCAAGTCCTGTGATCTGCCTTCTCCTCCTGCTCCTCATCCCATGTCCTTGATTTAGGGTGTAATCCTGTTCATGGTTAAGATAGAAAAAGGTCCTACACCTGGCTGGGGAATGCTGGGAGATGAAGGACTTTTTCCTGTCTAAACATGCACAGGATTGCACCCTTAGAGAGAATGTCAGAGCTACCAAAGACCAGCCTTCGCCAACCCGCTGCCCTCCAGGTGTGTCAGACTACAACTGGCTATGGATGATGGGAGTTGTAGTCCAACTCATCTACCGGGTGTCAGGTTGGGATGGGCTGTTTCACCCCCATCTCTCGTTCCCAGAGAACAAGGCACCGAACAAGAAGCGAGCGGAGAGGCGCTGTAGAAACACTCCTTCCACAGAGGGCTCCCCCCTCCCCATTCCCCAAGCCCTTCCTTCCCCCGTCCCCAAATTAACTCTCCATCTGTTCCTCTGAGGCTGAGGCTGATGGCTTCTGACAAGGCCTCCTGAACGCAAAGCTGTTTTGCCCAGAAAATCTATTACGAGTTGCTCCAAGACAGGCAGAAATCCTCTCCTTCTGTCTCGCCGAGCTGGTCTCTCTAGGTGTCCACCCCAGGCAAGGCAGGGAGACCAGGCCTAGCGTGGGCACGCGGGCTGCTGCCTCTACCCAGCCGGAAAACTCGGCTGGGAGGGAGCGTGAGTTTGAGTAACTCCCGAGCAATTAGATCTCCCCTCTACCTAAGTGACTCGGTGCTCCCAGCCAATCAACTGGACACTGCTAGGGTTGCAAACCCAACCGCAGTCAAGTCCTTTCCCAAATCTCCTTGGTTTTCTCTGGGCAAACCCAAGACACACTCGGCTCATTCCCTTATTGAAATGAATGAGAATGAAAAAGGCTTTTTAACGTTGGCTTTTCACGCCAAAATTATTAACCAATACTTAATTATGAAGATGGGTATCCTGCCTTTTAATCAAATTCCCAAGCTGGGCTTATAAAATGTGAAACACACACACACACACACACACACACACACACACACACACACACACACACAAAAGCAAAGCAATGCAGTCTAGAGAGCAAAATAAAGGAACAAAGCCATGCCAGCGAAAATCAAACAGAGCATAATAAATTAAAAGGCCTGAGAAAAATTGCTTGAAACTGAAACGATATCAAAAGAGGCACTAGGTACGCCTTTCTGGAGACAGAACACTCCACAGTTTGGAGGGGGGAACCTTTCCCCAGAAACCCTAAGCACTCTTCCAATGGTAGGGGGACCCAAGGAAAGATGAAGATCTTAGTGTACAGACAGGCACAGGCAGGGACAGGGATCCTTCAGGTACCTTGGTACCCGAGATGGGAGAGAGAAACAGGACGCTGGACCAGGCGGACCCTTGGTCTGATCCAGCATAACTCTTCTTATCTTGAGAGAGAGAGAGAGAGAGAGGGTAGGTAGTTTCACCCACTGTCTGCATATGACCCTACACATGCACATACACACACAGGCTGAATTCGGACAACACATTAAGCAACTCGGGGGGGGGGGGACAATCGTCAGTTGTGTTGCTTATTGTGTTGCGTGGAGGGTAACACGCCACTCACAAACTACTGATGGTATGCTATTCTGCCCAAATAAGCAACTGAGAGAAACAACTGGCTTGCAAGTTGTTTAGCTCGAAGCCAGTTGTTTAAAGTGTTGTGTGGAAGGGTGAGTGTTAATGGCATGTGGTGAGTGGGTTAAAACACAAGCCCATAGAGGCAGGCAGCAAGAGCGACCAAAGTGGCGGCTGCCACTCTGCTACAAGTGGTGCAACTTACAGAGGCTGCTGGGATTTCACCGGGAGGACTGAGGGAGGAGGGAGGGTGGGGAGAGGGACGGGGGCTTTGTCAGTCAAATGCTGGGTTGACTATTAGTCCACTCAATGCCAGCCACAACCACCCACAGTTGTGTAGGAATATGTTGTGTGGGGAGTACCCACAAAATAACCAACTGTAAGTTGGCTACTCAACCCACCATTGACTAATGTGTTGTCCGAATTCAGCCACAGAGTTCCTTATCCTTGCTGTAAAAGGTTTAAAGGTGAAGACCAGCACTTCAAAACGAGCTATGGAAGCAGCTGTAGGTCAGTGGTAGAGCACCTGCTTTGCATGCAGAAGGTCCCAGGTTCGATCCCCAGCATCTCCAGCTAGGGCTAGGAAAGAATCCTGCCTGAAACCCTGGAGAGCTGCTGCTAGTCAGTGTCAATAATACTGGGCTACATGGACCACGGGCCTGACTCAGGATGAGGTGGCTTCTGATGTCCCCATAAGCCTGGAAATGGACTGGGCGTTGGGTTTCTTTGTGGGAAAGCATTCCTGCCGACTCATGTCTGCAAATGCCTCATCATTATCCCAGATCATCCTTCTATTCTCCCCACCCCAATCAAGGGTCAATTCACACATTAGGCAAACCTGGGTTTGCCACCAAGGGCGGTGCCCTCAACTGTGAGCCGCAGCCAAGCCAGGGAGAAAGCCTGCACGACACCCATTTCTTGCATTTCCACTTTGCAGGTTTTGGTGTACCCTTAAAACGGGATCCAGAAACGCAGCTGCCAGAAACTACTGAAAATCTCTTACTGGCGACTGTTTCCCTGGGAGCCCAGCACAGGCACACCCACTCTTTGGGAGGGGGGATGCTCTCACCATGCTGGATTCGAGTCAAAGCCTCTCCCCTCTACAGAGCTCTCTTGGCCTGCACAGAGGGTTCAGTCTCCCTTTGCACCAGGACTTGGATTAGATTCAGAAGCAACCCTACTGTTCAGGGAGCTAGGGAACACGTAGGCAGTAGCATCTCCTTCTCCGCACCATGGTTATCTAGGCCAGAGCGAAAGGCAGATGAACAAGCCAATTGCAATAGTGGAGGAACAACTCCAGGGGGCTCTTGTCAATGGGTGCCTGCTTGGGGGGGGGGTGTCCGTGTGTGCTACTTTACAGAGGACAGTCCTCTATTTGAAGGTGTCCTCTGCTTGAAGAGTTGCCCGGTTTAAAGCTAAAGAACCATCAGAAAGGAGATCGCAGAGGCCTTGACAGCATCTGTCCAGTTAGCACCTGGACAATAGACAGAGCAGTGGCGAAATTTAGGGGGGTTCTATTTAAATATGGTAATTACTTCTAAATTGGCACTAATGAATATCCACTGCCAAAATAAAACATGTGTCCTCTTAGGTCTCCCTTTTGAGTGATGCATTCCCTCTTCTTTGGGGAGATGCAGAAGGGGCCACCCTCACGAACCCATCAGAATTGGCGCACTGCTGAAAATCCAGGATATCCTGCTACCAAAATGAGCCATCAGGCTACATTCACGCCCGATTTCCTTTGCAACATGAAGGTGAGGAGGAGTCACTTTGGAGCCTTGGTAAAGGCAGCCATGTCATAAGATAGGAGCAGCTGAGCACTCCCCCCCGCTCCCGTTTCCACACACACACTGCGCTCAGCACCAGATGGCCTGCAAAGGTGCCGTTGGGCTTTGATCGACAGGCTGACAAATGTGCTGCAGCATTGAGGGAGTAGCAGGGCTCGTTTCCCGGGCCTGCTGCCGTCTCCAGACCAAGGACACCTTTCTGGACCATGTTCTGTGCCAGGGGCCAGGAGAGGCAGAAGGATTCGTCAAGCTCTCGAACAGCCCTACAATTCCTCCCTACAAACACAATTGACCTCTGCCTCTGAGAAAGCAGGCTCTTACCTGTGACGGCTCCACCTTTTGTGCATGGTGGCAGGGAGTTCATGGGCATGATGTCTTTAGTGGCCGTCACTTCCCCGAGCAGGACCACATGCTCCAGGTCACGGTTGCCACTGACAATGTTCCCCTGGGCCCAATCCACTCAGAGAGAGGGGGGGTGGAAAGTGGGGGGAGGAGGTGATCAGGAAGCAACAACAAGGCAGAAGAGCAGGGAGTTGCCTGCCCCCACTGAAGTGAGGCCCTCAGCAGGTGCCCAACAAGGCCCACTATTGGTGCCACTCTTAGCTCTTACTTGTGAAAGGTCATAAGGACATAATAAGAACATCTGACGAGCCCTGCTGGATCAGACTGAGGGTCCATCTAGTCCAGCGTTCCGTTCACACAGTGGCCAACCAGCTGTCGACCAGGGACCCATAAGCAGGACATGACTGCAACAGCACCCTCCCACCCACGTTCCCCAGCAACTGGTGCACACAGGCTTATTGCCTCTGACACTGGAGATAGCACCTAGCCATAAGGACTTGTAGCCATTGATAGCCTTCTCCTCCAGGAATTTATTCAGCCCCCTTTTAAAGCCATCCACATTTGTGGCCATCATGACATCTTGTGGTAGTGAGTTCCATAGTTTAACTCTGCGCTGCGTGAAGAATTCCTCCCTTTTATCTGTCCCGAATCTCCCACCCATCAGCTTCATGGGGATGACCCCACTGGGTTCTAGTATTATGGGAGAGGGAGAAAACTGCACATTCAATCACAAAGTGGCGCTAGTGAAGTGGAATGGATTGACTGGGACCATGTCTCTGTATTCCAGCATCTACTCAGGGTCCTAACAAGAATAATTTAATGGAACTCCCTGCCACAAGATGTGGGAAGCAGTCAATGGCTTCAAAACTATTAAAACGAGTCATGGTGGACAGATGTTCCAATGGCTATATAGATGTACTGAGAGTGGCTATCAACGGGTGGAAATTTGCTCTCACAAACGGAGCATTTACTAAAGAGAGTTTTAAAGTGGCCAGAGGCTCTCAAGTGATAGAGAAGCATCCAAAAGTGCCATCTGAGTGGTGGGGGGAACCAAAATGCAAATAACATGACTGGAAAAGAAGACAGATAAGAGCAAGAGGAAAATAAAGTAGTGCAGTTCAGTATCACTACTCCAAATACCCCAACATACTGAGAACTGGTGGGTGGCTATTCACAAGCGGGCCTTTTCTGTGATGGCTCCCAAATTGTGGACAGCCTTCCCTAGAGAGATCTGCCAGTTGCCTCCGCTGTTCACTTTCCCAGGCCAGGTTAAGACTTCCCGGGCCATTAAATCTTTAACTGTTGTTTGTTTTTTATACCATGTTGAATGCTGCGTTTCAAAACCATCTTTCATAATGTTTTAGCTGCTTGCTTATTTATCTCTTCTAAATTATTCTGAATGAATGTTGCTGCTTTAAAAGCAATTCTTTTAACACGTTTCATCATTGGTTCGGCTTGTATTTGATCGTATTACGTATGTCTCTCTTGAGAGTTTTGGCTGCTGGGTGACTCAGAAATGAATGTCTCCTCTGAATGAATGCTTGGAGGCGGTAATGGGCTGGATGAGGAAAAACAAACTGAATCTGAATCTAGACAAGACAGAAGTGCTTCCTGTTGACCTGGGTTTGGAGGTGTGTCATCTAGTTCTGGATGGGGCTACACTCCCCCTGAAAGGCTGTGTTCGCAGCTTGGGGGTGTTCCTGGATCCGTCACTCCAAATGACAGCCCAGATAGATGTGACGGCCAGGTGTGCCTACCATCAGCTTCGGCTGTTGCGCCAGCTGCTCTCTTTCCTAGAGTTGGAAGACCTAAAGACGGTAGTGCACGTGCTGGTAACTTTGAGGCTTGACTTCTGCAATGCTCTGTATGTAGGGCTACCATTGTACATAGTTCAGAAACTTCAATTAGCTCAAAATATGGCAGCCAGGTTGGTCACCGATACACCTAGGGGTGACCACACTATACCAATTTTAAAATCACTTCATTGGCTGCCAATTAGTTTCCGGGCAAAGTATAAAGAGTTGGCTATTACCTTTAAAGCCCTATATGGTTTGAGTCCTGGTTACCTGCGGGATCGCCTTCTCCCGTACAATCCGCCCCGCACACCCAGGTCTTCTGGGGAGAACTTACCTCAGTCAACAAAAACTAGGTTGACAACTGTTACCCAGAGGACCTTCTCTTCTGCCGCTCCCAGACTCTGGAATGGCCTGCCGGAGGAGATTCGTCAACTTAACACTCTCTTGGAGTTTAAGGCAGCTATAAAAACTAGCCTCTTCCGGCAGGCCTACCCAGATGAACTTTAAATCAAGAATTTTAAAATGTGTTAATTGTTTTATATGCTCTTGTAAAATTGTTATTGTACAAATGTTGTTCCCCGCAATTATTATTATTATTATTATTATTATTATTATTATTATTATATTAAATTGAATGAACAAAAATAAACATGGCTGAGGTAAATCAGTGCATGCAAAGGAAGAATTGCAGAGAGAATGATCCACAGTGGTGGAAGAGGAACTGAGTGAGAAGGAAAAGGAGCCACACTCTGAGGGTGCATGCTGAGGGAGGGAAGCCATGGTTTCCTGCCAAAATATCCCAAGATGAGACTCCATGCAGGTACAGAACCCATATGAGTTAGTCACAATAGCCCTATTCAGGTGTTCTGTACAGGAATTAACCAAACGCGTGAGGAGCGCTCCAGCCCTGCCCAATTTGCAGAGGGCGACTGTCTGAAGAGCCTGCCCTATCCATTAGTGGCTCTGCACACAAGCCAGAATACCAATTTTCCAAAAGTGCTAACAGAGATGGACAGGATTGGAGCGTTCCCTTGCCTTGTGCTGATTCAGGTACAGAATGCCTGAATGGGACTCAAGACCATGAAGAAGGACCTCCATGTTCAAGGCCTTGGGTGTACCAGTGTGAAATATCAGAGACCATGAAGC
Organism: Anniella stebbinsi; assembly: GCA_029215795.1. NCBI lineage: Eukaryota > Metazoa > Chordata > Lepidosauria > Squamata > Anniellidae > Anniella > Anniella stebbinsi. The sequence continues at coordinate 43,139,453 of JARDYH010000007.1, read as the reverse complement.
GGAGTGTGAATGGAATGCTGGACTAGATGGACCCTTGGTCTAATCCAGAGTGGTTCTTATGTTGCTAAGCAAGTTAGATGCTAGATGGATCTTTGGTCTGAACTAGTAGGCTGTAGTTGTGTTCATGGAGTCTGCAAGGAGGCACAAGAAGGGATTCATAAATAGTTCCAGAGTTTACAATCTAAGTGTAAGAGCTCAAGACGGCAAGAGCTAGAATTGCTTGTGGTCCCCACCACCACCAATGTCCTCTTGTAGTCTCAAGACCCACCGCTTCCTCTTTTGAGGTTAGAGGAGCAACTGATGCCTTTCTTTGGACTTTGCTGCCACCTGCTGTTGATCACCCTGTCAACGGAGGGTAACATTTCCATGTATGTGATGATGTCTCTAGCCCACAAAAACATATAAGAAATCTGCTAGTCTTTAAGATGGCCAGTTTTCTTAAATTTGAGTCTCATTTTTAACGGTTACCTGTCTTGAGACCTTGGGAAACACCAGGATTGAAAGTGAGCACACTAAACTTGCATCGAGAAGTCACATTAAATTAAGGGCAGTGGGATGTTTCCATCTTTTGGTCATGACGAAATCCTGGTGTATGCATACCATTTCCCATGGTCTGGTGGGTTATGGTCTCCCTCCCTCCCTTAGGCACATTCAGTCTAGAGTGGAGGCAGTAGAGCATGGGTGGGCAACATGTGGCACTCCAAGTGTTTTGGATTACAATTCCCATCAGCCCTAGCCAGCATAGCCAATGGTGAGGCATCATGGGAGTTATAGGCCAAAACATCTGCGAAGCCAGAAGCTGTCCATCCCAGCAGTAGAAGGGGCCTGTTCAGATGACACGCTAAGCCATGGTTAGGACGCTAACCCCTTTGCAGCAAATGGTTAGTGAGAATGTTTAAACTGTGGTTATGTAGCCACCATGGTTAGGAATGGTTCACAACATGCTAAGCCATACTGACCCTGTTCAGACATGCTACGCCAGAGGTTAAGCATTTTGAGCTAAACATTATAGCTTAGCGGATTGTGAACCATTCCTAACAATGGTGGCTACATAACCATGGTTCAAACATGCTCACTAACCACTGGCTGCAAAAGGGTTAGTGGCCGAATCATAGCTTAGTGTGTTGTCTGAACTGGCCCAATGTTTAGCTCAAAGTGCTTAACCACCATGGCTCAGCGTGTTGTGTGAACAGGGTCAAGATCTATACCCAAGGCCAGATTTTGAGCAATTTGTGAAATACGTTCATTCCTACGCACTGGTGGATAGTGTGTATGTGTATCTACCGAAGATGTGTTAAGGGTACCCTTCCATCCCCTCCAGAAAACGTACGTGGCAATAGCATTTCAAGCAAGCCAAGCAATTAAAAAACAAAACTTTTGTTTTTTATTATTTGGTCCTTCGGAACCTGAGTTTTGAAAACCACCCATGGGAATAATTCGTATTATACAGGGACTGATTACAGATTTGATTTACAATTGATAAAATATCCTATGTTTTCTTAAGAGCTGGACAATATTTACACGGTTAAAAATTATTCACAGCTCGGAGAAAGAGTGAACAGAGACAAAAAAACAAAAACACAACCCCATCAAAAAGGAGAAAAAGACAGGAGACGTTTTGGACGGAGTAAAAGCAAATACGTCGGAAGAAACAGGTGGCAGAGTCAGGAAAGGAGGAAGTAGACAGAGAGCGAACACTGATTTGCGGGAGGGGGGAGCTGATGGGACAAACAGGAAGGGGGAGAAAATCGACTTCCTGCCCACTGCTACCTGACTGGGTGGAGGGGAAATGGAACTGGGAGGGGTGGGGGGATGTATTAGCATGATCCAGGATTGGCACTGCTGCCCCATCCCCCAAAAGAACCACAATGCCGCTTTAGCCCTCATCTCAGGAGACCCTGCCCTTCTCCTGGCTCCCAATTCCAGGTTGGCAGCGCTCCTCAACAGCATCCCCCCCTGCTCCTCCCGCCTCCTGAGAGCAGGGGCATGCCTGCGCTACTGACGCGTGGGTTTTCCTACCAGCTTGGTCATGGCTTCCATCCGACGAATCCTCAGGAGGGTGTGCTGAGCACCGTGAGGAGATTCCGTCTCTCCCTCCCCAAGTTTCCCCAGGGTCGGGGGAAGAGGAGGGAACGGGGATCGGAATCTGAAACCGGCGTATGCCCTGTGAGGCCGCTGCTTAAAAAATGGTATGGCTGTAGCAAAACACCTTGAGTTCAACCGACTGTCCTCACACCACGCTGGATGGGCTGTGGAACCCTGCGGCTTTAGAGCAGCCAGCGCTCAACCCCGTTGGGAGATGAGTTCAACGCTCTGGAGAGCGACTCTCCCAAGAAGAGCAGACATCCCAACCCCCTTAACCCCGCACCACCCTCCATCCGTGTGTCATGGCGGTCGATTGGGGAAGTAGGGTGGCCACCTTCTCCCCTCAGGGCTCACCCACGTCCTTAGCAGCCACAGGGCAGGCGGACGCCATGTCAACCCACGTGCCACCCTCCAGCCGTGTGTCATGGCAGCTGATTGGGGAATCTCTGCCTGCCATGACTTAGTAAAGGTAGAGGAACTCTTCCATGGCGCACAGAAGCAGCTGGTCACAGGCCCAGGTAAGGTGGGAAGGGTGTGCCTCCCCCTCATTTCAAAAAAGGAGGACAACATGGCCACCCCAAGGGGGCCATGTGCCCACCAACATGTCTGTTCTACGTAACACCTTTCATATTAAACCTGTTCTACAACACCTCAAGGCACATAGATCCCCGCCCTGCATGCGGCACTCTGGAAATTGTAGTCTGACCATGGCGTTCACGACGGACGGCTTCTGCGCTGTTTCCGCAAGGTGGGCTCCTTGCTTCTAGATGGGCTGCTTATGCTACGGAAGCAGTAGTGTAAGCTGGGGGGGGACCTCCTCATCAGAGTGCTCCCTTAAAATCGTGGCCCCCGGGCCAACTGGCCCCACTGCCCCCCCACCCCCGAGTGGCCCTGGAGGTGGCAACCCTTCTCGGAAAGTGAATTAAAACTTGGCTTCAAGAGAGGGAGAAAAAACAGTTCCCGTCCCGGGCGCTATGATGATCACTGCAGACCCCGCTCGGTATTTTATCCTTAAGGGGAAGGAAGAATACAGGGGGCTCCGATTAAGCGAAAAGGAACTCAACAACACACAGGTCATTTTTATGGCTACCCAGGTATCCTTGTATGCTGCCCTATAGGTCTGCTGCTGGTTACACCCCATAGAGGGCAGTGTTCCATTTGTGAGCAGCCTATGCTGCTGGAGACCCACTGAAGCATCTCACATTTTCCCCCAACTTGCTCAAAGCTACAAAGAGCCCCAAACCTCCACCACGGGAGTCTCCAATGATTGCGGGGCTGTTAACAGTGATGACATGATTATGTTATCCGCCCCAGAATATGGAAGCGAGCGCGGGGGAGAGGGGCAGGGGCACGCAGCAGATTCAGCTCACAGTTCATTCCCTGCAAAGTCCAGAAGGGACTTTTGAGTCCCTGTTCCAACTTCAGGCCCGGTCGGCTCCTTCCCCGCTCGCTCACCCTTGGGTGCTCAGCAACGGTGGGCCTCGGGAAGTTAAACGAACACGCCTCTTGACTGACTGGCCGCTTGGCCAAATGGCAAAGCCCTTCTGCTAATGCAGAGCTTAGGACACGCTTTAGAGGGCAGCACAAGGCGCATAGACCCTGCTGTGATGAGCCTCCCCCTCAGCCCCAAGGCTTCCCAGGATACACTCCACCGACCCTGTGCCCGAACCAATGAAGCTGGCAGGAAGATGCCGTCCCTGCTACCCTGTGCCTGAGCCCACGACGTGGACTAGAAACCCTGTTCCTGATACCCTGTTACCGAGTCCCAACTCCACAGATACATCCGCTGTGCTCAGCCCGACTCTGGGCCCGCGAAGGGCAAGGGACGTGCCCTCTGGCCTCCTGCTGTGCACCTGCCCCCAAGTTTTTGGTTCATCCCTGTTTGGCTCATCAATTCAGCGCCTTCCTGGAGGGGGGTGACAAGAGACTGGCCTCTCCCCTACAAAGGCTATGGCTGAGCCTTAGAGGGGGGGGGGAACAGAAATCCTTCCCAGCGTAAGGCTTGTCTCCTTTTTTGGGGCGGGTGTAATCATTACAGGTGTGTTTAAAAGCTCCCTTTTAAATGGATTGAAGCGGGAGCGAAAGGTGTCAGGCGCCCCCCGCCTGGTGGCTCTCAATTCAGTGCTCAGCTGGAAGCATGGAAAGCACAAGGGGAGGTCAAGTCAGTAAAGGATGCACATTTTCTTCCTCTGTCTTGTACTGCTGAGCCCTGGCTGTTCTCCCTCTGGGCCAGTCTTCCTCCAGCCTGGGGCCCTCCAGATGTGTCAGGGAACTGTACCCTGACACATCTGGAGGGCTCCAGGTTGGGGAGGAGACCGCTCTGGGCTGTGGGCTGCCAGGAGCAGAAATTGGAAGCGTTCGAGCCCTTCGACGTCACACAATTGCAGGGTCCAGAACTGTAACTGGACCTCCTAGACTTTTCGAAAGCCCCAGGAGGTGGGTGCCTTACTCACGCACTCCCAAGCTCTTCCTCGCAGCCCATAGCCATCAGTGCCCAAACCTCACCCCTCCCTATGAGTGTCCCCAACATAAAAGGGTGAGTTGCTCTGTATGGAGCAAAATGCAAGAATGATCGACTTGTGTCTTGGGACAGATATCGCCTGCTACCTATCCCCAGGCAGACGGGGCTAGGGGGTGGGAAATGGCTTGCAGCCTGGTTAGGAAGGGTGTGCTTCTCTGGCCTTTGCTGCTCCACTAGTGGCAGTCTTCGTGAGCGACATGTGGGAAGCAGAGGAGGCAAGTAAGGGATCTTATCCCCAGCACCGCATCGTTACAACAGCAGGTTCCATCGCTCGCGCTTAGGCCAGCCTTGCAGAAAGGTAAAATAATAATAATAAATTACCAGCCCACACAGCTTCTCCACCCCCAGCCAGCGCTCCCACCTTGTGTGTTGAGCCTGGCCTGTTACTCGCCCAGCAAGAACTGCTGCTCACCCTAGGTGAGTGGCTAACTGCAAACTGCAGCTACATCCAAAAGACAAACCCCCCAACACACACACAAACACACAGACAAATCTCCATCACCCAGCCACCCCCAGTGCTCAGAGGGAGATGAATCCCAGACCCCTCCATTTGCAGACGTTACCTGCAAGAGAGAGAAGGAAAGGGTGGCTACACACCCTGAACTATTCCCCCTTTACCCCCAGCTGACACAATTAACGCCGGTGTGGTGAGGCAGACACACAGACAGACACATTGGCCAGAGGTATATTGTTGCAGCCTCGGGATTTTTGGCGGCTGTGGGAAGGGCCACGTCCCAGGACTCCGCATCTGGAAGCATCCATGCCTCTCCTGCACCAGAGCTCGGATCGCCTCCTCCTCTTCCAGGCTGTGAAATTCCCTTGCTCTCCTATTCTGACGGCCGCTCTGGATAAAGTGCATCATCTGTGGGGAATTGGGTGGGGAGAAGTGGGGAGGGGGCCGCAAGGGAGGGGGAACCTGAGCAGCTCCCTGCCTGGCCCCAGGGGATGGGAGGAAAGGCGCTTGGCATGAGACACGCAGCCCATCTGTCTGTCTGTCCGTCCGTCCTCTTCCTCAACCTGGCAGCTCAATAATGGCGGCTCGGGCAACGGCCGAGGCAAGCGGGGCCAGGAAAAAGGCAGAAGCAGAAGAGCGGCAGGGCGGGTGGGGCCATTTGTCATAGCGGCCGGGGCCCGTGTAGTCCCGCCACCTCGGGGGTGAGCAGCGGGTTGTGCGTCCCCTTGGTCGACATCCAGTCGTTCAGGAAGGCCTGGTTGGCTTTGCGGTGGGCCAGGCGGTGGGTGATGGAGAACCCGGCGTTGCCTTCCAGCTGGGACAAAATTACCAGCACCTGCCTGGAGGAGAACAGAAGAGGGGAAATGAATGAGCCAGAGAACAGAGGAGAGAGGGAAGAGAGAGAGAACAGAGGAGAGAGAATCAGAGAAGAGAGAGAGAGAACAGAGGAGAGAGGGAGACAGAGAGGAGAGTGAGAAGGTCACACAGGCTCAGAGCAAGGTCTAGAAGCAGCAGCAAGGATGTGATTCCAACCTGGCAGCTCCCGCCCGCCTGGTATCACTGGGGTTATCAAGCAGCCCTTTCATCAATATAAAGACCTCCCAGATTTTCTGAAGGCTTCCAACAGATGGCCACCTAAAAAGGAAGTTGCACTGACAGGAAGTTGGAGAGGATGACCTTTGTCTCTTCCAAATCTATGATTCTAACGCAGAATTGATCTCTGTAACCAACATTCCGCTCCAGTACAGACTCAATATTCTGGATTTCTTCACCATGGTTAAGAGACTAGAAAAGTTTGGGTTTGAGCTGGGCCTCTTTGGCTAAAATTGGCTTCTGAATCTCCTTGGAAGAGCATTGTATGCAAGAGGTTTTCTAGGAATCTCATTTAAGGATCAGAGACTTGTGGGGGGGGGGGGGGTGCCACCTGGCTGTCCAGTGTCTGGACCAATTCCCCATTTCTCCCATCATACCAAACCTCTGGATGAAAACACAACCATTAGTCGAGTGGCAATTTTGCTTTGTCCATTCTGTTCATTGGGAGCTGAATATGGACAGACAAGTTTACCATTTGGTTACATCAGCCTTCCCCAACGGGTGCCCTTCCAGATGTTTTGGACTACAACTCCCAGCATTGCAGACCATTGCCATGACAGCTGGGGCTGACGGGAGTTGAGTGCAAACCTTCAGGAGGGCACCAGTTTGGAGAAGACTGGGTTATATGAATAGAATGGCAAATTACCACTTGGAAAATGGGCGCATGTACTCACGTCCCCCCTCCAGTAGGGAATAGTAGAGAGGCCCAAGAAATAGGGGAAGAGGTGAGGAGCTGAGCAACGGCTCTCCATGTGCTGTACATGCCTAACTTTCTGCCCATCTCCCACTCCCTGATCTTTTTCGGGGAGTGGGAGCATCTGGACTTGCCAATGGGGTGTGGGGTGTGTGGCCCTTCACCATGTGCTCTAATTGGCCTGCTGCAAAGAAATGAAGGCCAACCAGGGACTCCATTCTTCTGAGTTCCTATTCCAAATGACAACTGCCACTGCTAGAGCATGCTGGGAAATAAAGTCAGTCCTCTCGCAGCCCCGCTGTCGTGTCTAGGTCTGTTCCCTTTGGCTGGGGGAAGAGCTTTCTGTCGATAAATCGGATTCAGATTCTGACACAGAAGAGGCGACGCCAAAAACGTTCCAGCGTACAGGCAAACTGGGGATGGTGATTCTCACGGGCTCTTCACCAGCTGGGGATGAACCTTCGCCAGACCTTATCGCTGAAAACGTTAACAACACACAGTCTCTGGGAAATCATTCTTCTTCAGAGGGGGAGGGCACTTCAAGGCTAACTGATCTTAGAGTCCGCCGCAGATTCAAACGGGTGGAGCTAAAGGAAGGCGAGAGAAAGTCGGCCTGGTTAGCTTCTCGCCAAAGGCTTCTTCAGAACCAGCCTCCTTGGAGTTAAAGGATTCTGGGAAAAGACTTTCCCTTTTTCTTGAAAGGACAATTGTCTTGCCTAGAGGAAAGTTCCTAGAGTTTGGACTTCTCTTCAGGTGGGAAGAGATGTTTATTGCCTGAATAAAGCTTTGTGGATTACGTGGCAGGCCCCTTTATTGTCTCCCAATAGGGCGGGAGGTTTTGGAAACGCCACGCCCGCTCTCCTGCCCCTCTCACCTGTGCAGGGGTGGCACGCTGTCCTGCGTTTTCAGGCTTCCCCGGGTCGAGACCACATTGAAGCTGTCTGTGCAGTCACACTGAACGTGCAGGTAGGATTTGGGGTGCCGGTTCTCCACCACCACAATGAGACCTGCCCAGCCGTGCGTCAGGTAGTAGCAGGTCATCCCCTCCCGCCCCTGTGGAAGAAAACCAGCCGGTCAGTCCTTGGAGCTCGGCCCCTCGCGGCGGTGAGTTCCCTCCACTGCCACCTCGCCCGAAGTGGGGATACGGAAGGCCAGCCTTCCCCAACCTGGGGCTCTCCCGATGTGTTGGACCACAACTCCCAGCATGCCCCAGCTATGAGTAGACCAACACAACTGGAGAGCACCGGGCAGGGGGAGGCTGCAGCGGGGCATTCCAGCCTCCAAGAGGTAGTCAGCCCACCTCAGGGCCACTCCTTCTCTGGGGGTGCATTTTCCCAGGGCTGCATACACAGCGGAAAACAATGCATGGAAAGGCAATCCACAGGCGAAATCCACAAGTAGGAGGATAAACAATACCAGGATGCCAGCTTGCAAAAACCTGCAGACTGTCTGTAGCTCAGCAGCTTAAAAACACACACATTAGGAAACTCAGTCTTCCTTCTGCCACGAACTCTATAGGCAGCCTTAGGCTGCACACTGTTCCTTTTTCATATTATTATTATTGTTGTTGCTGTTATTGTTGTTGCTGCTTTTTAATTTTTTTAATTTAGGAATTTTCTTAACTTATTTGTTACTCTTCCACACCTGAGTTCATCAAACATCCAATGAAACCCTCCAGGGCTTTGCAAGCGCTCAGGCGAGGATCTGTATTCGTGTCGGGAGCGCCCGATTGGATCCGGAGGGGCAGGATACGGGGGGCATCCACTGGACTCCTGGACCCCGTCAGGCGCTTGCGGCGTCCCTGCTAGACACTGGGCTACAATGTTGCCAAACAGATTGTATCATGTCAGCTGGCCCAGCTGCGCCCTCTAATGGTCGCGAGTGTGCTGCCCACAAGTGAGCCGCTCTGCACCCACCTCGTGCCGTTCGCCCTTGTTCTCTGTGAGCAGGATGATGGCATCAGCCAATGTGGTCGACTGGGCCTCAATCTGCTCCACCATCACCAAGCGGGAGCTGTAAATGGCCAGGATGTAGCTGGAGACCTCGGCGGCTGGGCATCCGCTGGCGGTAGTGGGGCTAGACACTGGCGGAGGAGGAGGGAAGAGGCGTGAGAGGCAGGGGCTGCAGGGGGGCCGAAACCTGTCCTTCCCCCCCTCCCTTCCCAAGCCGAAGCCCTAGTTATCCTACCATCCAGCCTTTCCCTCCCATGCGCATCCCCAGAGCTCAGCTCAAGGATATCAGCTGCAATGCAGGCCAAGTCTGAACAGAAGCGGAGAAGAACAGAAGTGTGTAAGTGGCTGAATTCGGACGACACAATAAGCAACTTGGGGGTGGGGGGGAAACAATAGTCAGTTGTACTGACTATCGTGTCATCCGAATGCTGCCATAGTCAACTCAGTGATGATCCTAATCCACACCACGGTTGATTATTTATTATCGTATTGTGTGGGGAGTACCCCCTAGATGAACAACTGTAAAGTTGATTATTACCCCACCATTGACTATCGTGTTCTCCGAATTCAGCCAGTGTCAGCGCTGAAGAGCCCCTCAAGGCCACCTAGACAAACCTCATCTATCCAGGCAAAAACCACAACTTATATCTTGCGGGTACTGGGAAAGATAAGAATTACAACCTTTAAAGGGAGCAATTCTATCGGGATGCCTGTCAGCCTCCGAACTCTGAGGCTGATGTGTAACCTATGCAGATTGAGAGGAGTGGGGAGATGATCTTCGTCTCCATGCTCCTCACACTCTGCATTTTTGCTAAACGGGCTTTTTCGCCCGTCTAGCTACGATGAGCGTGAAGGGCGGATTCTTCATCAGCCAGCTTCTCCAGTCCCCTCTCCTCCACGCCCACAGAACCACCCCGTGTTCCTCCTCTCCAAGGCCGTGTTTATCTCCACGCCGGCTGTGGGGGGAGGTGAGCTTGAACTCCTGGGTCCGAGGTCGGAGCTCCGTCTGTGATCTTGGATCCAGGAATCGCCCCAAAGCCTACCCCCCCCCCCCATGCTGTCTAGGGGCCATAGGATTGTTCCCTCCATCAGTAAATTAAGTCACAATTATCCAGCTGATTGTTTGGAGGGAGCCCACTCAAACAAACAGGGAAGGTTTTGACTGAGAAGGAAGGGCAAGCATCGTTATCATTTGAGGCTATTCTGAAAACATGATTCGAGATGAGCTTTTCCTTTTAACGTTGCATCTCCCTCCCTCCTTGTTTCTAGCCTGGAAGCAGGGCAACCTTACTACTGGAGCCGGCTGCCACGCTGCTGTTACCTTGGCCCGAGGCGGCGCCCGGCACCGTGGTGCTCCAGTGGTTGAAGGCACAGCACACCACGGCATACTCGCCCGGCTCCAGCATGACATCACAGTTGACGAACTTCTTGACGGCCCTCTTGCTGTGTGCCATCAGGCGGCCCAGGCTGAGCTTGCTGCCGTTGATGAAGGTGGCTCGGAACACCATGATGCAGAGGTCCAGCAAGTGGCTGTCCACCGTGTCCGAGCGCCTGCCAAGGGAGAGGAGGGAAGAGGACGTAGCTCAGGGGTGGAGCACCAGCGACCAATCTAGAAGTCCCAGGTTCAATCTCACCTTATTGCTGCTGCCACCCACCCCGGCAAGTCAGGCCCCGCAAGCCTCCACCGCGAGCCTCTTTTACCCTGGCGTGAATAGGGCCTTTAAAGGCCCCCACTGGCAAGGTGCAATTTCCTGAGGATCCTGAAATGGCACACTTCCTGCTTCTGTGCCACTGTGAAGAAGGGAAGTGCCTGAGGTCTGCAGCCAGGGCAGGGGCTACCAAGTGCTTGCGGGGGGGGGGGCTTGCAAACGTTTGGGCATGGGCCCGTTCTCATGCCGAGCGCGCCTGACAGGGTCCGTGAGGACCGGACGTGGGGGAGCCCGCTGCCCTCGCAGACCCAGTTGGATGCTTGTGACAACCCTACTCCAGCTAGACTGGGAATCTAGTCTAAAGTCTTGGAGAGCCGCTGCCCGTCAGTGTTGGCAATACTGATCTAGATGGACCAAGGGCTCCATGAAGTGAAGTCAGAAGCTATAGCGCTTGCTTGCTCTTGCCAATGGGGAAATAGGCACAAGAGGGGAAATATGGGATCCCCCAGACATTACAAGGCAGGGGGGGAAGCAGGGCTGGCTGAACGCGACGTGTTGTTCAATTTTAAATGCTCTCAACCAGCTGTCCACAGCGTGGTGCCCTCCAGATGTTTAGGTCTACAACTCCCATCACCCCTGACCATTGGCCAGGATAACTGGGGCGAATAGGAGTTGCAGTCCAAGCCATTTGGAAGGCACCACATTAGGGAAGGCTGCTTTGGACCAGCTGGACCCAACCCCAGGTCCTCCAAAGTGCTGGACCACAACTCCCATAATTCCCAGGCGGCATGGCCAATGGATATGCTGGCCGGAAATTAGGCAAGCCGCAGTCCCGCGCATCTGGAGGGCATCAGGTTGTGGAAGGCTTCCCTGAACCAGAGGTCTTCAAAGGGGAATCCGTGGCGTCCATCCTGGCCTAAGGTGAATTGCAACAGTGATACTGCCGCCATTTTGTTTGTTTCAGGTTTTTTGTCCAAGAGAGAGAGGATGAACAGAGGCAAAGGGAGGATAGTCCTGATGTGCCTTTTAATAGCTGTGTAGAGGAGGGGGCTTTCAGCCAGCACCTTGGATAGCGGAATCCTATCGCCAAAATAGGTTCAGCACCTTGGAGAGCTCCCTTGGAGTCCTGGCTGGTTTTGACTGAAACCCGGAATGGATTCCCAGCCCCAGCGGAATTGGGAGCTACCAGTCTCCACTCAAACATGGTATTCACAAGGGTAAATGGGCAGGAACGCCACAGGGACCACGTGCAAGGGATGGCGAGTGAGGAACCAAGAGGCAGTGCTGGTTCTCTAGACTCAACAGCCCGGCGTACAAGAGTCCTGACAGATCCGCAGCCTCACCTGCTGCCTTCTTGGAAAAGGGCGAACTCCAAGGTTGCGCGCTCCAGCACCGTCAGTGAGGTCACGGTTATGGGGCCACTAGCCTTGTTCGGAAAGGTGCCCTGCACACGAACCTCATGCCAGTCCGAATGGAGCTTGCAGATGTCCACTGAGTCAAAATACCTGGCAAGGGAACAAAACAGGCTCAGTTGCACATGAGTCTAGCTGGGGCATACTGGGAGTTGTAGGACTTTTTTTCTGTCTAAACGTGCTCAGGATTGCAACCTAAAAAGATTAATGGTTTAATCTAACCGATCAATCAATTAAATGTTGCAGCCTTACCCTAATTCCCAAACATGTCCAAGCCACAGAGACAGGGACTAAAACAATAACAATAATAAGCAAAATGTGAAAGCAGCAGCAACGGATTTACTGAATATTATCTTAGCCTGCTGCTTAACACTTAGGTTATTATGTCGGCATCAGACCAAGGCTTCCCCATCTGGTCTTTATATGAGGCACGCAGCACCCAAACCTAAGCCTCCAAGCAGCAGAACCAGGACCTCAGGAGCACAGGACACATCTGGCTCCGTGCAAGATGGGAATACCTGATGAAGTCACTGTATTCCATCCAGAAGACTCCCTCGCTGCTCCCGTGGGGCATGAGCTCGTGCCGCAAGTGTGCCGGCCAGTGGGGCCATTCGTCAGACCAGCTGCCGTTCCAGGAGAAGCGTCCCCAGGGGTTACGGAGTCGCAGCAGCCTAAAGGAAGGAAGGAAGGAAAGAAGGACCGAAGACAGACCTCAGCTGGACATGCGACGAGAATCGGCTGAAGCTTTTTTACAAAGTTACAAAATCCTACCCTGATCTTCTAAAAAAAAAAAGGAGACAGAGAGAGACTCAAAAGAGTTTACAAACAGAGAATCCAACATCCAGAAGCAACATTCTGCAATAGCCAGGATTCAGTAATTTCATCCGCAGCAACAGAATCAGATAAATTAAGAAATTAACAAGGCAAACTTAAGCATGTTTACTGAGAAGTAAGTCACACTGTGCTCAATGGGGCTTACTTCCAAGTAATGGTGCATAGGATTGCAACCTAAACTGCTAAAAGCCTGCAGGAATGTGAAGGGTTTTATTAGGGCTGAAACCTGATTAAAGAAAAGTTGCATTGATTAATCTCATTCGTTTCAGCCAATTAACTGAGGATCAATTAGATTCACATATGGGTCGAGAAAGGGTTTCTGAAGCAGCAGCAGCACCTTTCCCTTTGTTTTTAGAGGATGCACACAAGTGTTGCAGCAGACATCACCTTAGGAGAGGCATTCTCTCCCATGTACGAGAATGCCTCTTTTAAGATAGCATTTGCCATCTCTCATTTTTAATCATTATCCACCAGCTAAGCACTGCAGCTCTAGCTTCATGGCATTCCTTAAAAACGATGAAGGCTAGGCTTTGACCCCAGCCCTCTTGGGAAGCAGGGAGATCCACCACATGGCTTTGTGTATCCATTTGATTGAGAAGTGGCATAGAAGTTTGATACGTACAGGTGTGTGCACAGACACATGGGGGACATCAGGGAGGGTGAAACAACTTCGTTGTACGTCCTCGTGTGCAAGTCAGGCGTGGCTGGGAAAATGCACATGGAGCAGAGTTGCTTCTTGAGATTCCAGGGTGGATGAACTCTTATGGGAAGAGGGGCTCTGGCTTCCCAAGGTGTGCTGGGCTTCGATGGTTTAAGAGCAAGTGGTCTCCAACTCTATCAACCCAGGAGCCACCTTTAACCCAACCTGCAAACTGGGACCTCATTTAAATGGTTTACTGCCTACATTCATCTTTCTTGTTGGCTCTTTAGGATGGACAGCTACACAGAGCTCCTACAATTTCAAGAGCTGTGCAAAAGAGGGGATTTTAGGAGGTGAGGCTTGCCGCGCAGGGGTGAGAGAAGACGCACGTTCCAAAATCACCTCCGCTGCACGAGGATTAGAGGGGTAAGATGGTGGCTTCCAGATGTTTTGGACTACAACTCCCACAATTCCTGGCCATTGGCCATGCTGACTGGGGGTTATGGGAGCTGCCGTTCAAAGCGTTGGGGGGTGGGGAACCAGATTGCCCCCTTTTATTTTTATTGCCATTTTTATTTTTATTAAAAGAGCTGTGCGTCGAAGGGAGCGGGGGCTGGCACCTCTGGTAGAAACCCAACTATTGTCCGGTGGTGAGCTGGCTGTGGATCCTGACCTCCCAAGCTAAAGACCAGTGGCTTAGATAGGCACCCTGATTTGCCCCTACCCTGGGGCCCACTAGACCGCCCACTGCATCCCACTGTGATGGGCAAGGCTGCCCCAAAACACACACTTTGCAGTGTGGAAATCCTGAACCCTGCAGAAAATGAGTCGCTTGAAGAGCTTTCACCTCTCGGCCTACCTTGCATCATTTCACCCTGGGGAAGGGGGCAAAGAGCTGGGCAGGGCACAGAAGTACCAACCTTATTACACCCCAAAGCGCTTCATTTGGCCATATTGTTTTTATGGAGGAAAAGGGCTTCGGCTTTTGCGAGAGCCACAAATCGGATATAATGGAAATTGCAGAATCAACAAAGGAGCAAGCATCTCTTGGGGGTGAAAAGAAAAAACGACGCCACGATAATATCTTAACTCTACATTAAACTCCCGGCTCTTTTAACCTGAGAAAGATTTCTGCAATATTAGTTAGTTCTCATACCCGTAGCTTTTCCCAACGTACCTCTATCTGGTCTTACAGAGATGACCCGTCTCTTGATCACAGTGGCTTTTATAGGCAGCCGCTGGGAGAGGAAACAGCAGCCCGCGATTCAACATTTTAACGCGAGTCAGTAGCCTGGCCTTCCCCAAACTGGTGCCCTCCAGATGTTTTGGACTGCAACTCCCATAATTCCCAGCCAGCATAGCTGTTGGTCCAATTATGGGAGTTGCAGTCCACTCCTGACCACTGGCCTTTGGTGATGGGGGTTGAGGTCCAAAACATCTGGAGGAGCACCAGGTTGGGGAAGGCTAAAGTAGCCAATTCAGTGGGGGAAGCTGTAGCTCAGTGGTAGAGAACATGCTTTGTATACCGAAGGTTTAGTCCCCGAGATCTCCAGGTAGGGCTGGGAAGGAAACCTGCTGGAAACGCCGGAGAGCTGCTGCCAGTCAGTGTCAACCTGCTGGGCTAAATGCACCAACGGTCTGACTCAGTTCCTAAGTTAGCTACGAGCCTATGATCTTCTGTTTGGCTCAGGGCCTAGGATAAATAGTGCGCAGGGTGAGGAGTGCCTTCTATGCCTGCCCCCCCTGGTCAGTTTTGCAGGGCCACCCAGAGTATTTATGGGGCCTGGTGCAGGTGAGATGTCCATCGAGAATGAAGTTGCTCCAAACCTTGATCTCTCTCAGCCATTGTGCTACAGTTTGCATGAGCCAAAGCTTGAAAAGCCACATTCTGAGCTGTGGCTCTATGTAACACAGCAGAATGATCACAGGTTTTACTTACAATATATATTTTTGTCTTGTAGCAGTTGCTATCTTTTGGTAAGCATTCTTTATTTTAGAATATCCATTATTTTTACCTTTAAAACCAATAAAGCAAAGCTATGAATCAAAAAGGTATCCAGCTGACCTCTTACAGCTTTATTTTATTATTATTATTATTCGTATAGCGCATGGGGTGTTTACTAGGGCTGTGCAAGCTTCGAGCCTCGGATATCTGAATCCGAGGCCCGGAGGCTTGGCTGGCCCATCTCGTGGGGATGCTGGGCAAGATTGCGCCAGGTGAGATCATGCTGGGAAAGAGGCTGATCGTGCTGGGTGCCGGGAAGAAGGATGCAATCGCACCTGGAAGGAGGCTGATCGCACCAGGAAGGAGGCGATCACGCTGAGGAGCGGGCAATGGCGGTGCTGATGACACGGATGCCCTCTGTTCCTGGGCCCTGGTAAGTCCAGCCCTCCCAGGCACTGCATGTTGGGAGTTGAAGGCTGTACAGGGGCCTAGGGCTATGCGAGAAAATGGCGGACCCATCATAAAATGGCAGATCTGCCAGTCAATGGCCTCCAAGATTCGAACTTCAAATCCGAGGCTCGAATCATGCACAACCCTAGTGTTTACAATATTTGAAGTACTCAGTGCTCAGTAACATTTCCTAAAAGTAAAGCTGTGTTCCACTGATTTCTACCTAGTGCAAATGACATCACAGTGGAAATTGAAAAAGAAACGTGTTTCCAAACTAGATGAGGTGAGATCATTGTTGTACTTGGTACTCAAACAACCTGTAGAACTTTGAAAGAAAGGTTACAGACACTTGCTTTTTGCCAGTCTAGCTCACAGCAGACAGTACATCCAAAACAGAACAGCTCAGCAGCGTGGGCAAGTGCCCAGTTCTCCCGTCACTAAGGCCGGTCCTGGCTCGGCTATTCTTACCTGCATCCTTGCACGTCTCGTACATCCAATATGGAGTATGCGTGCCGGGGACGGAGGCCCATGCTCTCGTAAGCTGCATCGTCCACCTTCATGTTGCCCCCTCCGCAGGATGCGCCCATCAGAAAACTGCAGAGTGGAGGATGGGAAAGGAAACATGGAGACAGAGGAGGGAGAAAACAGAGGACAAAAGTTTACTTACATGGCATGGCTCAGCACCAGGAATCACCTGGAGGGACGCAGTTTGGGGAGCCATTACTCTTACTTTAAGCATATATTTTTTTTTAACCATGAAATCTTACTGTATTTTGAAATGAAGCTACCCAATAGAGGCAACGAAAAGAAGAACATACGTAATAATAAATCGAGATCGCTAAAGAAACAAAGGAATCCACAAATGGTAATTATTACTCTGTAACCATTTCCATAAGTTGAAGGTGGTTTACAGCAAGAGGAATTCAGGTAAAAGGCGCATGAAGAAATTCTCCCCTCTGCCCTTTAATGTTATTCAAAATGCAGGAATTGCTTGCACTTATCAGGCTGGTCTACACCTGCAGCAAAATGTGGGGTGGGGGGGAAGGGGGTGCAATTCTGAACGATATCTCATGTGGAAAAACTCCCTGCAAGGAAGAAATAAAAACGACTGTATCAAGGACAAAAAAATCTAGCCCAAAACACTTCTGCCAGTACTAGTTTTCTACTTGCAGGGTTGGGGCAGGATGTGATACACTGGGCTGCTGAAAGCCAAGTAGCAAAGGTTTCCTTGCAGCAAACACCCAAGTCTGTGGATTACACCACTCGTGCCCTTCTGTGCAGCCACCCTGACCATGCCTCTGCTTCCTCCACCCTGCCCCCACGGACACCCTCCCCCCCTTCCTGTCAGCTCCTCCCCTGCCTCTGCAGACATTCCTCAGCCTCGCATTCTCGGCAGCCGGAGGCGAAGCAGGGGCCACCGTCGTATGCAAAAGGCTACTGTGTGTAGGCAGGCAAAGCCGAGGACGGCAAAGAGTTCTGACGCTTCCATACCGCTGGGTTGGGGTGGGTGTGTGTGTGGCTCCGTCCGATCTCCTCAGGGAGTCTGTGAAGTAGAATTGTGGCACCCAAATTGGCCAAACTCGACTCTGGGCAAGTCAGGTGATCTAATTGAGGGTTTGGACTGGAACTGAATCACGGCCTCTTTTCAAGAGCTTCAGCTCTTAGGGTTGCTAAGTGACTGGAAGAGGAAGAGGAAGAAGAGCTAACCTGGCCTGGCCCTAGGCTTTTAACAGCAATTGGATGTGCAGAAAAATCAGGAAAGGGAGCTTTTCACAGATTGGAGATAAACAGACCACCTTTTGATGCCGTTCCTGTTAAAGATCCTGTTAAAATCCTGTTAAAGATCCTTAAACTAGCAGCTCCCCAGAAGATGGACCGTGTAGACCCTCCCCAGTGCCTCTTCCCCCATTATAGGTTTATGCTTTGCTTCTCTCTCTCAAGGTCAGGCAAGACCAGACTGCCCCAGCCGAGAGTGTAATAGCCGGCGTGTGCCAGAAGCCCACACTAGCACAGAGCAGAACAGCTGGCGGCAGCTGCCTTCTCCTTGGGGTGTCTGCATAGGCTGCAATTAGCACTTCTGAGTCCACCCTGCCCTCTAGACCCATGCAGAAAGCATCCTGTGAAACTAGCCTCCCCAATGGCATGTCACCAGCGCGGGGCATCCTGGGATTTGTAGTATCTCTATGCAGCTCCAGCTTACTGAGAAAGAGGGCAGCCAAGGACTAGCTGAGCCGTGGCTCCATGGCAGAGCCGATGCTTTGCAGGCAGGAGGTCCCAGGTTCAATCTATGGCAACTCCAGATAGGGTCGGGAAAAACTCAGGAGAACCGCTGGAAGTCAATGTCAACAATACTGGGCTAGGTGATAAAGCAGCTTCCTATGTTCTTTTGACACTGGATGTTCGGCATGGGGAAACCTGACCAACGTGGGGCTTGACGAATTTCCCCTGAGCCCCCGGCTCAGCTTGCATTAACAAGTCAAGCCGCTGGCTTCTTGCTAGAACATGACAATGCTGCATATAAATGGCTCCTTTTACATCCCAGGACCCGAGAGGGAAAAGGAGTCATTTATGCACAGCGGTAGCAGGGTTGCCAAATGGCTCTTCCCTCTCGGGTCCCAGGAGGGAAGAGGAGTGATTTGCACACAGCGGCGGGGTCACTGTGAGCAAATGTCTCGTTCTCCCTCCCAGGGAGAAGCTTCCTACAATCCTATGACTCTGGATGTCCGGCGCGGGGAAATCTGGCCCTCTTGGGGCTTGAGGCCTGCAGACCAACAAGCCGGAATCTGGGGGACTGAGCCAGCGAAATCCTGCTGAGCTCCACCCCTGAAATGGATCCCTCCGATGTCCCTACCTGCGGTTACGATTCACAGCGGCGGGCCCCTCGCTAGTCCACTTCAGCTTTTGTTCGTGATCCTTTCCCCCTCTACATTCCAGCTGAACCCCTCTTCCCTCGGGTCAAGATGTGGCCTGACTGACCAAATCTCGGCCTGCTCTTTCGCGGGTGAGGACCGTTGGAACGATGGTGAGGACACGAGCGGGGACTGGAAATGCATTTGGCTGGTGTGAACGCTACGGGGAAAAGCCGTTTGGGAGCCCTGGTCCTAGGGACATGCCGCATCAAAAGCGCAAGCGGGCCGGCTAAGCGGCACGGCCCTCGTTGGGCCGGCAATTGAGCTGAAGGTGGGATGGGGGTGGCGGACGGAAGGACTGGCCCACTAAGCCTCCTGCTAGGATCTTTACACTCCTCCCGGCTGAAGGGGAAGCCCTCCCTCCTGCCTCGTCTTACCCAGCCTCCTTAGAACTCAGCATTTTGGCCCAGATGAGGTCAGTGTCAATGGGCTCCTCGCGAGGGTTAGTGGAGCTGACCTGCAGCATCAGGCTCTCGCAGGGGGCGCCGGTGAGCGTAGCAAGGCCTTCGATGGCCCGCCCCGCCTGGAGGGCAAAGTACGAACCGTGGAGTTTGGCCAGGGCCTTCTCAATAAGGGCTACCCACAGCTGCTTCCTCTGGGCCTGTGGGGGGGTGGGGGGAACACAAGACAAGGGTTGCAAAACAAAGCGGTCAGCAAGAGTCTAAAACCGGTGGCTGATTTCCCACCGGCCTTTTAAGAGGCTGATTACGCTGCAGGGACCCTATCGAAAGGAGAACGGGGCTCCTTTATCTTTAACAGTTGGGTAGAAAAGGGAATTTCAGCAGGAGTCGTTTGTCTGCCAGCAGCACCTGGTGAAATGCCCTCTTCATCACAACAGTTAAAGCTGCAGGAGCTATACTAGAGTGACCAGATACAAAAGAGGGCAGGGCTCCTGCAGCTTTAATGTGGTGATGGAGGGGGAATGTCACCAGGTGCTGCAGGCATACAAATGACACCTGCTGAAATTCCCCTTTCTACCCAATTGTTAAAGACACAGGAGACCTGCCCTCCATTCCATAGGGTCAACCTAGATGACACTTTAAATACGCTCACAGCTTACGAACGGGCTGGATGCGGCCTTATCCACTTTTATGGCACCTGTGTTACAGGTTGCCCGCTTTTGGCCAAGGTTGCATGTTCTGAAACTGTATAAATCCTGCAAGTTGGGTGCCTTTGCATAATGTATTCCACATGTGCTCCCCCCCACAGTCCCAATTATTTAGTCTGGCTCTGCTTGTCACTGGAAGGGCAGAGATTTGAGCCCCGTCCTTCCACCCCCTAAGTCTTAAAATAAACCACTCCATTTTACTGTTCCATTTTACTGCTCTTTCATCGTTGTTAGACATGTTTTAATACTCCGTTTTTATGGTGTGTTTTAATATTGTAATCTAATGTTGTGAACCGCTGAGAGATTCTGTTATGATCAGCGGTCTAGAAATGTTACAAGTAAATGAATATCCAGCCATCTCTCTGGCTTCTGAGGTTTCAGCAGGCATTGCCCACGTGCTTTTAAGCATACTTGTGCAACCCGTTAGGATTAGAAACCTTTCTTTTTTCTTTTTTTTGAAAAAGAAGGGAAGCTGAATTCTGCATTCATGACCACATTCTGCATTTTAAACTCCCCTGCAGAGCCACAGTGTAAAACCAACCTTGCTCATGTTCTAAACCAGAAGGTAGATCTCCAGGCACTTTGGACATCAACTCCCAGAAGCCCCTGCCGGCATGGCCAATGGTCAGGAATGCTGGGAGTTGAAGTCCAAAACACCTGAAGATCTACTTTCTGCCCACCTGTGTTCTAAACAAACTTCTAAGCTGAAAGCCAGGCAGGTTTTCAGGGGACACAGAGCAGAGCACGTCTAGGCTCTTGTGAGAAGAGACTCGCTTTCACAGAACCCCTGTCCCCTCTGTAGCTTATCCTGCTGCAATGGCTAGTAGCGACCCAATCAAACCCCAGCACCAACCTGAGAGAAGAGGAGGTAGCCACACTCATCACAGGGCAGCATGTCATCCACCAGCACGGTGGTCCAGGTGCCATCTTTGCAAAGCCGGACCTGGTAGGCCCCCTCTAGGCACATGGTCCGCGTGATCATGACCCGCTCCACCAACTCCGGCCGCTCCGCCAGCACCGCCAGAGCACTCAGGAACCTAAAAGAGGAAACCGATGAATCCTGGGAGAAGAATCCAGAAGAAGCCCGCTAGCCGCTCAACAGAACACCGTTTTGAGTGCATGAGAGTGGCTCTGTCCAGACAACCCATTTCTCAATGGTGGTTTTAGAACTCCACGATGAAGTTTTGACACCACTGTTGAGAAGTGTGTTGTCTGGTGGGAAAACTCTACGCAACGGTGGAGGGTTTTTTTTGGAAAACACTCAACGCAGAATATCAACGCTACGCAGAGGAGCGTTCCTACACAACCGTTAAGTTGCTTGTTGTGTGGAGGGCTCTGTGGATTTTTCCGTTGCATTGAGTTGACTTTCCCCACTGGTTACAGAGTTCCCTGGCAAGAGCAGCGAAAGGAGGGAGTGCCAATCTAGGAGAGCCACCGGGATTATTCTTTTGCAGCATTGGTGGATGAGATACCATCGGGAGGACCGGGGGAGGAGAGAGGGCAGAGGAACTGTCAATCAAACTTCATGACGGATTTTACTCGACTCCACTGTAGCCCACAGTCACACAGCAGTGGAGTTAGAACATGTTGTGTGGGGAGTATCTCCTAGAAACTCAACCGTTGAGTGGAGTTTTCACACTGCATTGACTAACGTTGTCTGAACTGAGCCAGTGAGAACAGAACTCAAGATTTTCCATGGTGGAACTGAGCTGACAGTCCTTTCACACAAAATTCTATTCTGGGGTCCCTCCACCACCCTCTCCAAGCTTTCTTCATTTCAGCTGAGTCATTTTGAGGACAGGGAAGTCTCTCTCTCTTGCTAAACACATGAGAATCAGAGACCTTGGTCAGATCTACTGCAAATCATCCAGAGATCTACCAGGAACCTCTCTTCTACCTTCTGCCCTCCTGATAAGGGCCATGCAATAGGCCTGTAGGAATGTTTCCAGAGAAAGACAAGCTTGCGTTTCGCTACCAATCTTTCCTTACAATACACAGCTGCAAGTGAGCGCCATGTTCTCTCACACCTAAATTAACTGGTCAGCGACCTACAGGAACTTAGTACATGCTCTGGGACAGAGATGGGCAGAAGGTAGACAAGGACCTGTCGATCAACAAGGGTTCCTTGACTCCCAATTGTCTAACAGCAGCAGCTACTAAGCGTTTTTCCTCTAAACTGCAGCGACCCCACAGTTGTGGAATGAACTCCCATTGGAAGTCCACCATGCACCATCCTTGCAGGCTTTTCAGAAGGCCTTGAACACATTTTATTTTCCCGTGACCTTTCCATGATGAGTACTGCTATTGCTGCGATTGTTCTTCTGGCTAGTTTTATTGTTTGTGATTGCTATTTTATTGCGTTTATGTTTTTATTGCTTTCAATACTTTAACTGGTTTGATGTATTTGATTGTTGTAAGCCTCCTTGTGAAGACTTCGGCCCTGAAAGGCAGCCAAGGAATGTTTTAAATGAATGAATGAATGAATGAATGAATGACAGTGCTGAGAAATAATTCTTGCCCATCCCTGCCTCAACACATGCCCCAGAATCTGTTGGAGCTACTCAGCAGATGAATCTGTGTGGAAAATGTTCTGTGTGGAAAATGAAGGTGGAGCCTTTGAAAATCTTTGGGCTAAAGCGACCTAAAAGGTGTGTATGTATGCAGGCATGAGCCCTTCTTCTCTCATCCGAAGCTTTTCCATTTGGATTTGGGTCTGCACTCTCTCAGGGTCTTCAAGCGCATCTTCATGCTGTCCCTGCTGGAGGTAGGGGGGACACTTCCTTTATATCCTGCCAGGGAAACGGCGGGTTTTTCTGGCTTGGCCAGCCCGACGGCACGCAAGTCTCATCGATGCCGCCAGAGGGCAGCCTATGCCTACAGTCAGCAGAGAGAACCAGAGCTAGGAAAGTCAGAATGGGATCAACAAATGCGGTGATGCAGGACCAGCAGAGCCAGAGGAGGTGGTGGCGGCTGGCAGGGAAGACTCCAGTGAGGAAACAAGGGTTCCCTAAAGAACCAGCTGCCTAGGCTCCAAGACTGGGACCTGCAGAACGCGATATGGATGGGAAACATCCCAGAAAAAGCCTTAAGGATATCCTTGCACTCAGTGGAGTTTGGGGCTCTGATGCTAGTGGGGTGGTGAATCAGCTCCGGGTTTCAGCCAGAACCAGTCAGAACTTTAAAGGAGCTATCTTGAATCCTAGAGCGGATTCACCGCCCTAACGACATCGGAGCAACCAACCTCCACTGCTTGCATCCGGCGCTGGGAAGCCAAGTGCAGGAAGACCAGCGACAATCTCTGATAGCCGCAAGGATCCCTAGAACACGCTCCCCCGCTGGGGTACAACGGGCGCCAGCCGTGGTGCTCGAGGGCAGCCAATCGCCGTAAGGAAGAGCCACGCAGAGGCTGGGGTGGGTGGATTCGGTGGCCGGGATTTCTTACCAGCAATTTCCCAGGAGCCCCTGCAGGATGTCCGAGGGCCGGGGTGTCCGGAAAACAGACCACTTGACCGAACGGTCCTTGAAGATGCTACAGTTGATTTCATGGGGCCTCAGCCACTGCTTCACTCGCTGCTGGACGCTGTCCCCCTCGGGGAAGCCCACCGAATTGGGCCCCGGGGGGAAACTATCGTCCACAAAGTTGACATTGTTCTGCGGATAGAAAACGAAATAATTCAATGCTCCTGGGTTTCAGTTTCACGCAAAAGCAAAGGGCTCCCTTCGACCTGGCTGGCCGGCAGTGTTGTAATGCGCACACCTGGCCGCGCCAACCTAGGAAGCAGGGATGGGGAAGCTCTCTTCTAGCTTGAGGGCCAGATTCAATTCAGGGGCCCGCGTTCCAGAGATGAGCAAGGCCGAAATTCAGACGGGGTCAAAGGCAAAATGGGTGGGGCCAATATTTTTGCTTAGAGCTCTTCTTGCCAGTAGCTGAGACTTAGAAGAGGCATTTCGGTATTTGAGATGGGGGGAAACTGGCTGGAAAACCAGCCAACGATTGGTGTCGGCGGATACTGGGGAGGCATTTGGGGAACCTTGGAGGGCCATAGTCTGACCCCGAATGGGCCAGATATGGCCCTCATGCCTGTGGTTCCTCACCCCTGTGATAGAGCAGTGCTCAAAAGGGACAAACAAGAGCAGAAGCTGCCCACCATCTAGCCAGCCCAGTACTCTCTCCAGAGTTTCAGGTGGATGCCCTTCCCAGTCCTTGCTGTCCAAGGGCCAGGGGATACAACCAGCCTGCAGACTCAGGCAGGCTTATAGTGAGTCAGACTCTTGCATTCCCAGAGGGGTTCAGCTGACCTAAATTTCCCTTTAAATTTCCAATCACTGGAGTCTGGCGCAGCTCAGCCCCTTGGTTCACGCTGCCTTATTTTTTTAAAATGAAGCCCTTCTATTCAAATTGGCACCAGCAGATGTTGGGGATAGCTAATCACAAGTGTAAAAATGAGGCAAACTTGAGAGGGAGCCCAGGTCCATGAGCAGTTTGCCTGCCCCCAAAATAAAAAAAGGTATAAATACTGTGTACGTTTAAAAACTTTGTAAAAAATGCACACATCTGCAAAAATGCACACAACAATAAACGCTTTATTCAATGGCAGGGGGAAAAAAGCAGATGTTTGCAAAAATGCACATAAAATACATATAGACAACTTCACACAGGCTTTTTAGGAGTTGCAACCCAGTGCGGAATCGAGATGGAATGAACTTAGCACATTGGAAAAAGAAGAACCTGAATGAAATCAAGGTTGACAGAATCACCCATCCCTAGGTAGGGGTGCTTGTGGGGGGGGGGAAGGAGCCATAGAGCAAGAGAGAGAGGCAGAGAGAGAGAGAGATAGAAAGGGAGAGAAAGGGAGAGAAAGGGGGAGAAAGGGAGAGACAGAGAGGAAGACACAGAGGCAGAGACAGTAACAGAGATACACAGAGAGACAAAGAGAGAGGCAGATGCAGAGAGAGAGAGACAGAGAGAGAGACAGACAGAACAGACAGAGAGAAATACAGCATGCAAGTTCCTGGCAGCCAGCAACAGGCTCTCCTTTAGGGGACAAGGGGCATGATTCCAGTCCCACAGTCCAGACACACAGAACACACCAGTATATGTCAATCCTCCATGGCTGATGGGGGGCGGGCCCTGGCCAAAGTGTGGGCTGCCCATGTCTCCACAGAGCTGGCTTCTCGCGCATGTTCTGGGGGTGCCCTGGAGATGAGGGCGCCATGAGATGTCTCTGGACGGGTGTGCTACCATGACCCAGCACAAGCAGGGGATGCTGCCCGCTCAAGCAGCTCCCAACCCTGTACAAACAGGAGGGCCGCTGCTCACAGTAGCCCTGGAGCTAGCAAAGCACTGGGGTATGCAGAGAGCTGGTGGCTAAGAGAGCCAGCTGTGAGTCTCATCTCCAGTTCAGATTTCGACTCTGCTGTGAGCTCTCCCTAAGCAAACTACTCTGTTTTTGGCTCAACACCCCCCACCCCCATCTGCAACATGAAGATAACGCAGAACTACTTTACAGGGTTGTTGTGAGGACAAGACCATGGAAAAGAAATGCTTTGAAATGGTCTGGCACCAACAGCTTTGTCTTTTTGGTACCAGGGGAAAGACATTTTCCAGCTCTTTTAGCACAGAATGTGAACTGAAATGTACCGGCTGATCAGGTTGAAGCTGATCTTTATACTGATTGTCTTCTGTGCTGCTATTCTCTTTTGTGTTTATTTCATTGTTTTTATTTTCCTGTACACTGCCCTGAGAGCCTTACAAGAGGGCAGGGGAGGGAAATTTCCGGTCTGCGGATGTCCCCCATCTGGCCATGGAGGGTTTGGCTCCTTCCATGGGTCCTACCGCAAGAAGTCTACCAGGGTATTGGAAAGGCAGTGGGAATCCCCTGGTTATCTCCAATCGTTGATTGGAGATAACTGGGGAACGCCCCATAGTGGGAAGGGCTTTGCCTGCACTGTGCCTTCCCACCATCGGGGAGGACACTGCGCAGGCAAAACGGCTATCTGCAGCTACTAGTCCTGATAGCTTTATGCTACCTCCAGTATCTGAGGCAGTAAGCTTGTGTGCACCCGTTGCTGGGGAGCATGAGTGGGAGGGAGCTGTTGCACCATGTCCTGCTTTGTTGGTCCCTGGTCGACAGCTGGTTGGCCACTGTGTGAACAGAATGCTGGTCTGATCCAGCAGGGCTCTTCTGATACTCTTATGTTCTTAGAGCTTTGGCTGGGGTCCATTCACCTTCACAGCATGTCCCCACCCCACCCCATTGGGGAGAATGTGGCACAGGCAAAGCAACCCCAACATGATGCTCCATATGGCACTTTCGCGGGGCAAAAGTGACATGAGGTCACATCCTGTGACATCATCTGGCTCATGGGGGGCACATTCGGACCCCCCCACACACACCTCACCCAACTAAGTTCCCTTCCCCTGCTGAAGGGTAACCTAATTATCTATATCTTAAGTACTAAATACTGTGTTGTGACTAAGCCTGTTTTCCCTGCGCTGGGAGAAAGGTTCTCAGCCGATCAAAAAGAGTCAGAGTCTGATGTAGAAGAGACAGCGCTAGAAACGTACCAGCCTGTATGGGGAGTGGGAAAAGTGACTCTCACGAGCTCCTCACCAGCTGGGAATGAACTTTCTTCGCCAGGCCTTATCTCGAGGGGGTAAACAACCCACAAGCTAGGAATCAGGTTTCTCCCGAGGGGGAGGAGACGGGAAGCCTGGTGGATCTGAGGACCCATTGGAGACTAAAGCGTGCTGAAACAAAGGAAGGGGGGAGAAGGTCGGCCCACTAGTTTCTCATCAAAGGCTTCGTGAAAACCAACCTCCCTGAAGTTAACGTGTACTGGGAAAAGGGCTTTCCTTCCCCCCCTCCCCACCAAAGGACAATTGTCTCGCTTACTTTGCATAATCTTGCCTGGAGAAAAGCTCCTAGAGAATTATAGTCCCTTCAGCTGGGAGATGTTTATTGCCTGAATAAAGCTTTGTGGATTACATGGCCAACTTCCTTTGTCTCCGAATAAAGCGAGGGGTGTTGGAAAACACAACATACTGGAGTCTAGTAGAAGGGCCTTTAGTGTGGTGGTCCCTTTTCTTCGGAACTCCCTGCCCCTGGACGTCATGCGAGCACCAACACTGTGCTGCTTCCAGTGCCTCCTGGAAACAACTCTTTTCCAGGAAGCATTCGTCAACAGACCAGCCACCGTTTTTCTTGGTATTCTGTTTCAAGTTGATGAATTTTAATATGCCGTTTTAATCTTTTTACTGTTTTGTTCCTGTGTTCACCGCTCCGGAATCTAAGATATGGAGCGGTATATAAATGTGGTAAGCAAATAAATAATCCTGCTGCATGCAGGCTGCAACAGCAAATGCACATCAGCTGCATCCCCCCCCCCCCTTCCCTGCACACAAATGGAACGAATCCCTCAAGTCACTTCAAGTGTCTGCAAAGAGCAGCTGCCTTTTCCGCCTCTGCAAGTATTGGGACTGCATCAGGATTTTGGGGACAAGCAGTGAAAATGTGATCTATGCGCGCACACACACACACGCACACACACACACACACACACACAGAGCAGGCCTCTGCTGCTTGGCTGGCAAGGCGGAAGCCCTGTATGAAGGCCGCCTGCTGTTCCTGTGCATCGCTCCCTCTGAAGTCCGACGGGATTAAATTTCATTTCAGAAGACCTGCCTTGATGTGGCTTCTATCACCACAGGCCACGGAGAGAGAGAGAGAATAAAAGCTCTTGATCATTAAAGTCTCTGTGCGGTTCGTTATCAATGAGCACGGGGAGGAGCCCTTTCCAACAGCTGCCAAGGGAGACCCCAGAAGGCACCCGGTCCTGCGGATCATCTGAGGCTAAAAAGAAAAATAAAACCCCGAAGTCCTTACTTGGACTGAGCAGCCTTTCATGGACTTCTTCATAAAGAGAACGTAGAGCAGCCTTCCCCTACTGTGTGCCTGCTAGATGTTTCAGACTACAACACCCATCAGCCCCAGCCAGGGATGGGGGGAGGGCTGGTCCAAAATATCTAGAGGGCAACGGGTTGAGAAAGGCTGGCCTAGAAGGTCTGATCTTTTGGTGGGCTGACTCACAGGAGAAAAGACGGCAGTGCCAGTAGTTTTGAACCAGTGTAGACGGCTCCAAGGAATTTAAACCAAATTTTACTAAAGTGGGTCAGGAGAGGAGCGGGTGGGAAGAAACACCCCACCCCCCCAAATTCCCTGTGCTTTGGTGATGCTGCTCATTACAGGGCTCGAAGAACACAAAGACCTTATCATTGAAAGCCAGCATAGTGTCCTAGGTAGTGTGTTGGGCTAGAACAGGGGATGCTCATGCAGCCATGAAGTTTCCTGAGTGACCTTTGATCAGTCACTCTCTCATTCCCAGACTAACCTGTCTCCCACATTGTTGCAAGGATACAGTGAGCAGATGGGACTATGTAAACTACTAGGAGTTTCTTGGCAGGAAAAGGAGGGATATCGATCAACCTATCGTGCATAACTGGAAAGGGGGAGAGGAAGTACTTTGTCCGAGAATGTGCTTCCTCCCCCCGCCCCCAAACAAGATATTCAAAGCAAGAAAAGAAGTTTGTTCAGAACACGTTACATTAAAAATGCATAAAATGTGGCTGGAAGGGGATTTATTAACAGACAACAAAGGAGCCCTGTGCATGAAAGGTGCAATAGAAAATCAAATCACAGTAATCAATACGGACGATACAAACAATATCACTTGATGGAGGTGAGATATGAAACGATGGTCAGTGCAGCAGCTGGTAATCAACACCAGATGGAACTACACCAACCAACTCAGGTCATATTCATAGGACATAGGAAGCTGCCTTATACTGAGTCCATGTAGCTCAGTATTGCCGACACTGACTGGCAGCAGCTTTCCAGGGTTTCAGGCAGGGTTTTTTTCCAGCTCTACCTGGAGATGCTGGGGATTGAACTGGGACCTTCTGGTTCAAGCAGACAGCACATGTGAAGTGTGTGTGTGTGTGTGTGTGTGAGTGTGAGAGAGAGAGATGAAAAGAATCTTATACAAACTATAATATCAAAAAGCTTGAAAGGGAGCTTACATTTTTACCAATTTACTCAGCATCCTGATCAACACTGAATGGCTTCTAGTCCTGATGGCCAAGTGCAACCTCCAGTATCAGAGACAGTAAGCATGTCTACACAGAGTGCTGGACAAGATGGACCCTTGGTCTGATCCAGCATGGCTCTTCTTATGTTCTTAAGAGAGCACATGGGCACAGAATGGATATACTAGCCTATGTATACCGTTCCCTGAAATACTACTATACTAATAATAATGTCTGCAACATTTAGTCAATTTAATTGGTTTGCTGCCTCTAGAGGGTTTTGCCCTTAAAGTGGCCTAAAATAATTTTAATTAAACAAACAAAGCTTAATGATTAAACACATTTTTATCAATTAAAAGGTGGTGCTCTCCATTGATCAGTCAGCGGTTTTTAAAAATAAATAAATAAATAAATAAATAAATAAATCCTTATAGTTACAAAAATTGTACACAGCCATCTTGGGAGAGGCATTCTTTTGTGTGGGAAGTGAGAATACCTCTCCTGAGAAGATGCCTGCTGAGATAGGCAAACATCACCTAAAAGCAAAGTATACTTTTTTAAAAAGAACTAAATTTTCCACCTGCACATTTAATTGATTAAAATACATGATGAATTGATTATGATGTCTTTAATCAGATGACAGGCCTAGTAGTAGCAGTAGCAGCAATATTAAATAATGCATTTCTATAGCACTTTAAGAGTGCTCAATGGGTTTCACAAACCTTACCAGCAAGTTTTACACCCACCCTGCAAGAATCATTATATTATATCATATCCTGGGTTGCAAATGAGGGCTGAGGCTGAACACAGTTACTTGCTTGAGTTCGCCCAGTGATTTGGTGGCCGAGGCAAGGTTTGAACATGGCAATTCATTCTTCTGTCCCTCAGCCACTACACTGGACTAGTTCCCAGTGGTAACACAGCAAGCCCAATCTCGCCACCCACACCATTAAATTGTGAAAGCCAAGGACATGTGCATGAAATTTCTTCGGTGCTGTTTACTGCGCTTCTACCAGTGACAGCAGAGAGACAAGCAGGCATGTAGCGCACCAAG
Source organism: Anniella stebbinsi (assembly GCA_029215795.1). Taxonomy (NCBI): domain Eukaryota; kingdom Metazoa; phylum Chordata; class Lepidosauria; order Squamata; family Anniellidae; genus Anniella; species Anniella stebbinsi. Next base: position 43,109,569 of record JARDYH010000007.1, on the reverse strand, counting down.
GCCACGTTCCCTGACCATTCAGGTAGGTTCTTGCCCTGCCCTTCTCTGCATCCCAGCTTCTAAGACTGGGGGGGGGGGGGGTAGAACTCAAAGCCTTGGGACCAAGTCCAGCCTCCGTGGTCTCCCAGAAGGCTACATTCCCTTCCCCTGTACCCAGCTCCTTCCCTCTCACCGTTGATGATTTGCTGGTTTTCCACCTTTGGCTCGGTTTCTTCCCTGTTATAAAAGCTTGGAATTTCTCTCCTAATGCTTGGCAGTAAAGAGCTTTAAGATAAAAGACGCTGGCATTTTGGGTTGGCCCCTTTTGCCTTCGGACCCACCTGCCACTGGAATGCCCCCCCTCCCTGGCAAGAAAGACTCCAAAACGAAATTTGTCCCACGGGCTCAACAACGCTCTGTACCCTCTGCCCTAAGATTCCAACAAGCGCCACCCGCACACTTCCTTGCTTCACCCTGCAGGAACTTGTTTTTCCAAAAGCGAAAAAGGCATTCGGGGGCCCCCCGGCACCAGTGTTCACAAGACGTAAGAGAGAAGGTAAGGGATAGCAGGACAGGCACTCACCTCTTGGCAGAAGGAGACGATGTTTTCCCAGAGGGCTTTGGCCTCCCCCTCGTCCGTCTGCCGCCGCTTCTCCGCGTGCATGCTCTCGCGGCGCTTGAGTGGCTTGGCGCCCTTGCGCTGCGCCATGTAGCCCTGCGGGGTGTGGCAGGCCACACAGTGCTTGGCCTTGAGCGTGTTGAGCAGGGTGCATGCCGGGCAGGGCCACTGGGTGGGCCTTTCTGGAACGAGGGGGGCCTGCGAGGGGAAGAGGCGGGCCACTTTGTGGGCCGAGGGGGCTTTGGAGCTGCAGGCCGCGCAGGCCCCCTTGTCTGAGCCCCCGCACTCGGGGCATTTGGGAAACGGCTCCCCCAGCGGGCCGTGCTCCTGAAAGCCGTGCAGCTTGGAGGAGCCACAGGCCTTGCACTTCTGGGAGGCGGTGGGGTTCTTCAGTGTGCACTTGGAACAGGACCAGGTGGTGAAGTCCGGGCTGGATGGGCCACAGGGAGTGAACCGCACGGAGTCCCCTGTCAAGTCGATGGTGTCGCTGCCCTTCTGGGTGTTGCAGGCCTCACAGGCGCCGGCCCCCGAGGTGTTGAGGAGAGAGCAGGCACTGCATTTCCAGGGCGGCGGGCTCACCTCCATCTCCTCCTCCAGCGCGCTCAGCCGCTTGGTGGCCATCAGCTCCTGGAAGCGGAGGGCCTTCTGCACAGGCGCCGGGGGAGAGGCGGGCTGGGAGGCCTCAGGCACCGGCGGCTGCATCTGGGGAGGCACCTCTCGCCGGCTGCGGGGAACCGGGTTGTTTTGGAGGCCGGGGGAGAAAAGGCTAAAGCTTGGCATCTTCTGGCTGTCTTGCTCCGGGGTGGCTGTGCCGTTACTGGCAACGGGCTGGCTCTCCGAGGTCTCCGTCGCAGTGGCGGGCTGAGGGGTGGCGGGCGCGATGTGGAAGCCGGCAGGGGCGATGACTTCAGGGACGACCAGCGCCTCTGGAGGGATCTTGGGCAGTGAGAGCTTGCGGGGGCCCCCACAGGCCGAGCAGGAGTTGGCCATGGGGGTGTTGTGGAGGGTGCAGCGCTGGCAGGCCCAGCCGTCCTCTGGCCCCGCCCCCTCCGGGCTCTTCCCCCCGGAGTCCTCGCCGGAGCTCTCAGCCTTCGGCATCTCCTCCTTGCAAGTGCCCTTTGGCTCGACCAAGATGGTGGGCTTGGGCAAGATGCCATTAATGATGGGCAGCGGGGAGCCCCCGGGCCCAGGCTCTGGGGTAAAGCCGCACACCTCACAGGTCTCTTTGCCCAGGAAGTTCCGGAAGGTGCAGCGGGCGCAGGCCCATTTCTGCTCCTCCACGCTGAGGCGCAGGATGTGGTTGAGGTCGGGTTTCTGGCGGGGGGCCTCGCAAATGGAGCATTGCCGCTGTCCCACGGGGTTCAGGAACGTGCAGCGGGTGCAGGACCATTCCCGCACAGCGGCCATAGAACCAGAAGAGTGGGTGTGGCTGCAAGAGAGGAGGGAGGGGCATCGTTAGACGTCGCAAGGACGGCAGAGGGAGGTGGTGACCGCAGCACGCCTAGCAGTACTGAACAGCAGGGCTATCCCACCCCCCAATGTTGTAAGGTCCGCAACTCCCATCCACCCCAGCACATGGCCGAAGGTCAGGGATGAAGGGAATTGTAGTCTGGCAACCTCTAAACCAGCCTCCCTCAATCTGGTGCCCTCTAGTTATGATGGGACATGGGCAGTTGTTGTCTGAGACATCTGGGAAGAACCAGGTTGGGGGCGGCTGCTCTGGAGCTTCCTCACCCCTGACTTACAGGATGGGATCTGAAGCTTCCATTCCATGGGAGGAAAGTTGCGCTTACGGAAGGGGCTTATTGTCAGCAAAATGCTCCCCCCATTCATGGGGCAACTACACTAGACATCGTTCGCAGCTCTTCTTTAGCGCTCTTAAAAACGTCCAGAGCGTTTCACGTAAAATTTTGCAAAGTCCTTGTAAAGCAAGCCAATGTGGTCCCCCCCACCAGTGTTAAGTGGGAAGGGAGGTGGAGGTGGAGAGACAGAAGGGAGGAAGGACACCTATAAAGCTTGAGGCAGAGATGAAATCTGAAATGGGCTCTTGCGGTTCTCTGCTCTGCATCCACCATGCTACACTGTTTCTCAAGGACCTGGTTGCAGCCAGGTAGTGTGAAAACCGATAGATCTACTACTTGAGCTGGGAGGACCGATGACCTAGACCATAGTTTCCAAGGCTCTCCATCCATCCCAACCGAAAGGAAACCAACCAATCAGCCGACCAAAGCCAGGCAAGTCGCCCAAAGCAAAGGGAAACCCGTTAGGATACCAGGAGAGCCGCACCAGCGTTAAGATGCATTGGGTGGTCTGAAATCTCCTGCGCCAACGGCTACAGATGTGAATTTGAGACTTCAGAGCCGCATCAAACCCAGAGCCTCGGGGGGGGGGGGAATTGTGACCCCGGAAATGGTCAATGATGGGATTAATTTGATTGCACCGGGGGGGGGGGGGAGAAAACTCTGGCTCCCCCAGAGCTAACAAAGTCTCTCCTCTGTGCAGGGGCTGGGGGAGGAACCAGTTGTGCGCTTGGCATCGCCACCACCTGGAGTGTCCCCTTCATTTTTTGGCAACCACATTGACCCAGCCCCCTCCCCCTGCCATGCACATTCCCTCCTTCTCCCTGCCGCTGCTCTCCTCTTCTCCTCTCTCCGCTGTTTCCACAGGACTTCCCTCCCTCCCCCTCCTGTCTCCAGCTGCCCAATTATTTTCAAGCCCTGGGATGCTGCTGTCCTAGTTACAAGGACATCGCTGCCTGCCATGCGCACCCTCTCTCTGCCTGACGTCTGACTCACAGCAGGGAAGGAGGAATGGCAGGGGACTCCCCCCAGCCACACGCTCCACTCCGCCTTGGCTGTGGACGGACACATGCCCAGCCCCGTTCGTTTCCTTCCGCCTGGGCCTAGCCAGTGGGAGGCCGGCGGATCTCTCTGACTGGAGGCACCGCGGAGAGCCAGTCGACGCAAGGACCGTCAGGCGGGCCCTCGTACCTGCCTCTCCCGACATCCCACCGCTGCTTTGGCAGGGTTCACATGAACAGCGGCAATGCAGCGCTCCCTCTTTCTCCCGGAGACATGGCAGGGCAGCGTGCCTCGTTCTGCTGGATGCCAATCATAATGGACAAAGAACAGCAGGCATCCATAGCTCCTGGGATGGAACTCTGAAATGTTCGCACCATTACAATCTAAAGCAGTGTGCGTCTGGATGTGTGTGTGTGTGTACACATGTGAGTGCAACCAGGGACTACAAACCAGGCAGGCCTATTTCAAGCTGTCGTCCTTCCCAGTAGACTTGTAAAATCCCCAACTTAACATATGTCCCTGTTATTCTAGATTTTTCCTTATTACATTTGTGAAGTGTTATCCAAAATCTGAATAGTGGGAACGGTACACAGAGAGCTGGTATAGCACAGTGGCTAGCAGAATGAGCTACGTATCACAAAGCCCTTGGTTTGAATCTTACGTGTGCCATGAACTACGTAGGCGGCCTAGGACAATCCATACATAGTCTGTCCTCACAACTGCAATGGGGGGATGATAATGCTGATACACCTTACCGGGTTGTTGTTGTTATACGAATTACAGGTAGATCAGCTGTATTTCTAGCATGGCCATTGGGAATTATGAGAGTTGCAATCCGAAATGTCTAGAGGGCACAAGGTTGGGGAAGGCTAAGCTAGATCATGTATGCGAAGCACTTTGAACACGTGAAAGCGGGATACAATCTAATCCCATCCAGACCACAATCTCCTCCTGGTGTAACTCCTTGCAATCTCTCAAGAAGACCAAAATTCATAGCCATACAAGACATGTCCAATATGCAGACAAACCAATCTGGAAGATTGTAACATGGCAACAGATATATTCACAAGACATGAATAGAAGAAAGAGAAAATGAGCTGCCCTCTTCAAGGTAGGCGTCTAGTTTGTTCCGGGTCTTTATTTCCCCCTCAATGCTAGTTCTGCCAATAAAACTAGCCTCTCATGAATTGAAGGCATAAACTGCAATTTCCAGCTGCTTATCAACTGCAGGTCCCCTTCCAATCCAGATGACCTGTCCCTTAAATAGTGTCTGTGTGGTAAAAATTCTGCTACTTTGGATTGGCCGTCAACTGTTTTACCAAAACTTTAACAGAGATTAACAATTTTTTAAAACAACAAAATGCTCAGCAACTCTCCCATTTGGTCATTGCCCCAGTTCAAAGAAGAGTCGTTGCATGATCTCAATGTCTCACTCTTAAATCAGAGTTGGGCAATGTAATAAATGAATGAATAAATAGTGGCTGAATTCGGACAACACAATAAGCAACGGGGGGGGGGGGGGGACAATCGTCAGTTGTATTGACTATCGTGTCATCCGAATGCTGCCATAGTCAATTCAGCGCTGATCCTAATCCACACCACAGCTGATTATTTATTACCATGTTGTGTGGGGAGTACCCCCTAGATGAACAACTGTATGGTTGATTATTACCCCACCATTGACTATCGTGTTGTCCGAATTCAGCCACTCTCTGATCATAGGTCATAACAGCTGGAATGTATGGAAGTTGTAGTCTAACACTTTTGGAGGGTAACTGGCTGCCTATCCCCAGAACCAGCTCACAAACTTCTGGAATGAAAGCAGGCCTTCCAGATGAAACCTGAGAACCCCACACCACCATGCAATTCATTTTAGAAGTTAAAACACTGCGTTCCTGTGACTATCCTGTTCTACTTCCTTGCACAGGAACTCAGAAAACCAGAGCCTAAAAATACTCAACGCCAAAAAGCATCCATAGTTTTTAGTTCAGCACTTCTGAGGATGGGCACTACTTCCTGGAATTTGAGGGCCATCCAAATTCTCTCTCCCACCCCACCTCCCCCAAGCTGCTGAGGTCACACTTCCTTTCATTTCAGAAATTAAAGCCCTGCTTTCCTCCAACCCCCTTGCTGCACCTCCTCTGTGAGAGTCTGATCCAGCAACTTGCAAGGGATCTCAAATCAATCCACCCAACCACCTAGGGACTGAAATTACTCAGTACCAAAGAGCATCCAGTTCTTAGAGCAGGAATGGAAAAGACAAGTAACCTTTACTTCTTCACACAACACATAGTTAAACTATGGAATTTGCTACCGCAAGATGTAGTGATGGCCACCACTTTGAATGGCTTTAAAAGGGAGTTAAAGGAGAAGGCTATTGATGGCTACTAGTCCTGACAGCTATGTTCTGCCTCAAGTAGCAGAGGAGTAAGAGTATGCACACCAGTTGCTGGGGAGCATGGGCAGGAGGGTGTCCTCCTTGTGGGTTCCTCGTCAGTAGCTGGTTGGCCACTGTGTGAATAGAGTGCTGGACTAGATGGATCTTTGGTCTGATCCAGCACGGCTCTTCTTATGTTCTTATTAATCACAACTTCAAAACTGCCAAGCTTACCTAATCATGTATTTACAATTGGCATTCAACTATTGTAACAAATAAACTTAAGAAACCGGGGGGGGGGGGGGGGAATAGTGGGAAAATAAAGCACTGGAAAATTTTCCATTTTGGAAAATCACTGAGGGCTACTAGTTGTGATGGCTTTATATCACCTCTGGTATCAGAAGCTGTGTGCATCTTTGTGCCAGTTGTTGAGAAACACCAGTGGCAGGGTGCTATTGTACTCATGTCCTGCTTGTGGGCTTCCTGGCTTACTGCTCCCTTTACAAGCCGGAATTACAAGCCTGGGTTTGTTCTTGATTTATGATTCCTGGCTTGTAAGGAGAACGACAAGCCAGGATTCTCGGTTTGGACAAGTTAAGCCAACTCTTTCTCATTTGTTTAGCGGTTGTGGTAGCAGAGAGAAGAAAAGCGGAAGCAAATGGGCTGCATGTAGTAGCATATAACTCGCTTATGATAAGCCAGGTTTCTCTACAATCCTGGCTTATTGTTATGTGCAAATGCATCCAATGGTTTTTGTTTTGGTCCTTTCTAACTATTATTCTGCAAACTGGAATGTCAGTTAGAATTCAACAGGTTCTGAAATCGTTCCGAAGTTCAACAGCTTAGGAAATGTCCAGGAACAAAACAAAAATAGGTAGTATAGCAGAATTTCAAGAAAAGTCTCACTTCTTGCAATAATATTTAGCACCAGGAATGGACAATAAATTCATTGTTAGTGGGTTCCTAGAAGTTTAATAGGTTGGGGTTAATTTAGCACTCAAGGCCTTGTCAGAAAATGTATCACCAGTGAGTAACCACAGCCAATTTACATATCTCAGATGCACGTAATTAATGTAATTTGCATAGCATTTTTGTTGGCATGGCAGACATCCGCCAACAATTGGTGAATGTGTTGCATTCATTCAACAACATTTATATTCAAAAAAGCTCGTCTGCTGCTAATGTGAAAAATATGAGTCAGTCCTTGGCAAATTGTGAAATCTAAAAAGATGCTATGAATTTGGGCTTGTTTGTACTGGCGTCCTTGTTTTGTCATCACATTTTAAAACTTATTTCCGTAATCAGGAAAGCTTGAGAATTGTCCTTTAATCTGACTGTAAGACGGAAATGAGAAAATTCAAAACGGGAGACCCACACACTCATTATCTATCCTAGTTTATTTAAATTAGGGAGACAGATTTATTTATTATTTATCTGCAGTTATTTCTATCCAGCTTTTCTATCTAAAAGGTCTTCACAGCAGCTAACAGGAAGTTATAAAACATCCATAAATGCAATCAAAACGACAAAGACGAAACAAAAACTGGATTGTTCTGCAGACAAAATGGGGGTGGATCACATGTGTTCTCGTGAACTCCTTGGAGGAAAGATGAAATATAAAAGTAACAACCAAACAGATAATAAAAATCAGAGGACAGTTCAGCACATTAAAATTCCGAATCCATTACAATAGAATGCCCCCGCAAAGGCTTTCATATCTTGCCAAAAAGGGAGCCAGCCAGACATGCTATAGCTTTGATGACACAACCAGTGGAGGCTGATGGCTCCTGTGTCAGCGGGGCAGTAAATCTACTCTGGGTTTCTGTCAGAACCAGTCAAAACTCTAAAGGAGCTGTCCAGGGCGCTAATCCTTATTCCCCCCCCCCCCCCAAAAGCTGGGGACAGCACCTTGGACAGCTCCTTTAGAGTTCTGACCGAAACCCAGAATGGATTCGCCGCCTTATTGACATTTGAGGCATCAGCCTCCACTGGCCAATTCTGTCCCTCCAGCCCACCTCTGAAGGCAGGGAACACAGATATCTCTGCAGTGTTGATTTTAGTATTCGTTCCGCTTCATATGGGAGGAGACAATTCTTTAAAATATCCTGGCCCCAGAGCAGTTAGAGATTTACTGTACAAGACAACAACAACATATTCAATTTATTAGAAGGCTTTATCAAAAAAAGGACACAAGGCATCTTGCAACAGGTATGGAAACAAACTGCTAGCTGACTGAAATGAATCCCTAGCCAATTTAGCTAACCCTTGCAGCACATGCTGAGGTTCCAATGCACTCACGCCTCTTCCGTTTATTTCAATGCCTATGCGTGGAGCTGTCCTTTTCCACTGAGGTGAATGGTGATAGCCCTGCATGCAAGAGCTCTACATAAACCTATTGGGCACTGTGCAATGGTAATCCTACTCAGAGTAGACCCATTGAAATGAATGGCTTTAGTCTACATGGGGTTAACGGCAGATACTGCCCACGGACCGCACATGGGGCTTGAGACAATGCAGCAGCAATACAGACCCCAGTGAGACACCTTCTCTTTTCATAAAAACTGGAAAGTGTTAAGCATTGAGGGGGAAGTTGAATAGGTTAACAACTGGAATCCCAGGGTTCTTGAATGGTGAAAATGGAGAAAACACTGCCCCAACGTGTGGGGAATGCAATGCACAAGACAGCTAAGCATTTCCGTCAATCTTTTCAAAATTAAGCGCTTTTCTGGATGCTGCGGATTTGTAATTGTCCTTTTGCTTCTTGCCGATTTCCAGCCGTTTCCTCAATTAAAACCCCAAATGGGATTATGCTCGATGATGCCAAGGCTGCAAGTACTAACAACCCACTCTGGGAGGAACCCTTTCTCAAAACCAGTGCATCCAAGAGTTTCGCTGAGCTGGCAAGGATGATAAGGCAAAAGCCGACACAAACTTTGGCGTGCCGGTGACAGAAGTCCGGGGGGTTGGGAGAAGCGAGAGGATTGCCTGGGAAAAGGGGGAGAGGAGGTGCCGGGAAAAGGAAGGGAATTTCAGTGATTTGTGGAAAGCAAGGGGCAGACTTAATAGGATGCTCAAAAGGGGAGGACATGTGTCTGCCACCAAGGCCCTGCCTCCACCATTAAGTCACAAAGAAAACCTCTCTTGCTTCCCTGAAAAGCAGATGTAAATATTCCCTAAGAAGTGGGCTTGAATCAGCACGAATTGCAGAACAGAGGAATGGGGTGGGTGGGATTTTTACCTAGAATACAGGCAACCAAATTATTATTATTATTATTATTATTATTATTAATAATAACCTGCCTCTCCCTCCAGATAGAGGCGGGGAACAATAAATATAAACACAAGAACCACAAAATAGATAAAATATTAAAACAAATAAAAATGAATACATCATTAAAAACATCTTAAAATCCAACTGGGTAGGCCTGCCGGAAGAGTTCAGTCTTCATGGCTCTCTTAAATTCATGAAGACTGCTAATTTGTCGAATCTCCTCCGGCAGGCCATTCCACAGTCTGGGAGTGGCAGAAGAGAAGGTCCTCTGGGTAACACTTGTCAGCCAGAGGACCTGAGTGTCCGGGGCGGATTATACGGGGACCACGTATATGCATCACGGGGACCACGTGTTTGTAGAGAGGAACAGGAGAGCCCCTCTGTGCCTGGCTATGACATAGTCAGATCAAGTGAACTCAGGCTCAGTAGACTAGTAGCAACCTGGGCACTGGGGGCTGGTGGAAAGTAAGATCCTGCAATAGGGACAGCAGTATGCACTAGAATGACAGGATCTCATATGTGCTGTCCATCCTTTCCCCCAAAAAAGAAGAAGAAAAAAGGATGGCATGGAAGATGCTCGCTACCACAAGATGCAGCGATGGCCACCCATTTGGATGGCCTTCAAAGGGGATTAGACAAATTCATGGAGGAGAAGGCGATCAATGGCTACTAGTCCTGATGGCTATATGCTACCTCCAGTATCACAGGCAGTATGTCTACGTACACCAGTTGCTGGGGAACATGGGCGGGAGGGTGATGTTACACCATGTCCTGCTTGTGGGTCCCTGGTCGACAGCTGGTTGGCCACTGTGTGAACAGAATGCTCGACTAGATGGACCCTTGGTCTGATCCAGCAGGGCTCTCCTTATGATCTTAAGATGTCCTAGAGCAGCTTTCCCCTATCTAGTGTCCTCCAGTTACTTTGTATCACAACCCCAATCAGCCCTGACAATTGACCGTGCTGGCTCAGGCTTACAGCAATTGTAATCCTAAAGAACTGGAGGGCTCCCGTTTGGGGAAAGCTGCCTTAGAAAACGAGTTCCTATTACATAGTGTGTATGTGTAAATTGATGAGGAAACGTTTGTGAACCCTAAGAACGGAGCGATATTCCTCAAAACGGATGTGAGAGACTGACCAACAATTACAGGAAATGCTCACTTGAAGTCACTGCTGCTCAAGGGGTATCAGGGATAGTTCCGGCACTGCCGTGCGGTCTTGTACTTTTTAGCTACGATTTAATCAGAAATAGTCCGGAAAGGTTTGGGCTTGTTCAGCCTCTGGAATGTCAGAATCTGTGTGAGTTGATCTCTGTCAGTATTCTCAGATCAGGGATGGGAAGTTGCCCTACTCCCTGCATAAGGTGGCCTTCCACTCCTCTGCTAGAGTACTGTGCCAGAAAAGTGAACTTAAATCCAAAGATGGACTTTCGGCACAAAGACAGGCTTTCTGCACAACTTCTTGCACAAGCAGAACCATGAGAACGGCTTTAAAAGCAACCTATGAGGAGAGAATGAAAGAACTGGCCAGGTTTAGCCTTGGGAAGAGAAGACGGAAGGTAGACATGATAGCACTCTTTAAGTACTTGAAAGGTGGTCACATAGAGGAGGGCCAGGATCTCTTCCTGCAGGGCACGGAGTAATGGGCTCAAGTTACAGGAAGCCAGATTCTGGCTGGACATCAGGAAAAACTTCCTGACTGTTAGCGCAGTACAACAATGGATCCAAAGACCAAGGGAGGTCGTGGGCTCTCCCTTATAGGCCCCTTCCAACTCTACCGTTCTATGATTCTATTACAGTACTGTGTTAACAGTACCAGTGGCTGTTTTCCTTTGGCCCACAGTTTTTGGATCCAAGTTTTTAAGGGCTGGATCCTTCCCACCCTTTTCTGGATGAAGAACAGTGGAGAATGAAGGTGACTCCTGAATTTCAGGTATCATTTTGCAGACTCCTTGGTTTCTTCCAGCTCTGGGCACATGCACACTTCAGGGGAAGATGCCTATAGGGAGTATCAAAAGCAGCGGGTTGGGATGCGAGCAGAGGTACCTAGGCATAAGCGGGGTGCATTCATGTCCCCCTTCTATACCAAGCCACCTGGACTAATTTACACATCACCGTTTCTCCAATCAGATCTTTTCCCTCTTTCAACAGCAAAAAATAAATAAAATCCCCCAGAGTTCAAAACATATAAAGCCCTTAAACCTCAATGCCTCGCTTTGCTCTAGTGCAAAAAATCAATTGTTCTTGTTAACAAGGTATAAAGCCGGAATTCTCCGATAGACAATACATCCTAGGCAAATCCTCTTGCTTGGCACAGCCTTCAAATGAAAATCTCTGCCTTCAACAAGCAACTAAATCCTCCAGGCAGGCCTTTGTATTTCCTGCATCTCACAACTGTGATCGGAATTAATGTTACTCAGCTATATTGCGGGTTCCTTGACCAAATGCCCCAGGTTGTTGTCTGTCCCAGAAACTTGCAAATGGCACTCTAGTCTGGGCTGCCATTTTGTTTTCCATGTGTCCACAATCCTGCTTGCCTACTCGCCAGTGGCGAGTACGTCTTGCCCTCTAGCAAGAAGGACTAACAGCAGTCGTTGCTTATCTCTCTAAGGTCGGTGCCTTCCAGAGTCCTGAGCTTAGAATGAGGGAAAGGGTGAGGCCCAAAGGACCATCAATGCTTAGTACAGCAGGGGAAGCCTGGATTGCAAAGGCAAAAATTAGGCCTGGAATGACAGCTTCCCAAAACACTCTTGATCCACTCCACCAGGCAGTTCTCTGTGCACTTTCTTTCCCCTCTACACTTCACATCCTTGGGCTTCAATCACTTAAGTCATGCTTTAGAGCAAGGGTGGAGAACCTGTCATCCTCCAGAGGTTTTTTTTTTTGAACTACAGTTCCCATCAGCCCTCATCTTTGGCCAGGCTGACTGAAGCATATGGGAAAAGGAGTCCAACAACATCTGGAGGGGCACAGTACCCAATGGTCATCCTACATAGACTAGGCCCATTCACGTCAATGGGACTACTTTGTGTAGGGTGTAAGCACTGGGTGACATTCTGAGCGCAATCCATCACTTTCTGCACAGCCCTAGTCCCTAGCCCCAGTTAGAGAATGACTTCTCCCAGCGTGCATTGCAGCTAATCAGAGAGCAGCCTTTATTTCTCCTTGGCAATAATGCACTAAGCCTTTGAGTGATGCTGTGTCATTTAGGGAATAGAAAACTACACATGAGTCTTTAGAATGATGCAGCAGCACGTCCCCCCACTTCAACACCCATCATCCCCAACACCCCTCACTCCCTCAGGGGAGGCCTGTTGTTGCAGGTATGGAGGAGAGACTGAGGGCCTTTCTACACCTACAGGTATAGAGGGACGGAGGGGAACAATCCCAAACTTACCAGCTTCCAGGATCGCCCCCCTTCCTCTAAATCGGAAGTGGATTTCACACCCGCCATTTTGTTGCATTTAAAGCAACAGGCGCCCTCATGCAGTGGAGAAGATAAGGGGAACCCCTCATGTGCCCCCCGCCATCCTGGGGATGGTGGAATTGCTTCCCCACTCCCATGGGCATGGAGCCACCCCGCGCGTCTCCATACTCATTTCACGTCCTGGGATGGCGAGGAAACCGGGATATCCCTGGTTTCCACCATCTTGGGGTTTTCCTGGGGTCATCCTTGGCTGCCCCTGGGATTCCCTGTGCATCATTTAGACACATAGGGATGACCCTGGGGGAAATCGCTCGTGTGGAAAAGGCCTGAGAGGGAGGGAGACAGTAAGCACTTTGTGCCTCCTTCTCATACTCCCCTCCTAACCTGCAACAACAGATCTCCCCCCCCCCCCGGGGGGTGAGGGGTGCTGTGGATCTGCCTTTTCTTTCAGTTTCATGTTTACTACTGATTTTATATATTCCCAAAGGGGGCATTTTTAAGACTGACTTCTTTGGCTGGGAATGGAGAGCAGGAAACATGAAACCTTCCTAGGATGTCCGGTCTGTAATCTAAATGTCTGCTCCAACTTCCTCTGTCCAGTATGAGACTAAAACAAAACAAAACAACTGTTCAGAAGTTAATCTCTCTGACCTGGCATAGAGGTGTTTTCTCCAGATAGACATAGGACCTGAGGTTGAATGCAGAGTGACTCACATATTTGTATCCTGCATTCTAACAAACCCCATGTTTAACACTAAAAGGGATCTCTTTACTTCTGTGTATCTTAGAAGACTGCACACTCCAAAATCAACAGCAAATTATCCAATACTGAGAGCTGCGTGCATTTTGAACCTAATGATTAGGTTCAAAATTTGAGTTTTCAAGTCTATAGTCCTTAAGGCTTGAATGTATGAGCGCAATACCTAGAGTAGTGGGGGGAGGGGGGAGGGGCGTTATTCTGTGCAGCCCTTATTCATGGGTACAGAAGCAGAATTATGCAACACACCATATGCCAGTTCCTTAGACTGCATAATTTACAGATTGGTGCAGAATTCTGGTTATTGTTTTTTAAAAGCGCAGAATATATGCAACTCTGACATTAATCTATAATGATTGGGAGGGGTGTGTTGTCCCCAAAATGCCACCAGCCAAGGAAGAACAGAAATGCTCAGGATAATCCGAAAACCCTGCTCACACCCATTTCCAGTTATTTATTTGTTTGTTTATTTATTTATTATTGCATTTATATCCCACCTTTTTTTCCAACAAGGAACCCAAGGCGGCGTACATAATCCTCCTCCTCTCCATTTTATCCTCACAACAACAACCCTGTGAGGTAGATTGGGCTGAGAGTTTGTGACTGGCCCAAAGTCACCCAGTAGGTTTCCGTGGCCGAGTGGGGACTAGAACCCAGATCTCCCGACTCCCAGTCCAACACTTTAGCCACTACGCCACACTCCCCTTCCCTCTCCACCCCGCTGCAGCAAATCACCTCTTAGCTTGTTAGCCCTGGTCACCCTGCGATCACCCACTATGCTCTGTGCAGTTCCCTGACCGAAGCTCCATGATGTGTCTGTTGAGCAGCAGCTGCAGGGCCCACGGAGCTGGTTGAGTGGACGGGTCATTCCAGCCCAGCAGCTGAGCTAGGCCACCACCAGGAGGCCACATTGTGATGTCAGCAGTGTCCCAGGATGGCATTTCAGTCTCCCTGGTCTGCATTTACTCTTCTTTCTAAGGCCTTTCTGCTTTGGGGAAGGAAAGGAAGCTTAGCTACTCTTGGGATCCAATCTCTGGTTTAGAAGCACCATATCTCATGAAACAGGTAAAAAAGGTGAAAGCCCCTTCTACACCTCCCGGCGTTTTGGGAGGGGGGAGGCTGTCGCGATACTCTTAGGCTGACCATATGAAAAGGAGGACAGGACTCCTGTAACTTTAACAGTTGTAGAGAAAAGGGAATTTCAGCCAGTGTAATTTGTATGCAATTAGTTCCTGGTGATATTCCCTCTTCATCACAACAGTTAAAGTTGCAGGGGCCCTGCCTTCTTTTGTGTATGGTCACTCTAGTATAGTGCCTGCAACTTTAACTGTTGTGATGAAGAGGGAACTTCACCAGGAACTAATTGCATATAAATGACACTGGCTGAAATTCCCTTTTCTCTACAACTGTTAAAGTTACATGAGCCCTGTCCTCCTTTTCATATGGTCAGCCTAGATACTCTGATCGCGAGAGCCGCCCCCAGCATACACATGCGCGGTGGGCAACATCCGGGGAGGAAGCAGGGATATAAGCGCCGCCTTCTTTTTTTTTTTGAAGCAGTGGGGGCAGTTGTGCAAGGGCGAGGCCCTGCTCCAACAAAAAAGTAAGGAAAAAAACCCTTCCCCCCAAAAAATTGGCCCCCAACCCCTTCCCCCCCGAAATTGGCCCCCAAGCCCCCTCCCTGCCATCTGGGAGGTGGCAAAATTGCTGCCACCCCCTCCCCTGATGGGCACGGAAAAATGCTGTGGGGCTCTGTGCCTGTTTCTGGTGCCGCGCTTACTTGTGAGTAAGCAGGCACCAGGTGGGACGGCCGCCCACACGTCCCGGGACCCCTGAAAAAATTGGGTTTTCCCAGGGTTTCTTTATCCCTGGGAAAACCCGTGCCTGTCTCCCCCTGCTCCCGGGGAGTCCCTGTGCATCATTATTTGGACTCACAGGGAGGACCCAGAGATGACCCCAGGAAAAAAGGGCCGGTGCAGAAATGGCCAAAGTCTCTCAGAACCAGAGCTCTCTTCTTGTCTGCCTGCTGACCCCTGAAGTTCTCCAGTCTCAGGCCCTTCACTTCTTTCTCAGCATCTCCAGGGGAGTAAAATCTCAAGCTGTGCGGCTAGAATCAAGGGGGCAGCCAATCTTCTGCTTGGCTTCTGGGAGCTTTTGCTGCCTGTTCTGCCCCTTCCCTGGTAAAATAGGCCTAGCAGTAACCTTCAGCTTGCCTCCAAATTATGATCTAAATCATGGTATGAATTGGGTTCGCAAACCGGTATTTGGAAGCTCTATGTTATGGCTAGAGTTAAGCCAGGTTTGCCTGATTTATGTCATGGCCTATGAGAGGGAGAGGGGAGCATCTGAGCCCACTGTTAACAGGATGGCTGCATTGAATCAGTGAGAAAAGGAGATCCATGTCTCTGACATGCACTTCTGTTTCTTCCAAAGCCCCCCTTTTATCTTTGGCATCATGCCATGTCCTGTCGTTGAACTGCCACGATGGCTGAGAATGCGAAGATCACCTAGCCCCAAGCTGCGCTTTGATCTCTCACGCATCTGCATCCAAAAACACTTTCTACCAATTACCCAGTATCAAAGAATAGACAACAAGCGAAAGGGGGATCCCAAGGTAGGTCATGCCTGTAAGACGAGCCATGCGCTTGGCAAGACAAGCAGAGAGGATCCAATCAGGAGCGCCAAACCACACATGACATTGTGGAGTGAAAAACCGCCACAATGTACCCGCGAATCTCGCCCGGGGGGGGGGGGGGGGGAATCTTTGGTGAAATTCAGGAGAGTGACTTGATAGACATAGAGAATAAAAGCCAAATCTAAAAGTAAGACTCCAACAAAGAGAAATTCCTGTAAATGAGTTGTAAGTGAATATGAGTCAGCAGAGGGATGCGGTTGCAAAAAAAGGCAAATGCAATTTTAGGTGGCATCAACATAGGCTGACCAGATAAAATCCAGGTCAGGGATCATGTAACTTTAACAGTTGTAGAGAAAAGGGAATTTCAGCCGGTGTCATTTGTATGCAATTAGTTCCTGGTGAAATTCCCTCTTCATCACAACTGTTAAAGTTGCAGGGGCCCTACCTTCTTTTGTATATGGTCACTCTAGTATAGCACATGCACCTTTAACTGTTGTGATGAAGAGGGAATTAACAACACCTCCAAGTTTCTAGCCCCTACTGCTGCAAAGAGAAACTTGGCAAAGCCTGGTCATGCTCAATCAGAATGCAGGGCTGCTTAATCAGAGTTCTGGTAGGAGGAGGCAAGCTCAGGTCCCCTAATTGGTCCCTTGCCCCTCCACATAGAAAGCTGTCAGTGGAAAAGAGAGAGAGAGAGAGAGAGAGAGAGAGAGAGAGAGAGAGAGAGAGAGATATGCGTGTGTGTGTGTGTGTGTGTGTGTGTGCAGAAGCCAGGCACAGTAAATATCATTGCTACCCTGACAAAGTCCCAACCTGGCACTGAAGCCTCTATAGCCCTTCCAGGTCAAGGGAAGCCAATGGGTGGTCTCATTGAGTAGGGTCACTAGGGAGTCTCTGTCCTACAGCAGCTGTGGCTCGCCACATTGGGCACCAGCACACACACAGCTTCCCCCCACCCTCAGGTTCCTGGATCTATCCCCAGCAGCTCCCAAAACCAGCACACACAGAATTAATCATGCAAAATTTGCAAAAACAGCAAATTATGCAAAGCAAGAGGATTTATGCACGTTTGCTTCATTTGCATAATGTGCAGAAGGTGAGCAAGACATAGAGGAATATAACACGGAGAATATCCACAAAAATAAACACGGGAACGCCGAGGAAGCAGGCCCCATGAGAATCTCTCCAACATTAACCTCATTTCCTTGAGTTAATGAAAATCAAAGTACTGCCCGTCATTTAAGAGCATTTTGGCACGTTTTTCTAAAAACATTATGGCCAATTCTAGAGATGGAAATTCACAGCCCTTGCCTGCCTTTGAGGGCGGTTTGTGTGTGTGGAATAGAAAGAAAGGGGCATGCAGCATCTGAGGGAATTGAGCAGCATCCCATGATCTTCAATTGCTGGATCCTGCTGGGTACAGCTACCCTACAAGGCAGGCGCAACGCTTTATCACACCCAAGGCAAAGGAAATGCTAATTAACTTCTCACTTTCTACTTGATTCCGTCTCGACCCAACTTAAAAACGTGGGCCACCCACCTGCTTCCATTTACCAGCTTTTCCACCCTTGCAGCTGCCGGAGCTCCAGGCAAGTAAAAGTCCTCACAAACTCCCCTACAGGATCATACCCCAATTGCTAATAAAAAGTGCAGAACAAATCCAACGTCAGAGAAGGTTGGCGATTCAGAAAGTAGGGCATTGAGACTTTTTAGTGTTAAATCTTTTAATTTTTGTAAACCACCCAGAGAGCTTTGGCTATGGGGTGGTATATAAGTGTAAATAATAATAATAATAATAATAATAATAATAATAATAATAGAAACAAACACAACCTTTACCATCGCCTGAGCCCTGATTTCTATAGATTCAAGTATTTCCGTGTCCATCTGTCCCTGAAGTTCCTTTGTCAGATTGTTATGACCCAGTTTGGACATATGCAAATTGGCTAAGTAAGCCAAAACATCCACGATCCTTGGGCCACCATGCTCCATCCTCACTCCACCCTCTTCCCACCTCATTTCTCGGCACCCTGCGAATCAACACTTGTTGGGTTCTCAGAACAAGCCAGGTTCTTAAACCACGCTTTTGAACTTGGTTTAAGAACCTGATTCATTCCAGTCCTAGTAACAGCCTTTGCCTCTGGCCTTGCTCTCTCCCCGAAATCGGTCAGGAGACCATCGGATAGCTATTTGGCTTCTGCGCACGGGACGTTATTATCAGCTCACTATATAGAGCGTGACGAGGTATAGAGAAAGAGCCCTGTTACGCAGGGCATTGAGCTGCTTAGGTTTTTAAAGCAACGACAGAGTGATGTCTTTGTTAGGATTGACGGAAAGGTCACAGCGAACTGAGCAGGCTTTCAAGTTCATCAAAGCCCTTCAACAGGCTGGATGTTAAGCAAAAACAACTTATTAAATATCAAGCATGGGCCAACCTAGTTAATGTAAGACTTTCCCATTCCTCGTAAGACTATTACAAATGTAGATGACTCCTTATCTTACTCAGCAACGCCTTTTCTGTCTCCCCTCCCAACTTCTTTGTTCTTGCTTAATGTCCAGCCTCACTACAAGTTTCGATGAACTCACATCTGCTCATGTCTTTGTGACTTTTAAAGTTGATCCTAAGAAAAGGCTATAATCCTATTGTTATTCCCCCCTCAAAGGAGACCAGAAAGAAAAATAATAATCCCATTGCCCAAAGAGACTACAGATTTGTGTTTCTTAAATAGCAGTCCATCAATGCAGCAGCAGAGCAAACCACTTTTGAAACAGGGATCTCCAAGAGAAATTTGCGATATGGCACTAGGGTCTGTTGTTCAAAGGAAAGCAGATGTCCGAAGTCCAGAGCAGCTGTTTGGATCCTGGCCCTGGAACAGATCCTTCTTGCTTCTCCAAGTTATCGTGACCTATTGTCCAATTTAAAGATATGGCAGTCAATGACATTTGGGCCCTTATCAATAACTGATACTCGCCATCACCCATTTGGCGCACTCATGGTGTTTTTGATTTCAACACCCATCAGTCCCAGCCAGCAGACTCAATGACTGGGAATTCTGAGGGTTGTAGTCCAAAACATGTGGAGAGCAAAGGGTTGGGGAAGGCTGCCCTATAGCATTGAACAGAGGACACCCCCAAAATCAAAGCACCTCCAGCAAGTCAAAGGCGAATATAAACGGCATGTCTGAAAGGCGGCAATCACTACAACAACTGCCTGATTATCCAGGCCCTGGAAAAGCTAAGAGGGGACTTGACCGCGTGGTGGAGTGTTTCCCATTAACCTCGCTGTCTCCTCGCCCTCCTCCTCCTCTCCACTTTCTCCCACCTCCTTCCCAAAGTATCTTTGGTCTAGCAGACGAGTGCAACAAAGTGCAAAATTAGCTGCTCCAACAGCGGGAGCGCAGGCAGTGTGGCTTGCCGCCACACTGAACCCGCAGCTGACAGTCTCTGTCTTCCCCCACGGGAGAGGGGCAGGGTGGGATGCAGCTGCTGTTACAGACACTGCTGAAAGCAGGGACTGGGGAGGGGGAAATAAATATATTCACCCATCCACCAAGCAGTGGCAAAGTTATTCTCTTTGACAACTGGCTAAACTGTGTGACAGTCACATCCTTCTCTGGGGAATTTCCTTTTCCCCCCTAGCATCGTTTGGCCCAGGCTCCAATAGGCAATCTGCAAAGAGATGGTCTTGGGGCCAGCTCGCCCATCTCACCTGTTATGGGAAGGAAGGGAAGGGTTGACCCAGGAGATGCCTTTCCTCACCTGGTGGGCTCTGTTCCAAGGATGGAAACCAAACCTTCAGCCATGGTGCTCTCAGTTGTTCTACAGAACTACTTGGGGAATGCTTCTCCAAGGGGTAGATATGGGAGAACAAACCACAGCTGGCATTGGAGGTGGCAGAGCAGGCCGAAGGCTCCGTCCTTGTGAGCCGCCCACCTAAGGTCCGAAGGCCAGAACACCTGGAACAGGTCTCGGATGATGAGTGCAGCAGGCAAACCCCCTCGAAAAAACCACCCCTTCCCTGCTGCACATGTCTCCATTGACACCACTGACCATTGGGGAAGGATGGTGGAAGCCCACTTGGCAAACGTGGGGAGGAAGAGGCCCACTTGGCGAACGTGGCCTTCAAAGAGGTAGCTAGAGAACAGCACAGCAACAGCCTGACATGGTTCTTTTTTTCTTGCTTGCTTGCTTTGATATCCTGCCTGTTTTCTTCCAAGGAACTCAAGGCAGCATACATAATCCTCCTCTCCATATTTATCCTCACAAAAACAACCCTGTTGGGCTGAGAGTTATGACTGGCCCAAAGTCACCCAGTGAGCTTCATGGCCAATTGGGGAGTAGAACCCAGATCTCCCG
The DNA here is from genome assembly GCA_029215795.1 of Anniella stebbinsi. Lineage (NCBI taxonomy): Eukaryota > Metazoa > Chordata > Lepidosauria > Squamata > Anniellidae > Anniella > Anniella stebbinsi. The sequence goes on along the minus strand of JARDYH010000007.1, from coordinate 43,089,350 downwards.
AAACTGGCCCAACACTACACCACACCGGGTCTCCCGCTGGCCAACACATTGGCTCCCCCCTCCTGTCCCTACCCAGTTACTCCATCATGTACTTGCACTGAACATGAGACAGCATGTAATTCAGAGCCTGGAGAGTGGGAGGACTCACACATTCCATACCTTGCTGAACTTCGACATATTAAATGTGTACTCTGCATAGTCATACCTTGAGTCGGGACAAGACGATTTGTGTCTTTCTGACTCATCCAAAACGGGAACCACATTTCGAATACTTCCCACTGTGAGCAGAGCTTTGCGTTTAAATTCTGTCTGAGCATTCCGAAAAAGACCAAAGGCCAGTTGTAAGAATAATATTTCAATTTGCAACACATATATTAAAATTATTATTATTATATTATTATTATTATTATTATTATTATTATTATTATTAATCATCTTTATTTGTATCCCGCCTTTTGCTCAATACTTTTGCCCAGTAAAATACAGTAAATACTTTACTTTTGCCCAGTAAAATGTTCACCCTAGGAGGAAATATTCCACGGGACAGCTTCCATTTCTCCAAGCTTCGAAGGGGAGACACCTCCAAGACTAGAATCAAACCCGGTCTTCCTAGCATGAACACCAAAGGCACCAGAGGGCTCCACAAACTCCAGGAAAACACAAAGAAGGAGGCTGAAATCATGCCAGCACCTTCCCTGATTCACCAAGCCTGCTTTTAGTTTGCTTCCCAACTCACCCCCTGCGATACACAAAACTCCTTTGATCGCTCATTTTTTCCACAGGCCGTGAGGTTCCGTGTGCTCTCAAGCAGTCTTTCCAACTCTTATTTGTTTTTAAAGCGGCCCTGGCATGTGGTTTATTAGAGCAATTAAGGGACGAGAGTCTTCAAAGAGTGGAACACTGAACCGCTTCCATGCTGCCGTGGGATGGGCATCTTTAACACTGCGGACAGTGGCGCTGAGCCAAGGGGACTTTGATCTGCAAATTTCCCATAGAGGCTTTGGGTACCTTCCAGTCCTTCCTAGGAAAGCTCAGGCTGCAATAAACTAGTCCGCCCATTGCAGCACCCAGAATGTAGGGTAGCTTAATACCTTTATTAGGACCAGATGAAACAAACCAACAAACAAGCTTTTGACTTCACCAGGCTTCTTCAGATCGGTTGTTAAGAAGGAAACCTGGTGCATACGAACACTTCCTTGTGAGCAATGTTTTAATCAGTTGGGATAAATGTATTATGTTATTATTGCTTTCGGCCCAGAATTTTGAGTGAAAGAAAAGGATTTCAGAACCATTTCAGTCCGAATCGTTCGGAAGCTGTACACCCCAGGCACATGTTATCTATCCCCACCAAATCCACAGGCAGCCCCAGCTCATCGGAGAGCAGGGAAGCAAAGCATAGATTTATTTTTAGTTTTTTTTGCAAGCAACTGCCTACCTGGATTGGAATTCAGCTGGGATTTAAACTGCAATCTGTAGTGTTAGTAAATAAAGTCAAGAGAGGAAGAGCGGAGGGGGAAATGGGTCAACAGAGCTGTCTGCTCAAATCGCTCATTTCTCCCCTGCACTCATCACGAGGGCATTGCCAAGTGCTACGCTTCGGCCTCCAATGCTGAAGGAGCCACTGTTCAAACCATGCACTCAACACTTGCCAGAGTAAAGGAGTTGAACCCATTCAAGCCTGGGCAGCGTCATAACGACCCTGAGCAGCAGCGGGGGTTCTCACCCAGAAAGGGAGAAACTAGCTGGATCAAGAAGGCCAGCAGCATAAGCCCACAGAGGTGCTGAACCCAGACGTGGATCTTGGTATCAGCTGCTTGGGCAAGAAACCCCGGGAAACTGGGACACAGCCCAGCAACAGCACCCCCTGAGCCAAATTCCCCTGAGGAACGAGCCCCCTTTATGCCAGCGATTTCACTCTCCAGGATGCCCACTTGCCAGTGTAGGCAACACACAAGGTGGAAACTGACTGAAAGGTGACGGAGCGCTAGGATGATCTCCGCTCTTCAGGAACGGAGTAGAACTTGGGAGGGGAAACCCAGCTAAAAAAGGATAAATGGCATAATCATCCACACTACAGACATTGACCTGATTCACACGGTCAAAATAAGGTGGCTTATTTAATTCACGGCACATGCTGGGCGCAGTTTCCATAATCTCCACCCAGGCACAGCTTGTCGTGACATCTGAACCCAGGCAGCATGGCTTGTTGGGGGACAAAACAATCCTCCAATAACCCATGCTGCCTGGGTTCAGATGATATGACATGCTGTTTCCAGGTGGCAATTATGAAAATGGCTTATTTTCATTGTGTGAGAACAACTTGTCTACATGGAGCTATCCAAGGTCCTGCCCAAGCCGCCACCAGGTGTGCCATGGCCTATGGACCTGTGGTCAGTGAAGGGCTGGTGGGAGAGGAGATGCTCTTCAATGCTGCAGGACGTCCAGCCACCTGAAGGCTCCCACAACCCAATCACTCACAGGATCTCACACTCACTCAACGCTCAAGCAAGCAGTCAGATCCCACCACATACACTTCACCAGTACCCCATGGACCAGTGAGCACCCTGACATTAGTTAACTCATGGGGTAACATTGATAGCTGCTTGAACCGAAGCGCCCTGCTTGAGCAGACCAAAGACCTATCTAGTCCAGTATCCTCTTTCCCATAGTGGCCAGCTCCTAAAATAAGGGCACATAAGCAATTGCCTGTCTTCCTTCGGTTGCTGCTCAAGAATTGGCATTCAAAGATACACTGCCTCTGAATCTGGAAGCTCCATTCAGTCATAATGAAGAGCCATTCACAATCTTATCCTCGATAAACTTGCCTGGTGTCGTGGGTGTGGTTTCAAAAATAAATACACAACTACACCTGCCGTTACCTCTACAGGATCATGGGAATGTATTAATACAGGGGTAGGCAACTGATGCCCTTCAGATGTTTTGCACTACAACTCCAACCAGCCCCAGCCAGTGTGGTCAATGATCACGGATTACAGGAGTTGTACTTCCACCCATGCATTAAGATAATAAAATCAGAGAGGGTGGGATGATTAAAGCTCCCTGCATTCCAGGGTTTGCTTTTCTGCATCATTCTCTCTCCCTCCACTGGATGAGGAGTAAAGGCAAGATGCCCAGGCCCAGGGGTTTTCTGCATATAGGAGAGGAAGAAAGAAGGTTGCAATGCATCTGCTCAAACAGAAGTTGAGAGTTCCTCAAGTTCAAGCAATCTGCAGCCCTGCAAACACGAGGTAGCTGCCCAGGAAAAAGAACAACTTCTAATCTACAGCAGAGAGAGTCAACCATGGTGCTGTCCACATGGTTTGGCCAATTCCTATAATTCCTGACTATTGCCCATGCTGGCTGGGACTGATGGGAGCTGTAGTCTAAAAATGCGTACGATTGTGCCCTTAAGCTTGCAAGGTCAGAAACATAACCAAGCAATTTCATCTGCAGAGTGGCGCTCGCTCCAAGCAGCCCACCGCTGTCCCATATAGATTTATTTATTGCTGCCTGCACAGCACGGGGGACTTTTTCCTCCCCAGCCTCCTATCTAAAAAGCTCTAAGACAAATGGTTTGTTAGCCGTCCTTTCTTCCTCCCTCCCTCCCTCTGAACTCCTTCCTTCATTTCTTAGCAAGGCTTACGCATAACCCTCAGAGTAGCAGCTTATTCCTTCCCCGGTGCCAGCAAAATATCCCTTCACAGCAGCTCCAGGAATAGCTCCGTTATCAGATACTTTAAGAGCCAGCACGCAAGGATGCAAAAAAGCATCCTTCCCCTTGGTCGAGGGATGCTAAAACCGCGAGCCAAGCAAGGAGAAATGGAAATTCAGCTCAGATTTGCAAATCCAAGTCCGGCCAAGCTGTGCGGAGAAGCGCAAGGTGCCAAAATGAGGGCAGATGTGCCAATTCTCTCCGCTGCTTAAAAATCATGAAAGGTTTCTCCCCCAACGAAAGCAACATTACAGCCGCCAACCCTCTACCTGCTGCCGAACAGCTGGCGCTCAACACTAAAACGAGTGTGGATTTTGCCATGCTGTATAATTAAGCTCACTTCCTTTCTATTCCCCTTCACTGTTTCTTTGCCCTTCCCTGGAGAGCTGCATTCCCCGCCATCAGGTGGGAGAGCCTGCCTGCAGCTATTTCTGTATCCGACAACTTACCTCCTTCGGAAGCTCCTTGACCACTCAACCCACTCTAATTCTCCCCCGACTAGCCATTAACCACACAATTTTCTTTGCTCCCTCCCCTTTTGCAGAATCACAGACAAGGTCAGCAATAGGGTAGCAGTGAGGATTAAAGGCAGGCCAGAACTCTGGTCCCGGGCAGGGTGACTTGCAAACAAATCCTCCTCCATTGTCATTGTGGCAAAAGCCAGTGCCATGTGCTCAGGGGTGGGAGGGCAGAGCGAGCGAGACGCCGCAGCCCCACGGGTCGCCGATGAAGAAGAGCCAAGAGATTTAATGCTGCGCTAGACAGATAGGTGTTGTCAGCCACTGTGACCTTTCCGACGCCTTGCCACGGACAGCGTCTGCAAACAATGGGCACAGATGCCAGCCTACGGGCGAAGAAGCATGCAGGGAAGCAGGAAGGGGAAAGCATCCAAAACACACAGCTAGATCATGAAAGCTAGAAATGGGAAAGATCCCACTACAGAGCACCTTGGTTCACCCTGCTGCCTTAAGCCTGGATATCCGCACACCCAAGCCATTCCGGTCTGATGTTTTATCCATCCACACCAACCTTCCCCATCTAGTGCCCTACAGTTGTATTGAGCTGCAACTCCCATCATCCCCAGCCAGCAAGGACCAATGGCCATGATGGCTGAGGGCGATGTGAGTTGTTGTAGTCCAACACACCTGGAGGGAAGCAGTTCGGAGAAGGCTGCTCCACACCTTCGAAACCTCCACCCAAACCAATTCCATAAAACTTCTGTAGGCTGCATGCTCCAATCCTTGTCCTATATGAACCTGCCAGTCAGTTAAGACCCTTCTCCACGTGCCCTTCTCAGGCCCCATTCAGAAGACACCTTAAACCATGGCAGTTAAGCCAGAAAGCCGGGCCGCATTCAGAAGACACCTTAAACCATGGCTTTTTGCCTTATTCACCGTGGTTAAAATCGTGGCTTAAGGTATCTTCTGAACACAATCCAGCTTTCTGCTTAACCACCGTGGTTAAAGCTGTGGTTTGAGGTGTCTTCTGAATGGGGCCTCAGAGGCGAGGCAGGGTGGGGCAGGGAAAAGCAAAAGGGCCTTTTCTGTGGTTGCACCCCGGTTGCGGAATTCCCTCCCTAGAAAAGTTCTCCTGGCATTGTCCCAACTAATGTTTGCAAGCCAAGCCACAGCCCTCCTGTCTGCTCAAGTTTTTAAAAGCATCTGTGATTCCTGGCTGTTGCTGCTTTGCACTTGCAGTTCTATTCATAGACTCATAGAATAGTAGAGTTGGAAGGGGCCTATAAGGCCATCGAGTCCAACCCTCTGCTCAGTGCAGGAATCCACCTTAAAACGTACCTGGCAGATGGCTGTCCAGCTGAATCTTGAATGCCTCTAGGGTGTGAGAGCCCACAACCTCCATCCCTACTTATTTCTATTTAACTTGTTTATTGAGGTGGATTGAAATTGCACAAGCACAAGGTAGAAATAACAAAACGAAGAGACAACCGCTTTTATATTTGGGAGGCTTTCCCTAATATTTGGCTTAAATCTATGCTTTAAATTCTCAATGGATTTAGGAAATTAAATGCTTTCTCATTTTTCACTTTTTTAAAATTCGAAAACCATCAAAAGGCTGCCATTCTTCATTTTCTGTGTGCGATTTTGTTCTCTACATTGTTTTACCATCTTTGAACCTCTCTTCTGTTTCCAACCTTCTGACTTCCCTTGAAGAGTGGTGCCCACAGAAGGGCAGGTAGACAGGAGCTTTACTGCAAATATGACCTTACAAGCACCTCAGGAACCGTACTATTACCTTCTCAATCCTAGAGATGACGCTTCTATTAATGCAACCTTTCAAAATATGGGTATCACCTCTGCCAAAGGTATCACCTCTATTGATTTAAGTACAGTCTGATCCATTACTGCCTTCAAATCTGCTTCAACAGGGCTATGCCTTGCTAATTATTCTCCATCCCATATTTACAACTAAGAACAAACCATCAGGAATGCAATATTTTACATTTGGCCTCATCTCTGGCTACAAAAGGAAATCATCCCACCCATGTCAAGTAATCCATAAATTCAGCATAAAAAATTATGGCCACACCATAAAAATTAAGGCTAAACTATGCAAATGTTATGCTAGTTTTTCTGCACACATTTTCAGTACTTGAGGTTTTTCAAAAGAAGAAACTAGATAAATTATGGAGGCTTGTTATTAAATTAAAACATAGAGCCCTCGGGTAGGAAGCACAGTGAAATTAAGATGATAAAAGGCAGGTTTAATTCACTATTGCAAGAAGCAATATATACAAGCTTACGTGTTTTGCATGTATGTTCTCAGTTTCCATACATGCACTATTCTGGATTCATGGCTGGAGTTTTAATTTTTAAAATATGTTTGCTATAGTGTAGTGAGAGGAGAAACTTAAAAAGTTGCCTTATATGGAGACTATCGGTCCATCTAGTTCAGCATTGACTACATAAAGCCCTCCAGGTGTTTTCGACTACAACTTCCATCATCCCTACCAGTGTGACCAACACAGCTGGAGGGCACCAGTTTGGGGATGGCTGGCTTACAATGACTGGCAGTGGCTCTCCAGGTTTTGAGAGTGCGGATGTATGGGAATTTTGTTTCTGTTCGTAAATCATGCAAACAGGTCTCCTTTGCAATCCTGAACACAAACAGGACTGCTTTGTCCAAGAAATGTCCGCACATTCCCTAAAAATGCACACATATTTTAAAGTGCATAGTTTGACATGCACATAAGAACACCAGAAGAGCCCTGATGGATCAGACCAAGGGTCCATCTAGTCCAGCACTCTGTTCACACAGTAACTAACTAGCTGCTGCCCACGGGAAACGCACAAGCAGGAGACGAGTGCCACATCACCCTACCACCCATGTTCCCCAGAAACCGGTGTATATAGGCATACTGTCTCCAAAACGACCTCTGATTATTTCTTTTTTTAAAAGACATTTCCATGCTTAGTCAATGGGGGAATATGCCCACTTCTGAAAATATGCACAGGAATGGGTACTTGTTTCTCCCTTTCCTCCCCCACAGAAAAAAAATTGATTTATTTTTTTTGAAAAATTAAAAAAAAAAAAAGCAAAGCAGTTTTAGCACTTTTTACAGATTGAAAGTCACTTTGTTACTTTAGGAACAAAAATGTAATTATATACAAGTTGGCTTGGCATACAATTATCACATTTGGTATATTAAAAGTTCAGTGTATTCAAACAATTATTGCAAACTGAATTTACTTTTTTAAATGTTTACTTTTTTTTGGTAACAGAGCTATAAGCTCCTGAACTGTAAGGAACCTCTTTGGTTTTCCCAGTTTATGAGGAGCAGGCAAAAAACAATTAAAAAAAACAGAAGAAACCTTCAACATTAGTAACAAAGAAACTTATTTATGTCTCCACTAGCCCTCCACAGTGTCAAGCAGACATAAAGCACCTATTCCCATAAAAAGTTTTTAGAAATCATTTGGTGAAGTAAATAGATGAACACCTTGTCTTAAATATTTTATTCATCATGCTGAAATAAAATATTCCATAATCTGTTTTTCTTCATTTTTTTCCAGTTTCCCCCATTTTTCAGGAAAAAAAGGCTTCGGGGACAGGGGGGATGGAAAAAACTGTTCTCCCCCCCCCCCCCCCCGGATTTTTTCAGGCCTTCACATCTCTAGGCGAAACTCAAAATGGCTGATTCTTCCATCCCTGTTTGAGAAAGAAGCCTTTCTCAATCCTATGTAGAGAAGAACCCAGGGCAGTCTGCATACAAAGCATATGCATAATAACACAAGAAGAGCCATTCTGGATCAAACCAAGGGTCCCTCTAGTCCAGCATTCTGTTCACACAGTAGCTGACCATGGGAAACCCACAAACAGAATATGAGTGCAACAGCGCCCTCTAAGCCCATTTTAAAGCCATCCAAATTGGTGGCCATCACTACATCTTGTGGAAGTGAGTTCCATAGCTCAACCACGCGCTGTGTGAAGTCTTCCCTTGTATCTGTGCTGAATCTCCCACCAATCAGCTTCATGGGATGACCCCGGGTTCTAGTATTATGAGAGAGTGCTCTTCCACTGAACCATGGTCCTTGCAGAGGAACAGGAAAATGATGGGAAGCAACTGGAGCTATGTGGTAGCAGAAAGTAGTGACGCAGGGAAGATACGTTCTACGCATTGCACACTGGAGCCTTTGGCAAACAGACATATCACCGTAACATAGGCACTCATTTTTATATTTGTTGAAATATATAGAGATTCCATTTTAAAAGGTAAGTCTGAGAAACTGGGTTCTTTGCCAGTAGTCAGTTCCTGCAAATTTTGCATACAGGGAGACTAGTAATGCATGAGCTCTCCCTCACTCAGTTTGGAATCGACGCAGAATTATTCATGAGCTTTTCCGGAGAACTCTCAAAAGAAGAAGTCCACCTTTCCCCAGTTCTCTTGCAGCTCATAACATTTGTTGCATCTTATTATATTGCCGTTGCGCTTTCAAGCACTCCACAGCATTTCGTCCACCTTTTCTCCCAAATCCGGATGTTAACTGCAGCTCTGTGCAAACGCCCCACTTTCAGGAGGTTTTTTTTTTTTTTTGCAACTTCTCCCTCACTGAAGGAACCTCTCCACTTGCACCTAGGTAGCAGTCTGGAAGCCAGCCGAACGTTGACCGTGTCCATTGCAGGGCCGTGTTTTACATTCTGAGCAAGAGAAGAACTTCTTAGGGGAAGGTCTTTGATCTGCAATACCTCTGCTTTGAGCAAATTCTTATTCTGAACCAGGCATTTGTGAACACTGGCGACACTACTAAAGGAAGGCGTGAAAACCCACATTTTTTTATTGTGGTTTCACTGTGGTAGTTGACTTTTAACCGACAGGAAGCTTTGTACTCCTCTGGGCTGCTTTTCACCCCTTTCCCTTCATGATTTGCTTCAAATCAATGTACTTTTAATCCTGACCATCTCTCTAGACACACACAAAAGCGAGCCGCTGGCGCAGTTTTGCTTCTTGTAGAAAGCCATCCAGGGCTCACGGGGGCAGCTGGGGGAGGGGAGTGTTGGTGGCCCCATGGATCTGACAAAAGTTCCCAGCCAAGGAACGGTGACGAGCTGCATGGCCTGTTTTGTTAGCCGCAGGTTAAGCCCGTCTAGGAAACGGATGGTGTGTTAGCTCGGACTGAATTTTGGCATCTTTTGTAATCCGAAGGCAATTAATACGGAGGTTCAGCCTGTGAGAGGTCAAAGCACTGCAGGCTAGTAGTTGTATAGCCAGTGCAGGCTCCAGGTTTTGGGGAGCACTTGGACAAGACACTCTCAATGGGCCCTCTTTCTTAGCGAGCCTACCTTGCCACCGCCAGCATGACCAGCGGCTCTTCATCCTCTTTCTCATCATTGCTACCATTTGTTTGTTTGATAGGCAGAGAACCAGTGAGTGAGTGAGTGGCTGGTTTTGGATGACACATTAAACAACCGGGGGGGGGGGGGAGACAATCATCAGTTGTGTTGTTTATCATGTCGTGTGGAGGGTTACACACCATGCACACAGAACTGACAGTACACTATTCCGCCCAATTAAGCAACGGAGAGAAAGAACGGGCTTGCACGTTGTTTAGCCTGAAGTGTCGTCCGAACCCCCCCCCCCCTTAGTGGACTATTCTGTTTGGGAATAGAGTTCTGCCGGCCAGAGCAGCCGAAACCCCCCGGCTGCTCTATACAGCCAGCAGAACTCGTGGTGCATGCTGGGATACAGCTGGGGGACTGAGGGAGGGGGAGAGAGCAGACGTAGCAACCAAGATGGCCACCAGAACTTTCAGCCACACAAGTTGCAGCATGTCGTGTGTGGAGCTCCGCCTACTTAACGTACGGTCAGTACATGCTATTTCCCCCTCCGTTGCCTAATGTGTCGTCCGAAACCAGCCAGTAAGTAGGCAGTGGCATTTGCTTGCTGCTTCGCCTTACCACCACCGTTGCTTGGGCCAGAGCGAGAGGCAAGTGAACATGGAGGCTGCAATGGTGAGGAAGGGGAACAGGTCCAGAAGGTCTCTTGCCAGTGGGCCCCTGCTGGGGTGTGGGTCCTCGGCAGGGGCCTGACCACGCCTACCCTTGATGCCAGCCATGTGCATATTCTTATGCGCCATACATAAACAGACGAGAACAGTTGCCTCTCTGTTTGGGATCAGGAAGCTGCTATCTTTCACTTTCAGGTAAATCGCCCACTCGTCTTCTGCTCCATGAATACGTCATCGGGGCACTAGGACTGGAAGTGCCTCGCGTACGCTTGGAACACCAAAGGCCTTTGTTGCAAAAGCAAAAGAGGCTTGTATTTCCAAAGTGGTTCATAACGACTTTGCTTCCCCCATTCCAATGCCAGCGGAGCAAGAAACATTAATTCCACTGGCAGAGGGACAGCAGCACACGACTGTTATGTCTTACATCTGGCCTGGTTCTACCAACAGCATGAGTTACATATGGCTGCAGATGGAGAACGTATTTGGGACATTGCCAAAAAAAAACATTAAAACAGAGGTCAAGTTCCTCTGGGCCTGGGTACCACCTTAAGGCCATTTTATGAACGAAAGCCAAGGAACAGAAACAGTAGGGCCCATGGGAAGCAGGAAAAGCTAGAAAGAGGAGAAAACCAGGCACCTGCTAGCCAAGAAATTTGATGCCGGCTCCCCCCCTCCCCAAAACTGATGCCGGCTCTCCCCCCCTCCCCAAAACACACGCACACAAATCTGCTAGTGGTGCCTAAGAGTATAACTGTACATGTTCTAGTCCCGGAGAAACCGATGCAATTTGAATACAGAATCCGAAAAGGCTTACATTAAGCAACGTTATGGTGCTATCATCGCCGACAGTTTTCATTTCCTCCTCCTAGTCCCTTCAGAAAGCACCAGGATTCAGCAAACGAGGCTCTCTCTCATTTGTCTCCTTTACCCCCCAGGCCAAACTGCATGGAAAGCATGCCCGCAGGCAAGACTGAAGGAGATCCCCAAGGAGCCCATCAACCTCTCGCCAGAAGAAGGGAGAAAGCGCATCAGGGCTTGTTGAGGCTGACTCAAATGCAACCCGTTTCCTCCATTCATCTTGAGTGACATCAGGTGGGGTCAGGCCACAGTCAATCCGAACAGTGGTTCACCAGACCTCAGATGGTGTCAAGCGCTGCATGTAGGAAAAGCCGGCCATTGTGCCGTTTGACCATAAGAGCTGCTTCACACAAGTCCGACTTGCACCTCCCTCGGAGCAAAGGGGATCCTTGCACCCGCAAAAGGCACAAAGGTACACTGGAAAGGCACTAGGCTTGGTCAATTGGCCAGTCAAGGGTGGTCAAGCATTTTCAAAGCATTCTTGGAACATTTGACCACAGCCAAACAACAGTCCACTGATAAGCCTACCTGGCCTCAGCAGCAGAGCCCCTGCTTAGCATGTGGAAGGTCCCAGGTTCGATCCCCGGCATCTCCAGGTGAGCTGGGACAATACCTGCTTCAGAGCCTGGAAAGCCACTGCCAGTCAGTGTTGACAATACTGGGTTAGACAGTCCAAGAGTCTGATTCAGGAGAAGGCAAATTCTTATGATACAGTTATAGATACCAGAACATATCTTTAAAGGATCTGGGGACTCCGGTCTCCTCGTCACACTTTACATGCTCTTGCAAGCAACACTGGTGTTATGCCAAAACAAACAAACAAAGAGCATTTGCCCTGAGGAAAGGAAGGGAAGGGTGTAGCTTCCTTCCTGAGCCCTGCCGCCACTCATCTTCTAGGTGCCGCATGAAGTTCCACTGCCCTTCTTGGACATCCCAGGCGGAAATCTCAGCTAGAATCAGGATGTGCGTGTGTGTTATTGCACTCACGGCAACTAGCGCTGCAAATGAGTCCTTTTATGCTTTCTCTACCCACCAAGCCAGTCCAGCCAGATCAGAGGGACTATATATTACCTTCCTTGAAGGTAAAGAGCTCAGAGAGATCCTCCTCCTCCTCCGTGCAGCTCTCTTATCAATTTGGAGCTTAGAGCTCAAGCCGTCTCACACTGCAGATATAAAGCCTCTCAGCACCCTTAGGATTATCTACTGCAAATCACTGGGCCAGCCCCTCCCTAAACTTGTTTCCAGAGATGAGGGTAATAAAGACGTTGCCGCTGATCCGTGACATATTGCGACTGAGTTTCCTTTTTAGAAAGCTTTCCTCTTGCTCCCAACTAGCTTCTCTCCTGCTGCTGAAACTTCTGGGTGCTTCTTAGGGGACCGAGGAGGAAGGAAGAGAGAGAGAAACCTGCAGGCACCAAGAAATTGCTAGCCATTCCGGTAAAGAGGTTTGCTGCAGCTTTCCTTCTCCCCAGTTGACTGCAGAGGCTACAACACAGCCTCTAAGGCAGCAGTTTGCAAAGATTGAGCCTTCAGGGAAGCCTCTCCACATCTGCAGAGGGGCCCTAGAACATTGATCTCGGAGGCCCAACATCTTGGGAAGGATTCTAGGGCACAGCTCCTGCGAGGGGTTGGTTAGGTGTGTTGCACTCCACCGCTGCCCTGCTTGAAATGAGAATGTGGCCTCAAACACATCTAACACTTCCCCGCAGCTGGACATGGCAGTGATGCGGCCAGCTGTGGTTCAGTGAAGTTTGCTCTCCATTTCTGAACTCCTCGTTACAAGATTTCCCAATGAGGCTCCAAGGTTTCCCACGTTTCCCTGGAAAGCAGCCTGAAAATCAGGGCTCTAGAGTGGAACCTGTCCAGGGATCAAATGCAGGCAGTTTCTCTCTCCCCACAGATAGGGTGCGCCTAGGGTGACCAACTGTCATGATTTCCCCGGATTTGTCCTGGTTTCTGTTCTATCCTGGATGTCGGGGGATTTTCTGTAATTTCTATAATGTCCTGGAATGGCACACTTTCCCCTTTAAGGCCACCATTAGCATGGCAGGGGGAATGACACGCTTTATGGAGGCATGTCATTCCCCCGCCCCCAGACACACACGCACTGCTCCAATGTGGTCTTAAAGGGGAAAGCGTGTCATTCCCAAACATGTAGAAAAGGCCCCGATTGGAGCAATGGGGAAAGGAGGGTGGGAATGACACACTTTTTCCTCCACCATTCCAATCCGGGCCTTTAAGGTGGTGGTGGAGTGATGCGCTTTCCAGAGGCCCCGGAAAGCCGCTTTCCTGCCCACCCATCCCCAATGGGTGTCCTCTTTTTTGGTTTCCCAAATATGGTCACCCTATGCACTGACATACTACACTGGTCATACATGTCTGGAGAAGGCGTGTGTCACAGGCTAAGCACTAGTGCATGGGGCTGGGAAGGAAAGGAGCCCTCAGCTCATGGCCCTGTGTGCACATCATGCTTGCAAGAGGAGGAAGGGGCCCTTGCCAGGGCAAGCAGATTTATGGGTTTCCGTGCCTACCCCTTTTATGCAGCAGGTCCATCATGGCAGGAAGCCCCAAGCACACAGAGATGAGTTCACATTAGAGATTCCATATCACAGGCAGGAAACCTGGGGACCTCCAGGTGTGTTGGACTACAATTCCCAGAGAGCTTCGGCTATTGGGCAGTACAGAAATGCAATAAATAAATAAATAAATAAGCCCCAATCAGCATGGCCAATGGGCAGGGGTTCTGGGAATTGTAGTCCAAAACATCTGCAGGGTTCCAGGTTGCCTACCCTGTTCTATACACACGAGCCTAGCTCCTGCATTCCCTGTGTATAACTCTACAGGCAGGGGGCGTGTGTGACCCCACCCCTAGATTCTACAATAAGAGGATCCATTATCCGGGAATAAGAATGACCCCCTGATTGGCAAGAGCAGGGGGTTGCAGATCTCTTCATCCTCTCTGGATAAGGGAACGAGCCAACAGCAGCAGGCTCATGTCGGCTGGATTGGGGTGAGAAATTGCAGCGGCCTGTGGCCAATCTGAGACATGGCAATGGCCGGGGTGTGTGCAGTTGAAGCCTTTTGGAATTGCTTATCCTTGATGAGCAACCCCGAGAAAACACCCCTCTGAATCTCAATTGTGCAAACAAGCCCCTGGCCTAACCAATGCGGCAGTTGCAAGAATAAAATTGCTCACACAAATAATTTGGGGCAAGGGTAGGAAAGAAATCATTATGCAGGCCAACCGGAAAGTTGCTTCCACCTTAATATGCAAGGTGCGGACGAGATAAAAGATGGAATCTTTCACTGGGCCAAATTAGGCTGTTTGCAATCCAATTAACTGCATTGGCCAGGGACCTCCTTGCGTCTCAGAGCAATCAGGCCACCCAAAAGCCTGTATAACTTAAGAACAGAAAATTAATTTTATTTTAATCTTGTGCAATGCCCATTCCCAAAGAACCTTGTGTGGGTTGAATGCTTGCAGAAATACGTTAAAACAGGCAGAGCTGGTTCTAGAATGGATCTCCCATTTACTTTGGCTCTCATCACTGACCAAGCCAGACGGTTATATCTTGCAAATCATGAAGAATTTAGCAGGTGTAATGCACTATAGCTGAGCCTGCTGGCACTGTTAAAAAATAAAAAAATAAAGAGCTTTTTTGAAAAAGCTAAAATGAGAACTTGGTACAGAAGTGTTGACCTTCATGTATCTCTTGGTTCCTCCAGTCCTCAGCATTAAAAATGTACATGCTCCAAGGCCTGTAAGAAGGCGCATGGAGCAACAATGAGAAACACACATTACTATGTGCAAAAACAAGGCAAAGGAAGCTAAAGCGTTTCTCCACATATTGGAATGACTTCAACTGAATCTCACTCTCCAAGGATATTGAGAACAACTGCTAGCTCCTCCACTATGAACTACACCATATTTTAACACAGTTTCCCATAACTTGATGCCCTCCAGATGTGCTGGACTACAATTCCCACCATTCTGGGCCAGCATGGCTATAATGGCCCTAGGCTCACTCGCTCCCTGCCCTCCCCCCTTATCCTCCAACACAGCTCTGAGAAGGCTTTTGGAAGCTTTTGTTTATCTTTTACTGAACCATTGCTTGTTGCGTTGTTTAAACCCAAACACTGTGGTTAATCTTAACCGTGATTTGTTTGAAGCACACCAACTTCAAACCATGTGTTATGGAGCTGCATTGTTTCAACAAAACATAGCTGAGGTTAACCATGGTTTAATTTTCAGGCAACATACTAAAATGTAGTTGAAGCTTCTGATCTCTTCTTTCCCGTCACAATGGAGATGAGGGGGCGGGGTATGCACAAGCACGGGGGATGGTAGGGAGGCTAGATTTGTTCCCATCATGAGAAACTGTGGTTAATTTAATGTATATCTTGGTCGCTATGGTTAATCACAACATGCAAACCTATGTGTGTAGACAAAATGAGTGAGAAATTCAAATGTACCGGAAGAACATCTCCTTTCCTCTAAATAAGACCCATGTAACCATGCCTCTAGTGCCGATTCAGAGGTAAATATGCCAGTACCTACAAGATGTTCCCAAGTTCAGCAAGCCAATTTCAGTCACTAGAGCAGAGGTAAGCAACCTGAAGCCTTCCAGATGTGGACTACATCTCTCATCATCTCCAATGATTGACTACTGGCTAGGGCCAATGGGAGTTGTAGTCCAGTGCACCAGGAGGCCTGCACTAGCACATACCATTTCCAGCTGTCCCTGTGAGCCGCATCACTAGGGCTTGCCCAGTTTTTTTAACATTGCTAAAAATAGCCGTGTCTTCAAGGCTCTAGAAAACTTTGTAAACTAGTGATTAAAATAAAGCATCAGAGATTAATAGAAGGCACGGCTAGACTCAGTTCCAGAAAAGGCAGAAGTGCAGCACCCACTGGCCTCAGATATCCGCATCTTCCATACTGGATAGCCAGATGACTATCCCCATCCACGCTAGTTCTTTCCACATGTGCCTGGCTCACATTCCCAAAATCTGAGTGGCAAAGTACTCACGGCAACAAGAAACATCAGCATGTTGTCAAACGTCCACTTAAGACAAAAATTAGTGGTAGTTACTGATGCTGACAGCAAGGAACAAATCGATAAACTAAAAGCCAACTACACTCACGTAAGAGAATCCACTCCTAGCAATGGTTGTTGGAACCAGAGGTGGGGGACAAGATGGCAACAACATGGCCTGAATCATCCAGTGTAAGCAGATGTTTGCCACATATCTCTATGCAGCCTATTATCTCTTGCTAAATCAAAAAGAATTGGAGCTTTACTTGCCATGCCTAAGTCTACCTTCATCCCCAATGACTTTTTTTGCTCTTAACTAATATTTGGAGCTGTTGAGACCATTTGTATATAATGTCAATCTGTTGGTACTTATATTTACCGGATGAATGTACTCTTCTAGTTTGTTATTTGTCTTCATGTATTTTGTATTAAATTTTAGCATTTTCAAATTATATAAAAGAAGGATGTGAACTTCTTCTTTTTTTAAATAGCCAGTTTTTAGCCTTCATGATTACAGAGATCTGTTTGAGACTATAAGAGCAATGCTACAAGATTATGGACAGGATCCTGCCATTCAATCTGTGGCAATTGGTATGGACAATTCTACCTTGCACTGGGGAAAAGGGGATGGGTGGTGAAGTTTATATGCCTTTAGTAGAAGAGGAAAAGATAAAAGAGCTCAGGTATGTGGTTTTAACGATTTTTCAATCAGGCTTTTTCCAAGGGAGGGACACCCATTTTATTTTATTTTAAATCATTCTAATCCTGCCCTTCCTCCAAGGAGCTCAAAATGGGATAACAATTCTACTCCCTCCCTTATTATTTTATTTTCACAATAACCCTGTGAGATAACTTAGAGCAGTGATAATGATCGGCCCCAGTGAGATTCATGGCTCAATGAAGGTTTGAATCTGGGATTTCCTGGTCAAAATCTGACACTCTTAACCCAGCCTGGCCCTGGTGTCCTCCAGATGCTTTGGACTTCAACTCCCATCAGCCCCAGACAATATCAGGAATGCTGGGAGCTGTGGTCTGAAACATCTCTAGGGCACAAAGTTATGCAGGGGTGTTGTAACCCCTACACCAGACTGGCTCACATTCTTCAGTCGTTTTCCACACTTGAAGGTACCCATTGCTGAAGAAATCTACTGTGGGAGAAGAGCAACCATTTTTACCAGCTATATAGTGTCCATCAGCCAAATGGTTCATGGCAAGGACAGACACATTATGTGAACTGTGCAGGAATTCACTGCAGCCTTCTAGCTCAGAAACATTTCCCAAACAGATCTTATATTGAACAAACTGCCTTGAACTCACGTCAGCCTCGGGTTTGTTCAAAAGATTGAAGGAAATCCTGAGGCTGCACCAGGTTCAAAGCAACTTTATGGTTTGAAAGAATGAAGGGCTGCTTGTTAGGAGGTTAAACAACCATGGAATCAACATTACTAATACCTTTGATGGTTCACAAGTCCAAAAAGCAGTGGCTACTGCGTTCAGGGGGATGCTGAAGTTTCTAAAACAGCTTGCCCGTCTTTAGCCATCTTCTCTTGCAACACACAGCAGCAGGGGAGCATTACATATTTTCCAGGGTACCTTTCACTTCATGCTGGGCAACTGAATGGATTGCTTGACCCCTTACCGGCTTGCTCGGCTGCTGCAGAGATACCCTCCTGATAGTACCTAAGATTTAAGAGGTTCGGTCCATCATGGTTCAGAATAAGATCTTAAGTACCGTAGCATCCACTCTCTGGAATTAGGCAGGTGCCTACCCTTCAGGGTTTTCACCACCTACTGAAAAAGTACCTTTTCCAACAGGCATTCCAGGAAAGTAATCTTGTCTTCTGTATAAAGACTTGGTTTTGTTCATCATTTAGAAATGCTTTTAATTTAAGCGATTCATAGAGACTAAATAAATAAAAAGCCAGGCCTACCAGGCCTGCCTAGCACCTTATGTGACCTTACTGGGCCCTAGAACAGCCTTCCTCAACTTGGTGCCCTCCAGATATTTCAGACTACAACTCCCAGCACTCCTGACCATTAGCTGTGCTAGCTGGGGCTGATGGGAGTTGGAGTCCAAAATAGCTGGAGGGACCATGTTGGGGGAAGGCTACCCTAGAATAATATACTCCAGCTGGTGAATTACTCGAGGCTGTCAGGTCAACTAGTGGAAACTTTGCTCATGCAGACTATTACTACAAGATAATAACCTTGAAATACAATCACCTGTAGTTTCCAACTGTGAACAGTTTCCAGGTAGCTCACCCCTAATCATGTAGCGATGCCCCCTACATGATTAGCAGGGAAGAAGGCAAAGATGCTTTGCTGGTTTCCCCCCCACATTTGAAACGTCAACCCTGGCAGTATTACTCAGCACAGCCTGGATACATATGGTGTCAAACTTGATTCAGATCATCTGCCATCCCCCGCGTTCATCCAATTCTTTGCAGGGAGACACAGAAGCCATTTGCCAATTACAATGCATCCCAAGGGATTTGCAAAAAAAAATCCCCCCTGTGCACGCTTGCATCTCGGTCAACTTTGCCCATATGCGGACAGATTCACTTGAGTATTCAAAAGTTTTGGGGGAAATGGCTCCTGATGGAGTCAGGGACAGCACTCCCTAACTTGAAACACGTCCCTAGCTTCAGGCCATTTAAAACAAAGCTGGATTAAAAACCAGATGATGGTGCAATCCAATTTGCTCAGAGAGAATAAAAGCTATAGGCAAAGCACCTTTATAGGAGCCACATATTTAGCCATGTGTAAGGAGAACTGGAACTGAGGTGGCTGACAGAACTCTGGGTAGAGCAGGAAAATATGCACATATCCAACAAAACCTCTTTCCTTACATCACCTGAAATAGGGGAGACGTCTAAGAATCACAACTGGCATTTGGAAAAAAATTATTTAGCTCTTATGATTCCAGAAATATGAAGATGTAGACTGGGTTCAGACAACATGATAACCAATGGTGGTTTCAATAGTCGACGGTTGGTTATTTAACCCACCATGGGTTATCGTGTTGTGTGGAGAGAGTTTGTTAACCAATGGTTGGTTAATTGGCCGAAATAACCAATGCAAATAACCAACGCTGTGCGGGATTATTTGAACAACTGTTGGTTATGGTGTCATGTAGAAGCACCATTGGTTATTTCCTCGGCCACCGTTGGTTATTTCATCAGCCTCAGAGTCACAAGGCAAGAGTGGTCAAAGCGGTGGCTGCCGCTCTAGTCCAGCCGGCAGGATAGATTTTCAGCCGTAATGGCTGATGGGATACTAGCAGGAGGACTGAGGGGAGGAGAGGAGAGAGGATGAGTAAACTCAGCATGGACTAATAGTCAACTCAAAGCTGATCTTAATCCACACCACAGTTAATTATTATCATGTTGTGTGAGGAATATCCCCCTAGATAAACAACTGTCAGGTTGATTATTACCTCACCGTTGACTATCGTGTTGTCTGAACACAGCCTAAAAGTACTGACTTTGGGAAACAAGGAGGGCAATGAAAGCCAATGTTCGCTGCATTTTTTTCCAACTCCAGTGATTTCTTTTTTAACATCTATCTATTGAGACTTTTTAAAAGGCCATCTCAAGTATTTCATATCTGAACGTTTGGTTTCAGGATAGGAGCATAAGAAAAGCATAGCTTCTGGTTCATCAGGAAAACATGTTTTATGGCACTTGATAGGGTTGAGGGGCCATAGGTGTAGCGGGGGGGGGGGGGAATAACTCAGTGGTAGAGCACCTGCTTTGCATGCAGAAGGTCCCAGGTTCATTCCCCGGAATCTCCACGTAGGGCTGGAAAAACTCCTGCCTGAAACCCTGGAGAGCCTCTGCCAGTCAGTGTCAACAACAGTGAGCTAGATGGTCCAATGGTTCAAGTCAGAACAAGGTCCCTATGGTACCTGGGGCACAGGTATTTCTATATTTTTCTGGATTAAAATTGAAGAAACCTTCACTCTCCACCCACCCACCCCTAATGTGTGTTTGGGTGAATATACTGGGCCTGTTCAAACAACATGCTAAGCCGTGGTTAGCCCGCTAACCCTTTTGCAGCAAACAGTTAGCAAGCGTGTTTATACTGTGGGTATGTAGCCACCATGGTTAGGAATGGTTCACACAACATGCTAAACCATAATGTTTAGCTCAAAATGCTTAAGCACTGTGGCTTAGCATGTCGTCCGAACAGGGTCATATTTTTTGGGGACCAGTTTCCAGGACAATGGACAGGCTGCCTCCGTGCAACTCCAAAATAGCTCAGTGGGATAAAGCACATGCTTTGCATGCAGGAGGTCCCAGGTCCGATCCCCAGCTTCTCCAGGTAAGGCGAGGAAACCCTGGAGGACCGCTGCCAGTCAGTGTCAGCAATACTAGGCTAGGGCACTGTGGTGGATGCATCCAATTTGGTGGCTTAATTTTTCATTGTGGCACCTTAAAAGCTAACACCTTTATTCTGGCATACGTGTTCGTGGACTACAGTTGACTTCGTCAGCTGCATGACGCATTGTGGGGAATTTCATGTTTATATAAAATACATACGATGGAGCGGGAAAGAACTATAAACAGTGAGATCAGAAGGAAATTAAATGCAGAAAATACTGACAGTATTAACAGTAGCCGTTCACAGTTGTTGCTCATCACACACATATCTTGGCACTTGTACCAGTGTACTTTGGCACACACCAAGAGAGAGCAGAGCAATAAAGGACACCAGTTTTCAAATGTTTACATTTAACACTCGCTATAGTGCCAAGAAAACAAGCAGACACGAAGAAACGTTTGCAGCTTCCTGCGTCACTCCGCCATGAAGGCTCCACTCCCCAATAGAGACAGCCAGGAATAACACGGCATCGGCTACCAACTCATACGGCTCACAGGAATCAAATACGTCAGGTCAGCACTAAGACCAGCACAGTCCCTCAATGTGGAAGCATCCCCTCAACTCAAGACAGAGGATTCACTCTACTTCAAGGTATTTGAGGCATTGTTTTTTTAAAAGAGGATTCTGGTTTTGCCTGTATATATCTCAAACAAAACGCTTTCGAGGTGGAACTTAGGAGCGACTGCTGAAGCGGAAAAAGGGAAAGGTAACACACCACCTCTGCTGCTCTTGGCGTCAAGGCAGGATATAAATGTAATGAACAAGATGAATCTTCTACTGTAGACTTAAGACCTTAAAAGAAGAGAATTGTCTAAAAACACACACCACACCATCCTTTAACACAAGTGATTCTATGCTTTGGCCATGTTTTGGATGAGCAGTATCAACTGAGCAACACAATGTGCTTACGGCAGGGGCCTAGGATTATACGCCATCCATGCAAATGATGTAGCACTAAGTATGCAAATTAGCTGTTACCCTCTGGCTTACGATCAGTTTCCAGTGTGTTCTCTAAACTAAAGCAAGATGGCTTCCCAACAGTTTAGCAGCACCTGGATTATCCTAGTGGTAACACAGAATGGAGGACCTTTTCTCTCTTATCAGGCTCCACCTGGAAATCTCAGCACAACACTGGCCTAATGAGTACTTGGAAAAACAATGGCTAGTAATGCCTTTGCCAGACTTGCAGATTAACTCGTAGGTTGATCCACGGGAAAAGCCAAGCCTATCTCCAGTTTCAGATTGACTGCACAGCAACAAGACTTGCTTCCTATTGGGCCGGGCTCTTTGAAAATGGCACTTAAAAGGCAGGTAAGCAGAAGGAAAACTCCCTCCTTTAAGGTTTCCGAATTTTAAAACAAAACAACAATTGTTCATACACCTTAATCAAGACACGGATCAAACAACAGTCCATACTGTCATCCCATTTTCCTTGAAATACAAACCAAAAGCACCCTGATGCACTGTAATGATCTTCTATCACCTGATCCATGTGCAAAACAGGTAAACCTGGGTGCATAGATACCCAAAGCAGAGGAATGAGTACGCAGCCACATAAAGACACGGGCAGCTCCTCTCGCAGTTAATAAAGTGTCATCTAAGCACCAGGGAGCCCTCAGCTTGAATAATTTGTTATAAAATTATATGTTTAGCCCTTCTCTTCCTGCAAAAATCTCAGGGTGGCTACAAGACTCTTCCCATGCCCAATTTATTCTCACCACCATCCTGTGAGGTAGGTTAGGTTGAGAAAGAGAATGAGAGGCCCAAGGTCACTCAGTGAGCTTCATGGCTAAGCAGAAATTTGAACCTAGATCTCTGTGCTCCTAGCCTGACACTCTAACCACACCACCACTCTGGCTCCACCACCCTGAGCTTATTCAAGGGCGAATTCCAAATATAATAGATAAATTTATGAACAAACAAACCACCATGAAGGCTAAAACTTTCAGTTAAATTTCCTTCTGATACCCGGATCTTGCCTCGTGCAAACGAGATGCATGTAAAATTCATGTCACATCAATAGACATGTTTTGGTAAGGCACTAATGCAAATTAGCTTCCTCTTTCTTTCTCTGTACTCTCCAACAATGGTCCAAAAAAAACGTACCACTAGAAAACTGCATTAACCGCATTAATATGCAGCGATCACTTCACTGTCGCCACCCTCAAAGCCAGACAGGTAGCAGTTTTAACTCCAAGCTCTGGCAGCCCATAATGCACTGCCTCACCATTAAGTTTTATTTAAGTACACAGAAGTAGATACGTGGAATTGCTAGTTGAAGCTATCAGGAGAATCCTAAGTGGTTGTGCGCAGAGAGAACTAATCTTCCAGAATCTTGCTACATACATCTTGGTATTTGCTGCCCTGTGGACTGCTGTTTATAATCCACGCCGTTTCCATCTCAGTCTCCTCTATTCAAAAGTTTATCTCTGGTGGACTTGTCCCTTCGCCTGCGTTGTGTTTCTTCCTCTCCATCACAGGAACTTTTAAAAGCTTAGACAAAAGGGAAAAGTGTTGCGGAAGGCAATACAAAAGCCACAGAGGAGAAAACCAGCCAAAGTCACATAAAACTCACAGAGGTTATAAAGAACATCCTTTTAGTGTTAACAACATCCTGGTCACAGGAAATAAAGTGAAACAAAAATAGGGCTGCGTTGCTACCACTGAAACACGCAGAAAACCCAAAGCCACGCTAAAAAATCATGGGATTCATTTGCCACAAAGACTCCCCCAAGCCTATGCGCCAAAGAGGATGCAAGCAACAAACTCCTTGGGACCTGCAGAAAAAGCATGACACACATACACACACACACACCACAGAGCAAATGCTTTCCAAGCCAAGGCAGCTTGAAAACAGAAAGCAAGCTGCTCTTTTTAAACAGGCAGCATACAGGCGAAGGAAGACGCACAGTAATTCAACAAGCAGCAAAGCTATAAAAAGCAAGCATTAATCAGAGGCTCCAATATTCTTAGCACACACAACATGGCAGCTTTTAATGGCCAAGGCTCCCAGGGCAGCACACAGTTAGATGCTTTCGGTATACCTCTCAACCTGCAAAAAGACTAAATGCAGGTCACCACCCCTTTAATGGAGAAGTCAGATCTTAATCCTGGGGGGAACGGATGGGATGAACGAGCATGTACATTTACTAACCAGCTGCTTGATTGGTAGATTTCACAAGGGATAAGATCTAGATAAAGGGCAGCAACTTGCTCTTGCGGCTCATTTTTGGTACTAAGTTCTCCACGTATCTGCCTCGCCAGGGACAATTGTCATGAAAACCGCATCTCTAGTTATTAGGAGCCCATAGGCAGCTTCCAGGCCTATCCTCTCCAATCTGAAGTTGAAACTTGTCAGTCTCTTGGCTAGATCAAGGTTGTAGGTTTCCGTATCCAACTCTAGTGTACTCTCCAGCTCAGGGTTCCTTCAAGTCAAGGGATGGAGCTGGGGGCATGAGCTGGAGGAAATGGACGCTGAAACACAAGAGGCAAGAAGTGCTGTCCTGGCCATGCAAAGGCAGAAGGCCATGAAATGTAAGATTTACTTGTTCAAGATGGAGACATTTCCTGCAGGAAAATGGTTTAAGCAAACTGAAATTTCAGCTAATGGCCACTTCTGTTTTAGAGGATAGGTACCAAAAAGTTCCATGCAACTTGCCGTTTTGTGTCCGCGGAAACAATCGGATTTAGGATGTGACATTATTAATTCAATTGCCCTCAGTCTCAATGAATGCAGGGAAATTGTTTTGAAAACGTAAAAGGTCTCAGATACCGGTCAATTAACAAAAAGATAGGATTTCCTTCTTATCAATACAAATATGGCAATTATTCAAAAACTGACTCCTGTGGCTTTTGCTTTGGTCAGAGTCTGTGAGTTTCATTAAATGGATTGTACACTCAGCCAATGTATCTTGTAATTTGTAAACTGTTTACATTACTATCCACTGCGAATATTGACTTTGTTATGGCTAATGGGTGAAACAAATAGACTGAAACTAAACTAAACTAGCATTTCTACCAGGCTTGATGAATCCAAAGGCTTCTTGCTGGCTGATAAATCACTGGGGCTCAGATTCTTTTCTATTCCTGCAAAGGTGTAGGTCTGAGCACACACAGTCCACAGGAGCTCTTCAAGGGAAGTCTCACCCTCACAGCTGCGAGTGTTGTCATTCACACCCTGGAGTTTTAGACAATCCATCGCTGATGCTACTATAATCATGTTTATAGCAACTGGCCAGGTCATCGCAAACAAGAAGCGGGCCCTAGCAAACAAGCAGAGGCTGAAATGTGTAACAGCACTGGAGGTGTTCAGACAATCAATGGGGGAAAACAACACAGCACTGGTTATTCCCCCTGCACGTGCTGGTCGCACGACCGAGATTACCTTCATTACCTCTACTGCAGGTTGCGGTGAGGTCTGAACCCAGTGAGTGTCATGGCTGTAGTGACTCTTCACCAACCCTACAACCCCTACTGCAAGCCAGGGGTTGTAGGGTGGGTGAAAAGTCACCACAGTCACACCAGGTTCAGACGTCATTGCAACCCACAATGCAGCAAGGGTAATTAGGGTGATCCCAGGCACGGGGACAGGGGAAATAACCAATACTGCATTGTTTCCCCCTCGACTGTCCAAACCCAGTCACTGAAACCCCACAACTGGGAAATGCACAAACATTAGATGCTGGTGCATAGCCAGGAGTCTGAAATACACATTAATGCCCACTCAGAGGCAGCACCTGAAAATGTGACACTGCCTACTAAAAATGGATGCTGATACCTAGGCTCAAGTTACAGGAAGCCAGATTCCTGCTGGGCATCAGGAAAAACTTCCTGACTGTTAGAGCAGTACAACAATGGAATTGTCATATCGATTACCTACTGAGGTAGTGGGCTCTTCCACCTAGAGGTATTCAAGAGGCAGCTGGACAGCCAACTGTCAGGTATGCTTTAAGGTGGATTTCTGCATTGAGCAGGGGGTTGGACTTGATGGCCTCATAGGACCCTTCCAACTGTACTATTCTATGATTCTAGGCGTTCAGAACATTGACCCAGCCTGGAATCCTGTGCCTCAAGCAGCCAATTATAATTTCACGCACATCAGGATGTAGTAGTGGGCAGAGCAAATTTCAAATGCACAGAGCTGGTTATTGTTGTAGAAAGAAAGAAAGAAAGAAAGAAAGAAAGAAAGAAAGAAAGAAAGAAAGAACAAGGCAAGCGAAGATGGAAAGTCAGTGGAAATTTCGATGTGGTCTTCACTGGGATGGTGACCAAATCACATGAGACCCCTAGGTAGGCAGTCCTTGGTTTAAAACAGAGTTGAGAGGTATGCGATCCAGCTTGCTCCCCTGCTTTCTTACCTTCGTGCCCGGTGATTCACGTGCTGATGCTGCCGTGTTATCAGGGCACTTTCCCAAACAGGGCCACTGTGGCTACTCCTATACCAACTTGCAGCCAGGTGCCCTGGGTAGGCTGGGCCAGTGAAACCATGGTCCGACTCCGTCTCGGCGGCCAGCGATGAGGCTGAGCTGCCCATGGCTTCCCCCAACCCTGGCTGGGCCAAGATTTATCCTAGGTTAGGTCCAAGCCAGCGGCATGAGCAGTCGGCCCGAAAAGGTGAGGCGCTGCAGCATGGGTTGGTGTAAAGGTTCCCAACTCTGGAGAAAGGGAGGCTGGTGCTGATTGAAAAACAAAAACAAGAACACAAAACAAGAGGAAAGGGAGAGGAGAGAGAGAGAGAGAGAGAGAGAAAGAAGGTATGATTCTTTTAAAAAAACCAATGAAGTGACATTTCTAAGTGCTTGTTAAAAACAGAGATGGTACCCAAGATTACTAACAAGGCACCTTCATTCAAAAGTAAGCCAGCATTTTCAAACTTGCACGTATATTTTGCAGCAGCCACCCACCTTTCTAGATCCATGTGTGCTGCCAACTGTCTAGTTCTGCCACATATGAGCATTTTAAGAATCACTATGTGTCTCTCAGTCGCTTGAATCATGCCTTAGTGTGTCAAACTTTCTGAAAATATGAGAAACACTGGGAATTAAATAGGTATGTGGTAATAGGCATGTCTCTTTTCTTAAGCAGGGATGGGAAAGCCTGTACTATTTGGATTCAGGGTGGAAGGGAAAAGATCAAGTGAAGTGTTAGCCCAGTGAAACTAAAGACATGAGAAGGAGAGAGAGATAAATAGCTACTGTTGAGATTACTGAACTACCTACCAGGATTTAGAGAAAGACAGAAATGAACTGTGGAATGAAGTCTAGGGAAAATAACATTCAAGCAGCGGCTAATCCATGCATTAAAAAGGACTGATACAGAGATGCCCATATAGAGTGTTTTCAACACCTAGGACATTCCCAGAAACTCCCAAGAGACCTTGGTGAATGCCAGTCTCCAGACCCTTCAACCCATATAAGTGTCATTCCAATAAGTGGATGACATCATGATAGCTTGCATTGGAGCTGTTCACACAACACACTAACCCACACTCAGTGTTTGAATGTAGATTGTTTGTTGAAACGTGGGTTAGCTGAACACAGCACGTTTTCCACAAGGTGAGTTATTGTGTTCTTTGAACACAGCCAGGATGTCTTATTAACCATGCAGTGTGGCGTGTTAGCCACCCTGAACAACCCAACATCAAACCATGGATTCTCAAGGCGGCTTGTTTGAGAAAAATAAGCCACACCTGCACTGGTAACAAGCTACCCTTGCTGCATTCAGACAACAGGATAACCCACAGTTCAGCCAGCAACCTGCAGTTCAAAACAACCCAACCACTGAGTGTGGGATAGTGTGTTGTGTGAACAGCCCCATTAAGTTGGATTTCATTTAAATGGGTTACATTTTTCTTAGCTGGTCTCAATGGCCCATAATACAAGATGGATGACAGCAATTCTCCCCCTCCCCTTCCAGGCTACTTCCCTCTCCCTCACCCCAATAACCACCAGCACTACTGGCTCACCCCACTTGTACAGCCAGCAGAGAGAGCTAAGGGACTACTGTGGCCTTGCCAAATATGGCCCTTTGGATACTCAAGAATTTTGCCCTATTCGCAACCCCAAAAGCAAACACGAATGGGTGCACATTCCCTTACCTGTGATCATGTTAAAAAAATGTGTATATCTGCACTTTGAAATGCACGTTGTTTTTTTTCAAAATGGATTTTAAGGCTTTAGTCAATTGGGGGGGGGGGTTGTGCATTTTTGAAAAAGGTGCACAGAAATGCACACCTTTTCCTGTACAAAATGTTCAAGCGAGCCAAACAACACATTGCAAACTAAAACAGGAGTGAGCCAAGGAGAGCATCAAAGTGAAGTTCAGAGAACAGGGTCCTGGAAAATGAGGCCCACAGTGTTCCAACCACCAGCTTAAAAAGCAGCTTTAAGGCTGCAATACTAAATAAACAACAACATCTGTAAAATGGGAGCAACAGTAACTAGCAGTGTGGCGAGGATAAAATGGAGGGGTGGCAGAGACAGCAAGAACCTTGAAGTCCTTGGAGAAAAGGCAGAATATAAACAGAGCAAAAAAATAAATTAGGCTCAAAAGCGTGACAGCAGCTTGTCTCCTTTTTTTTTTTCTTTTTCCCACTAAACAAGCAGGGATGCATTTTACCCATTTCATCATCAAAAAGTAGTAGCAGTAATAGTACTGAGCTTTCAGCTTGTTTATTCATCATTTCTCTCACTGTATAAGAGTTATTATAAAAGAAACGTTGCTCTGGTTTGCATGCCACAACAACCCAGAGTTGTTGTTGTTTTAAGCTCTGGGTTGTGAACACAGCAGCTAAACAATCCAGGGTTGTGGATTATTTGTCGTGATGTGCAAACCAGGAACTGCAGGTTGTGTCTCTTTCTCGTGCGCACTCTCCCCGATAGGCCCTGATCCACACATCAGGACAAATGACCCAAGAACTGAGCATCACTGGGTTGCTTCGCCGCTCCGGCTCACAGCAGAGACTGATCAAGCAACATGCACTAGTACTCTGCAGCAGCACTCACAACCACCCAGGGTTTTAAAAATCTCTGGCTCGTTGTGCGACCCGGGTCATTATTTCGTCTTGAAGTAGCTCACATTTTGAGAACGAGCAATCAGAAGCTCCAGTGGTTCTCTGAGCTCCAGCTGCCACATGGAGGAAAAATGGTGGCTGCAGCAGTGTCACCACAGGAAGCCACAGAATACCACAGAGTGGACAACTCCAACATAAGCCCTTTCTACACCTAGAGGGAGGAGGGGGGAGGATTGCGGACTTACCTGCTTCCGCGATCCCTCCCCAGCATCTAAACGGAAGTGCAGCATCCCAGAAACAAACAGGGACATCACGCCCACCTTTTTTATTTTAAAGAAGCTGGAGCCGGGAGCACAATTGTGCCCCAACGAAAAATAAATCCTTAAAAAAAAAAGCCTCGACCCCCCCCCCCCAATGTCCGTGGACTCCCCCCGTACCATTGCCTTCCCTTTTGCTGACTCCTGCCACTCATGGGGAGGAGGGAAGAAGCCGGGACAAGCGCCCACACTGCCAGCAGTCCTTAGGAACATCCCGGAACTGCAGGGAAAATCGGGATAACTGGGCAATCAGTTATCCCACGAAAATGGAGGGGTCGTCCCTGCCTGCTCCCAGGATCCCGTGTGTGTCGTTTGGACGCACAGGGACGATCCAGGGAAAAAAGGCAGGTGTAGACATACATGG
The DNA here is from genome assembly GCA_029215795.1 of Anniella stebbinsi. NCBI lineage: Eukaryota > Metazoa > Chordata > Lepidosauria > Squamata > Anniellidae > Anniella > Anniella stebbinsi. The sequence continues at coordinate 43,060,205 of JARDYH010000007.1, read as the reverse complement.
CCATAGACTCAAAGGTCTGCCACTTAAGATAAGGCAAAGGGGAGCCTTCACACAAAGCTTCCTCCACCTCATTTCAAAACACATGTGAATATGCCTTAGGGGCACCTTTTATTTCTAGCCAATGAGCCTGGTCTATATATGCAATAGAATGAGGTGGTAGACTAGAAAGTACTTCTTCAGGCTGCAGGTCATGGAATGCCATTTTTAATGCCTTCATGTTGATTTTTTAAAAAACCATTGTGCAAGTAAAACTAAATTTAGCCCACCAGGGAAAAAATGGTTCTAACTCAGCCCACAGTTTTTCACCTGCAAGGAATTTTCACCAGTGGAGGCTGGTGGCTCTGATGTCAGTGGGGCAGTGAGTCGGCTCTGGGTTTCAATCAGAACTCTAAAGGAGCTATCCAATGTTTACTTTATGGGCCCCAAAGTCCCAGAATAATTCATCAGTCAGGGGCCGATTTGGTGATCAGATTGATTCATAACCAAGCTGTAGAAAAGACAGTTCCCAGCATTCAGTTACACTATAGAGTAACCCCGAAAACAGGCCTTTCATGGTGCTATGTATCAAGACTGACCAGTGGAGGCTGGTGGCTCAGGAGGCAGTGGGCAATGAATCTGTTACAGGTTTTTGTTAGATCCAGTCAGAACTCCAAAGGAGCTATCCAAGGTGTTTTGCAAGACACTTCACGACACAGAGCAGGGAGCTGGACTCAATGGCCTTATAGGCCCCTTCCAAGTCTATTATTCTATGATTCTATGCGGTGTGTTTTGCATCCTGCACAGCTCCTTTGGAGTTCTGCCTGGTTCTAATGAAACCCAGAGTGGATACACCATCCCACTGACAACAGAACCACCAACCTTCACTGGTTTTCGCACCAGAAAGCCTACAAAGACATGCTCTTCCTGCCTGTAGTCTGAAGTGATACAGTCCATTTTGCCACATCAGGATTCCACTAGGTCATTCCACTGCATGCATCGAGCAGGCCTGTGTGGCCACAGCTGTAATCTTAGACGCCAGGGATAGACAACCTGGGGCCCTCCAGATGCTTTAAGCGTAAGTCTCAACCAGCATGGCCAGTGATCCGGAATTCTGAGAGCTATAGTCCAAAACTTCTGGTGGGCATCAGGTTGCCTACTCCTACTAGACACACTTACCTGGGAGTGAGGCCAATTGAACTCAATGGGTCTTTACACTGAGTAGAGATGCAAAGAATTGCCCAGCAATTGTTAAAAACAATCAAGGGAGCCTATGTATCATGCCAAGTCCCTTAGAAAGTGTTTGTTGATAACATCGATGTCATTATTGTTAAGCATTTAAAAAACAACAGCAGCACAATACTCTTAAATTGCCAAAAACACACACCATGCCACACAATGCACGTCCCCCACCTTTCAGCTTTGAATATATCAAGAGAAGAGTTTGGAGCATTCAGCCAAGAGTTTGCGCACAGCTCCTCCTGCCTCCAAATGGCACTGCTAAAAATGGACCGAAGAACAACGTTTTTACTTTTTCTTCCCTTGGGATAACTGACTAAGGCAGTGCCAGCTCAAGACATTTTGTTAGCTGAAGTGGAGCCTAAATGTCACCTCCCCCTGCCTAGGACCAACACTTCGGCTGGGTTCACACACGACGCTATAACCCATCCAGTGTGGGTTGTTGTTGAACCGTGGTTTATCGTGTTGTCTGCACGCAGCACTTTTTCCACAGGTTTGCTCGTTAACCATGCAGTGTGGCTTGTTAACCACCCTGAATAAGCCATGTGTTCTCAAGGTGGCTTGTTGGAGAAAAATAAACCACACTGCATGGTTAACTAACTACCCGACAGAAAATGCACTGCGTTCAGGCAAGACGAGAACCCGCCCTGCAGAAAATGTGTTGCGTGGGGGTTAGCGTGTTGTGTGAACCCAGTCATTGAAAAGTCTTGTTACACCAGCCTTCATCCATTCCACTCCCTCCTGTCCATGAAGCAGACCACTTCATCCTACTACAGGGCAGGGATGGAATAAGATCTGCCAAGAACTAAGATGGTTTTCCCTCTTGACTCTCTAAAGAAGAAAAAGGAAGCAGAATATGGAAATCCAAATTTCACGAAGCAGAACCCCAGCCATTGAGAGGAGATGGATCAAACAATCTTAAAAGCTTTTCTAAGCACAGTGCAACGCTGCCACATAAAAATAATTCCAACAGACTCTTTTGAGCCACTTCCACAATTCCCTCAGCGTTCTTGCTGGAACTAGAAAGACAAAGCCAATCAACCCTTCCTCGCTAAACGAAAAGAAAAACAGCTGTGCATATTGAGGCTCTGCCAATTCGGCTAAGCAAGACGCAAGTTGCATTCCAGGCCAGCGACTGCGCAAGCAGCAAAATGTAATGCTGCTGACCCTTCCTATAAAGAGGAAGTCAGAATCCATTGCTGAGCATGCAACTGTACTGCAGGAGATAGAGAGAAAGAAAACAGGAAACCTGCTTTAACATCACTCAGAGAAGCTCTACAGAGGAGAGAGCTGGGTGCGGGAGGAGAGGATCTATAAATAGGTACAGGATAACCCAAGCTAAGCTGCAAGTCTCAAATACTGTTCAGTAATACAGGACTACTTTCCAGGCCATGTGTCTAGAAAATCTGCCCCTTCCAGACAAACAAACATGATGCGTAGGGTCTCCAGGCTTGAGAGTCACATTGGCCAGGAGTTCCCCAAATTTATTATGACTAATCACTACGTCCAGAAAAGTGTTGGAGTGCCCTTAAACAAGGAGATGATAATACAGTGACGAAGTTCACTCCTGCCCCACACTTGTGAAAACAGAAGTGAGATGGGGGGAGGGAGGATTTTAGGTTCATGGTTGTACAAGTCAGGGGGAAGGGGGGCATCACTTCACCATGGGTAATTACAAATAGTTGAAAATACTCTGCTTTTCTTGATTCATGATTACTTCTCACATTCATATCCTGCTCTTTCTCCAAGGAGCTCAAGGTGTCTCACCTTGAGGTCACCCCCCCATTTGATCCTCACAACCACCCTGTGAGGTAGGCTAGGCTGAGACTGGGGCAAGGTTACCCAGTGAGTTTCATGGCTGAGGAGGGATTTCAACGCATGTTTCCACAGTCTGCTTCCAACCATTTCACCGCTACCCTATAACCAGACTGCCTCCCCCTCTGTTTTGGGAAGTGGGGAAGCGAACAGGGAAACAAACATGTCAGGACACATACTGAGGCCATTTGACACATTACATTGGGCCTGTTCAGACAACACACTAAGCCATGGTTAGGCTGCTAACCCTTTTGCAGCAAATTGTTAGCGAGCATGGTTAAATCGTGGTTATGTAGCCACCTTGGTTAGGAATGGTTCACACAACATGCTAAGTCATGTTTCACCTGACATGCTAATCTTATCATGTTTAACTCCAAATACTTAACTATCGTGGCTTAGTGTGTCATCTGAACAGGGTCGTTAAAGCAAACGAAGATTTCTCACTGAATCTTCACTTGATTGGAAACCAGAGCTTCTTTCATTTCCCTGACAAGCTGTCACAGTCACACTTTACATACTTATAATTCCCCAGGGAAACAAACCTCGCACTTTTAAAATTGCTGGTCTAACCCGGGACTAAGTCAAAACGCGCTGGCCACAATAGTGGAAAATTCTTATTACCGGCTTTTCCTTCTAACAAATTAAAGATAAATTATTATCTTTAGGTACTCACACTCCCTCCAATATTTTCCAAAACACATTTATATCTAGATTGCCCTTTATTGATTGAAGAGTGCTTGAAGACATCGATTGCTTTCAATAGAGGTGGCGAAGACCTCCCTTAACTTTTCCCTCTCATATGAAAGCGCTTTTCAACAGCCTTAACCATGGTTTAAGATCGAGACCTCAGTTAACAATGATTAATATTAATCAGAGTTCACTCTTAATCAAGATCTGAAAGAAGGGCTTGGAGCTTGTTAAAAGTCCCATTAAGAACAAACTGTAATTACTAGTGATGCTGTTCAGACAACATGCTCAGCCATGGTGGTTAAGCATTTTGAGCTAAACATTACGGATTAGGGAGTCATGTCAACCATGACTTAGAATGTCGCCTGAACTATTCCTAACCATGGTGGCTACATAACCATGGTTTAAACACTCTCACTAACCATTTGCTGCAAAAGGGTTAGCAGACTAACCATGGCTTAGCATGTTATCTGACCATGTCCACTAACAAAAAGTTTGATTGAACTTTTAACCATGGTAAAGGCCACCGAGTGAAGGCCAGGGGGGAAAAGGAGTATGCACTCCCACAACCCAAGACCTTCACCACATTTAAGGAAAGGCCACATCATACCTGCACCAACACACATTCTCACATTCCTCATCTATAAAATGGGAACATGGTGACTACCTCTTGGGTAGAATACATATGCAGATCAATAAGAACCCTAAAGATCCTTGCACACTAAAAGAGCACTAGTAATTGGCTTCCCTCATAATTTCCAAAGTTCAAGGAAGCTGTATCTGCTTGAGAATATAAGCTTAAAGCTGTGATCATCCTGAGGATGTTTTAATCACAATCCTTTCAATGCCAAAAGAAAACCAACAGGTTAAGTAATATGCGCTCTAAATAATTACATGCCTGTCTCACTGCTGCTTGTATGCTGATTTATTGTTTGCACAGGGCTGTGAAGATGAAAAGCACCCAAAGTTGTGGGTTCAGTGGTTTGAGAAATTTGTGGGGAACAGGGCATGCCACACAAAGACTTGAAATGGAAAAATAAGATGTGCTAAATATTTAACAAGTAATAATAGGGACTGCAGAGAACTGCATTAGGAAGTATGTATGTATGTGGGGTGGGGGAGAGAATTAGCCCTCCCCATATAAATAAATAAATCACTGCTTGAGTTAATCTAATTTGGAAGACCTAGTGCTGCAGCAATAACAATGGAAAAAAAGACAAATGGGGGATTTAACTAATAGAAACAAATAGTTAAGCACCTATTTTGCGTCCTTTTGTGGTTTTAATGCATAATTACTACATTTCAAGTGCTACAGTTAATTACGCCTGCAAGAGCATTTCTAGAACAAATAAACTGATCTATTATGAAGCAATTTACTCCTTCCTATTCTCTAAGCCATTTGCTCCCTCCCTTCCTCCCCCTACGCAAGAGCACTTACAACAGACTAGGACACCGGAGACAGGCGAAGTTCTCCAGTCCCGTGCAATGGATTCTTCTTATGTCCCAAAAGGGCATCCACAAAAAGAAAGCACTTGATCCCAGCCTCTCCAGATGAAGGCGGCGGCAGCAACAGCAGGGCTAGCCGGCCACCCCTGTCCTCTCACAGGCACATCCTTGATTGTGAATAAAAGCACTAGGGAAACAAAGAGCAGAACAGGTCTTACTCTGTCCTCCTGTACACTAGATCAGATTAAAGACACCTGTGGGATAGACATCACGGAGGTTGCTCAGCCCGTCGTCTCAGAGAAGAGATGTTCCCAAGTAAAGAGAGAGGAGTTTGCCTTTCACAATGCATGGCAAGGGGGCGGGGCATGCTGCTGGTCTGAGGCAGCCCAATCCAGCCCCATCAGCCAATCAGCCAGCCATGCTCGAATCCCCCCAGGGCGGTAGTTAACCAAAGCCAGGAGCCTGCATTTGCAACAGAAACAACAGCAGGATCAGACAACTGAAGCCTCTCTCCTGATGACAGGTAGAATCCACTTTCCACTCATCAAGTCAAATCCTTTACTGTCTAAAGGTACCCGTCTTCCACTGTGGGAGCCAGATATCACAAGGGCTCAGCAGGAGACAGTGTTTTCAATAATAATAATAATAATAATAATAATAATAATAATAAATTTATTTATTACCCGCCTCTCCCAACGGATCGCTCCCCAAAACAAATGTTCCTGCGCGCATGTGCCTTTTTCTTCATCATTGAGCAATTACAGACTGTCCCCATATATTTCAGATGAAGAAGGGGAGGGACTATAGCTCAGTGGTAGAGCGTTACCAATTGCTGGGGAACATGGGATGGAGGATGCTGTTGCACTCGTCTCCAACTTGTGGGTTTCCCACAGGTATCCAGTTGGCCACTGTGGGAACGGATGCTGGACTGGATGGGCCTTTAGTCTGATCCAGGACGGCTCTGCTTATGTTCTTAGCATGCTGATGGTCCCAATTCAATCCCTGGCATCTCCAGTTGAAAAGATCAGATAGCAGGTCATGTGAAAGACTTCTGCCTGGAGAGCCACTATCTATCAGAGCAGACAAGAGTAGACTAGATGGACAAAGAGTCTGCTCCCTATGCTCCCAAAAGAGCAGGATTTTCAGAGCAGATGGCCTGGCTCCATAGTAGGTTCACATTCCAGAATATACTAACTAAATAAATGCCATTAAATATTTACTGATGATACACCTACATCACGAAGCACATGCTTTTGAACAATATTCAATGGCAGCCCACATACTGGGCCACTGCAGTAGTCAAGTTTCAAGATTAGATAATGGTTTGTTTGTTCATTTGTTTAGAATATTTATATCCTGCTTTATAGCCCTGAGAGCCTGTCCAAGCGGCTTAGAAAAGGTTTGCACAATACAGTAACACTCAAGCGTAGTATCAAGGACAAAAATAGCATGGTTCATACATGAAGCTGGAATTATTCAGGCAGCATTTCCTGGTCTTCCCTGGTGTCACCCTTTGGCCAACATCTACTAGGCATTAAGCCCGCTGTGCACCTCCGAGCAAGGGAGTAGAGCTGAACAGCTGGAACTCACTCAACCAGTAATAGAAGCAGATTTCCCTTACTACCCATTACAGGCATCCTGGGAAACCCAGCAGCATAGAGAGTCACCTTCTTTTTTCAAGCTGGTACTTTAGTTTTCCATGTTTGGGGGACCTTCAACCGTTTTTCATAGCGCTGGAGGTGATTTTGAAGAGGGTGGCTCACTCACTGACATCTTTGAATTTCTCCTGGTTCTCCGCTGGCAACGTCAGGTTCTCCAGCTCATTCAGGGACCTCTGGAGAGGTACCCTGTTCTTCGCAGTGCGGTTCTTGCAAGTGCCACAATTCTCCAGCTTATCAGTGAGGTTTCTCGGAGCACTGTGCTGTTTGCACTCGACAGGTTGCAAGGCTGGTTCCTCATCATCAAAGTCATCCCCAGAAGAGTGACCCACCACCGCTACTTCGTTTCTAAATTAACATTCCGATGGTATGTCCTTCTTCCACCACTGGAAAGTACAACATTACAGGGGGTCCTCCGTATCAATGGCTCAGTTCAGACAACACATTTCTCAATGGTGGTTTTAGAACTCCACGGTGGAGTTTTTACACCACCGATGAGAAATGTGTTGTCTGGTGGGAAAACCCCACCCCACAGTGGAGTTTTTTTGGAAAATGCTCCAAGCAGAATATTCACACTGTGTGAATTCCTGCACAACCGTTGTGTTGCGTTTTGTGTGGCGGGCTCCGTGGAATTTTCCATAGCATTGAGTTGACTTTTCCCACTGGCTACAGAGTTCCCTGTCAAAAGCGGCCAAAGGAGCAAGTGCCACTCTAGAAGAGCCACCAGAATTGTTTTTTGCAGCAATGGCTGATGGTATCCTGGGAGGAGAGAGAGCAGACGAACTGTCAATCAAACGTCACAATGGATTTTATTCAACTCTACAGTAGCCCACAACCACACAACGGTGGAGTTAGAACATGTTGTGTGGGGAGTACCTCCTAAAAACCCAACCATTGAGTGGAGTTTACACACTGCATTGACTAACATGTTGTCTGAACTGAACCAATGTGAGCCATTCACAGATTGATGGTTCCCCAACGTGAATGAACCATTTCAGCTTCAGTCCTGCAGATGCTGAGCAGCCCATTGTTAAATACAAACCAACAGCTTTGATGACCCTTCAAGTAGTTGGTCTACTTGAAGAGCTGGCTGCTGTATGTACTGGAGGCAGCTCTGATGGAGAAGAAGCTGGCCGGTGAGGGGCCCTCATCAGCCACCATCAACAGTCTCATGGCAACAAGCACCAGACTAGGGCAAGGGAGGATGCCGAACAAGGAGACCAACAATGGTTGCTGGGTCCAAGCCAGAAGGAAAAGGTTGCAGTATTATCAGAGAGGTAGAAGTGCCCCTAACTGATCTGGCCTCACTCATTCATGCTCCAATAAATCCAGGTTGGACTACCAGGTTTATAAAAGGCTGCTTTATAATGGCTATTGGGAAACATCAACTGGTTTAGAATATAGCCATTAGGCTGTTAAGTGGAACAAGAAGAAATTATCCTCTCTCTCCATTCCCTAAAAATTGTCAGTTAGCAATCTACCTTTAGAATTCAAAGTGCTGGTTCCGGCCTGAAAAGCCCTAAAAAGATCTAGGACCAGGGTATCTGAAGGCCTGTTTGTTCCCATGCACAAACCTGCCTGTCATTCAAATATTTGTCATTTCTGGGTGCTTGCTAGGGATACAGGCATTTTACTGGCAGCACATTCATTGAACTGCCACCTATTTAATGGCTTTTAGGAACCAGGTAATACATTTTTTGTTAGTCTACATACCTAGTGGCTTCTAATTTGATTTGCTAACTACTTAAGGTGCCCTGCTGTTTTTTAAATCTGTTAGTATTTATTCCTATTATTATAGTTCAGTTTTTACATGATGGTTTTATTTGTAATATACTGTTTTAATTATGTTGTAAGCCACATCGAGAACCATATGAAAAGACAGGGTGAAATTATTATTATTTTAGTTGATAAATAAAGCAACTGCCATTGCTGTAAGAATTTCTAGACAACAGCCTGAGAGACTAGAGGAAGCTGAACTGAAGATCTTTAGCACAAAACAATCTAGATGCCCTGCCAATTGCTAGCAGCACTTAAGGATTCTCTGAGGATCTGAACACTATAATCTCAAACTCGGAGGGGAAAATCCTCCAGATTTCAAGCTCTGCATTAATACCACTCACACCTTACAAACATTCGTGAAGAGTGGAAATCATCTTCAACTCAGAAAGCACCATAAAAGAGAAGCATTTTGTATTCATAACCTGATCAGCACCAAGGTCAGTTGACAATACTTTTGTAATGTAAAGAAAACAGCAAGCTTTGAAGCACAGTGCAGATAAATAAAAGGGCCCTGAAACAAGGTGGTAGATTTCTGCAAGGGCCCAATCAGCACCTGGAGAAACTGAAACTAATTTAAGCATTCACAACTACATGCTGCTAAGGATCTCTTTGACATAGATTCTGCTCCCAAGTGTGATGTCCAGGTTGAGTTGGATGCAAAGCAGTTTTGAGTCTATGAACTGTACCACTGAAGTATCAGCTACTACAAGGTTGCAAAAGCCCTTAACCAATCAGAACAGCTCCTATGGACAACAGATGCAATGGTAGAGCATCCCATATTTATCATGGCTATGGGTTTCTGAAACGTTCCAACAAGCCTGAACACCAAAATCCCCTAAAATTAATAGGGAAGTGGGAGGGGGGAATCTCAGCACTGCTTGTTCATGCTTATGTTTCGTATTTGAGGAACTTTCAGTAAAACAACAGAATCCTAATTAACATCTATAGAAAAGCAGTTGAGAGGGTTGCGTGGGTTTGGGTGTTTTTTCCTTTTTTAAAACAGCAACTAAGCTCACATTTTTGCCACCAATTTATAAGCAGGGCGTTCATTTTTGCCAAATAAACACCAAGATTTAAATAAGCAGACAGTGATTAAGCAAGACTGAGTACATAATTTCAAAAACAAAACAAAAACAAAAAAAGCAAATGTACTGTAGGAGCCTGTGCACTATTAAGCCAATTAACATTATTTCAATGGGGTGCAACAGGGCTGTTCATATTTTCCAGTTTATTAGCCAATTGTGTATGGATTTCATTTTTAGCGTGGTGTTAACAAAAGTGTGTGGGGGCTGGCACGGTTTGGCTCATTAGCAGCATAGCAACTACTTAAGCATCTCTCTCTCTCTCTCTCTCTCTCTCACACACACACACACACACACACAGAAGGAAAATAAAATGATCCAGGACCACGCGATATACAGTCTCTGAAAACATTCAGAAAAACAAGTCTCAGTTTCCAAAGCCTTTTGGTCCTATTCCTTATGATACCATTTTATTGTCTCACCTGGTCTGTAGAGGAAACAGTCAAAATCACTTTTATAGCCAAAAATATGTAAGCTGTTGAAACCAGATATATTGTATGTTTAGAGCTGTAATCTAGACAGGGAAGTCATGCTATTAAATGGGCATCACAACCTGACTATAATCTTCCTAAGAGTCCAGTTACAGAACACAAACCACAGTAACTTGGTCGTACATATTTAATATACCATCTCTCTCCCGGTATGTGTGACTGCAGCCTCTAAGATCATCCTCAGAATCTTTATGACAGGGGGAGGAAATGCAGGCTCAATTCAGTTATCACAGAAACAATGAGTAAGGAAGCTTAGCTATGATTTAGTGTGGTGTTCAAATGGACAAGTCATAGCCTGCGATCAAACCAGCAAACTTGAATCAGAGACCACAGTGTGAGGTAGATTTGCAAACCATGGTTTGTGCTATTTATAGTTTTCTGTGACACCTAATTTGGCAAACCATGGTTATGACTGCTGCTCCACCTCCAGAGCCCTCTGTGCCATGGGAGCGCTCAGCAGATGAAAAATAGAAGACAACCCCCTTGTAACATATGGCTTCCCTGTATATCTGGAAGTCAAACCATGAATTCAGATTCTAAAATATGGTTTGTGCAAGCCATGACTTGGGTTGACCCATAGAGAGGAGTCCTTTGTGGCTGTGTGTTAGGAGCTTCTGCCAGGTTTACTCAGGAAGTCATACCTTAGGTTTTGTACTATTCACACATATTTTAAGGCGGGAGTAGATCATACTGTTTTCCCCACTGAATTTGCACTGAAATAGCCCACAGTTCACTGTGTCTCTGTTTCCCCCAGTAGAGGTATCCATATTCATCATTGTAGTAGACAGAGAGAGAAGCTTCCAGGTCAGGTGGGATTCCTGCGGGAGTCCATCCTTGTTCCTTCCTCCTCTATGGCAAAGGAGAGCACTAAGATTTAGAAGGTGGGCTCCTCCCAGTCCAATCTACCCAACTAGCCCCTCCCCAATCAGAACCAATAGTAATTCACATGCTAGACACAGTTACTAGAAGTCTGGTAGCTGAGGCTAGCAGGCATGAGGCTAGCTCCAGGCTGCTTTGTTTGGGAAAGGGGTAACAGCAACATCTGCACACTTACATGTTCCCTATCACTGGTAAAGGTCCTAGAATGCTCCTGCTAACCCCCTAAATAGCTTTCTTGGTTGCCCCCATATAGAGCCAAAGTTGCTATTCAAAATGTGTGCAAGAGGGTCATGATCCGCAATTGCCTTTTTTTTTCCTTTGGGGTGGGGCGAGAGCTATTTGTATTAGAATTACATTTTACAAAGGGGTCAAGCAAGGAGGATGCTTTAAGACACTGTACTATCAGTACCAGTAGAAAAATAAAATCCAACACTCCAGAATACTTCTTACAAAGCAACTAATGCTGAGCACAGCTTCAGTTGCAGAATTCCTTTCGCTGAATACAAGCATCTTCTCGTAGCATTGCAGGGTGTTTCAACTTGAAATGGCTTCGATCGGATGACATCAAGCAAGTGCTGGACTGTTTCTGTCCGCTTAGTAATATTTTAGTCAAAATGTCAAACTGACATCCCTAAAACCAGGCAAGCATACTCCGTCCCTTGATGCAGCTCAGCCTTGGTGCGCTCTCTGTGCAATGACAGCATGGCTCTCCTTGTCTGCTATAACTGGGCATTGATTGGGTAAGCCATAGGCCTTCCCATCTGAGGCTGTGCCAGTCTGTTCGGAGCAGCATTGTTGTTATTGCACATTTACAGCCAAGAGATAAACATGACTAAGAGCCAGGCACAGTCTCCCTAGAATATCTGCTATGCCGGGTGCCTATGATTCAGCATTTATGAATGGCTTTCGAAACTCTGTACAGCACAGCCAGGGCAAAACCCTAAGCCACAACTCAACTAATCATGCCACAAGTATCAGGACCTTTAACTTCTGACCTGATCTTACAATGTTAAGAGGTACATCTGGTTTTCCTTTTCTTAAACTTTAGGGTTGTCAACATAGGATGTCCAAATAGATTTGATAACAAAGTAAGAATGCCTTGCAGTGAAAGGCAGACCTTCATTCAGGACATATACAGACTCTGTCCAAAGTAGAGGTGGACAGTCTTCAGTCTTGCAGGACCTATTTTGTGGTGTGTGTTTTTACTAGAACCCAAGATCCATCAAGGTACAAAAGACATACCTTCAGCGCAGCTAAAGAAGGCAGCCAGCTAGAGTGACAACTTCCCACTGAGATGGTAACCATGTGATTTGGCTACACCACTTCAGAGTGCAGGTGGGGTGGGGTTCCCATGACTAAATGCTCCTCCATTCAGAAACGTTCCTTGATCATAGAAATCTAGCATGCTAGGAAGAAAGCTAGAATAGAGCCTTTCCTCCTGCTAGTATTCTATGTACATGGAATGCTTTTGAAAAGAGGAGCATTCATCCAGAACTTTGCAGTTTGAAGTGGTATAGTCCACACAAGGTTACCACTTTGGTAAGAACATGCCTCAGGTACGAAAGACACAGACAGACTTGGGTTCAAATCTCTACTAAGCCACAAAGCTCAATTGGTAGCCTTAGATTGGCCACTGTGGATTGGCCTTACCTACTTCACACCATTGGCTACAATGGCATACCACCCTTTGCTTCCTGAGGGGTAACATATGATAAAGCATTAAGGTGATACCATATAGCATAAGTCCAAGCTGGGGATAGAAGAGCCAACACTTTACAAAATATGTAAATATTAAGAGGATAAGCTGCAGATAAAACAAAGTTGAGAAAATCAGTTCTGAAAAACTTTGCTGAATCTTGAAACAACTTTACTGTCAGGTTTTTTTTTTAATTTGTTCATGTAAATTCATCCACAAAAGTAAGGTAAAATGTCAAACTTGCCAATTTCAGTAATTTACAATACTTCTTTCAAACCTCAAAGTTCATAATCATGAATGCTGAAAAATATTTCAAGTCGAATACCACATTTTAATTTTCAAAAGCGAATTAAGATTTGGAATTCACCCGCACCCACACACTCCTGGTATTAAACTCAGGTGTACTACTGATCAACATCTAAAGTACTAAAGAGCTGAGCAGCACAGTGTAGCTCTAAAGGGCAAAGGGAGTATATGTTAATAAACTAGCTAATATCCAAAGAGATAAGGGAGACCAATGTAGCTTGTTCTAAAGCAGTGCAGGTGCGGCTTGTTCAAAAGCAGCGCAGTGTTGCCAAAAATTCTGCTTAAGAAGCTGGTGTTGCCAATTAGGAAATAGCTTGGGGCATCAGCTTTGCAAACAGGCAGTCTTAACAGGAAGGAACAGGCATCTCATTCACAACACTAGCCAGCAGACCAAATTCACTAGAAGAAAACCCCCCAGATACACTGGATGTAAAGGAACAGCATCTGGGTCTATACATGCTGCAGAATCAGGTGAGAATGTGCTATTAGATGGGGCTGCACCAATTCAGACTGCAGGTTGGGGATCACTTTTGTTTTTAATGCTGCCCTGGGTTAAAATTTTGACAGCAGCAACAACAGCAAATATCTGCAAGCAAGCAACTAGCACAACAGAGAGATAAGGTTCTAAACCTGTCATTTGCCTGTTCTGCTTGTTTCCTATCTGCAAAGAGCTTTTAATGTAGGAAAGTATTCAAACAACTACCTCTACTTGCAGTCTGAAGTTGTGTAGTCTATTCTGCCAACTTATTCTGCTGCACTTCTAGTATTTATTCATGTAAAGTAAATTTAAACTACATTTTAGGGCTTTGCCCTCTGAAAGTGACATACAGAAGTAAGAAACAAAGTGGAAATTACAGGTGATCACATCAGAAAAAAATTCCAGAAACTACTTATGAAGCTGTTCTGCCAACACATGGAATCAATCGGAGAGAATTTCCAAAAGGAAAGTTTTCAAGACCTGTGTAAAAAGTTAGTCCTGAAGGAGCAAGGCAGAGGTCAACTGGAAGAGAATTCTAAAGACTCAGGGCCACCACCAAGAAGGTCCTGTCTCTAACGTGTGCCAACCTTACTGTTCTTAAAAGCAGACAGGAGGTAGATCTTAGCACACAGACAGGATTGTATGGGTGAAGGTAGTCCATCTTGAGTGGCTGTCCTGCATAAAGTGCATTGCAGTGTGCTATTTTGGAGGTAACCAGAGAAAAGATAACCATGGCCATGTGTGACTGTTCCAGATAGGGTAAAAAACAATCCTGGCCATTGCTGCTGACCATGCCACAGCAACAAATCCAGGAGCATCCCTAACCTATGCACCTGGTCGCTTAGGGGGAGTGCCACCTGCACCAAGGAGTGGTTGTACATAGCTGGCTTCCCAACCAACAGAACCTCCTCATTTCCAGATTAAGTTTCAGCTTGTTCTCCCTCATCAAGCCCAGAACCAAGTCCAGACGTCTGTTTAAAACTTCCACAGCCACCCTGGAATCCTTCGATGGAAGGCAGTTGCAGCGAGGCAAATCATCAGCATATTGATTACATCGAAGCCTGAGATTCCAGATGACTACTCCCAGCCGTTCCATATAGAAGCTGAAAAACATTGGGGTTACGATGGAACCGTGCAGCACCCCAATAAGCCAAAGGCCATGAGGCATAGCAGAAATCACCCAATGCTACCTTCCAAAACTGAATGTCTTAGACTCACTGTAGACCCATAGGGAGTTTGTGGAACTCTTGAACCGGTGTTTGGAGGTTGTTTGAGATAGATGCGGGCGAACAAGCTGAAACTTAATCCAGGGAAGAAAGAGATACTAGTGAGTCCAGGCTGGATGACTGCAATGAGCCATATATGGGGCTGCCTTTGAAGATGGTTCAGCAACTTCCGTTGATGCAGAATACCTGAGTATCGGTTGATCACATAATGCCTATACTGTGCCACCTGCACTGCACCCGGTGTGTTTCCGAGCCCAACTCAAAGTGCTGGTTTTGACCTTTAAAGCCTTAACGGGTTTGGGACTATGTTATTTGAAGGACCATCTTCACCCATATCAGTATGCCTGCACTTTAAGATCAGAAAGAGAAACCTTTCTCATTTGCCCACCTGTGAGAGCAGTTAGGTGAGTGATCACCCATGAGAGGGCCTTCTCTGCAGTGGCTCCACACCTATGGAAGAAGTTGCCATCAGAGGTCCAGCATACGCCCTCATTTCAAGCTTTTAAGAAGGCCTTGAAAGCATATTATTTTACCATGGCCTTCTCTTGATGACTGCTGTTGTTGCTGTTATTGCAGTTGCTGTTGGTTTTATTGTTGGCTTTCATTGTTGTAATTATTGCTATTTAATTGTGCATGTTTTTATTGCTTTTAATATTTAAACTGTTTTTATGTATTTTATTGCTGTAAGCCATTTAAGAGAGGGCTTCTGCCCTGAAAGATGGCCAAGAAAAATAAATACTGTGCCTCTTCAGCCCAGGCCAGATAGCTGGGACAAGAGAATGGGATGGTTGATAGTATCAAAAGCCAATCAGAGGTCAAGAAGGACCAAGAGGGTTGCACTCCCACCATTCTGTTCCCAGCTTAAGTCATCCATCAGGATGATCAAGGCTATTTCCATCCCAACTCCAGGGCAGACTGCAAACTGGAATGGATCTAGATGTGACAACTCACAGAATTCCTGACCATTGGACATGTTGTCTGGGTTATTGGAGTTGGTCAAAAACATCAGGAGGACACCAGCTTGGGGAAGGCTGATCTTAATAATCAGTTTCCTCTAAAACCATCTGGAGCGTACAGGTCACCACCCTCTCCAACGCATTACCCAGAAAGAACAGGTTACAGACTAGACGGCAGTTGTTCAAGTTCTAAGGTCCCAAAGTTGGATTCTTTAGCAAGAGTCCCACTACAGCTTTTTAAGGACAGCAAGGGCCATACCCTCTCTCAAGGAGACATCTGCTACCTCCAGCGACCTGGTCTTCAAACCTGCTCTGGATGCTTTTAGTAGCTATCATGGGCAAGAATCCAGAGAGCTGCTGGACAAGCAACCTTCAAGTTGCTTGTCCACATCCTCTGGTTGAACAAGCTGAAAGGTATCCATAAGTGTGAATATGAGCAATTCTAAACAGAGACCTGAACCTCAACAGGATTGCCAGCTAAGACTGCAGGTTAATCACTCAAGGACTTAGAAATCCAAACCTTTGTCATGACTCTATATTCCAATTCCTATGATTAAAAACGTCCTCCCAAGAATACCATCGAAGTATCAGTTTGGAGCATTTATTACATCTACGTCTTGCTCTCCCTTCACGATAGCATTGCACATAAAAAAGTGCTTTCCATGCTTGCCTGATCACCACACACACACACAAAAATCTCCCCACCTTACTAGCTCAGTGAGCTCAATCATCTCACAGAAACCATCCAAGAGATTTCTATTTGGGATTTGCTGCTGCTATATCTTTGGCTTCTAAAAAAATCATATTTGCTTTTTTCATCTATTGTTGTTCACCCTTGGAGAAGCTATACATTTACACAAGTTTAAATCATATATATTGGCTTTTACCGCAGACAGATTTTTTTAACTTGGGAAAGGCAGCTGAAAAAATATTTAAGTGAAGACAGAAAATACATGAGGGGTAAATATAACTTTCCCCCAAAAGAATGATATACTCTCCTAAGGAATCAGAAAATGGGCTAGGCTACACAAATGTACATGTAAGATAACCCAGGGCATAAATTCCCTGTCTCCATTAAGACCATCACAGCAAGTGACTGCATAGCACAAACCTAAGAAGATCATGCACTGTTCTTCCTCATCATTTGCCATCAACTGGTCTCTGGAAATCTCAACACTGTAACGGAGATAGCAGATCTGCCTTACCTATTTAGCAATGAAGATAGAAAGATTTATATTGGCCTTCACAACAATTAGGAATCATATCTACATCCTTCAAGGCACAACTGCTTGCCTCCATAAGGGAGCCATTTTATGTCCCCTAGACATTGTCTGAGAGGTCATGGGATACTGGGGATTCCCCCCTCTGAGGCTGGAGACAGTGCTTCAACCTTGGAGGGCGGGGGAGCTGGAGATCCACCCCCCACCCCCTTTGCAGCCTCTGCTGAAAGAACGGCACCGACTGCCCTCCAAGGTTGACAAAGCAATCTGGAGAGGGGGAAAAGGGGGCATTGCAGTGGGCAGCAAGGGAGGAGACTGGAGAGGCCAGGATACGAACTCTTCTGAAGCCTCTCCAGCTTCCTCCTTGTACCGTGGGAAGATGGAGAGGCAAAGATTAACCCTGCTGCTCTTCCTGCCATGTGTTAGATGATCGGAAGCCTCCATGTTTGGGGGCTTCTGGTCAAGGGTGCAATCGATAGGATGGCGCCCTAAACCTATGAGGTAGGGCATGAAAATCCCAATTTGACAAAGACAGAAGTGAGGCAGATAACAACCAGGAGTTTGAACCCACGTCTTCCAGAGCTACCTGTTCCACCACACCAGTTCGCTGCTACGCTAATGTCCAATTGTGGCAATTTACATATAAAGGAACTCTATTGGTTTTACAATGCATCATAAGCGGTAGGTAATACCACAAAGGAGCCCTGTTTCTCATTCCAGTGTTTCAATATTATTTGTCATTTTCCAGCTCATATCATTCACTGTGTCCTAATTTGCTACCCGCTGTCCTAGATTTGAGAGGGCGGTTGCCTCTGATATGGCCTCAGGCTAGCAGAGAGGTAGCATGAACATTAGAGGGAAGGAGGAAACACTTTCATTAGAAACTACTATGTGCACGCACAATGGGAGGAGCAATGAAAGACTTCTCCACTGTCTCCTTCTCTTCCACCACTAGCACACCATAGCTCAAGAAAACAAAGGAAATGCTTGCCACTGAAGTTGCGAACATGCTAATAATTTCTCCCACATACACACCCAAAAGAAATCCTAGGTACAATGGTCAAAACATGGCAGAGAGGACCGTTATTTAATTGTGAATCGGTGTATAACAAAGTTAAAGGCAGCAGGGTAAGAAAGTTCAACCAAGTCTCCCAAGTGCAATTGCAGTATAAATTTCTTTTATTTATTGTATAAATAACTTGGGACCAGGATACCTAAGAGAGCGCCTTCTCCCTTACCAACCTGCCCAATCACTGAGGTCTTCGGAGGGCATGCTTCTGGTGGTTCCATATGGACCAGTGGCCAGATTGGAACCCACCAGGAGAAGAGCCTTTAGTGTAGTGGCCCCTTCTCTGTGGAACTTCCTGACCCTGGAGGTCAGCAGCCCGCAACACTAGGCTGCTTCCAGAGCCTCCTGAAAACCACTCTGTTTCGAGAAGCTTTCCTCAACTGACAAGCCAGTTTTTCTAGTTCCTTTATTTTTAAATTGAACAATTTTAATTTGCTTTTTAATCTTTTCTTTTACTGATTATACTTTCCTTCAAGGCTCAGAGTGGCATACATGGTTCCCCCATTCCAAAATCCATTAGATACTCACCCAGTGAGCTTCAGAGCTAAGTTTGGATTTGAACCCAGTCCCCACTCCCCCACCCCAGCTTATACAACCACACCAGGCTTCCTTCTGGGATGAGGGTCCATATCGTTGTGTTCTAAAACTGCTTCAGATTGGCTCCAAACAATCTCAGAAGATCTTGCAAAATTTGGGCATCCCAGATAAAGAAATAAGATTGCATAGACCTCCTCAAGCATGAGGGTAATTATAGTCAGTAAGGTCAACTGGTGCGACAGGTTCTTCTTGCCAAGGTAAGTTACTTTCCAACAAGTAACAACATGCCAGCTGAACTCATAGTATGTAGAAAGCACTAAAATGATAACACAGCAGAGACAGCTAATCCTGGGGTTAGTCAGTGACACCAAGGATGTATGGTGGTTCTAGGTGTGAGCAACAGTGAAACCTAATGTCAATAACCATATCCTCTAGAGAAAAGGAAGGGGAAACAATAAGTTCTCTGGGAATTAATATTGCAGTCACAAGAAATGTAAATAGGCTATAGGAGTTTCCAACTAGGGATGGTGATACTGACATTTCTCCTTCTATTCTGAGTTTTCACATATCTTCATCGAGGTCGCACACAGCAGCCTTGGCTCCTCTCCACAGGCAGCAAGTTGCCTTTCAGGCAAATGAAACCAGTCGGAGTCCCTCAAACTCTATTAGTTCTCCATTTATTTGCAGATCCTCTTCAAAAAGCTCTGGGTTATATCCGAAAGACTTTGCTTTCTTCCATGACAGCCAAGATGAGTAGGGCAGAGGTAGATGGGTGTCAGCATGAAGGACAAAGGCTCCTAGCTTCCAACCAAGGGCCCAAAGGCATGAAAGCTCACTGCAATGAAAAAGAGAGCTCATCCTGAGCAAAATGACACAAAGCGAGCAGAAAAGGAGGTTCCTGAAAGGCCAGGATTGTTCAGAACGGTACAAGATCAGAGTAAATATGTCCCACTTCATCTCTACAACTCAGCCCACTAATGCTGGGGAAAGGCCAAATTTGGCTAGGAGCAGTAAAATCCATAGCAGTCTATGACCCTGTTCAGATGGCACACTAAGCCACGGTGGTTAGGCATTTTGAGCTAAACATGATGGCTTAGCGTGGCGTGTGAGCTATGACATAGCATGTCATGTGAACCAATCTTAACCATGGTGGCTACATAACCACGGTTTAAACATGCTCACTAACCATTTGCTGCAAAAGGGTTAGCGGCCTAACCATGGCTTAGCGTGTTGTCTGAACAAGCCTTACATCAGGGATCGACAATGCACTCCCAGTCACCTTTCTTGGTGCCCACCAAGATGTCCTACTCCTCCCACTTTGTTTCCAATTAACACATTTTCTTACTGGCAACTGGGATCCTGCCAATGGTCCCAGTTCAATGGAACTATTTAGTGGTTGGGACTCAGGCTCCACCTCTGCCTTGTACTCAGACTTTGGGGCAGGTTACTTGTTCTTTGCCATGCCTCCCAGGGCAGCCACTTTGTGGTAATGCCCAGGACAGCTTCCCATGGCCCATAAAGGTTGGCTGCCCCTAGTCTACCTCTGTTCTGCTCCTTTGATTTTCTTCTTTCATCGCCTCAAGAATCTTTCTGCCACGCAAGGGAAGAGATGGCAGGTGAAGCAGCACACAGGACCTCAGATTCATCCATGCCTTTCTCCTTTTATGAGCAGCCACTTAAAACTCATATAACTCAAAGCTCCTTGCATGGGCTGGTTGGCCCAAGGCTTTCATTCGCTCCCATAGCAACACTCTGTCATGACAGCAGCACACAGAGTACAGCTATAGTCTCCTAACAGTGGATTGTTGTGAAAGGCAAACAGAACAGCACAAGTGGATGCAGGAGGAAGAGGAGGAGGAGGAAGAGGAGGAGGAGAAGAGGAGGAGGAGGAGATATGATGTAATGGAAACACTCATTCCCTAGATGAGGGGTGAACAACCTTTTTGGCCCCGAGGGCCATATCCACTGTCAGTAGGGGGCCCGGAGGCTGACATAAGCATGCACCGGAGGTGGAGGGGGTGGAGAGGCTTTATCCTTCTCTCCACCCCAGACACCCTGTAGCAACATGGCTGAGGGGGAGGGATGGAGGTTGCTTCAGAGTCAGGCTACTTCAGGGTCACAAGTCAGCTGGCCGTGTTATTTCTGCATCGCCAATAGCAGCACAGTGTGAAGAAGGATTTATCCAGGACAGATCAAAGGAAGGACTTCTTCACACAGCACAGAGTTAAGCTATGGAATTCACTACCACATGATGGAGTGATGGCCACCAATTTGGATGGCTTGAAAGGGGGGTTGGATAAATTCCTGGAGGAGAAGGCTATCAATGGCCACTAGTCCTGATGGCTATGTGCTACCTCCAATATCAGACACAGAAAGCCTATATATAGCAATTGCTGGGGAACATGGGTGGGAAGATGCTGTTGTACCTGTGTCCTGCTTGTGGGTTCCTGGTCGACAGCTGGTTGGCTGTGTGAACAGAGTGCTGGACTAGATAGACCCTTGGTCTGATTCAGCATGGCTCTTCTTAAGTTCTTATGGCCCTGATTGGTGTTTTATTGGTATTTTAATGATGTATTGGTTTTATGTGTTTTAATCAGTTTTGTATTTTATGTCTGATGCTGTTCCCCGCCTCGATCCATTGGGAGAGGCAAGTAATAAATAAATACATATATTATTATTATTATTATTATTATTATTATTATTATATTTCCACACCAATTATCAACTAGATGAGTATTTGGCAGTGGCAACGGGGTCACACAACAGACCTCCCTGGTACACCTGAAGCCCGGAGGTTGTGTACTCCTGCTAAAGGTTGTCCTATGAGGGGTCTTACAACAGGTTTGTCTTTCTTCATTAGCTCTTTTTATAGTTCTGTATCAATGAAGGGATTCTCCCCATGCCATTATAAATGTTCAGTTATCTCAGGCCAACTAAACTGGGGTTTCATCATCATCGTCATACATAGGCTCAATAAAAGTAACCCCCTTAACTTTTACA
Source organism: Anniella stebbinsi (assembly GCA_029215795.1). Lineage (NCBI taxonomy): Eukaryota > Metazoa > Chordata > Lepidosauria > Squamata > Anniellidae > Anniella > Anniella stebbinsi. Next base: position 43,038,665 of record JARDYH010000007.1, on the reverse strand, counting down.
TATCTCAATTTCTATGCACACTAACAGCCATAAATGTAATAGAGGACTACCACTCAAGGTCCTCCAAATAGGACATTAGCTTCTTTGGCTCTCTTTTTAAGAAGAAATCAGAATTTTAAATGGTAATCTTGATCCAGTCTCTGCACATTTTGAACAGTGTATAAAATCTGGGTGAGGTTTTACAACCAATGCGAATCAATGACAGATATCAAACACTGGGAAAGAAGACACACTGTGCTACATCAGAACAAGCCTTGTGTTTAAGCACTAGCCTGGCAGCCATCGATGTCAAGGTATTTCATGAAAGTGAGTACATGGAATTGCATCAAAGGCTGATTAAGAAGGGGCGGAGCACTCTGCCACTTCTCTGTGCCCGGCATAGAAATGCAGCAAGAACAAAGTTTGCTGTCCCTCCTCCGCCAGCCCTCAGCAAGCTAATAAAATTTATTGCAAGTTACTAACATTTGTAGGCTCATTTAAAAGGCTAATCTAACCCTTTGACTAGTTGATATTCATCGAATCCAAAAAGGAAGAACCACTAGAAATTCGAGTGATTAGAAAAAGACTCTCTCTCTCTCTTTCTCTCTCTCTCTCTCTCATCTCAAGTTCTATTTTAAGTAGCTTGTTCAAATTCTTTCACAAATTATGAATAACTATCCCTTATCCAAAAGGCTCATAGTAGATACAGACATTTTGCATAGTTCCTTGTCTCCAGAAAGCCCCAAGTGGGGAAAAAAATCCAGAAGGGAAGGGAGGCAGAAGAAACTTCTATGTGACAAAACAGCTGCCACTTGCAAGCATGCTGAAAAGGCACCAGGTTCTTAGGATGATAACAGGGTGTGGGTGAGATACAGAGAGAGGGAAAAGCGCCAAGCCCAGCAGAAAGAGCAGCTGGCTCCTTCATCAGTGGCCTGCAGGGCAGTTGGTTCTTAGAAGAACCACTATGGCAAAGTGCCACATTCCATCTGAGTCATGCCTTTTGTCCCTTTAAGGGTTCAGAAGGAGAACATTATACAGCAGGTGTAGTTTTTCCTCATCAGGACCACATTGTAGAATTTTAAGAAACCTCTCTCCTCCACAAAGGGTCTAAAAGGAACAGAAAGAATAAAACAACTCCCAGTTGCTGAAGGCTTGAGATCAGACTTGCGTTACATACATACATCCATTCTAAAAAGGCTACCTTAGACGTTTGTAGGTTTTAGAGACATCACATCACCTTTACTTCTCAATTTCGGAAGCAATGGGCTCAAGGCACTATAAGCACATGGAATATATAAATAAATCTGGATATATGGTTTTAATTTTAAATTCTCCAACATCTCTCAAACAGCACTGGCTCCAGGTCTCTGAAGGCCCGTGAGCAAAACACCCTCAATGAGCCTCCCCTCCCTCAGTGAGACTCACTGACATTGTCACCAGATGCGATTGGTCCTCCTCTTCTTTCTCATCATTGCTCCCACTTGCTTGCTTGACAGGGAGAGAGCAAGTAGGCCGTGGCATCTACTGCTCTTCCTTCGCACCACCAGAAAGAAAAGCAGGCGAATGGGGAAGAGGAGGAGCAACTCCAGGGTGCTCTTGCAAGTGACCCCCTGCTGGGGTGTGCGCTCACGTCATGTGCCCATCTATGCTGGCCCTGATCTCAAAGAAGCTAATGGCCCTGTTCAAAGACACCTTAAACCAGTGATGGTGAACCTATGACACGCGTGTCAGCACTGACACGCATAGCCATTTCTGATGACACGCGGCCGCTGAGGCAGCCGCATGATAGGGTGACCAGATGGCCCGGGTGGCAGCAAGCTAGGAGCGGCGCCAGTAGACCCGGGCTGGCGGCAGTGGCGGCGGAGGAGCCCGGGAAGCGGCCGCCCCCCCCACCCGCGCCGCCCGCCCCGCGCTCCTTACCTGGGCGTCCGCTTCCCTCCAGTGCTAGATTCTACTGAGAAACAGGCTGCGCGGCCTGTTTCTCAGTAGAATCTAGCATCGGAGGGAAGCGGACGCCCAGGTAAGGAGCGCGCCGCGGGGTGGGCGGCGCGGGGGGTGGGGCGGCCGCTTCCCGGGCTCCTTCGCCGCCACCGCCGCCGGGTCTACCAGAGCCGCTGGGCTCGTAAGGCCAGTGGCCGCGCGGAAGAGGCAGGGGAGGGCCGATTGATCCGGCCCTCCCCTGCCGCTTCCGCACGGCCACTGGCCTTACGAGCCCAGCGGCGCCGGTAGACCCAGCGGCGGTGGCGGCGGAGGAGCCCGGGAAGCGGACGCCCAGGTAAGGAGCGCGCCACGGGGCGGGCGGCGTGGGGGGGGGGGGGCGCTTCCTGGGCTCCTTCGACGCCACCGCCGCCGGGTCTACCGGTGCCGCTGGGCTCGTAAGGCCAGCGGCCGCGCGGAAGAGGCAGGGGAGGGCCGATTGGATCAGGCCCTCCCCTACCTCTTCCACGCGGGCGGCGACGGAGGACCCGGTGCGGCCGCGCGGGCGGCAGAGGACCCGGGGCGGGCGGCGGAGGAAGAACCCAGCGGTAGGTCCAGGCTGTTTTTTTTGGGGGGGGTGGCTTGGTGGGGGGGTTGTTTTGGGTGGGGGGGGCGGACCGGGATTTTTATTTTTAAAATCTGGTCACCCTAGAGAAGGATGTTTCATCCTCGGCTCCTGCACGGCCAAGTGCAGTAGCTGAGGATGAAACATTTGCTGCTCCTGAGGATGAAACATTTGCGACTAGAATCTTGGAGTTAGAGTCTAACGACTAAGACTCTAGTCGCAAATTAAATAACAATTATACATTTATGTTATTTAAACTATAAATATCGCGAAATAATGTTTTTTCCTCAAAGTGACACACCACCCGAGTTATGCTCAGTTTTTTGGCGAAGTTTGACACACCAAGCTCAAAAGGTTGCCCATCACTGCCTTAAACCATGGCTTTAACCACGGTGAATTCACCATTGTTAAAACCGTGGTTTAAGGTGACTTCTGAACAGGGCTAATGTTACCTTTTGTTCTGGTGTATTTCTGTTTCCGTATAGGTTGAGAACTTCATTCTTTACTCCTAACTCGGTTAAAAATTCTACCCAGAGAAACACAGTAAGAATTTTAAGTCCAGTCAGACACCGTTGTAATGAATCGACCCACCCACAAAATTAGAATAAGCTTGCCTCAAGCCAGGAATAACTATTTTCAATTGCCAGAAACAACTGTTTCCTTTATAAAGACACTACTACCCCATTTCCAATGCAAACAGCAAACTCTATCCTCTCATGACTCAGAAAGCTGCATCTATTACAGAGCTGAACACAACATCTTCTAATAGTAGTGTGCTTTTTCTACCCGTATTTGCAAATAGCAAGAGACAGAACCTGACAAAGATTCCTATCCATTAGTTCTCTGGTTGTTTTGTAGATGGGAGAGGAGAGAAATAGAAGAACGCAAGCTTGCAAGCACAAGCAACTCTCCCTTCCTATCCCCTCTCTTGAAATGAATAATACTTAGCAGTTTCATAGGGATTCATATCTTTAAAATGTTGTATGCAAAGATAAGCTAGTTAATGTGTCACATGGCAGAGTATCGCTAAAGATTTACCTTCCTTGTAAACCTTATTTTATGGGGCGGGCAGATTTTTCAACAGCAAGAGAATAGGATGGTGAAGCCTGTTATCTCTTGGAGTGATACGGCCAGGGCCGGTCTGGAAATTAGAAGGGAGACCTTCATGGAAAAGTGCAATGCATCAGAAATGCTTAAGCTAGAATACTGCTCTTTGGTCAAGGTGAAGCTTCAGGAAGTGTGTCCTGAAGCTGGAGCACTGAAGTGCTTGAGTTAAAATGTAAATGTTCCAATTCCAAACTTCAGCTCAGCCCCAAACATGAATTCCCTGGGTAACCCTATGCTAGCCACACCATCTCTTAAGCCTCAACTCTCCACCTGTAATATAAAAATAAACTACCTCACAGGGTTGTTGTAAGAATTACCAGACTAACAGCGAATTAAAAGGTTGTTTGCCGTGATGCGGGGTGGGAAATTTTCCAGTGCTATATTTTTCTGCAAAAAATAATAAGCTTAAGTTCATTAATAAAAATGAATCCATGACAATTGCAAATACAATATTAGGCAGCCCGGAAGCTTCAAAGTTGCAGGTATGTGAGAGAAAACATGTATGTCATTGAAATACATATATGTCAGTGTGAAATGGAACTAATAAGTAGTGATGGCAAAACTGAAGGTACCCCAATAACCTCAGTGGCTGAGAGCTGAACTCTGTTGAAATAGATGTGTGGCTGTTAACATATCACACCCAGTTCTTTGGGTTGATAAAATTCATTAGTGGAGCCTTCTCTGATCTAGTGCCCTCTCTATGCCCAATGAAGGATGCTGGGTGCTGTAGTACAATGTATCTGTAAAGCACCAGGTTGGGGAAGGCTGAATTAGGGTGTCAACAGTTTTCAGTAGCTTTGTACTGTCTTCATATAAGGCAGCTTCACGCATTCAAACACATATAATTAAGTTAAGTAGCTGTGAAACACAAACAAAACTATTTCCATGAAATGCTTTAAATTCATTTGGATAGAAATAAGTGCAAAATAATTTGAGAACACCATTTTTTCAGGTTTCTCATTTCAAAAATCAGCCATGAACATGCCCATCTTCACACCTTGCCATAAATAGAACCTCATAATTCAGCTTAAAATCAGCAACCAGCACTAACTGCTACATGCCAAAGACATATAGCAATGAGAAAAATCAGAGGAAAGGCTACTACAGGTGTGTGGAATTCAAGAACCCAGAGAACCGGGGAAAGCACCGTGTCCCTTCTGACAAATTAGAGCAGCTTCCTAATCCTACCAGTTACAGAAGCAGAAAATATACACTGCCCCTGAGCCAGACATCCACTTGCCTGTCTTTCTAATTACATCAATATACATGCATTATCTCTGCTGTGAAAGCGTGGCTTTCCACTGAAACAGCAGCAGTCTTGGACAACGGAAAACTCAAATGTGGGGATTGAAATGGGGAGATCCTCTCTTACTGCCGATTGCAATCTAGAGCTAACTCCCCTCACAAAATCCCCCCGTCTCACAATTATTTAATAAAAAGAAAGCTCTGTGGCTTTAACAGAATCATCAAAACAATAACACCACAAACACAGCTTCTCCTTGCCATTCCTTTCCTGTGACAGGAAAGAGCATTTCAGCACTTGGTAACCATTTCCCTTCACCCAACCTTCAAAGAATGGAAGGTCCACAAAAGCAAGGCTACATCCTTGCTCCTTTTACCTCTTAAACAATGGCCTAACATCAAGCAAGTGACAATGAATGCAGGTTAGAACTAGTATTTTTGTTATATGCGGCTATAGTACCAGCCTCATTGTGAGTTTAGCTTAAATGCACCTCAGATCACCCAAGAATTGCAAGCCACAGACACCAGGGCAACACAGGCATCTCAGTGAGAAATTTTGTTAAAGGCAGCTACGGTGGAGGCCAACCAAACTTCACTACAAGCGGGTCTGGCCCACCCTGAGAGAGATTTTATTATTTACATGGATTCCACTATCAAGAGGAAAACTGGCTTCCAAAATAGCTAACAATATCCAACACAAACACCAAATGAAATGAAAGACAAAATGTTAATTGGGAAAGGGTGATTCCCAGAAGGTCTGGATCAATCCATGATGGAGGGATGCCTGGCTACTTCTCCCCCACTACCACCTTTGATGGCCCCAGCAATGACAATTAGTAACTGGAAGGGTGGGGGAGGAAAGCCCTCAGCTGGAGCTGGATCTAAGCACAATAGAGTATTTTGCTACACTACTTGCACACCATGAGCCAGAACATATAGGTTAGAGAGCTGGACTAGGACTGGAGCGAACCAGGTTCAAATCTCCACTCAGCTATGAAGCTTAAACAAGCCATAATGCATGCCAGGCACTATTTGAATAATCACCGCCCAGACATGGCTTGTTGTGTCACCCAAACTGGGGCAGCATGGCTTGCTGGAATGTTAAGCAATCCCCAAATAATTTAACAATAGCCCATGGGTTATTTGAAGGTTGTTTAACCCTCCCAAAAGCCAGTCTTGACATGAGAAACTGTACCCAGGCGGTGATTACAGCCAGCATACACCGTGCCTTGTTTAAGCCATGGTGATCATGCAAACCAGACCTTAGTCCAACCTTTCTCTTAGCCTAACCTCACAGAGTTGTGATGAGGAAAAAAGGAAGGGGGACAGAACCACATGTGCTGCAATGGGCTCTCTGAAGGATGAGGGTCGGGGCACCAACTATTGCCTCCTTGCAACACCACTTAGTAGACAGTGTCCAATCGCACTATGGTATTTCCATACATTTGAGCCTTTCTTGCATTATGTAAGTATTCTGTTGGCAGACAGTTAACAAGCCACATCAGCTTGTTAACTATGATGGACGTGTTGTGTTGTGCAAACCTGGCCAGGGTGGTTTGTTGCCATGGGTAACAAGCCACCCAGAACCCTACAACAACCCATGGATTCTGGGTGGCTTGCTACCCAAAGCAGCAAGCCACCCTGGCCGGGTTTGCACCACACAACAAGCCACCCTGCCAAGAATAATTATGTGAATCCCCCAGCATGTAACCAGCACATGCACTGTGGCTTGTTAACTGCCTGTCGATCGTGCAAACCTGATCACTGTGTTCAATGGGGCTTACTCCCAAATTAGGGCACATAGTTAACCAGGCTTTGTACAAATGAGTTAGACACTTCAAGCTTAAACACAACTTAAGATGGTGATGTTTCATGAGATTACAAAATACTAGTTTCTCTATTCCTGGGTATTTATAAGGAAGTTCCAAGAGAGAATAATAATAATAATAATAATGGAAGAATGAATCACTTTGACAACATTCTTCCTTTATTATTCAACAACAACAACAACAAAACAGGCTACTTTGGTGATTAAAGCATTAGCTCAGAATTTGAAAGAAATTACCAGATCCCTGACTTTGGTCAAACTTAATGCAACAAAACAACATGAAAGAAACATATACAAGTGTGCTATATGAAGAACAGTCAAAAAATGAACCAAGGTAGAATAAGTGGTGGGAAAACAGAGTCAACAGACATGAATTCAACCCCCTTTTACAGGCAAGATACAAAAAATATTTCATATATGGCAAAACTCATAAGACTGTGTATACTACAATCAGAAGCACAAAGAAGCAATACTAAGAATCATGCTCAACATTCATAAAGCAAAAGGAATGGAGAACAAATAGAAGCCACCAGTATGGTATACAACATGCAACACCCCTGCACTCATCCTTGTGCTAACACTATGTGGGTATTGCTTCAAATTAGCATGGCATAACAGCGACACACCTGTACTTAATAGCAATTCATGGGTTGTTTATCCAATGCATCACCAGAGCTCCATGGATTATTTTGGGGGTTAAAACTCTGGGTTGTTTAACCCTGAGTACCAGGTTCGTACATCACAACAATCCAGAAACAGGGCATTCCTCGGTTGTTTTCAAATAATTATTTAACCTATAGTTAGAGGTTACGTACAAAACAGATCAGTGTCTCACAGTTGCCGGGCTCTTAGGATCCTTGTTCTGGTTTAGGAGAAGAGATACATCTGACCAAACACTGGGCTACAAGATTCACATGATCATATTCAAGCCATGCCCATGGCTTGTTGTGTCACCCAAACCCAGGGATCGTGGGTAATGCAAGGGTTAAATAACCTTCACATAACCAATGGTCTGTCGTTTGGACAACATGACAAGTCATGGCTTGAATATTCAAAAAACGTCCAGCATACACCATGGTGAGCACCAGTGAACATGCAACCTGGGCCATAGTATATTATTCATCACATTTGTATCCTGTCCTCCTTCCACAGAAGTTAGAACATACATTGGATTGTGCTCACTTGCCCTCAGAACAACCCTGAGAGCTATGATAAGCTAAGCAATAGAGACCTGCCCAAGGCCACTCAGTGGACATCAATAGCGAGCAGAGACCTGAACACAAGTCGCTCTGGTCAACAGCCCAATACTGCCCACTATACCACTCTGGCTTAAATGATCACGGGAATATATGTGTCACCCTTCCATAATTAGTCAATATTACCAATCATTGAAAAGTCCTCATCAGGCAAGCAAAACTACATCCTTTTGAAGTGGTGGATACTATTATCCAATAACTTTGAGCAGTGTAACAGAAATCTAGAGACTAATTAAGGCATATTATACCTTTGTTAAATACCACAGATTTTATTGGCAGAGCCATGTCCACAACACCTAAACTAGGTGAATCCTATCCAGATCTTTTGGCATCATTTATAGAAAGCCGTCAAATGTAACATATCTTCATACAGTATGTGACCTCAGAAGGATGCAGTGAATGAAGGCGAAATGTGACCTTAGAAAGTCACAGACAGCATTACATTCTGAGACCTATAGGCTTTAGGGACTACTCAAATGAAAAAAAGAAGGGTGGGGGAGGTTTGGTTTCAGGTAGTCCTTCACAATCTCCCAGCACTAGCAAGAAGGCACAGACAGCATAAATGGAATGGGCACATTTTGGAAACAATCTGCAAAACATCAACTCTCACAACATAAAAATAATCCAAAAACAGCAATAGCATAGTACCTTTATTAGGATCAACTGAAAAGTCACAAATTATTAAGCAAGCTTCTAAGTTCACCATAACTCATCTTCAATTGGCTAATAAAGTTAATATGTTATTGCTACTTTTGGAATTTTCTCCTAACGAACCATCAAGCCTAACTACAATCCCGCCCACATCACACACACACACTCCAAAGAAATTCAATGTTACTCTTCATTACTACAAGCCCAAGAAAAGCATTTTGGGAATACATCTGGATGTAGACTCTGTGGCTGAATTCAGACGACACAATAAGCAACTGGAGGGGGGGGGGGGGGGAACAATGTCAGTTGTACTGACTATCGTGTCGTCCGAATGCTGCCATAGTCAACTCAGCGCTGATCCTAATCCACACCACAGCTGATTATTTATTACCATGTTGTGTGGGGAGTACCCCCTAGATGAACAACTGTAAGGTTGATTATTACCCCACCATTGACTATTGTGTTGTCCGAATTCAGCCAGTGTTTCAGCTTAAACAGCCAGAACACAAACACAGCTTTGCCTGTTGCTATATGTATATGTTGAATTAAATATATTTACATTGGTTGCACTCTTGATATGCAAGAGCAATCAAACAACTCTGATGAACGTTTTACAGTGCACTATTAACAGACACCACATATTCTGCAGCACCAACTGTAGGGAAATTACAGCAAGCCAGAATTTCTGTTTAAATGAATTATAAAGATGTAAGTCTGCTTTGTTTGTAGTGAGGCAGCATGTGAGAATACCAAAACAGATATTACAAATCAGCATATCAACTACCCATTAAAGCATAAAACACAACAGGAACGAGAGAACCAGCAATACCAAAGCCATTTCCACTGACTATAGATTCCAAATTAGAAACCTGAATTTCCCTTACACAACTCATCTTCATACACTACTCAGGAGAGAAACCAAGCTATCTTACATTCCATTTTTGACTCTGCCATCGAGTCACTGTTTGACCTTAAGCTAGGCCACCTTACTTCAATCCAGTGCCTCTGTTTCCCTGTCATATTGACATCAGCATCACTTCTGTGCCTCAAAGCAAGATTTAGGAGGCTAAGTTTGGGAACTGTACAGTTCTTCAGAATGCACGATGCTGAACTTTGCTGTGGTACATTTAATACAATTCATTAAAGGCTAGCACAAAGATTCACTGTAGCCTTAATACATGTCTGACTTCTAATTTGAAAGATGTTGTGACAGTACAAATGTACAGTCAAGAGTCTCCAAAAGGACAGACATATTTTTTTAAAGTCTCAAACTCCTTTCATGAAGACATACTAATGTTAGCCACAGACATCCTAGGCAATCAGGTATATATTTAGATAGGAGCTACTATGTTTGTAACTTAGTGCTTTTTATTGCAGGTCATTAGTACATTCTGATTTCCTACTGTTCTGAGGAAGTGCTGGGGGGGACGTGTCATTCATATTTTTCTAAAACAACATACTCCACTCAGTATTTTTCACATATACACAAAGGTAAGTTTGAGGGGAGCACTTCCTCCTCTGACTTTTTTGTCCATTCATCATTACACATGCCCCTGAAAACAACACAGAAACTTCAATCAGCTCAACAGGAAAACACGGCACCACTTGTTTTCATTCAAGAATGATGTTTAAAAATAGAAAACCCTCACCAATATTGCTTCAGCCAATTATCCAGGAACTACAGTATGAAGGAAGGAAGGCAGCCATATCAAAGTGAGCAAAGGCGGAAGGGTTACTCAAGACATCGCTGGTTCTAATCCAATCTGTTGCCTGCAGAGGTTTTGGACTCCAAATCCCATCATCCCAGATCACTGGTCATGCTGGCTGGGGTTAATGGTAGTCATAGTCCAAAATAAATGCAGGGCACCAACTTGGGAAAGGTTGCATGATGGCTGCATTACTGTCGTGGGACGTACTAAGGGTCCCACCACTAATGTATAGTAAAGTGAGCAGCAGAATGGGGTTCTCTCTCACCATGTCAAAGCTTCCCAGCTGGAAGCAAGGAACAAATCTAGGACTCAGGGGAGAATATCCCTCACTTTATGTGGGATACCAGGAAGGGTAGAAACAGCAAGGGATGGTCTCTGCAAAGTGCTCTCGTTGAGAACGATTGTGAACTAGGTACACATCAGGGTAGGGCTAGGAAGGAGATTGCGCTCCTTGCGAGGTTAAAACTAGCACTGTATGGCTGTGACAATTTCTCCAGTCGGACCAAGGCATGCTTTTCCTGTGTTGTCCTCGCTGGTTAAGAGAAGCTGTCTACAGGCACTTGATTTGGCCCGAGACCTGACCTGATCTCCATTGTAAGCGATGCCTAAACTATGGAATAGCCACCCAAGAGATGTTTGTCTGCCCCCTGCTCTATCTTTGCTCATTTTAAAGCAGGTTCTTAAGACTGCTTCATTCTGGCAGACATTTTTGTAGTCAGCACCTCCAATGGTGTGTTTTTAGTCTGTGGTCGCCGATATGGCTTTTATGACATTTTTAACTGCTGTTTATTTTATTGGCAAGATAGTTTTAAGATTTCGGTTGCCATCTCTCTCCTCATCCGTAAGCGACTAAAAGGCGGGATACAAAAACCAAAGTGCTGACAAACAGAAGTGAACGGGAGAGCCGTGCCACCGCTACCACACACCCCTCCGCTGGAAGTGTTGCGTGTGTGTGGGCGCAAGGCTCAACCCCAATAGCGACGGTGTGTCCTCTACTAAGTGGGCAAAGGCAGTTCAGGAGACTGATGGGCTATGGGTGTCTAAGGCAATTTGGGTAGCCTTAGCAAGGGGGAAAATAAACATCAACCTCCTGATGTTAAAAGATGTGTTGCACGACACTCTCACCATCCCGGTCCGCACGGGCCACTTGTCATGCTGGCTGGGGGGGGGGGGGGGGGGGACACAGTGCAAGTTACAGTGCAACACATCTGGAGGGCACCAGGTTGAGGAAGACTATGATCAAAGGCTATGTTTCATATTTTCCTCACCTGGGTGTTCAATCTGTGTGTGGGTGTGACACAGACACACTTCTCTGCTTTGATGGCTCATTGGAGTCAGGGAGGGAGAGTTCATAATCCTACCTCAAAACTATTTCATTTTCGTGTTGTTAAAAGTCTCGCCCGCCCCCCTCCTCACATACTACATGCACATGCTCACTTCAGGGCTAAGAGTTGACAATGGGGGGGGGGGGGTCCCATTAAGGAGGTCGTTCCTGAGGAGAAGCGTCTACCATGCCCTGCAACAGGACGTCTCCTTGGCTTGCCTTCTCCTCTCCCCTAAAAAAAAGGGGGGGATCTCACCTACCCCCCCCTCACATCTCACACGCCCACCCCGCTCACCACACACAGAGCACGCCCCTTCGTCGCCTCAGGCAGGCGAGCACGAGCGCGCGAGAGCGCGCACCCATTCCTCCTCCCCCCACCCCTCCCTCCCCCTCCGCCGCCAATTCTCTCCTTCCAGGCGCTCGTGCGCTTTCTCATTGGCGGTCTTATCTTCCTCTTTTCTCGGCCGACCCCCGTCCCCCGTCCCCCCTCCCTCCCCCCGGCTGCCTTTCCGTGAGGGTCGCGCGCTCACACTGACCGTTGCTGAGGGACGCCTTGGCGGCGGCGGCAGCGGCAGCGGCGGCGGCGGCGACCTCCTGGCTGCCCGTCTCGCGCTCCCTCGCCTCAGCCCCGTCTCGGTACTTCTCCCCCTCACCCCAAATACCCACCCCGTCTTGGGCGGCCGAGTAAGTTTGGCCCCCACCCTCCCGCCTCCCACCCCGCCCGGCTCCTCAGGAAACCGTTTCCTCTCTCTCCCTCTCTCTCCCCCCCTCTCTCTCTCTCTGTCTTTTTTTTTTTAACCTCCCCCTCAACCCCAAAGCAGAGCCAGCCCTCCTTTCCCTCACCCCCCTCCCTGCTTTTCCTCCCAGAGTCCAGAAACCGGCCCCTTACGCCGCTTCCGTAGCGTAGCGACCCATCGAGAAGCGAAGACCCTGCTTTGCGGAAACAGCGCCGAAGCCGTCGTGAATACCGCGGCGAGACTACAAGCCCCAGAGGGCCATGCGGGGGCGAGGAGCGGATGTGGATCTCGGAGGCGGGAAGGGCATGCCGGGAGGTGTGGTTTTGTCTGCGAGAGTGAGTGGGGGGGGCTTGCCTTACTCCCTTTGCCGTGGTGGTGGGTTGATAAAAGTGCTGATTAGTGGGGAGGGTGGATGAGTCCAGCTGCCTGGGGGAGGATCGATGTCTATGTATTGCCCTAAAAGCCGACGAAGCAGGACGGGGTTGAACTACAGCTCCCAGAATCCTTAGCGCCTCCCACCAAGCCAGGCAGCTGTGCGGAGGCTCACCTGAGACTCAGCTGGAGGCGGGGGCGGGGCTAAGCATGATGCAAAGCGATGCGCTGCCCCAGGCAGCTCTGGTACCTACGTGCACTTTTGCGGTCTTCAGCAGCAGTAGCAGCAAGCGCCCACCCACCGCCATCGGAAGGTACAAAGCGCCCAAAACCTCATTGGAAAGCAACACGAAGCGACAGGCGGGATCAGCGAAGTCGTTGAAAGCGCCGCGGGCGCTCGTAAAAGCCGCAGTGACAACAGGGAGGGCCAGTCCAAGATAGAACGATCAGCAAATTCCCACCCCACAAGCATAGGGACAAAGCTACAGAAATCTAATCAAGGGCGAGGAGGTCCTTCTCCCTCCTGCTCAGTCCCAGGCTGGGTGTATATGAGACTGCCCTGCTTTACTCACATTCAAGCACCCCATCTAAAGTCCAGCAATTGGTTTAGGGCTGCAGTCCTGTGCACGTTTACCTGTGAGTACACCTAGGTGGCACCCGAAGGAGACAATTGCCCCTCTATAGACTGGTGGAGGTGGGAGATACTCAAAACAGCCCAATGAGGACTGAGCATGCTCAGTGGACATAGAATGCAGACTATTGAAAATGGGGAGGGGATAGAAAGCCAGGGTTAATCGAATGGCATATCCTGGAGGAGGTTATGGCTGATTGGCTAGCACCCTGAACAGGAGTACTCCATACTGTAACCTTTTGTTGCAGGTCCTACTTCTAATATGTTTTGTATGGTTTTTATCTTGTACACTGCCTTGAGACAGTTTTTACCCTTAAAGACAGCCTAAAATAATTTTAAATAAAATAAGCAAATGACAGCTGTTGCCTGTTTTGTCCCATGAATCTGAGATTATACTATTCACTTATCTGAAAGATTCAGAAAACAATACATTGGTTTTCCAAATATTAAAAGTAGTTAGGTTCAAGGAATGAAGTCTTCTAGATATCGGGAAGAGTAAAATATATCAAACAAGTGGTAACCTAATGGATGGGGGGGGGGGAGCATCTCCCTTCTTTTAAATTAAGCTGTAACCCAACTCACTTGATAACATGCTGGTAAAACCAGGACTTCCTGAAATCTTATGATGGTATTCCTCAGGCTTAGTATTGTGCTGCTTTATGCCGATACTCCAAACCGGGCTGTACCTGCTTGATGTCACCAGTGATGCTTTCGCAATGCTTGGGATTATACAGCACCTGGTGTCATCTCCTTGCCCAGAGCAATCCTTTGGTGCTCCTTCACCCACAGTTAATTAGATCATTATAACAATTAAACATTAGTGCATTGCATGTGGTTTAGGGTGCTTGTATAGGGTGTCCATATTTTGGAAACCAAAAAGGAGGACAACATGGTCGGCCCCCAGGGGGAATGCCAGCACCAAGGGGGGTGCCTACCTGAACATAGCCTACAGCATACAGCTTACAATTAAGACAAATCTGTTGTACATAACATCTTAATGTTAAAATCACTGAAATTACATGAGAAATCCAATGTATCCGAAATTAACCACTCGCTCCTACTTTTGTAGCTTTTTTCTGTACTTTGTTGCTATACTCTGTGTGATACATCCTCCCCTTCCCTCAAATATATTTTCTGATCGTATCCTCACTTTGCTGCAAGCTAATGCTTAACAGGGTTTGTTGCTGGCCAGCTGGCCAGTTGGCCGGCTAGTGTGGGTTTTTTTAGTTTTAAAGTTCAATTTTGTTTTGAAACTTGCTAAAAATCAACAGATGAACAGATCTGCTTGAAACTTGGCATGGCTAAAGCCCTACTTAAGATCTATCATGATGCCAAGTTTCATCTCCTTATCTTTAAAATGATGGGTTTTTTTTTTAAAAAAATGTTTTTTAAAAAAATGCAATTTTAAAAAAAAATCATACAAATTAATGGATTAACGGATCTGCTTGAAACTTGGCATGGCTAAAGCCCTACGTAGGAGCTATCAAAATGCCATGTTTCATCTCTTTATCTTTAAAAATGACTTAATTTTTTTAAAAAAACTCAAACTTTAAAAAAATTCTAAAATTCAACAGATGAACGGATCTGCTTCAAATTCGGCATGGCTAAAGCCCTACCTATGGACTATTATTTTACCAATTTTCATCTCTTTCCCTTTAAAAAATCGCAGAGCTGTAAGCATTTTTGTTAATTCTCATTAAAGTAGAGCTGTCTTTTGGCTGGAGAGGATAGGAAAAATCTGGATTTTTCCTCAAATTTCATAATTCCCCCTCTTCCCGGATTTGTTACCAAAAATCCTGACATGTCCTAGTTTTTCTTGATGTATGGTCACCCTATTAAGCTTGTACATTGAAAGCGGGGGAACTCAATAAAGCAACCATTGCACATGGGGGGGGGAATCAATAAAAAAACAGCCTTTAACAGAACAGCTGCACCTTTAATTAAAGATGAGCAGCCCTTCTCTCCAATCCTGTTCTGCAATCATGGAGGGACCTCTGGGCTTAGCATCCAAGAGCTCTGAAATAAAGGATATCTACCAGAGTCCCACCAAAGGTAACAGCCATCCCAACTTTAGGATTAACTGGTATTCCACAGCCATATCCGATTTTAATGAAGATTAAAAAAAAAAAAAAAGCTTATCTTTCCACTTAACGAGAAAGAGTTCCCCTGTGTATTTCAGATAATGTTGTTCTTAGATATATAGCACCATTCGTATGAATGGAACTTTACAGAGTGAATAGCTTCCTGTCCCCAGGCTAAATGCATAGCTATGTGTATGTTATTTTCTTTATCTAATTACAGGTGCGGGCAAGCAATTGTGATCACAGCGCATGGGGAAGACATGCTCATCCCATCCCAATGGGAACTTTTTGCTAAGCCTCATAGCTGCATGTGGCAACGAGGTGTGTGTGATTTTCATCCAGATGGCAGCTGGGATTGCAGCATCCCCTTGTGCTGCTATCTTGATTTGAATTCCCCCTCCCCCCCTCCCACATACCTGTAATTAAGTAAAGCAAAAATGGCGCCTGCCCTGTGAAATGATCTCCCCTCTGAAGTGTGTCAGGCCTCAATGCTGGCATGTTTCAAGCATTTATTGAAAACATATTTGTCCGCTTTGGCTTTTCCCCAGCCATGAGCTATCTTTGTACTAGCCTCGTGAAACTATTTTGTATGGATGTATATGTATGTATATGTGGACTTTTTTGTTTGTTTTTATTCTGTCAAACAATCTATCAGAACAAACAGTGCAATAATCTTATTCCCTGAAATAGACCAAGTCATCCATCCCTTACATATGGTGCAACATGGCTTAACTGCTGCTGCGTTATGAAAGTCAAACCTACCTTCCCACTCTCATGAATGATACAACATGAACATAGAAAAACAGCTATACCTTTCTCCCCACTACAGTAGGTACTGTCCAAGAAAAGCATTACCATTAGGTTCTGCTGATTTTACAAATCAAATCTTAGGGAGTACGTTTAGTATGTGAAAATTGCTTGTCCACCCTACCTTTACTCATACTTACCAGAAGATGATCCATAGAATGAATTCTTTCCACGTCGCTTCCTTCCTAGACAATCCTTATCACTTACCAATATCCTTTTCTCTTGCCTACACCCCTGTTCCTTGCCACCCAATTTTCTAAAGCCCTGCAATGACCAAAATTGCTGGTTCAGAAGAAAGCACGCTAGTTAGGCAGCTTTATGGACAAAACACTTTTACAAGAGTATTATTTATATAGAAAAAAATTTTGAGCACAGAACAGAAGTTTCCCTGATGCAAAGTACAAGGAAACCAACTTGATTCCCTCCTCTTGCACTCCCTGCCATCCTAGTCACAGGAAACCCATCTGTTGTTGCCCTTCCTTACTCCTTCACAACCTCCTCCACTTGTACCTCATGTTCCTGACCTGGAGTTGAACAGGAATTTGAAGTGATAAGGCAATGAATCAGAAGCATCTCTCATCCACCTTTGCTGGCTGCCGCTGAAGTTTTGTGTTGCCCTCTAACCAACATTTCCCAATCGTGCACTTATTATTCGTTTTCCAGAGGTGGAGTCGGGTTAGTCCGTGTTGCAGCAGAAACAAACAAAAGTCTTACGGCACCTTAAGGACTAATACATTTATTATAGCATGAGGTTTTGTGGACTAGAGTCCACTTCATCATTTGTATGAAGTCTTATCCTCAGTTGCAGGTACATACACACAGAGCTGTGTGGATAATTATAAACAATAAGGCCAGAGGGAAATAAAATGCAAAAAGCAGAGACAGTGACAATTAAATTAGAGCTTGAAATATGTATGCAAAATATGCAAAGTGACCCTTCAAAACAATAGTGATAGCTGATAAACACAGTCAACATAGCAATGCTGAGTTTCAGCACAGAAAACCATTGCCTTTCTTCAGACCCAAATAAATAGAATTTAACATCTTTATGAATTCATAGAATCATAGTAGAGTTGGAAGGGGCCTATAAGGCCATCAAGTCCAACCCCCTGCTCAATGCAGGAATCCACCTTAAAGCATACCTGACAGATGGCTGTCCAGCTGCCTCTTGAATGCCTCAAGTGTGGGAGAGCCCAATACCTAACTAGGTAATTGGCTTCATTGTTATACTACTCTAACAGTCAAAAAGTTTTTCCTGATGTCCAGCTGGAATCTGGCTTCCTATAACTTGAGCCCATTATTCTGTGTGCTGCACTCTGGGATGATTGAGAAGAGATCCTGTCCCTCCTCTGTGTGACAACCTTTCGAGGACTTGAAGAGTGCAATCGTGTCTTCCCTCAGTCTTCTCTTCTCAAGGCTAAACATGCCCAGTTCTTCCAGTCTCTCATATGGCTTTGTTTCCAGACCTCTGTTCATCCTCGTTGCTCTCCTCTGAACCCCTTCCAGCTTGTCCGCATCCTTCTTGAAGTGTGGTGCCCAGAACTGGACGCAGTATTCAAGATGAGGCCTAGCCAGTGCCGAATAGAGGGGAACCAATACCTCATGTGATTTGGAAGCTATACTTCTGCTAATGCAGCCCAAAACAGCATTTGCTTTTTTTGCAGCCACATCACACTGTTGGCTCATATTCAGCTTGTGCTCTACAACAATTACAAGATCCTTCCCACTTGTAGCATTGCAAAGCCAGGTATCCTCCATCTTGAGACTGTACATTGTAATTCAACTGTTTCAGTTTGCAGTGTCTCTTTTCCTTTCATTCTCCCGCAAAGGAAGACATTTCAGGGGCCAGTTCTTACAGAGTCAGATTCCTTCTGAGACAGAAGTACTGATAACTTAGAATAATTAAAAATGGCACCACTATATCTGTTCATGTTTACAGGTTATCTAAACAGTGTTAGCCTTTAAAGTAGAAAACAAGAGAGGAGAGGAGGTGCAAGGGTGATGGAAAAGACATTCTTTGTGAATGTAAGAGATTGCAGTGAGGGGTACAGGAGGAGAAAGTTTCATAAGCATCTAGTGCCTAAGGTGCTTAGGGCTTTTATACTGAAGCATTTCAAAACGTGTGTATTTCAGAGGAAATTGCTTCCTGTCATTTCCCTTGGAGTTTCTCAATTTCCATTCTGCAATTGTAATGAATTTTTAAAAGCATGGCCATTTTAAGTCACAAGGGGAATTTCAGATTTCCAGCAAGTTGCAGATATTTTGAGAAGGGGGGAGGAGAGAAAGGAAAGAGAAATTCCCATTTAGAATTTTCCCCATCAAATTTTAAATGGGGGGGGGGATGAAAACATGTGTCATGGTCATTGTTTTAGTTGCAGAGGTGTGCGGAAATAAAGATGGATGCCTGAGGAATTGTGAGAAAACAAAGTCAAAATGGCAGTTGGAAATCCAACAGGTTTGCTAAATGCTGCAGATCCTCATGCTGAAAAGAGCATTATTTCACTGAGCCGATAAGCATTGAGAACAACATTTTCAAATTCAGATATTGATGTCGAAGGGCAGGGGTCAGACAAATAAGCCCTCCTCAGCCGTTAAACCAGAGGTGGGCAACTCCCTGTCCCCTGGGCTTTTGTCCACTTGACCTGCCTATGCCATGGCGCCAAAACTCACCAGTGCAGCGATGGGGAGGAAATGCCACCTTTTAAAGTACACTTGGTTGTCTGCTGCCAAATTTTGGTGGGGCGGTAGCATTAACAGCCCCTGAAACTCAAACTGAAACTCAATTCAGACAAGACTGAGGTGCTGTTAGTGGGTGGTTCTGCTGACCGGATGGAGGGTGTTCAACCTGTTCTGGATGGGGTTGCACTCCCCTTGAAGAAGCGGGTTCGTAGCTTGGGGGTTCTCCTAGAACCATCTCTGTCACTTGAGGCTCAGGTGGCCTCAGTGGCACGGAGTGCTTTCTACCAACTTCGGTTGGTGGCCCAGCTACGCCCCTATCTGGACTGGGATAACCTGGATTCAATTGTCTATGCTCTGGTAATCTCTAAATTGGATTACTGCAATGCACCCTACATGGGGCTGCCTTTGAAAACAGTTCAGAAGCTGCAGCTTGTGCAAAATGATAACAGGAACCAGAAGGTTCGAGCATATCAGACCTACTCTGGCCCGCTTGCATTGGCTGCCTATATGTTTCCGAGCTCAATTCAAGGTGCTGGTTCTAACCTATAAAACCTTACACGGCTTGGGACCACAATACCTGATGGAACCCCTCTCCCGACACGAACCTACCCGTACATTACGATCTACATCTAAGGTCCTCCTCCGGTTGCCTACTCCGAGGGAAGCATGGGGGGTGGCAACAAGGGAGAGGGCCTTTTCAGTGGTGCCCCCCCAATTATGGAATGATCTCCCCAACAAGGCTCGCCTGGCGCCAACATTGTTATCTTTTCAGCGCCAGGTCAAGACTCTCCCAGGCATTTAACAGTATATGATGAGGGCTTTGTGTTTTTGTGTTGTTGTGCTTTGACCCAGAAGGATATTGTAATTTTAACTTGTTTTTATGCTTTATGGTTTTAAAATTGTATATATCAGTGTTTTTAATGTTCAATGTTTTTAATTTTTGTAAACCGCCCAGAGAGCTTCGGCTATGGGGCAGTATATAAATGGAAATAATAATAATAATAATAATTTATTTATCTGAAGTATTTTTATGCCGCTCTTCAGCCAAACAGGCTCCCGGGACAAGCTTACATATAGTCAATTAGACAGCTCCTGTTTGCAGGCTCACAATCTAAAAAGACACAATATACAAGGGAAAAGGAATGAGGAGGGGGAGAGAATTAATTCTTGCAGCACATCTAGGGGAATTCAGCTCAGCCTGCTGGCATGGCTGGTGGTGGTGACAGTTGAAGGAGAAGGACTCTTCATGGAAGTGGTCTTCAGCAGGGTCGCAGCGAAATGCAAGAGGTGGTTGTGGGGCCACAGGCTAGCCCCATCCTCTACAGCTGCTGGCTCTGGCAGACACACACCCTGCCCTGACATGTGCCAGCTACACACTCACACACTGGCCTTGCATTCTCATGAATTAGCCTGAAACACCCTGCAGGAACAGCTTCCTGCTCACTGACACCATGCTGGCAAGAGCTCAGCACAGTGCTTAGGACAAATCAGAGGCTCTGATATCGGATAGCTTAGGACAGTGGTGTTCAACTGGTCCAGACCCGAGACCCACCTTGGACTCCCAACCTACTACGTAGGAACCACTTCCAGAATTTTCTCCATGCCCAACATGGTGGCAACAGCTTTGCTGCGACCCATCTGGACTGACCTTGTGACCCACTTTTGAGTCACGACCATCAGTTGAAGACCACTGGCTTAGGATCACTCTCTAAGTTATTGAAGAGCAGCTGCCACTCCTTATGAGAAGAGAAGGTCAGCTTCCGTGTTTTCTTTTTAGTTCCCTGTTACAGCTAAACAGAGCAGAATCAAAACAGGTTACAAGGTAACTAACGTGCCTTTAATTCTCAGCACTATCAAATAAAACAAAAGGTGCAGCTCAACCCCTCCCTCCATCACATTCAGGAAAAGGAAATGCTTCCACTTCAGATACATACAGAAAAAAACAAGGAATGGTGTTCTTCAAATGCTTTGGAATAACATTTGATTTCTATCCTGCCTTTCAATCCAAAAGGATCCACAAAGACCTTTAGTAAGATATAACCAGACTGGAGCTGCTTCCATCCCCTTTGGCACATCACCACTGCTCTTGGGGGGCTGCCCCAGAACCTCCAATCTCTTTGAATCATTGTGGCCATTCCCCTTTCATTCCACCTCACCCTGGCGCCTGAGCATTCCCACTGCATATTCCTTACTCCCTTTCTCCAGGACTGCAGGGCATAGGCTCTTTCTCCTAAGCATAGTGTGCATTCTGCTCAAGACGTCTTTTATAATTGCATGCTCTGATAGTGTAGGTTCAATTGCTACATTCCTTGAGTGCCTGGAGGTAGTTGGCAATTATTCCATGCAATTGGTAGGCTCCAGCTGCAGTCAAGCATAGCCCAGGCCTCTGTTCCATGCCAAAATAAATATTATTTAAAATGGGCGTGTGACATTGACACAACTTTGCTGCTGTCAATTAAGTTTCCCTGCACTTAAGCCTTCCATAGCAGAACCCTCTTTACTACGCTGAACCAAAAGATAGGAGGTGTAGAAAAAAGGTCTCTTTTCACACCACATTGTCTTCCCTTATCATCGGCCGGCACGTTGATTCATTTGGCTTGAATTTTGTTACACTGAAACCCCCAACATATACATTTTTGGGGATGCATTTTTGAGCCAAGAACTGCCTCACAAGATTCAGAGAAGTGTGCAATCCAATATATAACTGCATTCAGACCCACAGATTAGCCTGAGAAGTGCAAATTAGGTCAGTTAACTGAAAAATGCAGACCAAAACAAAATTCTTAAATTTTTGACTCGTATGCCTATAAATAAGTCCCTTAGTCTGTATGAACCTGTTTGTCCCCAATTTTATTTTTTTCCAAAAAAAAAATCTGGTTCATAGGATGTTGTATAAATGGGATAGTTGGAGATGGTGCTGGAGTGAGTATATATATATATATTTAATTTTTATTAATTTTTCAACAAAACAAAACAAACATACATAATATATAAACAAACTAACTCCCTCGACTACCCCCGTGCACCCCCCCCGAGACCTACTCACATTCATCCATCATCCTTCCAGAATTTTAATGATTCTTTTGAAGGCGATTGTCCCTTTCCCGATCTTAAAACATATTCCAAAAAGGGAGTCCATATATCTCCAAAATCACTCTTACTGGACATTCCCCTCATTATTTTCATTTTACATGTCAACATATCATTCAATGCAATATCCCAAATTTCTTTATACCAATCTTCTATTTTATAACTTTGTTGCCCTTTCCAGTTTTTAGCAATCATTATTCTAACTGGTGCCAGGAGGTTGTTTACCAATTCTCTGTTAATTATATGCTTATTCCTACTATCCCAGATTGCTAGTAGAGCTAACTTCGGGTTTAATTCC
The DNA here is from genome assembly GCA_029215795.1 of Anniella stebbinsi. Lineage (NCBI taxonomy): Eukaryota > Metazoa > Chordata > Lepidosauria > Squamata > Anniellidae > Anniella > Anniella stebbinsi. Next base: position 43,016,332 of record JARDYH010000007.1, on the reverse strand, counting down.
AATTTACTTCCAATTATATCACTTATTTCTTTAAAAACCCTTTCCCAAAATTTTTGTACTTGTTCACAGCTCCACCACATATGGAAATAGGTCCCAACCTCCTGACATCCCCTCCAACAGTTCTTGGACACTTTTTTATCAATCTGGTGAAATCTTACGGGTGTTAGATACCATCTCCAAACTATCTTATAATAGTTCTCCTTAATTCTAATCGACAATAATTTCAACATTCTTCCATTCCATATCTTCCCCCAATTATCTTCATTAATTTTTTCCCTTAGATCTTCTTCCCATACCTCTTTTATAACCTTAAGTGAGTCCTGAAATTCCTCCTCTATTAATATTTTATATATCTCACTAGTGAGTCCTTTCTTAGTTCTAGCTTCATCTTTTTTTTCTATTTGTTCAATTAAATCTTCAAATCTGGTATTGTTTCTACATTTCTTATTTTTCATCCTCCATTCCTCTGTCCATTTTACCAGTTGCAAACACTTGAACCACGCTATCTTTTGTCCTTCAAACAAATCTTTAATGTGCTCACTACCCTTCATCTTTCCCATCCAATTCCTTAGCTTAAGAATATCTTGTTCTTTCAGTCTCCCTTCTATCTCTGATTTTAATGCTCTTGGGAAGTTTCCCACTACTACCACTGGGGCAAGCGGAGAAACCCCTGGTATCAACTTCCCCCTATACTTCTCCCATATCGATATTATATTTTCCAATAATGGGTTGTCCAGTACCTTCCATTCTTTCTTCTGCATTTTAGTAAAAAAGATATTCCGCAATTTACATTCTACCTCTACTGTTTGCGATTCCAACCATTCCAAATCTTGCTCCCCTAAAATAGCATAAATAACATATCTTAACTGATTAGCAATATAATAATTCTTAATATTAGGAAGTCCTAAACCTCCTTTCTTTTGAGTCTTATACCATAAACCCTTGTTTATCCTAGCTCTTCTATCCCCGTTACAATATGCATTAATCATATTTTGCCAATTTTTAAGCTCAGCTACTGAAATTCTAATAGGTAGCATTCTAAACAAAAAATTAACCTTAGGTAATATCTTCATTTTAATAACCGCTATTCTACCAAACCATGAATGTTTTAATTTTCTATAAATCTGTAATTTCTCCCCTACCTCTTTTCTTAAACTTACAAAATTAAGTTCCTCTATTCTTTCTAATTCTTTATCTATATTAACTCCTAAATATCTTATTATATTTTTATGTCCTAACTTAGCTTTACATTTCTCCATCTCTTCCTTGTTATAGTTATACAACATCATTTCTGACTTCCCCCAGTTAACTTGTAATCCTGTAATTTCCCCAAATTCTCTCAAATGTTTCTGAATCATCTCACCACTTTCTAGGGGATCTTCTATTGTCAGTAACGTATCATCCGCAAACATATTTACTTTAATCTTATATTTTCTTCCTATCCCCTTTAATCTTTCATCATCCCTAATTACATTTGCTAAAATTTCTATAACTATTGCAAATAAAATCGGTGAAAGTGGACATCCTTGCCTAGTTCCTCGGGCTAGTATTATTTGTTGCGTTAACCCATCATTAACCATTATTTCCGCTTTATTATTTTTATACATCTGATTGATCACTCCCATAAATTTATGTCCAAAGCCAAATGTTTTTAATATTATTTTTAACGCTGGCCATTCCACGCAATCAAAGGCTTTAAAAATATCTAAAGCTAATAATCCTGCTTTTAAATTTCTTTTTTTAATAATATTTATTATATCCATAACTCTCCCAATTAAATTCGGCATTTTCCTACCTAAAATAAATCCGCATTGATCATTTTTAATATATTTAAATATAAATGTACCCAATCTTTTAGCCATAATTGCTGAAAATATTTTTGCATCCTGATTTATTAAAGATATTGGTCTATATGACGCTGGATCTGTCAAGTCCTTGCCTGGCTTCTGTATTAAAACAACCAGGGACTGATCCCACGATGGCGGGGTCATTCCTCCTTCTATTATATTATTAAATATTTTTTTTAATCTAGGTATTAAAATATCTTTAAATATTTTATAAAATTCCGGCCCCAAACCATCAATCCCCGGAGACTTACCTCCTTTTAGTTTTCCGATAATTCCCTCAATTTCTTTGTCAGTAACCAAGGCTTCCATACACTCCCTATCTTGATCATCCAGTCTTATTTTCCAATTCCTTTCTACATATTCCCAAATCTTTTCTTGTGAAAGCGCCTCTGAAGTATATAAATCTTTATAAAATTCCTGAAAAATACTTAATTTATCTTTCATTACATTACATCTATTCCCTAACTTATCTCTTATTGTCCCTATCATATTCTTAGCCTTCTCTGACTGCGTGGATCTAGCCAGCAACCTGGAATTTCTATTACTATATTCAAAAAAGTCTCTCTTTAAATATAATAAATTCTTTTGAACCTGTTCTATTTCTTCTTTCTCCAATTCCTTTTTTTTAGCCTGAATTAGGGCATATAACCGCTTATCTTTTGACTGTCTCAGTCTCTCCTCTAAACTCCTTATCTCTTCTTCAGCCTTTTTATTAAGTACTTCCTGTTGCTTTTTAAGTGTGGACATTTCCCTGATGCAAATCCCTCTTATTACTGCTTTCATCGTATCCCATAATAATCCTTGCGAGTTAACTCCTTTTTCATTTATTTGCCATATTTCCTGCACTTCCTTTTTTAATTTATCCACTATGTTTTTATTTTTAAAAATTCTTCCATCCAGTCTCCATCTCTTTGCTTGTTTATAATCCTTCTTTATCTTGATATCCATCATCATTAGTGCATGATCTGTAATCTTAATTACTCCAATATCACAATCTGTTAATTTAGGTACCATATTCTTTGATATAAAAATATAATCAATCCTTGAATAGCTCTTAAATCTAGGTGAGTAAAAAGTATATTTTCTTTCTTGCCCTTTTACAACTCTCCATACATCCATTAATTCTTTCCTCTCCATTAATTTAGCTAATTCTGTCTTACCCTCTCCTCTACTACCTCTTATTATATTATCCCTGTCTTTCCCTTTATCTAGTACCATATTAAAATCTCCTGCCATCACAATATTCTTTTTCCCTAGATCTCCCACTATATTGAATACTTCTTTAAAAAAATCAATTTGTTTCCCATTTGGAGCATAGACATTTATCAACACAAATTCTTCCTCTTCCAATGTACAGTAAATTATAAGGATCCTTCCATTCTTATCTTTCTTTATACTTTGAATATTAATACCACATTTCTTCTATATTATTATTGCCACACCTCTCGCTTTAGAAGTACCAAATGACTTTTCATACACTCCAACTTCCCTCATTCGTAACTCATTAGCCCCCTCCTTTATCTGATGAGTTTCCTGCAAAAAAATTATATCTATTTTTTTTCTTTTCAACTATGTTTCAATTCTTCGTCTTTTAACCACCGTTCCTAGCCCCTTAACATTTAGAGTTGCACATCTTAATCTATTCTCCATTTCTTACTTTCAACCACGTCATTATATTGGTCTCGGTCAGTGACACACACACACCCACCCTTCCCCCCCACCCCCCACCCCCATTTTTACCCCCCTCCTCACCAGTCATCTGGGCACTGGTCCCAATTATTTTAGAACTCTTCAGGGGGGGGAACACGGCCTAACCCACAGAGCAAAGTCCGATCCTCCCCTCCATTTTTACCCTTTCCCCACTAATCCCTTTTCATTGACTGGAACCTCCAACTGCTCCTTCTACTTGGTCTCTGGAACCTCCAACTGCTCCTTCCACTAGGACTATTTGTCCCACATCATTGGCATCGATTATGCCCAACTTCTCCAGCAGCTCGATTCCCTGTTCGCACGATGTTATTCTTTCTTGCTTCCCTTGCCAGTAGAATCTCAGGAATACTGGGTAACCCCAGTTGTAGGTTATCGATTTCTTCCTCAATGCTGCTGTACAAATTTTAACGCTCTTCCTCCACTGGATGGTCTGCGCCGATAAATCCTGATAGATTTCTATTGCTGTTGCTTGAATCTTTGGTTGAGCTTGTCATCTGATTGCCTGCATAAATTTTGCTTTTTTATAATAATTTGCAAATTTAACAATTATGTCCCTTGGAAGCACTCCTTTACGTTTAGAACCAACTCTATGCACCCGTTCAAGATCAGCTTCAGCCCAAGCCTCATCTGGAAGTTGTACTCTTATCCATGTCAAAATTGTATCTCTTAAATCTTTTAAAGTCTCTCCTTCTTGTTCTGGATATTTTCGAATACGAATATTTACCCGTCTATCCCGATCCTCCATAGCGATAAGGCGTAGTTCATGTCGCGAGAGCTGGTCTTCCTGTTTCTTACAAACTCCCGCCAAAACTCTAGTATCTGCCTGGAGCACTCCAACATCTTTCACCACTTGCTTTAATCCCGTCATAAGCTCAGTCTGCGTATCTGAAATGCGCTTCGCCAAGCGTTCTTCTAAACCAATCAGCATGTTTTTTATATCATCCTTTAATTCATCCATTGGGACTGGCTGCCCTCCTCTGGCTGTCTTTGGAATTGCAGCTGGCTCTGAAATTTGCGACACAGAGCCCTTAACAGGAGATTTCTTCTGCTTATCTGGCATATCTTGATCCACACGGGCCAATCTAAGCCACGATCGATCTGATCCACGCTCTTTTGAGGGTCTTACCCAGGCGGGGGTGGGAATAGAGGGCTTCTGCCGTCTCTGCTTCTTACTCATAAATTTCCCTCCTCCCCCTTCTGCCTGGAGATCCTTAACTCGAGTCTCTGCCTTGCAATCAAGACTTCAAATTCACTGGGAGTTAACTTTCTTCTCAAACTCCCTCCAAGTATACTATAATTCAGGCTAGCTGCCAATTATAATCCATAAATCAGTCCAGTAATGGCATCTCTCTTCTCCGTATGCTTAGTCTTTCTTTTACATCCAGCTGCAACAGCCAGCAGTCAGTAATTTCTTGCTGCTCTTAAATCCCCTTTCAATAATTGTTCACTTCCCGTTAATATATAATGCCTTTTAATACTATAAGTCAAGCAAGCTGGGTTATATCTTCAATTATAAGTCCATAAATTACCTCATTAATGGCGTCTGTCCTCCTCCTTTTGTCCGAAAAATTTAGTTTCACTTTTACAGCCAAGACGCGCAGGCAGCCTCCGGCAAGCTCTCGCCCGTTTCCAACTCACCCACAATGATTTATCACTTCCAGTCAATATATCATGCCTTTTATTACTCTTCACGATAAGGAATTAGTGCTCAATTCAAAGCTTTTTTAGGGAGCTCAGGAGATCTGCGACCTTACTCCGACTCGATCATAGCCACGCCCCTGGAGTGAGTATATGACACCATTTCTTCCAAGTTTCCAGTGCTGCTTGAATAAAGGAGTGGAGTGTAAATTTCACTTTTTTTGAATCTGTCAAATCTAAATGGCACGCCTCTAATTTCTGCCATATCTTTTTCACTTGTCTCCAATTTAATCCAGCTACCTTTTGGGTAATTAATTAAATTTTTGGCTACTTGTATAAAGACCAATGTCTGGGATGCCTAAACCTCCCAATTTATGGTATTCATAGAGGATTTGTTTAGAGAGTGTATAAATTCTGTTAGGTGTGATTGCCATTTCTTTAAATATTTTGTGGTTAAGAAAATAGCTAAGGTTCGAAATAGTTATACATTTTTTGTGGAACTGTCATTTTTATTTCAGTGATTCTCCGCAACCATGATAATTTAAATTTTCTCCAGAATTTAAAATAATTTAGAATGTTCTTACGTAGAGTTTTGTAAATAAGTTTGTTTGGGACAAAGGTTGTGACGGACATATTCCTACATATTTTATTGTCTTATTATCAGTTGAAATTTCTGACATTTTTTGTTAGTTCCAATTTTTCCATTTTAGTTCAATTCAGTAACAATATTTTTTTTAAATTTTCCTTATTAATTGCAATGCCTGCTTTAGTGCCATATTCTGCTACTAGATCTCATTTTTGAAGAGATTTCATGCTGGCTCAGACAAGGTTATTGCTATATCATCTGCATCTAAATAGGTCGTTAGTTTCCCCCCTTCAATTTGAATCCCGCTTATTGTATTATTTTGCATGATGACATTTACTAATGTCTCAATTGGAGAGCTGGGATGTTTCTATTCTTAAAGATTCCACCCCTGACTTTCACATCTGCACTAGCAATTGGTGTGGGGCAAGCATCGCTGTTCATGGGCAGGATTTGGCACAGGGTTCTCTAGTCACTAACTAGAGAAAAATGTTAAAAAATGGATTTCAGAATAAAAGATAAGAGTAGCTTCATCCGCAACACAGGGTTCTAAGATGAGGGCTTAGTCCCAGGCCCTGTGGTTCAATATCATGGTATTCAACAGAATAGTAAGTCAAACATCTGAACATGTGCAGAGTATCACTGAGCCAAACCACAGTCAGGCTGGAGAAAAGCCTTTTAGGGCAGGAGTCCCCCCCCCCCCCCAGGAACAAACACATAAGAATGCTCACGTCAATTGCTTTTGGCACAAGAGCATTTCATGGTTTTCTTAATAAAGTACATCGAAGTGCAAAAAGGTCAGGGCCCTGATTCCAATCATTTTAACATGGGAAAGCAGGCATTTTAAGACACGTGTTATTTTGCAGGACTCATGCAAAAAATGAAAGACCTTTGTTCAGAGGGCATCAGCTCTGTGCACGTTCTTGTAGCCCTCATTTTTAAATGAATAATTATGAGGGTTGGGGGTGGGAGGAGAGAGGTTTGGTTACTCCCAGTGACCAGAGTTAAGTTTGGCAGGCTCAGACCCCCCCCCCCCCCCATGTCTTCTCACAGTTATGCCCCTTGTCAGACCTCATTCTTGAGGCAGTCTATCATATCTCTATCTCTGTTTCTCATGAACGTCAGGTTTGCAAGTCATGGGGGAAATCTGAATCCTAATGAGTACCAGGGCATTCTGGAAAATAGACAGGGCTTTTGAAGGGCCTGGGACTAATTGAAGCCAAGAAACCCAGGACCAGAAAAAGCTAGCCAGGCAATCTTCGCAGAATCACCCATCCGGCCCAATTAGGATCATGGCGGCTTGCCAAAGCTGCAAAGCAGGCGCTAGACCTCACCACCACCTCCGGTGAGTAATCAGCAAAGCAGGCAGGGTTACTGTTGTTCCACAAAAGAGAATCCAGCTGAGATGCCACGCAGACAGGAGGACTTGTGCTTTCATCAGGCTGACTTCCTGCCTGAAGCCTCTGGACTGACCCCAAACTTGAGCACACTGCTACTGATAAACATAGTTCTGCTGCATAAGATGGACGTAAGCAGTGCCAAGGCTACTATGTGCTGAACAAAAGCAGGATCCTGGGATTGAAAGAAGAGCACGTAAGCTCTCTGAATTGAGATATACTGCATAATTTATTCTGCTTCTTCACATCAGGGAGCTCTGGAAGGCACTGAAGTCCCTTTCCCCCAAGCCACTGATATTCTGCTCTGCCCCAATCTGACTTTGAACACTTCACTAGACAGCCCTTCTGCATTTTAACTTATATGTGCTACCGTAAGGGCCAGAATGTTGCTTTCCCCCCCTTTCCTTCTTTTAAGGACATAGGTTCGAACATATAAGACCTACTCTGGCCCGCTTGCATTGGCTGCCTGTATGTTTCCGAGCCCGATTCAAGGTGCTGGTTTTAACCTATAAAGCCTTACACGGCTTGGGACCACAATACCTGATGGAATCCCTTTCCCGACATGAACCTACCCGAACACTACGTGGAGTGCCTCCAAGTGCCTACTCCGAGGGAAGCTCGGAGGTCGGCAACAAGAGAGAGGGCCTTCTCTGTGGTGGCCTCCCAATTGTGGAATGATCTCCCTGACGAGGCCTGCCTGGCGCCAACACTGTTATCTTTTCGGCGCCAGGTCAAGACTTTCCTCTTCTCTCAGGCATTTGGCAATATCTGAGGAGCCTGGGTTTGTTTTGTTTTGTTTTGTTTTGTTTTTGGAGTGTTGTAGTGGTTTTTAAATGTACAGATTGTGTGTATGTTGTATGTTTTTGCTGTTTTAATTTTTGTATATTGTTTTTGTTTTAATCCTATGTAAACCGCCCAGAGAGCTTTGGCTATGGGGCAGTATACAAATGTAATAAATAAATAAATAAATAAATAAAGCTAAGCTTATTAGGTGCTGAATTCTCGGTCTGATCCACATTCTGCCATTGCTCAATGCAGTTATGAAAAACACCAATCATAAACAAGTCTCTTTTGCTACAAGAGATCTTTGGGCTGTTTCACACATTATGGTGTTTAGGTGAAGTCCTAAAGGTGTTCTAGTGTACCCCTAAAAACATGATATGCACAAGGCATCCATGTGTTAAACAGGTACACCCACCAGGGAGCCAGGATTGGCCACAGATCTCCCTGTTGTATGTACATTTGTGGCAAACCCCGGTGTGACTCTATCCAGTGTGTAAAATGGCCTTTGGCATGTGGTGGAGGATAAGGTTGTTGAAAGTGCAACTTACCTAGGTCCCCTCTAGAAGGATTCGGTTTGGCACCTAGTTGTCCGATTATGTGCATCTTCTCGGAATCACTTTTACGGCAAATCACTGTACACGGGAGGTGGTTAAGCGCATAACTGGTTGCCTTACTGGTTGTACGAAATGCGCTTTAGAGGTGTTTAATGCGGAGAATCGCTTGTTCACATGGTCATAATGCGCTTTAACGGCCGCGGTAAATTAAAAGTCGCTATTTAACGCGCATTCGATAATGCGCATAATCGGAGAGAAAACGTGCCTCAACCCCCGATTTGCACTCCGCTCTTGTAGAGGTCAAAATTTTAAAGTGCCTTGAAAGAGCTTTAAATGCCTCTTATAGAGGCACCCCTAGATGTAAAAGAACTAGACATCTCTACAAAACCTTCAGTTGCGACCTCTACAAAACTCTCAGGGATAGCTTGAGACATTTTTCTGTCTCAACCCCTTTCAGGGTAATACTTTCCAGAAGGATAGCCATGTTCAGTGGCATGGATAGGTAATTTCAGACTCTTGACTTAACAATATTATGGGGTGGGGAGAGGCAACTGTAGTCCCCAGGTGCTGGGCTATGACACCAATTATTCCTGACCAATGGTGCCTGGGAATGGTGGAAATTGTAATCCAACAATATTTAGGGACCCAGGGCTAGGAAAAGCTTTGTTTAGATGAAGATGTGTATGATTTCGCTTAACGTGGTAAGACAGCCCTGCTGTGTTTTTTTTTGGGGGGGGGGTCTCCTCTGCTAAATGCACCACTGGCCACGTTACTGTGTTGCAGCAAAAAAGGAGTCTCCTGGCACTTTAATGACCACCTGATGTATTGTAGCATAAGTTTTCATGATCTCTGGACTAGAGTCCAGTTCATCTGACGCATCAAGTGTGACCTTTATCTCGCAGGCATGGGTGGAGTGGGGAAACAGTGAAGTCAAGGGGCAATGCAATGCCAATTTCCCCACCCCCAATTTTATCCTTGGTAGGTTAGTGACTGGTCAAAGGCCAGAAATCAATACCTTTTGGGGCTGAGTATGGGATATGAACTTAGATTTCCCTGATTTTAGTCCAACACTCTAGCCCTTATACCCACACTGACTCGCTTATTAGGGATGCATTCCGGCAGTACTGTTCAGCCCTTCCAATCCACCCCCGCCTACCAATTCTCTCTCAATCCTATTTTCCCCTCCAAACGTTTGCAGTTCATCCCAGTACTTCACAAACACATAGACAGACACACTACCTGACGTTCAAACTGTGGACCTATGCAATTGGTACAAGGCATGCATATTTACGTAAATAAGCTTGATATGCAGAAATAATTCCAGCAGCAGGGTCTGGGCGTGAGGAAGCAGAATGTGGAATACTTTATCATCATATTCTATCCCTCCTCCAATCTCTGAAAAAGCCATTTAAAATGTTTGTCCTTACTTAGGTCTTTGGCAAATCAGGATGGGAGAACTGTGGCTTTGTTGCTGCTGTGAGCTGAGTGTTCGTTTGTTTGCATTTTAGTTTGCTTTCTTTTTTAATGCAACTTGATTGTACATTGGGCGTTAGTCAGTCACCTTGAGGGCATGTCATAATAGATAGGCAGAGAAATAAGGTATAAAATGGTGGTAGGAGAAAATGTCAAGGGCAAGAGTAGTAGTATTTAAAAGCAAGAGAGTCGACTTTTGTGGAGGCCAAGTCACAGAATAATACACCAGTAAGGGGCTGATTTGGTGATCAGATTGATTCATAACCAAGCTGTATAAGAGCCAGTTCCTAGCATTTGGTTACATTATAGAGTAACCTCGAAAACAGGCCCTACAAGGAGGACCAGTGGAGGCTGGTGGCTCAGATGACACTGCAGCAGTAAATCCGTTTCACGTTTCAGTTATCCAAGATGTTTTGCAGGATGTTTTATTTATTTATTTATTTATTTATTTATTTATTTATTATTTTGTTACATTTGTATACCACCCCATAGCCGAAGCTCTGTGGGCAGCTTCATGGCATGCAGTGTGCTTCACACCTTCGATAGGCCCTTTGGAATTCTTTTTAGTTCTGACTGAAGCTTGGAGCGGATTCACGGCCACGCTGACATCGGAGCCGCCAGCCTCCACTGGGGAGGACACTTGATTCTCAGTGGCCAAGGAGCAGGTGAAGCCCAGGAGTGTCACGGAATATAGCCCTTTATTTTCTCCCAGCTAGTTCTCTGGTGGAGAAAGTGAGATGCTGCAAATTCCAGCAGTTCTCTGGTGCCACCTAGTGCAAATATAAGAAAAGGGCATCACCTTCCCAAGATCAGCCGAGCAACACTTCGTAATTAATACCTGGATGTTCAACCAACCAACCAACCAATCAATCAATCCCTTCAGTGTTAGGCTCCCTCTACAAGGATTCGCTTTTGCGCCCGGTTCGGCGATTATGCGCATTATCGCAGACGCGCATTTACTCCTAATCCCTCTGCACGGGAGGCGGCGAGAGGCGGCGAAGCGCATTAATAGATGTCCAAAAAACGCTTTACAAGAAGTTAATGCGCATAATCGCTTGTTCACACAGGGAAAATGCACTTTAACGGCCGGAGCAAAATAAAACGTGCGATTTAACGCGCATTCGAAAATGCGCATTATCGGGGAGATAATGCGCCTCTACGCCCGATTTGCGCTCCGTTCTTGTAGAGGTAAAAATTTTAATGAACCTTCAAAGCGCATTAAACCTCTCTTGTAGAGGCACCCTTTAGGGATGACATTATAGATTGCGTGGGGAATTGACATAGGCATGTGGCTAGCTTATGTCACTAGGGTCACTCACTGAACTATGGCAGAAGAAAGGCTGAGCATGTTTCTGGCGAAACCAGAGATAACCGCCTGAGAATTCAAATCTTCATGAAGGATTTGTTCTATACATAAAACAAAAAAATAGTGTGTGAGCAGCGCAGAAATTAAGAGTCGCTTGTTCCTGAATAGCCTAACACAGTCTCGTCTTGGTTCATGTGAATATCGTTAGTGTGGTTCCAGCTTAGGTATTCTCAAACCAATCACAGAATGTGCATGATGACCCAAATATGTCCCCTACTATTAATGATTAGCATTCCCGTTGACTTAGAGAGGAAAAAAGTCAATAGTGGGAGCCAGTGAATGGGGAGCCCCCTTTGACCTCTATTTCTCACCCTCCAGTCCCCAAGCCAAGAGTGAGAGGTGAGCACGGACCCAGTGGTTCTCTTCTGCCCACTATATATGTCGTTCCTGTTGCCTCTTGCCTCCCACTTCTCTTCTGCCCCATGCTTTGAGGGTTGCAATAATAGCCCCCCCCCATGGCTACCACCACTTTACACTATGATAACATAGGAACTGAGGTAGCCAGTGTTAAATATCTGATTGGATGGACTCTGCTACCTTTGAAATGTAGAATTCAGCAATTTAAGTGCGCAGTGACATCCCAACACCCATGCCCTTGAGGGAGCTTGCCCTTTCCACCTTGCAAAGTATCTCCGGCACTCTACATTTTCAGATTGGGGACTGGAACGTTAGCAGGAAGAAGCTCTTTTGCATGGGTTGGACAAAGTTTCCAGGCAATAGTCAATAGGTAAGGGAAAAAGAGGATATTCAGACCTGGCTGCATCAGCCTCAAACATCACCAGTTTAACTGAAGCGGTGATGGGCAGGCATGGAGAAAAACCTTCCCAAATGAAAGTCATGTAAAACAAACGGCCTTTGGCAACCTCACCTTTAGCTTGTAGTGCTGATTCCAGCCATCACACCTCTGGTCACACCGATTGTAGGCATTCTGACGCAGCCCAGTTGGGGTTCCATGCCCAACACCCTCCCTAGCTGTTGCCGCAGCAGATGCCACCTTCCATTAAAGGCAAGATAGAGGAGGGTTTTGCTGCTGTTCTGTCTGCTAGTGGCAGCAGCTCCTCTGGGTAACTTTTCCAATCATTGCCCAGGTATAGAGGGCAATGTGTCTACTCTCTGTTTAGAAAGGATGACCAGGGAGCTTACCAGGAGAGCCTGCTGATCCCAAAGAGCAACAGCTGTGAAGTGTCTTGACGGTGAGTTGTCTTGCCCATCTGCCTCCTTGTTTAGGATGGGCCTAGCTCAGGTGGGAGGACAGTGGGGGAAATGAGCAGGTTCAGCAGTGCTCAAATTATGAGGGAGAGGCAGGAAGTGGGGCCCTTCACCAAGTCTGCAAGCCGCAGCATCCAACTCCTCCCCCAATTAGTCAAGTTTCAGCTCCCCCATAGCCCCCTAAAAATAGTAATCAAGAGGGCCATCAGAAAAGGTAGAGCAGATGGGCCCCCAGCCCCCCCCCCCCCAGTTTAAGCGGAGTTCAGCAGTGGTCCAGGACTACGGACTCAAGGTGCAAGCAAACTCAAGAAGTTTCAACATGTTTTTTGGCCTGAGTTCTCAGAATGTTGTCAAGAGAGCTGGAGTGGGCCTAAGCTGTAAGCAGCCTTTCCCAACCTGGGTCCCTCCAGCAAGGAGCCGCGGGTCACATTGTGGGCAGCCTGAGGGAGGAACCAGTGGTTCCTCCAGAAGTTATTGGACCCCCAACTCCCATCAGCCACAACCAGCAGCCTGAGGGAGGAACCAGTGGTTCCTCCAGAAGTTATTGGACCCCCAACTCCCATCAGCCACAACCAGCATATCCAATGGTCAGGGATGGTGGGAATTGTATTCCAACAACATCTGGAAGGCCATAGGTGCATTACAAGCAGCCTGGGTGAAGGAGCCCCACCCCTGTAAAGGACTCACATCACAATTGTCTCTTTTAGTGTCTTTTAGGGACAACCTGATGTGTATGTTTTTACTAAAACACTTGCTCAGTTGGGCTGTGAAGCAGAGCTTGTCCAGTTAACCTTTTACACTAAAAGGCTGGGGAAACTTCTTAAAGCAGTGGAATGTAGGGCGGTAAGGCAGGGGAAGGGGAGGGCATTATGCATGTGCCTTTTAGTTAACCCCCACCTTCACTTTATAGCCAAACTGGTGAGCACATGTTTAGTAAAACATGTATACACCTGTTTCAGCTCTTAAATATATTGAAGCAACAAAGCAACTTTGTTTAATAAACAAAGTATTAATAAAACAATAATGCAATTTGAACATTACCTGTACAATTTGCTACCACCCACTTGATTGGGTTGTTTCTACCATGCAGGTACTATTCACAGAAAAATAGCTCTCACGTGGCTCAAGTCCCAGTTTTCTTCATTTTCATAGCCAATCCCTCGCTCTCTCCCTATTTGGTAGCTCTAGCAAGCAGGAGGGTTGGCCTTCATTACAGCAATCGGTCTTGCAGTTCCACAGAGCACATAGGAGAAGATAGGCAGTGCTCTGTGCTACTGTGAGTCAATTCTAATGTACCGTGAGAACTTCTGCAGCTTCTGTTTCTTTCGAAGGGGCTTGGGCAGAGAAACTCCCCCCCCCCCCCGGATTGGGCTCCTGTCAATTAGTAACAGTGTAGATGTGGGAAAGAGAGGGTTTTTAATTTTCCCCATTCAGGCATCGAAATGGCTCAAGCCCAGCCTGACTTTTCTTTCTTCCCCTCCAATTCCTACCATCAAAGTAAAACTAGGTCCCCTCTACAAGGATTCGCTTTTGCACCTGGTTAGGCGATTATGCGCATAATCGCAGAAACGCATTTACGCCTAATACCTCTGCACGAGAGGCGGTGAGAGGCGGCGAAGCGCATTAACGGATGACCAAAATGCGCTTTACAAGTAGTTAATGCGCATAATCGCTTGTTCACATAGCCAACATGCGCTTTAACGGCCGGAGCAAAATAAAACTCGCTGTTTAACGCGCATTCAATAATGCGTATAATCGGAGAGATAACGCGCCTCTACGCCCGATTTGCGCTCCGTTCTTGTAGAGGTAAAAAAATTTAAGCACCTTGAAAGAGCTTTAAACCTCTCTTGTAGAGGCAGCCCTACTGGCAAAGGGTTTGGGATATTGGAGGATGAGGAATTCCAATAGCAGAGATTGCCTCCTACAGCTGTATGCACATCATTGTGTTAGGGGTAAGCCTGAGATTAGCTCTCACCTAGAGAAAATCGAGGAAAATGCCTTTGCAAGTTTTGCTTCCCCTCAAGAAGGTTCCTTGACTATTTCCTCCCTCCCCCCCCAGCAACATCCAAATCTGCCACACCATTTCCCATTTTCTCTTGTCCTCTGCATTCCTGTGACATCAAACCCCCGTGATCGTAAGCCCTGGTCGCAAAAGGCAGGACCCCTCTCCTCAAGTGCTTTTGTGGAAAGGTTTGGAAAATGTAGTCAATAGATGCCACAAGACTCTTGTCCTTTCATAAATAAGGTTTCACTGTTAGGTAAGGGGTGTGGGACATGTGATCTTTCAGATACTGTTAGTGCGACTCCCATTAGCTCCAGCCAGCATAGCCTGTGGCGAGGGATAATGGGGATTGGTCCAACATCATCTGCAGTGCCACATGTCCCCCATCCCTGCTTTAAATAAAATGGACCGGCAAGCCTACATGCCCCTTCTATGAGCTTCATTTCAGGACAAATCTCCACCTGCGGGTCGGTTTTTGTGCTTTCACGTATAAACTTATTCATGCACAACATTCCCTGGGATATGTTCGACTGATGACAAGCAGATCCCCACAGGCTAATGCAGCCTTCCCCAAGGGCTAAGCTTGCTGGGGATGATGGGAGTAGTCCAAGACATCTGGAGGGTGCCGGGCCCACTGGGACCTGCTTCTGCATAGTCAGACTGAAACAACCGGCGATACGTGCGCAAGGGCTGATGCGCTCCCAGCCAAGCCTCATGCCTAGTGGATTGTAGCTCCTGCACCCACATCACAGCGGCTCAGTTCGGACGACACATTAGGCAATGGAGGAGGGAGGGGGAACAATCATCAGTTGTGTTGCTTATTGTGTCGTCTGGGGGGCAGCACACAATGCACACACAACTGACAGTACGTTAATCAGGCACTTTAAACAACGGAGCGAAACAACGGGCTTGCACGTTGTTTAGCCCGAAACCCCGTCGTTTAAAGTGTCGTCCGAATTCAGCCCCCCTCTCTCCGTGGACTATTCCGTTTTGGAATTGAGTTCTGCTGCCTAGAGCAGCCAAAAACCCCCAGCTGCTCTATGCAGCCGGCAGAACTCACGGTGCATACTGGGATATGGCTGGGGGACACACGGAGGAGAGGCTGCAACCAAAATGGCCACCGCAAGTTCTTTGCAGCCCCGGGGCGTTTGCCGGTTCCGAGTAGTGCCGGCTGCAGTGTGTCGTCTGTGGAGCTCCTCCTGCCTAACGCACGGTCAGTACGTTATTTACCCCTCCGTTGCTTAATATGTCGTCCGAACTGAGCCAGTGTTTACCATCTGGCAACACTTTTCATCTTTCCCAGGTGGAACCAGAGAACGCAACACAGCAAACACAAAGAGAGGCAGGTCCTCCACTAAGAGACGGGAACAGTTTTTAATCAGACAAGAGTCAGTACACCTGTTAAGACAAATACTGTTTGCCTCTTTTTGGAAATTCCTTCACATACCAGCAGGGAAGAACAGTTTTCCTCAGGAAATTAAAGCCGTGTGCAAGCCAGTGCTTCACTTTTGTTGGTTTAAATTTATTTTTTTCTTTCCTCCTGTGACTATTTACATTACAGTACCTCTTTGTGATCAACTGGGAGGCCAGGAGAGGAGTGAGTGAGTGTGTGTGTGTGTGTGTGTTTGTGTTTATAATCGCGGACGTTATGTGCCCAAGTCGAGAAAGGCAGATCTGATTATTTATAGATTTTTACATTATACATACATATATATATATATATTTATATATTTGTGTGCAGACACAGATACATTGCTCTCTTCTTTGAAGTATTAAAAAAATTGATCAGCCTTCAATCTATAAAAAAATACCTAACTCTACAAGGTAGAAAAAGAAAAAATCTTTCCCTCTCCAAGTATACACTGATTTACACCCACGATTCCTCTGGAAACGTACAGTACGTGGATTCTTCCTCAAGACCCTGGGGAGGGGAGCAGGCAGGGCAGTATGTTGTTAAATGTGTAAGGATGTTTGGTTTTTGAAAAATGCTGTGCTGATGCTATACTGATACTTATTTTTGTATCCCTTGAACCAGCTGGAAAATTACCAAAACATGAGCCCGCTGATTGTTATTGATGGGTTGTGCTTGTTGTTGTTGTTTTTAAAAAACCAACCCTCCACATCATCTAGCCAAGATGCTGCAAATATTCATGGTGGCCCAACAAATTAGATCAAGCTCAAAAGAGCAAAACCCAGTGACCTTAGATCGGGGTGTTCCCTTCAGTGTGTGTATATATATCTAAGAATAATAGGTTTGTGTGGTTTTCACTAGACATCAGGGGCTGAAAAATCAAGCACCTTATGTTTTGAAGGTGGTGGGAGAAGAGATTACTCCTTTTCTCCATGAGGACTAGATGCCTATGTGGTCCAGGCAGACATGAGGGGCACTGCCACATTCCTTGTGCCTAGATGTAGCATGTTTTCTTTGTGTGTGCTTTAGCGAGGCAGAGAAAGTCTAAGGGTTATTTTTTAAAGGAGAGAAAAGGCACCCATAAAATGCTCACAGACTCTCAATTCCAGAGCCAAACCTTTGCTGAGGATCTCAAGTACTGGCCACTCAGTATGCCCTCTTTGGGCTCCTGAATCTTTCCTCCCGCCCACGCAATAAAGCAGGACCCATCATAGGTTTGAGCTCCACCTTCCCTGTTCCCAATTGTGCCATTAAAAAGAGAAACACAAGAACAAAGCATGATTTAAAACCAACCCAAAAGGCCAGGTTTTAAAAATACAGGACCAAAAAAAGGCTTAATCCTCTGGTTCAGTGGAAATAGCTCAACTTTTAGGTATGGGCAAAACCAACCTCTTCCCATAAAATTTCAGGTGGGTGTGAAGAAGGCAACCTATTTGTCCTAATCTGCATATTTTTTCAAATTATTTTAGCGATAGGATTTTTTTTAATCATGGGAGGGGGTGGGCAGCAAAAGAAGGAATAAGATGCAACATGTCTCTCTCAAATCATATTCCCTCCTTGAAAGTATGCAAAATTAAGCCGATAGTCCAAAATTTTGATAGGTTTACCATATTTAGATTCAACTCTTGCTATGGATGAAAGAATGGACACAAAACATTTCATTCCTCCTGCCATGTTCAGTAAGACACGGTTCTGTCCTCTGCTAAACAGCTTTTCCGTCTTAGTCTTTTAATCTCTCCTCCCCGCTCCCAAGGTTTTAAAAAATGGGACAGAATAGTTGATATTCCTGCTTTAAAGGGACTGAACTGATAAGGTAAGAAAACAAGAGAACAGGCTGCAGCAAAGAAAGGGTGTGCAACCAAGGTGTAAGGAACCAGTTGCTGCTGCCTCTGGCAGGGAAGGTGGAGGTGGGAAATCGCTCTGCCTCCACCATTATAGCATCATCAGCTGAGCATCTCCACCCCAGCCCAGTTGTCCACAGCTGGCTCCAACAAACCAACCCCATCACCCAGGTGCCTACAGGATCATCACCCACCACCACTGGATCGTCAACCAGATGGTGTCCATGGTCCAATTCTTTACCGCAGCACCAGAAAGTCGCCTTTCAGGAGTTGTTCTCCCCGCACACCTGGTCTGGCTTGATGGGAACGTACCAGTTATGGGTGGTTGTTTTTTTAAGGCAGCTGGCTCTCCCAAAAGAAGGGGGGCAGGAAGCACACAAAGCTACATGCAGCAGCCCCCCCCCCCCAATATTTTACTGGGTGCAAAAGGAACAACATATTTCCGCGAGCCAGAAAGCATAAAGCTTACGAACTAGATATGGGCCAGAGGCAGCCCTCTTTCCCTCTCCACTGGCTAAACAAGGAGAATTCTCCCACATTTCCTGTGGCATTTGATGCTTCCTAGAGAGCACGTACAGCTTCAAGAAGGGACATGCTGCCGGGTGTAATCAGTGTGGCCTTGGCGAGCTTTCAGGAAGAGATAGAGAAGCCGAGATGCGTGGGGCAGGGCAAGGCAGGGAGGTATTTTGGAATCTCTCTTCCCTTTATCACCCAGTTATGACTTCCAGGTGCAGAGAGATTGGGGTCATCTCCCCACTTCTTCATCCCATTCCTGTATCTATCACCTGTAGACAGGATTGTAAGCTTACGGGAAGAGGGTTTCAAGTTGCAGCCCAGTGTCTGCCACATCCCCCGCCCGTTTTACACCTTGTTCTGTGGCTTCTTGCATCTTTTTCTCCGGATTCCCTTTGGCCACCCCCATCCCACCCAGCCAGGAGAGCTCCAAAAACCGCTGGAGTCTATGCAGCCAGACTGAACAGCTGGGTCCTCTCTCCCCCAAGTCCACCAGGATCTGTCACCCAGCCAATCCGACGTGAGGCTTCCTGTGCCTTCTTCACAGAGCGAAGACTTTGCCAGTGACCTCCTCTTTAGAGCAGCAAATCCACCACACCCAGGTGTCATCAGGACTACAAGTCCGCAGCTCTCAGCCTCCTATTTGACTTCCAGGATGGATGGGTTGGTTTCCATGATGGCCACAATAATTCGGTCAATGTAGTCTTGGAGTCGGAAATTGATCTCCTCTTGCTTGTGAATTGCCTCCATCAACTATACAGGAGGAAAGGAGGGGAGCGGGAGGGAAGTTAGTTCCTGGAAGGCAACTCTGCTATGGCTTCACTTTGGCCTGGGACAGTTTGCCCAGACACATAATGTAGTTTTCAGTATTGAATTCCCAAATCCAGGAGCAAAGCATAACCAATAGTCCTTCCTAATGAAATCTCAAGGAATCATTCCAGAACCTGTCTTTATATCCCTTACCCTCCCAAGTCTCTTCTCCAACTTAAAACAACAACAACAATATATTTAAATCAATTATTCATCATAATAAGCATCTGGACATTTATCATAACTATTTTATGTATCCTTGGGTTTGAAAACACAATATTGGTAGACTTTTTTTATTTTTTATTTTTCCAACTACAGCTGTACAACTTCATAGTCATCCAGGCCTTTAACCATGAATAGGTTCAGTAAGACTAGGGTGAATGGGGTAAAGTTATTCTTCCTGTATGTCCAGAAGACAAAAAAAAAGCAGGGTAAAATTGTTAAATCAAAATCAGAGCTCCCTGGTTTTGACTAGTTAATCAATACGGGCTATCAAGTCACAACCACTGGAGGATGCTCTAGCAGCAGCAGTGACAACAAAGGAGTAGGACGAGGGACTGTGCCGTCTGCCCTTCGTCCCCATGCTGATTTTATCTTTACACTTGAGGAGACCAGCTGGCCTGCCTGGAACATCAGGTTGAGTGGCTGGGATTCTTATGTCTGCCCTCAAACTGGAAGAAGCATGACTTTGGTCCAGGCTGGGCTTATCAAGTCACCACCACTGCCAGGGACAACTGCTTCCAGTGATGTGTGCATTTGACATGGAAATATTGCATGCTGGCTCCACTTTTTTCTTTTCTTTTTTTTTTACTATGACTTCACTTGTGGAGAGAGAGCAGGTTTGACATGAAGGGGGTCTGGGGTATGGTGGCTCTTTGTATTAATTGGCTGTGCCTAGCTTTTCATCAACCCAGTGTGCAGCCGCTGTAAAGAAGGCAGACTCCATGTTAGGCATTATAAGAAAAGGAATTGACAATACAACTGCCAGTATCATACTGCCTTTATACAAATCTACAGTGCGACCACACTTAGAATACTGTGTGCAGGACTGGTCACTTCACCTAAAAAAAGATATTATAGAGCTGGAAAAAGTGCGGAAAAGGGCAGTTAAAATGATTAAGGTGCTGGAGCATCTCCCGTATCAGGGAAGGTTACAACAGCTGGGATTGTTTAGCTTGGAAAAGAGGCAGCTAAGGGGAGACAGGATAGAGGTGTACAAAATTATGCACAGTGTGGAGAAGGTGGACATTTTTCTCCCTCAAAGTACTAGAACCCAATGGGGTCATCTCATGAAGCTGATTGGTGGGAGATTCAGGACAAAGAAAGGGACTTCTTCACATAGATCAGAGTTAAACTATGGAATTCACTACCACAAGATGTAGTGATGGCCACCAATTTGGATGGCTTTAAAGGGGGTTGGATAAATTCCTGAGAAGGAGGCTATCAATGGCTACTAGCCCTGATGGTGATGTGCTACCTCCAGTATCCGAGGCAGTAAGCCTGTGTGCACCAGTTGCTGGGGAACATGGGTGGGAGGGTGCTGTTGCACCGTGTCCTGCTTTGCTGGTCCCTGATTGACAGCTGGTTGGCCACTGTGTGAACAGAGTGCTGGATGAGATGTACCCTCAGTCTGATCCAGCATGGCCCTTCTTATGTTCTCTTGGCTTCTGCTGGCTCTAGCATGGATTCGTCTCTTAATAGCATACATATCAGAAAATTTAATACAGCCTCCCCCAAGCTTGTGTCCTCCAGGTGTGTTGGACTTCTATCATCCCCAAGCAGCACAGCCAATGAGATTTGGTCCCACACATCAGGTGGGTACCTGGTTAGGAAAGCCAAATCTAGTATATTGGCTGCTGAAATAGGGTATGAGTGTATGTGGTTTATGAATTTTGGATCAACAATTGGGGAGGGGTTGTTTTGTTTTGTTTGGAAGTCTTGAACTGGTAGCTTGTTTATAGGTTTACTATAGCATTTTTATTTTCAGATCATTTTATTTATATTTATTGGTTATTAAATTATTTCTGAGTCTCCTTTTGGGGCTACATACAATTGGGGGGAAACTTTAAAGCAACATACCACAGCAAAATTAAAAACAGGAGGAAAAGCAATCTGTATTGTTGTATTTGGTTTTTGTACGAAGTCATAAAACAGTTCAGAAAAAACAGAAGGCTATCGGAGTAATTTTTAATCATCCAGCAGCTGTCCTGCTGCATTCCTTCAAGGGCCTCAGGAGCAGCTTTCCTATGTTAGCCCTTTGAAAACACTTAGGATTCTGATTCCTAATTAACTTAATTCACCTTTAGTGTCAGGAGGGAAGTGCTACCCAGAGTGTCCTATAGGCCCTTCAACATTACCTCATCTCTGGAGACCGAGCTGATTTCTGCAGCCAGAGATTCAGAGAAGGAAGCAGAGAAGAGATTCTTGGCGCCTTGAATGCTGAGGTTGATGATCTGCCCGTTCAGCTCGTCGTTCTGTTCCTTCAAGTTTCGGTTATCCTGTTTGCAAAGGGAACCCAAGTGTCAACCCCGCCACTGCCATCAGCTCTCCCTACAACATAACTAGATCTGGATGGGTCAGAACACGTGAAGCTGCCTTACCCAGAGTCCAGCCATCTAGCCCAGATGTCTGTTGCAGCAAGCAGTGGCATTTCCCCTAACCCTGCTGCACCAAATTGCCTTACCTGAACATCCAGAGCCTGAACTTGGGCTCATCGGCATTCAAATCACAGGCCCGATCACTGTGCATTGCAGGATGGATCTCATCATCGGCTCAGAATCAAGATTCCCAGTGAGAGGCACAGGAATAGATCAAGCCGCTTTCTACCAGCTCTGACTATTTGTCCATCTAGCCCAATATCATCTACTCCAAGTCAGGGTCTTCCCGGCCATCTGCTGCTTACCTGCTTTTCCAACATTGGAGAGGCCAGGGATTGGACCAGGGGCTTTCTACAGGCCAGGCATGGGCTCAACCTCCAAGCTACTGTCCCTCCCTTTAACTTTGCTCCCAATGCAGTTGGCAAGCCCTGACGTGTCGAAGCTCTCCTCCGCACAAACACCCGGGCACATCTAGAAGACCACAGGAGCTTCCCAACTGCATGCTCGATATTTGGGTGAGGGAGCCCAGCAGCAAAGAAGCTGTCTATTTGGAAGCTGAGCAGCAAGCCAACGCCTCAATTCACAGTCCCCCGAAAGCCCAGAAAACGGAGAGAGAACTACCCCACCAAGGCATTAGCTTGGCCTCCCAGCAGGGCGTGACTTTGATACCCACTGGGACACCCCCATTTGGCAGGTGGAAAGGGCCACCAAACAAGCAACTGCAAGAAGATTTGAGGGAGGCCCCCTTGCTCCACACACCTGCTTGAGCCGCCTGATCTCTTGCTCCAGTTCCGACTCCCGCGTCCGGCTGTTGTATTCCTGGAGGCCTGTGCTGCTGCTCCTGCCCCTTCGCTGCTCCGCCTCCAGCTTGAAGAGCTGCAGGTGTTCCAGCTGCTTCCTGAGGTCCTCGATCAGCTGCAAGGCAACCCGGCAAGATCAGTGGGGGATCCATCCTCAAACGCATCTGTTTTCCCAGCCAATCCACAGAGAGAGACCCTTGCGGTAAACCAGGCAAGGGCCTGTGGGCTGGGGAGGGCATGGTGAAAGGCATGTATCCCTATAGGTCAATTAAGTATCCAAAAGTACCCCAAAGCTCTTTTCAAACTCACTCTTCCTACACACACACACACACACACACACACACACACACACACACATACACACACAGCTTTTTCACAATTTAATCTGGAATATATCCAGAAATAGTCCTTTAAATACTGCTGAAGGTCTTGCCCCACTCCCGAATGAAGTCAGAAATGGCACCCTGCCTGCATTTCGCAGCCATTTCCACCCTACACCAGAGAAGGTTAACACTGCAGGTAGCAATGCAAAATAATTTGCCTTTTTCGCTGAGGGGCAGGGCAAAATCTTAAAACTTATATAAGTTTTAAGCATTGAGCACACTCGAGCACACTCGTATATATGCATGGGCAGTGGCCACTGCTATATTGCACAAATGTTCTCTATTAGCCTTAAAGTGCCGAGTTAGTTTTATCATTTCTTCTGCCCATCTCTGGCGACAGTGTGCTTATTGAATCCATTTCTATTAGCTGCCCATTAGTTTCTGAGCCTAATTAAAGATTCCAGTGACCACCTCAAAAGTCTTAAGGCAGGGATGAGGAAACTCCAGCTCATGGGCCAAATTTGGCTCACGAGGCCAGCCCATTCAGCCTGGTGGCTTGCCTTGCAGCAGCTTACCCATGCGGGGAAAGCGACGGAGGAGCAAACTCGGCTTCTCGGTGGGCAAAGTCCAGGCAGAGCAAAGCTCCTTGACTGAGGTATCGGCAGGATGTCAGGACCAGGGCTCCAACCACTGATGTCATCCTGCCCATGGGTGAGGTCAGGAGGCAATCTGGCCCCTGGACCCAAATAGATTTCCCACCCTTGCCTTAAGGGGAGTCATATATAGATCCCATATAGATTTGTCTGTGTCCTGCCATCAGCTAAGGAGCCATTGCTCCAGGCATCATCTGCAGCTGCTCAGAGTTAGGCCTTCCATAATGCTGCTGCTATTATGGAAAAGTCTCTTCAAGGAGACCCAGTGACAGGAAACACCTCGACAGGGTTTTTGGCATCAGGTAAGCATGTTTACGTTTTTTTCAGTTCTCACATGCTTGTTAATGTGGCAGACCTTGATTATTATTATTTGTTTAACACTTCTATTTAATTCCCTTTTGTTTCATTTGCTTTTAAACGGTTGTTCATCGCTTTGGGTTTGATAATTAGCAACTTAATTCACCCTCAGTTAACACAGCTGAATATGTTTTTCTCATCTTAATGTGATCTACTATGATGTTTTTTGTAGGCCTGTTTGAAATTCATTTTACTTTTAACTTTGTAATTTGTGCAGAGTTCTCTCTGTTTTTGGTGTAAACAATGGCTGAATTCAGACAACACAATAAGCAACTGGGTGGGGGGAAACAATCATCAGTTGTATTGACTATCGTGTCATCCAAATGCTGCCATAGTCAACTCAACGATGATCCTAATCCACACCACGGTTGATTATTTATTACTGTGTTGTGTGGGGAGTACCCCCTAGATGAACGACTGTAAAGTTGATTATTACCCCACCATTGACTATCGTGTTGTCCGAATTCAGCCAATGTATTTTGTTAACTATAATAAAGGTATAGGGGAGAGAAATCAGAATATAATAATAATAATAATAATAATAATAATGATGATAATAATAACAACAACAACGATCTGCTTATAATAAACTCTCTAAAGCTATGGGCTTTAATTGTCTTGGCTGGAATAGTGCTAAACATGCTCACGTTTCTCTGGTTCATGCCCCACCCTCCAGTCAGAAGAAGAGTGGGCCAGTTTCATGGGCGGCCTCTAGAAGCCAATGGACTCTGCTCACCTCCTGCGTGGATTCCTTCTCCTTATGGAACTGGTGCTTCTCGTGATTTAACTTGTCCCCCAGCTTCCTCTTGTTCTCCTGCTCCTCATTAAGCTGCACCGTGAGATCTTCTATTTCATCCAACAGCTTCCGCTTCTCCTGAAAGGAAGTGAGAGGGGTGTGATGGAACAGGGACCCTTGCGACCAGCCTCTCCTCTCTGAAGCACCTCCGGGGGGGGGGGGGGAAGGACCACAGGTAGCTCAGTGGGAGAGTGCAACTGCTGCAGGCAAAAGGTCCCAGGTTCAATCTGGCCACTTGCGTTTCCATGCTGTGCACAGGCAGCGCATAATGCTGGAAGCGGATGGGGAGCCACTGTGAATCAGCATTGGCAATTTAAAAATCTGGAGTCTGCCACTAGAGGGTGGAATGGCCACATAGTCAAAACAAATGATGACTATCCTATACTTGCGTTAAACAAAGCAATGGTAAACAAGATCACTTATATAATTTAGAAGGGTGAGAAACACACAGGGGGATTCAGAACGGCAAGAGGAGGGACAAAGACAAAGTGTGGTTTTGTTCTCTCTGCTATGACGAGGCTGCTTTAAATTCACTCTCTGTGAGGTGAGCTGGTCAACTACGGGGATTAAGAGCACACGCTGGGAGAAATCTCGGATCAGCCGTGAATTCGTGAATGGTGTTAGACCAAGAATTGACAGACTTCAGTCTTGCTGCATCTATGTTAGGCTGAGTTTTTTTTAACTAGAACCTTGGGATCCACCAACCAGAGCCTGGTGTAAAAGATATACACTTAGAATTAAAACAATTCTGAGCCTTAGAATACTCTTAGAATTAAAAGAATTTCTGACACTCAAAACTAGTTTCGATTGCCAAAACTGAATGGAGTCTGCCATCCTTCCACACGGGAAAAAACAGTCCTGGTTACTCCAAGCTTTCTTCATTTCGGCAGTATAATTTAGAAAGGAGAGGGTGATTTTGTTGCTGCTATTGTTAAACTACTGGAAGCCTGACATTCTTGCAGATCTACTGTAAAATTACCAAGTGACCTAACTCCTGTCCACCTTTCCTTTAGTTACCCCATTCTCTCAGCCTCCCTGCCTCCCCCAATTTGTAACAAGAGGGTAACACTGGCCTACCTTACAGGATTGTTATATTTTATCATCATCAGTCAAGGTTTACAGAAAACAACTGCCTACTAAGTGAAATAATGTTGTGTTGTGTTTGCCAAATAAACAGTGAGAGAACTCCCATCTATCAGCCAGAGAAGTTGCTGAAAGCCTCTGCTTTGGAACGTGTTAACTTGTCCATTTCAGCAGCCTCTAAAACTCTGATTAGATATTCTTTACATGACAGAATGACTGCTAGTTTCCAATATCTGGTTAATACAGTCTTCACTGCCAATAACGAATTAGTAATCACAAGCCCAACTGAAGCGTGTAATCTAATAAAACCTCAACTATTCTACAATACAAGGAAAACATCCAAGTTAAAGTTCAATCCCCCAATCCAATCAATCATTCTCAATATTACAACTCTACCACACAAGATTTATTTATCGTGCTTGTCAGTTAACAAAAATTATAATGTTCTAATATTATAATACAAGTGGGACCCTTGCTCTTGTTCACTGTTCTGGTCAGCCATGCCCTTTCCTAGTATACTCTAGTCTACTCCCCTTTCTGCCCAATTCCCCATTTTTCTCACTCCCTGCAACAGTTAGAATTCTATGTCCACTGAGCATGCTCAGTCTTAATTCGGCTGTTTTGGGCTTCCCACTCATTAGGGATTTTTCCTCTAAATAAATTTTTTTATTTGCAAATCTTGGGGTTCCCCCAAACATGCTGATACCTCCCTTTTGTGCGTAGGTGCTGCTGTTTTGGCTACAAAAAGATTGGCACGCAGGCCTAAACATCAGAAGCAAAAGGAATGATATGGCAGCCAAGGACTTATTGGGAACATGGAAACCCAAATCTCTATCCTAAGCCTCCTGATAAAAATCCGTCTTGTCCTCCAAATCTCTCAACATAGCATAACTTTTAGAGGATACCTTTCTTTCTTTAAAAAAAAATAGAAATCTTCCAACAAACACCCTTCCCAAGTTATTAAAATCACACAAACTGAAGTTATTATTAGTTCCCATTTGCACAAAATGTCTTAATTACAAATACTGATACAAGACAGATTCCATCGACGCATTCATGTGCAAAGTGTATTTGCGTATAATTAAATGCCTATCTTGTATAAAACCACAGAAGTTACAGAATGTATTATTTTCCCACTTATATTCTCAGATACCCGTGAAGTTCTCCAAGATCCTATGAAAAGCACCAATAAAATTGTAAATCCCATGCTTCCTTTTTTTCCTGATCCACCCAGTTAAAGGAAGGGTCCTCTATGAGCTGAACGCTTGTATCTTGCAATTAACACTGCAGTTGCCCCAAGTAAGAGGTCTCTCGCACTGTGTTTTGTCCCTTGGTTTATAATTCTGCCACACACACCGCTGCCTCCCAAGTCAAAACCTCCTGATCACCGCCACCAATTCCACTCTTTCGAACCTAGTCCTCCCCTTGATCGTGGAAATGCGTCAGCAACCAAAGAAAAGTTGATGACTTATCATGTCAGGGTAAGAACTAAGGCAAGACGAAACCACAGGAGTTGGGCAGCACAATCCCCTGCATGTTTACTCTGAAGCCAGCTCCACTGCATTCCATGGGGCTTTACTCCTGCAGCATAAAAATGACAGGCTTGAGCTGGCCAGACAGACCAGGCTGGTATTCAGAGAAAATCTGGCTTTTGGCCTTGGGGTGGGGGTGGGGGAAATCATCCTAGGCAATGACTTATGCCCACATGTTACCCTAGAGCAGGTGGCAAGAACCTCCGGCGAGAGCAAATCAAGCACAGCATGCCCTAAAGCGCCCTCTGGAAGAACAGAAGCTGATGATGCCGAGTCATCGTGGGATAATTAAGGCTGTGTCACTGTGGAACATGCAGACACCTTCAGCGCTGAGTAGCTTTGGCACAGAGGGAATACAGATCTTAGCTTCTATTTTTAGTCACGCGGTTGTGCTTAAATGAGAAACCCCTCTCCCTAGAAGAAGAGGAAGAAATGCCTCACCTCCTCCAGCCGCTCAATATTGGCTTTCAGGCAAGGGACGCAGGACCGGAGCTCGCCATTCTCGTCGTCCAGCTGTTGCAACCTGCAGTTCACACAGACGCAAATGCACCCTTAGAAAAAGGCATAGTCATAGCCTCCCCACTGGAAGAACTGGTAGGAGTGTGAACGCTCTGGGCTACACTCAGTCATCCGGAAACAATGACATCTGGAAGACACTTTCATCCAAAACATTACAACAAACAGAGGAAACCTTTCGTAGCCGTTCCATGTGGTCTGTCCCGTTCCACTCGAAACACTGCCTTCTCGCAAAGGTGCGCACACCACTCTAAGGTGAAGACAATATCATCTCACTACTAGGGGCTTCCTCTGTTTGTTGCAGCATGGGGAAGCTCCTTCCGGATGGTTTGGCTGTCTCCCTGAGAAAGGCCACCAGCTTGAACATGCAAGGCACCCAATTCCTAATCCCCCCTGCAGTTAGTGAACATTATCTGTAGCTTCCTCCTCCCAGTGATTTCCTGTTCCTTCAAGGACAGACATTTCTGTTTTTCCTTATGCCCTAGGAGAGGTTCCAGCTCACCAAGGTGGCACCAACATAGGACATTCTGTGGCTGGCATGAGGGGTGTGTGTGTGTGTGTGCACAGGCACACATGTACACACACATACAAAAGTTGCAGGAGAGCATTCACCCTCTCACAAAAGCATCCAAGGCCCACTGGTAGATTCTAAATCCAGGTTGGACAACAAGCTGGCTTCATGTCCCACCCCCTCACCCCACACCTTTTTTGTGGTTCCTGCTGTGGCTAAAGTTACTGTGGTGGCAGCCAAAACACCTGTGATTTGTTGCTAAAATTCAGCAATAACAGCAAAAATTGGTCAACGTTATTTTTGCTTTCAAGCAAAATCGCATTTCCAGAAGTGTGCCAGTAGGGGGTGTGCCCCCCCTCCCATGGGGTCCGGGGCAGCAATGCAGCCCCCCTCACACCTGGGAAGTAGCCCAACCTCGACGAAATTCGTGACTTGGAAATCACCGGTCTCCGTCATTCATCCATTCAAGTCTCCTGCTGGCACCCTCCCAAAAGCTCAGGGCAGACAGTAGTAACGCACGAACGAGGCTGAAGGAATCTCAGGAACTAAAGACCAACCGAGAGCCTAAGAGCTGCAATGCCGGAGTGGCTTTGAACTCCAAAATATATTTCCACTCAGTGCTCAGGAGCATGTTTGAAGTCGGGCGCCTACAAAGCGAACGTCGGTGACCTGACAATTGGAAATGCTTTTCCAGCCAGG
Organism: Anniella stebbinsi; assembly: GCA_029215795.1. NCBI lineage: Eukaryota > Metazoa > Chordata > Lepidosauria > Squamata > Anniellidae > Anniella > Anniella stebbinsi. The sequence continues at coordinate 42,987,328 of JARDYH010000007.1, read as the reverse complement.
ATTTAAACCAAAAGCATACATAAAATATTTGATGAAAAATACAAGACAGAGAACACACACCATGCTAAAAGCTACGTTGCCATATTTTGGTTTAAATACCAGACATCGTGACAGCCATGGAGAGGAAGCATGCGCACCAGGCAGACAACGGCCGTGCCATATCATAAGCATGAAAGAGCTGCTTTGGGGGTCAGAAGAGCAAGTGCTCCGTTTAGCCTAGCATCCTGTCTCTGACACCAGTCAGCCAGATGGGCCGAGGAAGCTCTCACGCAGAGCAGGATGGTGGCAGCCATGCCTTGGCTGTGTGCCCCCAGCACCTGGTAGTCAGGTATAATTCCTCTGAAAATGGAGGTTCCACCTTAGGGTGATATTTGCAAAAAGGGGAAAGATCTACCACTGCTTTCTGTTCCCTATATGCCTCTCTGCAACACTGCACAAGGCAGAATCCAGACTATCGTCCCACCCCCACCCAAACAGAAATAAAACTGCAGGCAAAGGCTGAACACAATGCCCTTGTTGCAGAAACGGCCATCGCCGCATCTCGTGGCAGTGAGTTCCACAAGTTAAACGTGTGTAGTGCGTAGAAGTATGACTTTCGTTTCTCCTGAATCTTCCGGTGTCATCGGATGCTCCCCGAGTTCCGGCCACAGCAATCACTCTACTCCATATCGCCTCCATGAACCTGCCGGCCTTACCGGGCTTGTAGGTTTTCAATCTCAATGCTTTTCTCCCGTTCCATCTTGCTCAGCAGCTCCCTCTGTCTCCGGATTTCTTCCATGAGGACCTCGTCCGATTTCAGCTCTTGCTCTTTCAGCTGCTCCTCCAGGGCATTGGCTCTATGGAGGGAGGGAAAGATGGCCATGGTGGGATGGATTCCGAATGACACCACGCAAGACATTTCCCCAGAGTTCAGCTCGGGGGGGGGGGGGGTGCAAAACTTTTTGTCCATGAACAAACGGAAGCAATCTTACAGAGAGTTTTAATTCGGGACAACATGTCCCACTCAGTGTTCAAGTTATGTGGGGGGGGGGGAGTATGGGGCCCTTAAGGAAACCCATAAGGCACACCTGGCTTCCCCCACCCCCATTTTAGCCAAATCAGCCCCTGCATGGTAATTTCAGTGCTAGCCTCACTCCTATAAAGAAGTGTTTTCTGTGCCAAAATATATTCTCCACTGATGGTGTGTTATATCCAGTGAAGTCATATAGACGCTCTAGAATTCTCTGCTTGTTCTCTCTATGGTGCCTTAAAGCACCCTGGAAAAGACTGGAGCCGGCCTTTACCTAGTAATATTAATATGTTGAAGAATGTAGCCCCCGCTGTAGAATTGTATTCTTGATCCTCACTAACTTTGACTGCTTTTTAAAGGCAGACCCCCCAAGACATTTTAGTCCTCAAGGCATTAAATCCAGACGAGGCACACACAGTAAACACGAGACATAATCCACTGGGGCGCCCTGTCAAGAAATGGGAGCTGTGCCAAGAAAAAAAAATCCCTGCCCATAGAAAGCTAGGTTTTCAAGGAGAAGGTTCCTAACCCAGCCTTCACCTTGATGTGCAAGCTTTCTACATAAGGCAGCACTCCAAACATGCCAGCCACCCAGGAGCACAGTACAACTGGGTCACATAGCCCTTTTGAACACGCAGACAGGCTCTTAAAAGATTATGCCTGTCATTACGTCAGCCTCCTGCCCCGCCTTTTACCTGTGGACGAGCTGAAGGTTTTCTTGCTTTAATCGGCTGTGCTGCTCCCCATTCGCCGCTGTGTCCTTTTCCAGCTCCGTCACCCTTTTCTCGAGGAAGATCACCTGCAGAAGAAGAGGCGCGATTTAAGTTTCAAGTGCTCCATCCTTCTGCTTTACCTGTAAGCCGCATAGTCTGTTAGAATCGCCAGAATTTAGTGCCACCACTTTTTTGGGGGTAGAAGTTAAACACCAGCGACTCCAAGTCAACCACACGCCCTGTTTCCTCCAAACGTCACGGCCCTTTGCTTAACGTTACATATATCATTCTTTGTTCCCTGCTCTATTAATGCCCGAGGCTTAGTAAGAGATTTAAAAATAGGTTGCTTCTTCTAGGTAATCCATTAAAGTCAACGCTTAGGTTGGTGCTGCTGGGTTGTGTGCGCGAGTGTGTTTCAAGAAACCCTCTTCAGACACTTACAGAACTTAAACCTTTGAGCGTTGCACAGATTCGGCATGGAAAACAGCTGCCTCCCTTTTCAAAATCTCGCCCTCTCTCAATTCCAAGCGTTCAAAGTTTTTATGTATATGCATGAAAAGAGAGAGCCCCTTTAAACAACCAAGGGTGCAATCCTATGCATGTTTAGACAGAGGAAAGTCCTACAGCTTGTAAGGCTTTCCTCTGTTTAAACTTGCATAGCATAGGATTGTGCCCTAAATGAACTGGCATGGTTTAGCCCCTCTGAATACTAGCATGCATCTTCCTCTTTCCTCAAATCAGAAGCTGCTTTTGGAACTCAGGGGAGTTACAGCAGAACTCTACACATGGGGCAGCCGCTGAAAATGACCACCCCAAGCTACTGTCTGGCTCACCGGTTGGGCCTTCTCTCTCTCATACCCAGAGGTCTTTTGTTCTGTGAAGGACAGTGGTGAGAGCAGTACACTTCCAAGAGAGGCAAAAACCCCCCATTAAAAAAAATGCTAAATGCTAAATATACGCAGAAGTAGAAGTGGAAGGAAGGACTATTTTGTGAGTGGTCGTTTAAGTTTTGCCTATCGCAAAGCGTGCAACTGGTCCAGCAAGCAGTCCTGCTGGTAAAACGTGCTGAGTGGGGGAGGGGAGTATTAAAATTACTGATCAAGCAACCAACCTCATGAGATACGAATTCAGCGTGTGGACATTCTACAGTTGAGAAACAGGCAAAAAAAGAGGAAATTAGACTAGTTGCATTTAATGATGGCCAGGGAGTCTGCCCAGGACTGGAGGTGGGGATACTTGGAACAAAATGAAGAAGACAGCCCCCGGGGACAATTCACCCCATTCAGCCTTCAGTCCCCAGATGAGGTTCCACTACAACTCCCATTGTCTCTGACTAATACCCATGAAGGCTGGGGATGATGGAAGTTGGGGGTCCACCAATATCTGGTGTGGGGGGGGGGCAAAGATCACCCCCATGAGCCATGTAGGGCAAGAAAATGCAGGTTGTAATGGGCCATCTAGACACAGGCTAAGTTGAGCTAGATATTATGGGTGGGCTGAGGAATGCTTGAACTGGGGGCTGCCATTTTCAGCAGCAGCCTTGTGGTCTTTGCAATGCATAGTTAATAGGACAGGGCGGAGGAGAAATGGAGACCGTTGTTTATGACTTGCAACGACAACAAGATCTGGGGGCTTCAAGGGCATCTTCTTTCAAGGATCCTAATGCGCTGCAGATGGTTGTGGAGGGGAAAGGGGCCAGGACCTTAATTGGTAGATTAGCCCACTAAAGCTATAGTTCTTTAGTTTGGAGGCTATTTCGGTTCTGGCATGTAATGAACAAGGAGTGACAAAAAATGTTACAGGTGCCCTTCCCTTCCTACAATAAGCAACAGCTCTGTTTTGTTAAGGTCTACACTTGTTCTTGTACACTTTCTGCAATAACCAGGGAGAACAAGCCACTTCAGGGCCCGATTCACGTTTTTCAGTAGAAAGCTGCTACAGGCTCCTGGCCCATGGGACTGATGTTTAAAAACCCAAGACAAAAAAAATATGCATATATATATAGCTGCACCGTTAAATGAGTATCAGGATTGACAGTTTGGAATGCCTGGAGATGAAAAATCCTTAGGAGAAAAAACACAGGGATGACTGGTATAATGCTTACAAATTCTCCCCCAGATTAAGGCCATTTGGACTAAGAATTCTCACTCCATAGATCCAGGAATTTCCCTTTTCGTCGAGCACATCAGGGTCTTTTGTTTGTTCTGGTGCAAGCAGCTGTAAATCCAAGAGACTCTGTGCAGGAGAGTTGAAAATGTCTTGCAACAAGGCTGCTCCAGGTTGTTGTTGTTTTTGCAACGATCGCAGATTTGTGGCCAAATATGCTCAGCTAGGTTCAATGGGCTTGTTTAAAAACACGATGAATTTGGCCCTTAGATGCTCTCCCCACCACCCTTACAAGCACACATACCTTCTCAGCGATGTCCTCCTCCAGGCACTCAGAGTTGTTCTGGAAAACCTCCTCCATTGCATCCACAGTGAGGCTTCCTGTCTGATGCAGGTGCCTGTAACCAACACAGACCATGGCAAGCCAAAGCAAGACCACCATTAGAGAGTACATGCCAGTGGAGAAGAGTTCATTACCAGGTTTTGATTAAGTTTCTACATAGCTCATCCTGTAGGGGATTCTACATTGGTGCCACTATAGAATAGCACCATTCAGAAGCCCGTTTTGACCCAAAAGTAGAATGTCCTTTTCTTTACAAAAAAACCCGAACACCTCACACTTGAGTTTCACGAGTCTCTCCTCAACCCACCGCCATTTTTGATCACCTGCTAAGCTGGGCAAGCAACCAGGCACCCTGGCAGAGCGTGTACTACCAGGCGTTCAAACCTATCAGCCGTTTCCTTTGCTCTTTGGAATACGGAATGATAAAGATCGGACTTTCTGCCCCTTAATTTCCTTTCGATCTTCAGGACAGCGAGACAAAACATGAGCTCCGGAGCAATAAATGGCAAAATGAAGAAGAAGAAAAAGAGACAGACTGGGAGGGAGAGATCTCAAGCCAGTGAAAGAGGTCTTCCCACTGTGTACCCCCCACCCCAGGAAGTCCCATGCCATGTCAACATTTCCCCGGCATGCCTCTGTTGTGGTCCAAAGGCCACCCTTCTAATGACATGCCATTCAGACCAGGCATTTATCAGCTGTTCTCCAGTAATGCTTTTATCACAGAGAAATGGTGTTCAATATTCCACCCGCAGGAAAAGAAGAGGTTGCAGGTGCCTTCCCCCCTCCCCCACAAACTCCCATTCACATGCAAGGATTCTGAAGTTAGGCTGTGAATGCATTGCAGAGTTAGGCTTCCCCAACCTGGGACTCTCCAGATGTGTTGGCACTACAACTTCTATCAACTCCCAGTCGGCATGGCATGCTGTTGGGAGATGGCGGATGCTGTAGTCCTAGACATCTGCAGGATCTCAGGATCAAGGCAAGATGTGTCGACTGCAATTTAATGAGGGCCTGATTAGGAATGGGAGTGTTTTACCCATTTAGCTGTATCCACCCCACCAGCTCCAACCTGCAGGTTCACAGCAGGTAGCAAAGGCAAAATGGAATCAGGTTGTGTTCAATTCAGTGAAGTGGCCCATATCGTTTTCTGATGTAATCCTGAGCCCTGAAGGCCAGTTAGGTCTTACAACACTTAGGCGTGGATTTTAGCAAGCCTGCGGGCTGGTGAGGGTGCTGGTGGAGGTAGGGAGAGGCACCACGAATGCCTTTCCTAATACATTTACCATTTCCAACCAACACATGGAGGGCATCGCTAAGACTAGAGGACATACCTTTGGGGACGGGACAAAGCCCTCTCCAAGGTATGCTGGCCAGAAGCCTTACGCTTTTGCCACTGAGACAAAGCGGCCCTCAACTATAAGCATTACTTTATTTATATTCCGCCTTTTTTCCGCAAAGGGAGCATACATAATCCCCTTCCTCTCCTTTGTTATCCTCACAACAGCAGCCTAGTGAGGTAGGCTGAGCTGAGAGTCTGCAACTGGCCCAAAGCCACCCCGTGGGCTTCCATAGCCGAGTGGGGACAAGAACCCGGATCTCCCAACTCCCAGTCCATCACTTTAAGCCACTGGCTCCAGCATTCTCCAACCTGGTGCCCTGCAGATGTGTTTGACTACAACATCCATCATTCCCATGGCTGGGAATGCCAGGAGCTGTAGTCCAACACAGGTTGGGGAAGGCTGATATATTCTCTTTTGGGGGGGGGGTTGCCCCATTCCCTCTGGGAACACAAGGAGAAGAGAATCATGCTGAGGGAACCCTGCCCACATGCATAAACTCTTAACCTGCAAAACCCAAGAGCCGAACTGCTTCCTTTCAGTGGGTTGCCGCCCCGTGCAGTCACCGACAAGGCACCGCACTTCTAGTCCGGGAGGAGTGCCTAACCGCCACCACACATGGAAGAGAGCCCCTTCAAGCGAGAGAAGGGAAGTGAAAGAAGCGTCCGCGTACCTTGCTACCTTCTTGCTGGAGAGCCTCTTATTTGGACTGTGGAATGAACAACAGGAAAACTAAGTCAGGAAAACTGACACCAAAGAGCAACAGCGAAACAGGAAACAAGCGAGGGCAGAGCAGCAGGGGCATATCCTTTACAATGCACAGCACAACGCGCACAGCACACCCCGCGCATGCATGGCGCCCACCCCTGTTTGAAAAACCAGGTCGAGTCAACGCCTTGCACACATTTTAATGGCCTCTCCGCTTTCTAACTCGGCAGTCGGGCGTCCACAGATATCTCGTAGCTCCTCCAAGGCCCGGCCGCTGTTCTCTCTCTGCCTCTGCTCACCAGCCCCGTGCTGAAAACGGATCCCTCGACTAAGAATAGAAGTTGAGGTTGGCGGGGCTCTGGCTCGGCTACCGGCTTGGGCTAAATTCAAACCCGCTTTGTCGTTCCCGCCAAGAACCAACCTTGTGCCGAGATCACATTCGAAATCCCCATGCGGCACCAAGCACAAGTTGCATAACTCAAACTGGTGCGCCGCAGGGGGGGAAAAAAAGGCTGGGATACAAAGGTTAAGGAGCTTGCGCACACCTGGGTATCCCATTAGGGGCGTCGCAGGAGCCTCTGCCGGAGGAAAGGGGGCAGGAATGTGGAGCATGACAGCAGTGGGGGAGAGAAGTATCACCTGGATCCCAGAACAAGTGGGCCCTCTGAAGGTCGGCCCAAAGAAGACATTTTCTAGCTAAAGGCTGGCCATCTCCATGTTCCAAAAAGATGAAGATCCGCAGAAATGCTTCGCATGTTAGGTTTTTAACACATAGCGCCCTCAATGTATACAGTGCTTGGCAGAGACACACATGCAAAATAGCCCCGTCCCTCCCTGCCCAGAGCTTACTATCTAAGTTTCAGCAGAGGGAGAGGTATTTGCATATGTACTGTAACAGTACGCACTGTTTATCAATATGCGAGTCGTAAATATACACGCAGCCGGGACTGGCCACAGGTCAATGTCGGCAGGTGCACACGGCAGCAAAATGTCTTCGCCGCGCATGATGTGTGAAACAGCCCTCAGGAAAAAAAAGGGGGGGGGGAGAGAGACTGGAAGTGGGGAAGATGCTAAAATTCCAGAAATGGCTGGAAAATGTGTTGCTTCCCTGTGGTGGTCTATGTATTGCAGAGAGAGAGAGAGAGAGAGAGAGAGAGATCCCAGCTCATCCACGCAACTTGTATAAAAGTTACTCACTGGGGGGACACTTTGGAAGCATCTTGCAAGGACGATGCTAACCATGCAAAGCAACCCTGTGTTGATTTGAACATTCTCTCTTTTTTTGTGTGTGGGGGGGGGAATGGAAGGGCTCCAAACTGAACTTCATATCCTGGGTTTCTCAGTCACACCGTTTAGGCCAAGAGGTAATTAATACATGGATTATTTCCCAACCTTACTCTTGGCTTTGACCATGGACATTTCTGTTCAGGGCAGGAATCAACACCGGCAATGGTGTCAGGAATAAAGAGGATGCAACTCCCGACCCCTGAAGGACAGAGACTGGATTTTGCCCTTAGCAAATTGATTGTCGTGTGTGTGTGTGTGTGTGTGTGTGTGTGTGTGTAGGCATGCAAATGAGTGAGAGAAAGAGACTAGGAGTTGAAGAGAACTTCATCTCCCTGATGGTTTAGTAGAACAATTACTTGGTAACAACAGCTTTGGTTTTAAGAACTGCAAAATTACGTTTGCTCATTTTCACCTTTTGATCCAAGAGACTGTCCAAGTATTAATTTTCAAAACTCATATGTTTTTCTACATCAGGGGTCGGGAACTTGCAGCCTTCCAGATGCTGTTGGACTCCAACTCCCAGCAGCCCAACAAGCATGGCCAATGTTCAGGGATGGTGGGGGTTGTAGTCCAACATTTGGAGAGGCACAGACAACGCTTTATATTTTGTCCTTTTTGGAATTTCGTTACCAGCTTGCTCGTCAGCTTTTTACCATTTTGAAAGCAATGCGCAGCGCCCCGGCGAGAATGCAGGTCCAAGGACCGGAAGAGAATGTTCACACAATCTCTCCTCCATGTCCCACTCCAATCTTGCGAACGCCCCAGGTGAAAATACACCGGACTGGGTTGGAGGCATGGACGGTTTGCCAAGATTGTTGGGAAATCTATGAAGCACTGAGAAAATGGGGTCTCTGAACACATCTCTTGGGGGCCGTGTTATCTGCACACATAACACTGCCATGAGTCTTCGCACTTGAGATACGGTGTGCAGATGTTGTGGGACTGCAACACCCATCATCCCTGACCATGAGTTGGCTGGGGCTGATAGGAGTTGTAGTCCAACAGCATCCAGAAGGCGCCAGCATCGCCTACCCCGATCTAATGCAATAATCCCCTTAAGCCTGGGAGGGGCTGTAAGTCAGTAGTGGACAGGGCCGCTTTGCCCCCCGCCCGCCCTAAAGTCAAGGTTCATAGCATCCAAGGCCAAAATTCCCACATTCATTTCTGCCTCTCCCTAGAAGTACAAACACAATGATGATACACAATAATTAATTCACTGCCCTTTCACAATATCCCAAACCAGCTGTCCAAGGCGCCGCCTCCTGGGATGGCCAATCCCAGTAATACCCCATATGTTTTTCATACAAAGAATCCCAGGTTCAATGCATAGCAGCAGCAGCAGCAGCAGCAGTGGGAAAGCCCCACCCCCCCCACCCCGGTCACACTCAGGACAGCTGCTGCCAGTCAATGCGGACAATACTGATGAGACAGTCAGATCAGTGCCCTACTCAATGGAAGGCTGGAATCCTATACACGCTTACTGGGGACTAGATTCCCCCTCCACTGAACGCAAATACGCTAACTTAAGAGCGGTCATGTGCAGGATTGGGTTATAAGGCAGCTTCCTATGTTTCCAAGGCAATGGCCGTGCTAGCTGGGAACAGTGGCTGTTGCAGTCCAAGACATCTGCAGAGCGCCAGGTTGGAGAAGGCTATCCGCTATTCTCTTTTCCCCCAACCCATCCCCACACCTTCGCTTAGCCTTGTGCCTTACAATCATTGCCACCCAACGAGCTGGTCCCCTCCTGCCACCCCCAAATTCATCAAGCCGCTTTTTTTCTCCTGGAGGCTCTCAGTTCCTGAACCACCGGAGTCCTCGCCTCCCACTCAGCAGAGCCTCCTCATCTCGTTCACCAGTAGCAGAACCCCACCTCATCAGCCCAACCCAGATCAGAAGCCACAGACCGGGAATCCATCGGCGCGTGTTCACCTCACACAATGGGAGCGCATGCAAAGAGGGTTTGTGGTAGAGCAGAAAACACACACAAAAGGAAGGAGTCTCACAGGCAGTGTTCTTGCTGAGCCCCTAAGTATCATCAAGGGGACTTCCTGGTTGTGAAAAGTTTAAGGGTGTTTTCGCAAGCAATGTTAACCTTAAAAAAAAGGTGGTCAACGGAGGTGAACAGACAGTGGCTCAATTCGGACGACACAATAAACAACTGGGGTGGGGGAAACAATCGTCAGTTGTGTTGACTATCGTGTCGTCCAAATGCTACCATAGTCAACTCAGCACTGATCCTAATCCACACCACAGTTGATTATTTAATACCATGTTGTGTGGGGAGTACCCCTAGTTAAACAACTGTAAAGTTGATTATTACCCCACCAAAAAAAAAAGCCACAGCCAATATCCCAGATCCCAAATGGTTTGAATATCCCAATATCTGGGAGATTGACTGCGAACATCCACAGGTGATATCCCTGATCTCAAATGAACGACAGGTGGCTGAGGCTTGCCCAAAACCACCTTGCCAGTAGGGCAGAGACTAGATTCAAACTGGGGACTGCTCGATTTGCAGCTCAGCCTTAGCCCACCGACCCCATTAGGTCGGGGCCCTTCTTTTGTACACAATGCAGACCTGGTTGTTAAATTTCAGCAGAAGAAAGTGAGCACACATGCTTGGCAAAACCAAACAAAACCTGAGAGTCCTTCCTTCCCAAGAACAGGTACATCATGCACGTAAAAAGAAGAGTACCATGCCCAAGACCAGTTACCTATTCATTTCAAGATCATTTAGGCGAGCAGAAAGATCCTCGAGGCGGTTGATTTGTTTGTGGCACTGGGTACAGTAAAACTCAAACGCCTCGTCGGTGATAATGCTGTGCAGTTTCGCGGCGAGTGGGTTGACGCTAAAGAAATCACAAGTGTCATTCTTTAAAAAAAAATGTTTTTAACAAAAACAGTGCAGGCCAAGCCTCGATTCCACCTGTGGGTTCCAGAAGATTCAAGGAAGAGCAAGCACTCTCTCAAGCAGCCCGTTTTCGAGGCCAGAGGGTTTTAATAGAACAATATGAACCAATTTGAGAAGCGTCAGACCCAACCATCCCTCTGGGAGTTTTAGGAAGCAATTCACTGGCTTTTTCTGATACAGCAGTGGGAAGCAATCGGTGGCCCTTCCAGATGTTTTGAGCTACAATTCCCATCATCCCAAGCCAGCATGGCCAACGCGAGAGATAACCGGCCAAAACATCTGGAAAAGTTTTAACAAGTTTATGTATAATTTCTTTCTCCTTGTTAGAATGTTGTAGCCAGTTAAAATGGATACTTTCAACACATGTAGTTTAATTATATAGAAGTGTAATGTTTCTTTCTCTCTTTTTTATGTTTTGTTTTGGTGAAACACACAATAAAAATCATTTATAAAAAGCAAACAAAAAAACCCATATCTGGATGGCTACAAGTTGCCCAGAACTTCGATAGGGCCAGAACAACAGAATATCACTAGGGCCAACAGATGCCATTGGCCATGCTGAGTGGGGATGCTAGGAATTGTAGTCCAACACATCTAGAGAGCATCAAGTTGGGGATAAGGCTGCCCACTGACAGTTGGCCTATGCTAACTATCAGGAGGGGACTTCCCCAAAAAACTAGTTTGAGGAAGCAAAGGAGCAGTAAAGACCATTATTGGGGGAGAAAGGAATCACTCCAGGGGTGTATAACTCTTTCAGCAGCCCAAGGGCCAAATTCCATTTCAGAAAACCTTTCAGGGCCCATATTCCAGCGGAGGAAGGGCCAAACATACCAGAATATTGTAGCTTAAAGATCTTACTGCTAGCAAGAAAGCTTTAGGAGGCATTTTGACCCTACACAATAAAGGGAAATGGGCAAAAGCCAGGAAATCACCAGATGATTGGCGGTTTGGGGAAAGGGGGTGGAGCCACAGGAAAGGGGCGGGGCTATCTGAGGCCTCGATTTGGCCCAGGAGGGCTACATTTGGCTCCCGGGCCTGAGGTTTCCCACCCCTGATTTAGTCAATGATATACAGGAGCTTTTGACTCAGTGACTGAAAGCTAAAATGGCAAATGGGGTAGCGGGCAGCATTGGGGGGTGGGGGGGGGAGAGAACCCACGACCCTTCAGAATCCTGTCTGCTAGCTGCCGACCTTGGTCACAGCCTTATCTTTGCTTCCTGCTGGTCCTGGAGCAGCTGATCCATGAAACAATGGCAACAAAACAAGACGCGCGGCGGCCATCCGGAGGCTGCCCTGGGAAACTGCTGGCCCTTCAGCTTGAACCAAGAGGCATTCCAGAGGTTCAAAGAGGGAGCAAAAGTTGAGAAAGAGCAGCCAGAGGATGGAGTCTGGGCAGGGACAGGCCCTGGATTCTGCTTGCGCCATTACCGTGAACACGATGTTCCTGGTGGATAAAGGACCCACCTATAGCATGAACTACTGGGAGGGGGTCATAGCTTGAGGCTCAAAGCAGATGTGTTATGGGAAGAAGGCCTTGGCTCAGCCCCCAGCATCCCCAATTAAACGGCAACGGTAGGCAAAGCCTCTGACAGAGATGAGGACAGCTGTTGTCCATCAAGAGCAGGCAGCACCGGTTTAGATGGAGAAACCATCTGACCTCTAGAAGTCAGCTTCCTCTCTCCAGAAGACAGGCATCGCCTCTGGAAGCCCACCTGCAGAAGCCCTTGATGCGCTTTTAGTTTCAGTTACGCCAACACAGCTGCAGGGATCTGTGGCAGTCATTTTTTTTGGTGCTGGAAAAAATGGGTAGTGAGGATGTCTGAGACGCGCACGCGTGTTTGAAACACTTCTGGAAGCCACGAGGTTTAATCGGAGGGGAAGGTTAAGAGTGAAAAACATGACCCAAGAGGTTAAAGGCAAGCGCACACACACATACATACACAGAGGCGTGAGCCGGCAGGAACGAGGTTAGACTCACAGACGCCTGGAAAAGAAAGTCAATTGCGAGGCCATGATGCACGTTGTCTTGCTGAGCCCCTGGGTCTGGAGGGAGGAGGTGCTGAGCACTCACGGAGATGAACAAGAGGGAGTTACAAGCCGATGCAAAATATCGGGGCTACTAGTTGAACAGGTGCTTGGCACCAGCTATTACGATATTTTTGGTACTAAGCTACTGACTTCAAACCCAGGGTGCATCCAAGCAGGGAGCTCTAAGCAATTTCAATAAAAGGCACCTATTCCAACCTTCTTTCACCCAGCGCCTCCCAGATGTGTTGAACTACAACACACATGGCTGACTGGGGATAATGGGTGTTATAGTCCAACACATCCGGAGGGCACCAGGTTCAGAAAGGCTGCATTTTGAGGCAGGGCGATTGCAGGATGAAATCCTCACCTGGAAGCAGCCCAGATCTTTCAAAAATCTGCAAGAAATTGCCCCCAAAAGTGAAGAGAGAAGACTTTCCCCCCCTCAAATTATAGATTTTTTTAAAAAAACAACACAGTGGGCCAGCGGGAAGTACAACAGTTGTTTGTGCTTCAGCCAGGGGAGTGCTGTGGAAGGGGAGGGGGAGAATAAGACGAAAATATACCCCTACGAAAAAAGACAGGGGTAACGGTCAAGCCATTCTCCATGCTCACTACCACCATTACAACTGGACTTTGGCTGCCAGGTCTAGGAAGCAAGGGAATGTGAAGCCCCAGCCCAGACCTCCCACCCTCTGCTGTGGGGTGCAAGAGACGCTCACACTGCGTGTCACGAAGCGGACCTCAGCCTACGGGAAACCATGTTCCAGCCACGCTGCTCCACAGATCTTGAAGGAACAGGATGCGTAAACCTTTGTAACGCAAGTCCAGTAAGTCAGAACGTTTGTTACCTAATCCGAATTTGAAACAAAACTGATAAGCAGGGGTGCACATCCCTCGCAGCCCCGAGGGCCGCGTGTGATGCTGGCTCGGGGACTGCACGTATGCACACATGCACCCCAAGGATCCCAGTATAGATGGCTCTTTCCTCGCTGTTCGCAGCAGCAGGGAATGAGTGAACTCTATCAGGAACTTGCGGGGACTGAGCGGGGGTAATTCAGGGGCAGGGAACTTTTATTTAAAAGGCACAACAGCTGTCAAAGCAACCGTGGGCCCTGGGACCTTGCTTCTAAACACCTGTAACTGAGGCCACCTCATCTCCCAACTTTTATCCTATGGCTGCCTTTACACAAACTCTCTCTTATGTGCAGGTGTATAAAAAGACATCCGAAAAGAGCGTCTGGGGCCATTTGAATGTGCTCGTGTGAATGCTAGCTGGGAATGATGGGAGTTGCTGCCCAACACATCTAGGATAGCCGTGTGTCCATTTCTGCAGAGGACAGTCCTCTCTTTGAAGGCGTCCTCTCTTTGATCAGCTGCCCAGTTCAAGTCCAGCATAAAAATACACAGAGCCATCCGAAGGAAGAGCTGGGCCTTGAAGTCGCCCATCCACAGTGAGCACCTGGGCAGCAAACTGAGCAAAGCAACACAGGTCACCTGCTCAGACTTTCACACTATGGTGGAGATGTCCTTTATTTCTATTTGAATTCTAATCATTATTTCTAAATTTGCACCTATAAATATAAAATAGCATGTGCAAAAGTTACGCAAATCGCTGCCCTCTGTTGTCTTTTTGTTTTGTTTTGGCGATACGTAATTGGCCGCTCTAAATATATCTGGAGGGAACAAGGCTGGGGAAGGCTGATCTGGCTATGAAATTTCTGCTCCTGCAGAACAACTGACAAACAGAAACCCTTCTAGAATCATAGAATAGTACAATTGGAAGGGGCCTGTAAGGCCATTGAGTCCAACCCCCTGCTCAATGCAGGAATCCACTTAAAACATCCCTGACAGATAGGTGTCCAGCTGCCTCTTGAATTCCTCTAGTGTGGGAGAGCCCACCACCTCCCTAGGTCATTGGTTCCATTGTCGCACTGCTCTAACAGCCAGGAAGTTTTTTCCTGATGTCCAGTCGTAATCTGGCTGCCTGTAACTTGAGCCCATGTTTCCATGTCCTGCACTCTGGGATGATCGAGAAGAGACCCTAGCCCTCCTCTGGGTGATAACCTTTCAAGGACCAAGAGCTTCCGGCTATAGGGTGGTATAAAAATGCAATAAATAAATAAATAAGGACTTGAAGAGTGCTATCCTGTCTCCCCTCAGTCTTCTCTTCTCCAGGCTAAACATGCCCAGTTCTTTCAGCCTCACCTCATCAGGCTTTGTTTCCAGACCCCTGGCTGCAAAGGTAGCACTCAACAGCTGGAAACTCCTCTCTCTCCTGTTCAGTCAACAGGGATTCCTTGCAATGAGCATCCTGCTGACGACCCCACAAACAGCACGTGGTCCAAGCCTGATCCAGGCATCCCATTCGCCACACCTGCTCCTTGTGCGTGTCTGCCCTGCAGAGCTATGTTTAGTGCAAACCCAAGGCCAAAGCAAACAGGCCGTGTTTCGGTATGATCCAGCCCCGTCAACCCCCTTGTTTCTATGCACATGCTGAAAATGAGCTTGCGTCAGAGCGGTGCATGCAGCGAAAGCTCCTGGCTGCTTACCGGCACACCTGGCCACCGGCAACGATGCCCTGCTTGCCACGTGCACATTTAAATCCAAGCAGAAAGAGGTCTGGATCAGATCCACTCAGCACCCTCTGGATGTTTTGGACTACAACTCCCATAAGCCCCAAGCAGCTTGGCCAATGGTCAGCGATTATGGGAGTTGTGCTCTAAAATATCTGGAGGGCACCAGGTTACCTATTCCAGACGGGGAGGGGCGGAATATACTCTGAAAAAAAAAAGAATTGTGTCCATCTGGCCTCTCTATGGATTGTGCAATTTGGGGCGAGCAATTTCTTTGCCTTGCGAGGGAACTTTGATCTACACCTACCCTCCACCGTGAATTGAGCTTGTTAATCGCCCATATGTGTGATGCACAGAGACCACGAAGAAGAAATGCAGGTTGCTTACCTGTAACCGTAGTTCTTCGAGTGGTCATCTGTGCATTCACACAACCCACCCACCGTCCCCGCTTTGGTGTCGATGCAAATGTACTGTCGATACCGAGCAGTTTCTCTCCTAGTTATGGGGCCAGCAAGTCGGTCTCTTGGAACTGAGGAGAAAGGCGGGAACACGGAGTCAGTAGGCGGTGGGGGAAAGGTTCCCGCCAAAAATGTTTGCCTTAGCTATAGACATTTCCAAAACTTGCAGTCCACTGCGCCCATCTGGCTGCAGAGAATCGGGATGTCAAACAAGCTGACGTGATGCCTGCAAGAGCCTGAGTGTGGAAGCAACCCAGGACCAAGCCAGCCTCCAGAGCAAACTGGAAGAGCTGAGAATGTGGGCTAGAGGACAACGCAGGAGCCTGCTGATGCAACCACACCCTCTCCGCTCAGTCGCTCGATCCACGCACCGCTTCTGAAAGCGGGTTAAGTTGCACGTTGAGTCGCAACCTGAACATGTCCTGGAGAATCTCAGGATTTGCTCGTCACACACTGGACTCTACACAGATCTGGTCCTTAAGGTGCCTTCAGGCGGACAGCTCTGAGTCCTACCAATGCAAATGCATCAGGCAGCTGCTCCATCTTTCTCTTGTGAAGAAAAAAGACAGAAGCAGCGGTGGGGAAACGAGGGAAGGGTTACAAATGGAAGGCGGCAGCTTTCCGCAAAATCCCACGGTGGAGTCAGGGGGATTGCACGATGAAAGCCTCGTTTGGGAGCACCCTTAGTCTAAGAGGCATCTCTATGCCCTGAGATGCACTCTTTGATCCAGCTCCATAACTACCGGCTACCTGGAGAAAAAATGTCGAGAAGAAAACCTTGCGTGGTCAGGGTTTGCATGCGTAGAGTTTTGCTGCATTTAGCCGGAGGGCACCACGTCTGTAGGGCCCAGGGTCTCTTGCTGCCTAAGCTGAAGGACAAGATGGCGCCCCTCCAATTCCATGCACAAGTGCCAACCAGAAAACCAGACAGACCTGTCTTCAACACTGATAATGGGGCAGTATCCTTCCCTGCCCCTGAAGACTACAGGCTAACTCAGGGGCACAGAGCAGGATGCATGGCCCACAGCTCTCTCCCGCAACACCTTGCCGCCGCCTCCCAGCACCTGCCGCCTGAGGCGACTGCTTCACCCTATCTAATGGTAGGGCCGGCCCTGCCCTCTGGCTTCTGCTCAACAATTGCCTTGTGGAGTTACCTCTGATACAGTAACCAAGGACAGGGCAGAAGACAGGATAACAACAAGCCCGTACGGACACAACCTGGCTGAGAAAGGCTTGAACCCACACAGACACATGGACTGGCCACTGTTTACCTGGGAGAAAGAAAAGAGGAGCTGCTGAAGCCACTTTCCCCGTTGCACAAGCTGTCCGAGAAGAGGTCCGCCTCGTTGCCTTCCCCGTAGTCCTCAAAGTGCTCCTCCCCGCTGATGACGGTGACAATGGAGTGGCCGTTGACATCTGAGGTCAAGGGCAGGTCATGAGGGTGAGGTCTGTGGGAGGAAAGGGTCAAAGTGTCACAGGAGGAGGCCAAGGCGTATCCCTTGAGCACGGCACGATGGGACCGGGTTCAGGCTGCTGCTGGCATCTTTGGGTGCCGCAGCTCCACCATGGTAGGTTGCAGAGTAACTTAGTACTTGAACCGTGCAATGCAGGACAGTGGAGCAACGGCTCTGTACTTCTGCTGATGGCCGACAAAGACAAATATGGCCCCAGAAGGAGCGCTGAAGTCTTGCTTAAGGAGCATCCCTAGAAGTAGAGAGGGATCAGACCTCCCTGGGAGGAGACCTGCTTTAAACGCTGAAGGCCCGGGTTCAACCCCCAGCCTCTCCAGCTGAAAGGATCACAGGTAGCAGGTGATATGGAAGACATCTGCTTAAGACCCCTGGAGAGCCATTGCTGCTCAAGAGTAGCCCAAGGGCAGGCAGACTCTAGGCTGCCAAGATCCACCAACCCGAGTCAGGGGGCAAAGTCACATAGGTCAAAGTCACAGGACATTCGTAACAGCTGAGCTTGGATGCATAGCCATACACCGCACATTTGTACAGGCCCAGCTTTAGAGAAGATGCTGTAGAGCACGTTCCCTGTCACAAAACCAATTTAGCTGAGTCAAGCATAACAGCGAAACAACGGCCCTGTTCAGACGACATGCTAATCCACGGTGGTTAAGCATTTTGAGCTTAAACACGATGGTTTAGCATGCCGTATGAACCATGACTTAGTGTGTCATGTGAACCATTCCTAACCATGGGGGCTACATAACCATGGTTTAAACATGCTCACTCACTTACTGCGAAAGGTTTAGCAGCCTAACCATGGCTTAGTGCGATGTCTGAACAGGCCTATTCTGTCATTTTGTCAAGCAGCGCATTTTCTTTGAGGAAATAAGGAAATAAGGAGGTGGCTATACGACAGGCAGCAAAGCAAAGATGCCCTTGAACCAAGAGGAAGTAAATATTTTCAGCTGCACCGCCAACCCACTTCTTGAACTGCTGCTGCACTCAGGCCTCCCTAATCCTATTAAGGATCCAGGAGCAGGCATCTGAGTGCCGTAAACTATCGGTGGTACTGGCTCCGGGCTTTTTCACATACACAGGAGTTTCATAACAAAAAGTAGGCCTCCTGCGCGGACGCAGCCCATTGGGTAGGAATGGCAGATTTGAGCACTGGGTCACTATCTCAGCACAACTGAGAAGTCACTAGAGAGTCTTGGACAAGCGCCTAGGAAAACGGCCTAGAAAACAGGATAGATAAAAGGGGCACTTGCATTATAGGGGCATTGCAAGCGTGAAAGAGGTCGAGTCCTGAGGTGAGCTATGGCAGCCTTCCCACTGGACTACAACCCCCCATCGTTGGCCATGCAGGCAGGGTATGGATGGTGGGAGTTGTAGTCCAAGCCATCTGGAAGTCACCGCATTGGGGAAGGCTGAGTTATAGAAATGTTGAGGAGGAAGCTGAACTCCAGACTTGGAGAACACCTTCCAAAGATTTTCCAAATCAAGTTGGGAATGAAAAATCTGCACCTCTCAAACCAAATCTATGAGACTTCACAGCACAGAGCCTTCCTTATTTTATTTTATTTTTAAAAAGCTCACAGGAAACCCAGTGCTATCAGCAATTCAAGGATGCAAACGTATGTATTATCTTTGTGTTAACAGACAGAATGGATTTGCTTTCCTCCCGGAAACATGAAGAGTGAGCCTGTGTTTCCAGCATCCTCCAGTCCTCTGAAGTGCTGATGAAAAGTCCCCGACTAGCACAGAACAGTAAAGGAGAGTCAAAACACCACTCCACAGAACAGAAGAGATTAAAGGGCAATAATCACTTCTCCCAAATATAATGCAGGACCAAATGGTGAGAGACCTGTTATGGTTCCATTTTGGAATCCGTGCTCCAGAACATGTACATTTCAGCTCAGTTACTTGTGTAGATTTGCTCCATTTAAAGTCTACAATGTATATTTTAAGGAGCTGCAGGACTCGTGTGGCTTTCCACGAACAGCACTAAATTTGATTCGTATCGTAAAATAACACAACTTTCTGGGCATTTGAACCATTGCTGCCTTCAAGTCAAACTTTTCTCAGGGATATACAACAATCGGCGAAGCCGGTATATTATCACTTAAAGAGCGTTTCCGTTTAACTTTTCTTTTTGGTCTAGAAAAGCTCCAACAATCGTGGAATGGGAGGTGGGGTGGGGTGAGGGGGAAAGGCAGTCCCCATTTTAGCAAGGATCCCGCACCTATTCAGAACAAGGGGATTGCATAAAAGCCAAGCCTTCCCCCAACCTGGGGCCCTTCAGATGTGTTGGACTGCAACTCCCATCACTCCCAGCCATGATGGGAGTTGCAATCCAATACAGGAAGTGGGGCACCAGGAAGGGCTGGGCTAACTTAAGCAGAAATTAGCAAGGGTCTCTGGATGTCAACAAGCGGAAGATCCCACCATCACTGTAAGAAGGGAGGAGGTGGTCAAGGCCAAGGGGTTGGGGGAAGTACATATTGGAGGAAAGAAAGCAGATATTAAAATCTAGCAAGTCCCGGAGGGGGAGGGAGGAGGGGGAGGGAGGGACTGGGAAGTGTTCAAGCCCATGTGTCAGGAGGCAAATCCATGTCAAGGTGAAAGCAAGGCCGGTTACAAAAGAGCCATATTTCTCTTTCCACGACCGACCCATTTCTTGAGGAGGAAAGAAGGAACCTTTGGGGCAGGATCACACATTATTCTGGCTTGAGGTTCCTAATCCTGCACCGTTTGATTCTCGCAACTCCAGGGGTTTTTTTTTAGTGCGGGAGGGGGTCAGTGAGCGAGGGATGAGGGCATTAATCCTTCCTGCACTTGCCAGTTCTCCGGGGAAAATGCCTCCCCAATTCCTAGTTTCTCTCTGCAGATGGGGTACTTCTGGGCTCTGAGTCCAGCTTGGGGGGAGAGAACTAACCCCTCTTAAGTTGCTCCACCCTTGAAAGGCACCCTAAAATAATTCTAAATACAATATAGAACCATAGAATCATAGCATAGTAGAGTTGGAAGGGGCCTCTAAGGCCATCGAGTCCAAACCCCTGCTGAATGCAGGAATATAAAATATGAAAACACATCAGGAGGGGAGAATTAGCAGGCAAGAGGAAGGGTTAAGAGGGAGTCCCAATCACTCTTCCATGTCCATCCACAGTCTCTCTACCGCAGACAGCAGTTCTGCTTAAAACCACCTCACATATGCACAGAGCTGCTGTTTCCTTCCTTTGCAGCGGGAAACCCAAGCGCAGGATCATTGGGGCCTCAAAGTTCATGCAGATCAGGTGGGCTTGCCAGGTCCTGCTTCTCCCAAGACCTGTGCAAGCCTCATTAGAAACCAGGCCAGCCTCTTTAGCTGCAGTTTTTTAAAAGTAGAAAAAGGCTCTCAGCACATGAGCCAACAGCGTGATGTGTCTGCAAAAAAAGCAAATGCTATTCTGGGCTGCATTAATAGAAGTATAGCTTCCAAATCGTGAGAAGTACTGGTTCCCCTCTATTTGGCACTGGTTAGGCCTCATCTTGAGTATTGTGTCCAGTTCTGGGCACCACATTTCAAGAAGGATGCAGACAAGCTGAAGGGGGTTCAGAGGAGGGCAACAAGGATGATCAGGGGTCTGGAAACAAAGCCCTATGAAGAGAGACTGAAAGAACTGGGCATGTTTAGCCTGGAGAAGAGAAGATTGAAGGAAGACATGATAGCACTCTTCAAGTCCTTGAAAGGTTGTCACACAGAGGAAGACCAGGATCTCTTCTCGAACATCCCAGAGTGCAGGACACGGAATAATGGGCTGAAGTTACAGGAAGCCAGATTCCAGCTGGACATCAGGAAAAACTTCCTGACTGTTAGAACAGTACAACAATGTAACCCATGACCTAGGGAGGTTGTGGGCTCTCCCACACTAGAGGCCTTCAAGAGGCAGCTGGACAACCATCTGTCAGGGATGCTTTCAGGTGGATTCCTGCATGGAGCAGGGGGGTGGACCTGATGGCCTTAGAGGCTCCTTCCAACTCTACTGTTTTATGATTCTATGATAAACAGAGAGCAATGAATGTTGATAGGTTATTCCCATCACTGCTAGAACACACACACACACACACACACACACACACACCTTTCCTTTTTGAATTTTGCATTTTTAGCAGTGTTCCAACTTTCCTCCGAGGAGCCCAAGAACGGCATGCACAGGATCATCCCACTTTGTCCTTACAATACCACCCGAGAGGTGGCAGCATGCCCAAGCTGACCACGTGAGTTTTGTGGCTGGTCATGGGACCCGGATCTCACAAATCCACCGCTGTCAACTATGCCAGAGACAGACTCTCATTTTATACAGCTGTTGGAGGCACCAAACGTCTGCGCCCACGGAGGAGTTTTCTGCCAAAGGTCTCAAACAACAGCAAAACCAGGCTGAAATCAACAGGTGAAATTTTACTTATCACCGCACCTCCACCTGCGGAAGCGATTCACCTGTTGATTTCCACCCACTATTCAGATACCGAAGGCACAAGAGTGTCAGTTCAGTTCTTGTTGTTTATATTGTTGCGATTATTATTATTATTATTTTATTTTTAAAGGTAATCTATATAAGATCTCTAACCCAAAACATTCCTTTAGGCAGCCTTGCAAATGAGCCCATGAAAAGTTACCAGCCTGCAAAAAAAATTAATGGGTGGCAAAAGGATGGTAGAGAACATCACCCCTCCTCCACCAGCCTGCTACATTTATGCCAGCCAGCTCACGCGCCTGCATACTATTCACTCGCCTGCATTCAATTCCTGGTCACCCATAGGCGACCAGGCAAGTTCTTAAATACAAGGCTGTCTGTAGGCTTTTGCCCACACTAAAAGATACCTTCAGGGAAAGAAAAGACACTGAACCTACACTGGTTCAGCAATGCAGTTCACAAACAGGAGAACAAGAAGCTATCATCGCTAGACACACTCATGCCATCCCCTTCAGGGGCGATGAAGGTTTTTCAGGCAAAGGGCCAAATTCAATTTCAGAGAAGTTCTCGGGGGCAGCATTCTAGGGGTGGGTGGAGCTAAACTCAAAGGGGTGGGGCCAAAAAACCTGCCTATTGTCGCTTAAAGCTCTTACTGCCAGTAACTAACCCTTCGGAAACCAGGAAACCAGCGAATGATTGGCGGCCAGAGCAAAGGAAATGCAGCCAGGGGAAGGCGGGTGTCTTCCTAGAGAAGCCCAGAGGGCCAGACTAGGAGCATGGATGGGCAAGATTTGGCCCACAGGCCTGAAGTTCTGAATTCTGCTGAAACTCAATGTCTTTCCCCATCTTGATTGATTGATTGCATTTATATCCCGCCTTTTTTCCTCCAAGGAACCCAAAGCGGTGTATATGAACTCCTTTTTTTTTATCCTCACAACAACAACCCTGTGAGGTAGGCTGGGCTGAGAGTCTGTGAGTGGCCCAAAGTCACCCAGTGAGCTTCACGCCTGAATGGGGACTAGAACCTGACTCTCCCGACTCCCAGTCTAACGCTTTAGCCACTACTCCATGCTGGCTCTCTCACATCTGTCGCACCCATGCACAGACTTGATTATTAAAGGCTCGCAGGGATGTCGTTTTCTGATTCACTTGGTGGTGGTGTGCAAGGACTGGAGACGTAGGGAAGCCAAAAGAGGACTCAACCCTGCCCCCCCATCCCAATCTTGACTGTAAGGTCAAAACCAGCCACAGCCCACCCACCCACCCCTGCCCCCCGCCCCCCAAGGAACGGCATTTGTACCTACAGGCAGGAGAGCCCAATGCATTGAGCCATGCTCCCAGGAGGTCGGGCCGAACGGACACAGGCTGGCATGCTGGCTAATTCCCTCCAAGGAAAGGGCCTCTGATGGCCTCGACGGCTAGGAAGCCGATTACAGACTGAGGGTTAGCTATTGTCAAGCCCGGCTCTTTTCGGCAAAGGAAGAGGCGGTGGCTGGCTAATCCCATGCTACGCCCCCCCCTCCCCCCTCCCTCCTCCCAGGCCTCTTAATCTGCAGGGCCTCCAACAGCAGAACGCTCTTTCCGTCCCGCTTTGCAATCGGAGCCTTCCCCAGCTCCTGGGGAAGGGGCAGGGGGAGGCCAAGAAAACCCCCTTCAGAGGTTGGAAGTAGTAAAGAGAGAAAGTCTGAGCAGCAGGGAGGAAGAGAAGCTTTGCTGAACCTAAACTGGCTCAAAGGGTTGGCTGGCTTGCGCCTCCGCACTCGTGAAGACTGGTCAGGCTCAAAAGGCGGTTTCGATGCCCGAAGCGGAGGACCTGAACAGCTCCTCCCTTGCCACTAATACACCCGCCCCCAATCTACTGCCCTCCAGATGTTCTGGACTCTGACACATCTGGATGGAGCCAGGTTGGGGAAGGCTGCATTATGCAGACGGTAGCCTATGCCCAATGTCGATCAGCGAGAAAGGGCCATAGCAATGTGCGCGCTCTGACTGCAGGAAGTCTCAGGCTCTGTCTCGGGCTCCGCTTGCCAGAGAGCCATTACCGGCTACTGCAGGTACATCGAGGGGGGCCTGGCTCAGCGGTAGAGCACAGGTCTTGCAAAGCAAGGCAGAGTAGCCAAGACGGGCTTCCAGAGGCCAGTGGTCTGATTTCACCACCAAGCTCCCCCCTTGTGCAAGTCTGACGGAAGTGAAACTATTGGCCTAGTCAGACCTGAACACGTTCTAGGCACCTTCACTGACATATAAACAATAAATGTGCCTAGGACTTGCTCACTTCGGTTAGGCTTGCAAAGACTTTATATATCAATTCGTATATCAAATGGGTCGCTTTGAAAGCTTCCGGCAGGACTATGTACTCGACTCCCCTCAAAAGAAAAAGAACAGCACAATCGAGATTCCCCACCCCCACCCCAGCGGAAATAAGTGGAAGCTAGGACAAGGGGTGGGGGGGTTCCATTCTTGGGAGGGAAGGACGGGCCGCTTGCCTCTTCCCTGTGTACTTTCCAAGGCTGGCCTGCCGAGAAAACAGAGCGGCTACGTCCCTCCGCCTTGATCCACGTCCCTCCGCCTTCCTTTGCCTGCACCCACCGGCAGGGTGAGGAGCGCCTACCCGTTCTCCGCTTCCTCAATGGGATCCGTGAACTCTGAGGGCACGGCGGAGTCGATGGCGCTGTCCGTTTCTACTTCATCGTGCATCTCCTGGTGGACGAGGGTGCTGGTGTCCTCGTCCGTGAACGTTTCGCACTCGCTGTAGGTGCTCTCTGAGCCCATGTACGCGCTGTCGGTCACCTCATTTACCTGATGGGGACAGAAGTACACAAAGCAACTTAGGGATTGCAGCTATGTCCACACTCGTTGTTGCTGGTGCTTTTTTCTTGGCAGTATTATTACTATTATTATTAATTTAAATTTATACCCTGCCTATCTACAAAATACCCTAGGCGGGGTATAAATCTGCTGTAACTGCTTTTGGTTTCCTCGCAGAATTGAGATCCAAGCACTACAGGAGGAGCATTTCCTTTTCTGCTTTTCTGCTACATAACCTCTAGGTGGCACTGTGGCATAGTGGAAAGCACAAATACACAAGAGGAAATCATGCTCTCTT
Source organism: Anniella stebbinsi (assembly GCA_029215795.1). Taxonomy (NCBI): domain Eukaryota; kingdom Metazoa; phylum Chordata; class Lepidosauria; order Squamata; family Anniellidae; genus Anniella; species Anniella stebbinsi. The sequence continues at coordinate 42,962,841 of JARDYH010000007.1, read as the reverse complement.
TCGCTTTCACAATTAAATGCTGCATTTTCCGTGCTCTAAAAAGCTCGCCAAAAGTGCTGGTTATACAGAGAAATGAATCAGGAGGGTCACAACATCATCCAAAGAACCTATACTAAAAGAAGCAGTTCAGAGAGTCATTCTGCCCATGACTATGTATCATTTTAAGGGGTTGTTCATATAACCTGCACTCAGTGATTGTGTATGGGTTTTTGAACCGTGGGTTGTTTGTTGAGACGTGTGTTATCGTGTTGGCTGAATGGAGCCTGGGTGGCTTGTTAACCATAGTTTGTTGCTAGGTTGTTTGGGGTAGTTAACAAGCCACACTGCATGGTTAACAAGCCACTCTGGCTGCATTCAGACAACACAATGGCTGGTTTCGGACCACATATTAGGCAACGGAGGGGGAAATAGCATACTGACTGTGCATTAGGTAGGCGGTGCTCCACACACGACATGCTGCAACTCCGGTCCTCATGCAGCTGAAAGTTCTGGTGGCCATCTTGGTTGCTACATCTGCTCCCTCCCCCTCCCTCAGTCCCCCAGCCATTTTCGGCTGCTCCGGCCAGCAGAACTCTATTCCCAAATCGAACAGTCCACTGAGAGAGCGGGGAGGTTGGTTTCGGACGACACTTTAAACAACGGGCTTCGGGCTAAACAACGTGCAAGCCCGTTGTTTCTCTCCGTTGCTTAATTGGGCAGAATAGCATACCGTCAGTTGTGCGTGCGTGGTGTGTAACCCTCCACACGACACAATAAGCAACACAACTGACGGTTGCCTCTTCCCCCCTCCGTTGATTATTGTGTCGTCCGAAACCAGCCAAGAACTCACTCTGCAGAAAACGTGTTGCTGTCAAGGAGCAACCTATGTTTCAAAACAACCCACACTCAAGCCTGCAACAAGCTTGTAAACAGATCCTCCAAATCATTCGCTGTGAGCACAGTGTACCCTTGAATGTTACCGCTCAACCCCCATGGGAAGAACTACAATCAAACGAGAGAAAATTGTGGGGTTCTCTCCTGCTCAAACCATTAAAAAGATGATGATCATCATCTCACACGCATGTGTTCCCAAGACGTGTGGAAATAAGCTCTGGGAGAAAACCCTTCGTGCCATTCTACCATGAAAAGAATTACAAAAGCCGACGAAGGGCTCTCGAAGGACATCATGACCACTGATTTGCACACCTGAGGAAACCAAACAAACCAGACACCCTTATCAAGGTCAAAAGAGCCCAGTTCAAAAACACCACAAAGCTCAATGTCTTTAAAGAAAGGGCATCAGGGCATAAACAACCACTTCTTTGGAAGCAAAGTTTCACAAGTTTCAGACCGCTTGCTAAAATAGCCCTTTTCAAAAACCCAACAGGTGGCTGATACCAAAAGGATCACTCTAGAGTTGTATTTCTTACGCAGGTTTCCAGCATCCAGTTCTGAAGGCTTGAGGTAGGATTCTGACGTGCTTTCACATCCTATCAAAATTCAAGCACCTTTAAAAAATCCCAATCCTTCTGCCAGTTTAATCATAACCCCTAAAAGCCAGTTCAAAATTGACCACTTTTTAAAAGCACCTGAAAAATATTCAGAGCTTTTCTGCACGAGCCTAATAATCGCTGTATCTATTTTCAGTTTTCTCGCAGAATTGAGATCCAAGCTCTACACAAAGAGCTTTTCCTTTCTTGCTTTTCTGCTACATAGCCTCTAGGTGGGGCTATGCTATAGCAGAATATCAGAATTACACAAATACAACCTTTTATTTCGCTCTCAGAAATAATACCCTATTTTCCTCACTCTTAAAAGAAAACCCAGAAAAGTGTTGTTAAAAAAACAAGCGATACTGGAGGATTACAATGTTGTCTAAAGAACCTGTAAACAACTGTAAGTAAAGAATAACAATAAATACTTTGTGTACAAAAGCTTGGGATTCCGATGAACCTCGAGGAGGAAAGAATTTCATAACTGGAGAGCAGTCACCCTGAATGCTTCTGGAGGTATCGTTCATCCTGTATACTAAACTGTGAACTCATCCTCCAAGTATGGATCCTTATGTAGCCCAAGAGGGAGGTATCACTCCAACTTTCAGAAGTACAAAAAACTTTAGAAAATTCCCTAAGAAGGGAGGGGTGTGTAAGCATACTCATGGCCACAGAATGCCAAGTGTCAGTTGTGGGTTGAGATATGGAATGATGTATCCTGGACAAGGGCATGGCTGGATGTCTAGGGTGACCATATTTGGGAAACCAAAAATGAGGACACCCAGTGTGGGGGTTGGGAATGTGGCTTTCCAGGGCCTCTGAAAAGCACGTAGGTGACCACATGTCAGGAAAAACCAGGACATGTCAGGATTTTTGGCAACAAATCCGAGAAGGGGGAGAAATTATGGAATTGGAAGAAAAAACTGGATTTTTCCGATCCTCCCCCCACCCAAAGGGTAGCTCTACTTTATAGTCAATGGGAATTAACTAAAATGCTTACTGCTTCGTCATTTTCAAAGGTAAGGAGATGAAACTTGGCACCATGATAGCCCTTAGGTAGGGCTTTAGCCATGCCAAATTTGAAGCAGATCCATTCATCCGCTGATTTTTAGGAGATTTTTTAAAGTTTGAGGTTTTAAAATAAATTTTTTTAAATGTCATTTTTAAAGAAAAAGAGATGAAACTTGGCATTTTGGTAGATCTTAAGTATAGCCATGCCAAGTTTGAAGCAGATCCGTCCATTCATTGATTTTTAGGATATTTTTTTTTAAAAAAATTGAGGTTTAAATTTTTTTTTTAAAAAACATCATTTTTAAAGATAAGGAGATAAGGATAAGCAACAAAGTACAGCAAAAGCTACAAAAGTAGGAATGAGTGAAGTTAATTTCAGATACACTGGGTGTCTCGTTTGTTATTTCAGTGATTTTAACATTAAGATGTTATGTAGAACAGATTGGTCTTAATTGTGTGCTTTAAAATCAGACATGTGCCCACCTGAACAAGGCTATGTTCAGGTGGGCACACCCCCTTGGTGCTGGACACGCCCCCTGGGGCCGGACATGTTGGTGGGGATGCCCCCTTGGGGGCCGACCATGTTGTCCTCCTTTTTGGTTTCCCAAATATGGTCAAAGGGGAAAGCATGTCATTCCAGAACATTATAGAAAATTACAGAAAATCCCCCAATACTCAGGATAGAACAAAAACCAGGACAAATCCGAGGGAATCCTGACAGTTGGTCACCCTAAGCCTGGCCGTCACCCTCACAGCACCTCCCTGGAGAAGGCGCCACTTCCAAACTCACCAAAGGCCTGATAGGGACACCCGGCTGCGCTGAAAACAGTGCAATTCCAGCTGCCCAGTACTCTCTCAGCTCAGCTGCTACTGCTGCTCAACTCTCCAAGGCCTGGGTGAGCTGGAAGGAAGCACTCTTTAAAGCACCGGGCCATAAAAGTTTTCTACACATTCAAAGAGGCTTGCATCAGACACACTGGGCTCCTCTGGACCCCTGGGGCTCGCCCCACCGTACCAGGCGCTGGCGCCAGACCTGAGGCTGTAGGAAGCTCATGATCCTGAGATGCGGAGAGCGCAGAAAAAGGCACAGCATTCAGCTTCCTGGGAATCTCAGCTTCCATTCAATACACACACACACACGTTTCTAGTCTTTGCAGGTGCAAAGATCTTGGAAGTGCGTGGGCAAGGCTGGCTGAAATTTCAGAAGCCAGCAGGAGTGCTGAATAAAGGGTTCCACTGGTCTAAAGGGTGGGGGTGGAATGGACTTGCACAGGTCTTTGCCCCTCCTCCTTTGGTGAGTAAAACGGCGCAAAATTAAGGAAAAGCAGAAGGAACGTGTGCAGAATCTTTATAGATTTACACAATTCAGATTTTCTTGATAAATAATTTGAGCTGCTTGGGTGCAAGGATTTTTAATATCTGGCTTTCTCTGTGGTGGCACCCAGGTGCTGGAATGCCTTCCCCTTGGAGGCCCGACTGGCGCCGACACTGGCTTCATTTTGGTACCAAATTACGGCTCTTTATCAAAGCCTTTGAGGGCTAAATTCTCCATAGTTACACATAGTTTTAACCGTTTTTATTGCTTAAAAAAAAATTCTACAGTTTTTAATTTGTTAACGATTTAACACATTTTTAGCTGTGTATATTATTTATGTTTACATTGTTCCGGTTTTATTTGTATGCCGCCTTGAGATCCCAATGATATAGGGCGGGATACAAATGTTTTAATTAATAAATAAAATTAATTAAGTAATAAAATAAATGGTTTTTAAAGCTGGAGTGCACAGCCCCGGAAATAACAGCACCACTTTTATTTGTATTTGAGAACAGCATGTGCAGTGGTTAGAGGGTCTGGATCCTCTGGCGAGCTCAAGGTTCAAGTCCTCACTCAGCCATGAATTATGCTGGGCAACCTTTGGCCAGTCCCTCTCTCAGTCTCATCTGCCTCACAGGGTTGTTGTGATGATAAAATAGTGGGGGGTGGGAAGAAGCCATGTATACCAACTTGAATTCCTTGGAAGAAAGACAGGAGAGGGTGTTTCACAGATTTCCCTAATGTATTGTTTAGCACAAAAAAGAAGCCAAAGATTGTCCCATGACTTTAAACGCGCTCTTTCTCTGCTCCCCTTGCATTTGTGATGCAGAAAGCTTGCCCCTGAATGCGTTAAAAGTTCCAGCCACCGGGCAACCGGCATTGCTTTGGAGCAGCAACACCACAGAGCCTTCCCTGGGATTTTCTTGGGGTTTTTTTGTTTGTTTCACGGCGTCGATTAAATATTAAATTCCAAGCCAAGACGCCGTGGAGACGGGCTCACGTTCCTAACCTAGATATCCATTCACTCAAAGCAAAGTCCCCGAAAACGGCGGCAAAATGCCGCCCAGCCAAACACCCCTTGTCCCACCTTTGCCCCGGGGCTCCGTTTCCAGCCTCAGGAAGGCCAGCTGGTTTCCGGGGCAGCTTTGCAAATTCCTTTCGCTAAGGAAGTTTGTTTTTGCATTACCAACGGGCCTGAGCTCAGCACATTTCCCCCTCCGCAGATAAACCCTCTACACAAGCAGGCCACGTGTGACACCGAACAAATGCTCCATGGGAGGGAGTTTGGGGGAGCAGGGGAACCAGACTAGGCACTGGATACGAGACAAGCTGCTCCCCATAAACAAAGCAGAGACGTGTAAACACACACACACAGCAACACACCTATTTAAAAAGTCAAGTGTTGCTTCTTTGGGTTTTTGTTGTTTGCTTTTTACCTCTTCTTCTTTTTTACATTTTACCTTACAAGATACAGGTCAAATAGCAGCATTCTTGCATTCTCTAGCAAATGCAGCCTGGAGCCGCCGGGATAGCTTTAGAAGCACCTCAAATCCCACCCCTACGGTACCCATAGGTTTTTGCACATGGGTCAAACAGTGGCGTGTGTGTACTAGGGTGACCCTATTTGGGAAACTAAAAAACAGGACACCCAGTGTGTGTGTGGAAATACAAGCATTTAGAAAAGCATGCAATTCAATTTAGCAGCAGCGAAAATAATCAAAGTTCATTCTCCTTCCTCTCTAGTCGGGAGGAAAGGTGATATATATATATACTCCCGAAATGTTATTGATTTGACATGATGCTAAAGAGATTAGGTGGAAAGACAAGGAATCAGTAAACAAATGAAATCCTTAATCCATATATCAATCGCTTGCCCCAAAAGGCCTGGAATAGTGCAGGATGTTGGAAATCCTTCGTTGGAGATCTCTGGCACCCCTCACAGAAATGCAGATCCCAGGAGAAAGGGAAAAACTGTAAAACCAGCTATGCGTGTAGTACAATTATGGCCGAGATGTCATCTAGAGTGATTTGTTCCACAGATGACTCACGTCAGCCAGCCAAGCCACATACATCACAGGGAATGAAGAAAAGGTAAAGTTCGGAGTGTAAAAGTGTAAAATAAGGTGGACAGGCCCATCTTTAGATGAATAATCATCCTCTATAGCAGGGGTGAGGAATCCATGGCTTTCCAAATGTTGCTGGACTACAACTCCCATCATTCCCAATCCTTAGCCATGCTGACTGGGGCTGATGGGAATTGGAATCCAACATCATTTTGGAGGGCAACGACACCCACCTCTGTGAACAGTGAATCTTTTCTGTGAGCGTGAATTGTGATGTAGCCCACACTGCACAGTCCATGCACAAGAGCGAGGGAATCTGTAGTCTGCAGGAATACTGGGGGAGGGGGGGGGGACACATCACAAGGAAAGCAGTAAGGGAGGGGAAGAAATGGCCCAATAGGGACTGAGCATACTCAGTGGCCACAGAACACTAAGTGTCTGTTGGGGGTGGGAGGGGAATGGAAAACCACCCAGAACGGTATCATGGAAGAGGGCATGGCTGGCTGGCATCCTGAATAAGAGCGCTCCACGCGACTCCACGCTGCAACATTCTATTGCAGGTCCCACTCGTTAGTTCCTGTTTTGAACTGTATTTCTAATGACTGCTGTATGATGTCACAACAGGAGGGTCTTCCTCACCTCCTCTGCCCATTCTTGTTCCAAAAATGGGCTAATGTAGGATGTTGGAAATTCTTCATTATTCCAAAAATGGAATGAAAATCAGGCCAATTCCCACCCAGCTCAAATGTTTAGTGGTCAGGATGGTTACACAGACGTTTCCCAGTTGAGAAGCTGCAATAAAAATTGTGCTGACATCTGTTTTTTCCTGGCAACCCCATTTCATAGAGCAGAACCGGAAGGGGCCAGCAGAACATCTGGAGCCTGTGAAATCCCCCACATGCAGAAACAAGAGGCGGGGGGGGGGGGGGAGACCACACGGTTCTGGATCAAGGTTCAGGCCTTTGTCCAAATCCCGCAAATTGAGTGAAGAAAGGAGGTGGAAAAAGTAGCAGTCCAAGATCATGAGGATGACAGTCTGTCTGTCTCCAGCCTAAAACCAATCCCTACACCTGGCTAGCTGGCTGACTAGCTCCCAAGTAGTCTGGAATATAGAGAGCAGCCTTCCCCAACCTGCTGCTCTCCAGATGTTTTGGATTACAACCTCCATCAACCTCAACTCTTGGTCATGTTTGCTGGGGCCAATGGGAGTTGTAGTCCAGAAAATCAGGAGGGCATCAGGTTGGGAAAGGCCAAAACATGGGTCGGGGGACATACTCATGTCTTCTGGATGGCAAAATCAACACTTTAAAAGTTACATTACTTTTATTTATCAGTCTCTGCTGAGAGGAGCTTGCAGTTTCAGAACTGCATGTTGTTTATGATCTGCCCAGGATGTTTGTTGCATTATAGGAATCATGTTCCAGCTCCTCAGCTGGTGAATGACGTAGCCTTAAGTTATGTAGCAATCAAGGGTTGCCTGTCCCCGGGTCGCGCAGACTCCATTCAACATGGAAGCTTAAGATCCCATTACCGGCATCTGTTATGTTCACATGGGCATCCTCAAAAGGTTCCCAGTTCACCTCTTCCCAGTTAGCTTGCTGCAATTTCAAAGCTGGGAATTTTTCAGTTTAAAATCTCAGATCTACACACAAACACACAGACACTCAAAGTCTTCCCAGGCCATGGCCCCTTTTGTAAGAACAGGAGAAGAACCAAGCTAGATCAGACCAAGGATCCATCTAGTCCAGCATTCTGTTCACACAGGTGGCCAACACCCTCCTCCCACCCATGTTCCCCAGCATCTGGTGTACACAGGCCTACTGCCTCTGATACTGGAAGTAGCACAGGGACATCAGGGCTTGTAGCCATTGATAGCCTTCTCCTCCATTAGGATAAGCCAGACAGTGTGTACAGTACCGGGCTATATGGACCAATTCAACACAGCAGTTCAGATTCCACTATATCGGTTATGCTTGCACGGGCGTCCTCAAAACAGTCCCAAAACAACCCATTAGTTTGCTGCCATTCCAAAGCTGGGAACTGTTCAGTTTAAAGTCTCTGGTTCGCACACAAACACATGGGAAACTCACAAGCAGGACACACATGTATCACCACCCTCCTTGGGGGTGGCTGCCTGGGGGATTCTGGGAGTTGCAGTCCAACACATCTGGAGAACAGCAGGTTGGCAAAGGCTGCTTTAAGATTATTTATCCTGTGTGTCCCCCTACCCCCCCCCCCCCCCCCGGTATATTAAAAGCTAAGCAACTTTTCAGCTATGTCAACAATACCAAGAACAACCCAACCTAGGATGCTTACAGAGGAGCCGGACTAAAACTACCAACGGAGTAGTTCCATAAGGTACAATCAGATGTTTTAACTTGGCCAATTACTACTGAATCTCTCTCTCTCTCTCTCTCTCTCTCACACACACACACACACACACACACACACACACGCACATACAGAGCAATAATATTACTGAACTCAGCAGGATTCACAGTGCATTAATTCCACAACCATTCGAACAAATGAATTACTTTCGCTGTTTGTGCCAAACCCGCATTTCCCACAGAACCGGTTTCTCTGTCGCACACTACAGCAGAGAGACAACCCTTCTTTTTTTCCCGGATGAGTTCCGGATAACCTGGAATACAAACAGCTACAAAGGTACACCTTTAAAACCCACAAGTCTACCTTTTAAATGGGTTCCAGGAAGCAAATCCCAAGTCTAGTTTCCTACCTTTTCCGAGCTGTATAAAGTGGGAAGGGGCAGACGGATGGATGGAGAGACAAGCCCGCCAGCCACCTCAGACCAAATTTCCTTCACACCCACCTTACCGGCTGCGGTGCAGGGATAGAGAACTGGGCTCCGGATCACGGTATCCTTTCTATTCGGCACTGGCCGTTGCTTTAAGCCAAGGGGTAATAAAAGTTTACCTGAAGGCACAGTTCTTGCTCTGGAAGGGAAAGTCCACCTCTGAATTTGCTTAGTTTAAAAAAAAAAAAGGAAAGGGGGATAAAACCTCCCAGCTTTCTGCTAGGAAGGGGGAGGAGGAACGTAAGATCAGGAAGTATAACTGAGCCGGTACGAATAAACTAACCTCAGGGCTCTCAACAGAGTTCCTTTTGTTCTTGAACTCTCCAGATAACAGCCTAGGAGCAAATCTCCCCTTATCCCCCATTTCCCTGCCCCTTCACCAAGATGCTCGATTCCTGCAACGGAATGCAAGCTTCTGAAGCCTTAGGGGGTGAAGGGAGAAAGGAGAAAGAGCAAACGTCTTTGTAGTTCATTAACTTGTTTCTCTCCCTCTCACACAATACTAGAAAGTGAGAAGGGGGGGTCACCCCAAGGAGGGATAAATGGACACCTAGAGAAATGTATTTTATGAAGCATTTCATAAATAATAAATAATAAAAATAAAACAAAGCAACACCTCTTTGCAATCACGTGTAATTATCTTATGGACTTCATTTATTTATTGCTTTCAACTTTGCCCCACTATTTAGTCCAAAAAGCTCCCAGAATGGTTTGCAAATATCAAGAGCAACACAGTCCCTGCCCTTAAGATTTATGACCCAAAAGACACGGCACACAAGGAAAAACAGGACAGGGAAGGAGGAGGAAAAACACAAGCTCAAGCGCTCATTCTTAAAGTTGCAGCTCTTATGACAAGCAGCTAGGATGTAAACCATCCAGGCAGCCTGATAGAAGGGCTGCTGGCTAGGTGACAAGTAAGGAGAGGCAGAAGCAGCTGGTCTCCTATAGCAGAAGTGATGGAGCAGCCAATCTTCTGTTTTACAAATGGTCAGAGCAACTGACAGACAATAAATGGCTTCTCTGAGCACTAGATCCTAGAAACAGAGGGATACCAATTGGTTTCACAGCCTGCTTGTGAGCCGCTCGAGGTATCTGGTTGGCCATGGTTGGACACTGGATTGGACCTTCAATCAGAACCAGACGGGTGCTTTTAATTCTACATGACAATATCATTCAGCTGTCTTGCTCAAGCAGCAATAAGGAAGGGAATCACATGCCCATTCAACAGCTCTAAAGTGCCCAGAAGCAGTGTCGCTCCAGGGCATTGTGGGAAATTAAAATGGCGGCTCGCAGACCCAGCGCTGATTGGAGAGTTGCTCTCCACCACCTCCAGGGAAGCCCACTGGGGGCAGCCTCTGATGTAGGAGGGAGTCCAGAGCTGCAGGGTACTTGGAAACACAGGGCCAGCCCTGGGAAAAGGGCATTCTGGAGATGAACTCCCACAGCCGACAAAATGAGTGAATGGGATGAGTGTGGCCCATACAAAGTAAGAACAGTTTGCCACAGCTGTTCTTCTGTACAGGTGAGGCGAGAGCATCATAAAATTGGTCCATCAAACACAGCTGTGCCCAGATACAGCTGTGCATCAAATACAGCTGTGCATCAATGTCAGATTCGGGATTCTAGAGCGTCGTTTGCAGCTACAGGCTTCTCACGGGCTCCTGAAGTACATGACCATTGCAACGAACGACATGGCGGAGCTAATAAGTCACTCATGCACACAAAACGAACTCACGTGAAGTACTCTGTGACCTGGGTGAACCATTGTCCAAGCTTGAGAGATCAACAGTTCAGTTAAACTCAGCCACTTGACATTCCTCGCTGAGGAATACAGTCCCCAGAGAAACTTTGGCAACAGGCAAGACAGGCTGCGAGAGAAAACGTCTCTCCTCTCAGCCCAAGAATGAACACATGTTTTTTTCCTCTAAATGAAAAAGACTTGAGAGAGCAAGCCTTGAGGAGCCCCACCATTCCAAGACCAACGGAGGTGCTGCATCCTACGATCTCCTATAAGTTAATACCCACACAGGAAACTCATATAGGGTTCCTACATAGGCCCAGGGCCCCCTTGGAGTCCACCCGGAGAAGAGCCTTCAGTGTAGTGGCCCCCCTCCTATGGAACTCCCTGCTTCTGGAGGCCAGGCAGGCGCCAATGCTGTATTGTTTCCACGCCTCCTGAAAATATCTTTATTCCAGGCATCCTGTTTGACTAACTACCCACGGTTCTTACTGGTACTTTGTTTTTTAGAATAACAATTCTAATATGGTGTTTTATTACTTTTATCTTGGTATCACTTTATCTTTTATTGTTCATGCCTCCAGAATCTGTTTAGATGTGGAGCAGTATATAAATGCTGTAAATGAATAAATAAATACATCTACAGTATTTATATACCGCTCCCCATTCAAGAATTTTGGAGCGGTGAGTAAAAGAATATAATAACAGAATTAAAACACATTAAAATACATTTTTCAAAGAAACAAAGTGCAAATAAAACCGCAGCTGGTCATGAAGGGAAGGCTTCCTGGAACAACAACGTTTTCAGGAGGCGCCGGAAAGAATACAAAGTTGGCGCCTGCCTGACCTCCAGAGGCAGGGAGTGCCATAGGAGGGGGGGCCACCACGCTGAAGGCTCTTCTCCTGGTGGACTTCAATCGGATGATAGGTCTATGTGGAACCACCAGGAGCATGCCCTCAGATGCCCTCAGTGACTGGGCAGGTTGATAGGGGAGAAGGCGCTCTCTCAGGTAACTAAAGTGCATAAGCCACAACAAACCAGGGTGCAAAGTAATGGCAAGTGTTGTAACAAGCAGCCTGTCTTCCTCCCAGATTTGATGATGGAGAGGTAGTTGTCTAGATAGTTGTGATTAAAAACTATTTGGCACCAGCATGGCCAAACCAAAGCCCTTTGCCTGTAAAGAGCCAAAGCAGCACACCTGTCCCCTGCTCTGGACCACGAAATGAAGCCAGGGGGAGGGAGGAGATGCTCCCACCTATGCCCAGGGCCTCAGGAAAGACCAGGCAGGATGAGGGACCATTGGCCACGGGTGCCTTTAGGCAACAGAGCCCCGCAGGGGAGGGAGGGGTTGCTGGCTACCATTTTTGCTTGGTCAAGAAGGCCAGCCCAAAATGGCCGACCCCTGGGTAATGTAAAACAAAACAAAATACCAGCATCTCAAGACCCTGATTTCAAATGCCTAGAAAATATCACAGAAGTGGCCCTACGCACGTCGGTTTCGCTGCCAAGGAAAAGACATGGGCAATGAGCAGACAGGGGTTTAGCCCAGGAGGTATGCGCAGATCCCTCAAAGGGCTTGGAAGGCACTGAATGGCCCCTTGGTCTGATCCAGCAGGGCTCTTCGGATGTTCTTGTGCTTGAATGGGCTCAAGAGCATTTCACTCAGCTTTGAACTGTGACAACATTCACCACTCAGCTGGAGAATGTCCCTTATACGAACAGGGTGCTGGTTAAAAGGGTGAGCAGCTAAAAGCCAGGATACCCATGGTTCAAACCTCACCCCGGCCATAAACTCTGCAAGTGACCTTGAGCAAACTATTAGCCTCTCAGCTGGTCCTCCCCCTGCCCCAAATCTGGACCAGAAGGTTAGTAAACCAGTTTACTATGTAAACCAGTTGCTGGGGAACATGGGCAGGAGGGTGCTGTTGCACTCATGTCCTGCTTATGGGTTTCCTGCCAGCAGGTGGTTGGGCCACCACGTGAATGGGATGCTGGACTGGGTGGACCTTGGCCTGATCCTGCACGGCTCTTCTTACGTTCTCGGGTTTCCGGCAGGATTCTTTTTCTCAGCCCTAGCTGGAGATGCGAGGGAATCAAACCGGGGAACATCTCCAGGCATAGCAGGTTCTCTGCATCGATCAAGCACACTTTATTATGCTCTGCAGGTTCATACGGTTCAAGAGAAGAGCCATGAAGGTGGCAGAGGGCCCATTATTCCAGCCACCCTTGTGGTGCATGGGCTGTCCAACGGTATGGCAAATTCCTTTCTGACCGGCTGTGCTTGCATTAGTAGGTACCTTGAACTTTGCCCTGTTTCTTTTCAGAACCCTTTAATCCTTGCCATCTGTTCCAAGCACTTATCGGGTCTCGTGTGTTTTCAAAAAGGTGTTTGACTTTGTAAATGTTGATTCCAACAAAACATGGCACATTGAACATACCACTTGATCAGCAAACCCAGGCATACTTGAGGAGATAAGAGCAGCCTGGCTGAACTAAGCCAGGTCCATTTAGCAGCCAACTAGCTATCTCAGAAAACTTACAAACAAGGCAAGAGTGCAACAGATTTTTGGAGTACCATTCCCATAATCCCTCACCATGCCAGCCGGGGCTTATGGAAACTGTAGTACAAAGCTTCAGGATAAGCACAGCCCTGGTGTTTATTCCTAGCACCTGGTATTCACAGCCCGCCTGCTCCTGGACATGGAGGCTCTTGTTTTGTTATCATGGCTGACAGCTGTTGATAGGCCTGCCCTCTGCGAACTCGTTTCAGAAGTCTAGACCCCAAACTTGCTATCCCCCACCCACTTGCGAACTTAAATCTACTGTAAGATGGTACTCATGTTTTGACCAGTCATAGATTCCTTTGACTCTCCTGGTTCCTATTGGCTGGCACTGCATGACATGATGGGTACATGCCTGCACACACACACGTAACATTCTTGAAGGGAGCAATCCTATGGCCCCTAGCCACATCCGAGGGCCCACAGGAGACTTCAGATTCTCAGTTCCAAGTTCGGAGACAGCACTCCAACCTCAGAGGGGGGAAATTGGAAATCTGACATGCCTCCCCCTGGCCAACACAGCGGATGCAGAAAGAACCATGCTGGCTGGGTTCTGAGGTAGGCAACTCAACCTCAGAGAAGGGGAAAAGGGTCCGTTTCAGTAGGCAAGGAGGGGAGGAGACTGCAGAGGCCAGGATACAAACTATCCTGAGGTCTCTCCAGCCTCCCTCCTTTCAGAACGCTGTTGCTAGATGGGTAAAAAAAAAAACCCATCTAGAGAAAAATGCAGGGCGGTAGGCCTCTGACACTCCTCCCGCCCTGCACTGGATTATTGGAAGCCTCCAAGTTCGTGGGTTTACGATCCTTGAGGGCGCTCCCCATTGGACTGCACCCTTATTCAGTTAATTCAGTATAAAAGACCAACAGATGAATGCCTGTCTTACTACTATATTTCACACACAAGGTTTTCTTGTCTTTGTTCTGTGCCATTCCACCTTTGTACGCGTTCCTAGCTGCTTTTTTCATCCAAATATATTCTTAGTCGGTCAGCAGAGGGCAGTATTGCCAGCTCACAGAAAAGAGTTTGTATTTATTATTAGCTTCTATAAAGACAACTGTGTTTTATGCGCGTGCAGAAAGTATAAGAAGGACCAGCCTCAGAGACATCAAGTAGGTGCTGCCCCACTGGGAAATGCCAGCGTTGGATCTCTTATGCATGCTTTCGGTTGACTACCATCCATTGCCAGGCAGTTGAATGCTTCTAATTTTATAGAAAAGAGTACTTGCCATTCTATCTTCAACTCTACATAGTAAATGTGCAGACAGAGAGGGTGGGTAAAAGCACACCTGTAAGATCTGGAGAATCTTTATCCTTCTAATGAATACAAATGTGAGGTTCATCTAAATTAGGGCCAGAAGTCACCAGAATGACATCAAATCTAGAGTACAACGTCCTGAATGGCCCCAGGGACTTGAAGAACCGATCAACTTAGGAGTCCAGGTTGGCCGGAGAGGCTTTGCTTGTGGTGTCCTTGAGGAATGTGGCCAGCGGGGCTATCACACATGACAGATACTTCTCGGTGATGGCACCCCAACTGGGTGGGAAGGTGCCGTGTCCTGCTTTGTGGGTCCCTGGTCGACAGCTACAGAGTGCTGGACTAGATGGACCCTTGGTCTGATCCAGCAGGGCTCTTATGTTCTTATGTGTCCCCTACACTGTTGTCATTTGGGCACCAGACGTATTAATTCGTACAACCTTTTGGGGTATAGGAAAGTGTTTTATTGGTTTTCTGGAGTTGTAGTGATTATTTTATTGTGCATTGGTAATTTCAGAGAAATTATTTTAATGGTGGCCATGTGTCATATCGTTTATACTTCGGTTGATAGCTGTCCTGAGCTCCTTGCGAAGAAAGGCAGAATATAAATAGAAATAAATAAAATTAAAATATATGTGCCTCCACTGCCCCTGCCCCAAGTCAAAATTCTTAAAGCTCTACCATCCTCCAACATTCGTCTATCTAATCCGGTCTACAATGCAGCTGTTTGGCTGTTGTGAAAGGGCAGCAAATTGGTAAATCTGCGTATTATTCTTGTATTTTTATTGCCAGGGAAAGATGAGGCACTGTGGAATTTTCTGCCTCAGGTACCAAAGTAAGTTGAGAGGCCTTGCGTACTATGCACCTTAATATGAGAGGAGTGGGGAGTACCATGGCTGCTCTGCCTCAGACAGCAAAATGTCTTGAGACGGCCCTGCCAGGGTCAATTTAATGATAAAGAACCATAGGAAAGGAGAGGCCAGCAGCCTTGAAGCTGCCCATCAACCATTAGCACCTGGATAGGGATGTCGGGGGAATCCAACCCTGGGGCTGAAGCTCATCAAGCTTTAGCCAGCTTTGGGGGGAGGGGGTGCGGACGACTTCGGCTAGCTCTCCCATGACTTGGCCTGACAAGATCTGCATCTGGTAGTGGTTTGGTTGTTTTTTTAAAAAACATGTGTAGATGAATTTGTGCAAACGACAGCAAAATGTGGGTGTACTTTGGCCAGTCTACACAAATTGCGGCCATAATTTGCCCAAATTTCAGCCATAATTTGCCCAAATTTCAGCCAAAATTCACCCAAATTTCCGAACTTGCATAAATTGAGACCAAAATTCGCACAAATGGCTTTTTACAGGAAACAACCCTCAAAAAAGTTCCCGGACTTTGGAAACATCCTCCCATCTCAGTTTCCAAATGTATGTTGAGTTGGGCCGCCCCGCAGGAATCCATCCGGCCCAGAAAGGGCCAGATTTACCCATGACAATCATCCCTGTACCTGCTCAGTCATGTAGGTCACCCGGTCAGTCTTCTCCACTATGGTGAACTGTGTAACATTTCTATTTAAATCCTAGTAATTATTTCGAAATGTGCATCTATACGTATAAATTAACATATGCAAATTTCAGGCCTATCTATGTCCTGCTTTCCGTGATGCATTTCTGTTTTTGGGGGGGGGCATTGATTAAGTGGGCGTGCTTTTAGGCTTTTCAGTTTAGGCAGAAGCCTTCCAGCTAAGTGAGATTCTGTGATGAGTCTAGGGTTGGGGGTAGAGGGAAAGAGAGGGAGAGCCTCTATCTGCACCTTCTCAAGTATTGTTCGGAGAAAACAAAGACAGATGGACAGCTTCTCCTCATTCTCCACAGACTGGGGGCTGGGGGTCCATCCAGGAAGATCAGAGAGTGGCCCAGGAGGATGGGGGGGGGGGGGAGAGAATGGGATCATATGACCTGCAGGGGGCTTTCGAACACAGACCCAAAGGGCACGACCTCAGGAGAGTCAACAGCGCATGAAAAATGCAGTTGTCACGTTGCGCCCCTCTCCAAAACCTTTCCTACTTGCCTCCATGCACTGTTGACTGTTGTTTTGTTTGATGGGTAATGTAGAAAATGGCCAATTGCTCTGAACAAAAAAAGCCACCGTGGCTTGTTTAACCCAGGGTGATTGTGCGAACCGACCCATCCTCTATTATTATTATTATTATTATTATAGATTATTGCCACGAGGAAGGTGTGTGCCACTCTGCTTTTCTTCCAGATGAATTTAAACGTTTGAGGCAGGCTCTGGTTGAAGGTTTTGTTTTGTTTGTTAAATGGCAGTGTTTCCACCGATAGAAAGGTCGTTTTAAGAGGTTCTCTACTTTGCAGGCGAAAATAGCAAAATAGCAGCTGTCTTGGGGAGATGGAAGGCAAACGAAAGCAAGGCCTGCTTTTGCTTGTAAAGCAACGTTTACTTGGACACCAGGGAAATGGTGCCCTGACCTGCGGCAAGCGAATTGGTGACGATGGCAAGGCTTTGCGGAAAACAATGGCGTTCCTTCTTCACGGCTGACAGCTCAATACAGGCTCTTCTGGTATTTTGAAGGGTTCCACAAAAAGATCATTAACCTACACAGTTACCAAGTTTTCCCACATGAACTTTCCCTTCGGAATGTACAGGCTTCCTCAACGACTGTAGCACACTGCAGCCTGCCTCCTAACAAAAAGTGAATCACTTTAAGGATATTCTACTATCTTCCAAGAATTCTCTGCATTTGACTGGTCTGCACAAACATAGCAAAACAAAGGTAGTAGAATCAACTCTCAAGTAGGGCAACCCGAGCCCTGAACGCTCTTCCTATTTAAAGAATAAAATTAAATCTCCCTGCAAGAAAGCTAGCATATCAGGGAGAGATTCTAGCCCTACTCCCTCCTTGTTGTACTAGCTTTCTACTTGCAGGGATTTTTAAAAAAAATTGCAGGGGTGCAGTCAAAAACCCAATCCTTTCCTCAACAGTATGAAGCAATATCATTCATTCTACCACTTCAGGTCTCTTACCACCTCATTCCCGCCTTATTCTGCAGCGGTGTATCAGCTAGTTAATTCTATAAAACACAAATAGCATGTGCAACACATACCCAAGACTGATCATTCCCCATACTGTTTTACAATCCCAAGATATACAGGGCAGGGGACCCTAACGCGGCACCCGCTGGAATTTCCAACGGCACCCACAAAGCTTTAGACTCTCTGCACCCTTCAAAAATGTATTGTTAATAAAAACCTTGGGAAATGTTAGGGCGCCGAGTTCTCCTCCTTGATCCTGCCACCTGCTGCAGATCAGCTGTTAGTGGGCAGACAGAGTAGAGAAGAGTTGATTTCTGGCCCCGCCAACTCTCTCTCCCCACATCAACTCTTCCTTCACTATTTCTCTGCTTTCCCTGTCCCTATCCTTCTTCTTTCTCTCCCTCTCTAGCCTCTAGCCTCTCTCTCTCTCCCTCTCTCTCTTTGTCCCCTCTACTCCTTGACCTTGCTACTTTCCCCTCCCTCCCAACCTCTAGCATCATTATGACTCTCCCCTCCCACCTCTTTAGCTCAACTTTGACCAGCTAGGCCCCCACAACAGCTATTATGCAGCTAGCCCTATCCTCCACGGGAGCCATTTTGTGGCAGCGCCCACAGCAGTATCTCAAATTCCCAAATGTGCCTGCAAAGGTCCAAAAAGCTTGTTTGGGGGGGGGGGGGGCTGAAATGAGGTGTGTTCCTGGCTTTATTACCCCTGCACCACAAACGCACACGAGGAGATATTCCTTGGTGGATTTGGAGCCCGAGAGAATTCCGCAGACAATGTGAAAAAGCAGGTCAAAAGATTATTTGTTCAGACTTTAACTCCCTCATCCCGCAGCACCCAGCCACTACCCAAATGGCCACCCAGAAATCGAGACAACCAGCCCCCACCCGTCTATCAGGGGAAGTGAAATGGACCAAGCTAGCTCACTGGGAGCAGTAGATATATATGTATTTGGTCTCCTTCCAGCAGAGCACAGATGGATTCCTCTTTGCGAAATCAAGCACTCTTGAAAGAAAATTAATGTGGCGGCAACGGAGGGAGGCGGGTATAAGAGAGCCCACAGAATGGTGGAGCTTGGCACTGCCATTTTGCAAGGCTGCCAAGAAAGCCCTCTCAGATTAAGAATGCCATTTAAAAAAACAAAAGTTCATTACCGTTGAACACACGCCACGGGGGCACCAAGCTCACTCCTTACATTTTGGGTTTGTCCCTCGTCTTCCCGGCATTCATTCTCCACCCATTTCCTGTACAAAATTGCTTCCTTCTTCCTCAATGGCGGACTCCAATATTGTAATTACTTTTCATCATAAAGGTCCCGTTTGCACAACTGTCGTGCGCGTGCACAGAAATACATATGCCGCCCACCTACCTGCTGGTGTGAGGAAGTGATTAATTGTACCCAGAAGGTTATGAGTTCAAATCCCACCCACTCCCCAAAATTGGCTGGGGCAGCACCCTGCACTCTTAGGGAAGGGGTCATAGCTGAGGGGGTATAACACATGCTTTGCTCGCAGGTTCAATTCCCAGTATGCCCAGATAAAAGAAGGAGCCCAGAGAGAAGGGTTAGCCTTTAATGCATTGTACATAGAATCATAGAATAGTAGAGTTGGAAGGGGCCTATAAGGCCATCGAATCCAACCCCCTGCTCAATGCAGGCATCCACCTTAAAGCATGCCTGACAGATGGGGCTGCATTTGAGTATTGGTAGCGGCAAAGCTATTTGATCACATAATGCCTATACTGGTTTCTGAGCCCAATTCAAAATGTTGGTTTTGACCTTTAAAGCTCTAAATGGTTTGGGGCCAAGTTACTTGCAGGACCGCCTTCACCCATATCAGCCTGCCCGCACTTTAAGTTCAGAAAGAGAGGCCCTTCTCATTTGCCCACCTGTGAGGGCAATTAGGTGGGTGATCACATGGGAAAGGGCCTTCTCTGCAGTGGCCCCACACCTTGGGAACAAACTCCCATCGGAACTCCACCATGCACCATCCGTGCGAGCTTTAAGAAGGCCTTAAAAACATGTTATTTTACCACGGCCTTCCCATGATGAGTACAGTTATTAGTGCTATTGTTGTTCTTGCTGGTTTTATTGTGATCATGTTTTTATTGCTCTTAATATTTTGACTGCTTTTATGTACTTTATTGTGGTAAGCCGCCTTGTGAGGGCTCTTGCCCTGAAAGGCGCATACGGAAATGGCAACAGTACGGTGGAAAAAGCTCATAAACAGAGAATGCAGGTGCCAAATAAGGATAACATCTGAAGACCAGACAGAAGCAAATAGCTACCACAGGAAGAGGAATCGTCCATTTTCTCTAAGGACTCGAATCTGCAGAGGCCTTCACCACCAATGGCAACCAAAAGTCTTTTTGTATGGGTGGGCTTCCACTCACCTCAAACGCAACGAAGTCATCGAATTCATCTGGACAGGCAGAAGGGGGCTCGTCATGAGTGTACCCCATAGCACAGAGCTGACTGTCAGGATCTCCTGCAAAAAGAACACAACATATATTGAAGAAGAGAAAGGCTTCTTAAGGTGCAGTCCTATGCATGATTAGACACCAAAAAAAAGTCCTGCAACTCTCAGCATTCCCCAGCCAGCATATTTAGATAAGAAAAGGTCCTACAAGTCCCAGCATTTCCCAGCCAGCATGGGGTAACCATGTTGCACATCTGGATCGGGTGGGCCTGCAACCCTCAATCCCTGCAGATAGAGAGAAGCAGCAGAAATACCTACACAAAGGTAGGAGGAGGCATGCCCGCCCGCCCAGAACAGTGACTCACACGAAATGGAAGGCTTTTATTTAGGGAGAAATTCTTAGCATTGCTTCTCGCAGGAATAAGAGGAACCAGTGGGAAAAAGAGAATTAGAAAATAAAGATTATCTTCAGGAAAAACATATAGGCAACTTAAGCTCAATCACATCAGTTTTGCACAAAATGTGGTCAGGTTCCAAAATTTGATCTCCGGGTGTTTCTCTAATTTTTTTTTTTTAAGTTTTACTTTTGAGACTGCAGATGTTCGCTTCTTAAGCGCCCCCTAACACTTAAAATCTCATTGCTGCATTTTGAGGCAATAACTCCCTGGCCAAATTCAATACTTCTGCTACATCCTCCCCCCCCCCCCCCCAAAAAAAGTCCAACAGCCATTTTTGCGTGCAATATTTTCTTTGGGAACTTTCTCCTCCTCCATCTCCCTGCCCTGGTCAAATTCATTTCACCTTTACCCAGACCTCGGCTGCCTTGCCCTCCGCTTACAAATCCTTTCACCCAAGAGTTTTCCTCCACAGAAGCAACAGAGGCGGAAGGAAAAGGTTGCCGTGGAAATACCAGTGTTGCATTCCAGGCTTACTCTTTTCACAGGCACCCTCTTCTCCCTTAGAAAGGGAAGAGCGTTCTATCAGAATTGCTCCTCCGTCAGTGAAGTCTAACACATTGCATCCTGACAAATTAGATCTTGTAGCCGGGGTGCGTGACTGCCCAGGGCAATACTGTAAGTCATGTTGAGAAATGGGCTTGGATTCGCACTTCAGCCGGGAAGAGGAGGCCGGAAGCAAACAGCATCGCTGGCTCACCCCTTTTAACACGCCAGCGCCGCTCCCATTGGCAGCTTTATGAGCGCTGATTATTCTGCATATTGCAGCTGCACAGGGTTGCAAGAGTTTCCCTTTGAGGGCTTTGTAAATTCCCACCATCCTGAAATTGTGACAAGAAGAGCTGGCATTAAACACTGGAGAGCTTGCTTTGAATAGGGAGGATTGCAGCTCCTCGCTTCTCTTTCACGTTTTGCCACAGCATTTAATTTTTTTAAAAAAATGTGCTTCAGTACTTCTAGTTGTTATGTGCTGAATATTCCCAGAGCATGCTATGTTTCTAAAAATAATAATATGGGTGTCGCCATAAGGCAAGCGTGCAAAACCTTTTTCAGCTGGAGGACCAAATTCTATTTTTATTTATTTATTATTGCACTTATATCCCGCCTTTTTCCCTCTTGTGAGGAGCCCAAAGCAGCTTACATAGCTGTCCTCCTTTCCATTTTATCCACACAACAACCCTGTGAGGTAGGTTAGGCTGAGAGTCAGCGACTGGCCCAAAGTCACCCAGTGAGCTTCATGGCCAAGTGGGGACCTGGATCGCCCAAGTCCCAGTCCAGCACTCTAACCATTAGGCCACACTGGCTCTCTCCATGTTGGAGAAATCCCTGGGAGCTGTATTCCAGTGGTGGGCAGGGCCAAAGGCAAACGGGGGTGGGAAGAATACCCCAAATGCCAGCATGTTTTAGTGAAACGCTCTTAGTGCTGGTAGGCTTTTCATTTTCAACCTTTTAGAATGGGGGTGGGAGGGAACCACGCAAACGCCACAAAATCTCCAAACAATTGGTGGTTGCGGGAAACGGGGTGCAGCCAGAAGAAGGGGTCATGGCTTTGGGGGCAACCCCAGAGGGCTACGTTTGGCCTATGGGCCGGAAATTCAGCACCTGTTATAAGGAATAACTCTGTACTAGCACAGCCAAGAGTTATGAGTCAAGACTGATGCTTTAAAAAGGCAGGCACAGGCTTCAACATCAGAAGATCTTCTTATGCAGCCAGTTATCTTGTTACTGCAACCTTTGAACTCCCTTTTGAGTCTGCGATATATTTATACGATCAAGGATGAACGGGAGGCCAAAATGATCCAGATCAGCCACCGATGTCGCTGCTCCAAGGAAGCTATTATTTTAGCCTGGGGTAAAGGGATTGCAGGGCTTCTTGTGTATTACAGCAAATTCCCTAATATAAGTGCTGTGCGGCAGTATTAAGCCTGCTGCAGCAAAATCTTCTGGCACCTTAGAAATTGAGCAAACTCAGAGAGCCAGCGTGGCGTAGTATTTAGAGCAGAGACAGCCAACCTAGTGCCCCTCCAGATGTTTTTGACTACAACACCCATAATTCCTGACCAGGGCCATGCAGGCTTGGGCTTATGGGAGTTGTAATCCAAAACATCTGGAGGGCAACAGATTGCCTAACTCTGGTTTAGACTTTGTGGACCACGCTACCAGCACTATCCAAAAGGTTTGTCTCCAGGTCTGTAGTTACAGAAGCCCACAATAACGTTTTTCAAACTGCCTGTGAGTACTCACGTGGAAGGTTGGTAAAGATATTGTTTAAAAACCAAGTCAGATCAACCAACTTGATGGCACACACATTACAAACAGGGACCATAGTGCACTGGTAGAGCACGTAGCTGGTGTCAGATCCAATCCCAGACATCCGAAGGTCAAGTAACAGGAGACGGAAAATATCTCCGTCTAAGCCCCTGGAGAGCTATTGCTAATCAAAGTAGACAAACCTGCGCTAGATGGACAAATGGTCCAATTTGGCATAAAGCCACTTCCTATATTGTCTATAGGTTTTTTCCCTTCGTCTCTTCCCATCCTCTTTTTCCTTGCCTGTCGTGTCTTTTTAGATTGCAAGCCTGCAATCATTTCATGTAAGCTGCTCCGAGAAGCTTTTTGGCTGAGGAGCGGCATAAAAATGCTCGAAATAAGTCAATGATAAATGTTGCCCAGCATGAACGTTGATGAAAGGTGGTTTCGCACTCCAAAGCATTATTTCCTGCCTCGTTGCTTCCGCTTGATGCTGCAATGGGATCCCGTTCAGAATAGACACAGAACTGCCGCAGAAGAGCCAGCTCGTGTCAAACCCAGGTTGCTCTTCGAAAGCCGGCTAACTTCTAGTCAGTCAGCTTCCAGGTGTCATTTTGAGTTGACAGCTTTGATCCTTAAAAAGCGCCTTACAGAATCAAAACCATCTGAGCTTGCAGTAGCCACACACTCCACTGGAAAGACCCAGGGCCGCCGAGACCAGGTTAGGGACCCAGTGGGGGAAAAAATTCAGCCCCCCCAGCAAGGACGGACCAGGTGGGTAGACGTACGGCTGGCGCTCACTCGATGCAGAGGCCTCGCAGCACGGTGGGCACAGGCCAGGGCGCACGCGCCCCAGCCTTGGCGCTCGCTTGCGCCCCATCCAGCTCTGCAATTCGGAAGGGATAGAGCAGGACTGACCAGAGCCGGCAGACGGCAGAGCTGGCAGATAACTGACAGAATGTTGCATATCATTGTTATTTTCTTTGAAATTCACCGATTTTATAATGGATGTCAAAAACAATCCACAAATAATGACACTACCGAGAAAGACAAAAACATCTGAAACGTGGTCAGGCTCCGGGGCCCTTCCAGACCGCCAAGACCCGGTAATTTGTACCAGCTTTCCCCCGCCCTCGTCTGCTCTGGCAAGACCTTCTCTTTCATTGTCTGCACCAGCTGGTGACATACCACTTTTGTAACAGACTGTACCTGGCCGGCACAGGATTCAACCCCATTTTTTGTTGGCAGTAGAAGGGGCCGGGGGGGGAGGGAAGATGAGTCAGTAAAACACAAAGATGGACTAGTCATGCAAAGGGGAAGCTTTCAGCAGATGTTAACAACCATAATCAAATTGCACGGATGAAAAACGCAGAGAAGGTACTGTAATACAGCTGCATCGCGTCCCAGACCTATTGTAATTGACGTCCTTGGTACAAAATTGTCTTCACTAGCACAGACCTGTCCATCTTTCACCCGGCTCTCTTTTACGGTACTTTGCAAGCTGCCAGATGAATAATCTCAGGTGCTTTAAGAGACTACTAGAGAGTGGGCTCTAAGTTTCTCGTCCAGGGCCATGCAGACGGGGGGCCAGTGGGGCCAGTTGGCCCAGGGGGCACTCCCAACAAGGAGGTCCCCCCCCAGCTTACACTACTGCTTCCATAACGTAAGCGGCCCATAAAGAAACGAGGAGCCTGTCTTGCGGAAACCGCACCGAAGGCATCCGTCGTGAAATTCTGAATGTGAAGAAATGATGTCTTACATCTTGAATAAAAGTGCTTCCTATTACCATTTTTTATAAATCGTTCTAGTTCTTATATGTATTTAGCACTGAATCAGTACCACTGATTAAAAAATACTTAATGAGCAGTTTGAAATGGGGGGGGGGGGGGCACACACTTCCCATCTGGCCTGGGCATATGACCAGCTCTGCAAGGCCCAGTTCCCGTCGCCTTTAAGGTGCAACGAGACTTCAATTTTTTTTTTTGCCGCTGTGCATCGATATGGCTACCTTTTCTGAAGTTGTTTCAGAACTTGGCATCTGGGTTTTTTTAACGAAACAATCCACAACAAAGAACGGGAAAAAGATGTCCATTCAAGCATGAAGTGACGTCAAAGCCATTGCGGCGTGGCAGTTATGCTTTTCAGGCCAGGTCTGTGGAAGAGTAGGAACAGGGTGAGATTTTTGTTAGGTTCAGCTGTTGTTTTTCACAAGAACTTGCCAAAATTTGCAAATTTCTTCATAAATGTTATCAAGGGTTTCAGGCATATATATATCATATCTATATGGTGTTAACAATCCCCACCACAACCACATGTACTGTCTGTATCTGAAACTCTTGATAAAAAAACATTTATCTGATGAAGTGAACTACAGACCATGAAAGTTTCTGCCAGGATGAATTTGTTAGTCTTTAAGTCTTTAAGATCCCTTTGTTTTTGCTGCAACAGACTAATACGTCTACCCTTCCAGATTATGATGATGATGATTTTGATGATGATGATGTATCTCTTTCTCGGTGGTGGCGGTTTTTCTAGACGGACATGACGGGCTTTGCCAAGTCATGCTGTCTTTTATTGATGCAGGAATTTCCTGACGATGGAGCATGTTTTAATTATGACTGCTTTCTGGAAGTTGGTGTGGGTGTATTCTGGTAGGCCCAGTTTCTGGAGGTTTTCTGTAATAATGGAATAATTGTGGAATAATGTGGAATAATTGTATAATTGTGACCTTTTCCTATTGCCATAGTTCTTTGACTTCTGTGGTCAGTGATGTATATTTCTCTCTCTTTTCTTCTTCCTTTTCAACAATATTTTTGTCATTCAATATTGCTATGTTGATGAGGTATGTGTGTTTTTCTTTTTTTGTCTATAACCGTTATGTCTGGCCAGTTGCAAGGTATTGTCTTGTCCGTATGAATTGTTCTGTCCCAGTATATTTTATGAGTATGATTATAATTATTTTACAAATACAGAAAAAGTTCCATGGAGCAGCTCTTATGCTACAGATCTAAACTAGTTTAGTAATCAACCTTTCTCTCCAGCTAACTCAGAGCTGTCATCTTGAGAGGCAGGTTGAAGGGAAGAACATCAGCTAGTGAATCCAGTCACTCTAAAACTACAACTCCCAGGATTCTCCGGGGGAAGCCAGGATGCTTGGATTGGTACAAAACATATTTGCAGCAGAGATCAGGTCTTTGCTTCAATGCTGCGTTGCGCCACTTCACCACATCAGCATCTTCTTTTTTGAATGCCCATAAAACTGTTAGTTCGTAGTCTGAAGTCCGCCATTTTGATCCTTAGCACCCAGGCCATCCATCACCAAAGCTTTCTTCTAAGAGACAGCAGGGTGCCTGGCAGTAGCCCAATCCCCTCACACTCCAGCACAAACAGTACAGAACAGACAAGCTCAACATGGGTCGCGTTATCTCCTCAACTCAGTATCGCATCGCGCACGGCGGCGGCTCTTCACCTCCCCCTGCCCAAGCGCATACGGCGCATTGTGTACACTTCAGGTTGCCATGGAGATCTCACCAGCCCATCCCTCCGACACAATAGGCCACGTTCAGCTTTTGAATTCCCATCCAACTAAGTGCGAAACACATACAGGCGCCTGCTCATGAATCACACAAACCCACAAAGTCTTGCCCATCCTCACATTATCAGCACATGTGCTGTCAAGACAGTTGACTGAGACCTCGACAGTTGACTGAGATCTGGAGGACCTCTCCCGGTCCTTCAGGCAAGCACACCTTCTGGCACACTGACACAGGACACCCAAATCAGTGAGACGTCTTTATTGCAGGAAATAAAGCTTGATGGTTACACACTTCAGAAATCATATAGCTGATGGTCAGCAGCTATAGGTCCAAGAAATTCCAGAACAGTCAAAAGCTGACCACTACTATCATGACGAGATCCCCATCAACATGGTTTCCCCGTTGCCATCTCCACGATTCTGAACACAAGGGAAGGGTCAATCCATATATGGGTTCCAAACCCGGACAAGAGAGGGGGATTTATTTATTTATTTCCTGCATTTTTATTCCGCCCAATAGCCGAAGCTCTCTGGGTGGTTTACAAAAATTTAAACCATAAAAACCATTCAAAATATAAAACAACGACAGTATAAAAACATAATTTAAAATCCAGTATACAACACACCCAGGATACAAACCGAGCAGCCATGAAGAAATTGATAGGGATTTAAAATACAAATTTAAACAGCAAGGTTAAAAATCAAACTGAAGAACTGTTAAAACACTGTGAAAATAAAAAGGCGAACCTCTCAGGGGAGCTCATTCCACAGCCGGGGTGCCACAGCAGAGAAGGCCCTCCTTCCTGACACTGTGCCAGCGAGCTCGGAAATTCAACAGCTAGAATGGGAGCACTGGTATGATGAGAAAACATTCGCACATACTGACATCTGAGAACCCTACTGCTTTTGTGAACCACCCAAAGAGCTTCAGCTATTGGGCGGAATGAAAATGTAATGAATGAATAAATAAATATATCCCGACCAGGTCCCGAAAATAAAGCAAATCAACAGAGACACAGGCATACTTAATGCATCTTAACTCTTGCTGTGTTCCCATAGAAGGCTGCCTTCTACCTGATCAAGCCACCTAGTTCAGAGCAGTGTACCGAAGGGGCCAGATTCCATTTCAGAGAAGCTTTTGGAAGCCACGTTCCAGTGGTGGGCAGAGCTGGAGGCAAAAGCGGAGGAGTCAAAGAAAAAGAGAGCAGGGCCAAAATACCAAAAATACTAGCATATTTTATCTTACAACTCTTACTGCCTGGAAGTCAACTTCGGGAGAGGCGTCTCAACCTCTCAGGGTGGCAATCCAAGAGGGCGCCATAGACCCAGCTGCCTCTCCGAGGCCTAGTTTACTAGACCTGCAAGCAAGTTAAAGCATGGCATGGGTGCGGGTGGCGAGGACTGAAAGGGTGTGCTCAAGACCGGCCCTACCATGAGGTGGAGTGAGGCGGCTGCCTTGAGTGACAGATGCTGAAGGACAGGAAGCAGCCCTTCTCTCTGTCCCACCAACATCCCAGGCACGCCAGTTGTGTACGAGTGAGAGGGCCTTCTCGGTGACTGCTCCAAGGCTCTGGAACTCCCTTCCCAGGGAGGCCAGGCTGGCTCCCTCTGTGCTACACTTCCGGAAGCCGGCAAAAACTTTTTATTCCGGCAGGCTTTTGGAACTACTTTGTTTTTTGTATTTTTAAAATCTGTAACTGTTTTTAATTTTTTTTAAGTGATTTTAATTTTACTGTAGGTTTAGTTCTATTTCAACTTTTGTAAACTTGTATTTATACGTTTTAAATTTTAATCTTGCAAACCGCCTTGAGTCCCAGCCCTGGGAAAAAGGCAGGAAATTAATAATAATAATAATAATAATAATAACAACAACAACAACAACAACAACAACAGGGGCAGAGCTGTCTGTGCCATGCAGTTTTTCCTGTAAACCCTAGTCTACGCTCCTGCCCTCAGAGGCGGTAGAGGAGGACGTCATCGACAATACCAAAGGAGTCTGGTTGGCTTCTGTAAGTGGAATTGGGGGCAAGGGGTAGGGACGCCATCTTGTCTTTTGCCTCAGACAGCAAAATGTCTTGGGCTGGCCCCTGAACAGACAGTAATAGTCAAAGTTAGAGATGTGAAGGCCTGCAAAAAAAAAAAAAAAATGGCAGCAGGGGGAAGCACCCAAAAAATTAAGAAAAAAAGCAATCCACCCCCCAAAAAATCCTGGGAACCCCCCCCCCCAAAATTGGATGTTGCTTCCCTCATCCAATCCCCATTTTTTCTGCCCCCCAATACCTTCAACATTGCTAGCCAAAACATATCAGTTCCTAACAAGCAGCCAAGGATCTCTTCACGATCACATCAAAATGATTCCTGAACTGCTTTTGCCCACATTTTTAATTACAAAAATATGGGGCTCATAGCTCACATTCTTCATTACTCTTGCAGCTCTCAATACTATGAGCCTTAACACAGGAACCAGACCCCACCGCTTCACTAGATGCGACTCCCTTGTTTCGCTTTGCTCGCTACTATAATATGAAGCCAATATCCATTTTCCTCTAAAGGGGAAGAGACAGGGGAATGGGCTGGGGGGTGGAGGAATATGATAACTTTTGGAAAATGAGCAAAGGCAGCAGAAAGCAACACGCTGATCAGGACCAGAGCCATGTGCGTGAGTTTCCTCCCATTGCTTCACATAGGAACGACTTAGAACAATAGATGCTTTCAGGAGCATGAAATCAGCTGGGAGCGCATTAATGCCCATGGCGCCTGGGAGCCACACAGCCAGGCCCGGAATGGTTCGAATAGGGCAGCCTGTGAGCTACGGCGAAGCGACAAGCTATTATTCTCAACCACGGTTTGTGGAGACGGGACCAGACAGAGGAGGCGAGGTCTTGGATGGGCAACACTCAAACAGCAACGCGCCACCTCCGCCTGCCTCAGGACCATGCCACGGGGAGAATGCTTTGCAAGGACTTGCAAAATAAAGGATCCTTCCGTTCTTTTTAAGGGGGTTAGAGCTGAGGGGAGAATTAAACATGCGAGCAGCACCCTAAGCAGCCACACGGCTCAGAATGCCATCCTATAGAATTTAAAGCAAGGGGGTTGAACCTCTTTTAGAGCCTAATTCAATTCCAGAGACGCTCTCGGGGGACCACACTGCAGAGGTGGGCGGGGTCAAAAGCAAAAAGGGGGTAGGGCCGAAATGCCAGGAATACCAAAACTACTGGCATATTTTAACTTGACATTCTTACTGCGAGAAAGTAAGCTTTAGGAGAGGCATCTCAACCTATCAGAATTGGGGTGGACTGTCTTGAAGTCAGGAAGCCACCAAGCTGGGAAAAACTCTGGGGCCCTAGGTGGGTCACATCTGGCCCACAAGTCTGAGGTCCAACATCCCTTATTTAAAGGACGGCCACTTAGATTTCACAAAGGGATTTCAACAAGGTCCTCTCCTGTGCCCTCTGCCTTCCCCATGTGCTCCAGATGTGTCAGACTCCAATTCCCAGCATATCAGCCAGAAGCCCAATGGCCATCCTAGCTGGGGGTGATGGGGATTGTAGTGCAACACATCTGGAGGATACCAGGTTAGGCAAAGCTACTCTAAGACAACCAAGAGGAGTTTTTCAAAGAGGCACAGACGGACATTAAGAGATAACAAGGCCAGACCGATATAGCACTGCATTTGAGAGCGGGAACGGGGCTGGCCCTACCATTAGGCCGAGTAAGGCAATGGCCTCAGGCGGCAGATGTGGCAGCAAGGTGTTGGAGAAGAGAGCCGTGGGACACACGGCCTGCCCTGCACTCCCTAAGCTAGCCTCCTGCCTTGAGGTGGGGTGCAGGATGCTTAGCACATTCCCAGCATTGAAGAAAGATTCAACTGCCAATCCAGTTGGCTTTTGTACGTGCAATGAAAGGGGGCACCATCTTATCCCTTGCCTCAGGCAGCAAAGGGTCTTGGGATGGCCCTGAGTGCAAAGCAGTAAGCCTCCCAACTGCACAAGCCTCAGTTTGGCCCAAAGTCACTAGGCTGGGCTTAGCAAAGCGTCATGACACTTGGCTTCAGTCCTGCCAGCTGCAGCCCGGGCATAACAACCCCTCTTACTGGGCTGTTGCAAACACAAGAGCGCCAATGCGAAGTGCTTTGAAAACCTAAGAAGAAGAGGTCTATGACAGCATGATAGACAATCTGAAGGCCAACAAAGCAGTCCAACCACCAAAGCCAACCCAGTTCAGCCCTCCAAGCTGCCTTGAACTCTTTAAGTGTAGGATGCGTCAAAGAAATTATGATCAATAATGGTCACACTGGATCACCCAGATGCCCATCGAGGCCGGCATCTATCCCGTAACTGCCGGGTTAATGCAGCAGAGTAGTAAAGTGAGAAAGTGGGGGTGAGAGAAGAAGAAGAAGAAGAAGAAGAAGAAGAAGAAGAAGAAGAAGAAGAAGAAGCAGCCGTTCAGCAGTACTGGAGACTTTTCCGCAAATCTTTCATTCAGCTGGAGCCTCAAGGCTGTGGTGTCAAAGCAACAGTCAAAGCAACAGTCTCGCCAGCACATGTCGGAGTCGTTTTCTGCCATCACTCTTTTTGTCTTGCAGCGATAAAGGCACACCGGCATCCCTGTCCTAAGCTTTCTTGCCATTTCTCCTCTTGGAGAAATTAGGTCAATGCGTTGGATCATCTGCTAAGCGTGCTAGCAGAGGCTATGAAACCGGAGCGCTGGTGATAGATGGCACCAACTAATGTTCCATGGAGCGTTAATTAGCACAACGTATTGGCCTGCTTCACAAAGAACGCTAACCTATGGTTTGGGTTGTTGAATTCTGGGTTATCATGACGTGTGGATACTATTCGTTGACCGTATGCCTCTAAAAGGCATGGAATACTTAAAGATCACATAAATGGGTTAGAAGGGTATGCACCATGATCCTATAGGAACACAGACAAGGTATAGAATGGAATTCACCTTCCTAAGAATCTCAGGTTTCCTTTTTCTTTTCAATGCAACTCTTTAGACCTTAATAGCTACAAGGATCTGCTTGCCAACTGCATAGTGGTGTCCACCGAAATCTATTTCAGCTGCTTCTCTAGGTTCTGAGATTATCTGTGGCTATCAGGCTTCAGTGCTCTGCATCTCTCCTTAGCCTGGAGGTTAACAACTTGTGCCCCCTCCAAATGTTTTTGGATTACAACTCCCATCATCCTTCATCATTGGCTATGCAGGCTAGCACTGAGGGGAGTTGTGACCCTCCAGATATTTTTGTCCACTTTTGCCTTAGCCCCTTTCTGCAACGAGCAAAAGCCATACTTATGCAAAGCCATAAGAAAGGCACAGTACAATTTGCGCAAAATGGAGATCGTGTCGTGAGCAGGCCCTTTCCCTAGGCTTTCCCTCACGAACTGTGGCAAACTGACAAGACACTCTCGTTGATGAGACTTCTTTTACTGATGAAATCACACGGTTACAAGCATAACGGCTTCATTTTTTGACACCCACACCACTTAAAGCTGGTAACGTGTCAGAAAGCTTTAGGCTTCAGTCTTGATGCGATCCTCTAGGCAATCACTCAAGGGAGAGAAGTGTAGGGTTTGCCCCTATCCTATCTGAGCATTTCCAGGCGCCGCATATGCTGACTCTTCAAGAACATGGCCAGAGCCCAAGGAAAGTGCTCCAGGCACAGGGCTGCCTGAAGCCCGGCAGAGACAGATCAATTCAGCACCAATCATACCCAGCCTTCCGGAAATGCTGAGCTGACCAAGGTAAGCAAGACCCCAGGGAACGAACCTCGTAGGCCTAGGAACCCCCCACCCACCCCCCGCACGTACTTTAGTTCCTGGGAAGCTCTCTCGCAGGCCACACACACACATAATCCAGAGCAAACACAAGTCCAAGTGTATGACAAGCCTCAGAGCACTTTCCATGGCACAATCCTTAGAAATTCAGAGTCCAAATAGCATATAAGCAAGCATGTACAGAGTGCTTCCAAAACCTCCAAACATGTAGAATCCAAACACGACGGGTTTCAGGCCAAGCATCGAAAGATGATCTCTAGCAAGGGTTCTTCACCCTTGCTCCTCACTCTTACAGACTGGTGGCCTGGCTTATTCCACGCCACTTGACAGACAGGTCCTCAGGCCTGTAGACTACCCCCATGTGCCAACAGGGCGGCACTGTTCAACCTCCTTTTGATGACGCTATAATGTGAGTGACAGCTTGTAAGGGAAGCCCCCTCCTTTTTCAAACATTCTTTGTTCCCAGGGAAACTATCTACTTCAAGACTTCTGCTAGCAAACTCCCATGGGAAATAGAGACAGAGATAAGCTCACAGAGAAACAGACTGTCTTAAAACAATCCCAAATTCTTCAATTTTCAATCCACAAGTGGATTGAAATCCACCTGACAGATAGCATGCAAACCAAGCAGATTTGCATCATTTATCCATGACACAGAATTTCAAAGGTGTGGTTTCGTTTTGTGTTTGTCTGTGGTGTGCGATTTTATACAGAGCACAGAATGTACCCTCTTTAGATGAAAGGATGCGACTCGGTTCCCAAGATGCTAACAAAGAACTCAAAATGGAAATATGTGCCACAATTGGAGAGTTAGGGGATGCTTCAGCCTTAAGAGTTAGAGATTCTTTCAGGGATGTGAAGGGAATTATATCTTACTTG
The DNA here is from genome assembly GCA_029215795.1 of Anniella stebbinsi. NCBI lineage: Eukaryota > Metazoa > Chordata > Lepidosauria > Squamata > Anniellidae > Anniella > Anniella stebbinsi. The sequence goes on along the minus strand of JARDYH010000007.1, from coordinate 42,930,240 downwards.
CTGTTGAAATTCTCAAGCAATACATAAAACAAGAGCAGAGCAGCAAGGCATATATGCCCAGAGATATGCATGCATGCATACACACTGGCTGAATTCGGACAACACAATAGTCAATGGTGGGGTAATAATCAACTTTACAGTTGTTCATCTAGGGGGTACTCCCCACACAACATGGTAATAAATAATCAACTGTGGTGTGGATTAAAATCAGCGCTGAGTTGACTATGGCAGCATTCGGACGACATGATAGTCAATACAACTGACTATTGTCTCCCCCCCCCCCCCCAGTTGCTTAATGTGTTGTCCGAATTCAGCCACTCTCACACACAGACATACTAAAAAAGGGTGATCTGGTACAAAATTTCGATTCATTTATTGTTATGCTCAATTTTGCAGGCCCTGCAGCTTCCTTGGCCCCTGGGGGCAGCTCAGGAAACAAACCTAAGTGTCTGTTCTACTCACAGTCTCTATGGGCAAGACAAAACTTCATGACCAGGAGTGGTTTTAAGGTAATTCAAGGGGAGAACTGGAATGCCTACCAAAACTATTGCAAAGCATGGCTATGATTTTTTTCAAGCAGCAGCAGCAAAGTTGCATAAATATTAAATCTCCAAGTTAATCTAGAATTTCTCATCCATATGTATACCAAAAATATTTTTAAATAGCATATTGGGTATTTAAAAAAAAAAAAAACCACCAGTGGGCAACTATATACTCCAGCATATAGTTCTGTATCGAGACTGATCCTGGCTGTAGGATCCTGGCTAGGAGATGCTGTAGCCCAACACATCTGGAGGGCACCAAGTTGGGGAATGCTGAGATAGCTTAACATTGTCCCATATTCCTAATGGATGCCTTTAGGTAAAAGAATGTTTTCTAAAGCTTGTTTAAAAACAAAACAAAAAGCTCCCGGCGGGTAGAAAGCTAGCCTATCAAGGAGAAAGGTTTTAGCTCTGCTCCCCCCCAACCTGCTAGCTTTCTACCTACAAGGAGCTTTTTCTTTATGTCAAGTATGATTTGCAAATGTAATCCTTCGCCAGCAGTCTGAAGTGCTACAGCCCCTTCTATCGCCTCAGGACTCTGCCACCTCATTCCGTAACCTTTGTAGTGGCGTTCACACCTGAAAAGGGGACCCATATTCCCATGCCTAGCCATGCACCATAGCCCTGCCCAGAGTAGCTTCCAATCACATGATGTTGTAAAACCTAATGAATTCCAAACCAGGGAGTTTCCAATCACCCATGTGATGGAACAACTACCAGTTTTTATTTAGCAGAGGGAAAGAATCTGCAATGCAGATCTGTCGCATGGGATCGGGTGAGTATTTATCACCAGACTAGCAGAAAAGGCTAGGTATATGGCGGTGGGGGGGGGGGGGGGAGGGATATGTGTTTGTTGCCAATTGCATCTGGTACTTTCGATTCTGATATTAGTCAGCAAGACCTCCTTGCTTCAGGCAGTATCAATGCAAGCTTTAAGCAAAGAGAAAGCCAACTCAACAGCTTGGGAGCGGGGCAGGTATTCTGAAGCGCATCACAGCCCAAATTGTCATCAGGGACTGTATGCCTCCTTTTGCTTCCCCATTAAGCCACAACTGGCAAGGGAAGTCCCATCTGTGCAAAGCCACCTCCAAACGTTAGGAGAAGTGAACCCCAGGAAGTCGAGCTCACCAGAGAAGCACCGGCTGGTCATGCTACATCAGCCTAGCGATGTAGCTCTCTACCCAACGGCCAAGAAACTTGGTCACTCTACTCCAGGGATAGAGGGATGGGGAACCTCCAAGCCTTCTGGCCCGCCAGCTTCCCTCACTGATCAGAGATAAGACGGCTGCCTGCTCCCACCCACCCACTGTATTTAGGCCCATGCTGCTGCTCCGCCTTGACAAATTGACCCTCCCCCACGGCAATTATGCTTTTAAAAGGCCTCCATTGGTACCTGTTCACTTTTGGATGTGGAATTCAGCAAAACTTCCGTGTCTTATCCTACACGCGTAACAAGGGTAATGGTCGGTGTTCTACTGGCTTCCAGGGTCAAAATGACTGGGCTTTTTGGTTAGTAGGGACGATGACATCATCTGCCACCTCTTTCAGGATTCCCTGTTCCTCACAAGCAAAGGAGGGAAATGCTTAGCTGCAATCCGCACAAGCAAGGGGGAGAAGTGCTTAGCTGCAATCCTCGTAAGCAAGGGGGAGAAATGCTTAGCTGCAATCCTCACAAGCAAGGGGGAGAAAAGGATTTTGCCAGCAACGACATATTGTTATCAGCTATCCCTGTTGAAAGGCAAAGTTTTGGGGGGTGGCTTGGTCTTGAACGGGCAATTAAGACCATTAGCTTTACAAAAGACTTGCACCTAGTAGAGATGAAAACCGCTGGACGTGGATTGTTGAGATGGATCAACACAGCTGCATTGTTTGGCCTTTCCTTTTGGGCATGACTGCAGGGACCAGCATGAAGCGCACCCGCTCTTCAAAGTTTACAAATTACATATGTGGCTTGGGAGGAAGTCATCTGTCCACCAGAGCAGTTTATGCAGTGGCCAGAGTGACAAGTTGTGACAAGCCTGCTCTCTTGTTTGTCTGTCGCAGAACCGGAATGAAAGGAGGGAATCATTCATCCGTCCGCCATATTAGTTAAGGGCAGACACACAACAGAAAGAGAAAGCAAAACTTGTTTTCAGTTCTACCTATGCCTAATGGGACATATGTTTCTATAATGCAGGAAATTAAAAACACACATACTAATCCACATTCCAACTACCAGGGGGTGGGGGATGCCATGCATTATTAATTGAGGGGCTGTGGGGAGGGAGGGGCCTATTTAAGGGAAGGGGTGGGACTCAATTCTGCATGGTCCCAGGATCAATCCCCAGTATCTCCAGGTAGGGCTGGAAAAATCCCTGCCTGAAACCCTGGAAAGACGCTGCCAGTTTGTGTCAACAGGACTGGCTGGCTGGACCAATGGCTTGACTCAGTATAAGGCAGCTAAAGAATCTTTCAGCGCCTGGCGTTATTTGAAGAGGGGGGTGGGGGTCCAAGTTGAGCTGGATACCTGCCATACAATAAATTTGTTTGCCAGACCAAAAGGGAAAGAACAAAAAGCAACAAGCACGGAAGCCGTCGACTCCCGAGACAGACCCTAAAAGTTAAGGCAGCCCTGCAGCAACGACTTTGTCACGACTCCCATTGCTACCCAATTAACACAACACCCCCACGCTGCAAGCGATGAATTATGGAAAGGGAACTTGTAGCCACTGCCTCCGAGAAAGCTGTGATACAAAAACCACTCTAGTCTAGACTTCCACTCCCCCCAACCCCACCCCAATCCTGGGGCCCTTTCTGCACAGGCGGTTTCTCATGGGACCTGCCCATGGAGGGTTCACACTTGAACAGGGGCCGTTCGGGTGTCAATTTTGGAAGATCCCCGAGACATTTGTTTCCTTTGGAACGCTTGCAGAGCGAGGGGCCTGAGGAAGGATGGCAGATGGTTCTGGACTGGAGCACAGAGGCTTCAGTTCTCCTGGGAAGTAATGTAGAAGAAGAAAGTGGCCTTTTGAAAAGCAGATGCTCCCCCAATATCTTTTTAGTCATTGCACAGGAATATGGGATTTATTTACTCATGGTTGTTTATGGGTTGTTTAAACGATGTCATGACCCTCCAGTTTCACTTCTGTTTTTTTCCCAGGGATCCTAGTTACACTACAAGAAAAAAAAAAGGGAACGGCTAATAAGCATAGCTATAGCTGGACTGCCACAGAAGGGACTGGGCCACAACCATACCAAAATTAAGCCGGACCACAACTACCAAAGGTGCACCTATGCAATTGTCAGCAGCCTCCCAAGGTCAGGCAGAGGCCTCTCAGAGATCCTTCTTCCAACCAGAGATGCCAGCAACTGAACCCAAGATCTTTGGTATGCCCAGTAGAAGCACTAGAGCTGAGCTCTGGCCCTGCTCTTTCAGGTGGAATAAACTTCAGGCATTTAGGGTACTATCCAGCTGTGTCATTCTCTTAGCGCAAATGACGTTGTGCTACTAGGTTCTGAACTATGCGCAACAGAAGAATCCAATTAAAGTTACGTTTGCGCAAGCACGTTTGTGCAAGCAGCTGGGATTATGCTGGTTGAATCTATTGTGCATAACTCTTGCGAGACCTGTCGTGCAACCCATTGTGCATACGTCTTGTGCAATCGGTTGCACAACGCGTTGCACAAGTATAATGCAGAACTGCTTGTGAAACCATGCTTGCGCAAATGGAAGTTTAACTGTTGGACAACCAGCAGCACAAGCATAACGGGGCAACCACTTCCACAACGGAAAGGTTCAGCGGAGCTCCACTAGCACTATTTAAGTTTGTGGAATGGCAACGTTGGATACTGCCCCTAGAAAGGAAAGGCATGGGGCATGGGGGGAGAGGAGGACAGGCAAATTAGTAATAAAACTGAATACTAGTAATCTAGCACCCATTATTGGGTGTGTGGGTTTTTAAAGGAGACAAATTAGCTATGCCTTCCCTAGCCTGGTGCCTTCCAGAAGTTGGTACTAAAACTCCCATCAGCCCCAGCCTTCCTGGTCAATGGGATGATGGGAGATGTAGTTCAAAACCAGGATGGGGAAGGCTGAATTAGCTACATCTCTACAGCTACTCTGTTGGAATGATGGCAGTTTATCAAAAGGTAAACACAGAGACCATGGTCTGAGTATATTTTCCCAAACCGGGATATTCAGTACAGCCCCATGATGCATGAGGAGCGTGACCATCTCCTCCCCAGCCCTCTGTGCCTGAATGGAGAGAGGTAGAAGGAAGTCCAAGTATTATTTATTTCAGCCCCTAAACCATCTGAGCCCTCAATCTAGATCACTGTGCGTGAGAGAGAAAGAAGCTGGCCAGCCAAAGGGAGCTTGCAGAGCAAATATGTCCAGAGAGCACACCCAGCCCCAGAATTATGGGTAATCGCCCAGAAAGACACACAGTTGGGAGGGAGCATCGTAAATCCATTCAAGACAGCAAAGACCTCGAGACGAAAGTCTAATACATGTAGTGGAATAACTAGCTTTGTTTTAAAAAAATAAGAATTGAAGAGAGACCAGTGGTCATCAAATCATTCCAGTGGGTCACTTCACACTTCATGCTAACCATGACTTAGCAGGACGTGCATGAGCTGGAAGGAGCTGCACAAACCATGGGCTTCCCTTGCGCAGAAAGAAGGAACACTTCAGCAGCTTTTGGTTTCACTTTCCCTGAACCTTGGCTTATTGGGTCATTTGCACCAGCGGTTGTGGTTTATAACAAACTCTGGTTAGTTTTAACAAGCTGGCCTCCAAGACCAGGGACTTAAAGTGGCTTGTTTTGAAACTGATCAGAGTTCATTATATGATCTGGACAAGGCAACAAACCAAGATTCAGAAAATGATAGCTTAGTGTGATGTGCAAGCAAGCAAGCCAAGTGTTCATACCTACTAGCGAAACCTATTGGAAATTGGGAATAGATTTATTCCCTGCTAAGCAATTGGGGTCGATTATTCCCCACACACTTTTCATTCTCTCTGCTCATCTTTTTAAAAGGTCATTTACATTTCAAGGAAGGACCCTTGGATATCCCAGACGCGTGAGATTAAGGCCGTCAGGAAAAGCCTCAGTATGAAGGATTCGGGGAATGTAGGATGGGCTTGATTCCAAGCTGATGACCTATTTTGCTGCTCTTTTGCACAAAAATAAACTGACCTCCGCTTCGGATGGCTGAGATGCCCCGATAGAAGTCCTCAAAGCTGATCACGCCAAGGCCAGCCGGATCCAAAAACTTGGTCAGGTCCTTCACCTGCAATCACAAAGCGAATCAGTGTTACAATCGTAGACAACTCGAATAGGCCTCGTCCGCGATTTCACATCATGATTTTCCTATGAAGCTGGCAGGATTAGTCCAAGGCGTTTGGCTGCAGAGTAGCAAGGCACTCCCCAACCCCACAGTCAAGATGCACAGACCAACCCAAGGCTGGTCAAGTGATTTTGGCTCCAGAGAAAATCACACAAGCACTTCCAATCACCCCTGAATGAAAAAGAATGCAATAATAAATTAAACAGCCAATTTGATGCCCTTTTGCAACACCTAAAGACAGCCGCCTCACTCTGCCCAGTGGTATAGCCAGTCCCGCAGTGGGCACTTTCCACAGACATGGGTCAATGTGCAAGTTTTCCCACCATTTCTGCATTGCAACCTATGCTTCTTTTCTAGACCAGACCACAATGTGTCTATGGGGCTGTTCACACAACACGCTAGCCCACACTCATTGGCTCAATTCGGACGACACGATAGTCAATGGTGGGTTGACTAACCCTAACCCTCACGCTAACCCTAGGGGGCACTACCCACACAACATGGTAATAAATAATCAACTGTGGTGTGGATGAGGATCAGCGCTGAGTTGACTATGGCAGCATTCAGCTGACACAATAGTCAAAACAACTGACGATTGTTTCCCCCACACCAGTTGTTTATTGTGTCGTTCGAACTGAGCCAGTGGATTAGTGTGGCTTGTTTTGAGGTTGTTTGTTGAACTGTGGGTCAGTGTGTTGTCTGAATGTAGTCAGTGGTCTGTTAACCATGCAGCGTGGCTTATTTTCCTGAACAAGCCATCTTGGGGACCCATGCTTTGTTGATGCGTTAACAAGCCACCCGGGTCGCGTTCAGACAACACACTACCCCACCCTGTGGGAAAAGTGCTGCATTCACACAACACACTAACCCAGGGTTCAACAACCAACCCACAGTTCAAAACAACCCACACTCAACCATTATAAGGACTGTAAGGATTACCAAGATAACAGATATAAGGTATGTTGTGTGACCATCTCCTATTTAACAAAGGCACATGAATCTAAACATGAAAGGGTAGCTTTTAAAATTTCTGACCCAACAGAGAATAGACATACAAAGAACATGGATATAAATGGGTGCATGGCCAAAGACATGATCAGGGTATCCATACTTCAAACTCTCACCTGAACCATAAACTCATAAGAACATAAGAAGAGCCCTGACGGATCAGACCAAACATGTATCTAATCCAACGTTCAGTTTGCCTAGGAGCCGAACAGTTACCTATGGGAAGCCACAAGGAGGACATGAATGCAACAGCACTCCCAGCAACTGGTATATACAGGCATACTACCTCCGATACATGGAATAATATATATCCATCATGACTAGTAACTTGAATTTGTCTAAACCCATTTTAAAGGCAATCCACCCAAGTTGGTGGCCATCACTACACCTTGTGGAAGTGAATTCCATAGTTCAACTATGAGCTGTGTGTAGAAGTCCTTCCTTTTATCTATTCTAAATCTCCCACCCTTCCTAGGGTGACCATATTTGGGAAACCAAAAAAGAGAGCACCCAGCGTATGGGGGAGAAAACACGCTTTCCAGGGCCTCTGGAAAGTGCATCATTCCTCCGCCATGCTAATGGTGGCACCAAATGGAGTGGAGGAGGGGAAAGCGTGTTATCCTGCCCCCTCCCTTCTTTTTCAATCAGGGCTCTTTCTATAATGTCTGGGAATGACACACTTTCCCCTTTAAGGCCCTGATTGGAGCAATGGGGGGGGGGGGGATGAAACATCTCCAGAAAGTGCGTCATGACTCCCCGCCACGCTAATGGCAGCCTTAAAGAGGAAAGCGTGTCACTCCCTGACATTATAGAAAATTACAGCTAATCACCCCTGACACCCAGGATAGAACAAAAACTCTGGCAAATCTGGGGAAATCCTGATGGTTGGTCACCCTAGCTTCACTGGATGTCCCCAATTTCTAATATTATGGGAGAGGATGAAAAATTATCCACTTTCTCCAAGCCATGAGTAATTTTATCCAACTCTTATCCTACTTGCCTTTTTTCAAAACTACTCAGCCCCAAACACCATGACCTTTCCTCATAGGGGGGGTTGCTCCAGGCCCTTGATCATTTTGGTTGCCCCTCTCTGCACCTTCTCCAACTTGACAGGATCTTTTTTTGAGCTGCAGTAACAAGAATTGTGCAAAGTACCCCCTACAGTGGTTCTAAATCACACTAACCTGCCCCCATTAGGAAGAGAATAATACAGACCCGCCTTTCAGGGTTGTTGTAAGGATTACCAAGGAAATGGACATCAAGTGTGTCACTGGCTTTGAGGAGTGTGACATAAATGGTAATTAATCACCAAAAGATGACATTTAAAAGGTTTTCTTTTCTGCCAACTAAGCTGTTTCAACAGAATGTCTCTTAAAGGCCTTTTATATCGGCTGGCAGCTGCTTTACTGGGACAATAGACTGGCTGCCAGGGCATCCCAATTAAGAGGATTTTATGTTAAACAGCCCCAACGACACAGCCGTATGATATCAGGCTTTTGTAATTATGCCGCAATTAGTGAGGAATGGGAGGAACACAGTGGGAAGGATGGGGGGAAATCATCGGTTAGCAAAATCTTGGGATACTGGCAGGTAGTCAGGAGAGATACATGAATATTATAGCATTTAAAAATAGCCTAATTCTAGTGAAAAGGTTGGATTAAGCATCTCTCATACCTCCATATACAGGACAAACTAGTAATAGGAAAGGTATTTCACAAATGCAATGACTTAACTCACAGCGGGGGGGCCTTCCTCAAACCTCATGTTCTCTGGATCGTTAAGACTGCAATTCCCATCATTCTCAGCAATGGAGGAGGGGCCCAGGTTGAGGTAGGCTGCTTTGGGGAGTCCACAGCCCACCCTGAAAACAAGCATTTAAGACTACGGATGGCATCAGCTGGAACTGTGACAAAAGCGAACAGGTCGCTAATATGGAGCGCCAGCCATGTTGAGGCAGAGTTTTCAGCACCAAAAACTGTGCTTCAAAAGCTGAAATGCACCATGGAGCCAAATGTAAGATTCTGCAAAGTTGACAGATCATCTAAAAAAAAAAAACCAACAAAAGAACTCCAAAGGTATTCTTCACCTCCGCTTCTTCCTTGCAAAAATGGTGCAGTTAAAGCCCCCTGCCTAAATCCAGTAGCATCACAATAGCCATCCACCCAATTGATCAACAACATGGAGTTTGGGTCTTCTCACCTCCTACTCAATGGCTGGGTTCACACAACATGCTAACCCATCCAGTGTGGGTTGTTGTTGGACTGTGGGTTTATCGTGTTGCCTGAACGCAGCACGTTTTCTGCAGGGTGGGTTTATCGTGTTGTCTAAATGCAGCGCATTTTCTGTGGGGTTGCTTGTTAACCATGCAGTGTGGTTCTGAACAACCAAACAACAAACTATGGGTTCTCAAGGCGACTTGTTCGAGAAAAATAAGCCACACTGCGGGGTTAACGAGTCCCCAACCTGAGGAAAACATGCTGCGTTCAGACAACACAATAACCCACCCTTCAGAAAATGTGCTGTGTTCAGACAACAGGATAACCTATGGTGGGTTAATGTGTTGCATGAACCAGCCAATAGATTTCTCCCTGCCCCATGTATGTCCTGCCTCCCACCCACCCCAATAGATTTCAAGGTGTAAGAGTCCCACCCAGGCACTGATCACACCCAGACCTGCTAAGCTACAGCAAGGTCAATGGCGATACTATGTGCCCCCAGATCATACCCTGGGACAAGGTCAGCTTCTGAGAATGTAGTCAAGACCTGCAACAAAATGTTGCAGTGTATTCCAAGCACTAAGCCTAATACTCCTGTTCAGGGCACAAGCCAACCTGGTATGGGAGCTTTTGTGTATTTTATAATTGATGTTGTTCCCCGCCTCACTCCAGAGGGAGAGGCAGGTAAGAAATAACCCATGGGCACATTTAAGAATTTGAGAAAGTGCTGTGGGCACCACTACAAAATGGCTCCCCCCGGAGGATGTGGCTAGTCCCATAGTGGCTGTTGTGAGGGCCTGGCTAATCCCCAGTCAACATCCAACACATCTATAGTTATAACGTATCATCCAAATCCCCAGCATGTTATTCTGCGGTTCAGTGACAGAGTCAACAAAAGTCCCCACAAACGGTGACTCATTTTAACCCCGACGAAAGCGGTCAACGTGGAAATGAAAGACTCAACAGGCAATGTAAGCCACAGAACTCATTCAGCAACGTGCAAAGTAAAGGGGGAAAGGTGTGCGTAGCCTTTTGCATACGTAGACAATGTTTATGCATTCTCCTGTGGAAAGTTTTGCTTTAAAAACACACCAAAAAACAGGAACTTAACCAGGAGATTCCAGAAAACTGACACTACAAGCAACATCATCATCATCATCATCATCATCAACAACAAGAAACAGGCATGTTAATTTACAACTGAAATGCTTTTTAGAAAGAGGGTAAGTTGTTACAATCAGTGCTGTTACCATTGCTACCTGCAACAACCCAATACTTCCCTTGATTGTCTTTCTTCTCGTGAAGGTAGGAACCACCTAGGCTCAGACAGTCTATTACTCTACTCAAGCTGGTACCTTCCAAATGTGTCGGACTACAACCCCCATCGTCTTCTAGGGAGGGGAGTCTCTGCTTGTGGTGCCCTTAAGGAATGTGGCCCATGGGGCTACCACATGGGGCAGGGGCTTCTCTGTGGTAGCACCCCAGCTTTTGGAACTCCCACCCAGCAGAGATGCAGCTCTCCCCAACACGGCTGCCATTTAGGTGCATTTGTGCAACCTTTGGAGCAAGTGCTATTTGGTGTGTGTGTGTGTTTTATTATGCTGATGGATTGTGCTGATGGTTGTATTCTGTTTTATCAACTACTTGTAATTTTGGAATTATGGTTTTAATGGTGTTTGTGTGGAGCTGTGTTTTGTGTAGGTTGTTAGCTGCCGTAGGCCCTTGGGAAGGAAAGCCAGGACAGAAATCAAAGACATGCATACATACTTCACCCAACATGACTGGAAGATGAGATCTGTCATCCAACACATCTGGAGCACACCAGGTTGGGGAAGGTTGGAAGTCTCCTCTGAGCAACAAGGGCTTTCCCAGGGTCCAGAGCATGGTTCAATCCCTGTCCTGCTAACCAAGATCCCCATGCAAGCAGCTTACTAGCAGAGCTGCCCCATGGTATTTTGCTGCCAGAGGCAAATAACAAGATGGTGCCCCTCCCATTCCAGCTACAAAAGCAATCTGGACCGGCAGATTAATCTGTTTTCAGTACTGATGGTGGGACAGCATCCTTCACTGCATCTCAAAGCAGCAGGGTCAGGTAGGGGGCCCAGAATAGGGTGCAACACACACAGCTCTCTCTTCCGACACCTTGCTGCTGCCTCCCAACATCTGCCACCCAAGGCAACTGCCTCACTCTGTCTAACGTTAGGGCTGGCCCTACTTACTAGACAGTGGAGTTCCATCTCTCTCTCTTTCCCTCTAACTCACGCACACTCTCACCACTTGATCTCCATGTGCGACAAACCAATTGCAAACCATTCACCACACTCCCATTGCTTCTCACACCGTACTTTCCAAATGGATTTCAATTCACATGTTCACTTGCCCATCAAGAGATTCCAAATCCAGAACACCTCCCCAATCCAAGACCTAATACGGAAAAATCTGTTGACAGTCCTGACATCTTCGTTTGGGCCCTTTCCCACTACGGAAATGGACCCCAGGTAATAGAATCCGGTTGCTGGCTAAGTCACGTCAGTTTTGACATCTTTGGCCATTGAAACAATCTCCCAATATGCTTGACTGATGCTGCGTTGTCCACTTCCAGCTTTCTTTTTTGTATGTGGGTTTTAATGTGTGTGCCCTCCCATGCTCCCATGAATGAGCATGGGAGGGCACACACGTTAAAACATACATACAAAAAGGAAAGATGGAAGTGAACAATGTAGCATGAATGAGCATGGGAGGGCAGGGCGTCCTGCTCAGCAGTAAAGCACATGCCATGCATGCCAAGGATCCCAGGTTCACTCCCCGGCATCTCTAGGTAGTGTTGAAAAAAACAAAAAACTGTGTGAAACTTTCGCTGCTGCCAATCAGGTTGCCTCCAATATACAGACCTGGGAGCTGTCATCACAGTGCCGACTTGGTGCCATGTTCCCCCAAACCCCACAGTTTTACTCACCCAGGGTGGCAACGGGCAATCCCGACACCAAGGAGGGAGCGCGGGTTTCCGGCAGTCATCCGGACACTGGAGCCGCCACTGCCACCGCCCTCTTCCTCGCTTCCGGCAACCAATTGCCAGTCGCCTTCTCTCCCGGGACTGCCTCCCAGATCGGCCATGGAGCAAGGTCAGATGGCGGAAGAGCTGCGATGACGTTGCTCCCACTGAAAAAATTGGAGTAAGACCCCAACGTTTTTAGCGTACAGCTTCGCAGAAAAGCCCCGCGATGGCTGCGAATCTGCGGCTGCGTCATGTAACTGACACAGCGCAGATTTGCAGTTACCATGGGGCTTTGAGCATGTATAGACAGTCCCCTGGACAGCCCCCACCTTTAGTCCAAACATGTATTATGAGGGCCACGCCTCATTTTTTTAACCCCATGCTGCCTGAGCATGATGGGAGTTGTAATTAACACAATTGGAAAGCACCAGGTTGGGCAAGGGTGATGTATGGTACAATGGCAATGTTACTGGTGCAACTGAGTTGTGGGTCCCATGCTCCCAGTTGAACAGCTGTGAAGTACAATACTGAACTACTTGGACTCCATATGAGGCAGCTTCCCATGTCCCTGTGACTCCGATTGCTTTGAAAAAGGTCGGTTATGAATTTTCCAAATAAACTACAGTGGATATGGAGCCACGGCTAAACAGTAAGAGCTCACTTAATGAGTTCGTGGCACAGTTTAGGTTTTATCCAGAGATTTTTTTTACTCTCTTTTCTTAATAATAATAATAATAATAATTTATTTCTTACCCTCCTCTCCGTTTGGATCGAGGCGGGGAACAACAATATGATAAAATACATTAAACTGATTAAAACATAACACACATTACTAAAACTGCATTAAAACATCCTAAAAACATCCTAAAAACATTCTAAAATTCCACTGGATATGCCTGCCGGAAAAGAACAGTCTTTATAGCTTTCTTAAATTCTAAAAGACTGTTAAGTTGACGAGTCTCCTCCGGCAGGTCATTCCACAGTCTGGGAGCGGCAGAAGAGAAGGTCCTCTGGGTAACCGTTGTCAGCCTAGTCTTGGCCTACTGTACTAGATTCTTCCCAGAGGACCTGAGTGTGTGGGGCAGATTGTATGGGAGAAGGCGATCCCGCAGGTAACCTGGACCCAAACCATGTAGGGCCTTAAAGGTACAAGAGTCCTGAAGAGCAAGGCAAGAGGCAAGATCCTTAGCGGAGCCTTTCAACAGCACACTGTACACAATGAAACCCACATCCCAAAATAGGAGCTGGGTGGGAAATCCATGCAGACCATTCTGTGCCAGAATTGCAAAGAGATTTTGTTGAGATAATGCCCTTACGCGCTCAAAAGCAGGCCAACCAGCAAGCTTAATATCTTGCAGGTACACTAAACGGCACCCATATGGCAATGCAACCCATAATTGGATAGCGTTAAGCTTATGCGGCCCTCATACTAAACTCCTGTTTTCCCTTGGGAGGAAAAATTATATTCTCTGACATCGTGCTAGGGGAGAAACCCACTACAAAGAACAATGGGCTACTTTTTTTTTTTTTTGCACCTCTGTTGTTAACTAAATACAACTAAAAACAAACATGTTAGATTACACTATGGCATCAAAAAATATTCTGATGTAAACTGAAAGCTTTACGATGCAAATCATCCTAATTTTCTAGTGGGGGGGGGGGCGGATTTCCTAGAAAAAAACATCCAGGAAATTCCCCAATCCAAAATTTTCCAGAAAAAGGATTTCAAGAAAATCCATATCACTGGGGATGTGATGGCCCTGGGATTCTCATATGCCCCTTCCCAAAATTGAGAAGTTAATGCTGCAGATAGAGTATGCAGAAGGCCTTATTCCCTTATGACACTGCCATCCATAGGTAGTAACCCAATAGCTATCACATTTCACAAACACAGTAATTGGGAATCAGTGATATGTACTACCTCCACTCATTGACTGGGTTCAGACAACACGATAACCAATAGGGGTTTAAATAGTCGGCGGTTGTTTATCTAACCCACCATGGGTTATTGTGTTGAGTGGAGGGAATTTTTAACCAACGGTTGGTTATTTAGCCGAAATAACCAACGCAAATAACCACCACTGGTTATCGTGTTGTGTGGAGGGCATCATTAGGTATTTCCTCGGCCTCCATTAATTATTTCATCAGCCACAGAGTTGCAAGGCAAGAGTGGTCAAAGCGGTGGCTGCCGCTCTAGTCCAGCTGGCAGGATAGATTTTCATCAGCAATGGCTGATGGGATACTAGCGGGAGGACTGAGCGGGGAGAGAGGGCAGGGGATGAGTGAGTCAACTCAGCATGGACTAATAGTTAACACTGATCCTAATCCGCATCACGATTGTTTATTATCATGTTGTGTGGGAAGTACCCCCTAGATAAACAACTGTTGAGTTGATTATTACCCCACCGTTGACTATCGTGTTATCTGAACACAACACAGCCACAGGAAAATGAGATCTATCGCTAGCTAGAGGGCATTGCTACCCCAGAGTGAACTAAGTTTCTTGGATCAGGAAGCAGCATGAAACGCAATAAATCGCTTTCAGCACATCAGGTTGATTTTGTAAAGGAAATTACCTGCCTGAATAGAGAACAATACCACCATTGTTACTTTTCTTCTCCCCTCTTCAAGCACAGAATTAACTTCTGCTTCTCTTTTGATCCACAAGCTTTTACACATATTGGCAAATTGGCATGTTTTAAGAACCTCCCGTATTTTCAACGGGCGTACAGTAAATAAAACGCAATTAAGTGTAAGACAGGAACGCTAACCACAAGTTACTTTCATTCGTTTGCTCCTAAAAGCATTAGGAGTTTTACTTCTTCTGTTGGCCATAAATGAGAAAAATGGGTCAGATGTCAGTTTAAGGCGAGAGAGAAAACAAAATCTCAAAAGGACATCAGATTGTTTTAATTTATCATTTTATAATATTTTTAATGGACTTATCTTTTCAATGGACTTTGATTTAATTAGGTCTCTACACCTTATTTCTTAACTTTTAAACGATGTCACAGAATAAGACAGATATTCTTATTCTTGAATGCAGATAAGCACTAGGCAGGTTGCAAGCTACCCAGCCTGTGCATTTCTATCCAGGACAATCATGGTTTAAGATGTATGTCCTGAGCATAGGAAGCTGCATTATACAGAGCCAAATCACTGATCCATCTGCAATTGACGACTGAATTCAATGATCCTGGAGTATTTCTACGCAACCCTATTCCAGATATTACAGATTCTGGATGACGTATGGTTAGAAGGAGGTAAGGCACACCCCATGGTTAAAGTTCCATAGTGACAACAATGTAAGAACATAAGAAGAGCCATACTGGATCAGACCAAGGTCCATCTCGTCCAGCATTCTGTTCCCAACCAGCTGCTCATGGGAAACCCAGAAGCAGGACATGAGTGCCACAGTACCCTCCCGCCCGTGTTCCCCAGCAACTGGTGTATACAGGCTTACTGCCTCTGGCACTGGAGGTAGCACACAGCCATCAGGATTAGTAGCCATTGATAGCCTTCTCCTCCATGAATTTGTCCAATCTCCTTTTAAGCCACCCAAATTGGTGGCTATCACAACATCTTGTGGAAGTGAATTCCATAATTTGACTATGTGTTGTGCTTACACCAATGTTCCCCAACCTGGTCTCTCCAGATGTTTCGGACTACAACTGTCAACAACCCGATAACTGGCTGTGTTGGCTGGGGCTGATGGGTACAAAACATCTAGTCCGAAACATCTGACAGTTGGCTTAAACCATCACGTTGGCCAACTCAATTGGGGAGGCAGCTTTCATCCCCATTGTTAACAAGAATAACTCGGACACAAGCCATTTAATATACAACACTGCATTTAGCCCAGAGCACATTTCTATGCTATTGCAATTATAGCCAGTTAACCAATCGTTACAAATGCCCTCCAGAGGCCCGATCCTATTACAACAATGGCCAATTATAAACAGAGCAAAGGTTGATTCCTTATCCCAGCTTAAAAAAAAATTTAAGTTAGCTATAACTTGGGTAGATGAGTTTGGCTTCGAAAGAAAATGAGTTTTTAGAGAGCATTTCTGTTTATTCCATTAAAACTTTAACCAAGCTTTTCATCCAAGATTCTTACAATGGATGTGGTTCTGCAGGTAAATTTCAATGTTTTAAAAGCATCGTTTCCACTTCTATCAAATATGTGAAGGTGCTACCACGTTAAGGTTACAATCCACTGCATGCTTACAAGGGAGTAAAAGTTTCTTTTCAATGTAGTGTCTACAAGTTATCCTTCCGAAAGGCAATCCATGTATCTACAACTAAGGCTAGGCGAACTCACCCACACCAGGTTCAGGGGCGCTCGCCCCGTCTCTACGGCCGTCCACCCCGCTCGCCAGGCTGCGCAAGCCTCTTCTGGGGATCAGCTTGGCCTGGTGAAAGCTCGGCAGTTGCGTGCCGAAATCGCGCAATCTCCCTTCCTGCATCAATGTTGGCCAACACTGATGCAACGGGGGGAAGGCCGCAATTTCCAGAGCCCCCGTAAATTGCGCATTTCCCACCATCACCTCCACACCAATGGCGGCCTTAAAGACCCCACTGACACAAAAGTAAAGGCGCGATTGCTCCATCTCAGCACACGGTCGGGCAGCTGTGGAGCGCTCGGCCGGGGGTCCAGGGGGGATCTGCAGGGCTCCAGACCCAGTCAGGCATGCACAGCGTCCTTATCTACCATCTTCTGCTCAAAGCATAAAAGCTCTCTTTCCCAACCTGCGTTTCTCCAGAGGTTTTGTCCTACAATTTCTATCATCCCTGACATCTGGCCGTGCTGGTTAAGACTGATGGGTGTTGTAAGCCAAAACCTTTGCAGAGTTCCAGGGTTAGGAAAGTGGACCTAAAGCATAGCTCACTAGGACTAAGTTGTGAGACCAGTTTCCAAATCCACAGCTTCCCTCCAAAACATACAAACTAAGAAAGAGTGCACTTAAGCATGTGTGGAGTCCATTTCCTTCCACGTCAGCCCCCACACAATACTTAGTATTTTCATAGCAGTGTTGTGTAGTATTTGAGTGCTGGGGTGGGACTGGGGAGACGCGGGTTCTAGTCCCCACTGGGGCATGAAGCTCACTGGTTGACTCTGGGCCAGTTTGCAGGATGGCTTATTTCCCCAGCAGCACGTGGGAGATTAGCATAATTACCCCCGGCAGCACGGCTTGTCCTGTTAGGGGAACCCAGCCAGGAGGCCTTGTTGCCACGGGTAACAAGCTACACAGAACCCATGGGCATGATCAGCACAGGAAGGGTGCTTAACATGCCACCGTGGCATATTAACCACCCTGTGATTGTGCAAACCAGGTCACTGACTCTCAGCCTAACCTAACTCACAGGGTTGTTATGAGGGTAAAATAGAGAGGACGAGGATCACGTACGCCGCCTTGGGTGCCTTAAAAGAAAACTGGAATATGAATGTAGCAAATAGATAGACAGACAGACAGACAGACAGATGCTTTTTAGAGAAGGTTTGCAGGGCCTTTGAGGACCAGATTCAGTTTAGGAGAAGCTCTTGGTGGGTTGCATTCCAGTGGTGGATAGGGCCAAAGGTACAAAATTTACCAGCCTATTGTAGCTTAAAGCTCTCACTGCCAGTAACTAAGTCATAGGAGAGGCATTTCAACCATTTGAAATGGGGGGGGGGGGGGGGGAACAGCACAAAAGCCAGGAAAGGGGGCATGCCCCCGTGGATGGAAGCGTGGCCTTCTGGAGGGCCAAGCTGGAGCACCAGGCGGGCCAGATTTGGAAAATCGGCCTGAGGCCCCCTACTTCTCTTCTAGAGAGTGTTCAAAGCCCTTTTCTTCCCCTGCTCCCAACACCCTCCAGCAGCCAACCTGGGACATATACACATTCTTCAGACAGAAGGCTATGCATCGTATGCCAAGAAGCCAATACCTTTCCTCTAGGTGAATGTTTCCATTCTCGATATTGCTTTGGGAGGTCCTATATGAAGCTGCTAGGAAAGGTTTCCAGATTCTTCCAAGGGCGCCAGTTAAAATGAACGGACCGGGGAAATAGAAGTTGGGAGAAACCTGAACCAGGAGAGAGAGTGGGGCGGGGTAGGGGATGGACAACCAGAAATGCAGCTGAGAACAGAAGCCCTGTAAGCAAAGCAAATATTCCCCCCCCCCCTCCTAAATCGAGGGTTTCGCCATATGGATTTGGCTTGGCACAAGGAGAAAGCGAGGATATGGTTTCTGTCGGAGCCCAAGCTTTTCAAACAGGAAGGAAAGGGTGGAATGTGAGCCAAAGTACACAAGCAAGCTGAAGGAGACGGGGGCCAACGCCCCTCTCCAAAGCAAGCTACTGTACCACTCTCCCCACCTCAAAGGGCTTCAGCGGTGAGAAAACAAGGCCACAAGCCTTGACAGACCTGCTCTGTATGGAGGCCTCTGTACGTAGTTTGGTTCTTGCAAGTGCACTGCATGATGGGATGGGAATGATGGATGTGCCTGAACATGCTGAACTGCTAAAACTGCTATATCAGCAAGGGAATGCTTAACTGGAATTTCTAACAGTCAAGACCTCTTGATATAGTAGAAGACAAATAAGCTAGCTTGGTAAGGAGGACTGACCACCCAGGTCAATCTGACAGCTGTATTACGCTCAATAAAACAGAGTTGCCTTACAACCAAACCTTAACAGCAGGATGTGTGCACTGTCAGGCTAGCAAAAGGAAATAAGGAATTGCCTTACTTTAGGTCAGAGCTTTTGTGTAGGTCAGAGCTTTTGTGTAACTTCAGGCCAAATCTGGCCCTTCCCCTGGGTCAGGTGTCGAGCTTTCTCGGCTGGTTTGTAGTCAAACAAAGTCAATGTCTAAATAAACAGCCTTTATTATGCGAATCAATCAGTCTCACAGTGGTTCAGGTTAAACCGTTGTCGGCTCACAGCAGCCTAGAGCTAACATCTCTGATTAAGCTAAGGTCTAAAAACTTGGCTTCCCATTATTTTTAAGCACGATTCTAAAGGGTGCCAAGCACCATGGCCAAATTCTATGGCTTTCCTGCATTTTTGCAGAATCACAGAAGCTCCGTCAATGGTGTGCGTGTCAAAAAACAGGCAGGACTGCTTATCTGAGAGTTAACCGAGGTATTCTTGAACTAATTTTCACACACGTGGGACTGCCAATAGAAAGCGCCAGCAGCCTTCCGCAGTCCAGTGGCTGCGGAAAGTACACAGAGGTCCGTTGCTGCGAGCCTGTAGGGGTGTTGACTAGGAATGGTTGAACCTGCCTGTTTGGATTTCTACAAAGTTTGCATGTCTTCACGTACAAGATTGTCCTATCCTGCTTCCACAACCAAAATTCATGCACATTTTTGTATGAAGTTTTTGCCAAATACATGCATTTTTTGCAATCACGTTTCCCCCCCCCCACATATATGCCTTTTTTATTCCCAATTCTCTCTAAAACATGTGGTTACAAAAACAATGTGTATATTAGGCAAAACTGCTTTAAAAATGTTTATGAACTTTTGTATAGGCGTGTAAACGTCTTTAAAAAAATCCACACACAGATGAGGAAACAGGATGGAACAAACTTGTGCTTGAAGAAACACAAACGTTGTAGAAATCAAAACACAAACATTGTAGAAATCAAAACACAAACATTGTAGAAATCAGTGTCATCCTTTCCTAGTCAACAGCCCTGCATGCTCACAGCAACTCACCACTGTGTACTTATTATTATTATTATTATTATTTTAATCGGAGAACAAAATTGTAAAATGCAGAGAAGGGCAAAACGATGGATACGTTCCGTTCCGGTTCGCATACTAGTTTGGGAATTGTGTATTTGGTCAGTTCCTATTAATATGCAAACCAAACAAATATTGGCCACCTCATGCACCCGTTATGCATGCATGCTCTGACTTTGATTCCACCTTTTCTTTCTGGGTAAAAGCTTGAGCTCTGGTTGGCTAGCATGCTCACCCATCAGTCGAGGTGGAAATTATTCCTGCGTCAACCTATACACATGCGAACTGTAAAAATCAAAGAGTGCAAGAACAAAACACCCAGCAGTACTTAGGAGAGAGGGGTGCAAATGGTGGGAAAGGGATGCAACAGGAAGTCTTGACGTAGATACAACCTGGCCCAACTCGACCTGCAGCTGCAATTTGTACAAATTTGTTTGTGAAAATTTTAAAAGAAAAGGGGGGGGGGGAAGTCCCTGGATTTCAGGGAAAACCCGCACTTCAAATGGTAATTTCACATGGTGGTTTGCAGCCAAAACACATCCAAGGTTTATGCACTTAAAAGTGCTGTACCGCTCATGCTTGCTTAGGCCCCATGAGCCGCCAGTGTCTGTTTTTGTGGGACCCCTTGCTCCCGCTGCTGCCCAATCTATGTGGTGTGCGCGCCTTGCTTGCGAAGCAGAATTGTGCTCCCAGGAGGCTTTTGGAAGCACACTTCTGCTTGCAAGCAAGGAACATTCGTGCCGTGAGCCTTGTCTGCAAGGAAAATCGCTGGGGTTTTGCCGTCAGTGCAGCAAATTTGGTGGCAGTGGGGTGGGGCGCAGCCCGCTGTGGATTCTGGGAGAGCAACGTAGCTCCCCCAAGCCTCGGAAGTTGAGGAACACATGGTTAAGTGAATGTGCTGAACTGGTGCCTGGCTATGACAAAGGACTGAATGAGGGCTAATAAACTGAAACTCAACCCAGACAAGACTGAGATGCTGTTAGTGGGTGGTTCTGCTGACCGGATGGAGGGTGTTCAACCTGTTCTGAATGGGGTTGCACTCCCCTTGAAGGAGCAGGCTCGTAGCTTGGGGGTTCTCCTAGAACCATCTCTGTCACTTGAGGCTCAGGCGGCCTCGGTGGCATGGAGTGCCTTCTACCAACTTCGGTTGGTGGCCCAGCTATGCCCCTATCTGGACAGGGATAACCTGGCTTCAGTTGTCTATGCTCTGGTAACCTTCAAGTTAGATTACTGCAACGTGCTCTATGTGGGGCTGCCTTTGAAGATGGTTCAGAAGCTGCAGCTTGTGCAAAATGCAACGGCAAGATTGATAACGGGGACCAGAAGGTTCAAACATATAAGACCTATTCTGGTCTGCTTGCATTGGCTGCCTGTATATTTCGGAGCCCGATTCAAGGTGCTGGTTTTAACCTATAAAGCCTTACATGGCTCAGGACCACAATACCTGGCGGAACGCCTCTCCTGACACAAACCTACCCATACACTACGCTCAACATCTAAAGTCCTCTTCCAAGAGCCTACTCCAAGGGAAGCTCGGAGGATGGCAACAAAGGCGAGGGCCTTTTCAGTGGTGGCCCCCCAACTATGGAACGACCTTCCTGACGAGGCTCGCCTAGAGCCAACATTGTTATCTTTTGGCTTCCAGAAGACACTCGCAACACAAACAACACGTCAGATTGAAAAGGTATTGTTCTAATTCCTCCCAAATTTATAAATCCCTGCGGAAGAACTCATACCAGGCAGCATCCTTTGCCACATTCATAAGACATCTGCAGGAGAAGAAGCCAGTATCATCTAGAGGCAAGGATTGCATTTCAGGCAAACAATGTGTGCCCTACACAGAAATATTTATTCCCAGGCAAACCCAAGTTAGACGGCAGGAGTTGAAGCCTGATACGATCTACAGGCCACCTTCAGAACAACTCTGGCATTGTAGCTCCTGTTACAGGGGCGGTATAGAAAGGATTACGTTCTCTATGTTGAGCTTCTTTTACAGAAACCACCAAAATTACACTTTAGCTGGGTGGGGAAGGGGAACGCCAGCGAATTCACTGGAGCTGAAGTCACTTTCTTCAGAGCTGTGCCAGATGGTTCCAGATGTTTACGTAGTCAAGCATTCTGTTCCCACGGTGGCCAACAAGATGCCCCCAGGAAACCCACAAGCAGGACATGAGTGAAATAGCATCATCCTGAGGAACATGAGCAGGAGGGACGTCATTAAGCTCATGTCCTGCTTGTGGGTTTCCCGGGGGCACCTTGTTGGCCACTGTGGGAACAGGATGCTGGACTACATAAGCTCAAGAAACCTTGGTGCGTGAGGGCCAAGGCAGCCATGTTTGTTTACCCAATGTTTGCATTACATGTGTAAAGTATGGCGGCTGAGGAAGGTATAAGGTTTTTTTTACATCAAAATGGCGGGGGGGGGGCGCTCCATCACATCAGACATTTTACTTCCATCTCAGCCCACTTCCTATATTGGAGACAGATTGAGAGGAAGTGCCTAAAGAGCCCAAGCACGGGAAAGTAAGCGGAGGAAAGGAGAAGCGTTCACCTCCCTTCACCCACTCCTTCCTATTGATAATTTATTTAGTCATCTATTTTATTTACGACATTGATCTGCCGCCCCACAACAAAGTTCTCTGGGGAGTTTACAATTTTTTTTTAAAAAAACAATTTCAATGCAGAACTGAACAAAAAGCCAGGCAATCAATAAACAACATAAAATAAATAGCAGCAAAACAAAACTCACAGCACCCCAAAATTAAACACACACACATTTTTATACTGAGAGGCTCCCAAACGAAAACAGAGTGGGAAGGGTATTCCGTAACTCGTGTCCAACTTCCAAAAAGTTCCTCTCACTTTCCTCACGTCATTGAACAGGAACACTCTAATATAAAAACTAAGCCCTATATATATATTGTTTTTCCTGTCCCCTTTGTTGGTTTTTGTATTGTATTTTATACTTTTAGCTTTATGTAATCCACCCTATGGATTTTGTTATTCAGTGAATTAATGCAACACACGGCAGATATTTTAGGAACAACCACACTTCTGGCTCATCCCCCTTCCAAGGTTGGGACTCCACAGCCATCCTTAGCGGTAGTAGGCCGAATGGCATAATCACCTCAGGTGGCAGATGCTGAGGGAAATGGCGGCAAGTTGTTGGGAAGATAACCTATGTGCGCCACATCTTCCTCAGGCGCAGTGGAAGGAGCTGCCCTTTGTCGAAGTAAGATTCAAATGCCAGTCTGATATTTGGTAGGGATAGCAGTCATCTTAACTTTTGTAAACCACCCAGAGAGCTTTGGCTATGGGGCAGTATATAAATGTAAATCATCATCATCATCATCATCATCTTGTCCTTTGTCTCAGGCAGCAAAATGTCTTGGGATGGCCCTGGCCAAGAGATAGTGACCTGGGCTCAGGGTCACCCAGTGAGTTTCATGGCTGAGTGGGAATTTGAACAGAGGTCTCCTCAGTCCTAACCCCTGCTCCAATTACTACACCACACTGGCTCTCAATACGTGGGCTACCAAAACATGGCTTCCCATCATGTCAAGTCCAGCCCTCAACAGAGAATCCAGGTTGCATCCATAGACACACAGAAAGAGACAGATTAACATGGTGTACAATCCTCTACCGTCCCCTCATGGAGTTCCAGACAGTGTGGTGTAGTGGCTAAAGTGTTGGACTGGGAGTCGGAAGATCCGGGTTCTAGTCCCCACTCAGCCACGGACACCCACTGGGTGACTTTGGGCCAGTCACAGACTCTCAGCCCAACCTACCTCATAGGGTTGTTGTGAGGATAAAATGGAGAGGAGGAGGATTATGTACGCTGCCTTGGGTTCCTTGGAGGAAAAAAGGCAGGGTATAAATGCAATAATAAAATAAATAAATAAAATAATGACACAGGCCAACCCCTCGTTGGATTCCCTCAAAAGATCGTCCCTGAATGGCAACCAAAATCCATCGCCCGAAGAAACCACGTCGCGGTAGGTCCAGGCTTGGAACTCAAGTAGGAAGACTAACGTTTTTTATTTAAGCAAACAGCTGTACTGCAGATGTACTATCAACGCCGTTGAGAGAAGCTATTTTTTAAAGTTCTGTTTAACGCCAATCTGAGAATAAGTAATTGCTGCGCGTCGGGAGGAGATGGGGCTTTTGGCATGCACTTAGTCCAAGTTGATGAAAGCGTTTTGTTTGAAAAGCCACTATATTCCCTGGGGATGGATGTTGAAGCTATGCAAACGGGTTTCTCGAGCATAATACAGTAGCAAGCTATCAAATTGTTCCAGGACCCGGAAACGCGAGGGGTGGGGAGAGAGAAAGAAGGGGGAGCCCCTTTCACATTCATAGTATGACCATACGGTATTACAAAATTCTTGGCAAGAGATCTCCAGTGTGTCAGAAGAACATAAAAGTGCTTCGTTTTCTCCCCATTTCGGCTCACGAACGATCTTTCCCACATTACTACACCAAATAGTTTACTAATTTTAAACCATCGTCATGACACAAAGAAGGGGGGGGGGAGGAATGGGAACCCAAATCGACAGGTTCTCGTTCCGCTTTGCCAAGCAATACTATCACACTTTAGCATAACCAAGGAACAGAATTCAGGATGGGCCTATGAAGGCCGGACTCTCAAGGCCTGTGGGGGTCACCAAAAGCAGATCTCCCCCTCACTGCAACAGCGTTATCTCATGCTATTTCTTTCACAATAGCCTGTTCTTCCACCAAGGAGCTCTTCTCTTCCCCCTGACCTCCATTTTGCCCTCACTCACAACAGCCCTGCGAGGAAGTTGCAGCTGGCCGAAGGTCACCCAGTGATCTTCATAGCGGGGCAGGGATTTGAACCCGGACCCGTCCCCCAGGTCACAAGCTCTCACAGAAATGAATGGGAAATATACACTTATAGAGTAAGTAATGGGGGTATAGGGCACTGTTTCATGGAGAGGCAAAACATGCTCGCCACTCATGACAGCCGGGGCAGCAGAAGGAGAGGGCTTCACGAACTAAGCTCCTAATCTACAAGGAATATTATATATTGCTTTCCTCGCCAAGGGTGTGGGGTGGGGATGGGGGTGATTTCTCATAATATAGAAGCCCTCCGGCCACACATTCTGGGTAAATTCTCCATTATCCAGGGGTTGTTGGCTTTGAAGAGGGGGGGCTTTTTGGGGTCTTTTTTTAAAAGAAGTTTTCTCCCCCACTTCCCCTGAATTTTTTTCCCATTCCACTACATCTGACCTTTCACTCCACCACTGCCAATTTTTTTCCAAAAAGAAAGTTTTCCACAGAAAAGACCAGCAGTGACAAGAGGCAGAATTGGGGGAGATGGCTTAAATAGAACATGGCCATTTGATCATGACTGCAAAACTAAAGGAATCTGTAAAATTATAAGCAGGAAAGAAGGAAGCAGAAATGTTTTTCAGAGATTGTGGATCATGGATATCATTTCACAGATGGACTGTTTCTTCAATAGGGTTATCTTATCAACTCATGTAAGGGGTTTTGTTTTTTCCACTGCGGTCATAAATAAACCTTCTAAATCAGTTATGCATTCAAGATACTTTAAATTATATGGGTAAGATTTATGGTACATTATGAAATACAGTGGATTTGTATGCCTTATAATAGAAAATAATTTTTAAAACTCTCCCCAAAGTATTTGTCTCAGAATTTAAAGTTTCCTATATTAAGCGTCCAAATAAATAAAAAAACAGAACATAAAACCAAACTGGGAACAGAGAATGTAGCAAAAACTACTCTGCAAAACTGCCAAGATGTTGCGTTATGCAAACTGTCAGACTCGCCAAAATCCCAACCTTCGCTAGCTGTACTCCTTGTCAACCAGAGCACCTTTCTCCTCCTTTCCACCCTGGACGCACACAAACACACATGCCAAGCAGCCAATAATAACAACTTGTCTACAGAACATAAAGCCATAGATAAAAGCCAATACGGTGTGCAATTAGTCATTAACAAACAAGGGCCCCAGCAATTCGACAAAACTTTTTGTACCGCACCAGTTTCCAAGAACTCATTCCCATCACTTCGATACACCATATCAGCGTTTCTCAAGGCTATTTCTTTTTCAAAAAATAACAATCATACACCCTTCATAAATGTCATAAATTGCTGCCTTGTGCTTATAGGGGGGGAAACATAGACTGTACCAAATGACATTTGTCAAATGGTACGGTCAGGCGCAGAGTGCCAGCGTAAGGTCATGCCCTGCTGCAGAAGTACCGGCATCAACTAGCATATAGTTTTGATTTTATATATTTTAATTGGATTGCTTTCAGGACACCATTAAGCACTTAATTTCCTCCTCCACCCATGCAAGGTGTGACCAGGCTGGGTCCTGCATAGGAGTCCAGCTATCTGCCTTGGAATGGAGCCCTGCTCCTTCATGCAAAGGCAGCAGTTGCATAAAGGCAACGGGAAAGTAAGGGAAACTTCCCCTCTTTGCTTCATGCCTGCGTCTAGCCACAGATGTTGAGGAGGACGACACTATACAGACGTGGTCAGGAAGGTCAGATGAGGCTATAGGACCAGTAGTAATTGCTAGAGAGTGTTCTCCTTCTGCTTACATCACTGGGTCAGACATATACGGAACATACTGGCAAGTAAGCGCAAAAACTATTCATTGTGAGCCACTTGCCTGTACATTCCCTGGATGTCTAGCCCAGGAGAGCTCTCTCTAGGCCAGCAGGTACTATTGGTGTTATCTGCTAGCAATGCTGGTGTGTCAGCCTCTTCTTTGCCAGTGGTTCAACCCTCCTCCTGCATCAGGGAAAGGCAGCCCAGGCCCCAGAAAGCTCATTCGCCAACCAGGGCAGGTGGAGTGGGGAAAGGAATGAAGAGGAGAGGAGATCAGCCAGCAAGTAAGAGCAGGATCGTGTGCAAAGTGATACTCAATTCGCTGGTGTACTACACCCCCACATAGATGACAACATGGCAGTTGGTTATTGCATTAACAACATTCTTTGTAAAAAAGGGGGTTGCGTTGCCTGGGGCAGGTCTGTGTGTATTGCTCACTGACCTGGTTCACAATACAAGCCAGAGTACAAGTTGAGTATGGGTTGTTATTGAATCATGGGTTGCTAAATCGTGGGTTGCTGTGTTGCGTGAATCCAGTCATGCTAACAAACCATGAACAACCCCACAGTTCATAACAAAACACAGGTCCTCTTTGTGGGTTGTTCATGATTGGCAAGCCATGATTTGTTAGCAACAACCCACAATTCAATGACAACTCATAACTCAACCCACACACAACACATACTCTGCCTTGTCATGTTGTGAGAACTCAGTCATTGAGTTCCCAGTCTGGTATCAAGCAAAGGATTTGATACCCTAAGAATTCCAGCTACTGCTTTCAAGATTTGAACCTTCATGCTTGCAGTAAAAGAATACAGGCAGCTCCTAGACCAAATAGAGAGAAACATCTTTCGAACGTCCTTTGGTTTGTTCAACTATTGAACACCTTAATTTTTATCACCCAGCTTGTGACTCTGATGGATGATTCAAAAACAAGAGACCAGACTGAACTGGCAAATTTCACTTATTTGTTGCCCTTTCAAGCAGAGGCTTCCGCTGACTGAGTATGCTAGGATAATATCACGCTGCTGTTGATTTTACTGAAAGGGTGTGGGGAAATAGGAGGAGGGAATCAGTTTGCATTTAATACACACAGACTGGATTGGCTCTGGGCAAACTACTGTTCTGGCTGAAAGCCACAACCACAAATATGAAATGCCCCGAACCAACTTTCTTTCCCCTCGAACTCTGTAGCAAGCTCCGTTTTCAATAAGATATTTTCCTGACCTCTTTGTTCTAAAAAGGAGACATTCTTTGGAGTTTTCACTTGTTACCTTGAGAAAGGCGTGCGCTACAAAGCAGAACCTCTTTGCTAGAATCATTAATGTACAGTTCCATGTATGGTTCTGGTTACACCTAAAAAAAAAGATATCGGAGAACAGGTGGAAGTGCAGAAAAGGCCAACTAAAATTATCCAGGGTGGTTGGAGCATCCCTCCTATGAGGGAAAGTTACAAGAGCCAGGATTGTTTAGGCTGGAAAAAAGGAGTCTAAGGGAAGACAGAATAGAGTTGCACAAATTCATGCCTGGTGTGGAGAATATGGATAGGGAGACATTTTTCTCCCTCTCCCATAATACTAGAACCCAAAGGGATCCATCCCATGAAGCTGGTTGGTGGGAGATTCAAGACAGATAAAAGGAAGGACTTCTTCTAACAATGCATAGTCAAAGCTGTGGAATCCACTCCCACAACTTGTAGTGACGACCACCAATTTGGATGGTTTTAAAAGGGGGTTGGATAAATCCCTGGAGAAGGCTATCAATGGCTACTAGTTCTGATGGCCATGTGCTACCTCCAGCATCCAAGGCAGTAAGCCTGTGTGCACCAACTGCTGGAGAGCATGAGCGATAGGGTGCTGTTGCACCTGTGTCCTGCTTGTGGATCTTTTTCCTCCTCAAGAGTCCCACCTCCCTCCTTTCCTTGACTTTCCCCTTCCCAATAATATGTGGCTTAGGCTGTAGATGCGGGGTGACACTTTAGGTTTCCAGACACTTTAGATTTAACTCAACAGTTTACTAGAATATTAAAACAACCAAATTTCAAGTAAAGGTATTAAAGCAATAGAACTGTGTGATACAAAGGCATTAAAAGAAAATAAAAGTTGCAAAATGCAAAATTATTTTACCCTAGCTGCATTTAAGCTTTTCTAGCTGCTGCTTCCTCATACTCTATTTCCTGCTCTCTCTAGCTTTCTCCTCTCTTTTTATACCCGCTTCATCCAAAACAGAAGTACTGTTTCAACCTTGAAGAAATTAATCTTAACCAGAGAAATGAAACTACCCCTTCCAACAGAAAAACAGTGATACCCCTTTCCAACAGGAAAAAAAACCAGGCCTCTAAGGCTGGTTACGTTGCCTCTGTAGGCCTCAACCCTTCAGAGTATGCTATGTATATATAATTATGTATAGGGTGACCAGATAAAATCCAGGTCAGGGCTCATGTAACTTCAACAGTTGTAGAGAAAAGGGAATTTCAGCCAGTGTCATTTGTATGCAATTAGTTCCTGGTGAAATTCCCTCTTCATCACAACAGTTAAAGTTGCAGGGGCCCTGCCTTCTTTTGTATATGGTCACTCTATATAGTGCATGCACCTTTAACTGTTGTGATGAAGAGGGAATTTCACCAGGAACTAATTGCATACAAATGACTCTGGCTGAAATTCCCTTTTCTCTACAACTGTTAAAGTTGCATGAGCCCTGACCTGGATTTTATCTGGTCACCCTAATTATGTATATAGTTTCAACTATTGAGCAGTATAGAAATGTACTACACACATAAATATGTAATTAACAAGAGAGGCAATTTTGGGCCAATACAGGGAGAAAGAAGCAGAGAAAGTGAAATGCAGATGAAGGTATCTGATGTGAGGTTGCGCATCTATTGCCAAGTAGGGGTGTCCATGCTGTTCCCCTCCACCTATGCTCTACTAATATACTTGCAAATAAACCATGAATTAATGAGACAGCAGAGGCCAAACCCAGGTTGCTCTGATCCAGAAGAGAGGGGGAGCGTGACAATATGATTACAAAATAGTGCAAATCTATTTTTTACCTTAAGCCATATGCCCTGGAAACATAAGAACATCAGAAGAGCCCTGCTGGATCAGACCAAGGCTCCATCTAACCCAGCACTCTGTTCACACAGTGGCCAACCAGCTGTCGACCAGGGACCCACAAGCAGGACATGGTGCAACAGCACCCTCCTGCCCGTGTTCCCCAAGAAAGCCAGGTTGGGGAGAGAAAAAAAAAAAGGTTTTCTACCATATACAACAAGCTATAGGCGAAAGAAGTGTGAGGGAAGACAGTTTGTCAGCAAGTGTTCTGTTATAAGATAACTACCATTAGAACCACCATTATAAGATAAAGAGACAAACTGGAGAAACTCAGGGGAAAATCTACAAGATGGGATTAAAACACGGGATGAAGGAACTGGTCAAGGAAGAGCCCAAAGCTTGGGCAAACGACAAGGGCACATGAATATTTGAAGCAGCGCTTCTCAAGGGAGACCTTAGGAAAGACGATCTACAGTTGTGAACAATAGGGTGAAATTTAAGGAGAGACACGGCAGAGGAGCATCAATAATATAAAGGAATCCAGGCAGGATTCATGTTAGGAGAGACCCTGCTGCAGCATCATAACCCTGGACATGACCAGCTCCTGTGGTCATGATCCTGTCCAACGAACCACATCAAAAGCTCCAGAGACAGGATTAACCCACTTTACGTCTTTTTATTGTGCCACAAACCAAGAGAATAGATCACGAATCATTTACACATCTGCCTTTTGATTTGAGCCATCATTGTTTTGGGGCGTTCAAAGCACTCTTGTTTATCTTATCTAAGTAATCCTTCCACCAGCCCTCCGGAGTAGGTCACTATTGCTATCCCCATATTGTAGACTGAGATGGGATGCGGGATAAGCAGAGGAAATAGTGTTACAGACTTCCAGGTTCAATTTTTTAGCCACCGTACCACAGATCAGCAGGAGGTAGATATCCAGAGGTTTTGGACTTCAGTTCCCAGAAGCCTCTGCACAACATGGCCATGCAAAACATGGAGCCAGGATGCAAAACATCTCAAGATCTACTCCCTGCCCACCCCTGCATGTCACAACACCAGCAGGGCTAGCCATACCGTTAAACAGAGCGAGGCAAACACCTCTGGTGGCAAATTCGGAAGAGGGGGCGGGGTGGTGAAAAGGTGATGAGAGGACAGAGCTGCATGGGATTCAATCGCCAGTCTAATTAGCTCCTATACATTAAATGAAGGTGGGGAGGGACACCGCCATCTTGCCTTCACCTCAGGTTTCACAGTGACTTGAGTCAGCCCTACACACCACCAGTTCTTTGCAGACAGCCCGCTCTGCGCTCTCACAGTATCCTCATCGGGGAACAAAGCCAGCAGGCACTTGGTCCAGGACGACTTTTGAGAGCCAAAACAAACCATAAATCACAAAAGAGGAAAACACCAAGATTCTTCTTGTCATTTGTTCCCTCTGTTTTTGGTCCTATATTGAAATTTATCTTTTGCAAGGGGAGAGAAAAAGAGAAACGGAGAAGCACTAACAGGCCAAACCAAGAAAAAAAATAGGACCATTTTTACCAGGGCCTAGGCTGTGGAGGGGACCTGCAAAGAGCACACACACACACACACCATGCTGGCAGTCTAGAACTCCAGCTCTCATTTTGCTGCCAGCGATGCTAACTGGGGGAGAGGGAGGCACAAAACAATAGCCCAGTTAGGACTGAGCATGCTCAGTAGCCACAGAACACTGTCAATTGGGGAGGGGAAGAGGCAGAAACCTTGGAGAACGGGACAGAGCATCCTGCAAAAGGGCATGGCTGGCTGGCACCCTGAATAGGAAGCCTCCATGCTGCAACGTTTTGTTGCAGACCCCGCCTGTATGTATACTATGGTTTATTTTTTTCCAGATTTCCACTGAGAGACTAGCTATCCCAAGTTGCAAAGGTTTCAGGTGTGAACATTCCTGGAAAGACCTTCCTTGATATGATAGGAGACTCGGTTGCATCAGAGGAGATTTACCTAGCATGGAGGAATTAGCAGCTTGCAGTCTCCCAGATTGTTTTGGAGGGCTGACAGGAAACAATTCCTTGCCTTTTCTTGCTCTGAAATTGAGAACGGTAAGTGGGAGTAACAGAGAGCTTAAACACACCACAGCACAACTCCAGAAGGCCTTAAAAACCCATTGCTACTTTCCCAAGGATAGATAAAAATGATACATGGGCCAATTTTGCAAGTCCAAAGATAAAACAATCTGTTTCTACCCCTTGCAATTGCAGCATTCTGTGACCTTCTGGTCAGCAGCACCTAACCCCAATACAGATTTCTCAGGTCAGCCCCCACGTTCAAAAGTATTGCATGGTACAGTCCTTGCTCGACTAGCATTCCAGGCTGCAGATGGGGGAACCAGATGTTGAAATGCTACCCACAGACTCCAGGATATCACAAAGATGGAGGTCCAATTTGACATTCTCCCCTTGGTGCTAGCTCTCTATGTATGGGGAATTTGTGATCTAGGAAAGCCTGGCCTTGCATGCTGAAGTGGTCCAGTCCAGGCAGGGCTATACCACGAGAGTCCCAATGCATATGTCCAGTACTCATTTTCAAATCAAATGTTCAGAGTCGTAGATAGTCGTCACACAGCAGTCTGGTTAAGTTTTATTCTTCCAATTGCCTTAGTAAAATGCAACAAAACATGTGGAGTGCACCTGATCAGTGTCGGCGTCAGCCAACCAAACCTTCTTCCAAGATACTCCGTTCCATTCCCTTCCACATCCCAACTCACCATTCTGTGGCCCCTGAATATACTCAGTCCTCATTGACTGTTCAGCCCCCCCCCCCAAGAGTGTTTTTGTACTTTTACAAACCTGGGGGTTCCCCTAAGCCTACTGTTTTTGCTCTTGGACATGAATGGAGACTTTTTGGCTATGTATACAATGGCACTCACAGCCTAAACATCAGAAATAAAGGGGACGACGGGGGTTAGAAAGCCACATGATCAGTAATATATTAATTTGCACTTTTCAGTACATAACACCCCCCCCATGTGTCTCTTCCTTTCTGCACATGCTCAAAGGAAATAGCATGCCAGGCTTGAGTCCAGCACACAGCTAGCTATTTCCTTGTTCAATTTTCTACCTCTCAACAGACAATGGGGATGTTCACACAACACGCTAACCCACACTCAGTGATTGAGTGTGGGATTTTTTGAACCATGGGTTAGTGTGTTGTCTGAACCTACGACATTTTCCACAGGGCGGTTTGTTAACGATCCTGAACAACCAACAACAAACCATGGGTTCTCAAAGTGGCTTGTTCAAGGAAATTAAGCCACACTGCATGGTTAAAAAGCAGGAAATATCCTGGGTTCAGGCAACACCCTAATCCACAGTTCAATGACAACTCATGGTTCAGTAATCCCTGGTTTAAATGTCATCTGAGCTATATAGTTCCTTGGTGGCCATTGGCAAGTCATCTTCTTCCACCTGCCATCTACTATGCCACTAGGTTGCCCTATACAGCTGTTGCAAAAATTATTGAGCTCATATAGGAACAAATGCATTGTATGAACACTAAACATAATGCAATTAAAATAATGCTAACGCACCCCCCCCCCCCAACAAGAACAGATTTAAAGATGCAAACCTGGGGAAAGGGGGGGCAGGAGAAGAAGACACTCTGCAACAAGATTTTAAACAACGTGAAGCAACGCCATCTCCGCCAATGTTTAGGCTGAACAGCTCCATATAGCATGTGTAATAGAGTCATAGATACACCAAAACAAGCCTTGATGTAGAAAGTCTTTGACATCCTGCCTTGGAGACAACCACTGGATTACTCCCATTTTATTATATCACATTGCTTCACACACACATCCCCTTACTAGACTCTTACCATTCTGTTTCCGACATCTAAGCAAACGACAGATCGGTACGCCTCTATAATACGGAGACGGCGGATGCTTAATTCAGGTTTTTTTTAAGCAACTAACCACAGCATCTTCACCAAGAATAAAGCCAGCTACCGGCAGCTACACATCTCAGGAGGACACATGCCCCTTAAACAAAAGATCTGCCACACAAGAGCTACAGGATAACCCACCCAGCTGACGTTTGGATCACATCATGTATCACAACAGGTTTGACATCTCAGGGCAGGGGGGATCAGACATGCAAGTCACCCGTTAACAGAGCCTTCCCGCAACACCTATCTGCCCCAGCCAGCATAGTCAATAGTCAGGAATGCTGGGAGTTCTAGTTCTAAACACCTGGAGGACACCCTGGTAGGGAAGGCAGCATTAACATTTCTGGGTCCCAGGTTTGCTCCAGAATTGTACAATTTGACACTGCAGTTTGATGCTCTGCTTAACTTTTGCTCCCATGTGCTTAACTTTGCCTCCAGTCTATAATTTAGACAAGCACCATTTGTTCCTAAAGAAGAAACCGAAGGGTCACGCCCATAGCCAGAAATGTTAATACCCCATTGTGTTTTAATCCTACCTTTCCTCCAAGCAGTTCAGGGTGGCATATTTTATCCTCACAACAACCCTATGAGGTAGGTCAAGCAGAGATAGAAAGAGAAAGAGAGGGGGAGAAAGGTCACCCAGTGAACTTCATGGTTGAGTGGGGATTTGAATCTGTCTCTCCCCAGATCTAGCTTAATACTCAAGCCTAGACTAGACAAACCTGGTGTCTCCCAGGCATTCATCATCTAAAGCTGTCTTCCAGATGCATCCTCCAAGGGAGGCTCAAAAGGCAGCAACAAAGGAAAGGGCCTTCTTGGTGATGCCCCCCCCCCAATTTTGGAATGATCTCTCTAACAAAGCCCGCCTGGTGCCAACCTTGTTATCTTTTCGGTGCCAGGTTAACACCTTCCTCTTTTCTCAAGCATTTGGCAGCATAGGACCGAGGTTTTAATAAGGTCCTGGATTTTTCTTAGAGTTGATTGTTTAAATTGGTTTTAGATACATGTGTGTCTGTGTGTTTGTGGTCTGTGTGTTTGCGGTTGTATGTCAATGGTTTTTATACTACAGATAATGCGTTTTAAGGGTTTTTAATCTCTGTAAACTTCCCAGAAAGTTTCAGCTATTGGGCAGAGAATATAAATGCAATAAACATAAGTCCCACAAATGTAACCATGAGGTTGTTAACCTCACCCCTGATGCCCCTGTGTCAGAATCCATGCTCACCACAACTGTGCATTGCAAGGGCAAAATTAAAAGACCAATTTAGAACCCAAAAAGGCAGGCTCAGGGGGAGAAATGTCTGCATTAAAGCCATCTTTCGGAAACACGCTAAAATAATGCTCCAGGAACG
Organism: Anniella stebbinsi; assembly: GCA_029215795.1. Lineage (NCBI taxonomy): Eukaryota > Metazoa > Chordata > Lepidosauria > Squamata > Anniellidae > Anniella > Anniella stebbinsi. The sequence goes on along the minus strand of JARDYH010000007.1, from coordinate 42,895,486 downwards.
TAGCTAGCAATTGACACACTACAGAGAACAGCACACAGCCGGTCCAGGTTGTTAAAAAGCAAACCGGCACACTTGCAGCGGATCCCAAGTTAAGTGAACTGACACAGATTGGACAGAACTAAATTCACCCATCACACCACCTCTAGCCTTTCGACTGTTTCATCCAGGCTGGATGCCAATTGGAAGACCAGCCCTGACGTAAGCAGCAAATTTTGGTCCGGCCCAGCCTTCCACAGCATCTCTTGTATGTACATCAGACACTGTGTTAAACTAGGGACGTAAGACAAAAATCAAATACAAAAATAGGTATCCAGTTTGATCAGGTGCCATCACATTATTTGGAGTACGTGGCATCACCATTACATGCACACACCCCGTTTGGGTGACAGTTACAACAGATTATGACGTGAAAAGCCTTCAGTGCCTTCTTCAAGCCTAGGACTAGTTTATACATGCAATAAATAACAATCAACAATAAAACCTTTTCCTAGGCTGTTCCACTTCAGCCTACAGGTGAAAGTTACCATCTGAGTACTTCCCCCATCCAACCCCACAAACCCAGAATGCCTTGCATGTGGAGAGCCAGCAGATCAGGGAGAAAGGCTCGGCCTAGCTATTTTTCTAAACGTGTACGAAATATATTTAGGAACATCACTGAAATAAGCCAACTTTCACTTACAGTGTGTACCATACATCCCAGGAGCAGCCTTGCTTCCAGTATAACATGGACCTAATTGGGGCTGACCCTACCATTAGGCAGGTGTGTCTGGCAGCCAGTTTTGGGTGTCTTAAGAAGGCAATAAATGGTTAGCTATTTGGTTTATTATTGTTATATTTTTACTCCCCCAGAGAGGCATCTCAAATGCCGAAATGACATGACCAGCCTTGGGTACTAGGTGCCTTGATTTGGGGAGGGGGAAAGCATTTGTTATTCTACCAAAGGCCAGAAATGCAGCCAAACCTCAGTAACCTCAATAGGATTTACTTCTGAGTCAACACGAATAGGATTAGACCACCCATCAAAAGCAGAGTACATCTAATAACGAAGGTACTAGCTGAAATTACTCAGTAATTTTCCCAATCCAAAGCTAAATCTCCAACACTAGAGAAGCATCCACAACAATAACACTGCATGAGAAGCGATGTTTTCATTCAGCTATAAGGTGTTACAAACACACACGCACATTATCTATCCAGAGATGAATGAATGAATGAAAACACACAGGGGCAATTCATGGTAGAAGGCAAACCAAGGCCACCAACCTTACGACCATTAATTAAAACCACAAAAAAGTCGACATTACCTGTTCTGCTCCATAGACCGTGGCAAACTGGACAAACTCCTCTATCCGCACAAACCCATCTCCATCACGGTCCAAGGCATCAAAGACCGCTCGGAGCCGGGGAGCCTCCTCGGGAGAACTCGGACACTCATCCTCCATATGTTCGGCCTGCCCAAACTCCAGTTGTGGGCCAAGATTACCGGAAGAATGGACAGCAGGAAAGAGGTCCACTCCAGAGCCAATCTGGGGGATGATGGCCAAGTCCAACGGTTTCAACAAGGGGCTGCCAGGGCAGAGTTGGGATTCACAGCCGTCCACCTCTTTAGTCCAAGGCGGACTCAGGAGAAACCCCTCGTCCAAGGAGCCCTCTTTGGGAGAAGGTGCAGTCTCTAAGAGCAAGTCCCTCTCCTCTTGGAGGGTCTCCTGAGTTCGGGAGAAGGTCTCACCTGGGCTCAACTCCTCCAGGCTGCCCGCTACAACCAGTTGTAAATCCCGAAGAACGGGAGACTCGACCCGGCCTAAAGAGCCAGGGCCTGATTCTGCGGTCTGCTGCAGCTCCAGCGCCTGAGTTCGGGAGAAGATCTCACCTGGGCTCAACTCCTCCGGGCTGCCCGCTACAACCAGTTGTAAATCCCGAGGAACTGGAGACTCGACCCGGCCTAAAGAGCCAGGGCCTGATTCTGCGCTCTGCTGCAGCTCCAACGCCTGAGTTCGGGAGAAGATCTCACCTGGGCTCAACTCCTCCGGGCTGCCCGCTACAACCAGTTGTAAACCCTGAGGAACTGGAGACTCGACCGGGCCGAAAGAGGACTCGCCTTGGCCCAACTCCGCGCGCTGCTGCAGCAACTCCAAAGCCACGGCGTCCAGCACCGGCCCGAGCTTGAGATCCAAACTCTCCCCGGGGGAGTCTGGGTTATCACCCACACCTGAATCGCTGTTCCCGTCGCTGATTGGCCCGTCGTCGTCTCCGGGCTCCGGCTCGGCCAGGGGCTCGTCCACGCCGTACAGATACTCCAGGGCCGGGCCGTCCGGGAACAAGGCTTGCCGGTGGTGGCCCATCTCGGCCAGTTTCATGCCGCTCAGGACCCGCTCCAGGGCGATGGGCGCTTTGTCGCCCGCTCCCGGCAAGATCAAGGCGGCGTTGCCCGCGGCGGGGCTTTCCCGGGCGAGCAGCACGAGCTCCGGGCTGGGCAAAGGCCCTTCTCCTCCTCCTCCTCCCCTTCGGGGCTCCAGGAGAAGGTATTTCCCACGGAGGTGGCCCAGCGCCAACGGCTCTCGATCCGGGTGGGTCCCTGGATCGGAAAGAGTCCTGAGCAGATCCGGCTCCATTTTCATCAGAGGCGGATTGGGGAAGACGCGGGCGGCGTTTTGTCTGAATGGAGGCAGCAAACGGAAGGGCGCGAGAGGTGTTTTGGAGAGGAGGGCGGGCGAGATCCGGGCACGCCGATCGCTCTCTCCGCTTCGCCTGAGCCGCTTCCTCCACTCCCCGAGGGAAAAGACCCGGTGGCTCGTCGCGATCAGGGCGCGCCGCCGCCTCTCCCGTAAACCGGAGCGGCGCCGCGATGCCACCGCCTCGCCTGCATCACCTCCTCCACACCCTTCGCATCTCTCCTCCCGGCGCGCGCTCCCAAAGGCTTGGCGGAGGAGGGAAGGGTTGGAAGGGAAGAAAAAGAAGGGAGTGGATCTATGAGATCGTGGGGAGCGGGGGGGAGGATTCAAAGGGAGAGGTGGGGGGTGGAAGAAGGAGAGATCGCAATCCGGCCAAGATCCAAATGCATGCGCGCCCACCGCACAAAAAGGCAGGACTTTCAATGGGAGGAACAACCGGGGGTGAGGAGCAAATCGGTATTTCAAAATCCAGCTTTTTTAGAAAAGGCAAGAAAAGAAGGGCCCTCCCTGCTCAAGCAAGCCGGCATCCAAAGGGGGCCCGGAAAGGTTCCGGGGCAAAAACAGGGGCTGCCATAGCGGTAAGGAAAAAAGATCGCCCCCTCCTCCTCCTCTCCAATCGCCTTCCCGGCGGCTTTGTAGCCTGGCAGCGCTCAGCTCCCCTTGCGGCAGGGACGCATGGCGAACGCTGCCTCGCTTCTGCTTCCTGCAAGCCGCCGGCTCCGTCGCTTCTGTCTGCCCGGCGGCTTTCAGGCAAGCTCCGCCCGGTCGCGGAGGAGGGAGGAGGAGGCTGGCTTTGTGTGCGGGTCTCTCTCTCTCTCTCTCTCTCTTCAAATCAGGCTCCACCCGTTGCTTGCCAGGCGAGAAAAGGGGAGAGAGGCTCTCGACACGCGCAAGGAGGCGCAGGAGGAGTACTTGGGTCGGGATCCACGTTTAGTCAGAATAGGCCCATTGAAAGCAACAGGGCTTTTTTTTTACATTGGTCACCCCCTTTGATTTCAAGCTGGCTGCGTTTTAAGTCTGACTTAATTAGGATCCGACCTAATGTCGGGGGAGTGGGAAGTGGTGATCTCCAGGTGTAGATTGGAAACCAGCCCGGGTAACCCAACATTGACCATGTCACCATGGGTGCCTGTGGTCCTGCTCCTTTCCTCCTCCTTCTTTTTTGCCCCTCAGCCTCCTTACCACAAAGGGGCTCATGAATAATGTAAATCTGGCTCATGCATAATAAACCCCCCTCCAAAATTTGCATGTAGTGGGGCCCCTCCCCCTCCCTCCTGTGCCCCAATTTGGCCATCTCCATCCACTCCCTTGCTGGTGGCGACAGCCTAACTGTGCGGCTGCGCCCAGGGCCCACCCTCAAGCCCTACTGATTGCCCGAGCAGGGCTGTCTGTCATCCCACTGGTGCAGGGGCTGCCCTGCCTGTTTGGCTGGGAGCAAATTAATTGCTATTAAAGCTTGAGCTTTGAACTTTTGCAAACTTTCAAAATTTTCTGCACATCTGCACTGCTCAAGCTTCAGATTAAAACAAAAATGAGCAATATTGGCCAGGTACACATCAAGTAATAAGATTTACACTATCATATTCTTATATAAGATTTATTTTTTTTAGATTGTAAGCCTGCTATTGCATGAACTCAGGTGTGAAATGCACACCTAATATTTCTCTTTTCCCCCTGCCATTACTCTCTGCTTCTAGGAACATCTAAAACAACATTCCCTCACCCGGTGCCCTGTAGTTCTTTCGGACTACAACTCCCAGCATTCCTGTCCATTGACCATGCTGGCTGGGTTGATGGGAGTTGAAGACCAAAATATTGGGAGGGCACCAGGTTGGGGAAGTCTGATCTAGAACATTCCTTGGCCCCTCTAGCCCAGTATTGTCAACACTGATTGGCAGCGGCTCTCCAGGGTTTCGGGCAGTAGTTTTTCCACCCCTACCTGGATTGAACCTGGGATCTCCTGCATGCAAAGCAAAGGAGCTCTGCCTCTCAGCCACTGCCCCTCCCTTCCTACATTTCTGACCTGTTAGAGCAAAAGAACCTGTTTGCCAACCTTTATTAAAGAAACAAATACTCAGAACAGGTGACAGTTCGCATTTTAAACTAATAACCCAGCGGAAATCACCGATAGTTGGACCTCTGCAGTCAATTAAAGGGAACACTTCTTTCCATGTAGCACCAATTCTCATTGGCTCATAACCTGTAGCAAAAAAACCAAAAGAAGGAGAGCACCCAAATCAAGACAAAAAAAAGGGAGAAACAGGTTCTCAGGATGCTAAAATACTTTATTTCAAAGCCCAACGCGTTTCGGCCTGTGTTGTTTTTTAAAGCCTTCAGGGGGCTGTAACATTAAAATACATTAAATTATGTTTGCAGGGATAATACATAACAGATAAATTTTGTTTGCAGTAAATTAAATTTATGTGTTATCCCTGCAAACATAATTTACTGTATTTTTAATATTACAGCCCCCTGAAGAAGGCCTTAAAAAACAACACAGTCCGAAACATGTTGGGCTTTGAAATAAAGTATTTTAGCATTCTGAGAACCTGTTTCTCCCTTTTTTTTTGGCATACCCTGTAGCAGTCATTGGCTCAGTTCAGATGACACATTAGGCAACGGAGGAGGGGGGGAACAATCGTCACTTGTGTTGCTTATTGTGTCGTCTGGAGAGCAGCACACAACGCACACACAACTGACAGTACGTTAATCAGGCACTTTAAACAACGGAGCAAAACAACGGGCTTGCACGTTGTTTAGCCCGAAGCCCCATTGTTTAAAGTATCGTCCGAATTCAGCCCCCCCCCCCCCCTCTCCGTGGACTATTCCGTTTTGGAATAGAGTTCTGCTGCCTAGAGCAGCCAAAAAAAACCAGCCGCTCTATGCAGCCTGCAGAACTCACGGTGCATGCTGGGATACAGCTGGGGGTCACATGGAGGAGAGGCTGCAACCAAAATGGTTGCCGCAAGTTCCTTGCAGCCCAGGGTGTTTGCCTGTTCCGAGCAGCGCCGGCTGCAGTGTGTCGTCTGTGGAGCTCCTCCTGCCTAACGCACGGTCAGTACGTTATTTACCCCTCCGTTGCTTAATATGTCATCCAAACTGAGCCAATGACTATAGTTCTAAAGCCCTCACGTTGGGGAAAACTGTGTGGGTTTTCCTGCAACGGCTGCCACATGCAGCAGAACAACGTGTAGGTTGTCCCACCTATGTTTCTTTGAAAACACACACAACTTTGAGGCTTGGATATATGGAACTCACTGCCAGAGTTTTTAATAAAGTTCTCAAATAGACCTAACTGTTAGGGAATGCTGCCTTAGCTAGAAAACCTTTGACCACTGACTCCAAAATAAACCCTCTTAACTAAAGGAAACTGGTTCCTGTGGCATATGGATAGGATTGATACTAACACTAGAGACAACCTTTCTAAATGAACAAAAATGAAGATATTAAGGGGAATTTATTTATTTATTTATTTATTACATTTGTATACCGCCCCATAGCCGAAGCTCTCTGAGCGGTTTACATAGGATTAAAAACAATTAAAAACAATATACAAAAATTAAAACAGCAAAAACATACAACATACACAATCTGTACATTTAAAACCACTACAACACTTCAAAAAGCTACAAAAACAAACAAACAAAACAAAATAAAAAAACAAACCCAGGCTCCTCAGATATTGCCAAATGCTTGAGAGAAGAGGAAAGTCTTGACCTGGCGCCGAAAAGATAATGTTGGCGCCAGGCGGGCCTCGTCAGGGAGATCGTTCCACAATTGGGGGGCCACCACAAAGAAGGCCCTCTCTCTTGTTGCCGACCTCCGAGTTTCCCTCGGAGTAGGCACTCGGAGGAGGGCCTTAGATGTTGAACGTAGTGTTCGGGTAGGTTCATGTCGGGAAAGGCGTTCCATCAGGTATTGTGGTCCCAAGCCGTGTAAGATTTACAATAGGGAATAAAGTGTCACTCTTCAAATAATAGGTTGAGGTTGCTAATAAGTGCAATCCTATTCATGTTTAGACAGGGAAAAAGTCCTACAAGTTCCAGCACCCTGCAGCCAGTTTTTTCCTGTCTAAGCATGCACGGAATTCCACCCTAATGGCACAATCCTATGCATGTTTAGACTGAAAAAAAGCCCTAGAACTTCCAGCATGCCTCAGCCAGCATGCTGTGAGTTCTACAACTTTTTTCAGTCTAAACATGCATAGGGTTGCATCCTAAAAGCACTTAAATACATTTGGTTACCAATTCTAATAGGTAGGAAAGTCTTCCCCAGCAAAATAAGCTCTTGATTAGCTTTCCCTTTAGACCATATTTCCCTAAACTCCACCCCAAGCAATTCCTCACAAATAGGAACAGATACTGTTCACCAGTCTTCCTCTGCCTCCAGTGGTGACTATACAGGTAGGCTGGATCCCGGCCAGGTTTATCGTGCAGTTATTTTAACATGCAACCCATTTGGTATTAAATCTGTAAATAGAAAAGGGCAGTCAGCACTCAAGAATCAGCGCCTTCTCTTCTGGAAATCCCCCAATCCAAAGTGTTGGCCAAGACATGCTTGGAAGGCCAAGGGAAGATGAAGGCTTAGATATTCTTTTATCATATTTTCCAAGGGTAAGAGTCTGGCTCAAATTAAGCTTTCATCCCATGCCTAACTCCACTTGCATTTCTCACGCCACCAAGAAGCGGACCGGCTGTGGCACAGTCAATCTAGGGTGGATTATGAGGTGGGTGTGAAGTGAAGCCATTACACAATTGCTTCATCACGCGCCAGACACGGCCTGGTTCCAGTCAACCCACACATGTCCTCTGCCAGCGTGATCATGTGAATTGGCCCAGAGCCGCCTGAAACGAAGAAATGGATTGAGCCTCCTCTAGGTGAAACTTGGCTAAAGGAAATGAGCCCAGATGGAGTTTGGGATCTGCACATGGCAAGGGCAAGCAACTTGTTGATGGACTGCTACTCCCATCTGCCCCAGCCAGTATAGGGATGGTGGGAGTTTCAGTCCCACAATAACTTGAGGACCACACGTTACCCTATATAGGAAGTTGCCTTGTTCAAAATCAAACCGTTGGTCTATCTAGCTCAGGGGTCATCCTCCAAACGTTTACCCTACAACTCCCAGAATTCCTCACCGTTGGCTACGCTGGCTAGGGCTGATGGGAGTTGTAGGCCAAAACACAGTGGAGGCTGGTGGCTCCGATGTGAGCGGGGCGGTGAATCCCAGTTTCGCACCTCAGATAGGTCCTTTAGAGTTCTGACTGAAACCCAGAGCGGATTCACTGCCCCCCTCACATTGGAGCCACCAGCCTCCACTGTCAAAATATCTAGAAGGCTACAGGTTGCCCACCCACCCCTGATCTAGTTCAGTATTGACTACCTTGATCGGCAGATGCTCCCCAGGGTTTCAGACAAAGTGCTTTCCCAGCTCTACTTGGCAACTGAACATGGGACTTTCCGCTTGCAAAGCTGGTGCTTTGCTATTTGAAACTAGATTACAGTCATAAGAACATCAGAAGAGCCCTCCTGGGTCAGACCAAGGGTCCATGTAGTCCAGCACTCTGTTCACACAGGGGCCCACCAGCTGTCGACCAAGAACCAACTAAGCAGGACATGGGTGCAACAGCACCCTCCCACCCATGTTCCCCAGCAACTGATGCACACAGGCTTACTGCCTCGGATACTGGAGGTAGCACATCACCATCAGGGCTAGTAGCCATTGATGGCCTTCTCCATAAGTTTCTGAACAAAGGGCTGGTTTAAATAGGAACACAGAAAACTGGCTTCTAGCTCAATAGTGAGGGTACCATTGCACACATATCCTGGTTGTGGGTTTCCCATGGGCAGCTGGTTGAACAGAATGATGGACTAGATGGACCCTTGGCCTGATCCAGCAGGGTTCTTACATTCTTATTGTTCAAATGATCCCTCCAGATGTGTTTGGACTACAGCTCCCATCATCTCAAGTTAGCATGCTTGGTGGGCATAATGGAAGTTTTAGTCCAATGTATCTGGAGGCTACCAGGTTGGAGAATGAGGGTCTACAGTGGCTGGCAGCAGCAGCACTTAGCAGGCAAAAGTCTGTAGCAAACTGTTCCACAGCATTGGTGCAGCCACTAAGAAGGCCCTCTCTCATGCTCTTCCCAAGGATTCCTTGTGTTTAATCCCCTGGCACAGACTGTGCACCGGCTTTTGGGCTATGTCTTCACTGCAATTGACCGTATTCAGTATAAATAAACAAGCCCTCCCCAAGCGAGGTGAGGGTTAGCTTAAAAAAATCAACTGCCCGCGCCACTATACATCTGGAAGAATGACCTGTGAACCACAATATTTATTGTCTTCCTGGCTGCCGCTGCAGCAGCTTGAACACTGATGTCACACCCGCAAGTCACTTTCCAATCCAGCTTGTTGCGCATGTGCAAGGAGAGCCTTGATTTAAAGGGCCAGCGACTTCTTTTTAACCACTTTTAAATTATTAGCTTTTTGACAGCATGGAGGGATTTCTGACTCAGCTCTCCGCAACCTTCCTTCTTCTTTTTTTTACACTTGGTTGCAGACAACATGAATTTTGAGTTTTTGGGCAGTATCCAATGAATTGAATGAGACTTAAGTTAGTCACGCTTAAGTCCAATTCATTTCAATGGAACCATGTAGGACTAACACTGGCTGAATTCGGACGACACATTAAGCAACTGGGGGGGGGGGGAACAATCGTCAGTTGTGTTGACTATCGTGTCGTCCGAATGCTGCCATAGTCAACTCAGTGCTGATCCTAATCCACACCATGGTTGATTATTTATTACCGTGTTGTGTGGGGAGTATCCCCTAGATGAACAACTGTAAAGTTGATTATTACCCCACCATTGACTATTGTGTTGTCTGAATTCAGCCACTGTGTGCATTTGACGGGGCAAAAAAGTCCTACAGCTGCGGGATGCTGGGGAGCGTAGGGCATTTTTTCTGACTAAACTTGCATTAGGATTCTGCCCTTCCTTTTTTTCAAAGTTATACACCTTTCTTCCCCTATTACAGGAGTGAGGAACATGCAAACCTGCTAATGTTGGACTGCAACACCCATCATTCTCACCATTAGCTAGGGTGACCATATGGAAAGGAAGACAGGGCTCCTCCATCTTTAACAGGAAAGGGAATTTCAGCAGGTGACATTTGTATGCATGCAGCACCTGGTGAAATTCCCTCTTTATCACGACATCTAAAGCTGCAGGAGCTATACTAGAGTGACAAGAGGGCAAGGCTCCTACAGCTTTAACTGCAGGACTGCAGACAGCAACACCCAACACCGTCCCAATAAAGTACAATGACTGCAACTGTTTACCCCAGCCCACCCCTTGCCAACTCCAGCTTTCGTGGGAGCAAGTTGCTGCCTTGGAACAAGTTGTTTTTATTGGCGCATGCTGCTCACTTGGGCCATAACGTTACAACCTTTCCCATTTTGCCTTGTGGGTACCTAACGTGGACGGATCAGAACAGATGCCGGGGGGGTGTCTTGTTTTGACCCCTGTTCGTATTTTCCATGTTGTGTGTGCTTCCCCTCCCATCGTGGGCTGAGCAGGCGTTGGATATAGGGCAGTGGTACTCATTGGGGTTGGTGGGGCGGAGGACAGGGCAAGTAATACTCAATACTCTACTGAGATTGTCAGAGGAAGGCAGGAAAAGATCCTGTGGGTGCATCTTGTTTAAGCCCATGTTTGTATTTTCCATGTTGCATGCGTTTCCCCTCCCATCTTGGGCTGTGCATGCATTGGATATAGGGCAGTGGTGGCTGGTGCTCATTAGGGCAGATAGTACTCAGTATCCCACTGAGATTGTCAGAGGAGGGCAGGAGAAGATCATGCATGGCAATCAGCAATTCCTTGCCGTGATTTGGAGCAAATGTACCTGGTTGGGGGAGGAATTTCTCTGCTGCAATGGGTGGCGGAGAGGTAGAAAGTCACCACCCCATTTCCCCCAAATATAGAGCCGCCTCTGATATAGGGGGCTGTTCCGGCAGTATATCTCCCCATCCCAGGTGGCTAAATGCATGCATGGCTTTGCTCTGCTACTGTTTCGGGACATGTTTGCCCCTGTGTTTTCAAACAACCAGATTTTAAGAAGACAGACCACAGAAATGCTGAAGACGTAGCTTCGTTTTCTCGTGCGATGGCATCTCCCCCCCCCCTCCTTCTTATTTTAGACATTTCGGTGTTGTTAAAATAAACCCTGCTGAGCAAAATTAAAATGAAAAAAGAAAAGCTGTTTCTATCACTGAATCACACAGCATTTCTGGGATAATACACCACCACAGAAGGTGTCATTACGTACCAGGGGTATTTATTGTGTCTTTATTTAGCCTGCAGCCAAACACACACACACACACACACACACACACACCACCTTGCTCAGGTCCAAATATGGGAAGTAAAATCTGTTGCTCGAAGTAAACAGAAAGGGATGAATTAATTGCATCACACGGAGGCTTGGGAGGAAAGAAGGCCTCTGAGCTCAGAGAACATGAGCAAGTTCATGTCAGTTGCCGTTGAAATCTCTCAACTATAGCCTGTTCCAGAGCCAAACGACACATTCTGTGCAGGCGTGGATTTCTTTTCTCCAACACTTTCAGAACCAAACCAAAAAACAACCTCTGAGGCTGTGAGTTAAGGCGAGGACGGTCGGGGGGGGGGGGATAAAAACAGCCCGACGCTTAAATTAACATGTCTTCCGTCACCACCCCTAGCTGTGCTTCTCCCCAAAGGGAAAAGATACAGGCATCCATATTGTTTCCTTATGGGGGAAAAGGAGCTACTTGAACTATTTTGAGTGGGGAAACAGCTGGAAGAGAAAGGGTTAGGCAGTTGTCTTTTCCTCTGTCCATCCACTTTTCCTCCAGTGCTAGCGTGGTCAGGTGGCCTTTTTTACGGCACATAGTTAAATGATGGAATTCGCTACCGCAAGATGTAGTGATGGCCACCAATTTTGATGGCTTTAAAAGGGGATTGGGCAAATTCATGGAGGAGAAGGCTATCAGTGGCTACTAGTCCTGATGGCTATGTGCTACCTCCAGTATCCAAGGCAGTAAGCCTATATGCACCACTCAGCTGGAGAATGTCCCTTATAAGAACAGGGTGCTGATTCAAACCTCACCTCAGCCATAAATTCTGCAAGTGACCTTAAGCAACCTATTATTCTCTCAGCCTGTCCTCCCCCTGCCCCAAATCTGGACTATGAGGCTAGTAACAGTGATATACATGTTGTAAGAAGCACGAAGGTTATTTATTTTAAGAACGTGTGTATCCCAACAAGCCCTGTTTAAAACAAGAGTGTCATGAACACGGATGACTAAAACCAGTACTCTACAGCGGAAATACAATGCAATGGGAAAATGCCTACTCAGCCACCGCAGGTCTTTCGGAAGAGATGCATTTGATGTCCTTTCCAAAGCAGCATAAGAAATGTAGGTTGCTTACCTGTAACCGTAGTTCTTCGAGTGGTCATCTGTGCAGTCACACATATGGGCTCGCGCCGACGCCGAGCCCGCTCGGGAAACTTCAGTAGCTAGCTTAGAGTTTTGGCGGGAACCCCTCCCCCCACCAGCCTACTGCGCATGCTCGGGGTTCCCGCCTACCTCAGTTCTATGAGACCGCTAGGCCTCGCGACCAAGGTAGTGTGAGAGCAAAGTGTAACTTGAGCAGGCCCAGAAACCACTTGGCCTTCACAACAGCGTTGCCAAGAGGGGACGGTGGGTGGGTTGTGTGACTGCACAGATGACCACTCGAAGAACTACGGTTATAGGTAAGCAACCTGCATTTCTTCTTCGTGGTCTCTGTGCATCACACATATGGGCGAATAATTAGCAAAAAAAACTTACCGGAGGTGGGTCAGCACGCTGTTGAGGTATTGCTGAGGTGCTGAATCATTGGCATATGGAAGAAAGGACTGCTCTTCCAAAGGAGGCGTCCCGTGCAGCCTGTAGTGCTTAATGAAAGTTGAGGCATTAGACCAAGTAGCAGCCTTACAGAGATCGGGAATGGACGCTCCACGTGCAAAGGCTGTGGAGGTTGCTCATCCTCTTGTTGAGTGTGCCGAAAACGAAGCAGGTAGCTGTTTGCCAAGTATTTGGTAAGTGAGAACAATGGTGTCTACTATCCAATGTGGGAGACGCTGTGAGGACACCGCCAAGCCTTTGGTCTTTCCTCCATAGCAGATGAACAGCTGGCGAGATCTGTGGTAATGTTCAGATCTGGACTTATAAAAAGCCAGTGTACGTCTAACATCTAGGGTGTGTAACCGAGAACATAGGGGGTCATCAGAAGCTCTGAAAAAAGTAGGGAGAACAATGTCCTGGTTAACATGAAAATCCAAGGTCACCTTGGGAACGAACGTAGGCCCAGGGCGCAACACAACTTTGTTTGGAAAAAACTGTGTGTAGGGCCGACGTGATTGCCACTAGAAAAACTGCTTTCAACATCAGGAGACGAAGATCAATAGTTGCCAAGGGTTCAAATGGCTTCGATGTCAACGCCGTTAGAACCACAGAGAGGCTCCATTGAGGCACTAAAGGGCGAAAAGCTGGAAACATATTCCGCAGGCCTTTGAGAAAAGTCCTGGAGGAAGGATGTGTAAAAACTGACAAACCGTCAACCAAGCTATGGTTAACTGAAATGGCCACCAAATAAACGCGGATAGAGGATGGCTTTAGACCCGCTATGTGAAGCGAGTAAAGGAACTGAATCACACCTACTATAGGTCCCGTGTGACAGCTAAAGCCATTGTCAGTAGCAAATGACTGGAAGCGCTTCCACTTCCTGGCATATGAAAGCCTGGTGGCTGGTTTTATGGCTGCTTCTAAAATGGCCCGTATATCCGGGGTGATGGTTAGGTCCTGCCACCTGGGTGTATTCTCCAGGCCGTTAACCGTAAGGTCTGAAGGGCTGGATGCAGTATCTTGCCCCCGCTCTTGGAAAGAAGGTCTGGGCTGCTGGGGAGATGCCAAAACTGGTGTCCCACTAGTCGAAGGAGTGGTGTGAACCATGGCTGCCGAGGCCACCAGGGGGCTATCATGATAGCATCTATCTGGTGGCGGTGGGCTCGGGCAACTGTTTTGGCTATCAATGGAAAGGGGGGGGGAACATGTAGAGGAAGCCCTTGGACCAGTCCCATTGGAAGGCATCCCCTAGCGAGGCATTCCCTATTCCTGCTCGGGAACAGAAATCCGAACAAACAGAGTTGGCAGGAGTCGCAAAAAGGTCTATAGATGGCGTGCCCCATTTTGCAAAGAGGCGTAGGAGGATCTGTGGGGACAGCTCCCATTCGTGGGTGTTGCTGAACGTGCGACTGAGTTCGTCTGCTCTGTCGTTGTCTGTGCCTGCAATGTGTAGAGTAGACAGCCGTATTTGCCTGGGAATGGCTCAATGGAAAATGTCCAGAGTCAAGCCCAGGAGGCGGCGGGAGCGGGTTCCCCCTTCTTTGTTCAAGTACCAAACCACGGTGGTATTGTCTGACAGTACTCAAATGTGATGTCCGCGTAATAGAACTTGAAAGGCATGGAGCGCTCTCTTCCCCGCAAGTCATTCCAGCATGTTTATGTGAAGGAGTCTCTCCGAACGTGACCATCTTTCCTGGATGCTTATGTTTCCGAGATGTGCTCCCCATCCTTCTAAGGATGCATGGGTTGTTACGATGCGGGACGGTCCTGGACTCTGAAGAGGCATTCCTTGTGACAGACTGCGTGGATTGGACCACCACTTGAGAGAAGAGCGAACGTGGGCCGGAATGGTAAGAATGATTCTGCGAGGGTTCTGGTCTGGAGAGAAGTGTTTTAGCAGAAATTGCTGTAGAGGGCGCATCGGAAGGCGAGCCCAGTGTACTACGAACACCGCCGAAGCCATCAGGCCCAGAAGGCGGAGAATAGTGAGGGCCGACGCACGTTGGGTAAATTGCAGATGGTCGGCCAGGGCCTGTGTCGTGTGGCTCCTCTCGAGAGGGAGGAACGCGCGGCCTAATGTCGAGTCGAGAAATACGCCTATGAATTGGATCTTTTGTGCTGGTTGAAAGATGGATTTTTCCATGTTGATTTGCAGGCCAAGAGCTGAGAGGAGCGACGAGACCACGTGGACGTCCTGAAGTGCCTGGCACTCGGATGGGGAGACGATTAACCAATCATCCAGGTAAGGATATAGTCCGATGTCTTTGGAGCATAGGTGAGCACAGACTGCTGACATGCATTTTGTAAAGACTCTTGGTGCAGTTTTCAGACCAAACAGGAGTACTGAAAATGGATAGATCTGGCGGCCGACGACGAAGCGGAGGTATTTGCAGTGCGATGGATGGATGGCAATGTGAAAATAAGCATCCTTGAGGTCGATTAGAGTGAACCACTGGTGCTTTCTTAGCAGAGGCAGAATGACTGCTAGGGTCACCATACGGAACTTCTTTGGTTTGATGAATTTGTTGAGATGCCTGAGATCCATAATAGGGCGAAATCCCCCGTCCTTCTTTGGGACCGTGACGTAATGCGAGTAGAATCCCATTTTTATTTGGGACACTGGAACGGTTGTGATTGCGCCCTTGTCTAGTAGAGCTGATGTTTCTTTGAACAAGGTGTCTGATGGAGGCGTGATCTTCACGGTGCCAAGAGGAGGGGGAACTTGGAACTCTATGTGGTAACCGTTGGCGATGATGTTGAGAACCCAACGGTCTGTGGTGATAGTGTCCCAGGTTGGAAGATGGGTTGTAGTCTGTTGGAGAGTGTCCTTGGTCTTACCGTAGGAAGGAAAAAGTCAAATACGATGCTTTTGCCCTGCTTCCTACCGACCACGGGACTTATTGAAGCGTGAAGCTGGTTTCCTAGGTTGATATGAGGAAGTAGATTGTATGGGCTGGTAGCGTTGAGTGCGGTCCTGATGCTGTCTGGGCTGATAAGGGACCGGGTGATACCATTTCCGGGGATGGTATGATGGCTGCTGTTGGCTTTGAAAGCCCATCTTCCGTGCCGTCATCTTGGCTTTACGGATAGTATCCATAGTGGTATCGGTACTGGAATTAAAGAGACCCTCCCCATCAAAGGGAAGTTCCTCAATCCTTGCCTTAGTTTCTTGTGGCAGAGTGGCAGATCTCAACCAAGCATGGCGGCGCAAAGCTACTGCGCCGACCATTGCCTTGGCTGCGCAGTCCGTTTGGTGGCGTGAAGTGGTCAACTCCTGTTTGGAGAGTCTAATGGCTTCGGCCTGGAACACACGTGCTAAGTCACGCTGGTCGTCTGGTAGATAGTCAGTTAAGGTGGAGATTTTCTCCCAAAGGAATAGTTGGTAACGGGCCATCATGGCCTTGTAATTGGCCACTTTGATGCCCAGCGCCGCAGACAAATAAATGCGGCGACCAAACGCATCGAGTTTACGGCCCGCTTTGTCTGTTGGAGCTGAGTGGCTTCGATTAGATTTGCCTTGAGACGCCTCAACCACTATGGAGTTTGGTTTTGGATGGAGAAACAAAAAAGAGGCATCTGCTTCCTTCAACTTGTACAGGGCATCTAATCTTTTTGATGTGGGGCCCATAGTGGCCGGGTTGGTCCAAGATTGCTGGACAGTTTTCAGGAGTGTCGGTACCATAGGTAGAGTCAGTTGGGGAGCCGGTTCCATATACACGAAGTCGAAGATTCGATCATCTACTGTCTCCTGTGGTTGTTGGTGCTCGATGCCAAGCGACTGCGCCATCCGCATCATTTGGTCAGAGAAGGTACCGAAGCAGACGCATAGTCATCGGCTGAAGATACAGGATCTTCCTGCTATTGTACCGATGGAGGAATGGTGGCCGGCGCAGGCCCTCGGTGTCGATGGGAGTCTACAGAGAGTACCTGAGGCGCTGCTCATGTCAGACTGTGTAGACGTTTGCCTGTGTAGGGATCGAAGCGGTACCAAGGCTCTCGGTACTGAGGAGGCCCGGTGACTTCATAGGAGCGATCAGAATATGCATCCCAGTTTCGCGAGCGGGATCTCGAGCCGGATCTGGAAGGGTGAGTGCTGCGCCTCGACACACGCGACATTGGTGAAGACGGTCGCTGAGGTTCGATCAAGTCGTGTTGTTCGACTGGGATCGTCTCCATGAGGTCCAACTCTGAGGAACAGTCTACCGGTATCGGCGACGGCATCAAGGACGCAGGAGGCAGTGAGGAAGCCCGGGCCTCAGTTACGACGGGTCTCTGGCGTTCAGGAGGCACCGACGCTGCTGACATCAGGGATATGGAGAGTGTTGCGGAAGGTCGACATCGTTCTTGCTGTACCAAAGTTGTCGGTATCGTAGAAGCGATCACTCGATCCATGGCCGCCCCTCTGTGGTCTTTCGGCGCCGACGCTGTTGGTGTCGAAGACGGGAGATCTGCCGCCGGTAATGTGGACGGCCTTGGAGACAGGATCGACGGTGCCGACTTCGAGGCCGGTACTGAAGCTTTGCATGGCTTGGTGATCGATTTCAGCAATTTTGAGGACTTATCTCGGGATTTGGTCTTCTGTTTCTTGTGAGGTAACCCCGCCGTGGATGGCTGGGGAGCCGACTGGCTAGCCTCCTGAGCTGCTATCCCTAAAGAGGGTGAGCCAGGGGATGCTGGGTCCAAGCGATTTACTGGCGCAGGCCTACGCTCCCCAGAAAAAGATGGTGACGACTCCATTAGGGCTGGCCGAGGTTTGTCGACTGCCGAGAGGGCTTTGCTCCAGAGGACACTCTGTAAAGGGTAGGCACGGTTCCGGCGCGTCTGACGAGAAAAACTCATGCAATGAGAGCATGAGTTGACAATATGCGATTCACCGAGGCAAACAAGGCAAAGCAAATGTCCATCGGTTAAAGTTAATTTAGCTCGACACTTCAAGCAATGCTTAAACAGCGCGGACTGCACCATAAGCTAGTGTAGGCCTGAAATAAACGGCCCGCCTGACTAAAGTTTAATATGTAAATTTAAAAAAAAAAATTTTTTTTAACTACAAACAACTAACGAAATAACAACTAACTAACTAAGCTAACTATAACTCTGATTATATTACAGATTCTATACGAACGATCCGAAGAAGAGAGGAAGTCTCCCACGAGGCGATCAGCGCAGTGGTCGAAGAAGAACTGAGGTAGGCGGAAACCCCGAGCATGCGCAGTAGGATGGTGGGGGGAGGAGTTCCCGCCAAAACTCTAAGCTAGCTACTGAAGTTTCCCAAGCGGGCTCGGCGTCGGCGTGAGCCCATATGTGTGATGCACAGAGACCACGAAGAAGAAATTCACAGTTCTGGGCCTCCTCATCATAGGATGCTGGACCATAACTTTGTCACAATCACAGTCAAAGCCCAGCTCCTTACTCCAGATGTCCTCGTTTTATGAGGTGTGTGGTACTTGAAACATCAGTATCAGGGCCTGGCAACTTACAGCACTCTGGATGTTCTGGCCTACAATTCCCATGATACCTCATCAGTGACTATGCCAATGAAGGCTGATGGGAGTTGTAGGGGGTTAGGGAAACTACAGGCAATGTGTTTCCATGGGAACTAATTATAAGACCATCTTCCTTAAGTCTCATAAAGGCTAGGAAATACCTGAAAGAGGACACCCCTGTTTGCCCTCCCTTGCCACCACTACAGTGTTGGCTGGGGACATTGTAATTCAGGTGAGTGGGTGGGTTCGCTTGATCACAGAAGGAAAATAAGCTGTGGTGGCATATTTTCCCTCCCCACAGGTGCATGTCGCGAGCCAACTAATTTGCAAAATTACCCTCGCTGAGTGCAAGTTGTCATAACATCTGAAGTCGCCGAGGGTAGCTGGCTTGAGTGGTTTACAAACCACCCTGGAACCCATGGCTTGTTCTAGGGTTGATGGGTGGCTTGCTGGGTTTGGACATCACAACTATCCGCACCCAGTGAGGGTAATTAAGTAGCTTGGGTTGGACATTGTGGGGGGGGGGGCGTGTTAACAAGCCATTGTGGTTTATCGACCATCCTCATGTCGTGCGAACTGGCCAACTCTGACGGATGCAGCTAAATTCAGAAGGAACAGGAAAACCTGAGTGCGGTGGCAGATGATGTCCCTGCTAAACAAAGCATGGTAGGACTTTGACCCTGTGAGCCCTGACTTCACTACATCACTATCTGTGTCTGAAAAGAACCACAGACTGTAGTTTGAGATGATGGCTGCGTTCAGACAACACTTTAGTCAATGGTGGGTTAATAGTCAACTCACAGTTGGTTATTTTGTGGGTACTCCCCACACAACGGCTCAATTCGGACAACACAATAAACAACTGGTGTGGGGAAACAATCGTCAGTTGTTTTGACTATTGTGTCATCCGAATGCTGCCATAGTCAACTCAGCGCTGATCCTAATCCACGCCGCAGTTGATTATTTATTACCATGTTATGTGGGGAATACCCCCTAGTTGAACAACTGTAAAGTTGATTATTACACCACCATTGACTGTTGTGTCGTCCGAATTGAGCCAACATATTCCTACACAACTGTGGGTGGTTGGGGCTGGCGTTGAGTGGACTAATAGTCAACCCAGCATTTGACTGACACAGCCCCCGCCCCTCTCCCCACCCTCCCTCCTCCCTCAGTCCTCCCAGTTCTATCCCAGCAGCCTCTGCACGTTGCACCAGTTGTAGCAGAGTGGCAGCCGCCGCTTTGGTCACTCTTGCTGCCTGCCTCTATGGGCTTGTGTTTTAATCCACTCACCACATGCCATTAACCCACTCACCACACAACTCTTTAAACAACTGGCTTCAAGCTAAAGAACTTGCAAGCCAGTTGTTTCTCTGCGTTGCTTATTTGAGCGGAATAGCATACAGTCAGTAGTTTGTGAGCGGCATGTTACCCTCCACGCAACACAATAAGCAACACAACTGACGATTGTTTCTCCCCCCCCCCCAGTTGCTTAATGTGTTGTCCGAATGCAGCCAGAGACTAAGAGAGACAGAGCCAAATTTGGGGGAAATCTGTAAGCTTAGCTCACAGCGACAGGGCTGCCTCTCCTTGAAGATCTGATTGGAGCCATGGATTGGGCTCTCCGTTGGGAGTTTAGGCTCTTTAAGCCGCCACCTATAAGCAATCTGTATATCTGAAATTCATTAAAATAATGCAACATGCCACAAACCTCCGGAGACCCCTCCTTCTAAAGAAAACTTAAATGGGATAAAGCGCTGCCCTCTCAGGGAATGTCTCACTGCTTGGAGAAGTGAGGCATGCATAACACTATAAGTGCTCCAGAATGTATTTTGTTCAACATGCAGTAGTTGTACCGTTGCAAAAAGCAACAAACAAAACTGCTCTTTGCTTAGGAGATTTGCAGAGGATTTGTTTGTCTTTTGAAGGGGGGAGTCGTGGTCTTCCTTCCTGTTGTCAATGTCAAGGTCTCTCTTTTGAATCAAACACGGGAACAATAAACACTTAAAGAGCATTTTTTTAAAAACGTGTGGGTCATTTCTCCTCCCCAAACATCTGAACTGTAAAGGAACGTCAGAAGCAGTCTCAGCTTTGCCTTGAGAGCCCACCTTCCCTCTGGGGGCGGGCGAAGTGGGTGGGGAGAGCAGATGAGTCGTTTGGTAGAGAGAGAGGGGGCAGCAGCTGCTGTGAGTCAGCTCCAGCAGATGGAACCTCTAGAGAGCTCTTACGGCGGCAACAATGTCCGCTGTCCAGCTGTACAAGCTGGTGCTGCAGCAAAATGTTGCAGCGTGGTGACCCTGTTTAGAGTTCCAACCAGTTCCATGCCCTCTTCCATTCCATTTGCCCCTGCTGGTTTTGCCGTTCCTCTCCTCCCACCCATCAACTGGCACCCAGCACCCTGCAGCAATGGACCAGTCAACCCTCATTGAGTGGTTGGGTTTCCTTACTCCCTTCGGCTTTCTTCCTGAAGATATTTTGTACTTCTGCAAACCTGGGGCTCTCTGCAAGATTGCTGACACTCCCCTCTTGTGCATAGGTGGTGTCGGTTTTGGCTACATTAAGGAACCACACTTGGAGAGTGGGTCCACTATTCATATATATGTTGATGATATCAAGAGGGCTTGTTGCTGTTCCTCAAGAGGTAAAAAGCCAGAAACTCCCCAGACATCACCATCCACAGCTTTCCTTCCTGTAGACAATTTTCTTCACTACAGCTGCAGAAGTCTTAGTAATGGCACACACACATGTACACTAGCACAGTTCACACCAAACAACAACCCATGGGTTGTATGAGTTGTCAGTGCTGCATGCAAAGGAACAAGCATGCTGACTCCCATGCACTTCGCATTTCCCTTTTGAATCAGATTTAATCACCAACACAGGAATGCCCCATTCTTGGGTTGTTTGATGTGACATCTGAACCCAAAACATCAGGCTGTTCAGGGTTAAACAACCCAGAGTTTAACCCAACATTCACCTATGGTTAATCACATCATTGATTAAAGCTGATTAAAAGAGGAAATGAAAAGCACACAGGAAGCAACTCACTCATTCCCTTGCTTGCGGCACAGCACAATTCATAGGTTAAACAATCCACAAATTGGCATCATGTGTGAACCAAGTAACTGTGACCTGATTCATATATCATAACAACCCATGATTAACAAAATGTGGGTGGTTGAGAAGATGAGCAGGAGCAAACCATGATTTCAAATTCTGTTTGTCTCTGAACAACCCATTGTTCCAGATTCAGATATCATAATAAACAACCCAGGAACGATGCATCCCTGAGTTGTTTATTGGAGTGGGAGAAGGCAGGAGCGCAGAAACCAATATACATGTTCACTTCTGTTCATGTTCTCCATAATCCACATGCAAACCAAGACATGCACTCCCTCTCTCTCTCACACACACACACATGTATATTGTATCAGCCTTCCTGAACTGGGCAGCTTTCAGATGTGTTGATCTACAATTCCCATCATCCTCAGGTAGCATTGGAGAAGACTGGTGTGTGTATATGTACACCGACAGTAACACAAAATCCAACATCCAAAATAGGGAAGACAACAGATGGAGGGAAGGTAGAATATCCATTCACTTCAGTTACTTATGGCATAGAAAGTCGCCTTCTACCAGGTCAGCTGAATTGTCCATCTAGCCCAGTATTGCTTGCACTGATGGGCAGCAGCTTCCCAGGGTCTCAGGTAGAAAGAGGCTTTTCTCAACCTCTGCTACTTGATCCTTCCATTGGAGAAGTCGGGGTCTCCCCTTGGAACCCTCTGCATACCAGCCCGTTCCTTCTCACTGAACTAGGATCCCAAAATGTGTATTTTGGCTGAAAAAATCATTTTTTATCTTACGAAAATTGAGATTTTCAGAATCTCTGCAGAAGCCACCAGAGCCCCATAAAGTATGCTCTGTAGCCACACCAATTCCTAAATCTGCAAATTCACGCCCTTCGAATACACGCTTGGGAAAGCTGCTATTCCTGACACCGGCCTTGCCAGTTGGCCCAAGGCAAGGCACTGCTGGAGGAGGATGCTTTCACATCACCTGCCGGTTGCTATAGCTACCAGAAGGGCTTTTCATACAGTAGTGGGAAGCGCCACAGGGTAGCAGCATCAGGAATCCCATTGGATACGAGGGAGGAGGGGAGGATTAATCGCCTAGCAACAGTTCAATTGACAACATTCCATGCCAGGGAATGACAGGCAGAAACCCGCCTGCAAGCAACTGCAATACTGGCTTAGGATAAGCATGCCGTTAAGTGTTAGGCACTCAAGCGCATGGGGATGGCTTTAAAAGAGGGTTAGGCAAATTCCAGGAGAAGGCGATCAATGGCTACTAGTCCTGATGGCTATATACTACCTCCAGTATCACAGGCAGTATGTCTATGTACACCAGTTGTTGGGGAACATGGGCGGGAGGATGCTGTTGCATGCATATCCTGCTTGTGAGCTTCCTGTGGCAGCTGGTTGGCCACTGTGTGAACAGAATCCTGGACTAGATGAACCCTTGGTCTGATCCAGCAGGGCTCTTCGGATGTTCTTATGCCCCCTGCCAGTGCAGACTCTGGGTTTTGGAGGACCCTTGGGCAAGACACCCACAATGGCCCCCTCCCTCTGTCTTCTCACTGCCATTGTCACAGGCTGATAATGTGCCTCACCCGTTTTCTCATCGGTGTGGTGTAGCGGCTAAAGTGTTGGCCTGGAAATCAGGAGATCCAGGTTCTAGTCCCCACTCAGCCATTTAAACCAACTGGGTGCCTTTGGGCCAATCACAGACTCTCAGCCCAACCTACATCACAGGGTTGTTGTTGGGAGGATAAAATGGAGAGGAGGATTATGTACGCTGCCTTGGGCTCCTTGGAGGAAAAAAGGCAGGATATAAATGCAATAATAGATAATAGAATAATAGATCATTGCCATGCCTTGCTTGCTAGGCAGTGAGCCAGCAAGCAGGTAGGCAGAGACATCTGCTGCTCCTCCTTCTCATCACCACTCTTGCCTGGGCCAATTATCTTCTTATTTTATATATATTTTTAATTTTTAGATGTGACAGAAAACAGAACAGTCCCTTAACATTTAGGGTTTAAACAGCTGTTACAGGAAACTTGGTTAATACAATTTGGGGGGGGGGTGGAGAAACAAGACAAAAGAAAAAAGAAAAAATGAATAACAAATAAACTAATTCATAAGTGCGTGGTGTGATCTTCATTTGCTGTTGCAATGTCCAAATGCTCAGAGCAGAAGCAGGCATCTATTGTTGGAAGTCCAGTTGTGACGTATGTTGAATGAAACTCCAGCATAGAGCATAAAATGCTGGCGGTTCTGTCTTTCCTCTCTCCTTTTTTGGCCTAAAATGCTCTTCTCCTTTCGGTTTTTCACGGTGGAAGCTGCCACTAGGGTGCACCAGAGAGCTGAAAATGGGCGCATACTCCATCTCCCGCTATCTCGTTCAACAATCCAACAGATAATTGGGTCGGATCCAAGTTTAGTCAACCTTAGAGCAGACCTATTACAACCCACCACGGCCAACTGCCACGAATAGCGGTGGTAGGAGTAGAAATGCAGGTGGGAGTGAGAAGCCGCCGCATAGGAGCACAACCCATCCTGTATCCTGGCCCCTTCCATTAAAAAAGGGTACGCCAGGCTTACTGCTGTCATCAGGGAAAGATCAGGGCATTCCAGGTCACTGAATGGAGCGGTAAATATTTCGAGAGGACACGCTGTACTTGTCCCTCACTGCTCTTTCTCCTTCACAAACGGTTGCAGCAGAAGCGCAGGAATTGCATCAGTTAGTTAGTGAAAGGAGGCGTATGCAACCAGACTGGCCGGAGAGCTCAGTTTACCCTTTAAATTAAGATAAATTAAAATTAAATGTGCCTTCTCCACATACGAACAAGTATTGCAGTACATCCTTAGTGAAGAGGAAGGGGACAGCCAGTTTGGTGTAGCAGTTAATATTGGACTGGGACCAGGTTCTAGTCTCCACTTGACCGTGAAGCTCACTGGGTGACTCACTGACTCTCAGCCTCACAGGGTTGTTGTGAGGATAAAAACAGAGGATGGATGTGTAAGCTGCCTTGGGTTCCTTGCAGGAAGAAAAAAGGTGGGATATAAATAAACGAGTAAAGAGTTTGCACCAGGAAAAGCTTTTATTAGCTCTTAAGGATGCTGGGCTGTCTTCAGTGCATCTTTGAAAGCAACGATATGGGACTGAGTATTAACAGCGTCGTCATTTAGTTCATGACCTCCAGCATCCTTCCCCAACCTCATGGAATTCTGAGACAGTGTTGTTGTTGTTGTTATTATTATTATTTCATCTCTTTCTCGCTCGTGACGGTTTTTCTAGACGGACATGACGGGCTTTGCCAAGTCATGCTATCTTTTACAGATTCAGGAATTTCCTGTCAATTGAGCATGTTTTAAGTATGACTGCTTTCTGGATAATGGTGTAGATGTATTTTGGTAGGCCCAGTTTCTGAAGGTTTTCTGTATATTTTTTTTGATGCGATGCCGGTGACTGATGTGACTAACGGAATAATTGTGACCTTTTCCTGTTGCCATAGTTCTTTGACTTCCATGGCCAGTGGTGTATATTTGTCTCTCTTTTCTTCTTCCTTTCCAACAACATTTTTGTCATTTGGTATTGCTACGTCGATGAGGTATGTGTTTTTCTTTTTTGTCTATGAACGTTATTATGTCTGGTCAGTTGCAAGGTATTGTCTTGTCCATATGAATTGTTCTATCCCAGAATATTTTATGATGTGGATTTTCCAGGATTGTTTCTGGTGAATATGTATAGTATAGTATAGATTGTTTGATAAAGTTAAATTTGATGGCCAGTTGTTGGTGAATTATTTTTGCAGCTGTATTGTGTCTGTCTGTATAATCCATTCCTGCCAGAATTTTACATCCTCCTGTGGTATGGTCTATTGTTTCTTGGAATTGATGGCATTTCCTGCATAGGCCTGCCGTTACACTATTATCTTTTATGATGTTTATTTGGTAGTTCTTCGTTGCTATAACTTGATTCTGTAAAGCTATTAGGAATCCTTTGGTTTCTGGAAATAGCTCACCCTTCCTGAGCCATTTGTACGATTGTTCTTTGTTTATTTGTGGGTTCTGTATTATGTCGTAGTGCTTCCCATGGAGTGCTTTTTGTGCCCATTTTTCCCTGCGAGTGTGAGTGGTTGTGTTTGATCTTCGTTTTGTAGTTCTAGGTTGAGTGGGGTGTAATTTTTATCTGCTGTCACTATGGCTTTATGAATGGGGGTGTTTTTAGTGTGGAAGAATTCTCTGAGTGATTTTATCTGTTTAGCATGCATTGTGTTAATGTCCAGCAGACCTCTTCCTCCTTCTTTCCTGCTGATTGTTGTTCTTTCAATGCATGAGTTGGGATGGAGCATGCGGTGTTTTGTGAGTTCGGTGCAATTGAGTCTGTTTATTTCTTCGAGTTCAATGTGTGACCAGTGTATGGTTCCAAATGAGCATGTGAGGATGGGTATTGCGTAGGTGTTGATGGCTTTGAAAAGGTTGCTGCTGCTGTTGTTGTTGTTGTTATTATTATTTACATTTATATTCCGCCCTATAGCCGAAGCTCTCTGGGCAGTTTACAAATATCAAAACATTAAAAACCAATATACAAAATTTTAAACCATAAAAACAGTTTTTAAAAACTCAGCATATGCTGTTAAAATGCCTGGGAGAAGTCTTGACTTGGCGCCGACAGGATAACAATGTTGCCACCAGGTGGGACTCAGCAGGGAGATCATTCCGTAATTGGGGGGCCACCACTGAAAAGGCCCTCTCCCTTGTTGCCATCCTTCGAGCGTCCCTCGGAGTAGGTACCCAAAGGAGGACCTTAGTGTTATAGGCATACTCACAAAACTATGTGGAGTGTGTGTGTTGCCCATTCATAAAATGGCGGTCATGGTGGGAATGGCTGGTCAGAAAACATTCATTTCCCAGAAAGAAAACTGGCGAGACTAAAAGAAAAGTTACCTGCCCATGAACTGAAGCACAAACCAAAGGTGGGGTTTTGAGCTCCAAAACACAAAATTGCTCTTTTGAACCCAATAAAGATGATGCTGGGGGGCAGCATTTTGCTTTGCAGCACAGTAGTGCCCCAGTTTAAAAGCATAATAAAAAAAAACTTAAATAAAATAAAAATCAGGCGGGACAGGGAGCCTGGTAGGTGTCTGCAGGCACCATGGGCACCATGATGAAAAGCCCATATGTACAGCTGCATGCGTGTTTGATATTTATTGATCTGTTTATTGGAAATGGGGTAAGAAAATTAGGACAAAAGCTGTGATATTAGTTTCCAAGCATGCAAAATGGAGCCCACTACACCAGGAACATGTCATTGGACTCCAACTCCCATCAGCCTCAACCAGCATGGCCATGGTGGCTGGGGCTGATGGAAAGTGGTGTCCAACGTCATCTGGAGGGCAACAGGTTCTCCATCCCTGAAATGCACATTTATCCAACCGCGTCTTGAGGCAGAGCCATGTACTGGTGAGTGTAGCATAATACACAATGCATGCTAGAGTCAAGGAGGAAAAAACAATTTCCCCCTTTTGGCGAGGAGAGGCTCTGTGACATTACACCTCTGTCCATACTGAGTTTATGTTTAGAACTGTGTATTCCTGTTATAGATCTATGGTTTGGTAAGTATCTCTATGGTGAGAATGGTGGATTTGCAGGTGTGAGCTGATTGGTTGAGGAGGGAGTGAAGTGTGTGTGTGTGTGTGTGTGTGTGTGTGTGTGTGCGCGCGCGCGCTATGTAAACCGGGTGTTGTGCCTGTGGGAGGCAGACAGGGATGAGATACGACTAGGGAGAGGGAGGGACAGGGACAGGGGCTTGTTGTGAGAGGGTTTAGATGAGAGATAGGGAATTAATGTATGAGGGTTTAGACCTGAGATAGGATTTTAGAATTGAGAGAGAAAGAGAGAGAGAGAGAGAGGTCTGTGGTGATTATATCTTATACAATCTTATGTAAACCGACCAGAGAGCTTCAGCTATGGGGCGGTATACAATATTTATTTATTTATTACATTTCTATACCGCCCCATAGCAGAAGCTCTCTGGGTGGTTTACATAGGATTAAAACAATTAAAAACAATATACAAAAATTAAAACAGCAAAAACATACAACATACACACAAACATTTAAAATCACTACAACAACCCAAAAAGCTACAAAAACAAAAACAGACCCAGGCTCCTCAGATATTGCCAAATGCCTGAGAGAAGAGGAAAGTCCTGACCTGGCGCCGAAAAGATAACAATGCAATAATTAATAAATAGAATAATAATTGTGCAAGGATTGTCTGAGAGCTATTTTGGATTATTCTATATGAGAGAACCTATATTGATAGAGCCACTTAAGAGTTAATTGTTCATTATTCAACAACTGGTTGTGATTAATAAAGCTTTCTTTGTTTATAAAACCCGGCCCTCCTGCTCCTGGCTACGTAAGGGAGAGGTTTTACTGAATATAGGTTTTGTGGATTTCACAACAGACCTCTTTATGGTCTTGACACCTTGGTGAGAGGACTTGGAATAGCGACACAGGTAATGAAAGGAGAATATATGGTTAAAGCATAAAGTCCGTGTGTCCTCACAGAGAAAGGACTGAGTAAGGTTGGGCCTGAGACTTAAAGGTCCTGGTGGCGCCAAAACCCAGTGTGTGAGAGAAAAGATGGTTCCTACTTGGGCTGGGAAAGGCCTTAGAGGAAGGGAATTCTCACTAGGAGAAGGTGAGGACGCAAAAAGGCTCCCATAATACCTGATTGCTGTTTTAGGAACTGGAAGCATATCGGAACCCAAAATTCGACAAAAGCAAGGATTTCAAATCTAGTTTATGAGACAGAAGATCAAAGAATTTATTTGGGGGGGGGGTATTTCAGCTACAGGGGAATACAGAGCTTTGGCAAAAAAGTGCAGAATTACCCTGTTTGGTCCAGAATCACGGTAACTGGAGACTGAGAACATTCAGGCTGGATGGGTAAAATATTGATCACTCGCAGCACACACCTTTTCTTGAGAAACACTCAGATGGCAATCATCAGAGAGAAGGCAGAAGACATGGGAATTCATATTTTTTAAAAAAACCAAAGCAAATTTGGTCCTTACAGGCTACCATCCCAGGCAGCTGTTCTGTGCCATGCAGTGCATAATTTGGCATGGAACAGAAAGCTCATGGGTGAGAATAGGACAGCCTGTGATGGTCTAGCTTCTGTGCCATCACCACAACCCCCTCTCCCATGACATCAAGAGAGTTAATCTTACACCCTGCCGTTGCCCCTGACATCGAAGCTACTTTACAGCTAGGAAGTTGTGTGGCGGCTGCCTTTGGCTCTGCACAGAAGCTCGCAGAGAAACATCTAAGCTGTCGTGTCCTCTCCATGAGGTTCTGTGGGTCTTCTTTCATTTATCTTTTTTTAACTCCGTAGTCCAGAAATCTGTAAGGAACAAGAGGACGACAGATGAAACCGACACAAAATTCAAAGCAAACAGATGGAAGAAAGATCCGAAAAAAGGGGAGGTCTCCAGCTAGCTAAATAAGGGGGGGGAAAACTTATTTTGGAACTTGCGTAGTAGATTCGGGGTTACACCCTTCAGAATTTGCAGGTCAGACAAGGATTGAAAACCATCTGGTTATTTGCAAACAAGGCAGGAAAGAAAAAGAAGAAAGACGGATGTGTTAGTTAATGCGTTATTTTCAAAAAGGCACCCATGAAGATCCTATGCAACACGAACTTCTAGTAGTTAATGCATCCTAAGTCATTACGGATATGCACAGCTTGGATGCAGGTACAAGTTGAATGTTGAAGCGCAATCCTGTGCACGTCTACTCAGAAGTAAATCCATTTCATGCAGAGACCAGATTGAAATTATTGTCATAAAGAAAACCTTTGAATGTGCTAACTGGGTGTTTTACTACAGTAAACAACAGGTATCAGATAAAAGACTTTGCGAAACAAAAATCGTAAATGCAATGGGAATTGGAGAAATGCGGATTTCATATTTCAAATGTTGGTTTTAGTTGTATGTATGCTATGACCATAATAAATTTTTGGTTGATGAGAAGACACCCAGGATGTAATTTGCCCATCGCAGCCCATCGTCCGCTGCAAGGGGCGGCGGCCAGAAAGGGATGGGTGTGTTTGAGAGCACACTCAGCTCCATGAAGTGAGGAGGCCCAACCAGCCAAGCCAGCACCCATGTGAAAGAAGCGTGTGCCCTAGAAGAGCAAGCCCAAGAATCCTTTGCAACAGGTAGAGATTCTGTAGCACAGGGGAGGGCAAGCTCTAGCCTGCGCTGGGGCCCAACATGGCCTGTGAGGTGGTGAATTGAATAAGGCCCGGCTGAGCCCCTTTCACCATGGAGAGAAAGGCACAAAGCTCCATGCCTATCTTTGCATGCAGAAAATCATTATTATTATTATTATTTGATTGATTGATTTTTTAAAAAAGTGGGCACAGCGTGGCTGGAGAATGCTGGGGGTTGGAGGTCTTTATTCTGTCTGAACATGCATAAGATTGTGTCCTTTTTATGTTAAAGGTTTTTATATTACGCATTATCATGTTGTGAATCGCCCAGGGAGCTTTGGCTACTGAAAAATATAGAAATGTAATAAATGAATGGATGGATATGTCTCTACTCAGAAGTAAGCCCCACTGAGTTCCGTGGGATTGATTCCCAGGTAAGTTCGTATAGGAGTGGAGGTTAAATCGTTTTTTTAAAAAATGATTAGTATAACCAATTCATTGAATAAAGATTGCAAGCCCTAGAATTAACCCAATGGCTATAGCTGAAAGCTCCAAAGCCATAGACTCCTTCAGATTAGTCCTTGAGCCAGAATCCTGCATCACTTCCAGCACAACCGTACACAGGTCTACCCCAAGCTAAGTCCCATTCAGTTCAATTGGGCTTACTCCCAGGAAACTGGGTGTAGGATTGCAGCCACGCTTTCTCCCATTAGCTTTGGGCCCGCCGAATACTGTTAAATTGACGCAGTTCAACATTCACTACAAAGGCAAAAGTGAAGCTCTCAAGAGGCCAAGGTTTCTCCTTTCCAGCCAAGGCAGTAACATGCAGGGGTTTAAACATGCATGTTTAAGTGGGATGCTATGATGATGGGACACATGTTTAAGCAGGATGTTATGACTGCGGGATACTCAGGCATGGCTGGGCAGACCTCAGGCTTGTGGGATCTCCTTTGTCATTACCTGGGGGATTTCTGCCACCCGGGGACAGGTAAAAATGATGGCTCAGGGGCGGCAGATGTTAAATAACAGGGTGCCTCTGAGCATATGTTCAGACAAGGAATTTGTTTCCAGTTCCAGTCCTGAGCTCAAGATCCACTCCTGATTTTTCCCTATGCTCTCCTAGTTTTAGCTCAATTTGGGGGAGGGGAAAAACCTACCGTTTAACAAGGAGGCGCCCTGTTATTTGCCACCCCTTGCGGATCTAAGAGGAGATCCAAATCTGCCTTTTGTCTGCCCCTGCCCCGGAGGGGCACCCCGCGGTGCAAACTCTCACCCGAAACCTGCAGAGCAAGCGTTTTTCCGCCACGAGGAGCTTTTATGGCTATCTAATCCCACAGAGCGGGAAAGAAACATCACCTAGAGCTTAGCAGAGTTTGAGGCAATACCCAACAGTGAGGGGAAGTCGTTCTCGGAGGTCATCCAGCACCCGCCGTCCACCACCAGGGTTGTGCCTGTCACGTAGGATGATAATGGGCTGGCCAAGTACAGGACGCTGTGGGCAATCTCCGTCTTATTCCCTGCCCGTTGAAGCGGGATTCTTTGATGGAGGTTCCCTTCTTCCAGTTGAGGTGGAACTAAAGGGAGTGAAGGAAGCCAATTGGATGATTCAGAAAAGAAACCAGGAGAGTGAAAGGGAGCCAATATACCCTCCAAAGTAAGTTATTCTTCCTCCTGTGAGCCCTTTATATCATTGTAAAGACATCAGGTTCTGCCTTAGGAAAAATCTCCTAGTCCTCATGGTTCCAAATCTGAAAAGATGGATACAATGGCTCTGAAATTAAAGCGAATGGCAGCATTTGTGTCATTAGATTTTTGTCCTGCCTTTCCACCAAGGAGCTCAAGATAGCGCATGTGGGTCCCCAGCCCCATTATGTATTTACACCAATGCCACGAGGTAGGCTAGGCTAAGAGATATTGGTCCAGTCCACACACAATGGCAACCCATTTTTTAAAAACCCTCGGTTACCATGAAAGAGCCAGTGTGCTCATCCCTGTTGTTCGATCACTTCCGATTGGCTTATCCAGCCAGTGGGAGTGGCTAAACAACACAGGGCTGCTTCATCCCTGGGCTATTTAGCGTGACATCTGAACACACCAGAGTTGGAACCTGAACAGACCAGAGATGGAAGTTGAAGGGCAGAATACGGCTGGTAAAGCATCGTTGGGAAGGCCATG
Source organism: Anniella stebbinsi (assembly GCA_029215795.1). NCBI lineage: Eukaryota > Metazoa > Chordata > Lepidosauria > Squamata > Anniellidae > Anniella > Anniella stebbinsi. Next base: position 42,863,949 of record JARDYH010000007.1, on the reverse strand, counting down.
ATGTGGAGTCACCTAGTTCTTTCTAATCTCTCTATCCTGCTATATACAAAATGTTCCTGCAAGCTAGCCAAGTATTTCTCTATCAGACAACAATTGTTGCTGTACCAATGTAACAGAAGTCATGTTGCCATATTCTATGTTCCATTGTATTATCCTATGACAAGCCATAATGTGTGTGTGCTCTACCGTGTGTGTAATCACGCTGTGTCCTCATGCACAGCAACCTTTTGTCCCCGTGGACAGCATTGCTAGAGATCTATATAAGTCAAGCTACCAAACAATAAACACCTTCCTGCCTAGAACATCTCGGTGTGTGTGTCTTCACTCCTTCAGGAAGTGAGAATAAAACACTGGTTTCAGCTCTGCCTCTTGGGAGGAGAGACAAGCCAGAGTTCCAAGTTTGGACGTCACACTAAACCCAGGGATGCTGCATCCCTGGGTTGTTTAGCCACCATCGCTGATAGGAGGAGTCAAGCGGGAGCGATCAAGCAGTGAGGATTAGCATGGTGGCTAATTCTTGGTAACCTAGGGTTAACAAAAACCTGGGTTAGCCTTGCATGCAAAGTCAGTACACCACACTGACACTTCCTATGTGTGTTAAACCGACAGATGATCTCTGACAATTTGGGACTGGTAATACTATGGCTGGTAGCCGGCAGTTTTGATGCTGTCGTTAAAAAGCACCAGCTCATTAAGATGGTCAGATCCAGCCCTTGAAGGGCATGGAGCTTCAGAGTGACTCTCTTAGCCGGACCATAAAACCTTGGCAGCTGTTCTACCCAAGGGCTGAGGTAACGGCTGAATTCGGACGACACAATAGTCAGTGGTGGGGTAATAATCAACTTTACAGTTGTTCATCTAGGGGGTACTCCCCACACAACATGGTGATAAGTAATCAATTGTGGTGTGGATTAGGATCAGCGCTGAGTTGACTATGGCAGCATTCGGATGACACAATAGTCAAAACAACTGACGATTGTTTCCCCCACACCAGTTGTTTATTGTATGGTCCGAATTGAGCCAGAGTGTCTCCTTGCCTTAGTTGCAGGATTGCTAGCCATGGTACTGAAACTTAGGCATTAGTATCTGGATCTGCACCTCCAATCCTGTCCTTGCTCCCGCTGCAGGTCGGCTTCAACAAACTGTCTTGCCTCGTGCCATCTTGCCTGAGCCATCGCCTCCCTGTGGTGGCAGAATTCATGATGGATCAGGAACACCATCCAGTGTTGTGTTTTGTTTTTCCTTCCGGAAGAGACGCTGGCTGGGTTCACATAACCACGCTAACCACACTCGAGGTTGAGTATGGGTTATCGTTGGAACTGTGGGTTGTTGCTGAACCATGGATTGTTGTGTTGTCTGAACCCAGCCATGCTAACAAACCATGGTTTGTTAACCATGAACAAGCCCTGAAGAGAATACACGGTACCAATTGATTGATCTGTTGCATGGTAGAGGGACTCTTTGGGTACTCAACATGCTTCACTGCAAGCTTATCAAGGCTCAGCTCACAAGTCCTACTCACCGACTGAACTTCATTCTTTCTTGTAAACCAGGGGTAACACACAACTTGCGGGCCACATACGGCCCCTCCACTGGCCGATTTTGTGGCCGCCACTGCACCACCAACTTTGCTGCCAATATGTGGCAGCTGGCGGAGGGAAATGCCGATTTTCCTTCAAAAGGAAGGTGTGCGGGGTACCTTATTTTAAAGCAAAATCACCCTTCCGGAAGTGTCCACAGAGTACAATTTTGTTTTAAAACAAAACATGCATTCCTCACACACCTTGTTTTAAAAGAAAATCGGTGTTGTTTTTCCTGTCGCTGAGCCACCAAATTTTAGTGGTAAATTTGGTGCTGCCCCAGTGGCAATTCGAGGGAGGGTTCTGGGCAGGGAATTTTGGCCCTTGGACCAGAGGAAGTTTGCCCATCAATGTTATACCCACCCTGGAGAATTTGAATTGAAAAGCAGTATAGAGAGGTTTGAAATCAATTACATCCCTCTGAACTCCCCCGTACGGTTACTTTTGGGGGGCAGATCAGGCACATTCCCACCCCACCCCGCAAATTTTGCAGCCAGCATCTAATGCCTCACCTAAACGCCGGTATCCCTCTGTGCCTGAAATGGGACCTGGTGCCACGCTGTTCACTCTGATTTTGTTCGGGCCCCATTCCACAGCCAGATGTTTTGTCATTGCATCTGTGAAGGGAGAGACAGACAGATGGGTTAAATTTAAAAAAAAAGAAGATTTGGCAGTGGAGGAATGGACAAAGAATTATAGGACTAGAAAGGACTGGTGTCGTGTTTCCCAAAACCAAAAGCCTTACTGGGAGACAATCAAGAGGCCTGCCATGTAATCCACAAAGCTTTATTCAGGCAATAAACATCTTTTCCCACCTGAAGAGAGTCTAACTTCTAGGAACTTTCCTCTAGGCAAAACTATGCAAACTGAGCAAGACAACTGTCCTTTCGAGAAAAAGGGAAAGTCTTTTCCCAGAATCCTTTAACTCCAAGGAGGCTGGTTCTGAAGAAGCCTTTGGCGAGAAGCTAGCCGGGCCGACCTTCTCTCGCCTTCCTTTAGCTCCGCCCGTTTGAGTCTGCGGCAGACTCTAGGATCAGTTAGCCTTGAAGTGCCCTCCCCTTCTGAAGAAGAATGATTTCCCAGAGACTGTGTGTCGTTAACGTTTTCAGTGATAAGGTCTGGCAAAGGTTCATCCCCAGCTAGTGAAGAGCCTGTGAGAATCACCCTCCCCACACTTTGCTTATACGCCGGTACATTTCTGGCACTGCCTCTTCTGCATCAGAATCTGATTCCGATTGATTGCCAAAACTTCCTTCTCCCAGCCTAAGGGGAACAGGCCTAGTCACGACATCTGGAAAGCCAGCCAAGCACATCAACGCTACCTTTTCAAAAACAGTGTTTCTCTAGAATGTGCTTGGCATTGCAGGAGGCGCCGTCCATCAGAAATTAGAATGGACCTCTCTTTTGCATGGTTGAAGTAGGATGTGCGTGTTGTAATATTGTTAGGGTAATACGCAGAAGCAGAATTAACAGAATTTCAAGGCTTTGCACGAGGTAAAAGCCCATAAAACATCTGTCCATCACCCAGAAATGTGTCTAAACCATGTCAGCTGTGTGCCTTCAAGCCAGCTTCGACTCATGGCGACCCTATGAATCAGCGACCTCCATTCGCATCTATTGTTAACCACCCTATTCAGATCTTGTAACTTCGTATCTTCCATTATGGACTCAATCCATCTCTTGTTTGGTCTCCCTTTTTTCTTTCTGTTTTCCCCAGCGTTATTGTCTTTTCTAATGAGTCATTTCATCTCGTTATAGGTCCAAAATAGGATAGCCTCAATTTCAACATTTCCGCTTCTAGTGAGAGTTCTGGCTTGATTTGTTCTAGAACCAAAGAAATGCACAAAACCCAGTGGGATTTGCAAAAGTGCAACTTCAGTATAAAACCGTGGAAATGTAAGGCATGTTTAACAAACAATTGGATAACACCCCCTTTAAGAACTCCGATTGGCAGGGCAGCCATGACCTCGAAGCAGTCTTGCCAAGACTACAGATGTGCAATCTGTCCATCTTATTCTCAATGAGTTTCTGATTGTTCCCACCGGAATTCTTGTTCTATCCTGAACCAGCATCCGGTTGTGAGACACACCCCCAGTGCCGCATGGAATTTTTCAAAATATATGCATTTTTTATATGCATTTTTTATCGTATACCCTTTCTACTGTGCGCGTTTTTCCACTGACCCAAAGCATGTGCACGCGCATTTTAAAATGCAGGTTTTTTTAGTCGTGAGCATTCTTCAGATGTATGCAAGGCTAAAAGTGAATTTCCCCCCTCCAGCATACATCACATGTGCTGTACATGTATGGACTTCCAAGGCGCAATCTGTTCTGTTGGGCGGTCTCAAGATGTGTGAAATCTGTCTTTTCGCACTGGTATGATAACTCAGTGGATTTCTCACTCATCTCTAGCCAAGACAAAGTTCAGACGGTTCAGACAACACATTAGGCAATGCAGTGTGAAAACTCCACTCAACATTTCAGTTTTTATGGGGTACTCCCCACACAACATGTTCTAACTCCACCATTGTGTGACTGTGGGCTACTGTGGAGTTGAGTAAAATCCATCATAATCTTTGATTGACAATTCCGCTGCCCTCTCTCCTCCCCCGGTCCTCCCGATGGTATCCCATCAGCCATTGCTGCAAATAAACAATCCTGGTGGGTCTCCTAGAGCGGCACTCGCTCCTTTCGCCGCTCTTGCCAGGGAACTCTGTAGCCAGTGGGAAAAATCAACTCAACGCAATGGAAAACTCCACGGAGACTGCCACACAACACAACGGTTGTGCAGGAACTCTCCTCTGCACAGCGTCAATATTCTTTGTGGGGAGTTTTCTTGCCAGACAACACATTTCTCAACAGTGGTGTAAAAACTCCATTGTGGAGTTATATAACCACCACTGAGCAACATGTTTTCTGAACTGAGTTTGCATCACTCTTGCTTGAGGTGGAAACTGTCACAGCATGGGGTTTCCAGAGTTACGGTGGTACCGCAATGCCATCACTTAACACTCTGGGGGAAAACAATAATAATGATATCAGCTTTGGACAAGGATGCAGATAAGAAGAAGGGAAACACAACGGCTGGAATTTCACAGTACCTATGGCTGCCTTAGCTGTCCCAGCATGCACCTGGAGAGCCTGGCCCCTGTAGCTTAGGGTCGCCGTGATGTTTACGATGACCCCGCCATGGTCCTAGATCAATAAAACAAGAATCAACACAGGCAACAATGACAGAAGTATTAACAGCAAGTACAGGAGGCAGAACATTGATGGGGAGCATTTCCCCCCCCCTTAAATGAAAACGAAGAAACACAAAGTTCAAGAGCAGCAGCGGCACCTACACTTTGCTGACTGTGACATCTTTAGTACTGCAACCGGAGAGAGAGAAAACACAACACTGGTTTATCAGACTTATACACAGCCTTGCGCCACAGCATTCAGCAGTGAAAACAGGGTGGGGGCACACATCACATTTGCAGCGCCCCCTCCCCAATTTTAGCCATTCAGACAGCGACATGGAGGATGTCATCCCAGCAGTTTGCCGGGAAAAGCGGGTGGTGCCTGGTCTACCTGCTAATCGTTTTGCTACGTCTACCTGCTAAGCGGGTGGTTCCCGGTCCACCTGCTGATACATTTTGCTAACTCTTCTTGTCCACGGTTTCCCACAGGTGGGGCGGGGGCTGCATTCACACCGGCACTACGGTGTCCTACTGCAACACTGAACGCACCCTTTCCAACAATTTTACACACATACAGGTGGATGGGTCCAATTGAACACACACGTTTCCACACTTTCTATCACTCACAAGGTGAGCAGATAATAATAGCGAGCAGGAAAAAGACTGTGCCATACTGCAGACAGATGAGAAAGCAAAATTAATGGGCAATTTATTGCCATTATTATTATTATTATTATTATTATTATTAATTATTTTACCAAATGTTCTACGCCACCTATCTCTCAGCTTATTAGCCAGCTCCATTAACCACCTGCTTGAGAAATTTGGGAGCCAGCCTCCTAATAAGCCTTTCTTGCATCTTTGCTTTTTTGCCTTCCTACCATTCTGAGTAAACAGCAGTAACAAAGCAACTGCAGAAAGGCCATCTGGAGGACAGCGAATGTTTTTCTAGCTCTTGAGCTTCAGCCCTCGGTGATTTACCTAGAGTGACCAAGAAAGGAGTCCTGAGCTAGGCAAGTAGCCAGGAAGTGCTGGTCGGGAACTGGGAGACTAGGGAGACAAAAGTAGTGCCGTGTCCCCAAAAAAGTCCATGCGATGAATGGGTCCTGGTGCTGAATGACCCAGGATGGGAAATGTGTGGTCCTCCAGATGTTGCTGGACTGAAGCTCCCATCACCCCAACCAGCACAGCCCAATGGTGAGGGGAGTTGCAGTCCATCAACATCTGGATGGCCGTATGTTCCAGATCCCTGCAGCAGACACCTGGCCTAAGAATGCAAGAGCTGTGAAATGCCTAAGGCTACAACAACCTCCCACAATCAGGCGCCTTCCAGATGTTTGGGCCTTCAACACCCATCAGCCTCAGCCAGCACAGCCAATGGTCAGGAGCCCTGGGAGTTGTAGCCCAAAACATCTGGAGGGCACTAGGTTGGGGAAAGCTGGTTTACAGGGAAGGGTCCCGACCCTGCCAGTATGTCACTTACGGGCCTCGTGGAGGAGGGAAACTTACCTGAAGGCACTTTTCGTACAGGACTTTGGAGACATTGAAGGTTCCCAAAGCGTCGATCTCAATCACGGTTTTGTAGGCGTTGAAGGACAGAGAGCTGGCTGGGCACAGGAAGTTGCCAGCGGCATCTGGGGAGAGAGAGATCAGGGGCAGGAGTCACTGCAGTGGAGGGCATGGGGGGGATGAAAAATGTGCACGTCACAGACCCACGTTAGTAACCACATAGCTTAGTTGCCTTCTAGAGCCTAAGCCTGGTCTACTAACATAAGAACAGCCATGCTGGGTTAGGCCAAGTGTCCATCTAGTCCAGCATTCTGTTCACATAGTGGCCAACAAGCTATCGACCAGGGACCAACAAAACAGGACACGGTGCAACAGCACCCTCCCACCCATGATGCCCAGCAATGGGTGCACAGAGGCTTACTCCCTCGGACACTGGAGGTAGCACATAGCCCTCAGGGCTAGTAGCCATGGATAGCCTCCTCCTCCAGGAATTTATCCACCCTCCTTTTAAAGCCATCCAAATTGGTGGCCATCACCAAAACGCGTGGTAGTGAATTCCATCATTTAACTCTGTGCTAGAACCCCCTCCAAGCACCCACAAAGGCCACCCATCAGTGCCTGTTTCCTCCTGGCCTAAAGGTTGAAGACAGGTGGCCGGTATCCCCAAAGAATTGTGGACCCCACTAACTCACTGTTAACAAGGATGTCAATCCGCTCAAACTCCTTGAGGGCCTCATCCACAGCTGCCATGATCGCCTGCGGTTGCCTGACGTCTAGCACCAGGGGCAGGCATCGCTGGCCAGTGGCTGCGGACAGTTTCTGGGCAGCCTGGAAAAGGAAGCAAGGCCAGTTGGCCTTTAAAGGCGACCGGCCTTCCCGCGAGGTTGCGCTCATCAATTCGGTCCGACTAAGTCCTACTCTGCCGCCCTTCACATTTCCCTAAATCTGTCGCTTGGGCCAGCGCCCAGGCAGCAACGCTGCCTCCGCCAAGACCTCAGCGTGTGTCAAAAAGGCACGGCGGTCGCCAACCCACTCACCTCTGTCAGCCTCTGGACGTTCCTGCTGGCAATGACAGCCCGGCAGCCATGCCTGCAAACAAAACCTTACAAGGTGAACAGGCTGCAACTCTGAATCACGTACAGCTGCTTCCAACTGGAGGTGCTGGGTACGTAACGCTTGCCGGCTGAGCGAAGGAAGCGGTGCAGAATGGGGAACGGTAACCAAATTCACCTTCCTGAGAGGGTCAGCTTTCATTTTCAAGAAAGCAAGTTTCTAGCCCTTATGGCAGCCAAGGTAAACTTGGAACCATGTCATCAATGGCTGCTGAAATCTTAGCAGCTGGAGAGTTAGATGAATAAGAGTTTCATTGGTTGGGGGTAGGGCTCCAGTGTTGCCCTTTTATGACTGGTAAAGACAAAATAACTTATGCAAAACAAAACAAAAAAAAGGACAGAATAAATTATTCAACTCAGAGAAATAATGGATATTTGCATAATTTATTTGGCTTGAAAAATTCAACTTCTCTTGGCACAAAATTTAGATTGCCTAGGTGCAGAAATTCCCTTCCTTCTTTTTTCAGTGGAGGGAACACATAGCCCTGATCTAGCAGCTCATCTGTATTGCCATCTTGTTTTTTTTTTCCCTGCATGCAGAGCGTTAGATCCTTAGTAGGAGATGCTCACGTGTTCCTTCTGCCTGTAGCGGTTTCATGACCGGCTTAGCAGGTTTTCCCCTCATTTTCATGGTACGTAATCTTGTACTTGCTTTTTCACGGTTACTGCAGTACCGATAGTTAAGAAAAAAGCCATGAAATCCTAGCCACCTTTCCTCTAACCAGGATGCTTTCTAGCTACTGTGGGACTCCTTTTCAAGCAGAGAGAAGACCTGGATGTAGCGGCGAGGTGACAGGAGCTTACCAGAGATGCCCCCCCCCCCACGTCTCTTGGCAGCTGACTACCGCAGCGTGCAGCTCCCAAGGGAAGGAGAAAATCAGCCACACCCTCATTTGGTGAAACCCAATGCAAGTTTGAGCAACAAATGCAAAACCTGAAGGCATGCTTGCAGATCTTCAGTAGAAACAGACAAGGGCTCGCAGCGGTAGAACTCTTTCACATCAGACAGCTTGAGATAGCCACAGGATCACAGTAAAGGTCCTCTTACTCAGGTATTTCCCACAGTGGCCAACCAGATGCCTCCAGGAAGTGTACAAGAAGGGCCTCAAAGAAGTAGTTGTCTTCCTAGGTTTGTCCCCCATCAACTGGTGGTATTCCAAGGTACACTGCCCCTAAAATTGGAGGTTCCATTTACCTATTGTGGCTAACATGAACGTAACGAGAATCCTGCTGGATCACACCAATGATCCATCTTGTCCAGTATTCTGTTTACCACAGTAGCCAGCCAGAAGATCCTGGGAAGGCCACAAGCAGGACATGATAGCTCCCTCCCCCTGCACTGTTGTTCTGCAACAAGGGTGGTTCAGAGCCATGCTACCTGGGATCCTGGAGTTAGCCTAAAGCGGCTTTCCCCAACCTGGCATCCCACAGATGTGTTGGGACTGCAATTCCCATCATTCCCAGCCAGCATGGCCAATGGCTGAGAATTATGGGAACTGCAGTCAGCAAGCACTGGCTGCGTAATTTCAAGTCTACCTTGAAATTATGAAATAAGGGCTAGAAACTTGGCTTTCTTAGAAATGAAAGCTGACACTCCCGGGGAGGTGAATTTCATTGCCACCTCCCATGCTGAACTCCCACAGAACTGCGGCGAACACACCGACCTGTCCTGGGCTCATGTAGCAACTGGCAAGAAAAAGTAGAGTCCCAGGTCTGGTTCCTTTACATAGCTGCAGAAGATTACTTCTTCATTAGGCCTACACACTTCTTCAGACACATACACCACATCAAGGACTTCCATTTATTTATTGATTTATTTTATTTAAACATTTGTATCCTGTCCTATTATCACTGGGATCTCAGGGTGGCATACATATAAAATCAGAACAATATAAACATAAAGTTAAAAGTATGTACAACCATGGAGAATTTAGGAAAGAGAGTCTGTGAGACTCCCTTTTTCTGCTCTGCTTTCTACTGCTAGCTCAGAAATCCCACAGGGCTGGAGTCATTAAGGCAAGGAAATATTTCTCCACTACAGTTAAAGGCAAGAGGCTCATCGCTTAAAAGGCAGCTATGCAGAGCAATCTGGCTTGCAACATCTGCCCATTGCTCGCTTGGCCACCAAAATCCAGCCAAGCCAGTAAAGCAAAGAGGTGATGTCATTTTACCCTTGTGCAACTAAGAATCACGAAAACAAAACGTTGCGGGTCACGAAGTTCTAGGCTTCATTGCTGGATTTGGTACCTAAACTGCCAGGCAGAAGTCCAGCAGCAAATGCTGGGAATACAAAAGTGACAGAGGATTCTGTGAACCTGAGACGATCCGAAATCAGGGATGGGACACCATCTGAGAAAGGACTGCTTTGTGGCAACTAGGCTTTCCTGGAGTAAACAGCCTTCGGAGTACATCTCTCAAACGAGCACCAGGGAAGCCCAATCGGCGGCAGCTCCACAATGTATTTAATGTCACATATGGGAAAGAACAGGAAGGCAAATGAAAATATAATCGCGGCAAAAAGCATGATATTGCTGGGAGAGGAGGGGGATTGCTGGCTTCCCAAGAAGAGATCAACAGTTGCTCAGCCATGGAAATGGATCAAGAGGAACAGAGCAGAGACCAAAAGCAGCCCAAAAAGTAGGACCAACAAAGACAGGTGCACCCCACCCCATCCAAGAGCCTTAGCCGTACCTCATCAAAATCTCAGCGATGCGGAATCCAATGCCGGAACTGCCTCCAGTGATGAAAGCAACTTTGCCCCTAGGAAATCAGAAGGAGAATATTTAAAATCACAGTTAATGGGATCCATACAAAGGACCTGTTCAGGCGACACGCTAAGCCATGGGTAAGCCGCTAACCCTTTTGCAGCAAATGGTTAGGGAGTGTGTTTAAACCATGGTTATGTATCCACCTTGGTTAGGAATGGTTCACACAACACGCTGAGCCATGTTTGGCTCAAAATGCTTAACCACCGTGGCTTAGTGTGTTGTCTGAACAGGGTCAGATTGTGAGTTGTTCTTTCGTCATGTGGAAGAAGCAAATCCACACCCATTCCAGGCAAATTGAAGGATCCGTATATCGCTCGCTTGCTGGAAACCACCACCACTATAAAAGGCAAGTTTGACATAAGAAGTGGTGTGCTTCTGTGCTTAAATTCGGTCTTCATTGGTCACATATGTATTGCAAGTCGTTTGGCTCACAACACTCCTGCAATGTGGGATTAAGCTGAGAAAGTGACTTGCCTGAGGTCACCTCCCATGTTTTAGGCTGGGGGAGGACTTGAACATGGCATTCCCTGTACAAACAGAATGAGCTAGCTATTACACCACTCTGGCCCTCAAAAGACAACGGCTCAGTTCAGACAACACGTTTCTCAATGGTGGTTGTAGAACTCCACAATGGAGTTTTAACACCACTGTTGAGAAATGTGTTGTCTGGCGGGAAAACTCCACCCCACCGTGGAGTTTTGTTTTGAAAAACACTCCACCCTGAATATCCACGCTGTGCAGAGGAGAGTTCCTGCACAACCATTGTGTTGCATGTTGTGTGGTGGGCTCCATGGAGTTTCCTGTGGCATTGAGTGGGCTTTTCCCACTGGCTACAGAGTTCCCCGGCTAGAGCGGCCAAAGGAGGAAGTGCTGCTCTAGGAGAGCCACCAGGATCGTTTTTTCGCAGCAATGGCTGATGGGATAGCACCGGGAGGACTGGGGGAGGACAAAGGGAGAAGGAACTGTTAATCAAATGTGGTGCTGAGTTTTACTCAACTCCATGGGAGCCCACATTCACACAACGGTGGAGTTGGAATATGTTGCGTGATGAGTACCTCCTAAAAGCTCCACCGTTGAGTGGAGTTTTCACACTGCATAGAGAAAAGTGTTGTGTGAACTGAGCCAATGTCAACCCAACATCATCATCATCATCATCATCATCATCATCATCATCATATATTTATTTATTACCCGCCTCTCCCTCCAGATTGAGGCTGGGAACAACACCAAGCACAAAACATGCAAACTGATCAAAAGCACACAAAACCAATACATCACTAAAATACCAATAAAACACCAATAAACACTTAAAATTCACCTGGGTAGGCCTGCCGGAAGAGATCAGTCTTTATAGCTCTTTTAAATTCTTGAAGACTGGTGAGTTGGTGGATCTCTCCCGGCAGGTCATTCCACAATCTGGGAGCGGCAGAAGAGAAGGTCCTCTGGGTAACGGTTGTTAACCTAGTTTTTGTTGACTGTAGTAGATTCTTCCCAGAGGACCTGAGTATGCGGGGCGGATTGTATGAGAGAAGGCGATCCCGCAGGTAACCTGGACCCAAACCATGGAGGGCTTTAAAGGTAATAACCAACACTTTGTACTTCGCCCGGAAACTAATGGGCAGCCAGTGGAGAGATTTCAAAGCTGGTGTGATATGGTCACCCCTAGGTGTACCAGTGACCAACCTGGCTGCCATATTTTTTAACTAGTTAAAGTTTCCGGACTAGGCACAGAGGTAGCCCTATGTACAGCGCATTGCAGAAGTCGAGTCTCGAAGTGACCCTTGCTTCGACCGATTCTTCTGCAGGGTTCCGTTAAGGAAAAAGAAACACAGCATCAAAGGTAAAACCAACATTCTGCTTTTGCTAAGGAAAGGTAAGATGCATCAGGGAGGGGACCTTCCCCTTGGATCTAAGTGACACTTCTCTGATAGGAAAAGAGCTTCTTATGGGGCATCGGTAAAGGTGGTTATTTGGTTCTTTATCCCAAAATAGTTGTGTTTATCGGCTTTGCCAGCCCCGTGGGTGCAGAAGCACTTCACTGTGACTCCAGCATGCAAAGGGGAAAAGCACTTTGGTTATTACTACACAAGGAAAAGAATTCAGCTTGACTTGAAGGTTTACAGGGGCTATGATGAGACTTTGTACCTTGCTAAGTCACTAGAGAAGCTAGCAATTGGCTTGCAAGAGGGCCAAGGCACGGACCCCCTGCTTTTACGACAACAAAGTCATTCCTGCATGACCGAGGCAAGCAAATACTGGTGGGAATGGAGGTGGCCGTGAAGAGGATTGATTTAAATTGCATGCAATCAAGCTTTAGGGTGGAATCCTATATGAGTCTTCACAGAAGTAAGCTCCACTGAGTTCAATGAAGCTTACCCTCAGGGAAGCTGGCAAAGACTGCAGCCTAAGACAAGGGTGGGCCGACCTCAGGCTTGTCAGATCCATTTTAGTTTTCCCCCAGAACCCCAAGATTCACCAACCAGAGCGAGGTGCAAAAGGGATACACTTAGCATGAAAGAGCCGGGTGTTTCTGAGCACTTCCTCTGCCTAGGAATCTGTTTTCAGTACCAGAACTGAACTGTCACCGTCCTTTCAAACGAAAGCCTAGTCCTAGCTTTTTTCATTTCAGCAGCCTAATTTAAGTGGAAAATAGTCATATTGTCGTTGCTACTCTTAACCAATTGGGAGTCTGAAATCCTTCTCGATCTACTGCAAATCATCCAGAGATCTCCGAGTTGATCCAGATCTACAGTCTGGCCTAAGATACCTTGGTTTTGCCTCTCAGACAGATATTCAACCCCCAACTCTCTTATGCCAGATGATGATTGTTATTTATTTTATTATTGTTATTTATTACATTTCCAAACTTCCCCATAGCCAAAGCTGTCTGGGCATTTTACAAAGGTTATTGTCTCAATTTTCCCCCTGATGTCAAATTTCCCCATGAGCATCCTGATCTGGTTATCTCAACTAATATGCAAAGCAGTCAGGTACAAAATCTGACCTCTGAAGCTTTCAGAGCTTTGCAGATGTATCTCAGTTTTGCATTGCTATTATCTACACATTTAAAAACATTATGTGTTTGGGGTCAGTCTCAATTACCTACAGGGGCACCTTATAACTCAGTGGCTCAATTCGGATGACACGATAGTCAATGGTGGGTTGACTAACCCTAACCCTAACCCTAGGGGGCACTCCCCACACAACATGGTAATAAATAATCAACTGTGGTGTGGATGAGGATCAGCACTGAGTTGACTATGGCAGCATTCGGATGACACAATAGTCAAAACAACTGACAATTGTTTCCCCCACACTAGTTGTTTATTGTGTCGTCCGAATTGAGCCACTGTCCCTGAGTAAAAGAGTTTGAGGATTCCACACACACACACATGTAATTTCTAAATTGGCAACCTGATAGAGGTGTACAAAAGTATGCATGGTGTGGAGAATGTGGAAAGGGAGACATTTTTCTCCCTCTCCCATAATACTAGAACCCAAAGAGGCCACCCCATGAAGCTGATTGGTGGGAGATTCAGGATAGATAAAAGGAAGGACTTCTTCACACATCACATAGTTAAATTATGGAATTCACTACCACAAGATGTAGTGATGGCCACCAATTTGGATGGCTTTAAAAGGGGGTTGGATAAATCCCTGGAGGAGAAGGCTATCAATGGCTACTAGCCCTGATGGTTATGTGCTGCCTCCAGTATCCAAGGCAGTAAGCCTGTGTGCACCTGTTGCTGGGGAACATGGGTGGAAGGGTGCTGTTGCACCATGTCCTGCTTTGTTAGTCCCTTGCCGACAGCTGGTTGGCCACTGTGTGAACAGATTGCTGGACTAGTTGGACCCTCGATCTGATCCACCATGGCACATCTTACGTTCTTTTTGGTCTACAAGGCCTGAGGGGATAGGAGGAAATGAATCTGGGGAAGGCTGAATCTGACACAAAGGGAAAGCGGCTTTTGTCTTGTGAAGAGATCTCCCGGGTAGCTGTGGGGAAGCAGGCTTTGCTTGGACTTGGGTTGTTGTAGGCCTGAACACAGTATAAATAAACCTTCATAAAAGAAACACAAGCCTCTAATGCCCTTCATCTAAGAAACTGAAGTCTGAGTAAGCGCTGAAGCCCTTGCAAGTTCGCCTCTCCCGGGACTGGAGTGCAGGAGCGTAACAATACATATGTTTGTGACTCCCACGCTTATTATAAGAACACAAGGGTGGGGGGAACACTGGAGAGACAGCGAACATCAAAGACGAAATGAAGGAACTGAAAGCAGAAGAGGGGGGGTGGAAAGGGAGAAAGCACAGAGGCTCAGTTCATCGGGTTAGAAGTCTCGAAGTGGCACCTCGCCAGTGGAAAAAGCAGTCTCAGCATTACTCACTTGAGGATGTCAGGACTGAAGAGGTAGGAATATTCCTGGAGACAGTCATCTGTATCAACATCAGGAGGAGGCTGGCATGCAAAGCCTACTTGGGACATGGCTTCTTCGACGGATCTGCGCAAAACAAGTTGTGGTCACCACGACCTCAGAGAGAGAGAGAGAGAGAACCAGCAATGTTTCCACACATAACCATTCTAACACGTTTATTTTATTTATTTACAATAAGTATATACCCCTTCACATCCAAAAGATTTCAAAGCAGTGAACAATAGATAGGATAAAAGAATAAAAAGACCATACTAAAATTTACTCTTTTTCCAAGAACTGAGTTCTGATAAAACCTGAGTTCTGGTAAAACCGTGGCCAGTCGCTCAAGGAAAGCTTCCCGAAACAACGTTTTCAGTAGTTGCTGGAAGCAACACAACCATGGCACCTTCCTGAGCGCCAAAGGCAGGGAATTCCATAGGAAGGGGGCCACCACACTGAAGGCTCTTCTCCTAGTGGAACATAGGCCCATGTGGAACCACCAGGAACGTACACTCAGATGATCTCAGTTACAGGAAGCCAGATTCCGTCTGGACATCAGGAAAAACTTCCGGACTGTTAGAGCAGTACGACAATGGAACCAATGACCTAGGGAGGTGGTAGGCTCTCCCACATTAGAGGCCTTCAAGAGGCAGCTGGACAGCCATCTGTCAGGGATGCTTTCAGGTAGATTCCTGCATTGAGCAGGGGGTTCGACTCGATGGCCTTTCAGGCCCCTTCCAACTCTACTATTCTATGAATCTATGAGGGTAGATAGGTAAGGATATCTTCACTATTGACAGCACACGCTGGCAGCTGACCTGACCCAGCACGAAACAACTGGGAGACAAAGAGGCTTACTACATAGCCAAAGATGTCCATGCGCAGGCAAGACCCATTTTTGACCTCAATGAGGAGATAATCAAATCACAGAGTTCAAGGCAACCCCAATGGTCATCTAGTAGAGAGTCGCCTGGCACCTGTGTTATACTCTTTTCAATGCCTGGTGAAGACCTTTGTATTCTCCCAGCATTTTAAGAGTTAACTATCTTAGTCTTTTAACTCTGCTGTTTTAAATCCGCATTTTAAATCCTCATTTGAAATCTCTCCCCTGCTGCTCGGTTTTATTCCTGGTTGTACTTTTATAGTGTATCAATACATAAAATTTTAGATTGCGTTTTCAGATTGCGTTTTTACACCGTGGTGGAAGTTTTACATTTTAAACTGTATTTCATGGTCTTAATGTTTGTGAACCACCCAGAAAGCTTTGACTATTGGGCAATACAGAAATGCAATAAATAATAAACAGGAGTCCACCGCAAACGCCCCTTTCCAAAATACATAAACAAACGTAAGAAGTGCATCACAGCAAGGGGGAAGCCAATTTGCAGCACGCCAGCAAAATAAATAATCATTTTTAAAATATATATATTAAGAAATAAAATAAAAATCCGGGGGTTCCGGGAGCCTGGTGGCTGACAAAAGAGGCGTCTATGGGCAGCATATTGGGGACCCCAGACTTAGGAGTTTATTATATATAATATATATATACACCTTGAAATTCACCAACAAGTACCTGGTGCAAAACGTATTTAACCATTCTGAACTTTGGACTTTGTTTTGGACTCCAGAACTGGATGGAGCTCACTGTCCTTTGGGTTTATACTTTTTACTCCCCTTCCCTTCAAGGACCCCCCCTGAAGACGAGCCCCACATGCTGTGGGGTGGGAGAAAGGGTGGGAAAGTGAGGGGCTTCCTCCAACCTGGACCCTCAAAGCTTTGGTGGGTGGCCTCCCCCTTTTCCTTACAGCTTCCCTTCCCTCTCCACCGCATCCGACCGCGGTCACCCCCCACCCCACCCCATCCCACCCCATCCCACCCCACCCCAATTTCGCCTCTTCGAACTCCTTTCCAGCAGCTCCTCTTACCTGCCCAGCAAGGTACTTCGTTCGCAGTACAGTGCGCCTGCGCGCCAGACTCTACAACACCCTCCCAAAGCCTGCCGGGAATTGTAGTTCCTTGTTAGGAGGGGCATACCTATGGAGGCATTCTGGGAGATGTAGTTCTCTTGCCTAGGAGCAGCCACTGCAAGATCAAAGATGCTCAGTGGTCACCTACTTCTCCTTCTGCAGCTATGAGCTTTTGTGCCTTGGTAGGGACGGGCATAGATTCAAATTTAAGGATATATCTGAGGAGCCTGGGTTTGTTTTGTTTTGTTTTTGTAGCTTTTTTGAAGTGTTGTAGTGGTTTTTAAATGTACAGATTATGTGTATGTTGTATGTTTTTGCTGTTTTAATTTTTGTATATTGTTTTTAATTGTTTTTAATCCTATGTAAACCGCCCAGAGAGCTTCTGCTATGGGGCGGTATACAAATGTTATATATATATATATATATATACTTAAATATTAAAGACTAACCCTCCGAGAAGGAGGGAAGGACAGGGCTGCAACCTCCGAGCCTAATCCTCTGGATGCTTTATTGGGGAAGAAGTCCCACTGAGTTTAAAAGGACTTACTCCCAAGTAAGGGCGCAATTCTGTGCATGTTTAGACAGACCAAAAGTCCTTACAACTCTCAGTATGCCCTAGCTGGCCATGTTGGCTGAAGCACGCATGCAGGTATAGGACTTGCGGTCTGTCTAAACATGCATAGGTTTACATGAGAAGCGTGCAAAGATTACACTCCGGGGATATTTACTCTATGTCCTTAACGCCTTGTTTTATACCATATACACACCATGCCAAATAATAGCCAAAATATATGTAAATGAATAAAGAACTGAAGATGTGCGTCCCAAACTAACCACGTTTGCAAATGTCTTATTAATGTTTGGTGTTAATGTTAGGTCAGTGATGGGAGTGGCGCCATGAAGGCTGGACTATGGGGCAGCCCGGGACAGGTTGGGGGGAGGCTGCAGGTACCACCGAGAGAGCAGCAGGTGACGAGGCAATCAGGGCAGCAGAAGCAAACGCCATTTTATTCCTATGGTCACGATGGTGCTGTGATTTAAATGAGTTTAAAATGCAAAATTGTGCATGCCCAGAGTATTCCACACACACTTTTAAAAAAACCCCAGCGTTTGCAAACAGTTTTGTTATTGTTCTAATGTATCAGGAATATAAATACAGGCTGAAAGCATGTAATGGGAGTTGGAGGGAGAGAAAAAAGAAAGAATATAAGAACATAGGAAGTGCCATGCTGGATCAGACCAAGGGTCCATCTAGTCCAGCACTCTGTTCACACAGTGGCCAACCAGCTGATGACCAGGGACCAACAAAGCAGGACATGGTGCAACAGCTCCCTCCCACCCATGTTCCCCAGCAACGGATGCACACAGGCATACTGCCATGGATAACCATCAGGACTAGTAGCCACTGATAGCCTCCTCCTCCAGGAATTTATCCACCCCCCTTTTAAAGCCATCCAAATTGGTGGCCATCACTACATCTTGTGGCAGTGAATTCCATCATTTAACTATGAGCTCTGTGAAGAAATCGTTCCTTTTATCTGTCTTGAATCTCCCACCAATCAGCTTCATGGGATGACCCCATTGGGTTCTAGTATTTTGAGAGAGGGAGAAAAATGTCTCCCTAGCCACATTCTCCACATCGTGCATAATTTTATGCACCTCTATCATGTCTGCCCTTAGCAACCCTTTTTTCCAAGCTAAACAATCGCAGCTGTTGTAACCTTCCCTCATTGGGGGCGGGGGAATGCTCCAGCCCCTTAATCATTTTAGTTGCCCTTTTCTGCACTTTTTTCAGCTCTATAATATCTTTTTTAGGTGAGGTGACCAGAACTGTACACAGTATTCTAAGTTTGGTCGCACCAAATAATTGTATAAAGGCGGTATGATACTGGCAGTTAGAAAAGGAATGTTTCAAACCGAATTCCTGTTTTCGGTCTCTTCCAGAGGGCATTTCAAGAAATTCAGGTTTGAATGTCAACTAGTAGGGTCCAATTCAAACAATCATGTCCAGGACAAGGGCCTGCCCCATTTTCCCAGACCAGACTGAAAAAGCTAATAGCCCCTCAGATTCGAACGCTAAACTTGGAGTATAATGTCACAGAACCAGTTAAATCTCAAACAAGCGCAAAGGGACGAAAGATCATCTCATGAAAACGAGAGTGCGTTACACAAAAAGAACAGGAAGAAATTGACCCGAGGGTCTTTATCTATGGAGGCAAAAGCCTGGAAGGAAAACATAGGTATGCCGAAAGGAAGGACTTCTCCACACAGCGCATAGATAAACTATGAAATTCACTACCACAAGATTTGTTGATGGCCACCAATTTGGATGGCTTGAAGAGGGGGTTGGATAAATTCCTGAAGGAGAAGGCTATCAATAACTACTAGTCCTGATGGCTAAGTGCAACCTCCAGTACCAGAGGCCGTAAGCCTGTATACACTAGTTGCTGGGGAACATGGGTGGGAGGGTGCTGTTGCACCTATGTCCTGCTTGTGGGTGCCTTTGCTGGTCTTGTGACCGTAATAAATATTGAAGTTGCTTGTGGGTGCCAGGTCAACACCTGGTTGGCCACTGTGTGAACATAGTGCTGGTTTGTTTATTTGTTTGTTTATTTATTTATTAAAACATTTGTATCCCTCCCTATATCACTAGGATGTCAGGGCGGCATACAGATAAAATTATACAAACAATATAAAACAATAAATGTACACAGCTAAAAACAAATCAAACAAGCTAAAACCAGTATAGAATGTAAAAGCTAGGGGTGTGCACGGACCCCCCGGATCGGATCAGGACCGGATCGGGACCTCCAATTTTGTTTCGGATCAGATCGGAACAAAATCGGAGGTCCCCTGGATCAGATTGGACCTGATCCCGATCCAAAAATCGGATGTCCGATTTTCGGATCGGCCGCCATTTTTCCCCATAGACTTGCATTGGGGGAAAGAAAGCAGTAAAAGCAGTAAAAAAAAACCAATTAGAAGTGTTAAAACAATGTGCAAGCTTGGTGAATTTAGATGGACCCTTGTTCTGATCCTGCATGGCTCTTCTTATGATCTTATGAATATAACTTAACTCCTTTTGAATTCTAGGCTGTAGCACAACAAAATGTGGACAAGTCAAAGTTCAGGGGGGTGAATACTTATGCAAAGCTCCAAACAACAAGCGAACAGCTAGCCGTTAGCTCAGAAAGGAGACTCCTGTTTGTTGCTAATCTCCACATGGCTGCCGACATGCCTGTAAACGTGTGGGTGTCATGGGATGCCAGCTCTCCAAACAAAGGAAACCCTCCCTCCTCTCCACTCTAATTGTTCACTTATAGGGCAAGCAATGTCAGTGCAAACAAAACCTCTGCAAATACTCGTCCGAATCTGCTTCTTGCACCAGAGAAAAGCTCAAAGCAACCTGCTTGGGCATGCCAAACTCCAGCTTCAGAAACATTGGCCTTTATTGGATGTTTCCTTTTGCATCTGAACTTGGATCAGGATCTAAAAGCAAGCAGAGCCTTTAGAATGCAGACACTCTTCAACTGGGATGTGAACTTTGCTCCTCTGGCCCAAATTGAATTTTTCAGGCTAAGGGAGCAACATTTTGTTCTTCCTCGCTCACTTGTCCCAACACCCAACAGTAGGGACTTGCAGGCTCTTCAACAAAAACCTGCAAGGCAGGCTCAGGAATCTTATTTTATGTTCTGTACAGCCAGATAGTATGGTGTACAGTCTTTCGAAAGAACCTTTACCCAGAAATCCTTTATTTCTACATGAAGCTATCTATATTTTGGGATCTTTGATAGAGGCCTGAGGGTGGCCATGTGTCCTTTTCTTTTACAGAGGGCAGTATTTCAAGAGCTGCCAGAGGACTGACCTCTATTTGAAGGGCTGTCTGGTCCAATTCTGCTTAAAGATAAAGAGCCATAAGAACTGCTGGTCCATCAACAGTTAGTACTTGGACAGCAGGCGGAACGGGCAGGCAAAGAGGTTACTTGGTCATCGTCTACCACAATAGAGTGTGATTTACTGTATTTCTACTTCAATTATAGTAATCAATTCTACATTTTCATATATACATCTAAAATAGCACATGCAAATTGTATGCAAATCACTGTCCTGTTCTTTGGTGATGCATTTCTCCTTTTCAGGCAACTTCATAACTTGCCACCTTACTGTGAATTTCCAGGCCTTCGGGCTGTTAGCAGAGACAGGGCCTTTACTGTAGTAGCACCCAAAAACTCTGCAACATCCTTCCTAGACAAGTTTGCCCAGCACCATATTTGTGTGTTGGACTTGGACTTGGCTGTGAAGTTCACTGGGTGACTTTGGGCCGGTCATTGACTCTCTGCCTAACTTACTGCACAGTGTTGTTGTGAGGATAAAAATGGAGAGGAGGAGGATTATGTATACCACCTTGGGATCCTTGGAGGAAAAGGTGGGGTAGAAAAGTAACAAATAAATAAATGTATGAACTTTTTGGTACCTGGTAAATTCTGTCCTGTCCTCCTGTGCTTTTTAATGGCATTTAGGGTCCTTTTTAATGATTTTCAGCTGCTGTTTTTATCTTTGTGGTTTTATTGTTGGTAGTCTGGATTTTATTCTGTTTCACTGCTTTTATTGACTGTTCAGCCATCTTGAGAGGATTTGCATCGAAAGGTGATATATTAATCCTATGAAGGAAGGCCAGTTTCCACTCTCTTCATGTTTTCGAATTTGAAGAGGGCCACATGACAGCTGGTAGTGTGGAAAGCCAATTGTATTCCGCTTACGGCTTACAGCAGAAGAGCAATCATAGAATAGTAGAGTTGGAAGGAATCCACCTTCAGGCATCCCTGACAGATGGCTGTCCAGCTGCCTCTTGAATGCCTCTAAGGCTACCTCCACAAGAGAGGTTTAATGCTCTCTGAAGGCTCATTATAAATTTTACCTCCACACCAGCGGAGCGCAAAACGGGCGTAGAGGCGCGTTATCTCCCGGATTATGCGCATTATCGAATGCGCGTTAAATAGCGACTTTTATTTTGCTCCGGCCGTTAAAGTGCATTTTCGCTGTGTGAACAAGCGATTATGCACATTAACTTCTTGTAAAGTGCTTTTTGGACATCAATTAATGCGCTTCGCCGCCTCTCGCCGCCTCCCGTGCAGAGGGATTAGGAGTAAATGCGCCTCCGCGATAATGCGCATAATCGCCGAACCGGGCGCAAAAGCGCATCCTTGTGGAGGGGGCCTTTGTGTGGGAGAGCCCACCACCTCCCTAGGTCATGGGTTCCATTGTCGTACTTCTCTAACAATCAGGAAGTTTTTCCTGATGTCCAGGCGGAATCTGCCTTCCTGTAACTTGAGCCCATTATTCTATGTCCTGCACTCTGGGATGATTGAGTACGTGCTCAGAGTTACCTTGTCCAGAAGCTCTCCAAGTGTGCATGCATGTGTGTGAGAGAGAGACGGAGGGGCAGAGAGAGACAAAAATATCACAGGCAAGTTGGTGGGTGCAACAACCAAACTCAGGTTTGGACAAACCAGCTTTTAATGTGAATTCTATGAAGACCCGTAATCCACGGTTTTCCTGCCACATCTGTTCATATTTCCAAACAGCAGCCCTACGGTAAGTCCGATGCGCTCGGCAGCTGGTGAAATGGGCTGTACGAGAGGTACCCCCTCTCCCCCCAAGTGGAGGCTAAGTGGATGAAGAGCAACGTCCATCTCCCTGCCCCAAAGGGCCAGAACATGAATCTAAGGCAAGACGTTAGCAGAGGTAGTAGTAGATCCGGCACCAGGGTGGGGGCAAAGCCAGGCCCTCAGAGTTCATACATGATTTTGTGATCCCAACAATCCCAGTCTATCAACTCGTTGTTGCGGAACCAAAGGCTGATCTCCCTCTGGGCTGTCTCCACGGAATCGCTGGCATGGACGACGTTCCTGTTTCCGAAAAAAAACTCACCATGAGGGTCCATCCCACGTGAAGGCCCCCATCTACCCTTGGCATGCAACATCAGTTTCATACCGCTTTCACTTGTCATGGCCTATTCCCTCAATGCATGCTGGGTAGGGCCAGCCTAAGACATTCTACCGCCTGAGGGGAAGGACAAGATGGTGGCCCCACCCATTCCATGTACAAAAGCCGAGTGGACTGGCAGTTGAATCTTCCTGGGACACTGGAAATGGGACAGCATCCTCCACTACACCTGAAGGCAGCAGGCTAGCTTAGGGGGCACAAGGCAGGCCACCAGACCCACAGCTCTCTCCTCCAATAGCTGGCTGCCGCCACTCACCATCTACTGCCTGAAGAAACCACCGCACTCTGCCTCATGGTAGGGCAGGCCCTGAAGCTATGAACTGTAGCTGGATGAGGTGCCAAAAATTCTTTGTCGGGGTTGACAGGCCTGCAATTCCCAGGATTCCCAGAGAAGGGTCTACTATAGGCTGCATCTGTCCTCCTGAGGAGCCATAAGGCAATATCATGAACCGCCCCCAGTATCCTGAACCATCTTCACAGGGGACTGAGTCACAGGGCCATTCTGATGTAGAAAAACTTTTAACGGAGTTCCTCCCAGATGGAGACACCCCTCCAGGAGCCTTCTGGATGGACAATAGTCTAATGTTGATTTTACGCATGTAGGAGAATTAATGGACTATACCTGCAGATAGGGGGGATGGCATCTTGGAATGCTCCCTCACATAAAAACACTCTCTGCAATTTGAGAGAACGGTTGAAACCCGCCTGTACTTGCTCTGCTAGTGTTCTACTTGCAAGGACTTTGTTTAAATGCAAGGGCACCTTCAAACGTGTGCTGCCACTCTGCACTTATGCGGTAGATTTACAACTTCTTCATCCAGTCTGCTACTTTATTCTGCTGTATGGGCAGACCGGGTGGTCACCTTGTGGCCCTCCAGATGTTTTGGCCTACAATCCCCATACGCCCTAGCCAGCATAGCCAATGTTGAGGGATGATGGGAGTTGTAGGCAAAAACATCCGGACAGCCACAGGCGTTTCCCTCTACAACCTCTATCGTAGGCAGTAATTAATGCGGTTCGCCCCAAAATAAGGGTACAAAATAGAACGCCAAGCAAGTATGTCGAAATATGAAACTTGGTTTTATTTGCAGACTAGGGAGGAGAATAATTAAATTTCAAAACGTTCCTAAAATTAATATTTCCCTTTCCCATAATTTGTACATTCCTATCTTAAACCGCCAGTTTCTAAATTTTGATCCAGGAGAGAGACAAACTCATTTCAAATCCTGGCAGTCTCGGATCCCTGTGCTACCGCCGGAACCTCTGCATGAAACAAATGGCTAATCAGGCCCTGTTTGCCTTCTAACAGGACTTAAGCAAGATAGATGACGTCTGCAGCCGTCATGGATGGTTAACAGGCCAGAGTTTCCTGTCAAGGTTTGAGCACAGCAGCATCATTGGAATCAAGGCCTGACTTGTACCTGCTGACATGGACACTGAAGTCTCCCCGGACTGTGCCTGGCTTGGCTTCCGCAGGGTTCGTCTCCCCCACCATGGCTCTGGTGGTCTTGACAACGTTGTAACCTTCCCAGACCTGCAACAGACCCAAGGGAACGGAAGAAAGGTCAAAGACCGACGGCTCTGAAATTCTTACTAAGGAACTAAGAAAAGCCCTCTACTGAGTTAGGCCAAAGGCATTCTGTTCCCACAGTGACTAACCTTAGGCCCCAATGGGAAACCCAACAGCAGGATATGAGCAAAACAGCACCCTTCTGCTATTATTATCATCATCATCATCATCATCATCATCATCATCATCATCATCTCCTCTTTCTCACTTGTGGCATTTTTTTCTAGACTGACATGACGGGCTGTGCCAAGTCATGCTGTCTTTTACAGATTCAGGAATTTCCTGACAATTGAGCATGCTTTAAGTATGACTGCTTTCTGTATGCTGATGTGAATGTATTTTGGTAGTCCCAGTTTCTGAAGGTTTTCTGTACAGTTTTTTGATGTGATGCTAGTGACTGATGTGACTAATGGAATAATTGCAACTTTTTCCTGTTGCCATAGTTCTTTGACTTCCATGGCCAGTGGTGCATATTTGTCTCTCTTTTCTTCTTCCTTTTCAACAACATTTTTGTC
This sequence comes from Anniella stebbinsi, assembly GCA_029215795.1. Taxonomy (NCBI): domain Eukaryota; kingdom Metazoa; phylum Chordata; class Lepidosauria; order Squamata; family Anniellidae; genus Anniella; species Anniella stebbinsi. The sequence goes on along the minus strand of JARDYH010000007.1, from coordinate 42,839,329 downwards.
ATTCGGTATTGCTATGTCGATGAGGTATGTGTGTTTTTCTTTTTTGTCTATGAACGTTATGTCTGGTCGGTTGCAAGGTATTGTCTTGTCCGTTTGAATTGTTCTGTCCCAGTATATTTTATGTTCTGCATTTTCCAAGATTGTTTTGGGTGAGTATATATAGTATGGTGTAGGTTGCTTGTTAAGGTTGAATTTGATGGCCAGTTGTTGGTGAATTATTTTTGCAGCAGTATTGTGTCTGTCCATATAGTCCATTCCTGCCAGAATTTTACATCCTCCTGTTATATCGTTTATTGTTTCTTGGAATTGATGGCATTTCCTGCATAGGTCTGTTGTTACACTGTTATCTTTTATGATGTAGTTTTGGTAGTTCATGGCTGCTATAACTTGATTCTGTATAGCTATTAGGAATCCTTCTGTATCTGGAAATATCTCACCCTTCCTAAGCCATTTGTACGATCGTTCTTTGTTTATTTGTGGGTTCTGTATTATGTTGTAGTGCTTCCCATGTAGCTTCCCATGTATTATTATTATTATTATTATTAATAATAATAATAATAATAATAATATTACTAATCATATTAATAACATTTCTATACCACCCCATAGCTGAAGCTTTCTGGGCAGTTTACAAAGATTAAAAACACAAAGAACAATACGTAAAATTTAAAAATATAAAAAGCAAAACCACAGCAGACAGTATATACAGAGGCAATATACACCTAAAAACAACTTTGAGCAATCAGCAAAACCGTAAAACAAATCTGGGATCGATTAAAACTCATCACATGCTGCCAAACGCCTGGGAAAAGCCCTGGCTGAGTTCTGGCTTCGCGTGCAGAGTCCATTTGTGCGCCATTCACCTCCCTGATGGGGATGCCGAGTGGTGTGCAAAGGCCGCACCTGACTCTTCCGAGTGCCGGGAAGCCCCGATTTTACACTCCACTCATCCCAATAGGGGCTCCTCCCTGCTCCAGCTGCATCCCTTTCTCCCCGCTGAGAGCCCCACGGAGAAAGGCAAAAAGGACAGGTGTGGGGCGGATGATTTAGTGGACGTGGCCATGCCCACAGATGTCATCCAGTCTGCGGAGGGGCCTGTGGAGGGCAACTTGTCTCCCTACCCGAAACCGCTTCCCTTAGCCTGGTCCAAGAGTTTGCATGGCCATTGGGTATTCTCATGGAGAAGGAGTCCGACTTACCATGGCAACCACAGGTCCTGAGGTCATGTACTGGATCAGCTCGTGATAGAACGGCTTCCTGCGCAGCTCGTGATAGTGTTCCGCCAGGATCCCTTCGTTGGCCTGCCAAAAAAAGGAACGCCCAAAGTCAAAAATAGTAGCGGGTCCCCCTTGCAGTCTGCCCCGATACCTGCTGGGAGGCCCCAATTCACATCCTTTCCCTTTGAGAAGTTTCCTTTGGTACAGTGATGGGCCCTTTTGGAGCTGTCACCCGTTTCCTCCTCCCAAACTACTGTAATTGATTGAGACTCCAGGTATGTCATACAGCAAGCAGAGGAAGGGGGAAGAACAGGACGGGGAAAGGCGGCTGCCTTAACTCCTTCAGCTCCAGGAGAGCTAAAGGTTATTTGAACGTTTTCCATTTTTGAGCCCTAGGAATGAACCGCTTCAGTTGCAGCTCTTCCGTTTTTGCGACTGCTGTGTAGCTCTTCCTAGAATTATCAAATCTTGTTACCAGCTTCTGCTCCCAATATGAAACCGCTTCCTGAGTATCTAGCTCACTACTGGCCACATCAGGAATCTCACAAGTGTTTTTAAGGTGGGGTGTGTGTCACATAGGGATGACCATTGCGGGGAAATCTGGTCCTTTTTAAGCTCGCCGGATTTCTCTGGAACCGCTGGCTCAGCTTGCATTTCCTAGAATCCGGGAACTTTCCTGGGATTTTTTCCTCTTAAAGCGACATTTACATGAGTTGCAGCCACAATTTATGTGATTCGCACAAACTTTGGCTGAAATTTGTGTAGTTTGCAAAAATTGTGAGCAAAACATGCTTAATTTGCGCTAATTGGGCCTGCAATTTTGTGCAAATTGCACAAATTAGTACAAATTACAGCTGAAATGTGTGCAAGTCCAGCTTGGTCCAGGGGACCAAGCTTTGAAAAGCTCGGTGAACTTTCTCTCCTGGATGGATTTGTCCGACGTGCCCATTGTCAAGGTTGAATATCGCCTACTTTTCAGATACCTTTTCACACATGCTTATTTAAAGGGTTAATATGAAGTTATGAGCTACCACATTCAATATCGCTGAAGCAATTTTATAGCAATTATAGGTACATTTCAATTTTTCAAAAATGAAGACATCTAATAACAAATAACTGCTGATTATAAAAATTAGAATAAATTCAAGTCACCCACGACTACAATAGCATTTTCTTTACCAGATCATCTCCAGGAGGGCTCAATCCCTCTTGCTAATCTTAATGGGAGTACTGTTACCCCCCCCCCCACTTCCAGGGTCCAGGATCTACTCTACACTAACTGGCAGTATCTTTCCAAGATTTCAGACATTGTGTGTGCCTGTTATGCACTTCTGTTGGGTGGGGGGGAGGAGGATTTTGATTTAAGGTAGTCCTTCCGGACCAGGCAAGTAAGGAATCCAGACTGACCATTGCAGAATCTTGCCTTCTGCCTTCACGTAGGCTCATAACATGGAACCTAGGGGTGGAGATGTGAAGGCCCAGAAAAAAACTGGAAAAATTTGGGGGGAAAACCATCCCCCTCCCCGTTTTTTTCCGAAGCCTTATTTTTGTTTTTTTCCCAAAAAAATTGTCAAAAATGAAGAAAAAAATATTATGGAATGTTTTATTTTCGCATGATGCACACAAGGTGTTTTTATATTTACTTCTCCAAAAGATTTCTAAAAACAAAGTACAGTATCAGATTATTACAATTTCTGTGCACCGAGGCCAAGCAAGTCCTAGGTTGGAAACTGAGACTACAGCTCTCAAATACAAGAGCAAGATGCATGTCTGCTTCTAGGGGGCACTGCCATTGAAGCAGAGACTGATAGTGATAGCTATAGCTCAGGAAATGAGTCCGATGAAATTTCATGCATATTCATTGAATCTTGGTCCCCCTTTGTTCTAAGTTCTTTTTGTGGGAATGGGTGCTTTATGTCTGCTTGACACTGTGGAGGACTAGCAGAGACATAAATAATTTTCCTTGTTACTAATGTTGATGGTTTCTTCTGTTTGTTTTTTTAAATTGTTTTTTGCCTGCTCCTCATAAACTGGCAAAACCAAAGAGATTCCTTACAGTTCAGGTGTTCAGGAGCTTGTAGCTCCATTTGTTGTTTTTTTTAAAAAAAGGTAAAAATTTAAAAAAGTAAATTCAATTTGTAATAATTGCTCGAATGCACTATACTTTTAATATACCAAATGTGATAATTTTATGCCAAGCCAACTTGTACATAACTACATTTTATGTTCCTAAAGTAACAAAGTGACTTTCAATCCGTAAAAAGTGTTAATGTTGCATTTTTTTCTATTTTTCTGAAAATTTCTGTTTCCTCCCCCCAAAAAACTCAGAGGAAAACGGTTTTTTTCCATGGCTTCAACATTTCTGGAAATTTTACATCTCTACCTAGGGGTATGGGGGTCTAGAACTCAGAGTTGCCAAACTGACCAGAAAAACACCCAGGTCTAACCAGCTCCTTTACTGTTTAGCCACAATGTAATCCACAGTTGAAGATTTTCCTGGATCAGCTGCTAACATCTGTAAATCACAGTGTTTTTAAAGGCAGTGGACCAGGGACCAGATGGAAAGTTGGCAACTCTAGTGAGCCCCCGCCCCTTTTGGTGGAAATGATGCCACATGACCTAACAGACCCAATCCCAAACCTACACCTACGAAGGCCAATGTAAGCTGTGTCAGGACAAAAAGATGCGTTCTTTGCACACATCTTACGCAGGTCTTGGTCCCACCATTCGTCTAGTGAGCATACCTGGAGCAACTTGAGGCCCACGAGCTTGAAGCCACGTTTCTCAAAGCGTTTGATCACGTCGCCCACCAGTCTCCTCTGAACCCCATCTGGCTTCACGGCGACCAGTGTGCGCTCCTGCAGCCCAGCTATGCCTGCTGGGGCAAAAGAAAAAGTGGTTAGAGCCGGGCATCTTAGGAGACAAGATTGGCTGTGATAATCGCAAGGAAACAGGGCTGGGGATCATCCCATGAAACTGAATGGGGGGAGAAGGAAGCACTTCACACAGCACATGAGTAAACTATGGAATGGGCTACCAGGAGATATGATGATGGATTATTGTTATTATTATTATTATTATTATTATTATTATTATCATCATCTTCATTTAACTCCAGCCTTTTGCCCAATACTGGGCCTCAAGGCGGCTTTACCAAATTAAAACATATACAATTCAAAGCTATAAATAGAAGCATACTAAAGTTAAAAATATAATTAAATAGGTTTCAATATTAAAACATTTCAACTAGGGATGTGCACTGGATCGGACCCGATCCACGATCCGAGTCCGGTCCAGTGGGAAATCGGATAAATTATCCGATTTCCGATCCCGCAGCTGGATCGGCCGATCCAATCCGAACCGGTCCGAAAAAGCTCCGAACCGGTTCGGCAGATCGGCGGATCGGCGGGCGCCCACTGGCGCCCACCACCGCTTCCATTGGCGGGCGCCAGCGGGCGCCCGCCGATGAAAGTGGACAGCGGGGGGGGGGAGGAGGGGGGCACTTACCTTCTCGGCCCGGTGGCTCCCGTCCGGCGCCGGCGCCTACTACTACTAGCAGGCTCCGCGGCCTGCTCTAGGGTGGCGCGCCGGGTGATGTCATCACCCGGCGCGCTACTCTAGAGCAGGCCGCGGAGCCTGCTGGTAGTAGTAGGCGCCGGCGCCGGACGGGAGCCACCGGGCCGGGAAGGTAAGGAGGGGGTGCGTGGAGGGGAGGAGGGGGCGCGCGGAGGGGGGAGGGGGGCCCTTACCTTTCCGGCCCGGCGGCTCCCGTCCGGCGCCGGCGCCTACTACTCCCAGCAGGCTCCGCGGCCTGCTCTAGGATGGCGCGCCGGGTGATGTCATCACCCGGCGCGCTACTCTAGAGCAGGCCGCGGAGCCTGCTGGAAGTAGTAGGCGCCGGCGCCGGACGGGAGCCGCCGGGCCGGAAAGGTAAGGAGGGGGTGCGTGGAGGGGAGGAGGGGGCGCGCGGAGGGGGGCCCTTACCTTTCCGGCCCGGCGGCTCCCGTCCGGCGCCGGCGCCTACTACTCCCAGCAGGCTCCGCGGCCTGCTCTAGGATGGCGCGCCGGGTGATGTCATCACCCGGCGCGCTACTCTAGAGTAGGCCGCGGAGCCTGCTGGAAGTAGTAGGCGCCGGCGCCGGACGGGAGCCGCCGGGCCGGAAAGGTAAGGAGGGGGTGCGTGGAGGGGAGGAGGGGGCGCGCGGAGGGGGGAGGGGGGCCCTTACCTGCCCGGCCCGGCGGCTCCCGTCCGGCGCCGGCGCCTACTACTACCAGCAGGCTCCGCGGCCTGCTTCAGGGTGGCGCGCCGGGTGATGTCATCACCCGGCGCGCTACTCGAGAGTAGGCCGCGGAGCCCGCTGGTAGTAGCCGCCGGCGCCGGACGGGCCGAGAAGGTAAGTGGTGGGGAAGGGGGCTTACCCCCCCCCCCGGAGCCGTCCGCTTCTATCCGCTGGCGCCCGCGGGCGCCAGCGGATGGAAGCGGGCGGCCCCAGGGGGGGTAGGGAGCGCGGGGGAGGGGGTTTACCTGCCGGGGCCGTCCACAGCGGACGGCCCCGGGGGGGGGGAGGGAGTTAGGCCCCCCCTTACCCACCCGCCGCCATTTTTTCCTCATAGACTTGCATTGCAATGCAAGTCTATGGGGAAAAAAATGGCGGCCGATCCAAAAATTTACGATTTTTGGGTCGGGATCGGACTCGATCCGGTCCGGGGGGCCTCCGATTTTGTCCGAACCGGTCCGGGACAAAATTGGAGGTCCCGATCCGGGTCCCGATCCGATCCGGGGGGTCCGTGCACACCCCTAATTTCAACACATAAAATACATATTTAATTTAAAAAAGCTTAAAACATAGATAGAGATCCACATTATTCACCAAAGGCCTGCTGGAATAAGGAAGTTTTTGCCTGCCTCCCAAAACATATCAAGGAGGGATCCAGCCTAGCTTTCCTGGGAAGGGAGTTCCAGAGCCTCGGAGCAGCCACGGAGAAGGCCCTCTCTCATGTACCCATCAGGTGTGCCTGGGATGTTGGTGGGACTGAGACAAAGGCCAGCATCCACCACCACACCTGAGGGCTAAAGGTTATCTTACGGGGTTGCAGGGCAGCCTGGCTTAACAGAAACAACAGGGGACTGCCTCCCCAACACCTGCCGCCTGAAGCAGCCACCTCACCCTGCCTAATGATAGAGCCAGCCCTGTGTCACCATCTCTCAGCCTAAACAACCCACAGTTCAAAATTACCCACTTTCAACCACTGAATCTGGGTTAGCGTATTGTGCGAACAGCCCCTCTGTGTTCTGTGGCCCGGTCTCACTGGGCCCTTGGTTTCTCCTAGGAACTCCCTCCCCCCCACCTCAAGAAGATTTGTACTTTTTGCAAATTGTGATGTTTCCCTGAGGTTTCCCTGAGGTTGCTCATACTTCCCTCTCGCACAAGGGTGGCGCCATTTTGATGACAGAAAGATCCATACACGGAAAACAAGTTCTCTATTGGTAGAAAGGATAATAGCCATTACACCCTGGCATAAGCCCCACCAAGAAGATCTGCCAAAAACCTTAGGTTTTCCTTTAATCCACACACTTTTTCCCACCCCCCTCATTATACTTACCCCCTCCCCATTGGGCATGACAAATAAGGACTTGCGCTCTGGAACAGTAAGAACATAAAGTCCTGTTACACCAGTATGACCAAGAAACAGATCCCATGATGCAACTACACAGATAATGAGGCGAGGCTATGCAGATAAGAGCCAGCTTGCATCTTAATGGCTGGAGTCATTGGGAGAAGGAAACAGAGTTAGTTTGCCAAATGGTGACCCTCACAGTGACAAAAGGTTACCAAAATCAAGTTCGGAAAGGGCTTTAATTGTTGGTCTGATTTTTAGAGGAGGAGGACAGGAATCTCCCTGTTCCAACTACAAACCTATTTTGGCAAAACTTTTTTGTTCAAACTCTGACCCTCAAACCGTAGACTATAAGCCATATAAGTCATATCGACATTTTATGATGTTTGGACCGTTTATCTCATGTTTTAAAAAGTGTTTTTTGCTTTTACAGTGACTGTCGTGTTTTACTGTGAGCGTTAAGACTTAGGACCGAAAGAAAAACAATTCAGCAGGCTACTTGACAAACTTTTTGTGTTGTTCTATAAATTAAAGCGAATATATAACTCATATTTTAATAGCTGGACTTGTCTAAATCAAGGGTGGAATTATTTTTTGGGGGAGGGGTGAAGGTGGAAAAGTTGCACTTCCATTTGAGTTTTTAAGCAGCTCCTGCCTAGGTCAGTGGTTCTCAAACGGTGTTTTGCAAGCTCCATTTGGGTGGTTTATGGGAAAAATTGTGGAATTGTCAAGAATATCTGTGCTTTAGCACTGCACGATTCCACCCCCTTACAATAGGGATAGAGGCTATTTTGCCCAGGGTCAGATTAATAGGACTAACAAGCCCATAGCTTGGTGAGCCCATGATTTTCATAATACAGCACTGGTGCAGTCAAATTTTTCCCTATTAAGATAGCTTTTTTTTTTTTTTTTAAGATTTTCATTCCTCTAAGGTGGAGGTATTGAATAATGAATTTGTATCTTGAAATTCTGGGGTGGGTGAGTTACTATGTTTTTGATGGCACTATCTATATTGCTTTAACTGAAAACTCAATAGATTTTTTTTTAAAAAGAACAGTTAAAGTGGCCCTTTTCAGTAGCCTGGCTTGTAATTTTCACAATACACTACTGGTTTTGACAATGATGCTGGCGCTTGCGAAATTTTAAAAATTAAAATATGAGTAATGTATTTGGTTTATCATGTGGCTGGCAGAGTCCCCCAGCAATGTGCAAACGTTCCATGAGAAAGAACGGTTTGGGAACCACTGGACTAACCAGTACCCATGAGTTTGGGAAAGCAGTGAAAAGAATGGACGTTTTAATGCTTGAAACTGCCCCTCCCTTCCTCTCCTTTTCCCAAAGGCCACTGCATCCTGCAGAAAAAGAATGGCAGCTCTGGGAAGCGGGAGAGAGCGGACAGCCGAGATTCTTTTGAAGAAGAGGAAAAAATATCAGAAGGACAAAGCTGGATAGTTGCAAAAAGCGTCCCGTGGCCAGGATCTAACTAAGGGGGTGTGGGGGATTGCAGCCTTCGAGGATGCATCTGAGAGCAATTACAAAAAGGGACAACTTTAATTAGAAGGATAACAATACTACTTAACCACCCTATCGTGCATTTAAGTATTCAGAGCCTGTCTTATGCATTAATGAGAGGCTCGTGGCAGATTAAAGACGGTGGCACACATTTTTCGTGGACTAGATCGGGCCCAACTTTGTCAGATGCCACCTTTACATTTGAAAAAAGTGGGATTTAGTCCACAGATACTTCTGCCGCCATCAATCCCCTGCTTAGTCTTTAAAGGTGTCAATTGGCTCTTTGTTTGATGCAGCGGACTCAACTGCCCACCCCCTCTGGAAATCGGACATGTCGGCTCTGCAGCGTTGCAAAGTAGGCCAGCGCAACCCATTCGAATCAATTCAATTTGAAGTAGAGTTTCGGTATGTCCGGAAGGGTTTCAGGAAGGATTAGTTGATGAAAGGAGCAATCCCCGATGATGTCATCATCACCCAAGGGCTCAGTTTGCCACCCTACCGGACATGGAGGTAGCCATGCTGGTTCATTACCAAAAAAAAAAAAAACCAAAGCCACAGTAGAGCCATACCTTTATAAGGATTGGCATCTAAAACATCACAGAGTAGCAAGCAAGCTTCTATACTGCGCAACTTGAGGAAATGCCAGGGATGGCGCAGCCAAGCTACAAATATCTTGATGAAAAGTAGCACCTGAGAAAAGATGCCCAAGTCAGCCAGAATTTGCTGGCTTGGACAACCCCAGGGAATGCTGGAGTTGGGGCGCATCCCTCATGCCAAGCATGGGTAGGGAGAAGAAGGGTTGGAAGAGGTTGCCAACTTGTATTTTTCAGTTGTGTGCAACCACGGAGTGCCCTACTGTGTCTCCAGAAGGACTATCTAATGGTTGCAGCTTGGATTGGGTTTGGGCGCCGTGTGTCCTGCTTTCCAGAGAACAATCCTCTATTTGAAGGGCTGACGGAGCAGAGTCCTGTATTTTGAAGGCATCCTCTGTCTGTGGGGCCATCTGCTCCAAGCCTGGCTTACTGATCGTGAACCATCAGTAGGGTGAGCAGGCAGGAGCCTTGAGCATGAGAGTAGCATGAGCAGCAAGCACACAGGTCATCAGGCCACATTCTCCCTGCATTATAGAGAGACGTATGCCATTTCTATTTAAATTATAGTAATTTTATCCAGACCTGTCACCTTTACATATAAATTAGCTCATGCCCATTTTATGGAAATCTGCATCCTCTTTTGTCTTCTTTATTTGGGGATGGGGAGGGTGATGTATAAATGGCCAACCTGGGGATGGGGGGGGGGGAGGTGGAAGGGTGTTCGGGTTTGCCTGTCTGTAGCCAACAGGGTTTGAGATAAGTTACTATCTAAGGGTTCAAATCCTATGCATGTTTAGACAAAAAAGTCCTACAATTCCCAGTATGTCCCAGCCAGTTGTAGGACTCCTCCCCCTGTCTAAACATGCATAGGATTTCCCCCTAGCTTGGTTATCCCAAGACAAGTCCTGCAAGCGCCAGGGAGTGTCAAGCCACATAGGATATCCCAAAGGGTACTTGGTGCCAGTAATGGGACAAAGGCAGTGTGGTGCAGTGGTCAGAGTGTTGGACTGGGACTAGCCCCCACTGGGTGATTTGGTGACTCTCAGCCTAACCTACCTCTCAGGGTTGTTGTGAGGAGGAGGAGGAGGAGGAAGAGAACCGTGTAAGCCGCCTTGGGTCCCTTGCAAGAGGGGAAAAGGCAGGATATAAATGTAACAAGAAATCTTAATAAATTAGGGGTGCTAATCGAGCAGTCCTGGGGGGGGGAGGGGAGGAGAGGAAGGCAGCCCCGGGGAGGGCACTCACCCGTGCTGTACAGCCGCCCCCACGGGAGGCGATCGGAGGGCGCAGCCGCCAGCGGCTGGAGCCTCTCGCTGCAGCCCAGACTCGGCTGCCCTCGCAGCAGCAAGCTCCGCGCCACGCAGCGCTGGAGGAAGCCCATGGTCCCTGCCTGCTGAGCCCAGGCAGGAGGGCCCCGTCCGGCCGGGTATATAGCCGAGAGGGACGGGACGAGCCGCCTCCGCCTCGGGGGCTGCTGCTGCTGCTGCTGCGCCCCCCCCCCCCCCACGCTCCACCCCCGGGACCAGGCGAGGCCCCCACAGGAGGGCGGGGAGAGATGGGGGAAGGGATCGGGTTGCCGGCCCTCCCCTTAAAGAGGCCGGCCAACTCACCCCCACCTGCCCACCCCCCTTGCGGGCACCCCGCTCCTTCCTGGAGGCCGGTGTGCCCCCCTTCTCCAAAGTTCATTGCCCACTTGATCGCCTGGGGGAGGAGGACAGGGGTCGTCCCTGATCAGGCAAGTCGCGCAGGCCAGAGGCCACGGCGATGGGCGCTTCTCCCCTGCCTTTCCTCCCCATGCCAGCTAGCCTCGGAAGCAGCCCGATCTGGGGCCGCTCCAGAAGCGCCACCTCCATTCCTCACCCGCCCCCAGGAAAGCAGATTCCCCCCAACTTTAGATTGGGGTTGGGTTGGGGGGAGCAAACCGTTAGACAGTGGAGGCGAAGCAGCGGGGGGAGAGGGTGATGGTGGCTAGGAAACGCGGCACAGACAATCCCCCCCCCCCCAAAAAAAAAAAACAAATCTGGATCTCCAGCTCTTTTCCCCAGGAGCTGCAACCCGATCTTTTCTTAACGGCGGCTGCAGGGACTCGATCCCGTGAGTGCTGGGGGGGGACCCTCTGCCCAGGGCGAAGAACGCGCGTTTACCTCCGCGCGTCAAGCGAGCGGCGATCCCTTCCCTCCGTGAAATCGCTGCGAGGGAGACAAGAGCGCCGCTGCCCGGGGATCCGCTTCACAGGCAGGAGTCGTTCCCAGCTTGCCGATTCAAGAGATCTTCTCAAGCAGCAGGAAAGACCCATGGCGGGGAGAGGGCTGGGGATGCTCAAGAGACCGTCCTAGGCAAGAGGGACCAACCCATCAACGTAAAGGCAGCCTCAGAAGAGGGGAAAAGGTGGACAGGGAGAGGGAGAGGAATTCTCCCTCTGTGCTGTGAATTAACCTTCGCCAGCCTGGGTACCCCCTTCCAGGTGGACTTGTCTGCTATTCCCCTATTTCCCCCAGGAAGCACAATGGCTATGCTGCCTGGGGGGGGGGGGGGGGGGATGGGAACTGCAGTGCTGGAGAGCGCCAAGTTGGGGAAAGCTACTGTAGATCTTATGCCTACAAAGAACAGCATCGGCTGAATTAGTCCACAGACTGTCTCCAACGAAGCAACTAAACAAAACGCATCCCAAACTCCACATAAACGTATACGTACAAGATTTAGCAGAGAGTATGTGACAACAAAGGGAATGAGGCATCCTTCTCCAATATGGTGCACTTCAGAGTTTTTGGACAACTTCCAGGATTCCTGGTCATGCTGGCTGGGGCTGATGGGAGTTGAAGTCCATCACATCTGGAGGGCACCAGGATCAAGGAATCTGCCTTGACATACTGCTTCACCTACCTTCATCGCTCATGCCCTGCTATGCCTCTAGCGATAATTTTATTTTATTTATGAATGCATTTACATCCCACCTTTGTTCCTCCAAGGAACCCAAAGCGGCATACATAATCCTCCTCCTCTCCATTTTATCCTCACAACAACAACCCTGTGAAGTAGGTTGGGCTGAGACTCTGTGGCTGAGGGGGGACTAGAACCCGGATCTCCCAACTCCCAGTCCAACACTTTAGCCACTACACCACACTGGGTCTTTTATCTTCACAACAGCCCTGGAGGGTAGGTTAGGCAGAGTCAAAGCAGATCCGCAATCACCTTAGGAACTTCATGGCCATGAGGGGGTTTGAACATTCAGCCTCTCACTGTGCCAAGTTCCAACACAGTAGTCCCCCCCCCTTTTTTTTTTTTTAAAAAAAAACAAGAACAAGAACATCTAGATATAAGAGGCACCCAAATGGAAAATCACGATGAACAGAAAGGCTAGGAAAGAGGCTTTAATCTCAAAGACAGGCCACAGGCATTCCATAAAGAGAGGTTAGCTCTCCAGCACTAAATACAAGAGATCTTAAGCAAACAGGTATTTTCCAGCTCTGTCAACTCTTTGAAGAGCTGCTGCTAGTCTGCAGTCGGAATATCAGCTCCTCCCGAAACACTGGTTCGATTTAAGACACACTCCGGACTAATTGATAATTACATCTGATGAAGTGGACAGTGTCCCCAAAAACGTAAGCCAGAATATGGTTGTTTTTTAAGGTGCCACAAGACTCTTGGTTGTTTTGCCTGCAACAGGCGAACATGGCTAACCCCCCAGAATTGTTCAAGGCTATTTCCAAACGAGCAAGAAACATTCTGAAAACAAGACATGGGTTCTCTCTGTCCCTTGAAAAAAGTATACCCAAAGGGTTAAAATACTTCCATACCAGCTAGACAGCTAAAATGTAGTACCTTATTTCTTTGATTCTAAGATGCACTGATCCCCAATATTAGGTGTCTGAAAATGGGGTGCGTCTTAGAATCAACGCAACACTTTTTTTTCGTGATGGTGGCCCTAAAATTAGGGTGCGTCTTAGAATCAATGGCATTTTAGATTCGGTGAAATACGGTACATATATAATCCATGACACCCTTAACTAAACCATCAAGCCCAGATCACCCTAATACAAACACTCGCTTATACCTTCCCCATTTACCTGTGGCTCTCCTCTGCTACCTTTCCTCTGTGGTTTCCGTGTCAAATTTTAGATTGTAAGCTCCTTGGGGCAAATACCTGTACTCTGTAAAGCACCAAACAAGCGACAAGGTGTACGAGGTATGGAATGTTGGGCTATGGGAGTTGCCCTCTCATGCATTTGAATCAGACTTGGTTGGCGGGGAAGGTTCCTGTGACAATCAGGAACGTGAATCTATGGATTTAGAAGTGTGTTTTAACAGCACTATGTATTACCCATATGTAATTTGGGCAAGCTCTTTGTAGCTTCGCTTTAAAACGTAAGAACAGCCCCGCTGGATCAGACCAAGGGTTCATCTAGTCCGCATTCTCTTCAGTGTCTTACCAGCTGTCCATGGGAAATGCACAAGCAGGACATGAGCGCAACAGCAGCCTTCCATGTTTCACAGCAACTGGCGCACACAGGCATACTGCCTCTGATACTGGAGGTAGCACATAGCTATCAGGACTAGTAGCCATTGATAGCCTTCTCCTCCAGGAATTTGTCTAACCTCCTTTTAAAGCCATCCAAATTGGTGGCCATCACTACATCTTGTGGTAGTGAATTTCATAGTTTAACTATGCTCTCTGTGAAGATGTACTTCCTTTTATCTGTCCTGATCAGCTTCATAGGATGACCCCAGCTTCTAGTATTATGAGGGAGAAAAAAATGTCTCCCTATCCACATTTCCCACACCATGCAGAGTTTTGTTTACCTCTATCATGATTCTCCTTACTCACCTTTTTCCAAGCTAAACAATCCCAGCTGTTGTAGCCTTTCCTCAGAGGGGACTTGCTACAGCCCCTAAACATTTTAGTTGCCCTTTTCTGCACGATTTTTCAGCTCTACGATATCTGCTTTTAGGTGCTACGACCAGAACTGTACACAGTATTCTAAGTGTGGTGCCACCATAGATCTGTATAAGGCAGTATGATCTTGACAGTTTTATTCTCAGGTCCTTTCCTAGGATTGTCATGAAGACCAGCATTTACCATCCTAGGGATATGGCTACAACTCCTTGAAAACTAAGGCTGTACATTGGAACAGACCAGCCTTCCCCCATCTGGTGTCCTCCAGGTTTGATGTACTACAAATCCCATAATCAACCAGCTAGCTGTGTAGTTTCTGCATCAGGCTGGAGAAAGCTACCTACCCAGTTGAATGTTAAGCCTTTGTTGATATTTTAATAATGTATTCATTTTATAAGTTTTAATCAGTTTTATGTATTTTATATTGTTTGTATTGATGTTGTTCCCCGTCTCGATCCGGAGGAAGAGGCGGGTAAGGAATTAATAATAATAATAACAACAGCAACAACAACAATAAGACAAAGGCACAATCCTGAGGGATTCAAGCCCCCAAACCTGTATTTAGAATCAGGCTAATTGTATTTAGAGCCAGGTTAAATGCTAGGCTCGGGGCAGATTAAACAAATTAATTTACAACCAGTCTTTAGTTGGAACAGGTGACTCTCATCTTAAAAGGGAAAGGGATGAAACCTAATGATGAGCACAAAAACAAGGGAACCTGGTTTCATGGATGCTCCGGGCTCTTGTGGTTACTGTACAGCACAGAACATCTAATTAGAAACGATTACAAGGAAACATGAGGCCTGTTTTGACAAAAGCCTACCCCGATTCTATCAATACAACTGCAGCCAAGTATCTACCGCTGGCAAATACTAGATGCCAATCAGGTCTTCAAAGTATTTTCTGCATGCACAGGAGCTGTGCTCAGGCCTCTCTCCCCCACCCCCAGTTCCCCAAACCGCTGTATTGATCTACAACCCTGAACTGGCTATAATCCAGAGGGCAAATGGCACTTCTTAACCTGTTGGGAGTTTGTTGACCCCAGGAAAAATATTAGCACAAGCATCAAGGACAGAGCTTTTTCCTGCGGCCTGTGCTCCTGCTGCTGATGTTGCTGAAACCTGCTCAGTTTTTCTTCTCCTGGTTCCCTCCTGTAACCCTCATCTAAGGGCCTCCATTTCATCCTCCAAAGTGAAATCAACACTGAAACAAGGGAATTTCACTTGCTCACACTTTTCATATGTCTCTCGGTACTCAATCTCAATGGCAAAGTTCAGACTGTAAGCTCTTTGGGGCAAGTTCCTTGTTTTGTTTTTGCACTTCCTATACATTAGACCTATACCAAAAAAAATGTACTGTACAC
The DNA here is from genome assembly GCA_029215795.1 of Anniella stebbinsi. Taxonomy (NCBI): domain Eukaryota; kingdom Metazoa; phylum Chordata; class Lepidosauria; order Squamata; family Anniellidae; genus Anniella; species Anniella stebbinsi. Next base: position 42,824,131 of record JARDYH010000007.1, on the reverse strand, counting down.
ACAACCACCACATAGGATATTCCTCACACTGCACCTTTCCTACAGGCAACTTGCCTCAAATTCAGTCCTTTCAAAACAGTCATTAGCTTTCTAGTAGTTCCATTTGATAGACCGGGGAACTGAGGAAATAATAAAGATTTACCGAAAGCCATTTGTTGAGCACATGGCAGGACAGGAACTTAAAAAACCAGTCTAGGCCAATATCAACTGAACCGCTGTGGCTTCTGGGAACCAAACCACTTAACTATTGAAGTAAACATCTCATGGGGGAACCTGAAAACGACACCCATGAAAAGGAACTTTTGCAGCAACAACGGCTTTAAGCATCCTCAAGCTTTGCAGGACCTGACTTTCCAGAGGAAGGCATTTGCCTGTTTGAAAGATGTTTGGGACATGACCTAATATTAGGCCAAGGTTTGAGGGCATCTGATACAGCAACCATGATGAAGCTTAACAGGCTTTGGCCCAGCCAGCACCTGGAGACTCCAAGCAGACCGACCTGAGCTCCACAATAGAAGAAAGGCAGAATAGAAATATAATCAATAAAATTAAGCAGGCTTCTCATAAAGCACAGGCATTCTGGGTAAACGCGACAAGCAGTTGCTTTAACATCTGGACCTGGGCGTCCTTCCAAATCTGTACCCTTGATCCCGAGAAGAAAAATATGCACTTTCATTCTGGGTAAACACGCTCCTGCTATTGGCAAGCATTTTTGAAAGGCTGCTGACCTCGGCGTCAGGCCAGGGACTTGCGGAATGGTGCCGCGACAGAAATCAAACAAGAACCACAGACTCGGATGCTGCCTACGGGTGCCGGCGAGCCACAGAATATGATGGCAGGAAGAGATCAAAATACTCAGAAGGCAAAACAAAATAAATAAAAAATACACTTGTCATTCGTATAGGTCTCCCTCTCTTGAAAAAAGCCACCAGCTAAGCACAGGTGTGCACATCCTTATAGAATCCTGTCTGCGCATCTGTAGGCTCCAGATTTTAAAAAAGCAATGTCAGTAGCATGGGAAGAAGTGGAGGAGTATAGTCCATTCAACTTGGGACCAGGATGCCTGAGAGAGCGCCTCCTCCCTTACCAACCTGCCCGATCACTGCTGGTGGTTCCCCATGGACCTGTGTCCCAACTGGAATCCACCAGGCGAAGAGCCTTTAGTGTGGTGGCCCCTGTTCTGTGGAACTTCCTGCCCCGGTCAGGCAGGCGCCAACACTAGGCTGTTTTTCAGCACCTCCTGATAAGAACTCTGTTTTGAGAAACCTTCCTCAACTGACTAGCCACGGTTTTTCTGGTTCCTTTGTTTTTAAAGTGTACGGTTTTAATTTGCTTTTTAATCTTTCTTTTACGGTTGATACCTATGTTCACCGCTCTGGAATCTGTGTTAGTTAATTGAGCAATTTATAAATATTGTAAATAAAATAGTAATTCATTGAACTAACGCAGTATCGAGAATTGAGCTGGGAGCTCCCTAACACAAGGGTCCCCAACGCATGGGCACCTTAGGAATTTGAGAAATTGCTGTGGGTGCCATCACAAAATGCCTAATCAGTGGATCGTTGCTTTGGTCTCTACCTGCTGTGTCTTATTCAGCAAAAACTTTTGTTTTGTGCCTATTGGATAGAGCAAAGTCTCTTTAATATGGGGATGTCTAATTCAGCTAGTTGCTAGTGGTGCAATACAGCTAGTGCTTCTTTTAAACGTACATTTCGGCAACATCCAGTAGTTGCTTCTTTGGGGAGGAGGTTATATTACAAAGATAAATTTTGTACTGGACAGTCTTTAATATTCACTGATGTACACGGCCTTTTCAATTATTGACCTGTTTCATGGAAATGAACAAATGGTAAGCGTAAATAGATTCTCCATGCTCTTTTGACAGTTCAAAGACTGATCTTACCACACTGGAAGGATAAACCCTCACTTCCTATAATGAAATGGATTAAGGACCTTAGAACGCTTTCAATATTTTAATGAGTGACCTATAGACGCCACCTTTAAATGGATACTTACTTGAGCATTTGGCCCACTTTTGTTGGGAGCCTATATATAATGGCTAGAAAGTTATGCATTTCATTCATACGAAATGCTGTGGATATATACAAATCCACACGCTGGTAACTTCGAGGCTTGACTTCTGCAATGCGCTGTACATAGGGCTACCTTTGTGCCTAGTCTGGAAACTTCAACTAGTTCAAAATATGGCAGCCAGGTTTGTCACCGGTACACCTATGGGTGACCATATTACACGAGCTTTAAAATCTCTCCATTGGCTGCCAATTAGTTTCCAGGCGAAGTATAAAGTGTTGGTCATTACCTTTAAAGCCCTACATGGTTTGGGTCCAGGTTACCTGCGGGATCGCCTTCTCCCGTACAATCCGCCCCGCACGCTCAGGTCCTCTGGGAAGAACTTACTACAGTCGGCCAAGACTAGGCTGACAACCGTTACCCAGAGGACCTTCTCTTCTGCCGCTCCCAGACTGTGGAATGACCTGCCAGAGGAGACTCGTCAACTTAACAGTCTTTTAGAATTTAAGAAAGCTATAAAGATTGTTCTCTTCCGGCAGGCATATCCAGTGGGATTTTAGAATGTTTTAAGGGTTTTTTAGGATGTTTTAATGCAGTTTTAATAATGTGTATCATGTTTTAATCAGTTTTATGTATTTTATCGTATTGTTCTTCCCCGCCTCGATCCAAACGGAGAGGCGGGTAAGAAATAAATTATTATTATTATTATTATTATTATTATTATTATTATATTATATTAAAAACTGGGAGGGGGGAGAATTAAAAGATTGGGGGGGGGGTTACCCCTGCCCTAACGGTTCAAAATGTCACCCGAGCCACATGGATTCACTAAGTGGCTTTAGGCAGCTCCCTTTCTGTCCGTACATCCGCAATAGGAGGAATCACAAGAGCAGCGAACCTTACAGGGTTATGGTAAAGATGATCAAGGTTTAAAAGCAGGGATGGGCAATTTGAGTCCCTCCAGATATGGCGAAGGCTGATGGGAGTTGTAGGCCAAAACATCTGGAGGATCAAAGGTTTCCCACCCCTGGATTAGAGTCCGTATAATATAGTAGATAAAATTGTGGGAGTGGGGGGAGAAAGACCCGGGTTCAAAGCCAAGCTCAGTCATGCATCTCACTGGATGGCCATGGCCCAATGGCTTATTCAGCCTAATTTATCTGATACGGCTCTTGTGAAGAAGAAAAAAACCAATACGGGCAAACCCATATAATGCCACCCTGAGGTCCTTGCAGGAAAGGCAGGCTACCGTTATGATAGATACTGAGAATGTGTAAGAAATGCTATGCTGCACACGGTAACCATTTAGCAAACAATCCACATACCTCGAGAAATTTCCACAGATTCTGCCTGATGAATTACTCCCAAACCCATCACTTCTGCCCTCCCAATCCCTTCCGGAAAGGCCTCCGTGGCCCCCAAACAGAGCTCAACTCCGTTTAAAACAACAAAGTAAGCACTTTTTTTATTTCCATTAAGCACATTTTAGTATCACAATGGAATGATGAGAAAAATGTTTCCTTAAAAAAACAAAACAAAACAGAAGTCAGTCTGTCACGCTCTCTCTCTCTCTCTCTCTCTCTCTCTCTCTCAAACCTCACCAACGGCAGGGAGGCTTCAAGGCAATTTAAAAATAAAAAGGAGGGATCGGAGCGGGGTGGTGGTGGTCCCCACAACGGCAAGTAAGGTAGGAAGGAGGGAGGGAAGACAGGTGGAATGATGTGAAGGTGGGAAACATCTGAAGTAGTCTTTGGCGTTTCTGCCTCATGATTGATGCACAAGACCAGCCACCGAAACCTGCAGACGCAGCTGAACGCCACGGTATTAAGACAAGAGACACCCAGCGAGGGGAACAGCCTGCAGTTGGCTCTTAAGACACCCTGCAGGAAACAGAGCTGCCGACTCAGCTGCAGGGATTAGCTGGGAGGGAAAGAGGTGGGGGGCGCGGTGTGCGGCTCCCATGCGTGGCCCACATGCGAGACGCTGCCTCTTGCAGGCCTGGCGGGATGGGGGGGGGGAGCAGAGGCAGTGGCAAGACAAGGTGTACAGGAGGTCCGTTCTTGACAGGGATCTGGACCCGTGTCCAGTGCCAGGAACTATAGCTTCACAGTCCCAGGGGGGAGACTGTCGTTGCAGAGTCTGTAGTAGCGCAGGTCGTTGACAAGTCTGTGCACATTCTGCGTAAACGATGGCAGGTCCTGGAGAGTGGGGAGGAGAGCAAACATAAAACATAAAAAGGCTACAGCAACAGCATAAGGATCACACAGTGTTTAAGCAGCTGCCCATGGGAAACCCACAAGTAGGACATGAGCAACAGCAGCCTTTCGTGTTTCACAGCAACTGGCGCACATAGGCACACTGGCTCTGATACTGGAAGTAGCACACAACCAACAGGACTAGGAGCCGTTGGTAGCCCTTTACTCCAGGAATTTATCCAACCCCCTTTCAAAGCCATCCAAATTGGTTGCCATTGTTACATCTTGTGGTAGCGAATTCCATTGTTTAACTATCTATTCTGAATCTCCTACCGATCAGTTTCATGGGGTGGCACCTTTGGGTTCTAGTATTATGAGAGGGAGAAAAAAATGTCTCCACGTTCTCTATACCATACATGATTTTGTACACTTCTGTCATGTCTCCCCTTAGCCTCCTCTTCCCCAAGCTAAACAATCTCAGCTGTTGTAACCTTCCCTCATAGGGGAGATGCTCCAGCCCCTTGATTGGAACTAAGATTTGCAGCTAGAGCATAGGACAGTTGGTGCTCAGTAGTCCTTTGTTTAAAAGGTTTGCTTGCTCTAGGAAGGAGTTGAAAGCAGCCTTAGAGAAGCACTTCGGTGCTCTTTGTGCTACATTTTCTATCATCTGGGGCCGTTTTATTTAGCCGATTCAAAACAAAGCATTTAAGAACTGAGAAGCCTCGAAGTCTCACCTTGAAATGTGATGAGGCAAGGACAGAGTAGATTTTGTGATGAGAAGCAATGAAGCAAAACAGGTGTTGCCCCAAGGTATCAGTCTGAAGCCACATGAGGACACAGTGTTATGAGAAATATAGTCTTGCATAGAATTGTGTTGAGAGCTTCCCTCCCATTTTCAGTGACCCTGTTCAGATGACACACTAAGCCACGGTGGTTAAGCACGTTGAGCTAAACATTATGGCTTGGTGTGACGTGTGAATCATTCCTAACCATGGTGGCGACATAACCACAGCTTAAACACACTCCCTAACCATTTGCTGCGAAAGGGTTAGCGGCCTAACCATGGCTTAGCGTGTTGTCTGAACAGGCCCAGTGAGGTCTTAATGTGAGAGAAATTTGCAACTAGTATGGGAGCCATGATTTCGCTGGGCCTCTTGAATTTTGGGCAAATGGGCAAGGTTTCCAAAGGTTTCCTTTTCTTTCAAAAGTGCAGTGTTTGATGAAAAGTGAAACTCTTTTGAAAGTCCATCCCAACCCTAAAATACTCAGGTGATCTATCTCAGAAAGGAGAATGTAGGCATATTGAACCCGTGTCAATGCACAGCTGGGATGGAGGTCAAATGATGAATCCAACAGTGACGTGACGTGACAGGGGTGAGCATCTGGCTACAACTTCACAGAGTATCTTCTGGGGATGGGGGAGGAGTGTCAAGCAACTTGCCCGAGGCAAACCCACCCACTCAAAATGTGATCCCCAACCTCTCACCCTGTCCATTTTGAAGTTCCTTCCGAGCACGCTTTTCTGGTTGGTGTCCACGCCGTCACAGCTGGCTAAGAACCCCGGGAGAAAGGCTGAGTAGAAGCTATCAAAGTCCACCGAGGCCATGTTGTAGATGGCAATGCCAATTTCCTCTTGGAGGAGGTCGTGCGATTTATGGACCAGTACCTGAAGCAGCACATTCACAAACTGAAAGAGCATGGCTGTCCGGAAGATCTTCTGCAGGGAAAGATAAGGAGGTCTCTCAGTATGCTCTGGGAATGGAGAATAGCGGACTCCGTTTGGGAGTCCACCAGGAGAAGAGCCTTCAGTGTGGTGGCCCCCTTCCTACGGAGTACTCTGCCTCTGGAGTTCAGGCAGGTGCCAACTTGGTTTTCCTTCCGGCATCTCCTGAAAACGCTGTTGTTCTGGGAAGCCTTCCCTTAATGGCCAGCCAAGATTTTATTTACACTTTTGTTTCTTTAAAAAATGTATTTTAATCTGTTTTTTTTAATCTGTTTTCATTCCTTTCCCTCATTTGTTCACTGCTCTGAAATCCTCAGATTGGGAGCGGTGCAGACAAATTGTAAATAACTAAATAAATAAGAACTGAAGAAACACAGCCCAGTCTGCTCAAATTCTTCCTACAGGCCTATTTCCAGTGGTAAGTGAATTATGCTACAAATCAGTGGCCCGGTACATTGCCGATTCAGCTCCATGGATGCTGAGGTAAGAATGTGTGTGAAAAGCCGCTGCAGCCTGACATCCATCCGCCAGCTGAGCACGCCTGCTCTAGCAATCTCACCCACGATTTTAAAGGGCTGAGTTCTCGCCATAATGTGTCACTCGCAATGCAGACCTGGGTAAAGCCTGCTGTAATTGCAAACGTGTCAGCTGGAAGCTGCTGTCAGGGTGCAACTGGCCTGCCCAAGGTCTGATCAGGGGAGTTTCTGCATGGCTCAGACAGGGCACTCAATATATCTGATCCTGTACAAGCCGCCTGTCGTTCACCATGTAACAGCCAGACCGCAGCTGTGGGAACAGAGTGTTTGACAAATGCAGAAAAGCAGCTCTTCCTGTTTTCACCTTCCCAAAATGAAGCAGGATCACTGTGTCTAAAACCTGGGGCCTGATCCACACTACATAGATTCAAGGGTACCAATAGGACTCTAGCCCATTTGTATGAAAGAAGGGGCCTGCTCAGACGACACTTCAGGCTCTGTAATTAGCAAGACTGCGGTTCTCTGGGGTCAGCACGAACCACAAGCCGTGCTGCCGCACGCAACACTTTAAGCCACGGTTAGAGACGCTGACCCTGCTGCAGATGGTCCAACTGGGGTTAGTGAGCGAGCAGGGCTTAGCAAAACACACAAGACCCCTTAAACCTTGCTGCTTAACCAAAAGCCTTAACCAGCAAGGTTCAAGGTGCCTTCTGAAGAGGCCCAATGATATACAGCTCATTGATGGAAAGTGAATGCAGAGACTGAAGCAGCGGGCGTTACAGCCCCTCCCCCGGGACTGCTTCTCTTAAGCAGACGGCGCGCCTCCCCCCTCTGAGATGAGAACAGCCCCAGGGCAACGCCTGCTGCTTCATGGAGACTGGGGCATGAAAAAGCTTGTCTTTGCTGTCACGGTCTGCATCTGATTTCCATCAATAACCTGTGTATTCTTCTGCCACACAAGTGGACTTGAGCCACATCGCTACCGTCAAACCTGCTTCGTGTGGATCGGGCCCCAGGTTGAAGACCCACTGCTAGTCTATTCCGTCATCGGAGGCGATTCTTGTGCCCCCCCCCTCCTCGACAATCCCGTGGGCAGCATGGAGGGGAGAACGTGAGCCAAACGCCGCCAACGCGTGAGTAGCAACTACAGCGCAGAGCGCACAGCAGTGCCAGGATCACTGGATGGCGGCAAGTACAGAAAACAGTAAGGTTGAGCCTTTGGCATCTACTGCGCCCCCCCCCCCCCGCTCTTCTCCCAGCACCTTGTACGAGCGGAGTACAAGTTCCACCTTTCTAAGTAGTTTGTACGATCAACTGGAAGGTGCTTACCTTGTGATATAGCTTCTGCTTTGTGTTCAGAGTCTCCAAATAGAACAAGTTCTGCTTAAACAGGTGAATGTCCGGTTGCAGGAAGGACTGGCCAAAGGCCTATGGAACAGAAAAGCCTCTCAGGACAACGTGGTTCGAGACACAAGGCTACCTGTCAACGAAGGCCGAAAGCCAGCCCCGGGCATCCCACGTGGTACAGGCCGGCTCAGCAACGCAGTCAACCACACCTAAGCCGAGCCCCCATGAATCCCACACCTGTGGGCTTATGGCAGCTGCTGCTGCCCCGATATCATGTTCTCTTGTAACACTGCAAGTGTGCTGCGTAAGGAAGCTGGGGAACAGGGCGCCAGCAGCTGCCAGTAGTTGCCTCTGCATCTTTCTGAATGACAATGGCAGGGGCTGGAAAGTAAGGAAGGCAGAGGCTTGAAGAACCAGTGGCCTGTCTATTGAGGAACAAGGCCCCCGAAGGCAAGGCTTCCCTCCCCTCTCACAAGGAAGAGTCTTGCAGCACCTTAACGACTAAGATGGACGTATCGCAGCATAAGCGTTCGTGGATTAGAGCCTACTTCATCAGATCCATCACTCCACTGTTACAGGGGCTGTTTAAAGATGGGCACCTTTCCAGAGCTCCGCTGTAGACTAAGCCAAGCCATCCGCATGCAGGACAGCGGCTGTGGACTATGCATGTATGCACCCAATTTGCTTTCTGTGGGTTTGCAGTTCCACACTGGAGGAAATCTCAGCGCGTGCCAGTAAGCGAGGGACGGAAATGTCAGCCGTTGCCCTTCAAAGGCTGGGGCCAGGTTCACTTGGCTTTGGCCGTCTCCTTCCACGCAGTACCAGTTCCCCAACTATGATCATTTTGCTGTACGGCAGATATGAAGAGTCCCCACCAAAAACTTAAGCTCAGCTCAGCACAGCCAGTAGGAGAAACCTGGCACAAACCCTCCTGGGGCATTTTTAGCACCAGCTGCATTTTGCAGCAGGGAAATGGCCATAAAGGAATTAGATAACTGAAGCTGGTTAACCAAAACCGGAAGCTCCCTGAACAGCCATCTGACATAGATGGCAGAGCTGTTTTCCTGGAGTAAAATCTCACTTCCTTGGCTCTGGGGAGGGAGACCAGTCTTCTAACTAAGCAACCCACAGAAGTAGGGAGGGAGGAATGTGATTCAGTGGCCCTGATCAAAGAATGGATTGAGGCTTCAGCGGGAGAGGAGAACAGGGTTAGAGGAAAAGCTCAGTCCCGTTTTCTTTAGGCCTCCAAGTCTGGAGAGTGAAATAAAAAACGGGGAATGGAGAAAAGAGACCAGAGACTGGACTCTGACCTCAGTAGTAGCGAGCAGACGGCAGCCTGGCTGGGCGTAGGCATTCTGTGCCAGGTAAAACATCCAGAGAACATTAAATAGAAGCCTCTTCCCCAAGGATCACAACCCAGATAGGAACACCGAGTGGCCAGAAGCACTTGGCTGGCATCAACTGCTGCTGAAAAGGCGGCAGAGAGTCCAGCTACTTAGTAAAATTCTGCTGACAAATTAACAGAGGGTTTGCTCCTTAGAGTGGGCAGGAGGGAAGTTGGACAGTGGAATTTGAGCAGCTCGTGAATCGCCTGGTTTGGCAAAAAAAGAAACAAACACCCTCCTCACAGGCTTGGACTAGATTTAGGGACAAGTCTGGGCACAGGAAATGGCAGTGCGTTGAGAGGGCGGCTCTCTCAACAACATGCTGTGAGATCTAGCAAGCCCTTCATGTGCATCCGTGTTCTGACCAGATCTCCCCAATGACTGGTCAGAGAGATGCTGCAGACTTGTTTGAAGAGCCAGGGTAAAAAGAGACGTGGCGTCGTTAGAGATTTACCGGAACATCAGAGGCTGCCTTAGACGGAGCCCAATAGTGTCGACACTGACTGGCAGAGGCAATCCAGGGTCTCAGGCAAGATTCCTTTCCTGGCCCTACCAGGAGAAGCTGGGGATCGAACCTGGGACCTTCTGCATCCAAAGCAGGCGCTCTGTCACGTGGAGCACTTTGAATAGCTCTCAACCCTTAAAAGCATACAGCAGCCTTTCCCAACCTGGTGACTGCAACTCCCATCATTCCCAGCCAGCTGTCCAGGTTGGGGAAAGCTGACATGCAGGGTAGGCGACGCAAATTCAAGTATGCATTCCCGCCCCTTTATATTCTACACGTCAAGGTAATATCTGAACTCCTGCTCAACCATTTGCTCTTGCAGCTGGTTAGGATACAAGGAATGCACTTTTAAAAGCATCAAAATCGCCCTGCTGAACCAGAGGAAAGCCCATTTGATCCAGCCAGTGGCAGCTGGGCCTTCAGAAGCAGGCCGGGATGACACCAGCCAATTGCTATGCAGATACCTGCATAATGGCACTGAACTGGGCTTCGTTCTCCATCTGCTCATCCGCGACTCCTCTCTGGATGCTGGCCAGGACGCTGGACTTGAAGAAGTACCGCCAGTTGTGGTGAAGGACCCGGAAAAGCAACTCAAACAGCTCCGCTTTCACATCAGGAGAGGATCGCTTGGGGAACCGAAGGAAACACAACAGGGTTTCAAGATACGCCTCCTCTCAACGGATCGGGTTGCATATCGCCAGAGAGAGCTTTGTCGCTCAGCAGTTCATGATGTAGCATAACAAGCAAGCAGTCAGGGGATACTTCTCCAGTTACCGTTTAAGCACTGGCCCCGCAGAACATAGCTCACTCCTCTGAGGAACGTACTAAGGAAATAAAACCAACCATCTGATTGCCAGCCTATATTTTGCCCCTCAAAAAGTTTATTTGGATGTAGGATGCCGCAGGCGTCTTCTCATACGGAAGCAACAGGACAAATACTAGTACAGTTTGCCTGTGTTTTCCCGATGCTTGGCCATCAGTCTCATCGTGCGTGAATGAGCCACCACAGATCGATCACGTCACGGGATCTCAAAAACCAATGGTTTGCGATGGGATCAGTTCATGGATTCGACCCCGGGCATTATGAGCCGGCCTTTAAAGCAGGGGTGGTGAACCTCATTTGGCCCCCTGGGGTCCCCCCAGACAGCCACCCCCCTTCCACTGACCACCAATTCTTGGGTGGTTTCCTGGCTTCCGCACGGTTTTTCTCCCCATTCTAACAGGTTGAAACACGCCTCTCCTAAACTTTAGTTACTGGCAGCAAGAGCTTGAAGCTAACGTATGCTGGGATTTTTGGCTCTGCCCATTTTGCCTTTGGTCCCACCCAACGCTGGAACGCAGCCCCCCAAAAGGTCTCCAAATCTGGCCCGTGGGCTGAAAGGGGTTCGGCACGCCTGCCATAGACCTTCTCGCAAGTTAAGGTGTTGTCCCGGGACACAGGCCCTGCAGTGGCTTCTGCCTTCCCTTCCATGCCGGACGTTTCAACCCTCACCCCACCCCAGAGTGGCCCTACCTCGGCAATGATGGGGTAGACTTGCTCCATGCAGAGAGAGATGATGTTGGGTAAGAAAGGCTTGAACACTTGGCCCGGCTCTTGCACCACCACCTGAAGGATCTTGAGGAATTTCTCAACCACTCGGCATCCGGTGCTCCCATCGTGGAGGATGCTCTCCGCCAACTGTTCTCTAGGGCACAATAAATAAATAAAAAAGAACCAGTGTCACCTGCAAGGTTGTCTTGACGGGCAGGGAAGAAGCAGGGGGCATATGGAGGAGGACCCTCAGGTTGAGTCAAGTTCCACTCTCCGAAGGGAGCGCCACACACCATGTTAGGCAATGCAAGTTCTCTGCCAGAGGGACCAAAAGCTGCCTGCCCGAGATCTGTCGGAAGAGCGCTTCTCCGTGCCCCACCAATGTGAGATATACGCTATGGTGGGGCATGGGAGAGGGCTTTCTCTGTGGTGGCACCCCGGCTGTGGAATGCCCTCCCCCTGGAGGCATGAGTGGCACCGGCACTGGCTTCATTTCAACGCCAGGTTAAGACGTGGCTTTTAAATAAAGCCTGTAATGGCTAAATCCACCAGTCTGCACACTGTCTCTTCATTGGATTTTATGGTTTTAAAATTTTGTATTGGTTCTAATATATTCACGGTTTAATTCGTTTTAGAATTGTATGTGTATTCTATTTGAAATGTATGATTTTTATCTGTACGCCGCCCGGAGATCATTGTGATGTAGGGCGGGATATAAATGTTTTCATAAATTAATACATAAAAGCTAAGCGATGGAGAGAGATGAGCAGGTTACCTGGTGAACATGTTGAGGAACGTCTGTATGACCTGCTCGGTGAAAGGCACACCCATCTGCACCCTCAGCCCTTGAAACAGGGTGAGGAAGAAGCTCAGCATTTTGTCTGTCACATCTGGAAACAGGGAGACGAAGGAGCCCAAAGGGAAAAACATTAACAAAGCTGCAAGGTTTCGACAAGATGCTGCTCCTTGTGGGCAGGAGTCATGTTTGCTATTTGATGCTGGGAGGTACAGTGCGGATCCCCACAGCATAGCTCCTGCCCCACGACTTGACTTCTTAACTCCCCCATCCCAGCAGGCAGCAAGTGGAGGGGCTGACGGCAGGGCTCTGACCTCCATCAGTGTGAAAATACCCTTTGCCCTATGGCCCGTGACAAGACACTGGATTCATTGTCGGAACGTTTTATGTTGAACTCTAGTGGCTTACTGTGGCCATGCAAGACAGTCAAGGAAAGAATCCTCTTAGACCTAGGGTTGGGCAACTCCCCTGTGTCCTGTTTGACCCTAGTCTGCATGCGGGGCGAGCTGCCAGATGGTCCACGGGCATCCGGCGAGAGCTTGCGCCTTCCTTTGTGGTCCACGAGCTGTGATTTGCGCAAATCGATGGTTTGGAATATTTAAGGAAACCGCAATGAGCGGAAAATCGCAGTCATATATAGCACAATTTTCATAAAAATGTAGATGTAGAGGACCAGTTACACCTGCAACTTTGCACAAATGCCACTATTTGTGGCCGTGATTTTGCGCAAATTGCGATTTCCTTCAATATCCCAAACCATGAATTTACGTAAATCCTCATGGGACTGTAGCCTTCACTTAAGAGTAGCATCTGTGGCCGGCAGTCCAATGGGCTGTACTGGGGGAGAGGAGAGAGAGAGAAGATGGAACTTCCTTTTGCCTTGTTGTTTTAGATTGTAAGCCTGTGGGCAGGAGCTGTCTTCATCTACTAGTTAGTTATCACCCACTCCACTAGCCTTTCTAGCTAAGTAAGGAGCGGGAGAAAAACAACAACGATAAATGCATAAATAAATTTCTTTGGGATCTAAAGAGGTCCTGCGAGGTCTGGAGATATACACAGCTATGGTCAAGCGTTAGTACTGCAGAATCCAAATGGAATTGCTTGGCTTAGCATCACGTCAGGCCTAACACAGCTACATCTGGCTGTTTCGCCAATATGAACTGTTAATCCATCAATAAGGTATATCATCAATTCCACGGAACGGATTTTCGTTCAAAAAGGAAATGACCTTGTCACTTTTCCTCACTATTGCAGCCGAGGGGCTGTGATGCTGTCGGGGGTTCCAAGGCATATTTGGTGGGTGAGAGTTCTCCCTCCGCACCTCAATGAAGGGCACCAGGTGACAGATTCCGGCTTGATGAGCAAATCAAGCACCTCAACAGCAAGAGTGGATCGTGGCCAGTGGATTTCAGAAACTGGCAGGTTCAAGCTTGACCCCTTTGCTCTGCAAATTTTCTCCCCCCCCCCCCCCCCCCCAAGCCCCAGGCATGAACTACTGACATGCAGGGCACCATCTGGATTACTGATGGATGGTTCTACCCTAGCCTCATGGGACTTCCTTGCTGAAAAGGGCTGAGTGCAGGCGAGAACTTGGGAGGTGGTCTTGACTATAGTAAGGGAGTAAGGGTTTAATCCCACAAGATTCCTGACGGTTACTGGATCACTCCTGCCAGAGAGAACGGAGCTGTGGTTATCATACCTGACTGGTGAATGAAAGCTGGGAAGAGGGCTAGCGAGACCTGCACAGACTCCTGCAGCGACTGGTAGCAGATCTGGCGGGATTTGGTGGCTTCCCCAGAGACGCTCTCCACGATATCTTCCAAGACGCCGAGTGTCTGATGGATAATGACTTTAGCTGCAAAACCAAGAGGCTGCATTCAAACAATTGCCCCCAGGGCTCCAGTGGTAGTGAGAATGGGAAGGGATAATAGAAGCAGTAAACTGAAATCCCTGCAGGGTTTGCCATGAGAGTGCTCCGTGAGACATCAGGCCAGGGTACTCAAGCCAGATGCTGTCACGCTCTGCCTCCTGGGGTAAGGGCACCTCCCGGTCACCTTCCACTGGGAATGAGTCAGTATGCCCCATCTTTAAAGAGGAATTGCTCACCCTGTGAGTCCTCTGAATGTGGGCAGCTTGGACTTCTAAACTATAATTAAAGACACACATTGTTATCTTTTCGGTGCTGGGTGAAGCCCTCTCTCACTTCTCAGGCATTTGGCAACATGTGATGAGCATTTAATCAGTCCTGGGTTTGCCTTATGGTTATGGCTGATTGCTCAATATTGTTTCTAAGATATATGTTGTCTTCATGTATATTGTTTGTGCGTTTTGGTTTAAACTGTTACACTGTGTATTTTAATGTTTTTTTTTAATACTTTATTTTCATGTTTAATATTTTTAATCTTTTAAAACAACCCACAAAGTCTTGGCTATGGGGAGGTATAGAAGTGTAATCAATAATAACCTTATATAAGAATACGGCAATGTAAGGCTTATTACTCGAGATCTGTCGGATCGATTTTGCTCATTTTTTGTTTCAAACTGAAGCTTGAGTGCTGTAGACGGGCAGAAAAATTCTGAAAGTTTGGAAAAGTTCAAAGCCTGAGCTTTAACAGCAATTAATTTTCTCTACGCCAAACATCTGCCAGCGGGATGACAGACAACGCTGTTTGGCCAATCAATGCGGCATGAAGGCGGGACCCAGGTGCAGCCATGTGGTTCAGCTGTCACCACCAGTGGCGAGGGGGATGGAGGAGGCCGATGGGGGCGGGCCGTGCTGAATGCAAATTTCAGAGGGGTGGGGATTCACTATGTATGAGTCACATTCGTATTATTCATGCGCCCCCCTGTGATGACAGGACAGGATTACTGGTGCCCATGGCGACGTAGGCTTTATACTAGTAATAATTATACGTGTGTGTGTCTGTATTTAGTGTAACAGTAAAATGTGTCTGCAATTTTAATTTATAGAAGCAGCATGCCTCAGACACCAGAAGTTTGGGAAATGTAGTGAAAGGCTTGTATATTTGCCGCAGTAGCCAAAACCCAGGTGCTTTCCTTGGGTGTCAAAAGACTTCCCCCAACGTGCAAACTTCAAAGCTACCATTGGTGTTGTCTGTTGCTTCAGAGCCCATGTGCACATACTCACACATGCTCAGCATACCTTTGTTGAGGCTATCCCTTGCCTAATAGAACAGGTGCCACAAATACATTCGCTTGCAACCGTCAGGCCTACATTAACCGTAACCGATAATGGCTTTATGTAACTAGGATGCCTGCGTGATCTTCAAATATGGTCCCAGGGCTTTCAAACAGGCATTAGGATACTTGGACACACACCTACTCCATTGCGGGGGATGCCACATACCCCCTAATACTTCCTCCACCCGACTGCCAAATTCTCATTTTACATGGCCTGTATAGGCAACAATCAGGGGATTTCAAACATTAGAGCAGCATGTCAGCCAGCAGAAATATTCAATAATGGAAATCCTGGCTACTCGGGAACCTGTATCGTTTTCATGCGCTTTTCTCAGAATCAAGGAAAGAGTGTACCGCCAGACAACCCCCAAAGCATTATTTGCACCAAATTTGCCAACCCCTCTCACCACAAACAGCTGCCATCTTGCATGTAAAAACAACAAAGTGTCTTGTAGCACCTTTAAGCCAACCCGTTTATTCTGGCATATGATTTCATGGATTACAGCTCACTCCATCAGGTGTATGGAATATTATGGGGAGTTTCAGGTTTATTTATTGATATTTATAACCTGCCCTTCCTCACAAAGTACCCAGGGTGGTTAATATATGAGGTGGGGAGGAGAAGTAAAAATAAAAAAGGTAAACAGTGAGGTTAGAAGGAAATTCGGGACGTCGCACTTCCTGTTTGGAAAGAGGGGGACGATCCCAGAAGCTGATAAGTCCAGGATCGTCCCCAGGCCCTCCTTCTGCACCCTTAGGTGCAGAAAGGGCCTAACACAGCTTCCCCTCCGGACATGTTTACTTTTTTTGCATGTGTCGCTTTTTACTGAGGGATAAGAACATAAGAAGAGCCATGCTGGATCAGACCAAGGGTCCATCTAGTCTGTTCACACAGTGGCCAACCATGCTCTCATACCATGTTCTCAGATACTGGAGGAGGCACATAGCCATCAGGACTAGTAGCCATTGATAGCCTCATTCTCCTCCAGGAATTTATCCAACCCCCTTTAAAGCCATCCAAATCGGTGGCCATCACTACATCTTGTGGTAGTGAATTCCATCATTTAACTACGCTCTGTGTGAAGAAGACCTTCTTTTTATATGTCCTGAACCTCCCATTCATGGGATAACCCCAAGTTCTAGTACTATGGGAGAGGGAGAAAAATGTCTCCTTATTTACGTTCACACCTCTATCATGTCTCCCCTTACCCTCCTTGTCTTCCAGTTAAACAATCCCAGTTGCTGTAACCTTCCCCCATAGGGGAGATGCTCCAGCCCCTTGATCATTTTAGCTGGCCTTTTCTGCACCTTTCCCAGCTCTACAATGTTTTTTTTTAGGTGTGGTGACCAAAACTGTACACGGTATTCTAAGCAAGCGTGATCAAATTCAGAAAGGATGCTCTTAATCCTTTCTGAATACAGCTAACCTGAGAATCAGTACCTCCTGCTTATTACTTACAGACACACACAGAGTTGAGAGGCTAGAAATGTCACAGAAATTTGCCAGTTGCACCACCTCCTTCAGCCCCACATACTGTGATGATTTAAATGGGGACATAGAGCTGTTGTCTGGGAAACCACAGAGGTGGGATGATGATGTGCCCCACACCATCGGTGCGCATGGTGCTTTACAGGGTACGAGGAGAAATGCACTCCCCCCCCCCCCCCCGCACCTGCCATCTGAGCCAGGTCCTAATGATTTCGAGCTGTGACAGAGGAGGGCTTCAAGATCTTTGCGTTACTCACAGCTGGTAAGTAAGGGTTAATCACCAATGAACTCCTGGGATGTCAGTCGCAGTTATGCCAAGCGGCTGTGCTGGCACTTGCGGACCCAATCCGTGCCCACAAATGCCACCTTTCTGAACAAGCCCCAAGTTTCTAACCGTAGCAATCCTTGCGTTACGACTGATCTAGTCGCTGCAGAGCAGCTGCTGCGGAGGCCGAAGGCCTGTCGTTGGGGAGACTTACTATCATCCTGCTGTATTTTCCTCTGGGGCAAGATGGCACTGGATTTCAGGCTGCGGTAATCCCTGGCGAGGGCGGATATTAGGCTGGCATGGTTAGTTGAGCGAATGGCCCACTGCTGTTCACTCTCGGGGAGATTTGGCCATGGTAGCAGCAGGATATTTGAGAGCGCTCTGCACACGAGTATCTGAGCCTGCAAAGAATAAGACAGACCAGACAAGCTGAAGCTCAGGTTCAAAGAGGGGTGAGGGGGGAAAGGTTGAGCAAACCAAAAAAACGCTCTGAAAGCTGGTAGGACGAAACTGGCAGCAGGCAGGTTTGCCTTTCCACTACCATGTGAAAAATTGAACAGCAGGGCCAAAGGGCTCCAGCTAAAAGCTCGGCTTAGCATCATGGCGCTGAATGGAAGGCCGTTTGGGGTCTAACCAGGCATGACAGCCGCAGGACCCGTAGGATGGGATGCAGGCTGCTGCCATCGGGTGTTAAATGGTGGTTGGTATGATTTGAAAAGAACAAAGATGGGCAGGAGGAGGATATGGACCTCTTCCCTCCCTGAAAAGCCTTCCTCCAGCTGCTTTCACCCAGTGAGCTTATTTCCAAGGCTTTGCGCCCAGCTGGGGAAAAAAGCAACAGAACGGAGGTTTGTCATTAGAGGTTCAGTCTGGGGAACGGTCCAGTTTCCCCTTCTCCCCGTGAAATCCACAGCGCACGCCATCTTTGATCAGCAGCAACCTGTGCGTTAACACACATGCCTGTTACAGCTGCATTTAGTTAGACACAAACCCTTATGGCACAAATGCCAAGTCAGTTAATGTAAACTAGGTAATGCCCTTCTGTATCCAATCAGGTTAGTTAGGCAGGGTCTTTTAGGCCAATGCATGGGATGCAATTCTGAACCAGGTTAGTAATAGTGAATATGGAACAAACAGGCTTCAATTAGCTAAACTGGTTACTCCAGTTTAATCTATTTGGAGCAATAAACTTGTGCATGTGCCTTCAGCAATAAAAAAAACCCATTCAATTCTGGCAGGGTTGCAGGGCGCACAAATTGGAAGCCACGTTCCTTTGCTTGAAGCGAGTATCCTACAGAGTTACAGTATTATACAGAGAGGAAGGATTTTACTTTGTGCTGAAGTCCCCACTCTACCAGGGCAATAATAATAATTTATGTAATTTCTATACCGCCCAATAGTCAAAGCTCTCTGGGCGGCTTACAACAATTCATAAGGGTAATAAAATACAGCAAAGGAAGTACATCATTCCATCTGAGGCTACTGAAGGGAAACGATGCAAACAAACATTAATGCACTGTTTTTCAAAAATGATCCTTAACATCAAAGATCGCTTTGAGATTTTTTTTTAGGTACAGCGCTGCAAAAGCATGTACCCAAGCTTGATATGAAGCTGTTGGTAGTTCTTTTCCTTCCATGTAAACGCCTAATTTAATATTTCATAGAGCTCACTCCCTCTATCAACGCAAAACAAATGCACAAAAATAATGAAACGAGATCATGACGCCTCATTTTGTGTCACGAGCTCTGTTCCTCTAACCTTCCTGATGCCCCCTTTGTTTGGTCCAGCCTGAACATCTCCTTTTCGGAAGCACGACTGACTGAAAACAATGGGGATAAATCGTGTAGGTCAGGTTCAGTTGGGACGTTAAAAACGATGGCATCGTGTGAACCTTGCACAAGCATCAGGCTTGCACCAGGACGTAGGCAGCTAAAAGTACCGGTGCCGCTTTCCCAATCTGATGCAATACAGCGACATCTTGCTCACAACGTCACACCTTACCTTATCGGGAAGGCGCTGAGCAGAAGTATCCGTGATCCTGTTGAACATTTTCTGCACAGCTGGGATGCTAATCAGGAACACAGGTCGTACGGTGGTGGCTAAGGAGACCAGGAGGTGGCAGGAGGACAGCAGTAACTTCTCTTGTACCTGGAAAAAAGAGGAGGGGTGGGAAGAAGAGCAGGAGGAGAGAGACCATCAACCTCTGCTGTAACTGAACAAGAGAAACTTTGGTCCAGAAGGTAACAAGGTACTTAAGAGCGAGCAAACAGTTTGCAGCTGATATGATGGCTCGAGGATGGGCAGCTGAAGGAGCAATGGGATGTGGGAACGTCTTCAATAGACTCTTAGGCCGCCCTCCTTCGGAATGGGAGGCCAAACTCTCATAACAAACAGCCTAGCAGAGAATCTTACACATCCCTACTCCTTCAGCTCAAGATTACAGGCAGCACCTACAACTTTAAGTAGCGTCAAGGGTGCTGAGAGAAACCAAATACGGTCGGCTGAGCACCCCTGGACCCACCAAGACAAGAAACTGGAGAATCAGGAACCCCAACCTACGGGGTCCCCAAAAGGTCCGGAACCGCCCCTCCAAAGAAGAGAAGACGGGCGGAGAAGAAGCAGGAAGACTCTTGTGACCTGCTTCTGGTTTTGAATGGTGGTCCCTGGCCTTCAGTCCTGGGCATGGGTCTGGAAATGATGTCCCGCCCCAGAAGGGGAAGTAAGCATTGCGGCAAAATGAAAGCCCTTTCTTCCTGCTCAAACCAATGGCATTGCACTGCCAGTTTCCCATTATACTGACGGAAAGCCATAGAACTGATGCGACAATCCTCCAAAAGTGATGGCCCCAACCGCACGTGCAGGAACGCAGCGGCGGCAGGTTTAAGGGCTGCCGTTCTCTGCTCTGCTTTCGACACCGTGGACAATACCTTAGAACTGATTAGCGGCGTAATCGCTTCCAAGGCGGTGGAGACGAGCGAGACGAACTGCGCCGGATTCTGCCGGTGAACTTCCCCGTAGAACTGTGCTAGCCAGTGGCAGTAAGCCTGCAGGGCGGCCAGGGATTGTGCATGCCTGGAGAGGGAAAACACCTGAAATGTAAGCTGATGGGGAAGGGCAACAGCCGGGGCAGGGTGGCAAATGAGGCTGATGATGATCCTCAGGGCTATTTCATGCTGAAAACATATATCAGGTAGCAAGAGGCACTATTAAGAGACAGGACACATGGACATGGGGATGAGGACAGGTAGGATGAGCCCTCTCCTCTAGAGTTTTTCTCTTGCAAACCTTACCACCACAGACACAGACACACGCACACCTATGGAATGGATCTCTAATTTCTTCAAGAGGAATTTGCTTTATTTACCAGATCTGGAGACCGTATGTTTGGTTCAAAATGACAGTGGGTGCCATGTGAAATCCCAGCATTAGGAAAAGGGATTCAGGAACCTTTTAGGAGTGGGGTCAGATGCAACGGGAGCATCTTGGCCCCAGGGGTCATGCTGCCACTGGATTCATCTTCAGAGGAAACGCCAAAACCTACAGTGCCCATTGGCCGCTCAGAAGACCCCGACACTGCTCAAGACAGCCTGGGGGGATGCCTTTGCATAGGCCTCCTGGAGAGGCAGGGAGCTCAGCTTCTGAGGCAGTGGTGGGTGCTGGGGCACCACCGAGCCCCCAAGAATGCCAGCACCTTAAGATCCATGATAGGATGGCGGCCAGGTGAAGGTGTGCTCACTTACTGAAGAGGATGGGTTGGGCTCTCCCCATGAGCAGGACATTTGTCAAGCCTCTATGTAATGTGATGCAGCTGAGCACTGGGTGGGTCTCCAGTAGTTTTTCCTATATTTGCTCTCACTTGTAGCTTGGAAGCGATGAGAACCGACATCTGAACTTCAACTTAGCCTCTGTATCTTGTTTAGTCCTTGACTTCACTGTGTATTTGGACCTCCGTGCTACTGACCTTTGGATTCTACCTCACTCTGCTTACAGGCTATGTTTTTAGTTGATCTCCTGGCTTTTGACGTTGGCTGCGCTCAGTCCTTGCTCTGGAAAAACCCTTCTGTGTCTGGTGAAACTGTGCTTGACCATTTGTCTGCCAAGTTGATGTCTATTGTATATGGCCTTGCATTTGCTTAGCAAAGGGCCAGGACTCAGTTTAGAGCAGGACAGGGAACTTGACTGGCTAAGATCAGCGACAGGAGCCCATGAGTGTCATCAGATGGGGGAAAACCGTGTTTCTTTACCGTCGCTTTCTTTCCTGCTTCTGTCCCATGAGACTTCCTCTTTCTTCACACCGGGGAAGAAAGAGGAAGTAAACAATGACCACGTGACCCATTCAGTGGGCGTTTTTGTTGAGCGGCTTTTCCTGCACACAGCAGGAAATGGCGGATCATTTCGTGTTTTTTAAAAAAAAAGAATTGAATTTACCGGAGTCTATTTTGTGACGGAACGAAGGCCAGAAGGAGGCAGACAGCGGCGTCTACAGGACACGTGAAAAAACGTGAGTGGGCAGTAACAAGAAAGTGACAAAACGCTTGTCTGATGATGCTCCATGATGTCACTTGGCCAGGGCAGCTGCATCATTGTGGAGTGAACAATATGGAGGGTATCAGACACATGGGGGAAAAGAGACTAGCAATACCGGCAAGGAAATACAGCATCCTGAGGTGGAGGCAAGGGCACAGACCGTTAAACAGGCCATAGTCAAATGGCAACTGAAGTGTTGCATGCAGAGACCGGGGAAAGAGGAGTACCCAGGAGGGAAGACTCCAAAGTACATGGAAGATACCAAGAAGCAAAGCTGAGGGGACTGGTTTGGTCTTGGGGAACTGAGGATCACCAGCAGTGGAAGGAAGTCTGGTGGCGGCCTGGAGTGACCGCAACACCGCTGAGTCCCTCTGGCTTCCTGTCCCGGACAGGGCCTTTTGCAAACGCCGTCTCAACAAGAGCTACAAGGTAAACCCTCCAGAGAATTCCCTGGCAGACGGAAAAGCATTTCGACAAGGGCCCAGGTTTCAGGCGGAGGTTTCCAGCGCCTGACTAATGTTGCGCTGATCGTCGTATACTCACACATCGATGAGGTCAGGTTTCAGCACAGATGGCACAGCAGTTTCAATGTTGTAGAGTTTAATCTGGGACCCGTACAGCGTTACCTTGACCAGCCTGTTGGAGAAGGAGGTCAGAGGAGAGGAAGTTGGGTGCAACGCAGGAAAAGTGGAGTCACGAGTATACACGACCCTCGGCTGGCTTTAAGATGGATTCTGCCACGTGCAGGAGGAAGAGGACTGGGACAGATATCCAGTTTTGCCCACTGAAGAGACAACGTTGGCGCTAGACCCTGGAGCTGCGCCCAAGCATGCCCACCCAACCCCACCACTTTCAAAGGTCTTGCTGCAGTATTCAGACATGAGTTGAGGCCTTCAGCTGTGTCCCCTGCTTGAAGCAGGGCGCATGTCCCTAGGTATACATTTGCTGCTTTTTAAAATCGTTTTTAAAAACCTATTGTTGGCAGCCACTTGGAGCTTTTAAAGGAAATTAACAGAAATGTTTTAAGCAAATCAATTAAATGTAGGGCTTCCTATCAAATAAGGAGTCTGATGACTCTGGGCTGGGCAGATATGCCAAGAGCCCCATCCAGGCTGCTAAACCTCTTGAAGTGCTATAAAACGTAACATTTTTCCCTTCCCTTTGTCGTTCTCTTCCCCTTTCTGCAGTGGGCAGCGCAATCCCCACATTCCTTTGTGACGTGACGCATGTACTCTTGAACGTTCAGCAACCACACAGAAAGACCGCGGCTAGGGCGCCAGCGCCAGCAGGGAGCATCAGGAGGCAGCACCCTGGGTAAGCCTGTCCCAGAATCTATTAACTGAGCATCATGTTGCCTACCTCTCCACTACGGTATGGGCATCGCTGAACCTGGCAGCAAACATGTCCCCAGTGAAGTACTCGGCCAGTCGTCCCACAGCCTGGAGCAAGGAGCTGAGGTCTCGCAAGGAGCAGTGCAAGCGCCGGCAATCATTCTCGGCAGTGACGTTCAGCCGGTGACCTGAAAGGACAGCACCCGTGAGCCACCCGACGTAAAAACGCGAGGAAAGACCTGCAATGCACGGGTTTCTGCTAAGGAGGGCAAATGACCACGGTTGGGGTGATTTGAAGGAGTCTTCGCTCCCCGCGCCCCCCTCGCTGCATAAACACGCTTTACAGAATTTAAATGCGAAGCTCGCACGTAGCCGCATAACCTTGTAACGCACAAAGCACTCAGAGGAGAAATCTAATTGTGGAGCTCGCTTACCAGGAAATGAAACATTTACTGTAATTACATTACATGCATTTGCTCTACATTAGCTGACTTGCAGGTCGCAGTTCAAGCACTGAATGCTAGATCTTTAAGTGGTCCGATTTAACAATGGGGCACTGTTGAGGAGAACGTTGCTGTTTTAAATGCCGTTATTTGTAGCTCTTTTTTCTCCCCCAAAAGGCTCAGATAGTTTTCAGAAGAGGGTGGTCCCACTACCACAGGAAACAACAGAGATTCCAATAGCAGGTCAAAGCCGTTAAATTAGAAGGACCAAATCCTGTTGCAAGTGGGTGTGCTCTTTAGCACGGGCTATCAGGGATACATTAACATGCTATTATAGCGAAGAACTGTGAGGTAAAACTTTCGTTTCTAATATCTGCTGCTGAAGAGCAGATCCAGTGGAAGCTTACCAGGATTTTGTACCTCTAACAGTACTTAGTACTAAGGATTTAGTGCCTCTAATAGACTACTTTGACTCCTACTATTTTGAAGGCTGTTGCCAAAAACTTTTCTGCTGTTTTGACCTTGTGTATACCTAGATTACTGCAATATGCTCTGCATAGAGCTGATTTTGAAGCTGGTTTGGGAACCGCAATTAATTACAAATGCAGCTGCTAGAAGGATGACTAACCTGGCCTGGGTGCTATGGTCACATCATGCCCACGCTGTGTCTGTTACCTCCTGGTCTGTTTCTAGGACCAATTTAAAGTGCTGGCTTTGACCTTTAAAGCCCTTCACAGTCTAGGATCTTAAGGATCACTTATCGTCATATATTCCTTCATGTATCATTGCTTTCTTCGGAAGAGGGCCTTCAATGGTTGCCCTCATCACCTGAGGCATAGCGGATGGCTACTAGGGGGAGGCCATTCTCAGGGGTGGGAATGCTTTCCCCCCAAGAGGGGCTCACCTGGTGCCTACTTTGTCATCGTTTCAATGCCAGGCAAAGTGGGTTGCTACTCTTGAATTTTACTGTCTTAGAGCTCGATCCTATTGGGATGGCTGTAAGCTCCTGAATCCAGAGGCTTACAGCCATCCAATGCAGCGTGGGAGGAGCAGAGGAGACAGACTTTGCTTCTACGCTCCTCTCGCTCTGCATTTTGGCTAGACGGGCTGTTTTGCCCGTCTAGCTGGGGCTCTGCAGAGCACGAGGGAAGGAGGTTATAGAGGCCTGGAGATACAGCGTAAGTGACGTTCCCAGCCCCCTCCCTGCCCACTGGCGCATCCCCTTTCCCTCCTCTCCGGGATCGCTTTTGAGAGTTCGGAGAGGCAACCAGCTGCGAGGGGGAGGGGGTGGGGAGCTCAGATTCCTGCTTCCAAGGTTGGAGCGCTGTCTCCGACCTCAGACTCAAACTATCCCATGGACCCCGAGACTCCATCTAGGGCCCATAGGATTGTTCCTTTAGCTGTTATACTTATTTTAGCTGAACTGTATTTTAAAACTGAATTTTCTTGTAAACCGCCGTAGAATTTTGATAAAGGGCAGAATATAAACGCCCATCCTAGAGGCAGCATCTTTTGGCTTATCAGGGTGTTTATGGCAACATAAGCATCAACGAATGAATTACATGGTATTAATTGTCAACAAATGCTTGTATCTAGAACCACTAGGTAAGCGACATCCATGGGAGATGAGATGGGAGGTCCTTTCTGCCAGCCCTGATAAAAGAACATTTGCTTTTTTCCTCTTCTTCCCCATCCCTTTTCCTTATATGTGTCATGTCTTTTAAGATTGTATGCCTACAAGCAGGGACTGTCCTGCTTTTCCTGAATGTATGTAAGCCGCTCCGGGGGACTTTTTAGCTAAGGAGTGGGATAGAAATGTTTAAAATGCACATAAGAACATAAGAAGGGTCATGCTGGATCAGAACCAAGGGTCCATCTAGTCCAGCACTCTGTTCACACAGTGGCCAATCAGTGTTGACCAGGAATCCACTAGAAGGACAAAAGTGCAACAGCACCCTCTCACCCATGCTCCCCAGCAACTGGTGTATATAAGCTTACTGCCTCTGATACTGGCTGATCGAGTGGATCAATTCAAGGTTATGGCAATGCAGATACACAGTACACATATCAGAACTTTCAGACATAGGATGTTCGCCTTACCAGTCCCAGAAGTGACTATGAACTGTTGAAGTCCCAAATATACATCCAAATTTTCCTGGAGAACTGGGAACTGAGGGGATTAAAACAAAAAGCATAAGAAGTAAACATTTAGCTATCATGGAAAGGAAATCGTCTTCTGTGGTTTAAAAACTGAGCCAAAGAATAGAACTATGCAAAGTGCATGTTCCTCCTACCTGCTTGAATGAAACCACAAGATTTTACTGACACATGAATACTTCTCCCTCCTATACCAAGAAGGGCATCTTCATTTCCTCACATATCTGCACCTTAGTCACACGCTTGATGAAAGATGCCCTGAAGGCCCAGAATTCACCCTGCCATGTTCAACGTTCACCTCTAGATGGTCTACATCGTCACACAAGTCTTCATACTAGATCAGAAAGGACCGTGTCCCTCAAACTCACACATCTCTCCTCAACTTCTTCTACATATCGGGTATCACATTTAAATTGGGGCAACAATAACTTGGCTGGGACTTGCAAGCTCTGCTTTCCCTTTCGGGGATCCCAGCAGGGTTAAAACCCTGAACCGTGTTTTTGTTTGGTTTTTTTTTTACTTCTGCTACATTTTAGATCAGCTTTCCTCAACCTGGTGCATCTCCAGATGTGTTGGGCTGCAATTCCCAGCATGCCCCAGCCGCACTAGGAGTCGCTGTCCAACACAACTGGAGGGCACCACTTTGGGGAAGGCCGCCTTAGATCACAAATTAGGTCTGTGAAGGAGCAATGAAGTGGATCTGAAACTCTAGGAGACCCAGAGAGCAAAAAGCTCATGCCGCCTGCTTACCAGCGTGGAGAAGGCGTGCGTTGGCAAGAGATCCATAACTCTGGCCACTACTTCCAAACTCTGGCGTAAATACCGCTGCCATTCTGTCTGTTGCTGGAGGAAAGACATACAAGGATCAGCCATTTCAAATTTTCCTTCAGGTCAATGCTGTTTGGACAAGTTTCCCCCACATGCAGCAGAATGAGGTGACCAAATCCTGAAGCAGTAGAGTGGACTGTACCACTATATGCTATTTGTGAGGGGGTGACATTTTTGGATGTTCGCCGCTGCCCCCTAAAAATGTCCCTGTAAGTGAAGAACTAGCACAGCTGGAAGAAAGATTGCAGCCCGCTCCACATCCTGTAGTGCTAACTTTCTATTTGCAGGATTTCTTTCCACAAAGGGGAGGATTTAGAAACGACCTCGCCCCCCTGTAGTCTGAAGGGGTACAGTCCATTCTACCATCGTGCTTTGGTTGTGCAGAATGCAAGACGCCTGTATTTGGAGAACCTGTTATAGAATCTGGCTCTGCCACGGATTCCTAACTCCCAGCTTCAATTAAGGTGGTGGTTTCAAGCTGTTGTATTTTGAGAAGTGTTCCAAAATTCTCAGCTGGTATCTACAAAAGGAGCCAGCGCTTAACACACCTTAACTTCTGAGACACGTAACACAGAGCTTTTCCAGGCTTGTAACCCTCAAGCATAGACACAGGAGCATGGTACAAACAGATTAACAGGTTAACAGGTCAATGTTGGAATCCCATTAGACCTAAATATTTCAGCGGTGTGATTTCTCCTGCATCCATATGTGCCTTTGGATTGCACTGCATGAAATTCTGGCATGAGGTTTTCCAGCTCTACATTCCAGACCACAGGAGGGGGTTAATACGTGCCCCCGTCTTGTTCTGTGGCCCCCGCCATCCAATTTGGCGGCAGCAAAAACAAATAAATAAATGGTGATTTGCCCCAACCACTACAGGGCCCTAGAAAGGCCCAAATTGAGCTTGTTTGGAAGGGTGGTAGCAGGAATGCTGTTGGCAGGGGGTCAGAGGCTGGAAATTGGTCCCCGGACTGCTCCAAGTTGCCCTCAACTAGACCTACATTCGGAACGATTACATCTTAGAGCTACAGGTCCCTGCTTCTTACATCATCATCCAGCGTCTCGTCATCCAGTTCTTCCAATTGGGCCTGGTTGTACCTGAACTGTATTCGATTTAACACCTCTGTCAGCAGGAGAACCAGGGCATCTTCGTACCTGCGAAAGAGCGAACAGGAAAAGGCGCGTGTCACAGGAGAAAACGGTGGTCCAGGGGACATTATAGCAGTCTTACTGGAAATGGAAGACGGCCCAACCCATTCACTGACCAGCTCCTACTGTGTAGGCCATCACCTGATTCCTGTGACAGCTTCAGGGGTTCCAGTGTTGGCCACCACGTTTCCCTTAGAATATGCCCTTGCACAGTATCACAAGGAAACAGAGGGCCTAGGCAGCAGCAGCCACTGCCCGCAGCAGAGACACGGGTAAGGGCAGTGGGCCAGTTCATACACGCATCTAAATTACTTGCACATCTATCATTTGACTCACAACTGACTGTCCGAACTGCTTTCTTGAAAAAATAGTGTGAGCTGACATCAGGTGAGACGCAATCCCAGCTTGACCCATTTTCAGGGTGCGGAGTAGCAAATATGTGGAACACAATGCACTGTGTGGCCTTGAAGACTGAAATATTGGAATACAGAGAGCGTGCATGTCCAGAACGCCATTCTACGGTTCATTCCCAAACCCAAGCACCAGCCCTCTGTTTCCTAGAGGGCTGGCTTGACCTGCACATACACAAGTCTGGACCTACTCCTACCTCCACGTTCACGAAGGCAAAAGGGGAAACTTGAGTGAGAATACACAATGCCATCTCTGTTCAAGAGTGGGATGCGGAAATGGACGTTCGTGGGCATGTTCATATTATTCAGAGCAAATTCCTGTGCTTCATGGACAAACTGCAGCTCAGTCCCGGAACCCCATTAGATCGCAATGGGACATCTGGAGCAAAAGTCTCTCAAAAATGCATTTTATTAGTCACTAATATCATTAAGGTGCTTCATGGAAGCACCTTAAGCACCAAAGGCTGCAATGGTGCTGGTTTGAATCTTATAAACACAGTGTCCCCTGTGTCTTCTTGAGACTAGCCTACAATACGGATGGCACCAGCAACACAACAGCCATGGAGCATCCTAAGATTCTCAGCATGTATTTTTAAAATCAAGCAAACTTCTGGCAAGTGGCAGCTTCAAGGACAGTCTCGGAAAAACGTGTTGGGAAAATCACAAAAGCCAGAGGCAGAAGAGGATTTTCAGTGCCCTGAAAAGCTTTCTACCCATCTCCATCATAAGAATAAGTTGTGCAAATTAAGAATATGCAAATTGATTTCATCTTCTTAAATCATACAGGTTACAGAACTCCTGCCTTTCCTTGCACAGGGTTTTTGTTATATAAGAGCAGAGATTATTTTTTTTCCCCCTCAAGCGCACAGAGCCCTGATCGTATGTAACAAATTCGGGCCCTCTCTTACAAAACCAGAGTTACTGTTGCAGCATCTAGACCAGGGGTGAGAAACTCAAGGCTCGTGGGCCAAATCTGGCCCTCCTGGTGGCCAAATCCTGCTCTCTGGGGTATCCCCAGATGGACACGCTGCCTGGCTCCACCTGCTTTCCCCTGACCGCTGATGGTGAGTGACTTTTTCCTCCATTCTAAAAGGCAGAACTGCCTCTCCTAAGGCTTAGTTACTGGCTGTAAGCTACAAGAGGTTGGTATTTTTTGGGCCTGCCCTCTTTGCCTTCGGCCCTGCCCACCACTGGAATGCAGCCTTCCCCCGCAAGAGCTTCCCCAAAACGGAATTTGGCTCTTGGGCTGTAGGTGGTTCCCCACCTAAACTAAACAGATCAGTATGACTTCATTCAAAGACTGCTCTTCTGAGAAATGAGGTGTTTACCAGCTGTAAATGCAGAAGTCAACCTATTTTCTCATGAATCTCCCTAGTTGCAAAACTAAAAAAAGAAAGAAAGACGCAACACACCAACATCAGCCCCTGACAATGACATTGCAAATTGCAGGAAGCACTTGGTGTCCTATCATTCTTTCGGAAGAGAAATGGCTTGAGGAACATTAATGACGCCCTTCTCCAGCAGGTTTAAGCAATGAGTGAAGAAGCCTAGAGGTTTATGCCCCCCACCTGCTCCCTTCAGTGGAGTAAAAATGAAAGACTGATGGAGAAATCCTGTGGTTATTTGAATGTGGGATCTCCTCAAGTCTGGGAGAACCCATGTTCAAACAACAGAGAGATCTCCTGGTCATTTGTTTCTCTGTGTGGCGAGACAGAGAGTATTCAAGCCTAAGTTGCCTCCACACATTTCCTGCAGAAAACTGCAGTGAAAAATCTCATGTTAATGAGCCCTCTCTGCCTTAATTAAGTTTACGAAGTATAGAACAGGGTCAGCTAGCCAGTCAATTGAACAAGGAGGCTGGTGACAACCGCATCCGGATGAGACGATTTGTACACATATTCTGCTAAAAGCAGGCTCAAACTGCACTGGACAGGAAGTCCAAAATGCTCTTCCTGTGGTGTAACCACATTTACGCTTACATGTAAACATTTGCTTTACAACTTCCTGTTCATGCGACCGCTGCAAGAGCTGCATTTTTAAAAAGCACACTCCCAGAAATAAGAATGTCAACTTATTCCTCTTGCACTCTTAAGAGACACAGTATCAACGTTTGCTACTCCGTGTGCGGCTGATATTTCTGGCCCCAGACCTCCATACTCCAAGTCAGCAATGTGGGTTGAAAGAATTAAGAATAGTTCCATTCCCCGCCATAATTGGGTCTGGTCTACACAATTAAGTGGTATGAGGTGGCAGGACGGACTGTACTACTTTAGATTGCAGGTGGGGAATCACTTCTTTTTAAAAAACCCTTATCTTAGAAGCCTGGAAGTAGGAAACTAGCACAGCAGGGAATAGGTTAAGCTAGCAGTCATCTTCCCAATATGCTAGTTTTTTCGTTTTAGATCACTTTAAAAAACTTGCTACATTTAAATTTTTAGTATGGGGAAGCATTCAAAAATATCTTCCACCTCCAGTCTAGACCGGTATAGTCCATCTTTCCATTTCATTCTGCTACATGTATAAAATAGGCCTC
Organism: Anniella stebbinsi; assembly: GCA_029215795.1. Lineage (NCBI taxonomy): Eukaryota > Metazoa > Chordata > Lepidosauria > Squamata > Anniellidae > Anniella > Anniella stebbinsi. Next base: position 42,793,805 of record JARDYH010000007.1, on the reverse strand, counting down.
AGTTTCCTCAGATGCTGCCCCCTATCTCAAGAACACTGTCTGAAGGCGAGCTTCTCTTGACAGTAAGGATGTGTATTGTATCGTTAAAATGTATGGTAATGATACAATAAGGTCGTTATCATGCATGTGTTTAACGATGACGATACGATAGAAAAACCTACGCTAATCATCAGAGACGATAATTTTTGGGCGATTTTATCGTTTTATCAGACTGCCGTATAAATATACCTATAACGTCTGTATTTTAAAAGTTAGAGGCTTGAAACCTGGTCACATTGCTTATCGGGTATGCCTAAGTATGTGTATGAAATTTGAGATTGATTCCTCCAACCCTCGATTTTATATGAATTTATTAAAGATCGTTTCAGTTCTGACAGATCAGAATGACAGCTCACTATGTGCGTTCATTCAGACCTGTCAGAACGGAAACAATCTTTAAAAAATTCATATAAAATCGAGGACTGGAGGGATCAATCTCAAATGCACATACTTAGGCATACCCCATAAGCACTGTGACCAAGTTTAAAGCCTCTAACTTTTAAAATACAGAAGTTATAGGCATTTTTTTCTTTAAAAATAGGGCTGCAAAAATACCGTTTTTTCACGATAATTATCGTGAAGACAATACGGTTCACCTACGATATGAATGAAAATGATAATTTTTTTTGGGTCCGAAATGACAATAACGATAAACAACGATATTTTTTGGCGTGCACACCCCTACTTGACAGCCTGTCCTTCAAATGGACTCTGTGAGAACAAGAAAATATGGAAACTGTTCATTACAGCGGCAATCCTAAATACAGGGGCAGATAGCCCTAGGATTGCATCCCATGTTGCTAGGAAAAGTACAAGGCTTTAAAACTATGCAATCTTCAGAGACTGACAGGGTAAATAAGCAACAAGAAAAAAACTGCAATTCATTTATAAGCAAGAGATTTTTCGGCACACGACAAAATCCATAGTGCTTACCTATTGAGTACTGCTTCTTTATCTGCCAGGCGACTCTTTATTTTGCTGGTCAAATAGTCCAAAAAGAGAGTCCATATGTCTAAGCAGGAAAAGTAACCTTCATGGGTAGGCTGAAATATGGAAGCCAACAAGACAGGTATTAAACAGTAGCACAAATGGGTATGGAGAGACAGAACTGTGAGTCACACCATAAGAAACCTGAGCTTTCTTTTCCTTGCCTAGTAACCCAATACTTCCTCTAAACACCCACCTAGTTCCTTCCCGACCACTGTTTCCACCGCCACCAACCCATGATACTTTTCCAATGCTCCCATTATTCAGCAACAATCCCCCGCAAAAAGCTCAGCTCTGCAAAGAGGAATCCACGTTCTGCCATCACAGCAAGAGAAGCTCATTTGCTTGAGGAACTCATTTTAAATAACCTCCTTTTCTTAACATAATTGACAGCGGACTATACGCGCAAAAGAATAAAGCCTGAAGGAGAAAAACGCTAAAGTGTACCTACTAAAGGTGCAATCTTATGAACGTTTAGAAAGAAAAAAAGGCCTACAACTCCCAGCATGCCTTAGCCAGCCATGCTGGTTAGGGCATGCTGGGAGTTGTAAGCCTTCTTTTGCTGTCTAAACATGCGTAGGATTGTGCCCTTAAGTTGGAACATTTTTTTTAACAGGTACATTTGGGCTGATCAGCATCAGAGGCAGGATGCCTCTGCTGGGGAACAGCACTGGGAGGGGGGGGGCCTATGGCCCAGTTTGTGGGCTTCCCATAGGCATCTGGTTAGTCTCGGTGGGAAACAGGATGCTGCCTAGGTAGGCCTTTGATCTGATCCACCAGGCTTTCCTTATATTTATTCCTTTTTAAAAGAAGGGTTTAGTTCTGGAATTTATACCCCGCACTTCAACGGCCAATCAGCATTAAAGCGGTTGTGGCAAGCATTAACAAGGTTCATTGCTTCCACATGAACCTTCCCACATATTGAGAACCTTCCGCGTTCCTTCTTCAGATCTTCTTGCCTTTGGAAGCTAGATGGGTGCTGAGTCAAGATGGCGCCTTCTTGGTGGTGGCTTCCATGCTTGCAATGGACTCTTCAGGAAAAGGCTCACCAGGCACCACATCCAAAATCCTTTCAATGCTATGGGGAGACCTTTTTTTTTTTTTTTTTTTTACTGCCCAGGTCTTTTAGGTGTTTAGTAGATTGTATCCCTGCTTGACTCTGGTTTTCTCTTGTTTTAACATCTATTTGTTGTTCTTGTTTTTACGTCGCAACAGCTCCTAATTTTATTTGGTCTGATTTAATTTTGTCTTGATGGCAAGATGTTCTGGAAACCCCTTTGGGTGCATGTGTGTGTGTAAGTGAGTGAAAAGAGACAGAGTATATATTGCACACAAATATATATATATATATATATATACTTAAAATCTTGCTCGAATGGCTTGATTTTAACGTAGGTTAGTCTATGTTCTAAAAATTTCTCTGCCACCATGGGGCTGGAATAATAATAATAATAATAATAATAATAATAATATATTTATTTATTTCTTACCCGCCTCTCCCTCCCGATCGAGGCGGGGAATGACATTAAAAACACATGATATAAAATACATAAAACTGATTAATACATATATAAAAAAGAAGAGGCAAGAACAGAACTAAGTAGGCACACCACATCTTGGCATAAAACAACTTCTTCTTGTCTTCTCCCTACTTTCTTTGTCTTTCAACAAGCCTGAGAGATTCTGTGCAACTCAAAAGATTGCACTCTGCATTTTAAACACTAGTTGGGTCAAATAAAAAAGGGTACCGCACTTTTCCGAGCAGCTTAAAATAACAATGCCAAAGACTATGTACTCCGCATTTTCTCTTCTACTACACCAAAGCAGGTCAAGTTGTTTGGTATCAGATGCGCCAGACTGCTAAAATGTGTACAGAGGGGTTTCAGTGGTCAATCTGGCTCCCAAGACTGCTATTTCAAAATGCAAGAGGAAAATGCTTTTCTTAAGTAGTAAAAGCCAGCAAAAGAGCCTTTGAACCAATAGCTTACAGGGGTGAAAAAAACCCTTTCATGTGCTGCAGTGGATAATCAAACCCTTGATCAAAGATGGATTATGTAGAAGTGACATTCCAGGGCTGTACCTGATGAAACGTGTACTTGAACAGGAGTGCAAGGAATTCAACCACGGGGAACTGGGAGTAGGACTCAATCCTCCTCAAGTGGACACTCACAAAGAGCCGCAGAAAGTCAGTGAACTTCTCTATGTAACTACAAGGGAAAGATGAGAGAAAACCCAACTTAGCAAATGTGGATTTCGTCAGAAGAAGCAATAGCACTCAGTAACCTCTTTCATTAAAAAATGCATTTCATAGCCATTTTTAAACAATTAAATTGAAGCCCTACAACAATTACCTACATGACGGGCAACCGTCCATTCCATTATTACCTGAAACATAGCAGAAAGAAACTCTCGTCAAAAGCAACTTTAGCTCCTCTTAAAATATCAGCTAAGACTTTCTGCTAAGAACCCGCCCTATATCTATATATCTATATATAGATGTATATCATCACCTATCTTAGCAAAAAGAATTTGGTTAGCTAAGTATTATTATTATTTACACTTATATATTGCCCCATAGCTGAAGCTCTCTGGGTGGTTTACAAAATTTAAAACCACTGAACATTTAAAAACCAATAGACAAAATTTAAAACCATAAAAGCATGAAAACAAACTACGTATCATTTAAGTCTATATTGCCAAATGAACATATTTATGTCTAGGTTGCCAAAAGGAACAACATATTTATGCAGTGGCCAGTGACGAGGATCCAAAGAACAATGTAACTAGTTTCACAGGCCCAAGGGTGTGAGCTTGAGTTAGCTTGAAACTACACTTCACCATGCCACATGGCTCACCAGCTTTGAAACTGAGAGGATTTTCGAAGGCTGGTCTTGATATGGTATGATGTTGGAGAGAGGGCTGCATCTTTGGATTTTGGCTAGTGTCTATTATAAGGCCATCCAATTGTAAAATAATGCATGACTGAAGTAGGGAAACAACAAAGCCGTCCTCTTCCAAATAAGTCTTCTAGCCCAATCCCCTCTTGAAGACAAAACCGGCCCACAAAGCCTGCTGATTTTTAAAACCTAGTTGTTGGAAGGATAATTCAATATGGACATACTGCTGCATTCTGACAACACGATAGTGAACGGTGGGGTAATAATCAATTTGACAGTTGTTTATCTAGGGGGTACTCCCCACACAACAATAATCAACGGTGGAGTGGATAAGGATCAGCGTTGAGTTGACTTTTAGTCCACGCTGAGTAGACTCACTCATCTCCTGCCCTCTCTCCTCCCCTCAGACCTCCTGCTAGTATCCCGTCAGCCATTGCTGCTGAAAATCTATCCTGCTGGCTGGACTAGAATGGCAGCCACCGCTCTGACCACTCTTGCCTTGCGACTCTGTGGCTGAATAACCAATGGTACCCTCCACACCACACAATAACCAATGGTGGTTCAAATAGCTAACTCTGTACAGTGTTGGTTTTTTGTGCTAGTTATTTCGGCTAAATAACCAACCGCTGGTTAAAAAACTGCCTCCACACAACACAATAACCCATGGTGGGTTAAATAATCAACGTCGATTATTTAAACCACCATTGGTTATTGTGTTGTCTGGACCCAGTCATACATTCCATTTCCTTAAGCTGCGTTTATTCTAGTCAGAGAATTTAGAGTTCCTTGGTGTACAACACATAGAGCCTAGAAAGCTTTACCAATTCTCTTAACATCTTTAGCTTCGTATGTTGTGTCTCTGAAAGCAAGAAGTAATTGACATAAATGGGTATGTACAGAACACTTCTCCCAAATACTCAAATGCTTCATGTACATTATCCTAGTAATCTTTAGATTAGCCATGTAAGATGAACCAGGACTGCGGTCCTCCAAATAACAGATGAAACAGACACAATAGTTCAGGACCACTGAGTGTGTTCAAACACAGCTGAGATTTTAGACCAGGAATGCCCAGCTCAGGCTTTTAATAGCTATTCTACAACAGCTGTCTACTGCCAGCATTTGGAAACGTCCTAGCTGCTTCTGAAGCATAGAGAGCTGGAGGGCGGTGGTGGTGTGAAGAAATGAGCACGTAGGATTTTGCAAAGCGAATGAGGAAAGGGAAGGGCATAAAGCTGCAATACGAAGACTATCACTATGGAGTCAGGGAGTTTTGAGGGGCCTGCTCACATTGGATTCTCTGCTCCCGGTTTAGCGTTCCATTCAGCAGATCCACATCAATTAAAAACAATAAGAGTAGTTGCTACAGCAACCAACCAGGCTCAGCAGACATTTTACACAAAGCCCCCTTTTGCTTGCAGTAGAAATGAGTTTTGGAAGGGAAACAAGGAAGGGAAAATCATATATTGGACAAAAGATTAGGATGGGTGAATGAAGAAGAGACTGGGAATTGTATAATGTTTGACTAGGTTCCATATCTTCAAGATACCAAAAGATTGAGAAAAATCAACCCTCACAAGGGTAAACGTCACCACCAGTTTAATCTTTCTTTTTCTACTTCTGTCAGTTAACATGGATGGATCATTTTGAGAAAACAAGGCCACGAGCCTTGATATACCTTCTCTGTATGGAGGCCTCTGTATGTAGTTTGGTTCTTACAAGTGAACTGCATGATGGGACCGGAATGATGTATGTGCCTAAATGTGATGTAATGCTGAAACTGCTCAATTGGAAGGAAATGCTTAATTGGGATTTCTAACTGTCAAGACATTTTTGATATAGCATGAGACAAATACGCTAGCTTGATAAGGAGGACTGACCATCCAGGACAATCTGACATTGCTAGAAGTGTTATGGGCCACCTGTTGATAAGGTATAATGAAGGTTTCTTTGATCTACCTTTGTTTGCTTTAGAATGTTTCCAACCGCTAAATGGTTAAGATGCTACTATGTATAAATATACCTGCTTTTCACACTGCTAGTTGAGAAGTTCTTTGTCTGTAGGACTCTCTCCATACAGCTGTATTACGCTCAATAAAACAGAGTTGCCTTACAACCAAAGTGGATTTTTATCGACACCTTGAATCCCTACCCTTGCAGATCCATTACGAGTAATACAAAATGCAAGGAGTGTTGCACCCCACAACCGTTCCTAGCAGTTTTTATTTCAACAGCCCTTCTAGAAACTTTAAATTCTCCCTTTCGCTTCATTTTCTTCCCAGAAGTAGTTGACAAATGCAGCCAAAAGGCTTTTTGGTACATTTCTGACAAAAACAAAACAAAACATGAATTGGTTTTAGAATGATTTTTGCATAGCTGCTTCATAGGCAGCTAAAAAAGAAAGAAAAGCAAATGCCACCTCAACTATCCAAAATTGTTCATTGCACATTAACAATCCTCAAATCCCAGTGCAGCCTTCCCCAACCTGGTGCCAACCTGTGTTGGACTACAACTCCACCATCCCCAGCATGGCCAGTGTTTGGGGAAGGTTGTTCTAGAGCATTTCATGCCTATGATGAAGATTCCTCCCCCTCAAAAGCTGGAGTTTTCCACCCACTCCTTCGAGAATAAGACAGAAGATGCCAACTAGAAAAGGAATACTCCTTTACCTCGCTGGGACTCTTCGGCTGCTTTCAGCAACAACCGAATGGAGGCAAATTCAGATCTTGTACAACCTGCAGACCTGCAGTCAAACTGTAATGAATGGGGAGGAAGAAGAAATACACACCTACAACAGCGCAATGGCTTTGCAAAGTCAACCTCCCGCAGCCAACATACCTGGGGACACATACCTGCCCCTCTCTCTTCCTTCACCACAGGGACTCTGAAAAAAGGCGATTAGACACACCATGCGTAACAAGAAGTAACAAGAAGACAATCCTGCAATTAGCAGAAAGGCTGACAATGGCTATTTGGCTGGGTGGCTCTCCTTTACCTCTCATCCAGTTCCTCTAGCCGGCTTTTCACTGTATGGGCATTGTTCTCCTTAGTAATCTTCTGCAGGAGGTAGAAAGTTTGCTGGAACATCCGCAGCAAGTATTCCTCAAATTCCACAGGCACACAATTCTTTGACATCAGTTCATTGATGCAAGACATGGCAAGCACCCCAAGACGGCCCCGTTCTTGGCTCAAGACAGAGTTCTGGCTGCTGCCATTGATGGAGGACATCTTCCTGGCTCGGGTGTCGCAGCCGAAGCGGGCAAAATGGAATATGGTGGTGAGGAGGGAAGGGGTGATGCTCGTAGACAAAGGGACCCAGCTGAAGAGGTGGGCTAGGCACTCCAGTGCCAGGGAACAAATATACTCGCTCTCTGAGTCAAGAACAGGGATTGGCTGGTTCAACAATTTGGCTGTGCTGGGACTCTGCAACAAGCTACTTAAAAGGTCACCTAGGGAAGGAAAAATAACAGCTAAAGCTATTTTGCAGAATTCACAGAGATTGCAGAATTACCCCCCCCCCCCTTTTTTTTTGTTTCAAGGACATTGCCATTTCTATTTTTTGCACAACGTTTCTGGAAACAATGATCGTGTTGCTTCATTTCCAATAACATCCTTCTAGCTTCATTTTGAGAACACCGCAGAGGGGCTGCTCATACAACATGTTAACCCATACTCAGTGGCTGAGTATGGGCTGTTTTGAACCATGGGCTGTTTGTTGAACCATGGGTTAGAGTGTTGTCTGAAGGCAGTATATTTTCCACAGGATGGGTTATCATGTTGTCTGAATGCAGCCAGGGTGGCTTGTAAACCATCCTAAACAACCAACAACAAACCACGGGTTCTCAGGGTGGCTTATTGAGAGAAATAAGCCACACTGCATGGTTAAGAAGCCACCCTGGCTGCATTCAGACAACACAATAACCCACGGTTCAACAAACAATCCACGGTTCAAAACAACCTACCCTCAACCACTGAGTCTGGCTTAACGTGTTGCGTTAACAGCCCCTGTATCTCCTCGCCACTCAATGCAGCTTTTTACCTTTAATGATTTTTTTTTGAAAAAGAGAAGTGGATGAATAGCCCTCAGACCTCGTAACTGCAAGTTACCAAGGGCCATTTTGGCACAGGGTATACACAACCCTGAGAATGCAGAACTGGTAAACTGTGGGCAAGTTCTACTACCACCACCTGTTACATTTTTATCCCATTTTTCCTCCAAGGACTTCAAGGTGGCATATATGGCTTTTCCTAACGCAATAGAAATTATTCAACTAATCAGTGTAGAAAACGTGAGAAGCTGACACACTATTACATGTAATGGAAGCGCAGAAAGATTCAAAAGTTGGGGATGCAAGTGTTCCATAAATGTAATAAAATTGTTAATGCTAGAATAAAGCCAGACCCTAAACTAGCACTGTAGTCTATAATTTCAGGGGAAATGCAACACTCCCGTATAAGGAAGCATTCACATTTATGATAGTAGCTCGGCAGGTGATAGCCCAGGATTGACATTAGATCATTGGTACAAATGCCTATGGACTACTGTTAGTGCAGAGAAGCTTAGACGTAAACTAAGGATGCGAAAACAACAGGGCAATATGGACCACTTCGCCACTACCTGGTTTTATTTCATTCCAAACAACGGATCAGGGCACAGACCGCCAGTATCACATGGAAAAATAGGGACAGACACGTCTAGAGTCACATTTACTACCTTAAAAGTTTAACAAAAGATAAAGCCAAATGTAACTACGACCCAATGAAATTATGATGCACTTGACGCTGACTATTTAGTATAATTTTGTTACCCTATGTAAGTTTTGAATGAATTTATATTAACACAGTACTGTTTTCAATTATAATTTCATAGAAGGCAATACAACTATTTTAAAAAGTGATGGATGGAAATATTTATCATTACTATTCATACTCCCATTGCCCTGAAATTCTTTACAAGAGAATTCAGTCTTTGATTCAGCAACTTCCCCATCCCCCATCCTTGTGGGGTGGATGAGGCAAAAAGTTCGTAACTGCCGGAAGGTCACACAGTGGGTTTCATTGTTATGGGGTGGGCATTTGAGCCCAGATCGGCTGACTCCTATTCCCACACACTATCCACTATATTACACTGGATCACTTAGCATTTATATAGCACATTTGATTCTTCAAAATTGTTGACAAACTTTTGCTCATTGATTCCCACAAAAATTCTAAGTTAGATCAGTATTATCATCTCTACATTGCAAATTATGTGTGTGTGTGTTGGGGGGGGGGGGTTGCACGTGTATGTAAGCATTTAGAGATTACGGCTTGCATTAAGTCCATCAAGTCAGTTTCCAGCTGAGGCAGAATTTGAATGCGGGACATCCTGACACTCAGCTCATATTCTTAGCTACTATCAGTTCTCACTTCTTGTCCATGTTTTTATGAACTTAAGTATCAGCTGTGGTTCATAGCAGACTGCTCACAAGCACACACATGCCTGAGAAAACATAGAATAGTAGAGTTGGAAGGGGCCTATAAGGCCATCGAGTCCAACCCCCTGCTCAATGCAGGAATCCACCTTAAAGCATACCTGACAGATGGATGCCCAGCTGCCTCTTGAACGCCTCTAGTGTGGGAGAGCCCAAGACCTCCCTAGGTCATTGGTTCCATTGTTGTACTGCTTCAACAATTAGGAAGCTTTTCCTGATGTCCAGCCGGAATCTGGCTTCATATAACTTGAGCCCATTATTCCATGCCCTGCACTTTGGGATGATCGAGAAGAGATTCTGGCCCTCCTCTGTGTGGCAACCGTTCAAGTCCTTGAAGAGTGCTATCATGTCTCCCCTCAGTCTTCTCTTCTCCAGGCTAAACATGCCCAGTTCTTCCAGTCTCTCCTCATGGGGCTTTGTTTCCAGACCCCTGATCATTCTCTTTGCCCTCCTCTGAACACGCTGAACCTCTGACCATTGAGGTTCTGTCCCAACCCTCCCAGCTGTCAATAACATTTCTGGAAATTTCAATGAAATTTAACTGCTCAGTGCTGTTTGACACGCTCCCACAATGAAGCCTTTTTCCCAGATTTATGCCTTGAGGAGCCAAATCCCATTGTTTCTGATTGAAAGTTATGTCGATGTTACACTGTGTACATAGGAAAGTCTGCAGAACTTGTTCCCATTTATCGCAAGTCATGTGTTACTCTGGACAGGATTGGTTCAGTGAGATCAGGTCTTTTGGCATGTGTTCCTTCATTAAAATGGTGCAGCAAATGCCAGACAGGGCTTTTCATTTACAGCTAGGGATGTTGTGGGTCATGCTGGACCTGCCACACTGGGGTCCATGGGCCCCCACAGCGGCCGCTGGACAACCCGGCAAGTGCTGTGCGCCTGCCCATCTCCTTAGCGAGCCGCCATTTTGTGTGGAAACGACAGCTCGTTATTTTGCATACAACGTCTTTTGTACGAATGGCGGCCTCCCATCTTGCATAAATGGAGGCTTTACAGCCACTATTTGCATAAAAGACCTTTCATGCAGGATAATGAGCGGCCACTTCTATGCAAAATGGTAGCTCTCTAAGGGGATGGGCAGCTGCCCAGCCGTGAGCACAGTGAGCGGCAGGAAGGGTTTCAGCAAGCGCCCGCCGGCACAGACGGAGGTGAGTCCGTCCATTCCTATTTACAGCCCTCACTGCTTTCCAATTTAGGAGCGCCTGCTGTTTGTGCCAGTGCGATGGCAAGTCTTCCCAAATGGTCGAGAACTGCTTCCACAAATATAAATGACCAGAGTCTAGCGCACACTACGAATGCCCTATTTGACAAGAATGAGGTGAATTAATGCACGCCATTAGAAGGTTCATTCTGACACTCCCAAGCAAGTGAGAAAGCCGCTGCAGTCTGGCTCCTCGCCATGCTGCTGGGATAGATGTCAGAAGCCCTAGACCCACACGGGAGGAATCCAAAACAAGGATCCTTCCCAGCCAGCAGCCCCCTTCCAGAAACAAGAGCAATGATAGCCACGCATGGACTCTGCCCATGCAATCTGAAACATAAAAAAGAGCTGTACTGCAGCAGCTCCTGCATGGCTTGGATAAGGTGTTTTTAAGGACATCGCCCTCTTCCATTTCTTCTCTATGCAGATATTCCTAGATCCAGTTTATAATCGAGACACAAAAGCCACTAAAGATACGGGTTAGGAGCAGATTGGGATAAGGTATGGACTCAAGCCTTACCACTTTCTCCCGATGTTGGAGATGGTGGTGGGGTGGCAGCAGTAACACTGTATTTATCCCAGATGCTTTCCAAGATACCTATCAAGAAAGAAGAGCAAAGCCCCCAGCAATTGCAGATAAGTTCCCTTATATTGCGTAAGTATCAGTTACACATGCACAGAGGTCTGCTTGAACTCGAGACAAAGGTCAGTATTCCAAGCTTGCCTGAGGAAGTCAAGGCATTTTCGAGAGCCCCTTTCAAACACTGCGCCACATTGTGGCAGAGAGTGCAAGACCATTGCCTGGGTATGACGAGAGCTGATTTGTGCGGCGTTTGAAAGCAGAGGAAGGTCTCCTCTACGTTCAGCCAAGACTAGATTCTCAAGTCTTCCCTTGAATGATTGTCTAAGGCTGGTGGAGACACACAGAGAAACATTCATGGCAACTACTACGCAGCCTAGAAATTCCCTTTCTGAAGAGGTCAACCCGAGTTAGAGTCGGCATGATTTCGGAAAGCAGAACTGGTTATTTAAGCAGGTCTACTGATAAGCATGGGGTTATTTAGGGTTGCATTTTTAAAGAATAGAGCTGTCAGAAGTAAGACACAAATAGATATGGCTATTATTAAAATTTCAATATCCTTTCTGAAGAACATTCTATCTTAAGAAAGAAAGGGAGAGAGAGAGAGAGAGAGAGAGAGAGAGAAATAAATCTAATTGGGATACATTTTCAGATTTGGCACCTTTGGGCAGCTGTCAGAACTCCAGCATCCTGCCAATGCCCCCAAATAAAGTTAAAAAGGAAAGAAAAGTGAATGTTTTAATGGCTCCCCAAAGCTGTTATCTTTGTTTTTGATAATTTGGTACTGCTGCGGGCAAGGGGGGGGGGGGTAGATGGCTGCCACATGAAACAAGCCCTTCTTCCAATGAGAAGTGGGAAACTTTGATTCTATTCTTATTTTTTTGCTAACAAGTGAACACTCCAGAGCCCAAACAGTTAGAGACTATGAACACATTCTATTCTGGAAAATCCAGAAGTAAAGGCTGCATTCATGCTACACTCATTGCCAGTTTCACCTGTCTGCCCTTTTCGTTAAAGTTCAGTTCTTCGGGTACAAGTTTGTTACTGCTGCAGAACTAGTGATGTCTCATTTCCACTAACCTGTGAGAAGCCCAAGGACAGTCTGAACCTGATCCAGGAGCAATTTGCGCAACTCTTCCTTCCGTGCTATGCTGAGATCCTCCCGTGGGCATGCCAGCTCTTCCGATGTTGTCTTCAGCATGATGAGCCCAAGTGGAGTTGTCACGGGGGATTGGATCAACTGTTAAGAGAACCAGCTTACAGTATTAGAAGCTCACGTTTTGTTTTGTTTTTCCCAATTTTAAAGAAACTACCTATTGAGTTTTAAAATGAGACAAAAAAGTTTTCATTCGAATGGACAAATCTTAACTCTACCATGTCTCTGAACAGGGCAGCTGTCTCACACCTACAAGTCCCAAAGAAATGAAGGATCTGAGCTTTACATATTTCACTGTAATAAACAGAAGGGCAATGTTTATTAACTTACTGAGAAAAAGCAGCAAGAAATGGTAACAGTGTCATGAAAGTCCTCTAGAGATACACGGCCAATTGTAATACGTGAACAGATCAATAATTGTTATTTTTTCGCCTGGGTATCTATATTGGGACGGCATGCGAAGTGACGACACAAAGCTGATACCATCACGACAGGGTTTCCCGCCCCTCCCCGCCCCAGCACGGAGCTCAGAAAAAATTAATGTGTGAAACAGCCTAAGCAAGAGTACAGATCTTTAACCAGTTGCTTGAAAATAGTGTCCCTGTGATGTGGCAATTCTAATACTACTACAAAGTATTTGCAAAACACTTGTTTTCCAAGTGTAGCATATATCCCATCATTCTAACAATAACCTTGTAAGGCAGACCAACGTTATTGATCATCTGCACATTACAGATGAGGTAGCATTACTCAAGTGAGTTCGTGACTAAACTGAAATCTGAACCAGGATACTGCCGGAAGCTCGCTGCATTCAGACAAGCTCACGAAAGCTGGCTTCAGCAACAGAATTTCTAGGAACCACCATACCTGTAAAATATTTGTGAAGAAGTCATGGTAGAACATGGGCCAGTCTTGTCGGCCAATATCCACAATGACTTTGCAAAGTTTGTTCCTGATGAAGTAAGGCAGAGTTTTGTGATGAGCCAAAAGAAGCTTCGGCAGGCAGCTGCGAATCTCCATTTTATCTTGAGACGGGACCCCAAGCCACATCTTGTTAATCAGGTTCTGAAAAAGAGAAGGCATGGTGGTGTATCAGGCTTGGGATCTTTGGAAAGAAAACTCCTGTTTGCTTAAGGCTACAATTACGACCCAATAGTCAAGATACCATACCTAGAGGCTAAGATACCAGGTTTAGAAAGATGTTCACTATTTGGAAGTCCTCTTCAGAACATTTACTTAGTAAATAAACTCAAGAGTAAAGTATTTACTTACAATAGTGAAGTGCATTCTCAACTAGTAAACAGGAAGAACCGCAACCTCACTAATTAACTCTATGTCAAAGACAAACGCTGGGATCCTTCTGCATTTTGCAGAAAAGTAGAAACATTTGCAGTTTTGAGCTTAATTTAAACTTACAAAATGAGCTGATCAATATACTTTCAAAGGTTTGGAATAGTTATACGGACTTCATGGAAACTTGCGTGCTCAGATTTGCTTTATAGTAAAAATAAGGCACTTTTAAAGACTTTTCTTCACAAAGACAAACTATACAAAAACAACAAAACTTGGGGAGAAAGCCATTTCCTTAGGTGGTGATAATTCTGAGATGGGCAGTTCTATATGCTCCACTTTATAACTTTCACCACAGACACACACACAGAGGGAGAGAGAAGGGGAGAGAGAGATGAAGAAAAAGAGACGAGAAGAGGTTTCCCTCATGAAACCGTTCCCATATTAACAGATCCTATTAGCTATTTGGCTACAAATCTGTAGGTTCTAAAAACACTGATGAACAATCAGAAACGGAATATATGAAATCCAGAATTTCCGTCTGTAAAATGTTGTACAATACTGTATTACAACAATTGTAAAAATTATATTTTAAGTTAGTAAAAACTTTAATCAAAATATATTTTGGGAAATTGAGTCCACATAGTATAGGTCCTTTCCTTTGTCATATACAGTGAGGGCCCCCTCTCTTGTTTTTTGTCGGTTCTAAATCCAAGACAGGTGCCTGTTCAAGGCCGCAATACATTTAATCTTTCAAGGCAGGAAACCAGAACAGGGGATGGATGATTATGCGTACTGATGTTTAGAGGGTAGCCATGTTAATCTACGTTAACAACAATAAAAAAGAGTGCTGTGGCACCTTAAAGAAGAACACATTTAGTCCCTGAAATCTTATGTCAGAATGAATTTTTTCATCTTTAAGGTGCCACAAAATTCTTTTCTTTCTTTTTACTGGTACTAAGGATACATTGAAGTGCTCATCAAGCATCTTCTAAAATAACACACTTCGTGTGTTTCATTTTGGATTTGACATGCAAATCTGTCTTTGTCTACTGGCAACCCATTCATAAGGATCCCAAGCCATTGGTAACAAGAAGTTGACTGGGGGCAGCAGCAGGCAGAGGGGGCAGGCCTGAGCCAAAAATGGGAGGAATTTACAACATTGCATAACAATGGAGACACTTCTCTCCATCTCTTGTAATCCTAGAATTTGGGGTCATCCCATGAAGCTGGTTAGGCAGACCAAAGGAAGGACTTCTTCACACAGCGCAGAGTTAAACTATGGAATTCACTACCACAAGACGTGGTGATGGCAACTAATCTGGATGGCTTTAAAAGGCGATTAGACAAATTCATGGAAGAGAAGGCTATCGATGGCTACTAGTCCTGTTGACTCTGTGCTACCTCCAGTATCAGAGGCAGTAGGCCCATGTACACCAGTAGCTGGGGAACATGGACAGGAGGGTGCTGTTGCACTCATGCCCTGCTTGTGGGCTTCCCATAGGCAGCTGGTTGGCTGCTGTGTGAACAGAATGCTGGACTGGTCCACCAGGGCTCTTCGAACCTTCTTAAGGTCTCTGTGCTACCCCACCCCTTCTCCTCGTCCTGCACACGCCCACGCAAAACAGTTCAAGAAGTGATTCCCAAAAGGGCAGTCAAGAGAGCAGGAGTGGGCCTGCAGCACCTGAAAGCCTGATGATGCTGAGAGTTGCAGGTTCCCTATCTGAGCTTTAGAGCAAGGGTACCAAAATGACATCCATACTGGTCACCATCTTTGCTTTGTTTGGACTGTGAAATGGTCAGAGCTCTGGGTCAAACCAGTTCTTTCAATGAAGGGTTAACTCTGTGAAACAGAATTCCGGTAAGAAATACGCTTTCGTTGTGTTTACTCTTGCCTGGTACTCACCTCAAACACTGTCAAACTGTACATCATTACATAGTCATTCCTTGTGCTTGACAGGAAATAGAGGCAAAATCTCCAGGCGCCGATCTGCTGGGCAAAATTATTCAGCAGCTCCTCTGTAAAAATAAATTATTCACACAAAGAAAAGGGTGCATTAAAATCCATAACAATGAAGGCCATTTAGCAATTCCATGGCACCTTCAAATTTTACTCCCAAATCTTAAAGTGAGGGCTCCGCATAGCTTCTCAAGCTTAATCACTGCTGCCACCACAAAGGAACTAACGGCCTGCCAATTATATAGCTAGACTGTCTGGCAATCTGACGTACCTTCCTTGGTTTAGTAGCTTCCTGTAATCTCAGGAATATCTCAAGCTCTTTTCCAGGCTCCATCACATAATGACCGAATTTGGACAGTGCAGCGAGGAAGCAACGATCGTGGAAGCAACCCTGACCCCACGACCACCATTTGTGTTACGTCCTGACGACAGCTTCTCTACTTTCCCCTGGATGAGAAGTTGCATCTGGCCAAATTTTCTCTGCTACATAATTTAAAGGTACAGAAGCCCTACTACTACTGCTATTATTCTTATTCTTAATGAACTGCCGAGAGAGTTTCAGCTATTGGGTGGTATAGACATGCTATAAATAAATGAATGAATAAATAAATAAAGAGAGTAAATATTGGGCTTCACTTTCTTGGCTTGCCCAGACTGATCTAGAGTAGGAGGAGGGTCCGGTTTATATGTTGCTATACCCAGAAGCGTGGTACTAGGCAACGGTACTGGATGATCTAGCAGAACTGAAATAGAAGTGGTAACATGTGCTGTTGATACTGAAAATGTGGTACGTAGCACCAGTACTTACAGATCCAATGGAATTGATCTTGAACAGCCAAGTGCACTGTATAGGTGAAGGTGAAAGCACCAGCGCACAAGTGGAACATTACCAGAAGGGGAGGGCTCCTTGGTGGAAGTTGCCAGCAATGAGATGCCCAATGATCTGGTTTACAAAGCAAGCCTGACCTAATTTTGTGGGAGCAGATCTTGAACGGAGCGGGTCGAGGCTGGCTCTCTGCATCAGCGTCTGTAGCTCTTAAACCCTGCTCCCACAAGACTTCCCTTAGTTGAGAAAATGGATGTCAGGCATTTAAAGAGATGGATCTATCACCAGATCTCATTTGACCCCAAGTCAGAGGTGAGCAGACTTCAAACTTGTGGGATCTATTATTTTTTTTTACTAGACTCGCAAGGTTCATCAACTCTAGATAGGTACAAAATAACAACGCAAAGGAGGAGATGCAAAATGATGGTTATGGTTGTGAAGTCATAGAGTGAGCCATGGACCGAGATGACCTACATATGCAAATCTACATCCAAATTAGTATATATCAGGAATTCTAAGATGGTTCTAAAAATGACTTTAGAGTCGAGGACCACTGAAATTGGGAGATGAGGCTAGCCATGGCAAGGAATTCCATTTAGGTTTTATTCACATTTTTACTATCAAGAATCAGAAGAAAGCCTTGCTGAACTAGTGCAAGTCACCCACAGATTCATTCCTCAATCTCAACCTACCTGAAGCACACTCCTGCCCTAAGCAACAAATCCTTGTCAAAAGAGCCAAGAAAAGGATAGTAGCCTGTCATTATGGTTCATGTCAGAATGACCCAACCAACTATTGGATGATGGAAAGTAACTGCCACGCACCTAATCCATGCTTCCCGGCACAGAAAGATTCTTTTGAAACAGACTATTGGGGGCTTATTCTGGAATGCAGATTATTCCCATGTTCAAATGGCTGCAGGAGGCGGCAGCAAGTGGGAGAAAGGAGGAACTTCATAAACAGAGGCGCTTGTAGTTCTGTAGTTTCACAGAAAACTAAATAATTCATACATACTTTGTGAATTCCATCTGTGCGATGAAAATGCATTTTGCGCTTGTACATATACTAACTGAAACAAGGCACAGAGATTCGACAGCAGCCATACATGGAGAGAAATCAGCCTTGTCATTATTCACTTGCCTGCAGAAAGTAGCAATTGCTTCTGGGTGGTTTGATAATCCACAGCTGAAGCTGCCTTGTAACCCTTGCATTCATTCATGCAAGTGGGCTTCGTTTGGGGCTTCTATGCAAGGCTTGGCCGAAAGCCTACAAACAGATGTTAATATTTTGCTTAGCCAAATGTCAGATGAACTACAGGAAAAAGAACCTGAGATACTTTGAGAGCATGCATTTGACTGCTCTGGTTGAATTCAAGGGTTTTTAAGAACGCAACAAAATACAAAGTGAAGTAGCTAACGAGAAACACTAATTTCGAAAACCCGCTGGTGCTCATTAAGATGTCGTGCCTTGTCAAAGGTGTTTCCTACAGGAGTTGGATAAAGTGGAAACATAAGTGAGCTTACCGATCTCACGCTTCCTTTCGTTGGTAGTACAATTGTGAAAAAACTCTGTCATTAGGCTCTCCAAAGCTCGCAGTGAGGCCTCTTCCGATGCCTGCCAAAGACATTTCAAGGAAAGTGTTAGCATCACACCTTGGATATTTATGAGTCACTGAATCTAGGCTAATCTACCAGGAACCTTTTAATTTTCCCCCCCAATGGTAGCCTATGCTTAAACTCCTTGCCCCTCCCTGCTTCCATTTGACTTCATTCTCATTTTCTTCCATCCCGATATCCCTCCCTCCCAAAGTCTTCAAACCTGTAAGCAAAATTATGCAGAGTAGATCCGTTCAACTTTATATTCCGACCATATCTGTGTATCCTTTGCATAGAATTCAGAAATTCCGAGGCAGAGAATATATCACCATTAACTGAGCCAAGATGCAGTTAAGACATGAGCACATCTGGATAGAAGAGGGCAGGAGAATTTGCACACAAGACAATAGGGAGAGGGGTAGATCCTGCTACAGTTGGATGTGTCACAGCTATGGATGTTTCCTGAATTCAGGCTCCTTGCAGGCACAGAGCCCACAAAGAACTAGCTTTTCCAACCTAACTGTTACATTGGGAGTAGGCAACTCGATGCCCTCCAGATATTTTGGGTTACAACTCCCTTAAGCCCCCAACCAGCATGGTCAATTGTTAGGTATTATGGGATTTGTAGTCCAAAACATTTGGAGGGCACCGGATTACCTATCCCTGACTTACATTTTCGGTATTAAATAGATAGCCATTATCAAAAACAAGCAGATAGTCACCGATAAGCCTCTGTCTGAAAGACGAGAGTATTACTTTTTAAAATACAAAACTATATTTCTAAAGGGCCACTCCAACAAAATCAGATTCTCCCAGTTTCCACTGAGGAGAATATAGGGCAAGGTAAAAGATGCTATTTTACCGATTCAACCTGAACTCAGAAACTCTCTTTAAGAGAGCTGAATTTAGGCTGGCTTACAAACTGCAGTTTGTATCTTAGCAACAGAATACTGCATTTTCATCTTCTCTCCATAGGCTTAAAATAGAAACCATATCCCATAAGATAGTCCTTTCAGAGAAGGTCATTCCAATCATTATAAAGAATGGAAGATTGTCAAAAGCCATCCAGCATTTTATATGCTCAGATTCCAAGGACTTAGTCAAAGGAGATTATTATTTGATGACTTTTTTTACTGATTCAAATGCAGACACGATTATTCTTAATCTGTTCTGTCGTACCTTTTCTCCTGCTCTCTCAACTATTTTGTACATCACCTATGAATAGCTTTGGAAAAACTTTTGTTTACAATTCTTTCTTGGCCTCAAGCTTAGCATGCTTACTAAGACCAGCTATTCTGTATCTCTTCTTCTCTTTGCATTGGAATCTAAATTCTGATGACAGGATAGAGGAAATGAGTAAAGAATGGCGACGTTACCAAGGAACATGTCCCCTGTAGCAGCAGAGAAGAACCAGGCACTCCGTCCATAATTACCTTGAGAATGCTATTCTTAATGCTGGGGAAACCTGGGTACTTCCCAGCTTGCTGTATTTAAGAGAGACAAATGTCTCTACCCACTTTCCTTATCTGCATTACGGGAATTGTGGCTGTGGTCAAATGCCGCCTACTTGAAGAGAATAATTTGCTACAGCTACTATTGTGCATATGCATATTTCTTTTTCTTCTGTGGAGTGATGTGTGTGCACGCTTGTGGTACAAGGCTGCCATAGCCCTGTACATGGAACTGTTGAAGAAGCATGTGATTTTCCCAGTTGAAGCCTGCTTCGTCTCCCATGTGAGCTGGAAAACATTTGCAAAAGATTTGTGGATGTATAACGTATGGGTCCAAGGAGAGCTCTTTGGAAGAGGAAGTGTGAAGATGATCATGCAATTTATCCCTTTGCACTACTACTGAGTCAGCAAAAAACCCTCCATGACACACGACACAGACCTACGTTGTTTGCGTTTTATATACAGCTATAGCTGAGTATCTCTTTTGCCTGCAAATTGTTTAAAGGGAGAATATTTGAGGGAGTGGGGAAGAGCCCAAGCACAAGGTACTATGCAAAGATATATTTTATCCCCAGAAACACAGGAAATTGCCTTATACTGGGTCAGACCATTGGTCCATCTTGCTCAGTACTGTTGATATTGACTAGGTTATAGCTTTTAAGTTATTATAGTGATTTTAATGTATGTGAATATTGTATGTTTTTGCAGTTTTAATTTTTGTATATATTTTTTAAATGTTTTAATCTTATGTAAACCAGCCAGAGAGCTTCGGCTATGGGGCGGTATACAAATGTAATAAATAATAACCAACGGTGGGTTAAATAGTCAATGGTGGGTTATTGTGTAGTCTGTCAGGACTTTTTCACGTCATGGTTGGTTATTCAGCCAAACTAACCGATGCAAATAATCAATGATGTGCAGAGTTGATTATTTGAACAAGTGTTGTTTATCATGTCGTGTGTCTGGCACCATTGACTATTTTGTCCCATGCAGTTGGTTATTTTTGGTGACTAGAGTCCCCTAGCAAGAGCGACCAAAGCGGCAGCTGGTGCTCTAGTTCAGTAGGCAGAACTCACAATGGCTGATGGGGAGGAGAAAGGGTGGCAGAACTGTCAATCAAATCCCACGCTGAGTTTTACTCAACTCCACGGGAGCCCACCTGAACTGTAGGGAACCTCTTTGATTTTGCCAGTTTATGAGGAGCAGGCAAAAAACAATTTTAAAAATGCATCTTGCTCTCGCATTTAACAGCTGTAGTCTCAGTTTGCAATTTAAAACTTGCTTGTCCTCAGTGCACAGAAATTGTAATAATCTGATATTGTACATAGTTTTTAGAAATAATTTGGAGAAGTAAATATATGAACACCTTGTCTTAAATATTTTATTCATCTGCTAAAATAAAACATTCCATAATCCATTTTTCTTCATTCCCCCCCCCCCCCCCCCAAATTTTCAGAAAAAAGCTTCAGAAAAAAAAGATTTCAAATTTTTCAGTTCTTCCCCCTTGGCCTGCACATCTCTACCTATAATAGTCATCCCAACGCTGGCCTTAATCCACACCACAGTTGATTATAATCATGTCGTGTGGGGAGTACTGCCTCAATAATCAACAGTGGAGTTGACTATAACCCACCACTGACTATTGCATTGTCTAAACACAGCCACTGTTTGGCAGCAGCTTTCCATAGTTTCAGGCAGGATCCTTTCCTAGTCCTACCTAGAGATACTGGGGATTGAGCCCAGTTCCTGCCCTAAAATGTCTTCCCACTGAAACTAATGAATTCAAGCTTGGCTGTGCTGAGCATGTGCTTGAGATGATATTTTTAAAAGCTGTACTGTAATGGTTTTTGTGTTAACAGGGGCTATTAACCTTAATGTCTCTAATTAGCAGTTCAGAACAGAATATTGATTGAAACAACAGCTATGATGTAACTATGGTAACCCCGACCCAATGCTTAATCACATAAGTGCTTCATGCCAAGGGAAACAAGCATTATCTGCTCCTGTTCTAAGGCAAGTATGGTTAGAGATATACAGTCACTCAAAACCAAATTTAGTACTGCTGCCAATACTAGAAAGGTTTATTTTTCATCTTGCCCTTTCCCCTTCAAGGAGCTCAGTGTGGGTACATTATGTGTGGCTTTTTCCCCCGCCCCACACCCACACATACTATTTTGCCCTCACAACAAACCTGTGAGGTAGGTTAGTTTGAGATATAGCGACTAACCCAGGTTGATTTAAGAAGCTTGACGGCTGAGTAGGGATTTGAACCCAAATTTCCCTGATCCAAGCCGAAGACTCTGTTCGTTAAACCACAACTAGCTCTTCAAGTCGGAGCCATTCTTTCCATTATCTGAAAGATTTCTATAATCTGAAACTCCCCACATTATACTAGTTTTTAAATGTCATTAACAAAAGTTTGCCAATATTAAATAAGCTCACAAAAGCTACATATAACATGGCATGTATCCATTTCATTCAACTGCCTTCTTCAAAGTTTCCTCCAAAATTCTTCTCCCAATACTCAACGAATTTTTGAGCAGCCCCCAATACCCACCAGCGCTTGTTAGCCATTGCTGGATTGAAAATAAATCCATCAGTTTCCATTTCTGTGCTATTTTCATTCTTGCAACTGTTTACATTGTAAAGTTTACAAATTAAGAACACGTCCTACCTCATGTTTGGTTCCAATTTCATAAATAATACAACGCTTCCTACTGATAGGTCCATTGGTGCTCTGATTCCTGAGATTCTTAAAACGTACTCTCTCTTTCTCTCTGATTTTTTACAAGGACAATGCCATTGTATATGAAGTGTCAGCTCCCATAGCTTCATGTCACCATCATGCTGCCCTGTTAAACTGCTAGAAGTTTCAGAAACCTACAACCTCCAAGATCTTTTTCCAGATCCATGTAGGAAAACAAACCCCCAGAGTCGAGTTTTTTTTTATTATTTGTACAAGACAATCATTTACAGCCTAATCTAACCACATTCAATCCCCACCCCAAGCGATAATCTCTCCCTGGCCCTGAAATAAACCTTTACAGCACTTTTCAAGCACAGTAGTTCACAGGCAATTTTCAGACAATCCTGGCAATGTAGAAAGTCACACTTTCTCCCCTCCCCAGTCAAAGACCACCCAACATGTGCCATGATAATCGGATTCTAGCCAGTGTAGTTGTTAGGCTCTCACCTTGAACCATCCCAACAGGTAGCAGGGAGTTCCACAAGACAAGAATGCCTTCCAGTGAGATCTTGTGACTTGGCTTGAAAACACAGACTAAGTGGTCTGAATCAACTAGGTAGCTCTGTAGAAGCCTGAACGAATTTTAATGATTTATTCTGGTAAGTAGCAATGGCAATCAAAGTGTGAAGCAAACAAGGACTGAGAAGCCAGGTACAGCTAATGTTCTGTGCTTTCGATTTCAACCACAAATGCAA
Source organism: Anniella stebbinsi (assembly GCA_029215795.1). Lineage (NCBI taxonomy): Eukaryota > Metazoa > Chordata > Lepidosauria > Squamata > Anniellidae > Anniella > Anniella stebbinsi. The sequence continues at coordinate 42,770,893 of JARDYH010000007.1, read as the reverse complement.
GAAGCTTCCTTTTAAGCAATGGAGTGAGGATTCTTTTTACGAGAGACACAGCATTCTCTATAGCAAAGATTCAATTTCTAGAAAAATAAAAACCAGTACTTGGGTTTCTGTTACTCTGACACACACTAGCATCAACACTTTAGTTTGACCCATAAAGATAGAAGTGGGATTGCTTCAGGGGTTTACATTAAATTAGGCTGACCAGATAAAATCTAGGTCAGGGCTCATATAACTTTAACAGTTGTAGAGAAAAGGGAATTTCAGACAGTGTCATTTGTATGCAATTAGCTCCTGGTGATATTCCTTCTTCATCACAACAGTTAAAGGTGCAGGCACTATAATAGCGTGACCATATACAAAAGAAGGCAGGGTCCCTGCAACTTTAACAGTCGTGATGAAGAGGGAATTTCACCAGGAACTAATTGCATACAAATGACACTAGCTGAAATTCCCTTTTCTCTAGAACTGTTAAAGTTACATGAGCCCTGACCTGGATTTTATCTGGTCACCCTACATTAAATGCTATGACTTGTTGGGAGGGGAGGGGCGTCAGACCTGGGGTAGATTTAGCCCCTATCACAACAGGCCACTCATTTGCTTTCTCCAGTAAGGCTACCACTGACTCTCAATAGAAGTAAAATGTTGCACTAAGGAGCAGCAAAAATTGCTCAGTCACCTGCTGACCCTAAATATGGTTGACTGAACGGGAATACACTGTGCCCCTCTCCGAATCCCTGTACCTGCCCCATCTGCAAGTAGAAATTAACAAAACGCTCACCATTCAGAAAGCAGACCTACCAGTCTCATGTGCCCCACTCCAAATTTCAACACGTATTTAAGCTATCGGAACCAACAGCTCCTGTGTAAGATTTTGTTTTACTTCTATTTATCACAAATTGCTTTCCATCTTGCTTGCCTCACATAATACCATTTGTTCTCAATACAGCAGCATCTTCACAGGGTTGCTATGCTCTCTGTCTCCCTTCCAAAAACCATTATGGGGATGATTAAAACTAAGACCGCAAATCTTACTTGCTGCTTTTCTGTGCCCCATGCTCTCCTTTCCTCCTTTTCTTGCCAACAGCATTTATTTTCAATGCAGCCTAACTATTTGGCTCATAACAAGCACTGAAGTGTTCTAGAACATATAAATATGCACCAACATTCTCTCCTCACCTTTAAGTCCAAAGCAGTGCTTTCGATTAAGAAAACAAAATGAAAGCAAGGAACTAAAATGCTCAATGAAATATACAGGTGAGAGGAGTGTTTAATATATTTTTATTTTAAACATTTACTATCCTGTTCTTCAATCCAATAAGAGTTCTCAGAGCAGTTTGCAATACAAATATTTTTTAAAATCCATGAACTATATAATGTAGTAGCATAGCAGGTAACAGTTCAGAATAAAACTAGCATAAAAATAGATTTTAAAGGATTGGAAAAATAAAAAAGGTCTTCATCCCATGTTGAAATATATCAGGGTCCTTGCCAGGCAAGCTTCCCAAAGCAGGGTGCCACAGTTAAAAAGGCCCTATCTCTGCTCCCCACCTAGCTCACCTCTGACAATGGTGGAGAGAAGAAGATACCCAGAAAAGACCTTTCATGGATCCTAATATGGGGCACATAAATGCAGAAGAAGTAATATGCAAAAAATCAAGGCTGATAAGCCCTTGTGAGGCATACAAAACTCAAAGCAGCATACATAGAGTTCCAAATGGTCTCCCATCCAGCCACTGACCAGACCTAGATATGCTTAGCTTCAGAGACAGAGCTTCATCATATGCCTTCTGACCATGCTCCCTGGGATAGTCAATAGTCAGCCCAAGCCAAATTAAAACAAGTGCTAAAGCCAGTTTAGCCACGTTTTAGAAGATCTTAAGAATCAGGTTTCTTATACAAGTACACATGCAATTCATATCAAAGCTAATGGGTTATGAGGCCAGTGCTTTGACAAGTACTCAAATGTTCCAGGTCAAATTCTTAATTGATATTCGCATTAGGGGATGTAAACTGAACCCATCTGTCTTCTGGGTTTCTCACCATTGGTAACAGCATTCTTCACATTCTTTACGTTGCTCCTGGTAAATGTATTGCACACAAAAGGCAGGTGAGTCAACCAGGTAATGGAGTACAAATATTTGCATGTGGCAAGGAGATTATCACCACTCACCACGCTACATTTCCCCATTTGACACATCTCAGATCACAGACACCCTTCTACATCAAGAGGAAGTGGCGTAGAACTTAAGAATGAGGCAGTAAACACGTTAGCAAAAGCTAGAGGCCACATTTAGTATAGAGCCGCTGGCAAAGACAAAGGGGGCGGGCGGAAAACAAGGAATTCTATGTAGCTTATATTAAATTACTTGGACAAACAAGAATGCTGAAAAGTTCAACATCAAAGAGGAAGAATACTGAAATAACAGACATGGAGGGTTTTAGATGTGTCACAGTGGACCTGTAATTTAGAAGATCAGGCTACTCATTAAGCACAATCTATTTGTTACCCTACTTTTTCCTACATATATTCTTAAGATGGTAGGGACATAGCCATAAGATGCATTCTGTCACTTGCAAGTAGTCAGATACGTTGTGCAGGACTCAGGCTCAGTTCAGACAACACATTTCTCAACGGTGGTTTTAGAACTCCATGGAGGAGTTGTTACACCTCCGTTGAGAAATGTATGGTCTGGAGGGAAAACTCCACCCCACCTTGGAGTTTTGTTTTTGAAAAACACTTCACCCGAATATCCACACTGTGCAGAGGAGAGTTCCTGCACAACCATTGTGTTGTGTGTTGTCTGAAGGGCTCCACAGACTTTCCTGCTGCACTGAGTGGAGTTTCCCCACTTGCTACCGAGTTCCCTGGCAAGAGTGGCCAAAGGAGGAAGTGCTACTCTAGGAGAGCCGCTGAGATTGTTTTTTTTTTTTTTTTGCAACAATGGCTGATGGGATACCATTGGGAAGACTGGGGGTAGAGCAACTGTCAATCAAACGCCACATTGAGGTTTACTCAACTCCACGGGAGCCCACATTTACACAACGGTGGAGTTGGAGCACGTTGCATGGTGAAAACCTCCTAAAAACTCCACCGTTGAGTGGAGTTTTCACACGGAGTAGAGAAAAGTGTTGTGTGAACTGAGCCTCAGAGACACTAGAGAGAAGCCTTGCAGCTTCTAAATATCTCCAAGACTCAGCACACTGCTGGGAAGAATCTTCGTCCTTCTCCACGCTCAGAAGGAGCACAAGAATTATCCCTGATGCTGCACTCCCCAGGTTAAAAATGTGTGTCTCAATTGTGAGTGCATTTGTGGATTCTTGACTTTTATAGAAAAAAGTCACACATGGAAAGGAGCAAGCAGCTCAGGTAAAACACATAATTTAGAGCAGGGGAAAATTCCTCCCGTGAAGTAAGCTTTCCTGAAAACTCCACTTGGCTTCTGATGAACTTCTTGTTATCCTCCCACCAACAAAAGCTTGGTCAGTGGGAACAAGGCAGAGGGTCTTTTCCATCAGAGTGCCCAGAGTTTGGAATCATCTCTTCAGAGATGCATGTCTGGGCCACTTTATTTCCCCTTTTAAACAGGCTTTGAAAAATGTATTACTTTAGCAGACATCTTTAAGCTAGGGTCTTGATTGGTCGACTTTTCTTGCTGCTTCTACTGTTTTTATCGTCTTTAAAATATAATCAAATACAGTTATTATATATTGCTTTGTTATATTATTTTAAGTTGTTATGAGCTACATTTGAGTCAGCGCCTGCTTAGAAAGGTGGGATATATAGATCTCATTATAGATAATAAACAACCTTATAAATAACCCCACCAAAGTTACTAGACCGCAAAGGATTTTATTACCCTGTTGGGGGTTGGCAGAAGAGTGCTGGACTAGATGGACCCTTGGTCTGATCCAGCATGGTTCTTCTTATGTTTTCATGACAGGAAGTTCTGTCCCTCCTCCAACAGAATTCAACATTTCTACGCTGGACATGAAGGAGGGGGCTTCTCTTCTTTGGTAGTCCACTTGTTTTACATGTTGGACACAGAGAAGGGATGGAACACTTCATTCTTTCTCCATTAGCCCACTCACTCGCCTGCATGCAATTCCTTGTTGCCTCTGGTAACCAAGTGACAGCTGTAATAATGTAACTGTGATTGAATCTCCGCAAGCTAGTGTAGCACAGAGGCTAAAACGCTATGAACTGTAAACCTGGAAATCATCAGTTTAAATCTCACCTCTGCCATGAGCTTATTAAATGGCTTTAGGCTGTCTATCAGCCACATCTCTTCTTCCTCATCACCTCTCCTATGTGAAGATATTATTGATCTATGTATAAGGATATCAAGATAATCTGGTGCAGAGGTACAATGGAACCCCCTGGGTGGCATTGGGCAAGTGCTATATCTCAGCCTTTCACGAGGCTGTTTATAAGGATAAAATTAAAAGGAACGCCCTGAGCTCCAGTAATGAATAATGTATGTGAAGCACTTAAAAGAGGGGTAGGCAGATCTCAGGCTTATGTGATTTACCTATTAGAATGAAAGAATTCTGATCGGCAAGTAAACCCAGATCTACCTTCTGTCCAGCCTTGATGTAGAACATTCTGCTCAGTGCTATGTAGATGTTATTTGACTGACAGGGTCCCACAATTTTACTGCCCTCCAACAAGCCCTATGCATCTTCCTAACCTAAGAGGGGGCGTGGAGAACATTTTGCTGTGGAGGCGTCCACCCAGCTTGGTTCTGTCCACTGCTCTTTACAGCAGGGGAAAGCGCTATCAGATCCATGATCAAAACAGTACTACTACGCCTTTGCTTGTGAATTATACTGAATAAAAAGAATGTTTCTCCTCTCCCCTGCAATCTGGAGAAAAGCACTAATAGATCAATATGACTCAAATTGCTCAAAGGGAACAGGAAATTTAGTGGCAATGAAGAATTTTGGATATGAGTCTGATGTGAGGTAATGCAATGATTAAGCTTTCTAGTTCGTGTGTGTGTGTGTATCCATCAATAAAAGCACTTGGAGACTTAATTCAAGAGAACTCAAACCACAGACATGGAAAAAATCCAAGGCTGCCCAGAGGCACCTAAACAATTGAGGCATATCTTAATAATGTAAAAACATTTCTTCAGTTTTATCAAAGTATTTAACTACGGATGACACACAATAGCATTACTAGTTACAGAGCCTCTACAGCAACTGTCAATTGCACAACCATGCAGGGTTATGTATCAGGTTGTTGTTTTTAAATCTAGCTTAGACAATATCTTAATAGAATGGTATACAAAGAAAACATGAGCCTTCCTTCCTTCCCCCACTCCCCAATCTTGTAACTCCTTTTAACCCAGGGATATTGGGCTATGGCGTCTGGACTCACAGTTGACTGCACACAGTGGTGTGGAGGTACGTATTAACAAACATCACAGCAATACAAGCTTATGAAGCAGTAGACCTGGAAAAATTACTAGCATTGTCATAAGCACTTGACAAGGGAGACTGGTCCAGATTTCTAGATCATACCAACAGAAATTGCACTGTGCTAAGTGCTCCAGACCAACCTCTTTCTGAGTCACTTGGAAATACAAGATAATGCTGCCGGGTGACAGCTCAATTCACCCTTCACAGTACAAAATCCAACTACCATCTTCTATTGGTATAAGAGATATAATCATCAAGTGCCCTCCTCATTGCAATGGCGGAAACTACTGCTGCTGTCATAAGAACATATGAAGAGCCATGCTGGATCCATCTAGTCCAATACTCCATTCACACAGAGGACAACCAGCTGTCGACCAGGACTGCACAAGTAGGACGCGGGTGCAACAGCACCCTCCCACTCATATTCCCCAGCAACTGTTGCATATAGGGTTACTGCCTACTGCCCCTCCTTAACCCATCAGTATTCCGAGGTAGTGAGAGAAAGGGGGCATGGTGAGGATAGAGCAAGGGGGAATTTGAATCCAGAAGATCCAAAGCCCTCTCATTCCCTCAACACACCCTGAGGGAAAATCAAGATTCACTATCAACCTTCCCCCCACCCCAACCCCCACCCCGTTCCTCGTGTCCCATCTGTTTTTAGGGAGTGTCTAAGTATTAATTCTTGTAAGTTGCCCTGGGAGCCATTCTATGTGAAGAGCGGGATAGAAATGCTTTGAATGAATAAAAATAGGTTTATTTTTTTCTTCGGTTCTTTCCTGCCACTTTCCACCCTGGCTATAGGGCAGTACAAAAATGCAATAAAATAAAATAAAATAAATAATAAGTTGGCGGTTCCTCTGTCATGGATTCTCCCTCCCATGTCTCCATAGGATTGCCCTGTAAGACTGCAATCCTCTGCCAAATTACTTGGAAGTAACTGCCGGTGAACTAAAGGGGTTACTTCTGAGTAGACATGTATAGGATTGTGTCGTTGATGTGTTTCAAATATTTGTATTTAAATTTATTATTTTTTTATAATAAAATATAAGTAATGGTTACACTCAAACAAATCTGGAAGGTGTTTTATTGAGACCATTAGTAAATATTTTAATACATGACACCTCAATAGCATATATTGCATTGCTTAAATTTGAAAAGTAAAAAAAAATGAAGACACTGAAAACTGTTAACATGTTAATTGTAGCATACTTAAATTGGTGTGTTCACCTGTCACATGTGCTTCTTACAATCAGCTGAAAAAGCTAATGACAACTTTGGAACAACTTTCAATTTGACAGGTATTGTATCCACTATTAATTTTATGAAATGATGGATTCTTCAATTAATGCTTCTGTGGAGGAATATAGCAATTAAACATTTCTGGAAAGGTTCTGCCCCTCATCATAGCCAAACATGCCCATTTGGATTTTGTGAACTGAAAGCCTACCTAGTAACATTTCTCTGCACATTTCAAGGGAAAATTGGCAATAGCTTGTCCAGGCAGCTTGCCCACCATTACACGTTTCAGTCAGGAACTTCTGATAAGCTGCAAGATCCCAGAATTCTTTGAGAAACAGTTTGAAAATCACTACTCTAACACCCACAATTTTCATCCGTGATAACGTTCACATCAGATTTCAAATTCTGAAGCAAAAATTCATATGGAGATAGTCAGAACCAGATTTAAGAGCCAATCCTGCACAGTTTCAAATTCCTAACAGGATGGGCAATGAAAGATAATTTCAGATGTAATATCTCTGACCTTCCAAGCTATGATTTGGAGAATTGGGAATACGCTACAGATTTGCCTGCTTGTCATACCTTTTCCCCTTGCAATATTTATATTGTGGATTTTCATCACTGATTGATTGATATCCCGCCTTTCTGAATAAAGCATTTTTGCCTGATAATGGTGGTGATGTTGCTGCTGTTGATCATTATTGTTTTCAGCTGCAGCAGGAATCTTGGTCATTTTTAATTAAAAATGGGATAAAATATTTAAATAAATAAAATGCTCTGATTCAATTAATTACTACTCATATAATTCAAACTTTCGTTTGCCATAATACCTGAACGGGCAACCTATGGTTTACACCTGCTCTCCAAAGCAGAACTGCAAATCATGGTTCCATCCAACGGAGTGAGGGGGGACAGGGGGGCACTCATAGCTCGTTCCTGTTAACAGCAAATCACAGCATGATGCTGCCTACAAACTATTTCATATTTTTCCAACTGCGGTTCTGCTGAACTATTTGTCTTCTTACTCATCCATAACCTTAAGGTCTCAGTATTCTAGGTCTGGAATTGCTGGACAATAAATTACCAAGCTTAAAGGTGAAGCGCAATAATTTCTCTTCCTTGTCCGTGGGTTTCTAGAGCAGTGGTGGGCACAGTGCGGCCCTCCAGATTTCTGGCCTACAACTCCCATCAGCTCTACCTAGCAGAATCAATGAGAATTGTAGAACAAAACATCTGGAGGTCCACATATTGCCCATCCCTGCTCTCGAGCCACGCAAAAAGATGGAAGGTTATTTCCTAATTGGTAGGCCAAAACCAGACCATCTACCTACCAACGTTAATGGCAAAATGTATGGATTCTGCCTTCATGTATATATGAGGTGCTCTGCAATACACCCACACGAGATACAGGCCCTGTTCAGACAACACACTAAGCCATGGTTAGGCCGTTAATCATTTTGCATAAAATGGTTAGTGAGAGTGGTTAAACTGTGGTTATGCAGTCACCATGGTTAGGAATGGTTCACACGACTTGCTAAGCTATAACGTTTAGCTCAAAATGCTTAACTACTGTGGCTTAGGGTATCAGGTGCTATATTAAAGAACACTAAATCTAGATTTTTATTTTTCTAGAAATGTAAGCTCCCCATGCTCAAAGTCCAAAAGAGTTAATCGACTTGTGAAGTAGAAGTTCAAAGTGTCAGGTGGCCTTAACACTGCAATTTGGATAGTATTTGGGGTGTATAACATGGACAACATATCATATACGCAACACATATTGCTGTGAATCTCTCTAGGACCACTTGTAGAAGAAACCACAAGAGCAAACTTACAACCAAAGCACCAAATTCTTCCGAATATGACCAAGATTTGTTCCAATAGGGTAGGTCACACTTCCAGCACAATCCTATATACCAACCTTCCTCCAGCTGTCTTGGATGACAACTACCATCATCCCTAGCCAGTAAGGCCAATGATGGGGAGTGTGGGAGTTGTAGTCCAACACATGCTCTACATGTTTCTGATGAGTTCAATAGGACTTAATTGGGATTTAAGTGTTTATAGAATGGCATCCTTAAAATTAAAACCCATTTTTACACTGATTAGCTTTCATTTTAGATCTAATGCTGCAGGAAGCAGCTCACACTGTTATTATGTCCACACAACATTATGTTGGGGCATTTACAGACACAGAATTCTGCAGCTCTGAAGATGCATGCATTGGTATTCTCCCTTAAGGCTCTGCCTCTCTATGAAACACCCTTCCTTAATGAAACCCAGCTACCTATGATGCCAGCTGACCAGGAAGAAAAATGAGCATCTTCAGCCACAAAGCTCACAAGTCGCCAGTGTTCTTTGTTAGCACAATGCCAGTCCCTTGAACCATTCCTTTGAACACACAGCCACACTCACAATAGCTTTCCAATGATGATCTCTTATTTGGCATGGCCTTAAGTTCATTTAACATGCTTGCAAAGGCAAATCAGTGGCAAAGCATGCACTCAGCAGAGCTGTTACTACACTGGTGTACCAGAGTGATTCAGATAGCGACCCATGAGTTCAATAGGCAGCCTTAGGCAAGCATATCCATGTGGCCCCAGCACCCCACCCCAACATCTCTGTGCCATGAGGGTAACACCGCTGCCTTGCCTTACAAAGCTGTTGTAAGGTTACTAATACAAAGCATTTCAAACAAAATATACAATGCATTGAAACATTATCATTCAATCATTATTATTCCAAGATACACACGACAGCACATTACATACAGTCACATATTCCAATGCTAGTTTTAAACTTACCATGGTGGCTTAGGAGACGTCTGGAAATGTTTGGCTCTTAGGGCTTGGCTCCCCCACCCCCCTTTCACTCAGTTCATGTCATGGTCAAAGAGGTAGTTTCCGAGGAGGGCCTTCGTCCTCCATTGGGGTAAACAGTTAAAACAACCAGAAATCCCAACACCCTACCTTTTCCTAAATGAGGGGAATACACCCACCTAGACTTTGGCTTCAGGAACCCATCAGAAACCAGCAGCTAGCAAAAATACATTTTTTTAAAAAAAAAACAACCTGATTTTTTTTGTTTTGTTTTGAGAAAGCAAGATATAGGGTAAGTATAAAAGAGTTTAAAAGAAGAGGCCGACCAACCTATAGGAAGATCCTAAAGTGCAAGCAGAGGCCTACATTGGGGTGGGGTGCGGGGGGGCAGGTCTTGCATGGGGGGGAGGGGGCGTGGATCAAGAGCTCCCCCCCTCCAAAGGGGAGAGTGGTGGGTGGGGAGAAAAGGGCCTATCCTTGAAAGGTGCGTGGGATGCCTATCTCTTGGGGGGGAGGGGGAAGCTGTGTCCCTCACACGGGGGTGGGGGGGAGGGGGGGAAGCCTGCCTGTCTCTCTCGGGGCGGGCAAAGGCCTGTACCTCGAAAGCCGCCTTATCTAGGTCCCTCACACCCCTCTACAGTCACCGCCGAGCCCTCACGAAGCGCATCCTCTCCTTTCTCCCTTCTCCTTCCTCTGAAACCTCCGGGGGTAGGTAGGTAGGTGGGTGGGGGAGGGGGGTGTTGAAACCGCCACCGCCCCGCCCACAACCAGCCGCTGCCCCGCCCACAACCAGCCACACTCCCTCGCCTCGCTCTCCCTCCTTCCTGCCGTCACGCCGGAAGCGACCCACCGAAACCAACGCTGGCCAGGAAGGCGGGCGCGCGGCCAACCCGGAAGGGAGCGTGACGTCACGGCGCGCTCAGATACCGAAGCCACGCCCTTCCCTTCTTCCAACTGCCGGAAAAGAGGGCGGGGGGGGGGAGGCTGACGATGAGAAAGGCAGTTGCGCGTGCGCCTGTGTTTTACAGTTAATCCTGAACCTGTTGCCTAGAAGGCGCGAGCGGGTGTGAGGAGGCCGTAGTGAGCATGCGCAGATGGCTCCCGTAGTGAGCATGCGCAGATGGCTCCCCAGCGGTTTACCTTATTTAAAAAAAAGTTGGGGAAGGGCTTTTTTTTTTGTTATTTAGGTTTCCTCATTATTAACCCCGCCCACACACGCATTAGGCATCGCTTAATGAATTTTTTTTAATGTATTTTTTTTACTAATGTGGAGAAATATTTGGCCTACAATTCCCATCACCCTTAGCAAGCATAGCCAAGGATGGCATGATGGGAGTTGTAGGCCAAAACAAATCTGTAAGGCCACAAATCCTGGTAAATCATGAACTTCTACTTGCTGCGGCTAGAATTAAGTATCAGGGAGAAGAGCTTTCTCCCTGATGAGCTAGTTTTCTATGTGCAGGGAATTCATTTGTTTGCTTTTTGGGTAGAGTAGCCAATTTACCATTCTGTAAATTACTCTGGAGAAACTCATTCCTGGTACTAGGCTCACAATCACTGTGGATTGGAATTGGCTACATATTAAGCATGCACTGAAACGATGGAAGGAAAAGTAAATTATTTATGATCCCGATTATGAACAGAATTAGGAAACTGAAGAATCAGAAGTAACTGATCGGCATGTGTTGGTCTTGGATATCTGCTCTTGCCTTCCTTGGTGGAAGCTGGTAGAGGAAGGCTACTCACAAAGCCATGAGAATAAGAATGCCAAGACCTAGTTTTTTCTTTATTTTTTAACAACATTTATATATCACCTTATCTGCTAAAAAGCCATCAAAACAATGCACAACAACCACAAATAATAACATATTGCAACAGTAGTAACAGGAACATTAAAACACTTAAAACTACACATTTTAAAGGCTAAATTGAAAAGATGCAGTTCCATAGAGCAGGGATAGGCAGAAGGTAGATCTCCAGATGTGTTGGACTCCAACTCCCAGAAGCCCCTGCCAACATGACCAATGGTTAAGAATGCTGGGAATTGAAATCCAAAATTTTAGTGATCTATTTTTCCTCAATCCCGGTTTTAGGTAGCCATGTCCGAAGCCTAAAATGGCAGGCAGAGGTTCTCTCACAAGATTCACAGTATAGATAACACTCATTTCACCCATAAAGATGTGTTGAAAGGTCAAAAATATTCACTCTCCCTGCTCCACCGGGATTTAGTATCAAAAGGTCGTTAAAGTGTGGGTGTGGGTGTTGGGCAGGCATGGGGGAGTAAGTTACCAGTTGTGTATAAGGAGCCAGCAAGGCTGGCAACTTTTGTGTTAACAAATCCAGGTAGATGACCTGAGTGCCTCTGGGTATATACAGAGTGGCTCCATTCGGACAACACGTTAAGCAACTGAGGGGAAATAACCCACTGACGGTGTGTTAAAGAGGTGGTGATCTACAGAGGACATGCTGCAGCAGGTGCTGCAAAGATTCGGTAACCACCCCGGTTGTTAATAATGGCTCTGACTGACAGCTCGGCCACCATTTTCCCCGCTTACCAAACTCGGTTAGTCCTCCAGCAGGTATCCCAGGCCTGCAATTCCAACGTTGGCACCCACGCCCCAGCCCCCAACCCCCCACCTTCCTCCTAGAGCATTTTCCGCACACACAGGAAAGAAGGCGAGAGTGGGGTGGCGTAGAAAACTTTATTCAGCAGGGAGACCAGACATGGGCAATAAGGCACATGGGCACCACTATGCCAGGGCAGAACCTACGGAAAGGACAGTTGCCCCCAGGAAGGGAGGCGGCGGCTGGAAGGCACAGCGGTGAAGAGGGGATGGCCGAGCCCCCCCCCCCAGGGAGCCAAGCATGGAATGTGCCAAGGGGATGTGGTGGAGAGGGGCAGCATGCCAGGGAGAGATGCCAGTCCACAGATGGAACTCCACAGCCGACGCTTACGGGGTGGGGGTAGTGCAGCCAGATCCAGGCACTGATACTTTCACGCACCCAGGAAGCCTCCGCACGGGCACGACGCTCCCCAACAGGGTTTTTGGGGCCCTGCAAAGGCTCGCTGTCCAGCCATGTTGGGCGGATGAGGGGGGGGGGGCTCTCTGGTCGCTGCTTCCCCTGCCCTCGTCCTTCTGGGTGATGCGAGGGTGGAGGTGGCGGTGCAGTGGGGGGGGTCTACTTTGGGTGGGTTGTTGTTCTCCCTGTTGGTGTGGGGGGGGAAGCCCCTTGTTCCTGGGCACCTGGGCTTGTTGCTTCTTCCATCCCCCCCTCCCCCCCTTTGCCGTAGTGCCCTTCTGGTGCGCTTCCCTGTCCATTTGGGTGACTGACTGGGCACCCTGCGTGAGTGCTTGCAGGAGCTGGCCCCTTTTTGAGCTCCGTGCTGGCTGTCTGGTGGGGGAGTCGGGCGTCCTGGTTGCTGTGGCGGCAATACCAGCGATCTGTTGCAACCACGCCTGAGCGGCCGCCCGCTTTCTGCCGCTCTTGCCGCTTTCCTCTATGGTCTTTTGCGTTAACGTACTCACCTCAGTTATTTAACCCACGCATCTCTAGAGGCTGAATTCGGACGACACGTTAGTCAATTGACTAACTTTTAAACAACTCGCAAGTGAGTTGTTTAACTCCGTTGTTTAAATCTCCCGCTTAACCAACTGTGGGTTGTCTATCCGTTGTGTGGCTGAATTCGGACGACACGTTGAACTAACCAACTGACGGTTGTTTAATTAAACAACCGTTGCTTAACGTGTTGTCCGAATTGAGCCAGTGTCTCTCAGAAACAAAGGGTTTTTTTAGGGGGCAGGGGGAAGCCTTTTCCCTTTGAAAAAGAAAGCAGGTTTTGATTTTGTATTTTTGCATATTGCATATTTTTAATGTTTTTAACCTTTGTAAACAGCCCAGAGAACTTTGGTTATGGGGCGGTATAGAAATGAAATAAATAATTAAAATTTGTATTTAGAAATGGGCTTCTGGCAGAGCCCTTGAGCATGTGCAGAGCTCCTCTCCCTCAGCTGGAAAACCGCTGTTCAAATAAAGGCTCTGTAGTGCCATATTTTGGCTTGAGCTTTGTGATGCTCTGGCTGAAAGACAAGCGCACTTCTCCAATAACATACATCTGGGACAGTATGGACCTGCTCTGAGCCAAAACACACTTTGGGAGTAGCAACAGTAGCCCTGGCAGTGACACCTGGCAGCTGGGTTTGTGAGCCTCCATTTAATTAGTCACAAATGCCTTGGAGTGACACCCTATTGGTCACTCTGGGGCATTGTGGGTAATTGAAACGGCAGTTCCCAGCCCACCCCTCTTCCCCATGGAGTATAGCTTGCGCCACCATCATCCAAGGGGGCCTGTGAGCTGGCTATTTCCCCAGGATCTCCTCAAACCTGGAATCGGCCCTGAGCAGCAGATTAAAAAGCTGTTTAGAAACTTTATAAGTAAATGCATAAATAAATAAACAAACAAACAAACATAATCCCCAATAAGTTGATGTTGGATGTATATTTTCTCATGGCAGGCACAATGGGACTCTGGGAGGATTTCAAAAAAGAGGGAGACACCTTGTGGCCATTCAAGTGAGCCATCTTTTGCTTCTCTAGTCGCTGAAAAGCGGGTTGGAGGGTGCTCCCAGATGGACAGCTCCTAGCCAGGGCCAGCCCTACTGTTAGGCAGAGTGAGGCAGATTGTGTCAAAGGAAAGCAAATTGTAAAGATACTTAGGGTGCAGTCGCATGCATGTTTAGACAGGAAAAAAGTCCTACAATTCCCAGCATGCCCCAGCCAGCTACGGATCTCTGGGAACCCTAGTCCCACAGATCCAGTACCCCCAAACAGAGCTGAGAGCCTGCATTTCAACAGGGGGCCGCTGACAAAAGACCCTGCAGTTAATCCTCTTCCTCACCACTGCAACCTGATTGTTCACCTGTGTCATGGTTCCAAGCCCTCCCGCTGGAGTGCGAGACAATCAAGAGGTCTGCCAGGTAATCCACAACGCTTTATTGAGTAAATAAACATCTCTTTGCGTCTCAAGGGAGTTTAAACCTAGGAACCTTCCTCTAGGCTAACACTTGGCTAAACTAAGCGAGACAATTGTTCTTTCAGGTGGTAGTCTTTTCCCTGAGTCCCTTTCCCTTTAAGGAGGATTTCTTTGAAGAAGCCCTTGGCGAGATGCTAGCTGAGTTGTCCGCCTCTTGCCTACCTTTAGCGCCGCCTGTTTGAACCTACAGCGTCCTCTGGGATCGGTCAGCTCTGAAGTCCCCTCGTCCTCAGAGGATTCCTGAGTTCCCACAGACTGTGTGTTGTTCATGTTCTCACTGATAAGGTCCTGTGAAGATTCATCCTTGGCAGGTGAAGGGCCTGGGAGAATAAGCCTCCCCGACTTCCTGTGTAAGGTAGGATGTTTCTAGTCCTTTGTCTTCAGCTTCAGAAACTGATTCTGATTGATAGCCTGAAACTCCTTCCCCCACACCAAGGGGAACAGGCCTGGTCATGACAATCTGCCCTCCACTCTGGCCCAGACATTGGAGGCGGTTAGAAGGAGGAGGAGGAGATGCCGCTGGCTTCTTGCTCCCTAGCTCTCTGCTCAGTGCTCCTTGTGAATTTGGTCCTGTTTCGCTTCAGGACCTATACCAATTGGGTCTGAGACACCCTGCTGGGTAACCAAGTTGGGTTCAAACAAGCAAACATCCCCACAGAGTCAGAGGTAAACGAAAAGGCATTGAATGCTTTATTTAAGAAAAACACAAAATAAATTTAGCTTGGCGGTTACATGAACATAGTAACTGCAAAGCTGGCCCTACAAATGTAGCGAACAAGACAGAAAATCAATCTCCTAGCATTGCTTGTTTGGGTAATGTAACTCTTCCTTAGCATCCTCCTTTATTCTATTTATGTTTTGAAGCTAAACTAGAACTTGCTCAAATGTCTAGCTTCTCCTTGACTTCCTCCTGCACACTAACTGAATGTGAAAACTATGTGAAAATATTGCTAAGTTCTTTGGGGCATATGGGCATATGAAGGATTAATTAACCTATGTGGTTAATGGCACTTAAAAGGCTAATTAAATTTGGAGCTATAAGAATTGACCAAATTTGGTTCTAAGGTAAATAAATGTAGAAATAATTCCAAGTCCGATCTTCAGAAATTATTCTAAGACCTAACTTTAGAAAATAAAGAGTTACAAGTATCTCAGTATTGAAGAGACCCATAGTTACCCAAATCCTTTGGTCCAGTGAAGTTTAGAGGTGAAAGAACAAAGTGAAGAAGAGGTAGAAGTATTAGAAAATTCTTGCTACCTAAGCCTTTTATACACTTGTTCCGGTCATAAGTGGGTGGTGAGACAATCATCTTCCAATCAGAAATGAGGTGCATGGGTGGTGAGACTCCCCATCCTCCAATCAAAACTGAGGTGTCTACTTATCCCCTCAACTATCTCATGTTTTATGACCATGTGTTTTCAACATACTAATGAAAGGGTTAATGGTATGTTTTCTGAACATTCTCCAAAATGCCCCAATCTGGGTGCATTATCTTGATTGACGTGTTCCTCCTGGTACACCTTCTTTGAACTCATGGTCATCTCCGGTCATCTCATGGTCACCTGCCTCTAGGGTGACCAGATAAAATCCAGGTCAGGGCTCATGTAACTTTAACAGTTGTAAAGAAAAGGGAATTTCAGCCAGTGTCATTTGTATGCAATTAGTTCCTGGTGAAATTCTCTCTTCATCACAACAGTTCAAGGTGCAGGCACTATACTAGAGTGTAGGGGTGTGCACGGACCCCCCGGATCGGATCGGGACCCGGATCGGGACCTCCAATTTTGTCCCGGACCGGTTCGGACAAAATCGGAGGCCCCCCGGACCGGATCGAGTCCGATCCCGACCCAAAAATCGTTAATTTTTGGATCGGCCGCCATTTTTTTCCCCATAGACTTGCATTGCAATGCAAGTCTATGAGAAAAAAATGGCGGCGGGTGGGTGAGGGGGGGCCTAACTCCCTCCCCCCCCCCGGGGCCGTCCGCTGTGGACGGCCCCGGCAGGTAAGCCCCCTCCCCCGCGCTCCCTACCCCCCCTGGGGCCGCCCGCTTCCATCCGCTGGCGCCCGCGGGCGCCAGCGGATAGAAGCGGACGGCTCCGGGGGGGGGGGGTAAGCCCCCTTCCCCGCCACTGCTTACCTTCTCGGCCCGTCCGCTCCCGTCCGGCGCCGGCGGCTACTACCAGCGGACTCCACGGCCTACTCTCGAGTAGCGCGCCGGGTGATGACATCACCCGGCGCGCCACCCTAGAGCAGGCCGCGGAGCCTGCTGGTAGTAGTAGGCGCTGGCGCCGGACGGGAGCCGCCGGGCCGGGAAGGTAAGGGCCCCCCTCCCCCCTCCGCGCGCCCCCTCCTCCCCTCCACGCACCCCCTCCTTAACTTCCCGGCCCGGCGGCTCCCGTCCGGCGCCGGCGCCTACTACTTCCAGCAGGCTCCGCGGCCTGCTCTAGAGTAGCGCGCCGGGTGATGACATCACCCGGCGCGCCACCCTAGAGCAGGCCGCGGAGCCTGCTGGGAGTAGTAGGCGCCAGCGCAGGACGGGAGCCGCCGGGCCGGGAAGGTAAGGGCCCCCCTCCCCCCTCCGCGCGCCCCCTCCTCCCCTCCACGCACCCCCTCCTTACCTTCCCGGCCCGGCGGCTCCCGTCCGGCGCCGGCGCCTACTACTTCCAGCAGGCTCCGCGGCCTGCTCTAGAGTAGCGCGCCGGGTGATGACATCACCCGGCGCGCCACACTAGAGCAGGCCGCGGAGCCTGCTGGGAGTAGTAGGCGCCGGCGCCGGACGGGAGCCGCCGGGCCGGGAAGGTAAGGGCCCCCCTCCCCCCTCCGCGCGCCCCCTCCTCCCCTCCACGCACCCCCTCCTTACCTTCTCGGCCCGTCCGCTCCCATCCGGGGCCGGCGGCTACCACCAGCAGGCTCCGCGGCCTGCTCTAGAGTAGCGCGCCGGGTGATGACATCACCCGGCGCGCCACCCTAGAGCAGGCCGCGGAGCCCGCTGGGAGTAGCTGCTAGTGCCGGACGGGAGCGGACGGGCCGAGAAGGTAAGCGCCCCCCTCCTCCCTCCCCCCCGCTGTCCACTTTCATCGGCAGGCGCCCGCTGGCGCCCGCCAATGGAAGCGGCGGTGGGCGCCAGTGGGCGCCCGCCGATCCGCCGATCCTCCGAACCGGTTCGGAGCCTTTTCAGACCGGTTCGGATTGGATCGGCCGATCCAGCTGCGGGATCGGAAATCGGATAATTTATCCGATTTCCCACTGGACCGGACTCGGATCGTGGATCGGGTCCGATCCAGTGCACATCCCTACTAGAGTGACAATATACAAAAGAAGGCAAGGCCCCTGCAACTTTAACAGTTGTGATGAAGAGGGAATTTCACCAGGAACTAAATACATGGTTTGGGACCACAATACCTGATGGAACGTCTTTCCCGACATGAACCTACCCATACACTATGCTCAACATCAAAGGTTAGGTGACCAGATAAAATCCAGGTCAGGGCTCCTGCAACTTTAACAGTTGCAGAGAAAAGGGAATTTCAGCCAGGGTCATTTGTCTGCAATTAGTTCCTGGTGAAATTCCCTCTTCATAGACGGAGAGGCGGGTAAGAAATAAATAGTTATTATTATTATATTATTATTTTATCTGGTCAGCCTATCAAAGGTCCTCCTCCGGGTGCCTATTCCGAGGGAAGCTCGGAGGACGGCAACAAGGGAGAGGGCCTTCTCTGTGGTGGCCCCTCAATTATGGAATGATCTCCCCGATGAGGCCCCCTGGCGCCAACACTGTTATCTTTTTGGTGCCAGGTCAAAACTTTTCTTTTCTCCCAGGCATTTTAATAGCTCAGGTTGAGGTTTTGATTGTCACTGTGGCCAGCCTTAACAGTTAAAATGTTTTAAAGTGTTTTAATGACAGCTGTTTTATGGTTTTAAATTTTGTATATTATCTTTTTAATGCTCAATCTTTTTAATTTTTGTAAACCGCCCAGAGAGCTTCGGCTATGGGGCGGTATATAAGTGTAATAAATAAATAAATAAATAATAATAATAATAATAATAATAATAATAATTGCATACAAATGACACTGGCTGAAATTCCCTTTTCTCTACAACTGTTAAAGTTACAGGAGCCCTGACCTGGATTTTATCTGGTCAGCCTAATCGACACCAAGCAGGATATTGCACTATGAAAGCAGTATGAAAGCGGTACATAAAAGACAGGAGCCACACTACTGCTTCATTGCAGTATTGAAGTGCACTGACAACTGTTGGGGCCCATTGCCATATATACCGCTTTCATGCAGCTTTCATAGTGCTATATCCAGCTTGGTGTGGCTCCTGCTTTTTATATACCACTTTCATAGTGCAATATCCTGCTTGGCCATCCTGTAGAGAACCATTCCTTCCAGTGGCAACTTTTAAATAACTGTCACAACTTTCAGTTCAGGGGTGTTCAATGTCATCGCATTAGTTGTTTCTAAGGTCAAAAGTTTGAGGTCTTCTTGCACATCAATCAGAGGTCCTCTCTAACAGAAGTACCTTTTAGGGTATCTTCTTGTAGGTTTTCTCAAACAGGCATCAATCAGATGAAACGACCTTAAGGTCAAACCATTTTTTTCATTTGAGGCAGTTTGAAGCAGCTTGAGGTCATGCATCCATCCCTTGTTCACAATATCATTTCACCCTTTCAGTGCTGAATTAACACTCCTAAGGGCACTTAGCAGTGCGGAAGGAATTATTGAGCCTCAAAGGAAGAAAATGAAAGGGCCACCTAGAGCTGGGGAAGCCAGTCCTGCTGGGGGCACTCAGATAGAGAGAAAGGAAATGTTGTGTTGAAAGTAGATGGTGCATGGGCCAAAATGTAAGTTTTTTTACCTCTTCTCTAAAACTTAAGGTCTTTCGATTCTAGAATATAAAAATAGAACCCATGTCCTGCGAACTGGCAGCAAAAACTGCTTCAAATCCATCCACCTCGACTCATAGCTGCCCATTCTGTGTCGCTGGTGAAGCTCTGCTTGGCACCCATTGGTTTCCAATACGGATGATGCCTCCACCCAGGGAGGCAAGCCCAAGGAAGGCATATCTTATGTAACCCCCCAGAGAGCTTCGGCTATAGGGCGGTATACAAATGTAATAAAATGAAGAAATAAAATAAATAAATATTTCTAGGTGCCTCCCACTTAGCTTGCTGGCAAGGTTAACAAAGAGTAAACATCACTAATCCCCAGAACACCTAGAATGTAAATCTGAAGTCTTGCCAAATCTGTTTCCAGCAGCTCACATTTACATTTACTCCAATGTAATTAACATGCAAATGAGGCTTATCTGGTGGGAGAAGCTAGATCTGGGAAGCAGGTCACCATGTTAGATTCCCAGAATGCTCTGGAGTGTCCATAGTAGTAGGACAGGTGCTCTGGGGCATTGTGGGAAATGTAACATTATGGGCAGTTGCTGCCATATAAGCCCACAGCTAGAGATGTCCGTCGCTGGGAAAGCCAGTTCCCAGTGGAGTCCCGCAATGTATATTACTGTGTCTGCCCTCTGAGCTCCAGGAACCTTTTTGCACAATTTGGGGGGGGGGGAGGTTCTGGAATTTGCCCAAATTTCTGAGGAATTAACACAAATTCTGCCATAATTTGCACAAATTTGGCCATAGTTTATGCAAATTGACAAACCATAGGATCATAGAATAGTAGAGTTGGAAGGGGCCTATAAGGTAGGGTGACCAGATAAAATCCAGGTCAGGGCTCATGTAACTTTAACAGTTGTAGAGAAAAGGGAATTTCAGCCAGTGTCATTTGTATGCAATTAGTTCCTGGTGAAATTCCCTCTTCATCACAACAGTTAAAGTTGCAGGGGCCCTGCCTTCTTGTATATGCTCTCAGCTAGCAGATAATCTCGAAAGCCTGTTTGGATAGTTCCATCCAAATCTCATAAAGCAAACTCAAGCAGTGCCGTTTGATTCAGCCATGAGCATGCGTCAAGAGGCAAAGGATCGGGTTGAGAAAGAGCAGCCAGGAGGATCAAAGCGCGATCATTCTGAGACTTGGCAATTAAAGCTCTTGTTGGACTGAAAGGGATTATATTTTTTAAAAAGAAAAGAAACCTCATTGAATTATAAGAAGTCTTGTCATCAAAGGCACTTATGATTTTGCTCGGGGAACGTGCCATTAAATCAAAGGGCTCTGCATTGTTTTGGAAACTGGTTAAATGTGGCTGTCAGATGTAGAACAACCTTTTATTGGCAGGGGTTTCAAATAGAGCCTGGGAACATCACTTCCTTGCTATTTTTAACAAAGCGTGATCAGATCCAAGCCTTGAACTTCATCTTCTTTAGGCTGCTGAACTCTTTTCTCCATGACCCCCTGACTTCCACATTTTGGGAGGATTTATAAGACATTCAGATTCCTATTTATGAATGATCAAAAAAGAGGAAATGCCAAAAATGAGGACAAAAGAGGCCAATTTGCATAAAATGTGCATGCACTAATTTATATGTATAGATGGAAATTTAGAAATTATTATTATAAGTTAAATAGAAGTACAATCCTTCTCACCATAGTGGGGAAGTTTATGACCAGGTGACCTCTGGGCCTGCTCAGTCCACTGTCCAGGTGCTAACCCTCTGATAGTTCTTTAGGTTTAAACCAGACTTGGACCGGATTTCCTTTCAAATAGAGAACACCTTCAAAATAGAGGACAGTCCTCTGGCTGTCCTTGAAATAGAGGACTGTCCTCTGTAAAAGAGGACACATGGCCATCTTAACGAACCTCATAAAGTTTCAGCCTACCTTGAGTCTGATTCATTTGCCTCCTACATTTCTTCTGCATTTTACTGGTGCTAAAGCATTGCTTTTCCATCATTTTCCCATCAAATTATAATAGTGTTTCCACATGGCACTTGATAATCGTGTTTTATTATCAGGGAACGCCCATCCTTGTGGCCAACATCCATCTACAATGTTTATACAGATGTGTCCTGTTCAGAAAAACATCCCCTGCAAGTTTAATTAGAAGCTTCCTCCTTGAGGCTCCCCCACCCTATCTACTTGCTTCCTGTTCCGCCTACAATGGAATTATAAATCAATTGTGCCTTAATCAGTCAGTTCCTGTTCCCCCTGGGGGGACTGCCTTAACATCTCATTCAGTGAAACCCGACTAAACTTGCAATGCCTCAGCTATCCAGGCTGCTGTTGTGCAGGAAATGCTCTCTGAATGGCTTTGGTTACAATGGATAGAACAGCTTTGGCTTGCAATTCAGTCACATGAAGTCCTGGCTTCTTATGTTTATTTTACTCTCAACCAGACTTGGACGGGACATAACACTGTAGCCAGAGTGGAGCCCAATGGATGTACCCCCAACACCTAGAGCTGTGTTCGCCCCACCCCGATTGTCTTTGTAATTTGTGACGTGACACACAACAACAGCCTCCATTTAAAGAAGCACAGCTTGTTTCTAAACCGAATTTTTGAGAAAACCAACACTATGCTGGTTTTTAACTATTTTGTTTGTTTTACACTTTATTTATTTATTTATTTATTTACATTTGTATACCGCCCCATAGCCGAAGCTCTCTGGGCGGTTTACATAGGATTAAAAACAATTAAAAACAATATACAAAAATTTAACAGCAAAAACATACAACATACACACAATCTGTACATTTAAAACCACTACAACACTTCAAAAAGCTAAAAAAAACCAAAAAACCCAGGCTCCTCAGATATTGCCAAATGCCTGAGAGAAGAGGAAAGTCCTGACCTGGCGCTGAAAAGATAACAATGTTGGCGCCAGGCGGGCCTCGTCAGGGAGATTGTTCCACAATTGGGGGGCCACCACAGAGAAGGCCCTCTCTCTTGTTGCCGACCTCCGAGCTTCCCCTTGC